>CM065807.1:38843468-40325005 GCA_033398695.1 Orobanche coerulescens
ACCCGCATTGAGATCACCGCATGGAAATGTCATAAGTGAATCTCAATACAAGATGTCAATAAATCCTTGAACCGAGATTATCATAGAGTCCAACATGATAATCAAGTATGCCTTGACGTAATCCAACGTCATCTCAAACATGGTGATCATAAAGGTTAGCGATCGGGATTAGTGGGAGTCATGTAGAGGGCAATGAATAATCAAGATGGGGATTTGTTCCTCTCTTAAGTGAGAGAGATATCTCATTGGCCCTCGATAAGTAATATCAAGGAAATGCATGGCCATGCTCAAATGAAGAGTCATTTGATTCAATCACTACTTAAGATCGAGAAAGCATTTGAACATAAATAAGTATGACAGACTCCATGACTTAGTTCAAATATGATATCGCGTGACAAAGGGATTTGACACGTTAAAAGGTTTAATGGACTATTAACTTATATTATTTGGGTAATCATAATGTCTTGCTAGAGGTCGCTTATGATTTATTATTTAATAAGGTATTAAATAATTGCCAACATAATATAAGCCTTTGGGTCGCATATACGACAATTATAGACAAGTAGGAATAAATATCAATCGGGAATAATAAATATAATATTGGATATTATATTTATAAGGAGATTAAATAATAAAGTAATATATATAATATCGATATTATATATATTGTATTATTTAATAAGTTGAGGGGCAACTAAGCAAATACTAGATTATTGAATCTAGGGTTTACTTAGTATAAATATAAGGTCTTGGACAAGGAGTTGTAACCAGAAAATAAGACCTAAAATCGGCCCTTCAAGAAGAAGAAAATCGGCCATCTACATTATACTGTAGGAGAACGGAGTCGGTCGTTCCTCTTCCCTTAGTTGATCTTGATCAATAGTACAATCCTTCTAGTAAGGAATTTGTGTTGTACTATTTATCAATATTATTCGTAAGGATCTAGCAATCCGGCTTGTGGAATTATTCGTGTGTGGATCACCAGAAGAGGAAGGAGATATTCATCTGCTTCTAGTCCGGATCTAGATTTGTTCAATCGGATTAAGGTAATTCGATTAACTCTTTAATTAAACAATTAAATTACTGCATGCGATCCTAAATTGGGTTTTCACTTTTATTGTTCCGCTGCGTTTTTACTCCGATTATTTTGTATTCGATACATAGAAAACCCAACACGAACCACGAAGAAGAACAATTGAACTCCATTCCAAGAATCATCAAAAACTTCAAGAACAATACTTAAATCCGAGCTCTCCATCTTAATCTTGTTTAAGGGGATCATCTCTCAATGTTTAGGAACTACAAGTACCTCCCAAGGCTCTCTCTATCGACTGAAGGAAGGAGAATGGACAAAATGCCTCTCAGCCCTCGTCTATCCTCTTTATAAAACACATCACTAGCGTGCGCTAGACCTTATATTTAGCGTGCGCTACAGAACTAGCGTGCGCTATCCTTCCTCGATAGCGTGTGCTATCGGGCAGTCCAGAAGCCACTGCATAGCTTCGAAATTCATCTAACGTACATAATGCCCATGCATTAGCGTACACAAACAGGCGTTGACTTGCTACAGTGAAATGTTCAGTAGCGTGCGCTATTCCTCGACCTTAGCGCGCGCTAATCGTCGTTGACCCGACAACCTATACCTTCCCAGAAGATGTCCGGGTCCTACACGCCGAAAGCAACCAATAAAGCCAAGATTCCCTGTTGACGATCTGAAATTAGCGTGCGCTACCAACATGCATTAGCGTGTGCTAATCGCCGATAATAAACAGTTTGGGCCTACCTATCATCCACCTTCCGGGCCTTATACAGAATAACTTACATACGTTGGGGGTCCTCCTTAGCGTACGTAACTCAAACCTCTTAGCGTGCGGTAAGTATGCACCATAGCGTACGCTAAGTATATATCTTAGTGCGCGCTAGGCATGCCTTGTAGCGTACGCTAACGTGGCTGTACTTAGCCATTTTCCGCTATTCTTGTCCGTCGTCTTAATATACTAGATGTATATACACAACATACTGAATACATATATACAATCTGATAATATTCTCATATGATATACCCAATATCAAAAGTACGATGACATGATACACGATGTCTTCAAATGTAATTGTCAACCAACAACAGATAAACCCAAAATTTCCAAACTCATCACGAGAGCAATCAATCGTCGCCACGAGCGAATACCCAAAACAGTATACTTACATGTGCGTGAAGTCGATGATCTCCCATGATACTAGCATCCGACTCCCATACAGAGTCTCAACATAATACAAACACACATCAATACCGCAATTAGCAATTTGAAAATATCTCAAAGAAAAGTCCGCGTCCGAGACCACGGTCTCATCTCTATCCCCTGTCAGTAGAAATTCTAAAGGATACACAAAGTACGTAAATACAATCCAAATCGCACATCCTCGAAGTGACCGATTCTCAAGAATATCAAACTAAAAGTAAAGCGGTTAAGAAAACACAAGAAGAGTAATAGGACTTACAAGTACCGTCTGCACTGTGATGATGGCAAAGTAGTGATACTGTAGATAAACAATGACTCAATCGACCCAAAAGACCAACAGCCTAGGTATCCATAGACCTAAGCTCCGATACCATATTCTATAACACCCCCAAGTTATTCAGGGTATATAACAGCGTCGTGAGCCCCACTGAGGGACCCACAAGGCTAAACCTACGCGGAACTATAAAACTTGATCGAGAAGGTCCAAATACAATGAAATGAAAGACGATACAAAGGGAATTCAAACCATGTCCAATGTATCCAAATAAATTATAGTACAAAATCAAAACCTCGGCAACACAGGCCGAAACATCAAGGAAGACTGAAAATGAACAATACTCGAGTATTCAATAACCATTCCAGTACAACAACACTGAATGGGGGAACACAAAATATAACCGGGGATAAAACACAGTATCACGCTTGCCCATCATCTTCATGCCGACCCGATACCTGCCTATCCGCTCTCCTGGAACCTAAAATACATAAAAAGTATTTCCCCCATAAGGGGTTAGCCGTCGAATATCTAGTGCAAGTATATCAAGTATGAAACACAATATTCCTCGACAATAAAGTAAAGGTAACCATCAATTCATCAATTCAAGACTAGTATTCCGGAATAACTAAATCTCATAGCATCGCATCAATACATATATGAATATCGTGGAACCGCACCAAAGGCTACGGAACCCTCAGAGGACTCGTCGGTCCATCCCAGAGTGGTTCGTTCATATCATCCGTGGAATCGCACCAAGAGACTACGAAACCCTAAGGGGACCCGTCGTCCCACCCCAGAGTGGATTTAAATAATCATGCCATTAATATATCTTACTTTCAAAGTCGAGAACGTACAATCATAAATATATACTTGCCTTTGAGACATCGGGAAATCGAACGGAAAAGAGTATGAGTTCGGTATGTCCAACAGCGTACTTCCGGTATCTAAACGATTCGTAAGGGATATGATAATCAATAATCCATACTCATAATTCACGAAGAAACTCCCGAAACCCGTCTACGATACACGAAAATACAAGGGTAAACAACTAGAGGTTGGAAAATCACCCAAACCCTCACAAGTCCGAACACGGCACAAACCAATCCGTAAAATCGTAGCAAAAGCATGTATACGGGGTAGATATATCATAATCTCAAGATTCTCAAGTCTCAAACTGGATAAATCGAACGAATCTAAGAAAAACCCCAAAATTCCGAAAAATAGGGTTATAAGGATTTTACCTTGATTTGGAGGATAGAAATGTATTAGATGTTGTATGATCCATGTTATCCAACCCAAGATGATGATATATGAAGAAGAACTGCCTCAAATCACTCCAAATCGCCTCTCCCGAGCTCTCCCGATATGACTAGAAAACGTGGTAGGGATGAAACCAATCAAGTTTTGAAATGGCACCTTAGACTTGGTCATGTTGGTCAAACCAAGGTTTACAAGATGGAAAAAGATGGACTTATGGGTCCATTAGGATCGGATCCCTTTCCTACTTGTGAATCTTGCCTTAAAGGCAAAATGACTAAGTCTCCCTTCACAGGGACTTTTGAAAGAGCCGCTGACAAATTGGGATTAATCCATACCGACGTATGTAGTGCTTTGGAAGAAGCACGTGACGGATATCAATATTTCATTACGTTTACATATGATCATACTAGGTATGGTTATGTATACTTAATGAAACATAAATCCGAGGCTTTTGAGAAATTCTAGGAATTCAAGGCCCTAGTCGAAAAACAATCTGGTAATCATATCAAAGCACTTCGGTCGGACCGAGGTGGCAAGTATATGAGTACGGAGTTTGATGAGTTCCTGAAGGAACATGGAATAGTTTCACAACTAACACCTCCAGGTACTCCTAAGTTAAATGGTGTGTCAGAAAGAAGGAACCGGACCTTGTTGAACATGGTTCGTTCCATGCTGGGCTATACTGACTTACCGATTTACCTGTGGGGCTATGCACTCCTGACTACCGCTTACATCTTGAACAGATGTCCTTCCAAATCCGTTCCTAAAACTCCACATGAGATGTATGTCCCGCCTATGTCAAGAAGACTAAGGTGGAAAAGTTGGAAGCGAGGTCCGCGAAGAGACGTTTCATTAGATTCCCGTCTGGGACGATGGGTTATCTATTCTACATGCCCAAAGATCGAAAGATCGTAGTTGCTTTAAACGCACACTTCCTGGAAGATGAGTTCATTCAGGAAGGCGGGGCAGGTAGAAGTATTTCTTTAGATGAATACAATGAAACTCCTCGGGAGACATCTGTGCAATAAACTTGAACCGAACCTTCTGAAACACAAGTACAACCACTTCGTAGGTCTAGTAGGGTGTCTCATTTACCTGAGAGGTATGGGCTTGTGCACTTGGAGGAGCTGGGTCTCCATGAGGTTCCAAGTGATAGCCAAGAGACCGACCCAACGACCTATGACCAAGCGATGGTGGATGTAGACTCCGCGAAATGGCATGAAGCTATGGAAGCTTAGATAGACTCGATGCATGTCAATCAGGTCTGGACTCTATTAGACCACCCCAAGGGCATAGTGCCTATTGGGAACAAGTGGATCTACAAGAGAAAGAGTGATGGTGATGGCAAGGTTGACGCCTATAAAGCCAGGCTTGTGGCAAAGGGTTATACCCAGAAGGAAGGGATCAATTACCATGATACCTTCTCGCCCGTAGCCATGATCAAGTATATTCACATGATGCTTGCTATAGATGCCTACCATGATTATGAGATATGGCAAATAGACGTAAATACGGCTTTCCTTAATGGATTCCTCGAGGAGGAAATCTATATGGAGCAGCCTAAAGGCTTTGTGTCTGAAGTCCATATTCAGAAAGTGTGCAAGCTTCAGCGTTCCATTTATGGACTGAAGCAAGTGTCGCGTAGTTGAAACCTTCGTTTTGACGAGGCGGTCAAAGAGTTTGACTTCGTGCAAAATGAAGAGGAACCTTGTATAAGAGGGTTAGTGGGAGCAAGATCGCATTCTTAGTACTATATGTGGATGACATTCTACTAATAGGAAATGATGTGGGAATGCTCAGTTTTGTGAAAGCTTGGATTTCGAGTAATTTCTCCATAAAAGACTTGGGAGAAGCAACCTATATTCTTGGAATTCGACTCTACCGGGATAGAGCGAAGAGAACAATAGGTCTTTTCCAAGCCCTCTATATAGATAAAATCTTAAAGCGATTTAAGATGGATGATTCTAAAAGAGGGTTCCTACCGATGCGACATGGAATAAAACTCTCCTTGAAGATGTGTCTTCAAAGTGAGGAACAACGAAAGGAAATGAGTAATATACCATATGCTTCGGCCGTGGGTAGCCTTATGTATGCTATGTTGTGTACGAGACCTGACATTGCGCATGCTGTAAGCGTGGTGAGTAGGTTTCGTGCAAACCTGTAGGGAACATCGATCGCCGTAAAGAACGTTCTCAAGGACTTAAGAAGGACTAGAGATATAGTTCTGATGTATGGCGGTGGAGAATTGGATGTGGTGGGATTCACTGATTCGTACTTCCAAGGACTGAAGGACGATTCAATGTCTACTTCCGGCTACATATTTACTCTTAATGGAGGAGCAGTATCTTGGCGTAGCGCCAAGCAAAGCGCGACTGCTGATTCCACCTGTCAGGATGAGTATCAAGTAGCCTCGGAGGCTTCCAAAGAAGGGTTCTGGATTAAGAAGTTTCTGGGAGAACTTAAAGTGATACCATGTGCTGAGCTGCCTGTTCCACTAAACTGCAACAACGAAGGAGCTGTAGCGCAGGCCAAGGAGTCGAGATTTCACAACAGCACCAAGCACATTGAGAGGAAGTATCATCTCATAAGAGAATTTGTTCGCAAGGGATAGATTGTGCTGCATAGAGTAGACTCAGTCGAAAACGTCGCTGATCCACTGACCAAGCCGCTTTCTCAGACTAGCTTGGAGCGTCATCTGGAGAACATGGGTATTAGATACTATAGTGTGTGGCATTGAGTGTAAGTGGGAGATTGTTAGGAGTATGCTCTCGAATGCCACTCAGAGGATGTTGAGTGAGGGCATTGTACTTGTAATTATGTAAATCATTAATGTAAGGCAATGTATGTTTCTTTATTTACTGGTAGTTACTGCATTCCTAACTTGTAACACCCCCAGAATATGACCGGGAATGCCACACGCCGTAGACCCTTATCGCAAGGATCTACCAGGCTAAACTCCAAAAGACTACTCGATGATTGACCGACCGGGGTCAAAATTAAATAGAAAACAGACCGACAAGGTCATAAACCAATTCAAAAACTAACGACATTCATATTACAATGACCACAATAAACTTGAACATAGAAAAGAATGACAACTCAATTTAAAAATCGATAACTACACCCATGCAAGGGTGAATACTCAAACGACATAGAAAATACCGACCAAAATGAAATAAAAGAAAAGACTCTGACTCTGGTGTGATTAGCATCGTCGTCTTCCATCTCCTTCCAAGCCAATCCCGTGACTGCTCCCGAGCTGCCAAAACCTGAGCGCATAACAGGCACCCACCCCCCGAAAACTCGGGGGTTAGCAAACTGGAATTTTGCTAGTGCAAGTACATAATATACAAGATATACGAATAGTAACAACATAAAAATTCAACCGCCGTGAAGCCTTAACACAAACCATACATTCCCACAGTCAGCACAGAATGACACTCGCATACTCAAGGTGAAAGGTAATCACATAGTCACATTCTCCTTACGGAAAATAACATTCAAGAAACTTTAAACGAGCCCAAGGAGTCAGGAAGATCCCTTTTGTAAAAAGGAAAAGTATTTTGATAAGATAGTTTGCAAACATTATTATTGACTCGGGCCGTTTAGGGGTTTTTAAAATCGAATGGGAATACTTTTGGAAATAATTTCAAAAACTCTCGTCCTTGACCCAACGTATGGAAAACGACACACAAAACCAAGTCAACTAATTTGGGGTTCTCGACCCAATTTATAGAACACCGTCACAACGAAATCATTACAACATCTCACAGGTTCTCAACCCATTCCAAATAACCTCATCACGAAACCAATCATCTCAACATCCCACGTGGTCCTCGACCCAATACATGAATAGCACCACAATACAATCAAAGGTACGTAACTCTCATTCGACATATCCCGCTCAAGACCCCGACACTAACCCTGAGATTTCACAAACCTCCGTGGTTAACTAACCCCGATACCAACGCTTTAAAAACAATTTGAAACAAGCTTTCAAAACACGGATTGCGGTCTCGTATCAAGACAAACATTTAAAAGTGAGTTGAAAGAATTTGAGATACGAATATCGTTCAGAACGGGTCTTAGCTTTCACTCGAATACCCAGAACCAATAAGCTCGCCAGCGCCTCCACCGCACACTCCGTGCACCGGCGTTCACTCCACTATGTCGGCCGCTCCTTGAACATGTCACCGCACCGGCGCTACTCCCGCAAGAGCCGCCTTGCACGCGCATTAGGTGACACCGGCGTTCACCACCCATATGGAGCCGCACATTGCAACAGACACTGTGCCGTGAGTACACCGCCCGCCTCGCAGGTTCCGGATATGACGTTTCTCACAACAAGTATCCACATTGTTCAAACATCAAGCACACGGACAATTGTCACAACAATTTTCAACTCGGTACATCAAGTCACACAATTTCTCCGCCAGTCCATATCCACACAAATAAACAATAACACGCACGTTATCAATCAAACTCAATCAACACCGCACATATATCTCTATGTTGCGACTCAACCGAATATATACACATTTATATATATAGATATATATATATATATAAATATATAACCTCACTATATTATATGAATAACTATAGTTCGCCCATCGATCCAAGTTGAGTACGTCAACTAATGTTAGAATTCAACACTCGTCGATCACCGACATAAACATATATATTAATATACGTATATACATACATATATTTGACATGTAACTATATATATAAACACATATACATATATATACACATACATATATATACCTCCATATAAACTCATACACTTCGACAACAATGATTTCACGCAGTTACGATTCGTATATCGAGGTACTTGCCTTGGTAATACGACGCGAAGGAGACGACGAAGGAATAGGTTCCGGTCCGAACAATCCTCTCAAATCCGACCCTAACACAATAATGATATACAATCAATCTCACATCATGAATACGAAGAAATTCCTCCTAGTTCTACCCGTTGGGACAATTCATCGAACAACAAGAGTGCGTAGGGAATTGAAATCGGTTAACGGTGAACTAACGGGATTTCATCCCAACCAAAAACAAGAAAACCAAGGGTCACGAGAGTACTATCAAAATCTAACAACAACATCGGTTAATTCGAATTAAAACACAAGATCACCACCAAACCCTCCCCAAAAATCATACTAGGGTTAAAGGGGTTCTTACCTCTTGAAGATTCAAGCCCTAAAATCCGAAGAACACGTGCTAGATCCACAATCCGAGCTACACGATCGAAGGAAGATGAAGAAAAACACACGATAAAGAGGGTGGATGGAGAAGAAATCCCCCTCTCAACTCTCTCTCTCTCTCGCGCACGGTGGAAGGGAGGAAGAAAATGAGCGAAACTTCGCTGAAAACACCCAGTTATAGCGCTGACCGCATTGTGTGCCGCGGCTCACGACCAGGCCGCGCACAGGCCAAAAATTGCGCCAGTGGTGGCCGCTCGATGTGCCGCGGCTCATTCGGAGTGTGCCGCGGCTCGACTCGGCATGTGCCGCGGATCACGGATCGTGCCGGGCACGCAGACAGAGGTTTTAGCCGGGCAGTGCCACACGGTGTGCCGCGGCCGGACAAGTGTGCCGCGGCACCGACTCACTGAAGCCGCGGCGCACAATCCTTGTGCCGCGGCACACTGCACCGCTGGCCAACAACTGGGTAGTATATGTGCCGCGGCGCACAATCCTTGTGCCGCGGCTCACACCCTCGGGTCCCAAAATGACGAAAAAAGATCCGGAAAGAGAATAAAAGCAATAGGAATCGATATTTGGGCAACAATAACACGAAATGGAAATACGGAACCCCAAAACGATCTGAGGTACACAACCAAGGTCGAACAAGGAACAAATTCCCTAAATTTCTAGGAAGTTACAAAAACAGCCCAAACATCCGAAAATCACGATACAACGTCGGATTAACAATCCGAAACTCACAACATGTTCTACTCAATCATACGAACTCATGGAAGTAAGAAAATGACGAAATCGAACGAGTTTAACGAGAATCAAATGCACATGAGACAAAATATAACACCAGATGAAATTTCGTAAAAGCATCATCGAGACCCGTCTAAGCGGAGAAACTCCAAGAACAAAATAGGTTCAGAATTCCAAAACAGCGACAAGCGAGTTGTCGAAGCGGACCTCCGCCGGAAAATGAAAATTACCGGAAATCGAATTTGCGGATATTACATAACTCGTAAATATACATATAGAAACTAGTCCATGTATTTGAGAGCAAAACGTTCCACTCCTTATTAGATAAGGGGGTCTGCACTAGAAAGATTTATAGCTCAAATACTTAATCGTTCGCAAGTCGATGAAACTTGACTGGGCGTTAAGTTTATGTGAAGACTTGTATAACGTGTTCTTTGACATGGAGAGTGCCTGTCGAACGCTAATGGTTAGTGGGAGCACACGTTATAGGTATATTAATTGGATTAGTATACTCGAACCGACTCACCCTCGATTCGTCGCACGTATTTCACTCCGGGATAGTCAATGACGGAATCGAAAGGTTGTGATAGGTATTCGTGAACCTTCGACTTGAGGATTTAGTAGGGATGTGCTTGTGATGTCAAGATTTTCATTAGAGTAGTTCGACCCTATAAACCGGGAGGCAGGGGTTAACCTGGACGTGCATCTTGACGGGCAAGTAGCAGGTCCTACTGAATATCAAAATAGAATTCTTTCTCCCGTTAGTGAGCGGGTTAGATGTCCTATGCGGTTATTGGTAGATGAGATCATAAGTCTTTGGCCAAAGCATTGGATCTAGTTGTATTGGATACACGAGAGCTCGATGATCTCGATTTGTATTAACGCATTCATAGCGTCAAGTACAGATAGGGTTTGAATGACCGTGACCCTATAACTTGATCAGGACATTTGAAAGAAGGGTTTATACGTATACTGGTATTCACGACAGAATGGTTCTTGAATGATCCCAATTATTCGTTCTCAGTTGGGGTACAGTGTAGGCCGCCAGGCTGGCTAGGTGGTGCTACTACTCTTTGGTTCCTCCCATTGCTGACTGAGACGGACCTACCGAGTCGTGCAATAGGATTGACGACGGAATGATTCAAGCTAATTCTCTCATAATGAATATTAGATATTGGATATCTAAATTTGGGACATAGGATGTTTAAATTGATTTATTTGATAAATTAATTTACGGCCTAATGAATTAAATTAATTACTGGGTGATAAACATAATTCATGAATATAATTATTTCTTGGAGAAATTAATTATGTTATTATGTATTTGATATGATTAATTAATTGGATTAATTGTTCGATACAAATACATCGGAACGGAATCGGAGTTTATCTATTTGGCCTCACGGGAGTCCGAAATGAATCGAACTCGTCCGATTTCTACATCCCCCCCCACATTTCCACACACCTTCCTTTTGGACTCTTGTTCTATTCTTTAATGAATGATAATTGTCATGGTGGGTCTAATACACATATGCATGTGTTGTTGCATGTGGTGGGAGTTGAATAAAAGGATGGAAGACTTTTATCTCTTATCACTCCATTGATTCCAACGTGAGAGAGAGTGAGAGAGAGAAAACTTTTCTCAAAGTCTTTATCATCTTCTCCAAGTCTTCTTCCATTTTTCTTCACAAGTTCTTGATTTTTCTTGGAGGAAAATTGAGAAATAAAAGAGAGAAAGTGAGTTATACACTTAGAGTGTTATAATCACAATTAAAAGCTTCATCACTTAGATCAAGCCGTGTCCTTGGAGGATAGCAAGGTTATCGACATCCCCTTCGTTTCTCCGACGCGTGGCAAGTAGAGGCGTTGTAATTTCGACGTTGGATCATTCAAGTGCTTGGAGTGCTTTGGATTGTAGGGAAATTCGTTTAAAGCTTGGGGAATAGCTCAAGAGAAGGAATCCATTTAATCAACAGACTACAAGGGTGAGTTTTAAATATCTCTTGTGATTTTGTTTATATATTCGTATATACGTAGCTCGATCGATCCTCGTACGGATTCGGATCGAATTAATTTTCGTTTTACCGCTTCCGCTGGACCTTCGATTTAGGCACCGAATCCCAACAATAGGGCGCTCCTCGCGCACACACACGCGCGCGCGCGCCGCCGCTGCCGCCATCCGATCGGATCGTCTCGTCTCGTCTAGTCTCATCTCAGGTCGTCTCGCGGTGGGTCAAGGTGATTTGGGCGAAATGTCTCGGCATCTCGAAGTTATCTTTTTACCGCAATTTTATTTGACAACTGCCGCATTAAATTAATCTGAAATTTTTGAATTATGATAAGTACCAAATTAAGTGATTATTAACAGAATTAAATTTTGGATAAGTACCGGAATTAATTAATAATAATCGGATTTTTCAAGAGGGGTCCGATTTTTCAACTACGCTTAAGCTTCGAAAATCCCTTCTCCAGTTCCAGAAAAATATTTTCGTTCCTCTCGTTCTTGTGCGGTGATAGTGCACGCTTATTCTAGTTCACTGAGGGTGCAGTGATTATTCTATCAGTGCATCAAGGTATTGTTTTATCCTATGAGGCAGACGCTACACGTGGGTGAGGATGAATTTGCTTTAAGGAGACATATCTTCTGGACTCAACATTGACATACTTTATATCCTTTCTTTTCGTTAAATTCGGTCCAGTTACAAAATTAATGTTTGTTTTGCAGGATTATATTTTAATTCGTTTGTTACGTTTGTTTATTCGAGTAAATATTTCCAACAGTAATCACCCACCCACAATATCAAACAACCACTCGCGGTTCGTTGCCGACCACCTGATCCGTAAGGTCCCGCCATTCTTGATTCATCCAATCTGCAATCCCCAACTCAGAGCTCCACCAGCCGTCCGTTCAGTTTACAGTCTCCAACTCCAGCGGCCAAAAATCACATTTGGTCCCATAACTATTTGCTTTTATGATTTTGGTCCCATTGATTTTCATTTTTTCAATTTCGTCCCATATGTGCGAAAATTGTCCAATTTAAATTTTCACCGAAAACCAATTAACTCGTTGGAAAATGCACGTGACATGCACGTGATCATAAAATATTGGGGGATTCCGGCAATAGTAAATGAGGTGGCATTTATTGTTGACCTGCTCTCTTTTTTCCAAAAAAAATAAAAGATTAAATAAAATTACAAGTCTAGGAAATAAAATAAAAAAAAGGGGATCCATTCCCATTTCAGGCCGCAGAAAGAAGAACCCAAACAACCCTAATTTCTCATCCCCTTGAAGCAGCTAGCTCGATACTGCCATGTCCGAGTCGAGTGGAAGCCAAATATCACCATTGTTATGCAAGTGCAGACTTCTTGCCCCTGTAGTCACTTCTTGGAAGGAAGATAATATCGGGGGCAGATTTTATGGATGCCCTAATTACCCGGTTTGCTTTCTTTTTATTGATCTTAATGGGGTAACTGTTAATCTACCCAGTAGATAATTATTTGTTAATTTGTGTATGCAGGATGTTGGGTGTTACAAATACTTCCGATGGATTGATCCCCCACTGTGTGAGAGAAGTAGGGTGATTATCCGAGGACTTTTGCGTAGAACGAATCAACTCAGAGGAGAGAATTGCAATTTGGTTGCTACTGTACACAAATTGGAGGAAAGTGTCCTTATACTGCAGGGTGAAGTTGGAAGGCTTGAGGAAGGTTTGAAGAAACACACTCAAATGGCAGCCAATACAACTGAGAATATCAAAGCCAAGAATCTAAAAAATGAGAAGGGAATAGGATTTAGGCATTTGGGTTGCACTGTTCTGCTTCTCATTGTTGTTTTGTGTGTGTTGAAACAAATGGTGTACATGATGATGATTGGGGATGGTGAGGACAGTGGATTCAAGATGATTAGTTGAATATGCTTTTTTTTTGTTAGGTACATTTTGGTTCTTCATAGTGAATTGTAGAATATGCATTAATTAGGTGGAATCAAGTCTATGTAATTTATCTTTCAAGAGTTAATATAATTTTATTGTCTTTTTCGTATTTTGCTTGATTTGTGTTTGTGTTTACATAATTTTGGAATGTGATATGATAATCATATAAAAAAAGTGTGAAGACACTTCAATACAGTAACAAACATAATATTAAGAGAATGTGATACCAAACATTGGTTCCCATACAAAAGATTATCCTACAACATTGTTATGAAACCACACATTAGGCATCCTACAAATGTTATATGAGAATGTGATACCAAACATTGATTCCCATACAAAAAATTATCCTACAAAAGATTTAGACAATCAATACCCAACTTTAGGCATCTTACAAAATATTTTATGGGGATCACAAAATATTGGAGGAATCCGGCAATAGTAAATGAGGTGGCATTTATTGTTGACCGATTCTCCTTTTTCCAAAAAAAAAAAAAAATTAAATAATTATTTACAAAATATTCTTATGAGTAGTAAATAAAATATTTTATTTACTATTGAAAAAGTGAGAATTAATGGGACTAAAATCGTAAAAGCAAATAATTATGGGACCAAATGTGATTTTTGGCCAACTCCAGCCGACTGGGTAATATTTTTATTTTCTTTTTGTTCATTCTCTTATTTTTGTTAAGTTTCTAGTCTTGAGCAGTTTGTGAATTGGGTGAAGTGTTTGTTTTATGGTTCTTCATCAACGGACAGTGAGTGGTCAGTGGTGGGTTCTTCATTTCTGCTTTTGTTTGGTAAGAAATTGGTAATTTGATGATTGATTCAAGATTTTTTGTTTAACATTCAAAATTTAGATTCTAGAGTTTTTTTTTTTTCAAATTTCAATTCGTGTTCTATTTCTAGATTTTTGTTTACTGATATTAGAATTTTGTATATTAGTTTTTACTTTAGTTTTTTAAGAGTAGCATCGAGGACTTTCTAAAACTGTTTTTTTTTTATATTGATTGAATTGGGGTAATTCTGCGTTCCACCAAAAATGTACTTGGTGAATATACATCAAGTTAAAATGTACTTAATTCTCACTGTTAGACTAATTGTAAATATAATGAAATTAGTAGTACTAAATCTTAGCCATATGTATATTGTAAATCTAGTACAAATATTTTGTTAGAGTCGTACTTTTAGAATTGAAATTACGTATTTAACCTTTTATTTTTTATATTAAAAAATAAATTTCACACCTAGATAATTTTTTTATTTTTTCCAATTCGATAATTTTTTATTTATGAATTTGTCTATATTCCACTACGGAATTCTAAAAATCTGAAAAATTCCGAAAAATTTAAAAAATCTGAAAAAAAATAAAACAAATTTTGAAAATTCCGGAAAATTCCACAAAATTTAAACAATCTGAAAAAAATCAGAACTTTTATTTTTTAAGAAAAATTATCTTGAGTAATAATATAAAAAATCAGATCTTTTATTTAAAATTCAAAATAAAAAGTAAAAAATAAAAAAATCCGGAAAATTTAAAATAAAATTTTGAAAATTCTGAAAATAATAATATTAAAAATAAGAACTTTTGCTTTTTATTTTTTAATTTTAAATAAAAGATCTGATTTTTAATATTATTATTCCAGATAATTTTTTTTAAAAAAATAAAAGTTCCGATTTTTTTTCAGATTTTTTATATTTTCCAGAATTTTCAAAAAAATTTTATTTTTTACTTTTTATTTTTGAATTTTAAATAAAAATTCTGATTTTTAATATTATTCCATATATTTTTTAAAAAAAAAATAAAAGTTCCGATTTTTTTGTCAGATTTTTTAAATTTTCCAGGATTTTTTTTATTTTTTACTTTTTATTTTCGAATTTTAAATAAAAATTCTGCTTTTTAATATTATTCCATATATTTTTTTCTTAAAAAATAAAAGTTCTGATTTTTTTGTCAGATTGTTTAAATTTCCAGAATTTTCAGAATTTTTTTTACTTTTTACTTTTTATTTTTGAATTTTAAATAAAAGATCTGATTTTTAATATTTATTCCAGATAATTTTTTCTTAAAAAATAAAAGGTCTGATTTCTTTTTCAGATTTTTTAAATTTTGCAGAATTTTTCAGATTTTTTCTTCTTCTGATTTTTTAGATTTTTCAGAATTTTCCGAATTTTTTTTACTGTTCAGAATGTATATAAAAATATAATATACTACAGTTATAATATGTGGTTAAGATATAGAACAATCATATATAATAAATTTACTATTAATCCAAAGGTTATAATTAAGTATACCTTAAGATAGTTGTTGTTGCCCGAAATATTATCCGAAGATAGATATTGCTGGAATGGTCGAGCAACAGCAAATTGCGAGAGCACTTCCGTGGGGTGTTAATAACACAAGATTTGCCGGGTTTGTTAAGCCCGGGCTTGAATGCTCTCGCGAGATGTTATTAATACAAATATTCGTGGATACAAGTATTAATGTAGGAATCTAAATACAATGAGTGTAAAAGATCCTATTTATCTAACTCTTGAGCGAAGCTTTGGTGTTCTTGCTCTCTGCCGATCGTCTTCTTTGTAAGAGATGCTGAGAGAGAAGAAAGAACCGAGAGATAGCTATTGCCAAGAGTAAGATATCCAAGATGTGAGTTGTGCTTCTGAACTGGGCGTGAAGCAGCGAGAATGACAGAGAGTTTTCCAAGTGCAGACAACCTTCTATTTATAGGGGCTGAGATGCCCTGTTTACTGGCGGGCAATCGCCTTTCGTGCAATATAATAATGGGGCGATCGTCTTTATGTCACATGTGTTGTCTGCATAAAGCTTATATGGCGGCCGGCAACAAACAGGCGGTCCAATGAGGAGCCGGCACGCGTCCTGAGTTGCTGTCACGGGCGGTCCCACTGATACCTTTCGGCGGGTCTGTCGGCTGGTGGAAAGATGATGGCAGGCTGTGGTCAATGATCCATGAAATGCGAATCTTGTCTCGGAATTGCACGTGGGTGCTGTTTTGAGGCTCGGCCCTTGCCGACTGGACGATCGATGGCTTCGCGTGGCATGAGGCGGTCGTCATTCGGTCGGTCACCAGGAGTCGATCGCCAAGTACCGAGAGACGATCATCTTAGATGTTGATCGCTCGGCACCGGGACTTGTCCTGGGACCTTCGGTCGTCAGCTAGTCGGCCACCACGAGTCGATCGCCAAGTACCGAGAGACGATCGTCTTAGATGTCGATCACTCGGCACCGGGACTTGTCCTGGGACCTTCGGTCGGTAGTTCTACCTTGGTTGTTGGGCTCTGGCTCGGTCGCCCGGTCTCTGAGGCGATCGCCTGTTGAGATGTTTAAATCTCGATACAACAATTGCCCCCCAGCTTCCTCCGATGTTGAAGACATGGGGTGAGGTGGTTCTTGCTGGCGATCGTGTAGGATGAAGACGGGCGATCCGTTGAGCGGATCTTGGTTTCGGACTTTGGGCGATCTGGTCGATTGGCTAGCTATCTTCGGTCTTGTACCTGTAAAAAACAATTTTGGCCGATCCCTCGTTGAAACTTGATTGTTTCATCGCTGAGGAACCGTGCACAGTCGCGAAGTTCGATGGACCGACTCCATGACCATGTCTTATGCGCGAACGACATTGTCTGTCTCGTGACTCATTTTGTTGTGAGGGTCCTCTGTTAGGCTGCGTCTCGCCTCGTATTTAAACGAAGGGCGTGCGGTCTTGGTCTAGAGGAGTCCTTGCGCGGGGCGTCTGTAACACCCCAACTAGGCGGATATTACAGTGCCGTGGACCCCCGACTGGGACCCACCAGGCGAATGAAAACTGATGAATTAAATAATATAATTGTAGTACTGAACCACATTATATTACCAAATACTCCGATGAGGAGCTTAAGTACAAAACATCAGGACAATACCGAATACTAGTATATTTTATATGAAGATAAAATACACAACGCTGAATGAAACGGAGTAACCAAATGAAAATCTGCAACGGAAAATAAACGACAACAATAGGAATGACTGAAAGGATTGGGGCCCCCTACTAGTATCACTGGGACTCCTCGCTGTCAACGTTATATTCCCGTGCTTTTGCCTTGCCATGACCTGAAAACAAAATCCCCCAACGGCCGCCATACGTAACAACAATCCTCAAGAGTTGAATAAACATAATCATATATATGCTGTATAAACCACAAGTTCGATCAAAAATGAATCGGTTAGATTATAACCCAATCTTGTTGAAAACATACGCAATCAAACATGCTGTATGAATCAACTAACACTACGGCTCAAAGGGTGGCGCCACACTACGCCCGGGATGGAAATGTGTCCGTGCACAAGCCACCAACGAGTATCGATCGAATACACATGTGGTCTTGTACCTAATCAGTCTCACGAAGCAATCGACCCGTGTGCACAGTCCAATGTGTGGCCAACAACCAACACACGACTTAAATGTGCCCGACATGAAAATCCTACACATACCCACCGGCACGCCAGTATGACTCGGAATGCCACGAGATAACAAAGTGACATCGAAATCAATAATGACTCACCGAGATGAAATGATAGTGAACTGAATGACAGCTCAATGAAATGATTGGAACCGTCGTTCCTTGTGACTGAAGTGATTAATCGACAATGACAAGTCTTGACACGGTTAATACAATATGAATGAATTATGATTATGAATGAACAACAACGAAAGGAATGAATATCCCTTTAACCGAGTAAGAATTAACTTACCTTAACATCGGTGATGATACGATTTCTCTCGAACAACGTCCTAAATGAGATGTCGGTCGCTCGAACAACCTTGAATAACACAATTACCAATAATCCGGTTCAACACACGAATCAAACACGAGTATAACTAACTCAAAACGTCGATACGACTAAACCAAGTTCATTGGGGCATTATATCGAACACGTTGTGGCCAATCTTCGATTGTTTACAACCAAACCTCATTAATACCAATATCAAATACCCAAGAAGTGTTTCAAACCAACAAAACACCTTCAATACGATCAATAATCCAATATGAATATCCAAATTCGTGATTTCAACAACAATTAATCAAAAACCCCCAAATCCAATTCAATATTCAAAGTATTCTTGAATAATCCTTCTATAATCCAATGAATAATTAAACATATCCATAATCATGCGTATATCACTTCATACAATATGATCTTAACATCCAAAACATCATATCTCAATACAAAATCGAAATCCAAGATGTTGAAGAAATTACCTCTTGAAGATCCAAGCACTTTGATCCGAAGAACACGCGTTAGATCGACTATCCGGGCTTCACGATCGAAAGGAGATGAAGAAAACCAAGTACTCAAGTGATAGATGATGGAAAGTCTCTCACTCAAGCCCTCTCTCTCGGAACAAGGTGGAAGAAAAAGGGAAAATGGGTGATTTGTCTCAAAAAAACGAAGTTATAGTGCAGACTGCACTGTGTGCCGCGGCCTGGCCGAAGTGTGCCGCGGCCTGGCCGAAGTGTGCCGTGGCATAGGGCCAAAATCTGCCCCAGTGCTCGGCAGCGTTCCGCGGCCCAGACGAGTCTCCCGCGGCAGTGACTCGGCAGTGTGCCGCGGCCCCCGGTACAGACGGGTCGGCCAGCAATTGCAACACGAGTGTGCCACGGCCCGGACGGGTGTGCCGCGGCAGTGACTCGGCAGTGTGCCGCGGCCCCCGATACAGGCTGCTCGGCCAAAACTGGAAAATGTGTGTGCCGCGGCCCACACCCCCTTGGTGAAGAGATAAATTTACCACTAGAAGGGGGGTTGAATAGTGGTAAAGCGGAATAACGAAATTTCTTGCGAGTAAATGGAAAATAGTGCGGAATTTAAAGACTCAAAGATTTATAGAGGTTCGGCAACTTGCCTACATCCTCTCTCCGACTTTCTTTTTCTATTGGCTCAAGAACAACCACAATCTTGACTCGTCTTCGATCGGTCCGAGTACACAACCGTTACAATCGCTTGTCTTCTATCGGTCCAAGCTCAACCTCTCTCTCAATATAAACTTTTGTTTATCTAGTGTTCTATAGGAACTAGATAATCCTCACTATACGAATATGGGAGTATAATCCTAACAATGCCGGAACAAAGATCCTAATAACACCGGATTAGTGACTCTTGATTCGTTTCTTTTACGCTCAAGTGTAAGTGATGCAACACTTACAATCAAATGAAAGAATACAAAGGATAATAGATATTTCAATGAAAATCACTCTTGTATCTTTCTTTTCTCACAACTTGAAATGCAATAAAAGATATAAAATTGAGCTCAAGTATGCTTTGATTGCTTGTATGCTTGAATGCTTGAAGTTGTGTGTTTGATACCCAAGTCCTTTGGGTATTTATAGGTGAGAGCCATCCTTCAAATACTGAAAAACGTATTATTAGCGTGCGCTAATAATGTCCTCTAGCGTGCGCTATCGATCTTTGGCTTGGCTTCTCTGAACGGTCACAAAGATCAAGCAACGGTAAAATAGTATGGCTAGCGTGCGCTAGTCATGTATCAGTAGCGTGCGTTAACGTCTGGTCAACAAGTCTTCAATCTTGACTTTGAAAATGTCCGTTTGTCTCTCCAACGACTCTTTATCCAACGGCTAGATTTGAGATTAGCGTGCGCTAGCAAGTATGCATAGCGTGCGCTAGCATTAATTAATTCCAACTTTTCCAGATTTTCCGGATCTTCATTGACTCTTGCCTTCCAACGGTAGAAAATCAAACGGATATATGATGACTCCTTTTAGCGTGCGCTAATGCCTAAACCATAGCGTGCGCTAATAATTTCTTTCAGTAACGTACGTTACCCTGTGTAGCGTACGTAAATACCTTAACATATTGAGTCCAGTGGCTACTGGACTACTGACCGTGATATCGGTAGCGTGCGCAAGAGCTGAGCAGTAACGTGCGCTACATCCTTGTTTTAGCGTACGTAAGCTGATGTATGTGGCGTGCGCAAAATTCATTTCCGATTTCCTTCCAAACCTCACTGTCTTCTAGAATAATGCGATAGCGTGCGTTAATATTGATTGTATA
The DNA here is from genome assembly GCA_033398695.1 of Orobanche coerulescens. NCBI lineage: Eukaryota > Viridiplantae > Streptophyta > Magnoliopsida > Lamiales > Orobanchaceae > Orobanche > Orobanche coerulescens. The sequence goes on from CM065807.1 coordinate 38,864,201, forward strand.
GCGTGCGCTAACTGTAGTTACTTAGCGTGCGCTAATATTGAATGACTTGCGTGCGCTATCCATCAGGTGACTTCACTTGGCTGCAGCTGACTGTTTGGGCTGTACATGTATTTCTCGATAGCGTGCGCTACTATTATATGGGTAGCGTGCGCTAACTGTATTTAGCTCCTTCAAAATCCTATCGATCTGAGATTGATCTAATTAAATATTTTGAATGTAATAATCATCAAAATACATTTTGAGTCAACAATCTCCCCCTTTTTGATGATGTCAAAACATTTAATTTATACCTGCAAAAACATTTTAAATGATTTGAATCAAGGTAACTTGTTCGATATATTAGTATGGTTTGGTTTTTGAAGTATTCTCCCCCTTTTTGACATAAACAAAAAGGAACTCCCCCTGAATTGTTGCATAATAACAAATATCAACGAAAAAGCCAATATTCAAAGCGAAATTACGTAAACAACAATACTCGTAAACAACAAATCCCAAATGAAGTGAAATGCGAATATCATTAAGATAGAGTTCAAGCAATACATAGAGTTTTCATGACATGAGAGATAAAGATTATTCGAATAATAAGATTCTACAACCAAGCATCAAAATCCTCAAGTCTAAGGTGCAGGGTCGGAAGAGGACGAGGGGAAAGGAAACAAAGGGTGTGTGAAACGGATGAAATCGGAGATCAACCCGCGCACTTCCCGGACTTCCGAACGTAGAGCCCGAACATCCTCTCGAATTTCAGCCTGAGAGGTCTCGATGCTCCGCATCCGAGCGCAAAGGTCGCTTTCCTCTTCCTCCGTGACAACATCTCTCATCGGGCGCTTCCCTTTCGTCTTTGGATGACGAACAAAAGACTTGGATTGCAGCTCCCTGAGCGTATGGGGTCCTCGGTGTGTGACTCGCTCGACCGGTGTAGGCATCCGTGTCCCCTTCGGTACATGGTCATCATCTCGGAGATATGGAAATAATACCCAGCCTCGATTGAATGTCTCGACATAATGCATGGCCTTGAGGGTTAGATCACTTATCTCGTGTCCCCGAGACACCGGAACGTGTGCCTCATTAGACAGGTCGACGCGGAAATGCCGAAAAATCACCGTAAGAATTGAACCAAAAGGAAGTCCAGATTTCCTAGTTCTCGACATGTAATTTTTCGACCGAAAAGACTCCCCTTTTGCTTTCATCCAGCTTATCACAATCCCAGTGAAGTCCACTCGATCATCCTTCAGCACCCGATACACGACATTCTTATCAACGCCGACTAACTTGTGTTGGGTGTTGACTTTTGGCATTAAACATTTTGTTAGAGCGGACAACAGCAAGCGAATGTGTATACCGAAATCGTTATTCTCGAAGACGTCATCCGTGACTTCGATGACCGTTTTTGAACATAAAAAATCACCAATATCTCTCTCGGACATCATAGCTTCTTCAGCAATGGTTTTCCCACAACAATCGTACCCGTCTTTCGATAAGACAAACAACTCGTGAAGAATTTCCGAAGAAATCTTCACCACCGTTCCATTCACTAGGCTTTCGAGCACTAAACCTCCATTATCACCACTATCACCAAGGTGCAGATTAGCATAAAACGCACGGACACACTCAGGGTAAACAATCTCTTTGCACTCAACAAATCGAGCAATACCTAATGCCTCAAAAAAATCGCGAATGCTTACCTTAACCCTTTCAAGGCTGCTAAAATTGAAGTAGTAGCAATCGGTCAAACTCTCCTGTGGAAGGATATCGAAGAAAACCTTCGATGCAACGTAGGAGACGAAACGGGTCGCGTCATAATCATTGTTGCGCGGGCGTTTGTAGTTCTTCTCCATGGCCTTTCGATTCTTGCTTGACATTATGAAGTTAATCGAAGTTTTGAGGGAGAAGATTGCAGTATTTGGATCGGATTTGCAGCTAGGGTTTTTTGCAGGAAGGGAGTTTTCTGTCGATTGCGTACGTTAGGAAGGGGTAACTGTGTTTCTGGGTCGTACGGTATATATATAGTCAACGGATTTTTAATTAGCTAGGGACACAGAATTAGCGTACGTTAGGTAAAAATGAAAAGCTTACTGGACTGTCCAGTAGCTAAAATGGAATTCGAAAAGTTTTTAATTAGCATACGCAAGGAAGTGAGGTTAGCGTACGCTATCGATAGCAAGTTTTAGCGCGCGTTAAGAGAGTGAAGCTAGCGCGCGCTAGCGAGTGAACCGAATCAAGGATTTTGATATTTTGAGTAGTAAGCTTATTTCAAAAGTTGTCTACATGTCCCATACCAAGTTGTAAACGAATGGAATTAAATAATTCTTCGGGAAGAGGTTTTGTAAAAATGTCAGCAAGTTGGTCCTTCGTCCCGACAAAAATTAAACAGGTGTCTTTTTTCTGAACATGATCACGTAAAAAATGATGTCTAATATCTATATGTTTGGTTCTACTATACAACACAAGATTTTTGCTCAGATTAATTGCACTAGTGTTATCACATAGGATAGGGGTATTTTCAAAATGTATGCCGTAGTCGCGGAGTTGATTTTTAATCCATAACACTTGAGCACAGGCGCTCCCTGCAGCGACATATTCGGCCTCAGCTGTAGACAATGCTACACTGGTTTGCTTTTTACTTCCCCAAGATATTAAACATGATCCAACAAAATGACATGTACCACTAGTACTCTTCTTGTCAATTTTACATCCGCCGAAATCGGCATCACTATATGCAATTAAATTAAAATCCAAGCAAGAAGGATACCATAGACCTAGTCCAATAGTTCCTTTCAAGTAACGAAAAATGCGTTTGCAAGCAGTTAAATGTGATTCCTTGGGATTAGCTTGGAATCGAGCACATAAACATGTAGCAAATATTATATCTGGCCTAGATGCAGTCAAATATAACAAATATCCGATCATACCTCGATATAATTTTTGATCTACGGATTTGCCATTTTCATCTTTCTCAAGCTTTAATGATGAAGACATTGGCGTAGATATCACCTTGCTACTTTCCATATTGAATTTATTGAGGAGATCGTTTGAGTACTTCGTTTGATGGATAAAAATTCCATCTTCGCATTGCTTGATTTGAAGCCCGAGGAAGAACGTTAATTCTCCCATCATACTCATTTCGAACTCTCCTTTCATAAGATTAGAAAAATCTTAGCACAAAGATTCATTAGTAGCTCCAAATACAATGTCATCAACGTAGATTTGGCAAACAAGTATATCATCATTCAATATTTTAACAAACAAGGTATTATCGACTTTGCCTCTTTTAAAATCATTTGCAATTAAAAATTGACTTAAACGATCATACCATGCTCGGGGTGCTTGCTTCAACCCGTAGAGTGCCTTGTTGAGCTTGAAGACATGATCCAGAAATTGATGATGTTCAAAACCGGGAGGTTGCTTGACGTAGACTTCTTCTTGAATGTACCCATTCAAGAATGCACTTTTCACATCCATTTGAAATAGTTTGATCTTCTTATGGGCGGCAAATGCACAAAGCAAGCGAATGGCTTCGAGTCGAGCCACGGGAGCAAAACTTTCTTCGTAATCAAGACCTTCCTCTTGATTATATCCTTGAGCGACCAAATGAGATTTATTTCGAATTGGATAGCCGTCTTCGTCACTCTTGATTTTATGCACCCATTTAGTTCCGATAATTGTTTTATCTTTAGGAGCGGGAACTAAATTCCATACATTATTGTGCTTGAATTGCACAAGCTCCTCTTGCATTGCCATCACCCAACTTTCATCATCGAGAGCTTCGGATATATTCTTGGGAACTATTTCGGATACAAAAGCACAATGAGCCATAAATTCGGTGGTTCTCCTTCGGGTTTGAACACCATCTTAAATGTTTCCAATCACGAGGTCCTTCGGATGGTCTTTGATGTGCCTCCAATCTTTCGGTAAATCAACGATTGTGTTCGTTTCGATTTCCGAAATTTTCTTCACTTCGGGTGAGGGATCCTAAAAGTACCGCATCATCAAAATATTCTACCTTTCTCGGGGTGAGATCATATCATTGAATTTAACATGTCTGGACTCTTCAACTTTATTCGTTCTAATATTATAAACACGATATGCTTTGCTATTAGTACAATAACCAAGAAATATTCCGGAGTCGGATTTGGCATCAAACTTGCCTAAGTTATCTTTGCCATTGTTCAAAATAAATACATTGCAACCAAAAGGATGAAACTAAGCAATATTGGGCTTTTTGCCCTTCCATAATTCATACGGGGTTTTAAGATGAGTTCTACGAACATGAACCCGGTTAATCACATAGCATGCCGTAAAAATTGCTTCGGCCCAAAAGTATCGTGGAAGAGAGTATTCATTAAGCATTGTTCTCGACATTTCTTCCAAAGATCGGTTTTTCCTTTCAACAACTCCATTTTGTTGAGGCGTTCTAGGAGCTGAAAAATTATGATTAATACCGTATTTATCACATAAAAGTTCAAACGGGGTGCAATCAAATTCACCTCCGTGATCGGTGCGAATAGAAATTATGGAGAGATTTTTCTCATTTGATACCAAACGACACCATTTAGAAAATTCGGAAAATGCATCATCCTTATGTGCTAAAAATCTAACCCAAGTAAATCGAGAGAAATCATCAACAATAACCAAAGTGTAAAGTTTACCATTTAAACTAACATGTCTAGATGGTCCAATCAAATCCATATGCACAAGTTCAAGAACTCGACTAGTGGAAACCTCGAATTTTGGTTTGAAAGATTCTCGAGTGTGTTTCCCTTTTATGCATGATTCACACAAATGCTTTCTATCAAACTTGAGTTTGGGCAATCCACGAACAAGGTCGTGTCTAGATAAAATAGAAATGATAGGTAGAGAAGTATGCCCCAATTTTCGATGCCATAAATATGCATTATCATCCAAAGTAATAAGACATTTTTCATTGAATGAGCTCTTATCATTAAGGTCAACAATGTAGATGTTTCCACATCTCAAACCAATGAATGCAATTTTATTATTTCTAAATGCCATGCAATGCGTTTGCTCAAATAGAATTTTAAAACCTTCATCGCAAAGTTGCGAAACGCTAAGAAGATTATGATGCAAACCTTCAACAAACAATACTTTGTTGATAGAAGGAGAAGGTTCCTTACCGACTTTGCCGATGCCTTTAATTTTTCCCTTTTGATTATCTCCAAAGGTCACATGTCCTTGTTCTTGATATTCGAGGTCTTCAAATAAGTCCTCGGAGCCGCACATGTGCCTTGAGCATCCGCTATCAATGTACCACTTGTTTTTCCTTGGTGCCGGTACCTACAAAAGTAGAATTTCTCGGTTGTTTCGGTACCCAAGCCCGTTTGGGTCCTCCAAAGTTAACTATGCTTATAGCATTCGGAACAATTGTCCCTTTAGGAACCCATATTTGCTTAACTTTGATGGTTCTCAACTTTGGATGAATATTGACATTATGAATTCGTTTGGAAGAATCTTTTGAGTTCTCGGTTTCGGTTTTCTTTATTTTGTCAAGGTTGATAAGGGATTGTTCCCGTTTAAAAGGATCGAAACCAAGATCGTGTTTGAGCAAGGGCGATTTTTGAATAGATAGGAGCCTTTCGAATTTCTCGTTTCCGAGAGTAAATTTGTTCAAAATATATTTTAGCTCCTTTTGAGTTTTTGTTAACTCTATTTTCAAAACATTTTCTTTTTCAAGGCATAATGTATGGTCGATCTCAATAGTTTTGCCCTTGTTTTGAAGAGAGGAATTTTCGAGTTCTAGAGATTTTATTTTTCTCTTTAAAGATATGTTTAATTTAACCATCTCGTCATACTCCGTATTCAAGGATTCAAACGCACTCAATAACTCATCATCATGATGAACTTCTTGTGAATCACAAAAATCAAAAGAGTCATATTCGTCATCATTGAGTTTAGAACTTACCTCGATATTACTTTCGGAGTCGAGTGCCATGAATGCAAGATTTGCATCTAGAGATCTTTCAATCTCCTCCTCGTCATCACTCCAAGAAGCGATTAGGACCTCCTTCTTTTTGAATCTTTCCATTTGAGGTTTTGAAGAGGATTCTCGGCATTCTTTGGCATAGTGACCGGCTTGACCACATTTCCGACAATTATTGTCGAACTTCTTGATGGGAGTATAGCCACTCTTCTTTTGCTCCGGTTTGCCATCCCGACCAAGAAAACTTCGCCTCTTTTGAATTAGGTTTTTATACCTTCTAAAGTTTTTTGCATAGAGAGCGAGTTCCTCGTCGTCTTCATCTTCGGGAACATCTTCCTCAACGTCGCTATCAACATTGAATGCGACTACTCTTTCCCGAGGCTTTGGTTTTGTGCCTCTAGACTTGAGAACGATCTCATAATTGATGAGTGACCCGATGAGGGCACTAAATTCGAGCTTGTTGAGATCTTTGGACTCCATGATCGCGGTGACCGTGGCATCCCATTCTCGTGGCAACGATCGAAGAATTTTCTTAGCTTTGTCGCTGCTCGATATAGGCTTTCCGAAAGATGCAAGACCATTTGTTATAGCCGAAAATCGATCCAACATATTTGTGATCGTTTCCTCGTCTTTCATGGAAAATAATTCGTAGTCATGGAGTAACATGTTGATTTTGGTCTCCTTGACTTGGGTGGTTCCCTCATGAGTGACTTCGAGAATTTCCCAAATTTCTTTTGCGCTTTCATAGGACGATATCCTATTGAGTTCTTCGGGATTGAGAGCGCTTTCATAGCTCGTGAGTTGACGTGTGTGTTTCTCCAATCCTCGTCGTTGAATTCTTCGATCTTTTTCAACGATCCATCCTCTTTCTTAGCAAGTTTAGGACCAAGAGCAATAACTTTCCAGATTTCGATATCATAGGCTTGAACGAAGATCGCCATCTTCTTTTTCCACGTCATGAAATTGGAACCGTCGAAGAAAGGAGGACGGTTGAGAGCATTTCCTTCAATTTGGCCAAGAAGTGCCATTTGCGGATCTTTTTCTCTTAGGTGGTTAAACCTTTAAAAAGAGACCCGCTCTGATACCAACTGAAGAGATAAATTTACCACTAGAAGGGAGGTTGAATAGTGGTAAAGCGGAATAACGAAATTTCTTGCGAGTAAATGGAAAATAGTGCGGAATTTAAAGACTCAAAGATTTATAGAGGTTCGGCAACTTGCCTACGTCCTCTCTCCGACTTTCTTTTTCTATTGGCTCAAGAACAACCACAATCTTGACTCGTCTTCGATCGGTCCGAGTACACAACCGTTACAATCGCTTGTCTTCTATCGGTCCAAGCTCAACCTCTCTCTCAATATAAACTTTTGTTTATCTAGTGTTCTATAGGAACTAGATAATCCTCACTATACGAATATGGGAGTATAATCCTAACAATGCCGGAACAAAGATCCTAATAACACCGGATTAGTGACTCTTGATTCGTTTCTTTTATGCTCAAGTGTAAGTGATGCAACACTTACAATCAAATGAAAGAATACAAAGGATAATAGATATTACAATGAAAATCACTCTTGTATCTTTCTTTTCTCACAACTTGAAATGCAATAAAAGATATAAAATTGAGCTCAAGTATGCTTTGATTGCTTGTATGCTTGTATGCTTGAATGCTTGAAGTTGTGTGTTTGATACCCAAGTCCTTTGGGTATTTATAGGTGAGAGCCATCCTTCAAATACTGAAAAACGTATTATTAGCGTGCGCTAATAATGTCCTCTAGCGTGCGCTATCGATCTTTGACTTGGCTTCTCTGAACGGTCACAAAGACTGTTGCAACGGTAAAATAGTATGGCTAGCGTGCGCTAGTCATGTATCAGTAGCGTGCGTTAACGTCTGGTCAACAAGTCTTCAATCTTGACTTTGAAAATGTCCGTTTGTCTCTCCAACGACTCTTTATCCAACGGCTAGATTTGAGATTAGCGTGCGCTAGCAAGTATGCATAGCGTGCGCTAGCATTAATTAATTCCAACTTTTCCAGATTTTCCGGATCTTCATTGACTCTTGCCTTCCAACGGTAGAAAATCAAACGGTAATATGCTGACTCCTTTTAGCGTGCGCTAATAATTTCTTTCAGTAACGTACGTTACCCTGTGTAGCGTACGTAAAGAGCTTAACATATTGAGTCCAGTAGCTACTGGACTACTGACCGTGATATCGGTAGCGTGCGCAAGAGCTGAGCAGTAACGTGCGCTACATCCTTGTTTTAGCGTACGTAAGCTGATGTATGTGGCGTGCGCAAAATTCATTTCCGATTTCCTTCCAAACCTCACTGTCTTCTGGAATAATGCGATAGCGTGCGTTAATATTGATTGTATAGCGTACGCTAACTGTAGTTACTTAGCGTGCGCTAATATTGAATGACTTGCGTGCGCTATCCATCAGGTGACTTCACTTGGCTGCAGCTGACTGTTTGGGCTGTACATGTATTTCTCGATAACGTGCGCTACTATTATATGGGTAGCGTGCGCTAACTGTATTTAGCTCCTTCAAAATCCTATCGATCTGAGATTGATCTAATTAAATGTTTTGAATGTAATAATCATCAAAATACATTTTGAGTCAACACTTGGGTCCTAAAATGATGAAAAATGACTCGGGAAGGGAATAAAAGCAATAGGAATCAATATTTGGGAAACAATAACAAGAAATGGAAGTGCGGAAAACCCAAAACGGTGGTTCCAAGCAATGATTACAAGGGTTTGACCAACAAAAACACAATTTGAACAATGAGGAGATTTAAAATGACATGAATTCCAACGTCAACATCGACTAATGAATCAATTACAACAATCAAGATAATACTCTTCTCTCGATTTCCGAGTAAGGTTGAAACAATGAACAATATCGATACACAGCTCGAAGTTATTCCGAACAGTGAACACGGATGAACGATTATTAACAAGTGAAAAATTACATAGTGACAATTACCGAATGAAATTACTGAATGATAATGACTGAATTACAACCGGGTATTACATACACCCCCCCCTTAAAAGAGTTTCGTCCCCGAAACTAAGGGTCAAACAACTCGGGATAACACTCCCGTATACTATCCTCGGTTTCCCAAGTAGCCACTTCGACTCCGGGTCTAGACCACTGAATTTTAACCAAAGGAATCGCCTTATTCCTCAACTGTTTGATTCGCCGCTCTAAGACTCGTATGGGACGCTCTTCATCCGAATGATCATCTGCGATCACGATTTCGTCGAACTGAAATATGTGACTCGGGTCGGCAACATACTTCCGTAACTGAGAGACGTGAAAAGCATCATGAATTCGGCTCAACGCCGGAGGTAAGGCCAATCTATAAGCTAACTCGCCTACTCGATCCAAAATCTCAAATGGTCCAATGAATCTCGGACTCAACTTTCCCCTCTTCCCGAAACGGAAGATAACTCGACTCGGGAATACCTTGACTAAAACATGGTCACCTGTCTCGAACTCTAATGGCCGATGACGATTATCTGCATATGATTTCTGTCGACTCTGAGCGGTCAACAAACGACTCCTGATCAAAGATACCTCCTCACGGGCGGCTATAAGCATATCGGCTCGGTGCCGATTGATTCTGATAAGTCATCCCAACACAAAGGAGATCGACAACAATGACCGTACAAGGCCTCGTAAGGTGCCATCCTAATCGAAGCATGCCAACTATTATTGTACGTGAACTCGATCAACGGTAGTTGGGCTTCCCAATTATCTTTCCAATCGAGAACACATGCCCTCAACATGTCCTCCAAAGTCTGAATAGTCCTCTCCGATTGTCCTTCGGACTGAGGATGAAAAGCTGTATTGAGATTAAGCTGAGTTCCCATAGCACGATGAACTGATTTCCAAAAATGAGACACGAATCGTCCGCCACGATCGGAAACGATACTTTTAGGAGTGCCGTGCAATCTCACTATGTCTTTGACAAACAACTGGGTAAGTCTCTCGGGACCCCACATATCCTTAATCTCAAGGAAATGAGCTGATTTGGATAGGCGATCCACAAATACCCAGATTGTAATCATGTCACGATGACTCGTCGGTAAACTCTTGATGAAGTCCATTGAAATATCTTCCCACTTATACTCTGGAATGGGAGAGGTTTTAGCATAACCGCCGGTCGCTGATGTTCTATCTTGACATGCTGACAGGTCAACCATCTCGAAACAAATTCCGCGACTTCTCGCTTCATATTACTCTACCAGTAATTTTGTTTCAAGTCTTTATACAACTTGCTAGACCCCGGATGAACGGAATAAGGGGTAGCATGAGCTTCTCTCAAAATCGAGTTTTTCAACTCGTCATTTGCCGATACGCACAACCGATTCTTAAAACGCAAAAGTCCATCCTCGTGGACCACAAACCCGGGGGCTTTCCCCTGAGTCACATCCTCTCGAATGCGTAACAAAAATGGGTCCGAACCCTGATTCTCCCTGATCGCCTCCTCAAGTGGCGATGAAATCTCCAATGGGGTACGACTTCCTAGCAGTGAGTGATTATTTCCCGGATTTCGGTCCGCACCGCGGCCTCTCCCCGTGTGTCCCCTGATAGCTCTCTCCATACTGAAGTAGGAAGGTCGCATGATAATTATATATCTCGTATGAGTACCGCATTATGATTTACGTCATGAAATGATGAAAATAAGCATACGCGCTCTAATACAGTGATTACATGAATGATTAACTGAGGTGACATAATTATCTGATGATATTCTTGAAATGATTATCTTAAACAAGTTAGCAGGATTAATGATATGATCATCAAGATCAACAACTGAGTAATAAAATGAATTGAGTGATTAATGAGTTAATATGATCAACATGATTAAAATGAAAATGATGTTTGAGGATTGTTAACTAGTGAATTATGAATGAATGATTATTGCCAGAAATTATACCATGGCGTTAGAAGTATTAGAGTTCTTTCGGTCTGATGGGCTCGGCATTTGCACAGGTCACACGTGAAGTGAAAGTCCAATGATACTAGTCCGATGACGATGATTTCAAATGAGACATGACTCGGAAGGTAGTATTCAAAACCACGCTCCGATACCAACTCTGTAACACCCCAACTAGGCGAATATTACAGTGCCGTGGACCCTTGACTGAGACCCACCAGGCGAATGAAAACTGATAAATTAAATAATATAATTGTAGTACCGAACAATATTATATTACCAAATACTCCGATGAGGAGCTTAAGTACAAAACACCAGGACAATACCGAATACTAGTATATTTTATATGAAGATAAAATACACAACGCTGAATGAAACGGAGTAACCAAATGAAAATCTACAGCGGAAAATAAACGACAACAATAGGAATGACTGAAAGGATTGGGGCCCCCTACTAGTATCACTGGGACTCCTCGCCGTCAATGTTATATTCCCGTGCTTTTGCCTTGCCATGACCTGAAAACAAAATCCCCCAACGGGGTCAGTTACACAGAACAACAATCCTCAAGAGTTGAATAAACATAATCATATATATGCTGTATAAACCACAAGTTCGATCAAAAATGAATCGGTTAGATTATAACCCAATCTTATTGAAAACATACGCAATCAAACACTGTATGAATCAACTAACAGTACGGCTCAAAGGGTGGCGCCACACTACGCCCGGGATGGAAATGCGTCCGTGCACAAGCCACCAACGAGTATCGATCGAATACACGTGTGGTCTTGTACCTAATCAGTCTCACGAAGCAATCGACCCGTGTGCACAGTCCAATGTGAGGCCAACAACCAACACACGACTTAAATGTGCCCGACATGAAAATCCTACAAATACCCACCGGCACGCCAGTATGACCCGGAATGCCACGAGATAACAAAGTGACATCGAAATCAATAATGACTCACCGAGATGAAATGATAGTGAAATAAATGACAGGTCAATGAAATGATTAGAACTGTCGTTCCTTGTGACTGAAGTGATTAATCGACAATGACAAGTCTTGATACGGTTAATACAATATGAATGAATTATGATTATGAATGAACAACAATGAAAGGAATGAATATCCCTTTAACCGAGTAAGAATTAACTTACCTTAACACCGGTGATGATACGATTTCTCTCGAACAACGTCCTAAATGAGATGTCGGTCGCTCGAACAACCTTGAATAACACAATTACCAATAATCCGGTTCAACACACGAATCAAACACGAGTATAACTAACTCAAAACGTCGATACGACTAAACCAAGTTCATTGGGGCATTATATCGAACACGTTGTGGCCAATCTTCGATTGTTTACAACCAAACCTCATTAATACCAATATCAAATCCCCAAGAAGTGTTTCAAACCAACAAAACACCTTCAATACGATCAATAATCCAATATGAATATCCAAATTCGTGATTTCAACAACAATTAATCGAAAACCCCCAAATCCAATTCAATATTCAAAGTGTTCTTGAATAACTTCAATAATCCAATGAATAATCAAACATATCTATAATCATGCGTATATCACTTCATACAACATGATCTTAACATTCAAAACATCATATCTCAATACAAAATCGAAATCGAAGATGTTGAAGAAATTACCTCTTGAAGATCCAAGCACTTTGATCCGAAGAACACGCGTTAGATCGACTATCCGGGATTCACGATCGAAAGGAGATAAAGAAAACCAAGTACTCAAGTGATAGATGATGGAAAGTCTCTCCCTCAAGCCCTCTCTCTCGGAACAAGGTGGAAGAAAAAGGGAAAATGGGTGATTTGTCTAAAAAAACGAAGTTATAGTGCAGTATCGTGTCAGGTGCGCACAGGCCAAAATCGCCTCAAGGTTTCGGCGTGCCGCATCCCAGACGAGTGTTCCGCGGCAGTGACTCGGCAGTGTGCCGCTATTGTGATTTTTCTTTAACGCAAGTGCACGTTATCGTATACAAGTAATAAAGTAATGAGTGAGTATCGTTCCCACGAGGACTGAATCACTAACTACCGATTTTTATGTATTCTAGTTTTATTTGAACAATCGAACTTTGGTTTTGCAATTAATTACTAAAAGAATTAATAAAAGACTAAACAGTAAAAAACGATAGCTTGAAGAAAGGGAATCAAATGATGAATAAGTCTAGGATTCTGAATCCACCTCGGTTTATCCGAATTTACTCTCGATTATCTGAAGTTAATGATTTTTCCCAATTTTTTGAAGGCGAAGATTGCTAATATACTCTACCGCCTCTCCCGAGGTCAATAGATTTTTCTAAAGGCAAATAACGCACTCTATCCCTAGGTGAATTAATTCGTCAATAGGCAAAAAGCATAAAATCTCCAAAAGGCCACGTAGTTCCATGAGTATATTCCTATCTCACAGAATAAAACGGTCATCACCAATAGTTCCTCACCAACTCTCCTCTCCCGATTCGAATTGAATGATTAAAACAATACAACTATTGGCCAGATAATTGAAAGCATTAAACACGATTGAGAAAACTCAACAAAAAGGGAATTAATTAGATAATCTCAAGCAAATCCGTCAAAACGTAGGTTTCATTAAAATCCTAGATTAGGGTTTTAGCCTGACATGCTAATTAATGAAAATACAGAATTAATAGATAAAAGCATGAAAATCAAACGCAGATGAAGAGCTCGGATTCCTCCGTTCTTCTGGCTTCCGCCCTCTGCCTTTGATCTCTTCTGCTTCTCTCGTCTGTGATAATCTTCTGTCTTCCTCTTTTTTCCAAGCCTCCAAAGATTTCAAGATTCTCAGATTCCAAGATGATTAATTAGGGTCTTAAACCCTTATTTATAGCTCTCACAGTCTCCAAATCGCGTCCATGTGAGTAGGTCGAGAACTGGCTTCAAAACAGCCCAAATCCGCGCGGAGCACACAAAAACCGCCTAGTGTGCCGCGGCTCACTTAATCTGTGCCACGGCACATGGCGTGTAATTCAAAACCTGGGCGCTGGGTGTTACGTCTGGGCCGCGGCTCACTTGGACTATGCCGCGGCACAGAGTACAGTCTACTCTGGTACCCGCTGGTCCTCTGCGTGTGCCGCGGCCCTGCTGCGTTGTGCCGCGGCTCACCGCCAAAATTCGCCGTTTTCGCCCGTTTCGCCTCGTTTTAGCTTCCGGACTCCAATCTCCTGACAAACATGCGAGAATAAGACATTAAAAGCTCATTTAAGCAAATTTACTCTCCAAAATAATACAAAATAATGATAAATAAGCGTATAAAAATACGCCTAACAAATACCCCCAAACTTAAGCCTTTGCTTGTCCTCAAGCAAAAAGAATTAATTTCAACAAAAGAATGTCGTGAATAATCGTGCAACTCATAGCGCTCAACCTAATCAATACTATCCTGAAATTCTCTCTGAATAATACGCGTATCGTAATAGCGAGCTATACTCAGAACACTGATTCCACAAAGTAACCAAGTTCAGTCCTAATCACTCGTTCATGAAGAAAATCCAGCTCAAAGATTAACAAACGCGAATCTAATCGACCGTCAATATGAAAGGTTAAAATAAACAAGCTAGTCCGCCCCGTTCCACAGTCTAATGGCAAAATTTTCACGAGTTTCATCAAAAATAACCCTCGGACAGTATTCCCTTATATATATATATGCTCAAGAAATTGATTCGAGTTGACCACTAGGTTCGGATCTCGGGATGTTTCATCGGGATAATCCTAGGGTGTAACTTCCATTCTCATGTATTGGGAAACCGTTTGACGTAAAAGACACTCATGGGGCACATGGATGCTTCTAGTTACTAAGTTCCCCTCCACAGCGGAGAAACAACTCGAATTGCTAATTCCCGCATGTCCGAATCAAGGTCGCTGTTTTACGCGAGAGTAAACAACGGGTCACGCGAGTACCCCTGGTTACTAGGCTCCCTATCATCGGCACATGTGAAATTTCTAAATCACTAGTCTAATCAGGGTCGTCGTTTTACGCGAGAGTAAACAACGGGTCACGTGAATACCCCCGGTTACTAGACTTCCCATCATAGAACAAATATTATCTCGACTATTGGGAAAAACTGACTGACTCTAAACTCAATCTAAGTGCCAACACGACTTATGTTACAGGACGACTAGCTAACCAAAAAGTGTAACCAAACGTATCGACGGTGATTTTAAAACACGTATGTATCCTCTCTTATCCGCCAAGACCTCTACAATCACGAGAAAAAATTTCGGACCTAAATGAATACTAAGCAGAAACAGAAATCACTGACTACAACTCGACTAAAACTCAACCGTTTCTTCAGAGATAAAAACAGTGTCGTAACATCAGTATTACACAAATAGAAGTACGAAAAATTCACGAATAGAGTAAAATCAAGACAAGCAAGGCTATCGGCAAAAAGATAACTAAAAAAATAACAAAAAGTGCAACGCAATAAGTACAGCAATAAATGTAGCGACAGAAAGTAACCCCCCCAAACTTAGGACGTATGTTGACCTCAATGGACAAAATATAATATGCAATAGAATAAGAAGGTCAAGTACTCCCCTCCACTCCTCTCACGAGCTGGTGCCGGCATCATCCGGTGAGGAGGGTGGTGTGGCTGGCCGAGCAGGTGCAATAAATGGCCCGTCTGGGTGCATGATATGGGCCGTCCATGCGGCAAGGTGCTCCTGATGGTAGGCGTCCCTCGCCGCGATGCCTCGCTCGACGTTGGCCGGTGGGCCTGCTCTCGCATCTCACCCCTGATGGCAGCAATAATGCCCTCTCGCTCCGTCCGCTGCTCCTCTCGCATGGCAGCCAGCATACTCTCCCTCTCTCTCCTCATCTCCTCTCTCTCTCTCCTCATATCCTCCCTCAGATCCTCTCTCTCTCTCCTCATATCCTCCCTCAGCCCGTCGAACATCGCCTGAAATCTCTCTCTGTCGGGCGGCGGTCCGGCATCTGCCTGCCCCTGTGTCAGCAAAAGAGGCTCAGGGGACCCCTCGTGGGCCTCATCCAGTAGAAATCCTCTTCCCCGAGCGTGCGCCGGCGCTCCTCCCCACTGGTCAAAATGTGAGATGATGCGGTGGTCGATCGGTGCCTGGGGAGCAAGCATCGGCTCGTCGTCCGACCACGTCAGCCCCGACTGCAGGCACAGAGCGCAGATAAGAGAGGGGTGTTTCAACCCCATCTTGGCCCCTCCCTGAATGCACTGGAATATATAACGGACCAAGAGAGGGGCCACATCGAATCGCAGCCCGGATGTGATAGCATATAGTGTCCGGGCGCGGGAGAGAAAAACAGTGCGGATCTGAGATGTGGGGTCTATACGAGCGCAAATAAAGTATAGCTAGGCACGCCCGAGCCGACTGAGGCACGAGCTCTTGAAGTGGAAAGTGGAAGAACTCGGTGCGCGCCGCTCCCAGTCGGAGTCGGGCTGCGTAATAGTCTCGAGCAGAGCCTCCTTCGTGAGGCTAGTCATAACTCGGTCATAAGCCGTCTCATCTACCACCGGAAGCCCAAACAACCTCCGAATAGCAGCTGTGGAAAAATCAACCGTAATACCTCGGACATCGACCTGAGTCCGAGTGTCTGACTGCTGCCACATCTGGCCTGCTCGAATGTGCTTCAATAACGCACTGGCATAGAACTCCTGCACTATCGATATCACCGCTGGCTCAGGGGGTGCAGCAAATCGGGCCCACCCCATCTCGTCTATCATAGCAAGCAGTTCCCCGTATTGGGGGGCTGGAGTGAATCCCCTCTCCGGGATAATAGGTCATGGCCGAATCTTCTCATTGAAGATTTTGTGGATTTCAGGGTCAGAAAACTGGTGCGCCTCCGACTCGGCGCGACTCCGAGAAGTTTCCCCTCGAGTGGGGGATGACTGAGTCGTGGCCCTATTGCTCAGCTTTTTAGTCCTAGCCATAGTGAGTCCTGAAAAAAATTTAAACACCGAAGTTTACTTACTCAAACAATAACGAGAATAATCATCACTCGACTAAGGATATCCGGCCGTAAATCAGCAATTTTACGAGATAGCACAACCGTGAGAGAAAAATGAAATTGAACCATAACGTTCAAACTAGACGTACGGGTTGGGGTTGCTGTAATTCCATAACGAATACGTTGAACACAGATTAAAAATATTGCCTTAACAAAGAAAATTTTTCATTTAGACATTTCATCGAACACTTAAAGGGCAAGAGTTCACTTGAAGAACAAATATGGCAATAGCTCCATTAAATCCCCAAGAACAAAAACACGACTCATTCGTCATGACAAACGACACATTCAACTCATTCATAATCCAAAATAATCATGAAAAATCGATCAAAACATCATGTCCTCCACTTAACCATCATAGAACTTTTGAAGGAAATAAACATATTCAATCCTCAAATGCATAACACAACTTCAAATATAAATTCATAGAAAAATTTGAGATTAGAGATTTGGACATACCTTGCTTGGATTGTGAAAAGTGCAAGAAAATTGCAAGAAGAAAACGAGAAGAAGAAGAAGGTTTCTTGGCCGATCGCGCGCGCAATGGAGAGGGAAAGGGAAGGTAAACTTAACTGGGTAGTCGGCCGAATGCGGGTTATAAGGTACCTGGGCTGTTCAAATTCCGCATGGTGTGCCGCGGCACAGCTCAAGTGAGCCGCGTACGCAGTACATCCCTTTTACTCGTCAGTATGTTTTGTCGTGGGCCGCGGATCAGCTTCCGTGTGCCGCGGCTCAGGGCTCAGGTGTGCCGCGGCTCAGTAATGTTGTGCCGCGGCACAGAGTACAGATTGTTTAGCTCTCCTTTTCGATTTGTGTGTGCCGCGGCTCACAAGCCTTGTGCCACGGCTCAGGCATCAGTTTCTCCCCTGGGACTTTTCCTGCACAGAATTATAAGTGGAACACGTCAAAAGCGAGAGGTAAAAGCAAATCAAAGCACAAAATGATGAAAAATAAAGATTCAAGAATGCAAGAAAAATATAGAAACGCAAAAATCTACAACTACGAACTCGGGTTGCCTCCCGAGAAGCGCTAAGTTTATAGTCTTCAGCCGGACCTATTTAAAAATCAGTTCGCTTTTCGAAAACTCCATTTGATCTCCGCCCCGTTCATCGAACCGTTAATATGATTTTTAAAATTTTGACCATCGGTCATTAACGATTCGATTTTCGGTTCGGACACCCAATGTTGTTTGCGGAAAGGTTTTGACGAGAACAACTTTCTGAAACACTTGTTTTTCTCATGACTAGATGTCCGTTTGACTTCCGACTTATTTCCCTCTTTCACGAACGACTTTATGACAGCAGCAGAATTTTCCAATGGTGTCTGGTCAGATGGCGATGATTGCATGTTCACATGCTCGAGAAATGCTACTCGTTCTACATCTTTCTTAAAAGTTGGACCATCTGAAACGGAATCTGAATTTTTCGACCGACGATGTTTTCGGTGTTTTTCTTTTGCAACGGCCTCCACACTTTCACTTTGTGAGATTTTATCAACACCTCCCGGCCATGAAAAGGATTTGAATACTTGGAACGTAACATGCTCGTCTTGAACCCGCAGAGTTAATTCTCTTTTTTCCACCTCTATAAGAGTTTTGTCGGTTGCTAAAAATGGTCGTCCCAAGATAATCGGGATATCTTCATCTTCCTCCATGTCGAGAACAATAAAATCCGCTGGAAAGATAAATTTATCCACTTTTACTAACACATCCTCAATCACTCCCCTCGGATACTTAATAGATCGATCCGCTAATTGCAAGGAGACCGTCGTCGGCTTTGCTTCTCCAATTCCCAGCTTCTTGAAAATAGACAGAGGCATGAGGTTAATACTGGCACCGAGATCGCACAATGCCTTATTAAAAGAGAGATTCCCCATGGTGCACGGTATGTTGAAACTTCCCGAATCTTTCAATTTTGGTGGAAGCTTCTTCTGAAGAATCTCACTGCATTCCTCCGTCAAGGCGACTGTCTCAAACTCCTCGAGTTTTCTTTTCTTTGACAAGATCTCTTTCATGAATTTAACGTAGCTTGGCATTTGTTCCAACGCGTCGACAAATGAAATGTTAATATGAAGCTTCTTGAACACGTCGAGGAACTTAGAGAATTGCTTGTCCGCCTTTTTCTGTTGTAATCTCTGCGGAAATGGGATGGGTGGCACATATGCCTTCGGATTATCTGGAAACGTTATCGAGGGTCTCCAATCTTGAGATTCCTCCGTCGCTAAATTTTTTTTCTCCTCAATTTCACTTTTCTTTTCACTCCTCTCGGGCTGGTCACATACCTCCTTCCCGCTTCTCAAACTGATTGCATTTAGACTTTCTCTAGGATTGGTCTCGGTTGTACTTGGCAATGCTCCCTCCGGCGTTTGTCAACACATTAGCAACTGTCCACTGACTTCCAAGTTGCGAATGGAGGCGGAATGATTTTGCAATGTTGCTTCAGTACGGGTCATGAATTGACTCGTATTCGCTGCCAATTTCGCAATTGCTTCCTCGAGAGAAACTTTTGGAGCGGGAGAAGGCTGCTGTTGGTTTTGAGTGAACGGAGGCTGGTTCGAGTTCTGTCCGTTTCTTCACGAAAAGTTGGGATGATTACGCCATCCCGGATTATATGTGTTGGAGTACGGATTATTTTGCCGGTTTCCGTTTCCTACGAACTGAGCTTGTTCAATTTGGGGCTACTCGAAAGGGTTCCCGACTTGGCATTCGACGCTGGAATGGGATCCATTACACCAATTACAAGACTCAATGGTGACGGGGGAAGGAGAATGCGAAAATGCTTGAAGCTGCTGCGTTAAGGCTGCGACTTGGGCTGACAATGTAGAGATTGGATCATTATTTTAAATTTCCATAATTCGCTTCGGCGTTATTCGTTCGGATGGCCATTGATACGCATTAGCGGCCATAGCTTCTAACAACGAGTGTGCTTCAGCCATCGTCATTCCCATCAAAGCTCCACCGGCGGCTGCATCCACGAGAGTGCGTGTAGAGGCACTCAAACCATTGTAGAACGTCTGAATCTGAAGCCAGTCCGGAAGGCCGTGATGTGGGCATCTCCGTAACAAATCTTTGTATCGCTCCCACGCCTCGTGAAGCGATTCCATGTCATACTGACCAAAAGTGGTGATCTCGTTTCTCAGTCTCGCCGTCTTAGAAGGTGGGAAGAATTTAGCAAGGAAGGCTTGCGCTAACTCTGCCCATGTTGTGATCGACCCCGACGGTAATGAATTCAGCCAAAATTTCGTTTTATCCCTCAAAGAGAAAGGGAAAAGCCGTAATCGGATAGCATCGTCGGTGACACCATTGTTCTTGAACGTGTCACATATCTCGAGAAATGACGCAATGTGTGCGTTTGGGTCATCATTCGGCAATCCACAGAATTGGCTCGCCTGTACCATCTGAATAATAGCAGGCTTAATTTTGAAATTGTTCGCCTGGATAGTGGGGCACCGAATCCCCGAAAAGTTTGCGTTAATTTGCGGTATAGCATAGTCTCGAAGTGCCATTTCCGGTTGAGCTTGCTGCACAATATTATTTCCTCCATGAATTTCGATATTTTCGGCCATGTTGACTTTCGTCTGTAACTATCGTTTCTCCTTCTTGTTCCTTCGAAGAGTGCGCTCGAGTTCGGTATCCAAAGGTAGTAGGCCTTCGTTACCAAATTTTCTCATGCACTACGCGAAAAATCCTGAAAGGAAAAACAAATAAATAAAATTAAATACACGAAAATAAGTAAATAAAAACGTTCAAACTAAGACTAGAAATACTGAAATCGATATTAGCAAAAATTTCAGTCCCCGGCAACGGCGCCAAAAACTTATTGCGATTTTTCTTTAACTCAAGTGCACGTTATCGTATACAAGTAATAAAGTGATGAGTGAGTGTCGTTCCCACGAGGACTGAATCACTAACTACCGATTTTTATGTATTCTAGTTTTATTTGAACAATCGAACTTTGGTTTTGCAATTAATTACTAAAAGAATTAATAAAAGACTAAACAGTAAAAAATGATAGCTTGAAGAAAGGGAATCAAATGATGAATAAGTCTAGGATTCTGAATCCACCTCGGTTTATCCGAATTTACTCTCGATTATCTGAAGTTAATGAGTTTTCCCAATTTATTGAAGGCGAAGATTGCTAATATACTCTACCGCCTCTCCCAAGGTCAATAGATTTTTCTAAAAGCGAATAACGCACTCTATCCCTAGGTGAATTAATTCGTCAATAGGCAAAAAGCATAAAATCTCCAAAAGGCCACGTAGTTCCTATGAGTATATTCCTATCTCACAGAATAAAACGGTCCTCACCAATAGTTCCTCACCAACTCTCCTCTCCCGATTCGAATTGAATGATTAAAACAATACAACTATTGGCCAGATAATTGAAAGCATTAAACACGATTGGGAAAACTCAACAAAAAGGGAATTAATTAGATAATCTCAAGCAAATCCGTCAAAACGTAGGTTTCATCAAAATCCTAGATAAGGGTTTTAGCCTGACATGCTAATTAATGAAAATACAGAATTAATAGATAAAAGCATGAAAATCAAACGTAGATGAAGATCTCGGATTCCTCCGTTCTTCTGGCTTCCGCCCTCTGCCTTTGATCTCTTCTGCTTCTCTCGTCTGTGATAATCTTTTGTCTTCCTCCTTTTTTCAAGCCTCCAAAGATTTCAAGATTCTCAGATTCCAAGATGATTAATTAGGGTCTTAAACCCTTATTTATAGCTCTCACAGTCTCCAAATCGCGTCCATGTGAGTAGGTCGAGAACTGGCTTCAAAACGGCCCAAATCCGCGCGGAGCGCATAAAAACCGCCTAGTGTGCCGCGGCTCACTTAATCTGTGCCGCGGCACATGGCGTGTAATTCAAAACCTGGGCGCTGGGTGTTACGCCCGCCGCGCTCACTGGATCAGGCTGCGGCAGTGCAGATCTACTCGTACTACGGTCCTCTGCGTGTATCGCGGCCCTGCTGCCTTGTGCCGTGGCTCACCGCCAAAATTCGCCGTTTTCGCCCGTTTCGCCTCGTTTTAGCTTCCGGACTCCAATCTCCTGACAAACATGCGAGAATAAGACATTAAAAGCTCATTTAAGCAAATTTACTCTCCAAAATAATACAAAATAATGATAAATAAGCGTATAAAAATACGCCTAACAGCCGCGGCCCTGTCGGCATGAGCCGCGGCCCCCGGTACAGACGGGTCGGCCAACAATTGCAACACGAGTGCGCCGCGGCCCGGACGGGTGTGCCGCGGCAGTGACTCGGCAGTGTGCCGCGGCCCCTGGTACAGGCTGCTCGGCCAAAACTAGAAAATGTGTGTGCCGCGGCCCACACCCCCTTGGTCCTAAAATGATGAAAAATGACCCGGGAAGAGAATAAAAGCAATATGAATCAATATTTGGGAAACAATAACACGAAATGGAAGTGCGGAAAACCCAAAACGATGGTTCCAAACAATGATTACAAGGGTTCGACCAACAAAAACACAATTTGAACAATGAGGAGATTTGAAATGACATGAATTCCAACGTCAACATCAACTAATGAATCAATTACAACAATCAAGATAATACTCTTCTCTCGATTTCCGAGTAAGGATGAAACAATGAACAATATCGATACACAGCTCGAAGTTATTCCGAACAGTGAACACGTATGAACGATTATTAACAAGTGAAAAATTACATAGTGACAATTACCGAATGAAATTACTGAATGATAATGACTGAATTATAACCGGGTATTACAGCGTCGTCGGATTAATCAACTCCACTTCCGCGGTTTGTTAGCTCTGCTTCCACCTCGGCCCGCCATGAAGATGGCGACCCTCGACGGTGTATGTTGATACGGGGGTAGTGACGCGTCGCATTGTCCGGGTTCACCATGTTAGATGATGAACCTTTGAGGGCGGGCGATCGTGTCCACTGATTGACTTGGAGGGTCCTTCGACTACGCCCGCCTCGTATTTAAACGAAGGGAGAGCGATCTCAGCCCAAAGGAACCTTGCATGGCCTAAGCAGTCGGTTCCATCGACCACCAGGGTCATGGCTGCACTCTTCCACCTCAGATCGTCATGTTAAATGCCGACCTTCGATGGTGTATGTTGTGCGGTGGAGGCGATCTCGTGCCGTAGTCCACCATTTTAGATGATGAACTGTAGATGGCGAACGAGTCCTCTGGTTTTGATGATGTTGCTTGATACCGGCGATCGGGCTGGAAGACTAGAGATCGTTGTTCGGGCGCCGATCGCGCTGCTCAGAGGCTAAGAAGAAACCTTTGCCTGGCCATAAAGTCTGCGGCTTTAGCGCGGAAGATCGCGTAGGTCGGGGGATGGTCCTTCGTAAGATGCCTGAACATCGGCGAAAGACCATGGAATCCTCCTAGGACCGAGTATAGGGCGATCTCATCGCTTACGGGCTCGCCGTTGAGGATGATCTCGTCTACCCGGTTGATGTAGTCCGAGTCGGACTCTTCTTCCCCTTGCCTGATCTGCATCATGCGATGGGGACCTTCTGGCCGAGCGACCTTGGTGGCGAAGTACGCTGTGAAGTCATTTGCCAGTTGATTAAAGGAACCGATGGATCGAGGCGGCAATGAGGTGTACCACCTGTGGGCAAGGTCGTCCAGCGTCAGAGGGAACATTCGGCACCTGGTCGCGTCTGATGCCCCACACCTGGTCAAGTAGATGTGGAACTTGCTCAGGCGAGTTTCGGGGTCTGATCTCCCCTCGTACAGAGGTGTTTGCGGAGGAGCAATCTTATGCTGCACGGGGGCGAGCTCGATGTGGACTGCGAGCGGCTCGCTCGGCCCGGCGATCTTGCTTTTGGTGCTGGCCCCAGATTCCAGGAGCGCCTTCATGTCGTCGAGTTAGCGCTGCATCGCGGCCATCGCTGTAGCTTGGTCGCTCGTGGGTCGGCTTTCAGAGCGGGAGCCGAGGCGATCGTGTACCGATCTCCTGACTCCGCTGCTGCCGACCTCGGCTCTTTGGCGAGGAGGAGCCATATGGCTGGCCTGCCTTCTGGGAGTTGGATACGCCGAACTCCTGGTGACGGACTCGAGCTCCGTCGTCTCGTGGCTGGGACCGGACTGCCCCGGTCGCCATGACGGGTCGCTGCCTAGGCGATCGAAAACAGAGGTGCCCCGACTAGCGAGCGCCTCTTCTTGCGAGTGGGAGCCTCCTGGCGATTGCTCGGTCAATAGCGTCTTGAACTTCCATTTGGTCATGCGGCGGATGGCCGAGGGGTTTAAAGCGGGCGGCGCGTCGAGAGCACTCCGTCGCTCCTGTAGGATGGCCAAAGCCTTTTCGATCTGTTCCGCGGTTTGGAACTGATCGAGTGAGAGGCTTGGGCCGTCCCCCAGGGGCGGGATCAAGCGTCTCGGACCGCGGTGGCTACCCTCCGTCATCGGCTGTGGCTCGGACTGAGACGGAATAAGGCGTCTGGCGGATCGACCAGCGGCTTTCTTCGACGTGGAGGCAGAAGTCATGATTCTGAAAGCTTTTCTCTGAAGAACAGTGAGTGTTTCTTCAGGTATATGCCCCGGAGAACATTGAGTGTTCTTCGAGACGGTAGGAATAAAAATGCGGGTTAGATGCCCTCCTACTAGCGCCAATTGTTGTTGCCCGAAATATTATCCGAAGATAGATATTGCTGGAATGGTCGAGCAACAGCAAATTGCGAAAGCACTTCCGTGGGGGTATGAATAACACAAGATTTGCCGGGTTTGTTAGGCTCGGGCTTGAATGCTCTCGCGAGATGTTATTAATACAAATATTCGTGGATACAAGTATTAATATAGGAATCTAAATACAATGAGTGTAAAAGATCCTATTTATCTAACTCTTGAGCGAAGCTTTGGTGTTCTTGCTCTCTGCCGATCGTCTTCTATGTAAGAGATGCTGAGAGAGAAGAAAGAACCGAGAGATAGCTGTTGCCAAGAGTAAGATAGCCAAGATGTGAGTTGTGCTTCTGAACTGGGCGTGAAGCAGCGAGAATGACAGAGAGTTTTCCAAGTGCAGGCAGCCTTCTATTTGTAGGGGCTGAGATGCCCTGTTTACTGGCGGGCGATCGCCTTTCGTGCAATATAATAATGAGGTGATCGTCTTTATGTCACATGTGCTGTTTGCATAAAGCTTGCGGCTGCTGCTGGCAGCCAGCTGTGCGGTCCAATGAGGAGCCGGCACGCGTCCTGAGTTGCTGTCACGGGCGGTCCCACTGACACCTTTCGGCGGGTCTGTCGGCTAGTGGAAAGATGCTGACAGGCTGTGGTCAATGATCCATGAAATGCGGATCTTGTCTCGGAACTGCACGTGGGTGCTGTTTTGAGGTTCGGCCCTTGCCGACTGGACTATCGATGGCTTCGCGTGGCATGAGGCGGTCGTCATTCGGTCGGTCACCAGGAATCGATCGCCATGTACCGAGAGACGATCATCTTAGATGTTGATCGCTCGGCACCGGGACTTGTCCTGGGACCTTCAGTCGTCAGCTAGTCGGCCACCAGGAGTCGATCGCCAAGTACCGAGAGACGATCGTCTTAGATGTCGATCGCTCGGCACCGGGACTTGTCGTGGGACCTTCGATCGGCAGTTCTGCCTTGGCTGTTGGGCTCTGGCTCGGTCGCCCGGTCTCTGAGGCGATCGTCTATTGAGATGTTTAAATCTCGATACAATAATAGTGTATGTTAACCAAATACAAGGAAGTGTGAACCCTAGAATTCCCCTTGAATTGGAAGTGCAATTTCATAATACATGTTAACAATTATTTTGTTTGTGTATTAAGATTTAAGATGAAAATGTATTTTGAATAGCTCAAATGGTTCAATGAATCAATGGTTGTGATGTTGCACCTAGCAACTGCAAGTATTGGATGAGTCTTTTTTAGCTATGAATCATATATATAGAAAGATTAGGTCCTAAAAATCATTGGAGAGTATTAATGACACCTATTTTGTGAGGAGCATTAATGACACAGTTTTTTTGAAGTAAAAAATGTAGCCATGCGATAATCAATCTGATTGATGAGATTAATGCCAGGTCCATGTGAAGTATCCATGTAGTTATTGAGATACAAATGTGAGTGTCCATGTAATTATTGAGATACAAATGCATGTATTCATTTAGTCACTTAATGATTGTAGATGTTACTTGGGAGGTGAATACCGATCATCGTGTAAATTTTACGTAAAACAATTTATGCAATAATATATTACTATTTCTAACATCATTACTTGATTAGATGGTCTATTATTGCTTCAATTTTTTTTTTAAGTTTATTGCATGTATGATTATTCGTTCGTAATATGTTTTAATTTGATTTTCCTTATGACAATTTTGGAGAAATGATAAATATACTTACTTAATTAAAAAAAAACGACACAAAAAATGATAAAAATATATCAATATTTTGTCAAAATACTTATCTTACGAAAATATTTGTGTGCATCACACGGGTCCTGAGGCAGCCCAAGTTATATATGACAATGATGTGCACTATTCGACTTATATTGATATATTTAATTACTTTCCACCAAAAATGTGTTAACATCAAGATCTACGAAAGTATCTATCGTTTACATGAGTTATTTAGTACTAAATGAGAAATATTTCGATATATAAAACTTATATTATAAATATTGACGCAAACTTGATAAAAAATATACAAACATCTGCACAAACATTACGTACAAAGCACGTAAAAATTCAACCAATGACCCAGCCGGTGCATCGCACGGGTTCGTAAGGCCTCGTTATATGAAGAATGAGCTACTAGTAAGATGGGTGATTAATGGTAATATTTATGAAAAGAGATGTACTTAAAACTATTAGTAATGATGTTCTTACATTTTCAGGAAATGGACTCTAAGCTACTTTCTTTTTAAAATTTATGGATATTTGTTTTTTAGTATGACTTTCATTATGTAATATTTGTATTATTTAATGAAATTTTAGTACATATTTTATTTCATAAGAATAACTATTCATAATTATTGCATGATATTTTTTGTTCCTCCGTTAATTTTCTCGTGGTACGTTCGTTGTTGGATCTGCCTATGATTGAATTCAACTAATCAGGAAATAAATCTATTAAGATCTGTCAATTGTCTAGTTAAGAATTTATTATAAAAGCTATGGAAGCATGGTTCAAGTGAATATCTCAAGAAATAGTATAGTGCACACAAAACTTTATAATAAGTAGTTGTATATGCTAAAGATACTGCATAAATAATATGCTTTTAAGTGATAAAGCTTAAAGGTTTAGGGCGATTTTAGGATACGATGACAAAAAAATAGAATAAATATCTGTATATATGGTAAAAGTTTTGGCAAAAAAAACAAAAAAAAAAGTGCAAAATAAAACCCAAAGATGATTTATAAAACAATTATTTTTCTCTCTCATCTGTTTATATTTAGAATAGTATAACAGATTTCCCATCTCTTCTCTTTTTTATCTTTAAATGTAACTAAATTTTATATAATAGGACAATTATGTTTCCAATAATTATTTTCCTTCGAAACCGTCCCAAAGTTCGGATGGTTTTGATTTTTTATTTTTTTCAAAATTCTGGGTTTGATTATTTTTGTTCCCCAAGTTTGGATGCTCATCCATCCATTTATTAGGGGGAGGGAGTGGTCACCTAGTACCCTAGGTGCCACATTACTTCTATCCAATAAAAATCTTCCAACTCAAAACTACCCAATTTTACCCTAACACTACCCTAAATGGAGGGAGTGGTCACCTAGTACCCGATTTTTTTTTCATACATAAAATCACATACAATATTTAAAATAAAAACATACCATTTCATTAAAAAAAAAACATTACATAATACTTAAAAAAAACTACAACTTAAAAAAAAAATATTACATAAGTTGAAATTAAAACAAGTTGAAACTACAACTTAAAAATTGCAAGCCCATCCGTGTTTGGCCGCAATTTCACGTTTTTTGTTAACAACGAATTCCAACATAGCGGGATCGCGAATATGATCATGCGGCTCCAAAAAAAAACTTCATCTCCCGTTGTGCATTCTTGAACTTCGCCCCCTCGATTTGTGTAGCCAACAATTATTTTGCCAAAGCATCCTTCTCGCGTTTTTCTTCCAAATATTGTGTCTTCTTTTGTGTGTAGGAGTTGATTTCATCCGCAACACTTGAGATCGACGAGGATGCGCCTTGCTTCTTTTTCATCTTTCTTGATGAAAGTGGAGGGTTGGGGTCTTCATTCATGTCGGGAACGGTGTTGCTTGCCGATTCATACTCCCCCGACTTCCTTTTTGAAGAGTTGCTTGTCACCGTGATATCTTGAAAACATTCTTGCTCCGTCCATTTGTCATGACCTCTGACAACCTCCCACACCAAGGTATGAGTAAATTGTCTTTTTTTTGCTGTATAGTAATCGGACTCAGCTTGCCTCACCACGTCCAAGTCGTTGCACCCACTAGCCTTAGCACGTTTCTACATTATATACAAAATAAAAAATATAGATTATGTAAAATAAAAAATATAGATTACGTAAAATAAAAAGTATAGTTTGTACCGCTTGGAGGTAGTAGCCGTTGAAAATACCCATGGCCGTGTTCATTGTTTTCCACTTGGTATTCAACGAATGAAAAGTTCGTGAACTCGAACCCATAGTTCCCTCGTAATGCTTGAGAATCCATTTCCAAAAACCGTCGGACTTTTGTTCATTACCGACAACACCACATTCGGAGATTTGAATCCATGCTTACGCCAAAGCCTCCTCTTGTGCCGGCGACCAAAGTTCACGGGGCCTCCTCCCCACGAATGCTTTTTTCTTCCCTCTCGGATCGACTTCTTGAACTTCCTCATCTTCGTCTTCTTCGTTTGGTAGTGGTTGTGTTTCGGGTACGTACTCTACGTCTTCATCAATATTTTCGAACGAGGAGAACTCGCTTGTAGTAGTGATGTTGTAGTGTTGAGGATTCATTTGAGGAGGACCCATATTATATTGGTAAAATGGATGTGGAGATGGGGGTTGTGGAACGTAAAATTGATTCGGGGATACTTGAGAATAAAATTGGCTAAATCCTAACGGAGTTTGTTGTGGTTGCGAGGTGGAAGTTTTTTTACCTCTTCTTGGATCCATGGTTTTGTGTTTTTGAAATATTAGTGTGTTTTTATTTGTGTTTTGTGTGTTTTTATTTTGAAAAAATGAGTTGAAAAAGGTTGATTTTATAGGGAAAGTTTTTTTTTTTTTTATTTGAACTAGCCGTTCAACGGCATTATTTTTCAAAAAGCACCCCCCCCCCCCCCACCGATCGGCTTCAGAAGCCGAAAATGAACACCGCCCGCCTTACTCGAGGCGCCGGCGGCGGTGTTACCGCTCGGGTAAGGGTACCCGATTCCCTTACCCGAGCCCCACTCCCTCCCCCCTTAGTGGCTTTGATTTTTTCATGTGAATTTCGGATTGCTATTTCTAGTGGTTCCGATTATCTATTATTTTCTTTATGCGGGGTCTCTTAACTGTATGTATTATTACAGAATTTTTAAGTTTGCAACCAAATGAATTTCATATTTGTATGTATATTTATTATTAAAATTATGATGAAAATTATTTATTAAAAATTCAATAATTAAACATGTATATATGGTATCTAGGTGGGTACCTTATAACTTCTTGTATTATTATTTATCAAGCTATTATAAGAAATACCATGTGATAATTTGAAATGCATGTCGGTTATCCGAAATTTTTAGGGCCCAAAATCGAGTTTAAATATACGGTAGTTATTGTTATCGTATGGTAATTTAAAATACGTACCGATAATTTTAATTACTAATGGGTAATTTGATTAACAATTAGTTGGTGACTGATGGGGGCCAGTGACCAGATACTACCTGGTGGGTTGATTTGGTTCATATTTACGTATGGGCTCCATTTTCCGATGAGATGGGTTGATTCGGGCTTTTGAGACAGAGTCTATTCATTTGTCTGTTTGATGGGAAAAAGTAACAAATTTCATGTATAAGTCGGCCTTTCTGTTTTTTAAAATTTTGTTATGATCTATGTATTATTAGCGGGTAATTTTGTTAAAAAACTGAGTGTGTGTGAGTGAGAGATGGGGAGAGAGATTCACACAACCAAAACTAGAATATAGAAAAATCAATATATCAATAAATTAACAAGAATATCCAGAAAATGAAATTACGATTACAGTCTGAAAGGGGCGTAACAAGCAATGTACAACTAGAAACCAGCAAGAAGAAGCCAAGCTCATAACAAATGGAGTGCAGAAAGAATTCAATCAGTCGAAAGTCGAAAACCCTCTCCCGATCATCATTCAAGGGTATCTTTTCCAAGCATTGTCCTCTCTGTTGTTTCTAAACGCACAGCAACCAACACTGTAGACAATGATGAGGAAGACGAGGAATACAATGTTTATAACAGCAACCCTCTTCCAGTCACTCTTTATGTTATCCAACAGGCCCGCCTTGCATGATCCGCAGTTGTAGCATAGCATGTTCGGGTCGTTGCTCCAACTAGTGCAGTCTGGATTGGTCGTGGACGATGTCGGGCCTCGCGTCCAGTTTGTTGGGCTCACATAATGGAAGTTACAGTCGTTCGATGGCTTACAGCAACCAGACTGTTAACCAAATGACATTATTCATTTATAAGGCCAAGAAATTTCAATTGAACTAAATAAACAGCCATCTCAAACATGAAAAATCTCAACAATAAGCACTAAAGAAATCTTTAGAGGCAGCAAACAGAATGACTCACTATATATATATATATATATATATATATATATTATATATATATAGTTCAAATCTAATAGGAACTTTTCATAAAGTGAGAACTAAGCGCACGTAATAAACCGCCATGACAACAAAAAAAAAAAGCAGTGGCAAGTTGGTAGACGTGCAACGGGCACATTGTTGATAATAGTAACACACAGCATTGTTAACGGGTCAGGGCGGTTCGGGTCGAGTCGGGTATTACTATACCTAATCTGGCTCGATAGTCTTGAGTCGGGTATCGGACAAGCCCGTTAAGGAACCATGTAGCAAATCAGGTTAGGGACTGGCTCATTCAAAAATCGGGCGGTCTATCTGACCAGGTATTCAAGCCGGGCCACCGGGCAGATACTGGGTAATTCGGCCCATTAACAACACTAGATAGTTAGATACTTAGATTTATTCGGGTTGCACCATCAATATTGGGTTACGTCCAATTATTGACCGGACCGACGGGGTATACCAGGTTTCACTATCAGGTATCACATGGGTAATTGAGCCGAACAGGTAACGGCAAGCTCAGCCCAACACTAACCACATACTACCTCCGTTCTCTTATAATTGCAACATGTGGATTTTCACGCTTGTCAATGCACAACTTTGATTATTAATATCTTCAATTCTTTATTTTCAAAAACTATAAGAAATTGATATTTTGAAAGTATATTTTGAAAGGTCTCACATGACTATATTTTTTTATATCTATAAATCACAAAAGATGATCAAAAGAAAGTATGTGTATAGTGTAATAATCAACACGTTGCAATAATAAGAGAACGGAGGAAGTATGTAACAAGGGAGAGACAACGAGCTTCAACATATGAAATTATTGGTATACGCCACATTCATATGAAATTATTGGTATACGCCACATTCATTTACTAAGTTTTAGTCAATCCCTTAAAACGTACCACATATAACATATGATGTGCTAAATATTTTCATCAACATGAGAATGGTTCTTATCCTGCGAATTGCGAATATGCATGAATTTTATACTAATTATGCACGAAATATATGCATTTTGTGCATCAAAATTACAATGCATTAAAATATGCATCAAAATATCGATCCATTAAAATATTGTATTATATGCATCAAATTTTTGTGAGAATATATCTAGGCCATCCATTTATAAAGATCTAGCATTCCCATCTGAACCCACCCATATATATATATATATGAGAAAAAATAACGAAATGAAAAGCAATAATATTAGAAAGTGGAGATGCGTAAATGAAAAATCTTTGCAAAACCATACAACTAGAAAGTGGGTAAGATCAAAGAACTTTTACACAAGAGACTGCAGATATATGCAAAAAGACACTCTTTTTGTGTCAAGAGGGTCAACTTAAAAGGCACTCAACTAAACTTTTTCGGACCACACTACTAAAGAACCAAATAAATAATAATGAAAAAAAAAATAATAATAATGAAAGGTTGAATTTTGTGAAAAAATAAAGTTAAAAGCAGCATCCATTATTTTTTATGTAGAAGGCTATCAACCTAACTTCAACCACATGTCAATTATCAACCTAACCTTCCAACATTTGATCCTAAATGGATCTACTACAACTAAATTTTTAAGATAAAAAAAATAGAAAAATCTATAAAGACTAAATTAAAAACAATACTAAAATAACCTATAAAAATGAAAATTACCCTTATATTAAAAAAAAAAGCTAAAAATCCTAAAAAAAAGGAAAAACATAGAAAATATATAAAGAACTAAAAAAATGAAAAGGTCACCTGAAAATTGAAAAAAAAAAAACGGAAAAAAGAGAAAAGTCGACTACGAAATATGATCCGTATGTACAAATTTTTGCCTTCTAATTGTATGTTGAGAAAACTAAGACAAATTTCAAAAGTCGCACTAGCTTTTCGAACAAAATCCAAACCAGATCTAGAACTGAAAAAAAGGAAAAGATGCATATGATTAAAACAAATCGATCCACCAGAATAAACAAATCGCTACACACAAAATATATCTTTATACCTGAAGCGCAGATAGGTGTTCTTTGTAAAAATCCTCGACAGGCGTAGATTCAGCTTCAAGCAGCCTCTGGCAAATCTTACTATCAACCAAACAACTCCTGACCTTGGGCCAATGATCGTTAACCCTTTTCTGCAACCAATTCGAATAATCCCCAAGCTTGTACTCCTTATACCCTCTACCAGAAACCACCTCACCGGCGCCTTTATTCGTCACCACAAACGCAAAGATCGTGAAACAAAACAACAGAACAATCAACAGGAACATGACCAATAGGTACACCCACAATAGCCATGAAACTCTACAGCAAGACCCCACAAGACCCGCTATGGAAACAACAAGAATAAAAACTCCCAAAGCGATGACCGGTTTATCGAGGAATCGCTCGCACTCGGTGTTGGCCTGTTTGGACAGCCATATCCCGCCTCCGATGATGGGGATTGAGAGGAGGAGCGTGATGATGTTTAGGAATCCGACTAAATTGTTACTACAACGCACCATCTTTCTTTCTTTTTTCCTCTCAATCAACAGATGAGGAAACAGAGATGATGATGCGATTTTTCTCGAGAAAATAAGGGTTGGTGATTTGTTTTACAAAGTAAAATTGGATCGGACTTCTTCTTGTGGATGGGGAGAGAGGACGTGGGGGTTGGGATATATTTATAATGGAGAATTGAGACGGTTTCTGAGAAAGTGCTGTAATTGCAGGAACGGAACGGTTCAAGAAGAAACCGACATGTAAAAGACGCGTTCGCGAGTGTCGCTGTAACGTGTAGAAGGTGAGAGTGGAAAATTTTACTCGCTCTTTGATTGGAGAACTTAGATATGGACCTTTTATTTAAAAAACGAGACATCATGGCCCGTACGATGCACGGGCTTTATTTACCATGATTAAATCATACTTGTATTTTGGGTAAAAAGTGTTCGGGTTATGTTGACATGTTGATTTCTTTTGTATAAAACATTTAAATACATCGGTTTACTCATTATAGCCCGTTACATTGTGATAGACAATATATCTCAACAAAGTTATAACTCACAACTTTGAAACGACAGTTTATTCCCTGAGGTCTTATTTTAAGTAATATTTTTTCCAATGCCTCAAACATTAATTTTCATGCAACAAACTTAGCCAATATGAACAGATTAATAAAACTCTCATGTGAAGATTATACATATATAACTAAATACATTCCCAAAAAGAGTCTTTAAATCGCAGTATAAATTGATCAAGATTACAAAACAGCTTAATTCTCTTCCTATTCTTGATTCTCAAGAACGACAATGCAACATTTATTAATAAAATTAATCAAATCATTTTCATATAGATACACATATGAAGATATACTTTAACTCTTTAATACATATATATCAACTTTGTAATAAGATAAAAATTGAATTGCTATTTGCAATACGCGAGCTACGCATTTATCTCAATAATCTTTTTCTTTTATGCATAACTACACATCCCATCAACGCAATATTCCTTTCTTGTATCTATTGTCACACCCTCAAGAATGACATCCTTCATCACGTTGACGCATTTTCCCTTGCAACAAATATAACCTAAGATTATAACATCGGCATACATATAAAAATAATCTATAAACTCACAATCATTCTATCGAATTCACATTGAGAACATATATACCCTTACACTACATTTCTAAATTTTATTTTTGAAATAAGAGAAAAAAGTGAGAAAAAAGAAAATAAATTTGTGTGCTCAAGTTTTTTCAGAGGAGAAGATAAATGAATAAAGCCTTGTTCTTTTGGACTTATTTTTCGATTTTCAATTGATTCGATTCGATTCATTGATTCGATTCGAGTTCATTGATTCGATTGATTCGATTAGTCCATTCAGTCGATTCGATTCGATTCGGTTGTTCTTCTTCTTATTATTATTATTATTTTTTTATTAATAATAATAATAATAATCTTAATTATCATTGTTATTATTACTAATAATATTTACTATTATCGTTGTTGTTGTTGATTACTATTATTATTTACCATTATTATCAGTGTTATTATTATTATTATTATTAATCTTAATTATTATTATTGTTATTATTACTAATAATATTTACTATTATTATTAATAATATTTATTATTATCATTGTTGTTGTTGATTACTATTATTATTATTTA
This sequence comes from Orobanche coerulescens, assembly GCA_033398695.1. Taxonomy (NCBI): domain Eukaryota; kingdom Viridiplantae; phylum Streptophyta; class Magnoliopsida; order Lamiales; family Orobanchaceae; genus Orobanche; species Orobanche coerulescens. Next base: position 38,899,008 of record CM065807.1, read on the forward strand.
CTATTATTACCAGTGTTATTGTTATTATTGTTATTATTATTATAGTTATTATCATTATTGTTATTAATATCATTAATATTATTATAATTTACCCTTATCAAATAGATCTCAACTTATTATTTATATTTTATTATTATATTATTATTATTATTTCCTTATATTCATTATTTCTAGTTTTATTATTATTATTATTATTATTATTATTTACCCTTAATATATATTTGATTCGAGTCAGTCCATTCGATTCGATTCGATTCGAATCCATTCGATTCGATTCGATTCATTCATCAAAAGAATAGAGCGTAAAAGAGGAAATTTTATTAAATTTCTCTGCAAACTTTCTTCTCAAAAGTGAATTGATTTAGGAGGAAAGTATATTATGAAACTTTTTATCAATACAATGACTTAAATACCCTAAAATAAATCATAAATTTGATATGCAACAAATGATATAATTGTAAAATCATATGCGTTCTCATATTCTCTCTCCTAAACTCGGGGATACGGTACACAAAATTAAATTGCATTCTCATTTTTGTCTATTCTCTTTTTTTCTTTCATTCTAAATTTGAGTTTTTGGGTGAGTAATGACTTAATGTGATTAAATGTAATAATTGTTGGGTGATTAAAAGTTGAGGTAAGTTGATTTTTTTTGGGTGAGCAACTTCCTAAATATCATTAAATGCAATAATTGTTGGGTGATTAAAAGTTGATATTAATTCACAAACCAAAATTTATTAACCTAGTATGGGTATTGAAAAGTTAATCCGTCCCATCTTCACACATTAGTTGCAAGAAATAGTTTCAAGTCAGCTGAATGCTAGAGGTTGTTTCTATTAGCATCTATTCATTGTCCTTTATTAAATATTGTTAATTGCAAGAGATCATTTATAGGGTATCTCTTCATTTCCCTTTAGTAAGTATATTTGTTGTTACGATTAAAAAGAGTTTCCAATTTAAGTGTGTTGTGTCAAAAATTAACACCTTCCGACCGGCGATCGCCTAGGAGGTCGGGCGACCGAGTCACTGCCGAGCGTCCAAAGAAGAACTGCCGACCAGAGACCAGGCGACCTAGCCTTAGCCCGGCAGACAAGCATGAATCGGCCAGCCAAAGGTCCCAGGACAAGTCCTGGTGCCGAGCGATCGACATCCCATACGATCATCTCTCGGCGCCTGGCGACCGACTTCTGGCGATCGACTTGTGGACGATCATCTCTCAGCGCTTTGCCGATCGACCCTTGGTGACCGACCATTGCCGACCTTCAGTGACTGGCCGAGGACGGTCCTCGGTGTCCAGCTAGAGACGACCGCATCATGACGATCTGGGCCGATGGCCATCCAGTCGGCCAAGGCCGAGCAAACAGGACAGCACCCACGTGCAGATCCACAAAAGGCGCTGACAAACCTGTCACTTACCTCACCTACCAACAGGGCCCAGACCTGCGAAAGGAGCTGACGGACAAGACTGGTGACCACAGCCTGTCACCTACCCTGACAAAGTCCGCCGAAAGTAACAAAGTGGGACCTCCTGTGACAGTACTTCCGGACGCGTGCTGGATCCTCATTGGACCGCACAGCTGGCCACCAGCTGTAGCTTTAGACTTTTGGCAGGCAGCCCATGTGACCTTTAGGACGATCGACCCATTACATTAAATGTCGAAAGGCGATCGCCCACTAGGAAGGAGGGCACCTCAACTCCTATATAAAGGAGGCAGCCTGCACTCGGTTTCAGGGTCTGAACACTCAGCAATATCGCGATTCAAGCACACCATACAGAAGCAAAATACTTGCACTTGGCTAACATCCAACTCTTGGCAACAGCTTTCTTTCGGTCTTACTTCTCCCGGCCTTTTCTCCTCGAGCAGATTATCGGCGGGACGAAGAACACCAAGCTTCGCTCAAGAGCCGGATTAACAGAGTCTTTTTACACTCATTGTATTTAGATTTCTCTCATTAATACTTGTATCCACGAATATTTGTATTAATAACATCTCGCGAGAGCATTCAAGCCCGGGCCTAACAAACCCGGCAAATCTTGTATTATTTATCTTCTCTCGGAAGTGCTCCCGCAACTGTTGTTTGTTGTCCGTCTTCCAGCAGTATTAATCTTCGGATAAATATTTTGGGCAACAACAATTGGCGCTAGAGGAAGGGCGGCATCTAACCCTCATATTTTTATTTCTACCGTCCCGAAGAACACTCACTGTTCTCGGGGCATATACTTGAAGTGACACTCACTGCGCTTCAAAGAAAACCTTCAGAATCATGACATCCGCCGGTACATCGAAGCAAGTTTGCTCTCAAACGCCGGACACCATTTCGGCTCGGTCGAACCCCGGCCGGACGACGGGGAATCCGCGGCAGCGAGACTCTCGATCCCGCATCCGAGAGATGGCCCCAACCTCCCACTCGATCGGTTCCAAACCAAGGAACAGATCGAGGAGGCTATGGCCATCTGGAGGAGCGACGAGAGCATGCGCGCCGCCGCGATAACTCCCTCGATCATCCGCCGCATGGGAAAACGGAAATTCAATGGGCTACCGAACGAGCGATCGTCAAAAGCCCCAATTCGCGAGGAAAGGCTCTCGCACGACCGGACGGATCCATATTCGATCGCTTGGGACGCGACCCATCCCGGCGACCGGGCACTCTGTTTCCAACCTTGAAAAGCGGAATCCGAATCCGTCACCAGGAGTTCGGCCTACTCACCTCACACCCGACGCATGTCGGCCATCCGACTCCGCCCGATCGCCGGGGACTCGGTACTCAATCGCCTCGGCTCCGCTCCGATCGCGAGCCGCTAATCGGGCCACGGCGATGGCCGCCATGCAACGTCGGCTCGACGAGATGAGAGCACTCTTGGACAGGGCAAGCACCGGCAAGAAGATCGCCGGCCGACCAAGGCCACTCGCGGTCCACATCGAGCTTGCCCCCATACAACCAACGATCGCTCCTCCTAAAACACCTCTGTATAAGGGGAGATCGGACCCGAAACCCACCCGAGTAAATTCCGAATTTACATGGTAGGTGTGGGGCATCCGATGCAACCAAGTGCCGGATCTTCCGTGACATTGGGCGAGGCGGCCCATAAGTGGTACGTCTCACTACCACCACGATCGGTCACCTCTTTTAAGAAATCGGCGGATGACTTCACGTCATACTTCGCCCGATGGGTCGCTAGACCGAGAAGGCCCCAGCGCATGATAAAAATCAAGCGGGGAAGGGACGAGGCAGCCTTGATTACATCGACCGGGTAGACGAAATCATCCTCACCGGCGAACCCGTCAGTGATGAGCTCGCTCTCTATTCGGTCATGGGGGGATTCCACGGTCACTCTCCCATGTTCAGACATCTCTCCAAGGATATTCCCCCAACCTACACGATCTTCCGCGCTAAAGCTGCCAACTTCCTGGCCAGGCAAAGGCTACTCACCCTCCGCTTAGACGAGGAAACGCCACCTCTTGCCCAGAAGATAGCGATCGCCAAAGCAAAGAAGGCGATCGCCAAGACACCCGGAGATCTCAAAGCTTTCGAGGACATGGAAGCCCATCTCCTCCATACGTTCAACAGAACTCCGGCACATATTTTCTATGCCATCAAGGGGCACGAAGAGCTCAAAAAGCCTAAGGCGATAAGGGACCACGGTCACCTGGACAACACCCAATATTGTGCCTACCACTAGAGTCCCGGCCACAGCACCAACAATTGCCGCGACCTCCTCAAGCAGCTCTGGAGACTGTTCGAGGAGGGCAAGTTGGACAGCTTATTGGTTTAGCCGAAGCCCCCGCCTATCTCTATAGACGATCGTCCGAGTCGAACGCAAAACAGGCTGGGAAGCTCATACGAGCCGACCCCTGGATCAACCTCGGCGACCGTCTCTATATGCTTCAATCAAGAGAAGGAGACCACGGAAGTCATCCCGATCTCCCTCCTTATTCAAGAAACCGGAGGACTCGATCGCCATCTACAGTTCACCATATAACATGATGGACTAAGGCACGAGATCGCCTCCCCCGCACAACGTACACCGTCGAAGATCGACATCTACATGACGATCCAAGGTGAAAGAGTGCAGCCATGGTCACAGTGGTCGATGGAACCATCGCTTAGGCCATGCAAGGTCCCTTTAGGCCAAGATCGCCCGCCCTTCGTTTAAATACGAGGCCGGCGTAGTCGAGGCCCTCCAAAATAAATCGGTGGACACGATCGCTCGCCCTCAAAGGTTCATCATCTAACATGGTGAACCGGACAATGCGACGTGCCACAACCCCGTCTCAACGTACACCGTCGAGGTCGGCCATCTCCATGGCTAGCCGAGGTGGAAGCAGAAGCTAACAAGCCGCGGGCGCGGAGTTGATTCATCCGACGCCGCCCGCGCAAGGACTCCTCTAGGCCGAGACCGCACGCCCTTCGTTTAAATACGAGGCGGCGCGGCTAACGGAGGACCCTCATAATAAAGTGAGTCACGAGACACTCAATGTCTTCGCGCATCAAGACATGATCAAGGAGTCGGTCCATCGAACTCCGCGATCGTGCACGGTTCCTCAAGATGGACGACCGTCCCCGAGGATTCGACAAAGTTAAAGACCGCTCACTCAAGGAATTATTTTCATCCCCTTACTTCCACTAAGTGAATAAAAACAAGGGGCAAGAAGAGTGCGGACTACCTACACGACGATCGTCGCTATTCAACCACATACGGAGATCGTCATTTTTTCAGATGTAGTGCAGCGATCGAATGTGTTGTAAAAAGTTATCTTTATGAGTTTATCAATTCATTTGGAACTACCCTCGCAACGATCTCTCCTCACGCATTTGTACAAAGTCAAACAAAGACTTAAAAATAACCATTCATTCAAGTGATAAGTCAGAAAGACAAATGCTCATTTCATTACTTGAAAAAATAGAGTACACGATCGCCCGAAGGCCTAAGTACTACAAAAGAAAGCTACAAACTACAAAGAAAGTAAGCTAAAAACATCAAAAAGGAAGCGCCTCAGGCCCCTGCCTGGCCTTCGCCATCAGCATCCGGCGCGGTCCCCTCATCTTCCGGAGCGTCGGGATGAGCAAGACTGTCCGGAGACGGATACCAGCTCAAATCCACGCCGATGTCCGCCAGGTCCAAGATCGGCAAGGAGAAAGCCGAATTGAGAGGATGCTCCAATGCATATGACTTGAATTTCTCGGCAAGAGGACCGACCTCCAAGCCTCCCTTCTTAGCCGCTCGGATCGAGTCGGCGAACGCCAAATAATAGGCGAACTCGCTGACATACTCCAAGTTTTGGAAGGGATCGGCCTTGGTCGCCTCAACCTCTCCTCTCAGCTCGGCCATCGCCTTTTGCGACCCCCGGAGCTCGGCCTCCCTCGCAGCGACCTTCTCCTTCGCCTCCGCCAGCTTGCTGGTCAGTCGAGCGATCGTCACCTTCTGGCGATCGGCCTCCTCTTCAGCAACGTTCCTCGCCTGGACGGCGTCCTGCATCTGGTCCCGGAATCGGTCGACCGCCATTCGATATTTCTCAGTCTCCTTCTTCTCCAGCTCAAGCTCATGGCTCGCCCGCTTGGCCGCCTCCAAGGAGTCCTTCTCCATCGCTGCGATCTTGTCAGCAAACTCGGCGTTCTCTTTCCGAGCCGCCTCAAGATCCTCCTGAAGGCGAATAGTGGAGGGCCGCCTCAAACTCTGGCGGCACTGGCGGCCATGGTCGCCGTCTCAAGAGAAAGGGCGACAACGGCATTCATCGAACTCGACGATCGCGGCAGGCGATCGCATCCAGATCGATTGTCCACGCCTTCGGCAAGGCGACGGCCTTGCTCACATAGGGAGGAATGTCGCGGGAATGGCGAGAGATCGACTCGCCAGAAATCCACGACCATCGGTGGACAAGACGGTGCAACGCGACGGATCTGCACCAAAACACCAAGGTTAATACAACTCCTACGCAGATGTAATTGTCAACACGAAATGCTATCTACCTCTCGGCCTTCTCGGGATCCCGACCAAAGCGGTTTCCCTCGAGGAGTTTCCGCATCCGCGATCGTCGTCTCCATGAAAAGCCGCAGAGGCGGCTCGCGCTCGGAGCAACGATGGTGATCGGAGGCGCGGCGATCGGCACTTCATCGCCGGGGCGAAACGAAGTTTCTTGCGGCCTCGGCCTCTTGCGATTCGCCCGAAGCCCCTCCTCCGGAATTTCCTCCTCAACCTCGACCTGCGCTGCGCGAGGCTCCGGCTCCGCACGAGGCTCCGCCTCCGGAACTATAGGCAATGCGACGGGTGGAACCCGAGTCGACCTCTTTGCGCGAAGACGGCCTAGGACTCCTGGGTTCGACATAGCGATCTCCGCCGGAGGCTCCAAAAAGCGAGAAAGCGAACCTCTGCAGCTTAAAGACGATCGACTAACAGTGGGACAACATCCTTAAAATAAGGCGATCGCCTAGTAAGTGAAGATCGCAGACCACATACAGCACCGCGAGATGTCTCGGGAAGCGGAATAGTCGAGCCGACAACCAGCGACTCTCCTTGTTGATCCGAGTGGCGTCTAGGTCGTCGTCCGACAAGCTCCTAATTCGCTCCCAAACAACGAGGAAGTCGAAAGGCAGCTCCTCGATCGCCGGAATATGAAAGCCTGCAAAACAGAAATCAAATTAGATCAGTCCAAAACGCATCCAAGCAAAGGGAGAGTCTAAACCCTTACCGGGATTCCTCTCCCGAAATTCAGTGGGGATCTCCAGTTCGCCTGTGGGATTGTCGCTCGCCGAAGCTCTCCACTTGCCAGCGACCCAGAACCACTTCGTCTGATCGCCCCGTATCTTATTCGGAACTCCATGAATCACCCGGCCAGATCGGCCTTGGATGTGGTAACCGCCGACCAACCCTCTATGTGCCGTCAGTTTAAACAAATAGTTCATCTCCAACGGCGACGGGAGACGGTACAGGCGGTGACCGCCGAAAAGGGTGAGGGTGCAAATGATTTGGAGCCAGGCGTTCGGCGTCAGCTGAAGTGGCGCCACATTCCAAGCGGCCAACAGATGGGAGACCGCAAAGGACAGAGGGAAGCGCAGCCCGGCCTCCATAACGGCCTCACTCACTGCGACCATACCCATCGGAGGCTGGTCGGCTCGTTCATTCTCCGCGGCGCGAACATGTCCACATCTGAAGGAACATGGAATCTTGTCCTCCAGACGGCCGATCTCTCACGGACGTCGAGCTCGTGTTGGCCGGCGACCACAACGATCGGCTGCGGCACGATCTGCGACCGCTTGGGAGCACATAGGATAAGCGACCGAATATCCCCTGAAGTCGAATCTCGGAGTAGGACCGGCTAACCTATCCATTATTTCGGCAAAGGCCCTATAGGCCCGTCCAAAATCACTATGTTGCTCCCAGTAAGCCCTGATCGCCAGATCTCTCTCGATCTGCGATCGTCTCTCCTCAGCAGCCGACTCCCTAGCAACATCGGCCTCATTGAACAAAGCCTCAACTTCAGTAGGGTCGATTAGAGCGCGACTGCTCAACGCCGTCTCAGTGGAAGACGGAAGAAGTTTCTCCCGGGCACCGATGTCCGTGGCGTAATCAGTTCCCGCTCCAAACGATGATGAGGTTCCGCCATTTTCAGAGTTAGAAAGGAAGAGAAGGATTTTTCTTACCCTAAAGTGAAATCGATCGACGATCGGCGCTTAGATCTTCAAAAATTCGGCAGCGGGACCTTCTTTCTCCAATGCGTACGCGTGAGTGAGGCTGCGGCCCGCGCCCCCTTTTATAGGAAAGCGGGGACCCGATTGCAATAAGGGAAAACCTCGGGGTCGGATCTCAAGCGGCGCACCGGTTGACACCCTCGAGACCGCGTCGCGTCTTTTCGAGGACGCGTCGGCCGAGGAGTCATTAATGACGTTGGCGTCCTCCAATAGGAGCCCGACACGTGCGAGAGACTTTTCAACGCCGTTGCTTTTCCCGTCGATTCAGCGGCCAACAGTCGTCAAATCCAGTATATCAGCTCAAAGACGATCGCCCGATTCCATTAAACACGAAGTCGCTCGTCAATAGTTCAATGATCGCTAAGAGAGCCACCTCACCCCACGTTTCCAACGTATGAGCGAGCCGGGGCAATTGTTGTGTCACGATTTATTCATCCCGACGAGCGATCGACTATAAGGCCGAGCGACCAAGTCAACTCCGGTCAAACCCCGACTAGCTCGCCAAGTCGAAGATATCAAACCACCTTCGTGCACCTAGCGATCGACTCCCGGGCGATCGCCCTTTGATGGGCGATCTGCTCTACTAACCGCTAAGGGCAATCGACTGCGCCCGGCAGAGACGATCGCCCATCAAAACCGTCAAGGACTGGATCTCGTGAAAGCACCCACGTGCGAGATCCACCAAAGGCGCCGACGAGATCTTCGCCACAGATAAGATCTTTTCTTGTGACAAGACATGTGACCACACTGTCACCTACCTCACCTACCGGCATGCGCGCGAAAGTTGTCGGTGGGACCACCCGCGGCGGCAACTCGGGACAGTGTAAGCTCCCATTGGACCGCACTGATTGTGGCCGGCAACTCCTGCAGACTTTGAGGGGACATGCCCATGTGCTAAAAGACGATCGCCCGATTATTATATTGCGGAAAGGCGATCGCCGCGTATCAAGCCTATAAATAGAGAACCTCCTCCTACTGGAAAAAGGTTCTCGATTAAATTCATTTGAACGAACGATTCGAATTCACTCTACGTTCCCGATACCATCGAATATACGGTTCGAATTCATTTGACTTACGTCCGAAATACATTCCACCAAAAGTTCACATTCTCTCACATTCCGATACATCCACTAAGTACTTGAAGAACACACATATCATCAAGTTCCCATTGTCTCACCTAATCCATCTCAGACTTCTCTCTCCAAATCTCTCGTCCAGACGATCGGCGACGACAAGTCTCCACTAGACAGATTCCAAGGGATTCATAAGCCCGAAGCCCAAACATCCAGCTAAATACTGCCGTGAGAGGCGGTCGATCTCTCACCGCCGCGACTGTTCATCACCTTTGTTACAAGAACTCACAGAGCATCAAATGGTTCTTAGGCAATCTACACGCTCACTAGCTAAGATAACAAGAAACTTTACACTCATTGTAATTGTATTCTTACATTAGTACTTGTATCCCCGAATATCGGTATTAATAATATCTCGCGAGAGCATTCAAGCCCGGGACTAACAACCCCGGCAAATCTTGTGTTATTTATCTTTCTCACGGAAGTGCTCTTGCATTTGTTTGCTATCCCATCCATTCCAGCAATATCTATCTCCGGATAATATTTTGGGTAGCAACAAAGTGTATAAATTACCCACTCTCATTAGGTTTAAAGACCTAATGTATAGCCCAATCAACAACGAACATGTGCTCGCGTACCTCCAATCCAAACCTATATATTAAACGACAATGAAGCAAAAAAGCGCGTTTTACGTGGTGCAAGTGTGAAAAATATGTAGGTCAATGTAATATCAAACAATTTGTTAGCTAAAAGTTTTTATCATCACATAAAAAAACAACGAACAATCTCCTTATGTGACTGCAACCGAAACCTGCATATTCAATGTCAATTCAGCAAAAAAATGGACTCCTTACCACTTGTTGGTGTGGAAAAACATGTAGCTTATTTAAATACCAAACAATATATTGGCTAAGCCACAAATAATGTCATATACACATAAGGATGTTGTTATTCTGACATAAAACCAACGAACTATGGGTTCTATGCACTTCTCATATATATTTCCGAGATTTTACTTGCGACCCATCATCGTGTATATGATAATCGATAACTAATTGGTGGTACCTTTTATAGAGGCATGGATAGGCCCCTTCAAGTAACAATTAAATGAAATGATGAATTAAAGAATTACTAAAGTGAAGATGTGAATAAACGCAACTTATGAACGCATTAGAAAGTGTATAAACTATAAAAGCACCTTATGAATGTAATTAGTTGTGTACGTCACCTAATAAATTGGGATCAAAAGGGTCGTGAGAAAAGTGTTTATTGATTTCTCTTGATTAAGTGCTTCAATAAGGAATACTCATCTCGACCACCAAGTTCTCCAAGCACAACGATCATTTTAATCTATATTACAACACATTAGTAGTCCAAAATACCACTCATTATACCAATAATTATAAAAAATTATATCCAATATGTTGTATCAAAATACTTTTGGATAGCAATTTTGTTAGTCCAATAATTCCGGCAGTCCATTTATTTCAGCCCAAATCACATTTATCAGCCCAATCCAGATGAAGTGACTACCCGGTCCAATCCATACCCAAATGATATAGCTTGTGAATACCTGTTATTTCATTTAACCTAAAACTCACACTTTGTATAATTCGCCCCCCTCCATACCTCTCACCTACCTTCTATCTCTTTCATCAAACCGATCAAAATCAAAACTTACCTCATTCATCACATCTTCTTCAAAGCTCATCTTCTGATGATAGCCGAGCACCAAACAACTCAAAAACAACTCAAAAACTCCTTTCATACAGCAGCCACAATCCACAATCGAAACCCAAAAATGTTCGAAGATGTTCTCGTTCCAGCTTAATATCTGATAGTTGTTGTCTTCAAGATCTGATATGGTCTCGGGTAGGTTGTTCATGGTTTCGTTTGTCTTAGATCTATGATGAAAACGGTTTAACTAAAAAAAAACTTTAAAAGATTAGAAAGAAAGTTGAACCATCTGAGATCATTCATTTTTTCCGTGTTGTTTGTTTTAGTTAGATGAGTGTTGGGGAGAGATGGTGAGGGTTATGGTTCTATCTTAGATGTAGGATTGATGATGTTTGTGGACTTGGTTTACTGTTCCTACCTCTTCGGTGTCTTTTCTTTTTTCCGTATCGTTTTCCGTTTTGGCTTTGTTTGTCTCACCAAGATGAAAACATTTAAGCAAATAAAGGGATTCAAAACATGATGGAGTGCTGGAGTGGTGGAGAATATATAAGCGGGCTATTTATACAACATGAATTGATCTATAAATTGAGAGTAACTTAATTGCAAAGAAAATGAAGGGACTCAAAAATATTTATTAGGCATATTAATCAATACTATTTATTTAAACAAAATCAACTTATAATTTGAACGCTTTACACATTCCAGTTCCATCAAACTTCTAAGAATGGAATTCATTCTTGCATAATAGAATTTCTTGACTTAAGGCCATTAATGCTCACATTTAATAGGGGAACTCATTCTTTATATATATATATATATATATAGACTAGTGTATTATCCGTTTCAACTTCTACCGAAATTGTTTTGCGTTCTTTATTTGACTACTACAACAACATTACCCCAATGTCTTAATGACTCCCGCAAAAAGTGGAATAAGGGGGGATCGGATGTACGCAGTTTTACTCCTGTCTTAATACAGAGAGATTGTTTCCGGATGATCCAAAATGAAAATTGCATCGAAAATTGCATGGAATGACTAGTACTTCATGGGAAAAAGAAGTACAGCCAGTTTAGTGAGTCATTTTGTTTGACTAAATTTTAACTATATGGAGTCATGCGCCGCGGAAAATACAATGACGAATCGAAACGATAGTCAGAGATTGAGCCTCATTTATAATTTATAATGAATTATGATTCACTCATCCAACCAATTTAAAATTTATATACTCGTATTCATCTCAAACGCGATTGAAATGTGATTTTACTACCATTTCAAACGTCAAATCAATATATTTAGACCCATTAATTATTCCAACCCAGTTAAATTTATAAAATTTAAATAATCAAATATAATTTGTTATAACAATTGGTTATCCATGTAAAAAAACATCAAATATGACAAAGTAAATATTATGAATAGATAGTATAAATGTCGAAAAATTTTAAAAGTTATAATTATAAATTTAGAAATTATACGATCCCAATAGACTGTTTTGAATTTATAGGCATGTATCTGTTCCAGACCCGAATAAAAAGTGATTTGACTATTCATTCCATACCAAACTCTTATACTTGTATCGGCCGATCACTTTTAAAACTCACTAAAATATATAAAATAAATAAATATTAAATATAAGTTGTTAAAATAATTGGTTAGCCGTCTTAATAAATAATCGAGCATTACAGAGTAAATATTATAGATGATAAGAAGATTAATAATTAATTTCTGAATCAAAATTTCAAACTCATACATTTTATTAAACTCCTTTAAAATATATATACATATACTCATTCTAAACATGAGTAGAAAATGATTTTGCTATTCATTCTCGTCCCAAATTCATATAGTAATACTCACTAACTATTCAAACTCGTTTTAATTTATCAAATATCTAAATAATTAAATTTAAGTTGTATAATAATCGGTCGTCACTTATCCATTTCTCTAAAAAAACCAAACATTACAAAGTAAAAAGATGGATAATAAAAATAATGTAAATGAAGAAATATTACAATCTAAATCCATTTAGATTTTATATATTCATACTTGTCCCAAATTGAGTTAAAATACTACATAGGCATGTTGATTAATGTAATGTTTATTTTTAATAGTTATCACTCTCCTTAAGTTCTTATTTAATTATCTTGTTCATATGTATTCTTTTTCAATAACAAGATTAATACAATATTACAAAAACTATAAATTAAATAATCTTGGAAAATAAATAATTTATTTGGCCAAAAAAGATGATTCATACGATGTTAAATTTAGTTTAACTGACTAATGAAACTAAACTCAGATCCACCATAATTAGCTAATCGTGTCTTAAAAATTAGCTAACAATATAAAGAAAATTTTTGAATTGAAATCGACAAAAAAAATTAGCCACAATTAAGTTGGAGATGTAGTGTAACCCCCAAAATTATATGGGAATATTACACGCCGTAGATCATTTCCACAAGGATCTACCAGGCTAAACATCACAGAACGACCTGTATGTACCTGGACGCAATACAGACATCCACCCCCCGATTACTCGGGGTTAGTAAAACTCCACTATTTTACTAGTGCAAGTATCAAATCATACGAAATGTAACAAACAAACGTCAACCATGAATCAGATACAATAACCAAGTACCAAATCATTCCCGAGAGGTTATAACAATTTAGAAAACGAGCAAGGAAGTGTTCGCAAATAAAATTCTCATCTCGGGAATTATTTTAGAAACACAAAACTTTTAGGACATGAAGTCCTGATTTGTAAAACTTTTTCGAAAACCTTGGGTCCTAGCACAAATCTCAATTCGTATTTCAGTAATTTACAGTAAGAGAATATTTCCACAATTCTCGTGGGACTCGGCCCAACATTCTTTCCTTGAAAACTTTCTTTCACAACTTTGATTGACAAAACATCATTCATGACACCGTGATCCCCTATCACGTGTCTCCGTAGGTTCGTCAACCCGTACGGATTTAACCAATCACAATAATCGCAACAAATAATCATGTTCATGACCCCGTGATCGCATGCCATGAGTTTCCGTAGGTTCAACAATCCACACGAATTGAGCCAACACAATAATCACAACAACCAGTCCCGATCCCGTGAACATGTGTCGTGTGTGACCGTAGGTCCCGTCGAACCCGCACGGTTGGACGTACTGTGTCCTGATCCAATGGACCTGTGCCATGAATCATCGGAGGCCTTGTCAGGCCCGCACGATTGGACCTCAGCACCACATACTAAGTCCTGATCCCATGGACCTGTACCATGAATCCTCGTAGGCCCCATCAAACCCACACCAGTGAACTTAGCATCATAGCAAACAACATTCACATTCACATCATAGCTGTAATACCCGAATTTTCAGTATGAATTTTTCGCGTTATTTTATCTAAGATATACTGGATGGCTTGGTGTCTATACAGTATGGATAAAATAAATTGAGAACTGAGACAACTGTATTTGTACTCGTATAACTGTCGTAGTGGTTCGACAATTATTTTGAGGATACCGTGTATCAGGTTATCGTACTTTTGATATTGGATATATCGTATGATGATGTTATTGGATTCAGTACATGTATTCAGTATGCAGTATGTTCGTATTTTGGTATGTCGAGACGGACGAGGAGAATTGGAAAATGGCTAAGTATAGCCCGATTATCGCGCGCTAATGTTCAAGTATAGTGCACGCTATCGTTCATGGTTAGCGCACGCTAGAGGCAGAATGTAGCGCACGCTAAATGCAGTAAGATCGGAAGGAATCTGCGTGTGGATCCGACTGCTTTCGGCACACGTTCTGATAGGTCAACGGTTGTTTGTCCTGAAGTATTAGCGCATGCTAAAGCATGAGACTTAACGCACGCTAATTGTAGATCGGTCAAAGGGAATCTTATCCTTGTCAGATCGGCATGTGGGGGCACATGCGGTACGTAGACTGTAGCAAGTCAACTAATATTAGTGCACGCTAAATGCAAGGACTTGCGTACGCTAAACAGTGTAAGTTACGTACGCTAATGCATGGGCATTACGTACGTAAGCTCATGTACGAGACAAGACAGTGGCCTATGGGCTGCGATAGCGCACGCTAACAAAGTCAGTTAGCGCACGCTAGGGCAATAACGCACGCTATTTTATGACAGTAGCGCGCGCTAATAATGTATTCTATATAAGGGGACAAATGGGTGTTATGAAGCATTTCGTCCATTTCTTTCCTTTCACTCGATAGAGAGAGCTTTGGGAGGTACTTAAGTTCCTAAAACACTCTGAGATGATGATCTTTAACGAGATTAAGATGGAGAGCATGGATTCAAAGCTTTGTTCTTGAAATTATTAATGAGTCTTGGAATGGAGTTCATAGACAGAGTCTTGAGGTTCCAAATACTGGATTATGATGGAGTTGAGCGTCCTTATCAACATTTGGAGCTTGGAAATGATTGGGAACGGATTCAACCTTAATAATCCATCCTTTTCTTCAAAGAGGTAATTAATCTTCACTTTGGATTTCGTTTTGGGAATTGAATATTGGTGTTCTTGAGTTGATACTTATCATATTAATGAGTTGATAAGTATGATTTCGAGATGGCTTCCCGGGTAACGTTGATGTTATTGTTGGTATGCAGATATTGATATGTTTCGTATGGTTTTGAATGGTGTTCAGGAGATATGTCGATTTATATCTCCCTTCATTTCGGATTTGATGTTAAGATGATATACGGATATATATGACTTAGGTGATTAATTACATGTTAGTATATCGGATTATGATGTTTGTCAGGAACATGATTATGGAATCATGGTATTCTTGGTGTTCTTGGATATATATCACATCAAAGAGGAAGGATATATGTTGGTTTGATTATTAACATGGATAAGATAATTGAAACTAAACATTATGTTGATTGTAGTGATTGAGTTCGTATGATAAGATATGGAGCATGATGATGAGATTGAATCTGGAAAAGTTATTGTTAATCTTGGAGTATGATTTCCTTTTCATTCGGATTCGTAGTCGCAAGGTGTTAGTCGATGCTTGGAATGCATGCCACTGTACAACATTAGCGCACGCTAAGCTTACTGGCTAGCGCACGCTAACGGGAACAACTTAGCGCACGCTACGTTATGCGTTTAACGCGCGCTAAGTAGGCAGACAGTGTAGTATTTTCGTGTTGTGATTATGAATTCGTGATGGTTTGAACTGGATTGTTTAAGACTGTGTTTAATCGAGATATTGTGGAACGTTTGTGTTATTGATCGGTTATTGATTGATAATTATGATTTATCGGATTTCGGCTTGTATTGTTGATATGAGTTCGTAATTGTTTGAGTTGTATTGTTCGGTTTTGTAAATGATCGAGGTATTGTTGAACCGTTGAGTTTGATTGGTTGGTTATACCGGTTATTGATTATTATCAGATGTGTTGTCATTTGATTATTGCATTAGGTCGCGATAATTGAGCGTTGATTATGGCCGTTGTGTTGCGGTCAAGGTTGGAGAGTTCGTAGGTTGCTTTTGGTCGGGGCTGAGGAGCTCGGAGACGAAGACAATGGATTCTGGTAACAGCTTCGTGGTATCGGTATCGAGACAAGTTTATACTTGTTTAGTTTATAATATTTGATGAATGGTATCGTTTTCATTTCATTTATAATTCGTATGGCGATGTTGTTAGAAAGGTAAGTTATCGGTTAATGAGTTGTATATCATGCTCTGGCTTGTATTAAATCATAAGGTATATGATTTAATTGTGTTCAAGGAAGACGTGAGTTATCTTTGGTCAAGGGTATAATATATCGGATATCGAGGATAGTTAACGTGATGACATAAGTATCGGGATAAAGGTTTATTGGTATTGAATGGATGGTACCTTATTTGAGATTATTTGAATAACTGTGTATTCGTTCAGGGATGTTGCTCGTGGAAAGAATATTGTCTTCGGCTTTGAGGTAATTCTAGTATTATTCAGTTATGAGGATAATTGTTCTGAGGAATTATTGTATATATGTTGTACGTTGATGTTTCGTATGCTGGGATTCGTATTGATTACTTCGTTAAGGGATGATGATCCCAGGGCTGATTGTATTGAGATCATTGATCGTGTTGATCATTTGTCGGGGATGATGATCCCAGGATTATTGTCTTGAATATTGATTAGTCGTGTCGACTTTTCACTGTCAGTCTGTTGTTTCACTTCGGTGAGTCTTTTGATCCTTATTGGATATGTGATTCTTTGAGTTTCGTTGTCATGTTGCATCGTGACATATCTGGAATCATATCTGCGTTCCGATTGGTTATTGTGTAGGATTTTTAGCCAGGCGCATGATGGTTATGCGTGGATATTATTTCCGCATTGAACCGTGCACACGAGACGTAGTTCGTGAGGCTAATTAGGTACAAGACCGCACATGTATTTGATCGATACCCGGGGTGGCTTGTGCATAGACATATTTCCGGATCGGGCGTACTGTGATGTCCATCTTTGAGCCATACCGTTTGGTCGTTCATACTTCCATGTATGATTGGATATGTTCGACGGTTTACGACTGGTTGTTCATATGCCCGAGAGGTATGTTCGACAGTCAGAGTTATTTCTTTGAGATCCATTATTGTTGATCATTTGGAGTCTACCTTGTTGAGGGTATTCTCGGTTATTGTTGGTCCTTTGTTGATCATTTGGAGTCTACCTTGTTGAGGGTATTCTCGGTTATTGTTGGTCCTTGTTGATCATTTGGAGTCTACCTTGTTGAGGGTATTCTCGGTTATTGTTGGTCCTTTGTTGATCATTTGGAGTTTACCTTGTTGAGGGAATTCTCGGTTATTGTTGATCTTTGTTGATCGTGTTTGGAGTTTACCATGTTGAAGGTATTCTCGGTTATTGTTGATCCTTGTCGATCATATTGGAATTCATCATGTTGATGATAATTTCGGTTGTAAATAAAACGAAATACGCAGCGGAAATAAATACGAATCCCAAACAGGATCGATCAAGTAACGTATATATGAAAAATAATATACAAAGATAAAGATTCATACCCTTGAAGCCTTTGAAATAAATCTTCGTAAAGTGTAGACGATGATCACGATCCCGTCCCGAACATGAAATCCCTTCGTTCCAAGCACCGAAAATTCGAAGCCTCTACTTCACACGCGTCGGAAGTTGCCCGGAAAAATCTACAATACTCCGTTCTATGAAGAACACGGCTAGGAAGTGTTGTAGGAATTTTTTCTCTCTTAATTTTTCTTACTTCTTTTCACCTCAAAGATGAACAAAATGAAGAAAGAAAATTTTTCTCTCTCTCCTCACTTCAAATCACGGCGGGCGGCTCTCAATTCTTTGGTTAGTATGTGTGTTTGTAGTTGTTATATTATGTTGCTTATATATTATCTCAAACATATAATACAAATCATATAATTGAGATAAAATGTCAACACATAATAACAAAAATACAACTAACACATACACATGCATGGAAATGATTCCATGTGATGTGGGGAGAGGAAGGTGGCCCATGGTGGAAGTTTCTAGAAAAGCAGCCGAGTCACTCGGCTCGTGTACCGGACGTTCGTCAAACGACTCCGTTAAATACACTCCGTTTAATCACCAATGTATTTATATTAATTAATTAATCTAATTAATTAATAATATCAAATACAAATATATTTCTCTAAGAAATATAATTTATGAATTAAATTAATTACCCGGTAACTTAATTTTAATTCATAAGACCGCTATTTTGATTTATCTAATAAATCATAATTAGATATCCAATATCTAATATTAATAGAGAGATAATAAATTCACATTTATCCGTCAACGCTCCTGATGCGCGACTCAGTAGGTCCGTCTCACCGGCATTGGGAGGAACCAATGAGTGCGGGCAAGACTTAGCCCGACTAGCGGGCGCCTCAGTAAACCCGGCGAGAACGAATGAAGGGATCATTCGGAACCATTATGTCGTGAATACTATATACGTATAGACCCTTCATCGATGTCCGGTCAAGTCTTCGGTCACGGTAAAGTCAAACCCTACTATTGACTAAACTCTATACATGTGTTAATGCAAATCAAGACCGACCGATTAATAGTGTATCTAATACGACTATATCGTAATGCTTTGGCCAAAGACTTATGATCTTATTTGCCATTAACCGTATAGACATTCCTTTGCTCACTAACAGAGATAGAATCCTTTCTTGGCGTACGGTAAAGGCGCTACACCGCCCGTATAGTCCGCACTTCGAGGTCGACTCGGCAATTAAGCAAATGAGTCTAACTACTCTAATGACAAACTAAACGTCACAGCACATCTTCTCGAACCCTCAAGTCAAAGGTCCACGTATACTATCACAACCTTTCGATTCGTCATCGACTCTCCGAGAGTGAATACCGTGTGATGAATCGAGTATGAGTCGTGTTCGAGTATCTTGGCCCCACCAATATACTTATAACTATGCTATCAAGACGTGCACACGTCTAGCATCGATTATACAAGTCATATTAAAACTTAATGCCCATTTTAAGTTTATTGACTTGCGAACAATTTACGTAAATAAACTTTAAACACTTCCAAGACATTTTCTCTTATCCCATAACGAGAATGGAATGTTCGATTTATTTACATGGACTTCACTTCAATGTTTACCAAGTCAAGAATGCAATTGAAATACAATAAACAGTGAATGAATCGTATTGCCTTTTTATTAATTATTCCATAATTACAAGTACAATGCCCCTACTCTATCATCCCCTGAGTGGCATTCGAGGGCATATTCCTAAAAATCTCCCACTTGCACTCAATGCCACACATCATGGTATCCAATACCCATGATCTAAAGATGTCTTTCTAAGACGGCCTGAGATAATGGCTTAGTCAATGGTCAGAGACATTGTCTTCTGAGTCTACTCTTTCCAATGAAACATATCCTTTTTCCACCATCTCTCGAACGATGTGGTACTTTCTCTCTATATGCTTGGTGTTGTGGTGAGCCCTCGGCTCCTTGGCTTGGGCGACAGCTCCATCATTATCACAGAATAGTGATATAGGCAACTCCGCGTTAGGCACCACTTGAAGTTCTTGTATAAACACGCATCCAAAATGCTTCTTTGCTAGCCTGCAGGCGGCTTGATACTCTGCTTGGCGGTGGAATCTGCAGATGGCGGTTTGCTTGGAGCTTCTCTAAGATCTTGCTCCTCCATTGAGAGTAAATAAATACCCAGATGTCGACTTAGAGTCGTCATTGTCTCCTTGAAAATCAGAATCGGTGAATCCAATCACCTTCAGTTCTCCACCACCATAAGTAAGAACTAAATCTCTAGTTCTTCTTAAGTACTTAAGAATGTTCTTTACGGCAGTCCAATGTTCCCTTCCCAGGTTTGCTTGAAATCGACTTACCATACTCACAGCGTAGGCTAAGTCTGGTCTCGTACACAACATAGCGTACATGAGGCTACCCACTGCCGAGGCATAGGGTACCTTACTCATCTCTCTCTTGTCTTCCTCACTTTGAGGACACATTTTCGTGGTGAGATGAATTCCATGTCGCATGGGAAGGAACCCTCTTTTAGATTCATCCATCTTGAATCTTCTAAGGATTTTATCGATATAAAGGGCTTGGGAAAGTCCTATCATTCTTCGTGGTCTATCTCTGTAAAGACGGATCCCTAGAATATAGGAAGCTTCTCCCAGGTCTTTCATGGAGAACGTTTTAGAAAGCCAAGCTTTCACGGTCTTTGAGCATTGCTACGTTATTTCCTATAAGCGAATATCATCTACATATAGTACTAAGAACGCAATGTTGCTCCCACCGACCTTTTGTAAACACACGGTTCCTCCTCATTTCGCTCAAGTCAAAGTCCTTAAGCTGCCCGTCAAATCGAAGGTTCCAACTCAGAAGCTTGCTTCGGACCATAAATGGCTCGTTGCGGCTTGCACACTTTATGAATATTAGCTTTGGACACAAAACCTTTAGCCGTTCCATATAGATTTCCTCCTCGAGGTATCCATTTAGAAAAGCCGTTTTGACATCCATTTGCCATATTTCATAATCATAATAGCGCAATGGCAAGCATCATGCGAATCGACTTTATCATAGCTACGGGCGAAAGTATCATGATAATCGATTCCTTCCCTTTGGGTATAACCCTTTGCCACAAGCCCGGCCTTATAGGCATCAACCTTGCCATCCCCATCGGTCTTTCTCTTATAGATCCATTTATTTCCAATAGTCCTCATGCCGGTTGGAAGATCTACTAGAGTCCAGACTGATAGGTATTCAACGAGTCTATCTCAGCATTCATTGCTACAACCCATTTATAGCAGTCTACATCCACAATCTCTTTGACATAGGTGACAGGTCGTTTTCACCGCTATCGGGTGTGTCGTGGAGACCCGGTTCCTCGACATGTGTATAGCCATACCTCTCGGTAAGTGAGATACCCTATCGGACCTTGAAGTGGAGGTTGTGTTACAATAGGTTCGGTTCTTGATCCCCGATCGATGTCTCCTTAGGACTTTCATTATGCTCTTCCAAAGAGATATTTCTACCCGAGCCACCTTCCTGAATGAATTCATCCTCAAGGAAGTGCGCTTGTAATGCCACAACGACCCTATGGTCTTCTGGCATGTAGAATAGATAACCCATCGAGTCCTCTGGGTATCCTATGAAACGTCCTTTTATGGACCTCGCTTCCAGTTTGTCCACCTTAGCCTTTTTGACATAGGCTGGACATCCCCAAATCCTTATGTGATTAAGGCTTGGTTTCTTACCCTTCCACATCTCATGCGGAGTGATAGGAATAGATTTGGAAGGACATCTATTTAGGATATAGGCAGCGGTTAGTAAGGCATACCCCCACAGGTAAATAGGTAAATCAGTGTAATTTAACATGGAGCGAACCATGTCCAACAAAGTCCGATTTCTCCTTTCTGAAACACCATTTAACTGTGGGGTTCCTGGAGGCGTAAATTGTGAAACTATCCCATGTTCCTTAAGGAACTCATCAAACTCAGTGCTCATATATTCGCCACCTCGGTCCGACCGAAGTGCTTTGATATGACATCCAGTTTGTTTTTCAACTAGGGCCTTAAATTCTTTGAATTTAGCAAAGGCTTCAGATTTATGTTTCATTAAGTACACAATCCCATACCTAGTATGATCATCTGTGAACGTTATGAAATATTGATATCCGTCTCGGGCTACTTCTAAAGCACCACAAACATCGGTATGCACCAATCCAAGTTTATCGGCAGCCCTTTCAAAAGTCCTGTGAAGGGAACTTAGTCATTTGCCTCTAATGAAAGATTCACAAGTTGGATATTTTTCAACACCCAAAGGAAATAAAAGTCCATCTTTATCAATTTTATGAACCTTTGTCTGTCCAACATGAACAAGTGTAAGGTGCCATTTATTAGCTTGATTAGTATATTGCCTACCACGTTTCCTAGTTATAGTGTTCACCTGTTTTATTTTGCATGTTCGGATGATATAAACCATTCAACAATGTAGTTGTTCCAACCAATTTATTTCGAAAATAAATTTTACAACTGCCATTGCCAATGAAGAAACAAAATCCTTTCCGGTCCAAGACTGGAATGGATATAATGTTTTTATGCCCCTTGGGCAAAACAAGTACTTCATCTAATGTCAAAATAAAACCGATTCTAAACCCGGAAGGATTGATCCAATATCGGTTGGCTCGACACTTTGTCCGCTTCCAACAGTGATCATTATTTCCCGACTTCAAGTTTTCTACTTCGTTCCAGATCCCGATTCATAGTACAAATGTGAGAAGTGGCACCGAATCCAGAATCCACGAAGGAATATACTGAGCGGAACAATTAGTTTCAAAAACAAAAAGTTCCGTGCACTGATGCGCCATTAATCTTGGGACAAGTCCTTCGCCAGATGTGACTCACCGCATTCAAGGCATTTGTGCATAGGTTTTGGACCGCCTACCTTTTGAACCTTTCGAGCCTTGCCCTTTCCTTTTGCACCCCTTTCTTGGGTTTGTCTTGCTCGTAGGTCTTTTTCTTCTTGTTCTTGGACCTCTTAGGCCCGGAAGAAATCACAAGAGCAACCTCTCTCGGTTTAGTCTTCATGTTAGGCTGCGCCGTCACCGGTTTATTCATTAGCCCGGCTAATGTGCATGTAATTTCATTACGGTTGAAATTCATTACAAATGCGTGAAAGAGTCGTAGAGATTGAAGGATGAGATCAATTTGAAGGGATAAATCCATATTAAAGTTGAGCACCTCGAGCCTCTCAATCATAGAGATCAACTTGAGGACGTGGTCTCCCACTTTCTCCCCTTCTTTCATCCTACCACAGAAAAACAGCTTAGATATATCAAAACTAGCAGTACTACTGTGCTCTCCATAAAGTTCGGTCAAGTGTGCCAGAATCTGCCTAGCAGAAGTCATTTTCTCGTGCGCTCTCTGCAGCTCATTAGTCATTGAGCCCATCATAAAACCACGGACTAGCACATCATCCTTGACCCATTTTTCATGGACATCAATGTCTTCCTGATTACCCCTAGTCCGGATTGGAGTCGGTGGAATGTCCGCCTCCAAGACGTATCCCGAACTCCATCACGAGTACAATCATCAGATTCCGCAACCAGTCAACAAAGTTAGGGCCAGTTAGGAGATTCTTTTCAAGTAGTATTGCAAGTGGGTTTTTAGCCATTTTAGAGAGATTCAATTTCGTTTTCTGCAAAGATTTAGACAAGATTGAATTAGTGACTTGTTTAATTATGACCGAGTATAGAACTTAAGGGCTTGTATAATTCTTGTCTCGGCTCCCACTAATTTTATCTAATTATACACTCCCATGTTATAATCCTAAATCATGGTTAGATCGATTTCTTAGTGGTGATCAAGTTCTTTACAAATTTTAATGACGCAACCTATCGGGTTTCTTGCCAATTAATTTTACGTAAAGTGGTGTCTAACACCAACCCGTCTAACGGATGATTTGATCTTCTTTTACCCCTAGTCTTCATGCCCTCAACCTATCAGGTTTCTTGGCAATCCAGACTATCTAAGTTGTTGACCATCAACGTCTATCAGTTTGACTATTGAATCTCACCCGGCAACCTATCAGGTTTCTAGGGGCGAAATTTATCACCAACCGAAGGCATCTAATGCACTCAAGAATTTTTCAACCTCTACCAAATGTACTACCCCGATAACTCGGAAGCATAGCACACCAGCTCGGGTATCAATTTTCTACGAGTTTGATGGAGGGTAGGAAACCTCGTAACCTTTTTCAAACTTAGTCTGTTTGTTGTCGGGAGAATTTCGCGATTAATGTTACACTTTGCACATTAATTCATTTATACGCGCGTTTGTATGTTTGTCAATCATTCAAAATGAAAAACAGAAAATAGTAACCTAGTTACTACCAACATATAGCTCATGGACCTAATTCCTAAGTACTGGGCCAAGCGAATGACCCAATAAATAAAAAAAAAAAACAGTCTTCGATACTTCGTCTTCTCGGTCGGTTGTCTTCGGTCTTCTTCATACCCAAAATAATAATTACATCATTGAAAAATTGCATCCTATACAAGTTTTTCTAGTAAATATAAATAGGCTCAAAACGGCCTTTACAACCCAATCGAATCGAACAAATCAAAAACTAAGTCCACGAGCTATATCACCATCACATAAGGATTCCATACAACATGTAATGGCAACGAAATTAAACAATTAATCTTTAATATAAATTAATCTAATTAATCTATAAATTAATCTATTCAATTTCTACTATATTAATCCAATTAATATAAAGTGGCATTAATATTAAATAATCAATTAATATATTAATCCAATCAATATAAAATTAATCTATTCAATTTTAATGGTATTAATCCAATTAATACTAATAATTGTCATTTTAATTCGTTCAAGTAATCCGCCAAAATAATATTTTCGTTTAATTTATTTCCCTTAACAAAAAAATATTCCAAATATTAATTTAGTCAAATTAAAATCCAATTTAAATTTTGGGAAATAATTACAACAAAATATAAACTTAAACGGAGTCCCGGATAATCCGGTTTTAGGCCCAGCCGCGGCCCGATTCAAAATCGGGCCAAAAACCCGAGGCTGCCTGGCGAGCCACTGCTCGGCAGGCTGGCCGATCATTCTCGGCCGCTGTGGCCGAGACATGGCCGATCATGGCCGAGCATGCTCGGCAGCCTGGGCAGGCAGCCCAGGCAGTGCTGCCAGCACCCTGCCGACAGCCCCGTTTCTTCGTTTTTTCGGCCCGTTTCCAAAAACGTGATGCTACAACGAACAATTTAAAATCTAAAATTATTCCAAATATGATTCTAAATCATAATCATCATCCAAAAGCATTCAAAATGCACAAATAATCGTATATACGATATCATTGACCTCACTCCGATACCACTGTTGGGATTCCGAAAATAAAACGAAATACGCAGCGGAAATAAATACGAATCCCAAACAGGATCGATCAAGTAACGTATATATGAAAAATAATATACAAAGATAAAGATTCATACCCTTGAAGCCTTTGAAATAAATCTTCGTAAAGTGTAGACGATGATCACGATCCCGTCCCGAACACGAAATCCCTTCGTTCCAAGCACCGAAAATTCGAAGCCTCTACTTCACACGCGTCGGAAGTTGCCCGGAAAAATCTACAATACTCCGTTCTATGAAGAACACGGCTAGGAAGTGTTGTAGGAATTTTTTCTCTCTTAATTTTTCTTACTTCTTTTCACCTCAAAGATGAACAAAATGAAGAAAGAAAATTTTTCTCTCTCTCCTCACTTCAAATCACGGCAGGCAGCTCTCAATTGCTGGTTAGTATGTGTGTTTGTAGTTGTTATATTATGTTGCTTATATATTATCTCAAACATATAATACAAATCATATAATTGAGATAAAATGTCAACACATAATAACAAAAATACAACTAACACATACACATGCATGGAAATGATTCCATGTGATGTGGGGAGTGGTAAGGTGGCCCATGGTGGATGTTTCCTAGAAAACGAGCCGAGTCACTCGGCTCGTGTACCGGACGTTCGTCAAACGACTCCGTTAAATACACTCCGTTTAATCACCAATGTATTTATATTAATTAATTAATCTAATTAATTAATAATATCAAATACAAATATATTTCTCTAAGAAATATAATTTATGAATTAAATTAATTACCCGGTAACTTAATTTTAATTCATAAGACCGCTATTTTGATTTATCTAATAAATCATAATTAGATATCCAATATCTAATATTAATAGAGAGATAATAAATTCACATTTATCCGTCAACGCTCCTGATGCGCGACTCAGTAGGTCCGTCTCGGCCGGCATTGGGAGGAACCAATGAGTGCGGGCGGCACTTAGCCACCTTAGCGGGCCGCATCAGTAAACCCCGACTGAGAACGAATGAAGGGATCATTCCAGAACCATTATGTCGTGAATACTATATACGTATAGACCCTTCATCAGATGTCCCGGTCAAGTCTTCGGGTCACGGTAAAGTCAAACCCTACTATTGACTAAACTCTATACATGTGTTAATGCAAATCAAGACCGATTGATTAATAGTGTATCTAATACGACTATATCAGAATGCTTTGGCCAAAGACTTATGATCTTATTTGCCATTAACCGTATAGGACATTCGCCTGCTCACTAACAGGAGATAGAATCCTTTCTTGGCGTACAGTAAAGACTGCTACCTGCCCGTATAGTCCGCACTTCGAGGTCGACTCAGCAATTAAGCAAATGAGTCTAACTACTCTAATGACAAACTAAACGTCACAGGCACATCTTCTACTGAACCCTCAAGTCAAAGGTCCACGTATACTATCACAACCTTTCGATTCGTCATCGACTCTCCGAGAGTGAATACCGTGTGACTGAATCGAGTATGAGTCGTGTTCGAGTATACTGGCCCCACCAATATACTTATAACTATGCTATCAAGACGTGCACACGTCCTAGCATCAGTTATACAAGTCATATTAAAACTTAATGCCCATTTTAAGTTTATTGACTTGCGAACAATTTACGTAAATAAACTTTAAACACTTCCAGTACATTTTCTCTTATCCCATAACGAGAATGGAATGTTCGATTTATTTACATGGACTTCACTTCAATGTTTACCAAGTCAAGAATGCAATTGAAATACAATAAACAGTGAATGAATCGTATTGCCTTTTTATTAATTATTCCATAATTACAAGTACAATGCCCCTACTCTATCATCCCCTGAGTGGCATTCGAGGGCATATTCCTAACACTTTGACCTTGGATTGGTCATATTGGAACTCATCATATCTATGATATTCTCAGTGATGAATTGGTTGATCATTGTTATTGATTGTATGAGCATTCAGACTGTACGTCGATGTTCGGGTTTTGTTATCATTATCATGTGGTAGTTGATCTACAGATATGTTGTGTATTATTGGTTTATCTAGGTTGAGATTTGATTATGTAATCCGGCGGACAGGATTTGGCACATATTGGATTATTTCCGCACTTATGAGTTATGAGGACGATTTGAGGACACTTGGTATTGTTTGAATACAGTACAGTATAATTGTTGTTGAGTTCTTTTCGTCATTTGAGAATGCGAAATGTGAATTATGGTAAGGATCGATTTGGTGTGGATTGCCATGGATTGGTAAGGTTATGACGGTAAGAGTACATTGATAGTATTCTTACAGTATTATTACATTGGTATGTAATTATTTATGATGATGTGATCGTTATCATTATCGAGTATTGTGGCTGACCCCGTCGTGGGCTTTATTTTTAGGTACCCGGAGATCGAGCTAGTAGCGGTCGTGAAGGGATGAGCTTCCCGATGTGATACTGGCGGTGGCATGTTTTGGAGTATCGAGTATTTCTTTTCTGGTTATTCATTTCCACTGCAAATGTGTATTTTGAACTGTGTTTTTATCCGCTGCGTGTGTATATTTTCAAAATTGCCTTTTGGGCATTTTACGAACTTGGGTTATTTTCGTCAAACTCTTTTTCCCAAATTATTTTATCGGTACGTTTAAGTGGTAGCTTAACATACATTTTGAACTGTCGAGAATTGGCACTTCGCCTTGTATTTTCAAATGTATTTTATGACGGTATTTGAGACTTTTGAAAATATTTGAGTATTTAAAATATTACCGTCATCAGACTTTTGGCGTTTTTGAATTGGTTTTGTAAACGATTTTTAGCCTTGTGGGTTCCAGCGCGGGACCCACGGCGCTGTAATATCCCGGATGGTTTTGGGGGTGTTACAGAAGATGGTATCGGAGCTTGGGTTTTGTGAAACCCGGGCGTGTGTGTTATGTGGCTCTACCGGGAAGGTAGTAGCGTGACTTTTGAAAATAATTTTTTTTCTGACTTTTGAGTCAAACCGATTTTGGAGTTTCCAAATTTTTTGAGATCTTTTCAAATTGTTATTTGTGATATTGGCGTGTGTTGGTATTGTTTTGAGCCTTCGTGTGGGAGTCGTGTGCTAGTATCACGGGAGATCATCAGCTTCACGCACCTGTAAGTATATTGGTTTGGTTATTCGCTTGTGGCGACACTTGATTGTTTTGTGATGAGTTGGAAAGTTTTGGATTTATCTGTTGTTGGTGGCAGGTTGCAAGTTTCGAGGACGAAACTTATTTTAAGGGGGTAGTATGTAATACCCGAATTTTCAGTATGAATTTTTCGCGTTATTTTATCTAAGATATACTGGATGGCTTGGTGTCTATACAGTATGGATAAAATAAATTGAGAACTGAGACAACTGTATTTGTACTCGTATAACTGTCGTAGTGGTTCGACAATTATTTTGAGGATACCGTGTATCATGTTATCGTACTTTTGATATTGGATATATCGTATGATGATGTTATTGGATTCAGTACATGTATTCAGTATGCAGTATGTTCGTATTTTGGTATGTCGAGACGGACGAGGAGAATTGGAAAATGGCTAAGTATAGCCTGATTATCGCGCGCTAATGTTCAAGTATAGCACACGCTATCGTTCATGGTTAGCGCACGCTAGAGGCAGAATGTAGCGCACGCTAAATGCAGTAAGATCGGAAGGAATCTGCGTGTGGACCCGGCTGCTTTCGGCACACGT
Source organism: Orobanche coerulescens (assembly GCA_033398695.1). Classification (NCBI taxonomy): domain Eukaryota; kingdom Viridiplantae; phylum Streptophyta; class Magnoliopsida; order Lamiales; family Orobanchaceae; genus Orobanche; species Orobanche coerulescens. Next base: position 38,927,582 of record CM065807.1, read on the forward strand.
TCTGATAGGTCAACGGTTGTTTGTCCTGAAGTATTAGCACACGCTAAAGCATGAGGCTTAACGCACGCTAATTGTAGATCGGTCAAAGGGAATCTTATCCTTGTCAGATCGGCATGTGGGGGCACATGCGGTACGTAGACTGTAGCAAGTCAACTAATATTAGCGCACGCTAAATGCAAGGACTTGCGTACGCTAAACAGTGTAAGTTACGTACGCTAATGCATGGGCATTACGTACGTAAGCTCATGTACGCGACAAGACAGTGTCCTCTGGGCTGCGATAGCGTACGCTAACAAAGTCAGTTAGCGCACGCTAGGGCAATAACGCACGCTATTTTATGACAGTAGCGCGCGCTAGTAATGTATATAATATAAGGGGACAGACGGGTGTTATGAAGCATTTCGTCCATTTCTTTCCTTTCACTCGATAGAGAGAGCTTTGGGAGGTACTTGAGTTCCTAAAATACTCTGGGATGATGATCTTTAACGAGATTAAAATGGAGAGCATGGATTCAAAGCTTTGTTCTTGAAATTATTAATTGAGTCTTGGAATGGAGTTCATAGAGAGAGTCTTGAGGTTCCAAATACTGGATTATGATGGAGTTGCGCGTCCTTATCAACATTTGGAGCTTGGAAATGATTGGGAACAGATTCAACCTTGATAATCCATCCTTTTCTTCAAAGAGGTACTTAATCATCACTTTGGATTTCGTTTTGGGAATTGAATATTGGTGTTCTTGTGTTGATACTTATCATATTAATGAGTTGATAAGTATGATTTCGAGATGGCTTCCCGGGTAACGTTGATGTTATTGTTGGTATGCAGATATTGATATGTTTCGTATGGTTTTGAATGGTGTTCAGGAGATATGTCGATTTATATCTCCCTTCATTTCGGATTTGATGTTAAGATGATATACGGATATATATGACTTAGGTGATTAATTACATGTTAGCATATCGGATTATGATGTTTGTCAGGAACATGATTATGGAATCATGGTATTCTTGCTGTTCTTGGATATATATCACATCAAAGAGGAAGGATATATGTTGGTTTGATTATTGACATGGATAAGATAATTGAAACTAAACATTATGTTTATTGTAGTGATTGAGTTCGTATGATAAGATATGGAGCATGATGATGAGATTGAATCTGGAAAAGTTATTGTTAATCTTGGAGTATGATTTTCTTTTCATTCGGATTCGTAGTCGCAAGGTGTTAGTCGATGCTTGGAATGCATGCCACTGTACAGCATAAGCGCACGCTAAGCTTACTGGCTAGCGCACGCTAACAGGAACAACTTAGCGCACACTACGTTATGCGTTTAACGCGCGCTAAGTAGGCAGACAGTGTAGTATTTTCGTGTTGTGATTATGAATTCGTGATGGTTTGAACTGGATTGTTTAAGACTGTCTTTAATCGAGATATTGTGGAACTGTTGGGTTATTGATTGATAATTATGATTTATCGGATTTCGGCTTGTATTGTTGATATGAGTTCGTAATTGCTTGAGTTGTATTGTTCGGTTTTGTAAATGATCGAGGTATTGTTGAACCGTTGAGTTTGATTGGTTGGTTATACCGGTTATTGATTATTATCGGATGTGTTGTCATTTGATTATTGCATTAGGTCGCGATAATTGAGCGTTGATTATGGCCGTTGTGTTGCGGTCAAGGTTGGAGACTTCGTAGGTTGCTTTTGGTCGGGGCTGAGGAGCTCGGAGATGAAGACAATGGATTCTGGTAACAGCTTCGTGGTATCAGTATCGAGGCAAGTTTATACTTGTTTAGTTTATAATATTTGATGAATGGTATCGTTTTCATTTCATTTATAATTCGTATGGCGATGTTGTTAGAAAGGTAAGTTATCGGTTAATGAGTTGTATATCATGCTCTGGCTTGTATTAAATCATAAGGTATATGATTTAATTGTGTTCAAGGAAGACGTGAGTTATCTTTGGTCAGGGGTATAATATATCGGATATCGAGGATAGTTAACGTGATGACATAAGTATCGGGATAAAGGTTTATTGGTATTGAATGGATGGTACCTTATTTGAGATTATTTGAGTAACTGTGTATTCGTTCAGGGATGTTGCTCGTGGAAAGAATATTGTCTTCGGCTTTGAGGTAATTCTAGTATTATTCAGTTATGAGGATAATTGTTCTGAGGAATTATTGTATATATGTTGTACGTTGATGTTTTGTGTGCTGGGATTCGTATTGATTACTTCGCTGAGGGATGATGATCCCAGGGCTGATTGTATTGAGATCATTGATCGTCTTGATCATTTGTCGGGGATGATGATCCCAGGATTATTGTCTTGAATAATGATTAGTCGTGTTGACTTTTCACTGTCAGTCTGTTGTTTCACTTCGGTGAGTCTTTTGATCCTTATTGGATATGTGATTCTTTGAGTTTCGTTGTCATGTTGCATCGTGACATATCTGGAATCATATCTGCGTTCCAATTGGTTATTGTGTAGGATTTTTAGCCAGGCGCATGATGGTTATGCGTGGATATTATTTCCGCATTGAACCGTGCACACGAGACGTAGTTCGTGAGGCTAATTAGGTACAAGACCGCACGTGTATTTGATCGATACCCGGGGTGGCTTGTGCACGGACACATTTCCGGATTGGGCGTACTGTGATGTCCATCTTTGAGCCATACTGTTTGGTCATTCATACTTCCATGTATGATTGGATATGTTCGACGGTTTGCGACTGGTTGTTCATATGCCCGAGGGGTATGTTCGACAGTCAGAGTTATTTCTTTGAGATCCATTATTGTTGATCATTTGGAGTCTACCTTGTTGAGGGTATTCTCGGTTATTGTTGGTCCTTTGTTGATCATTTGGAGTCTACCTTGTTGAGGGTATTCTCGGTTATTGTTGGTCCTTGTTGATCATTTGGAGTCTACCTTGTTGAGGGTATTCTCGGTTATTGTTGGTCCTTTGTTGATCATTTGGAGTTTACCTCGTTGAGGGAATTCTCGGTTATTGTTGATCTTTGTTGATCGTGTTTGGAGTTTACCATGTTGAGGGTATTCTCGGTTATTGTTGATCCTTGTCGATCGTATTGGAATTCATCATGTTGATGATAATTTCGGTTGTACTTTGACCTTGGATTGGTCATATTGGAACTCATCATATCTATGATATTCTCAGTGATGTATTGGTTGATCATTGTTATTGATTGTATGAGCATTCGGACTGTACGTCGATGTTCGGGTTTTGTTATCATTATCATGTGGTAGTTGATCTACAGATATATTGTGTATTATTGGTTTATCTAGGTTGAGATTTGATTGTGTAATCCGGCGGACAGGATTTGGCACAGATTGGATTATTTCCGCACTTATGAGTTATGAGGACGATTTGAGGACACTTGGTATTGTTTGAATACAGTACAGTATAATTGTTGTTGAGTTCTTTTCGTCATTTGATAATGCGAAATGTGAATTATGGTAAGGATCGATTTGGTATGGATTGCCATGGATTGGTAAGGTTATGACGGTAAGATTACATTGATAGTATTCTTACAGTATTATTACATTGGTATGTAATTATTTATGATGATGTGATCGTTATCATTATCGAGTATTGTGGCTGACCCCGTCGTGGGCTTTATTTTTAGGTACTCTGAGATCGAGCTAGTAGCGGTCGTGAAGGGATGAGCTTCCCGATGTGATACTGGCGGTGGCATGTTTTGGAGTATCGAGTATTTCTTTTCTGGTTATTCATTTCCGCTGCAAATGTGTATTTTGAACTGTGTTTTTATCCGCTGCGTGTGTATATTTTCAAAATTTCCTTTTGGGCATTTTACGAACTTGGGTTATTTTCGTCAAACTCTTTTTCCCAAATTATTTTATCGGTACGTTTAAGTGGTAGCTTAACATACATTTTGAACTGTCGAGAATTGGCACTTCGCCTTGTATTTTCAAATGGTATTTTATGACGGTATTTGAGAACTATGCTTTTGAAAATATTTGAGTATTTAAAATATTACCGTCATCAGACTTTTGGCGTTTTTGAATTGGTTTTGTAAACGATTTTTAGCCTGGTGGGTTCCGGCGCGGGACCCACAACGCTGTAATATCCCGAATGATTTTGGGGGTGTTACAATAGCAATACATTCACGGTCATTCCATCACATCGTCTATCACCACTTCACACGGCTAGCACACATAGCACAACCTTGGCAATTCAACCACCGACATCAATAACACAAGATCTGTAATATCCGCAATTTCGAATTTCGGTAATTTTTTTTTTGGCAAGAGTCCATTTTGACAACTCTCTTGGGACCGTTTCATCATTCTGAGAATGATTAATTCTGCACTTTTTGTCATCCGAGTTCGTTTCGGTGTTGTTTTATTGAGTTCCGTGTTCCTTAACGACTTTTCCGCACTCGAGTTCGATTCTTGTGAATCTCGTTCTAAACTACTGTTTCGAGTTTCCCTTAAGTCCGTTTAACTTTGTTAGACGTGTTGTGAACTTCGGTTTGGTTATTCGATCACGTATCGTGATTTTCGGGCGTTTTGGGCCATTTTGTAATTTACCCAAAGTTGTGAGTATCCGCATTCATATTTATTGTCTTGACCCTTTTAATGGTTGCGTGTGATTAATTATTGCATGGTATTTCATTTCGGGTCGATGATGTTGCCCACGAGCGTTTTGTCGTGTTCGTTCCGTGCGATTTCGGATAATCGAGTCGTTGAGTCCTGGTGGTCGGGCACTGGCCGGACAGTTGCGGGTCCTGGCCGGACGGTTGCGGGCACTGTCCGGATGGGTGCGACAGGAACCGGCGTAGCGCACGCTACGGCCGGTTAGCTGCGCGCGCTAGTCGGCCGAGGCAGTAGGGCAGTGGGGTTCTGGACTCGGGTGGATCGGCAGGTAGCGCACGCTACTGTCGGGCACTGCGCACGCTACGACCGGCAGGTAGCGCGCGCTACGGCCGGAAGGCTGCGCACGCTACCTGGCCGAGTCAGTAGGGCAGTGAGGTTCTGGATTGCGGCCCGGGCCGATAGCGCACGCTAGCTCGGCAGCCTAGCGCACGCTAGGCTGCACCAGTATAAATGTGACAGAGCAGTCCAGTTTCGGTCATTTTTCCCATTTCTATCTTTCTCTTCCGCGGCTGGAGCCTTGGGGATCTTGAAGCCATGTTGTTGAACAACAAATCCACGAAGTTCTTGAGTTCATATCATTGATTGATCATCCTATATCATCCTTTGATCCATCGAATCAAGGTGAGATTTCGTAGAACCCTATTATGAGAAATTTTGGGGTTTTTGCATTTTTGTCCGATTCGTTCCGTATTGTTGATTAATCCATGATGGGTATGATTAATCTTAGTAGTATTCTTGTGTTTAACATCATTTAATCCAATGTTCTTCGTCGAATCAAAGTATATTTCTTGATTTCCTTCGAATCGACTTTTTGGGGGATTTGTTCTTGATCTCGTTTTCCATCCGTTTTTGATGGATCGATTGTTGTTAAATGATATTTTTAAATATATCCTATGGATTGAATATCCATATTTCGGTTGGGAATTCCATTTTCATGTTTTGTCGGGTCGATTCGCGTTCTCGGTCGTTTTGGGGGAAATCCTTGAACTTTCGTCGTTTGTTCCTTGAATTCAGCGGCTTTATGTCGTACTTTGGAATTCATTTTCGTTGTTATTGTTGTCCTTCGTAGTTTATTATCGCGAGTTGGCATTCGGTGGAGTCGGCGGGTTCGTCGTCGGTTCATGCCAACCTACTTCGATCGATTCTCCGCGTTGTGGTTATTCGAGGCAAATATCTTGCCCATACATTTCATGTTTCGTAGGCATAATTTTTGGTAAATGATTTTATGCGAAATCAAATGTTTAATGAACGTTAAAAAGGATCGGTATGTTCTCGATAAATATTGTCTTTCAACGATAATTAGTATACTTCGTGAATGGATGTGTTCTCGGATTATGTGTGTTAGTTTCGTATGTTGAAAGATGTTGTGATCACATTTAGTGAATGTATTAAACCGTAATCATTTACCGAAGATTACGTGTTGTTATGTATGTTTGTCCGGTGAATACGTGATGAGTGATATTGGTTGTTACTCCTTTGAAAGGAGGTTGTGATGCTTAATGTTGTTTGGTTTGATAAGTGATTGTTGTTGTGTGCTTGATGTATGTGATGTGCCTCCGGGTAGGATTGTTGAATCTCCGGGATCCATACTTGCTAGTATGGTCGGGAGTGGCCGTAGGGTTATCCACCGGGTATGTCTTGCGGGGACTCCGAGGTTCGTGGCTTGTTAGCCCGATGCCGAGATAACTGATGGGGTTATCATCGGGTATGTCATGCGGGGACTCCGAGGTTCGTAGCTTGTTAGTGCGATGCCGGGATAATTTATGGTTGTGGTTTGGTTAAGTGCGTATTTGTGCTTGTAGTCACGTGACTGTTGTTACGGTGACGTGAATTGATTTAGTTTCCCTGTGGATTATTCACTCGAGTTTGTTCTACGGGAGCATCTGAGGTCCGTTGCTTGCTAGCATGGGACGCGAATAATCTGTGAAAACAGGTTGTTATGGTATGATCGGGTCGTGGACCCCGTGTGTTGTTATTGTAACTTTGTTTTGGGAAAATGACTTTTGGGTTGTGTCCCTAAATGTTTTTCGAAAGGCTTGAGAATCCTTAAATCCCAAATGATTTCAAAACTCCCGAGATCGTGAAATATTTTTACTAGATGTATATCGGGCTTACCCCTATCTTTCGATTTAACCATTTTGATCAAGTGAATTACCTCGGGAAGTATGTTTATGATTTCTAAGTCCTTGGAGTATGATATGTATAGCTTGTTTTCGTATTTTATACTTGCACTAGCAAAACAGTGGAGTTTTGCTAACCCCCGAGTATTCGAGGGGTGGATGTCTGTATTGCATTCAGGTTTTGGAGCATAGCACAGGGTAGGCATGAAAGATGATGAAGATGAACGATACTAATCACACGAGGATCCGTACGATGTCATTGGTTTAGTTGTATTTTAATTCGCTGTAGTATTGTTTCCCGTTGTACGGGAGTGTGTTGTATTCGACCCCTGCGTGGGCATATAATGTGTTTGAGTTGTATGTATTTATTGAAAGACCAAATCGATCTACTGAGTCATTTTAGCCTTAAAGGCATTGTTGAGATGTTTGATGTTGTTACCAGCCTGGTAGATCCTTGAGGAAAGGTTCTACAGCGTGTAATATCCCTGAGCGGATTGGGGGTGTTACATAAATGGTATCAGAGCTTAGGTTGTGGAAACCTAGGCTGTCGGGTTTAGTAGTGTCTGCTGAGTTTTTGTCTCGTCAGATTTTGTTTGACTGAGTCGTGTCGCGACGCGTCATCTGAGTTGGTTTGTCGTGATTAGTATCGTGGGGCGATCATCATCTTCGTGCGACATGTGGATGTAAGTCTCTCTCCTTTGTGTTGTGCCTCGTGTGGCACGAGTTACTAGTATGATTATGTGTTAAGTGATGGAATCCTTATGCAGATTTTAGGTTTCGTGATTGCGTTTATGTGACTCTCATATTTCGTCTATATGAGGAGCGGTGTCGCTGCTAATGTATTTTCGAACTGTATTTTATCCGCTGTGTGAGTTCTTTCAAAATGACTTTCAATATTTTGCAAACTGAGTTTTACTTCGTAAAACCGACTCCCTAAATCGAGTTTTGGCATTTTGGCCTTGAATGTTTTATGACGGTTTGATAAATGATTGTGTGAGTTTTGGGCACTCTGGCCTATTGAATTTCTGAGAAAACTTGAGTATCTTAGAAAATAAATTTCGAGACGTACCTTTAAAATGAATTATTTTCTCGCGGTACTTTCAAAGTGCTTTCTAGTGCCCCAATATATTTCAAATTATTCCAATTGGGGACCAAAATATTTTGAGATATTTTCAATTATTTAGAAATGCTTTGCTTAGACCCGAGGGTCAAATATTTCTGAAAGTTTCAATTTAAAAGAAGAGTGGCCTCATTTTTGTTCAACGCAAGATGGTTTTCCAAAGTCTCGACAATGATGTTTGTTCAACTTTTTGTAAAATGATACTCAAGATCAATTCGTGTTTCCAAACTGTTTTCAAAAGGTGGTTTTCATTTTTAAAACCATCATTTCCTGCTTGTGGTCGGAGAAGGCGTGTATGATGTTGGTATTGTTGTTAGGGTGTTAGCCCTCCGAATTGTGATTGAATTGGTGGTGTGAACGTTGAGTCGTTCGCCACGCATATGTTTTGTTAGCCCTTTGTGGGAGGTGTGATGATGATCTTTAATGTTGTCATTTCATGGTGGCTTGCGTGTTATCGCACCTGTGTGAGCTGTTAAAGCTTGAGTTTGTATGTTTGTGTACATGTGTGATTGTTTCATGATGTTTGTAATTATGTGCTGGTTATTGTTCGGGCCGTCGAGGTCGCCGAATGATACCGTCGTTGCTGTAGTGTTTGTGTGTGTATTACTTTACGATGGTAATTGTTGTATATGATATGTGTTATGATTCTTTGTTGTGCTGAGTTGGCATCTCCGCTATGTTGTTTTGCGACGTTATGCCCCATTGTATATAACATTTGTATTTTCGGTATGCCGAGCCGAGGCGTTTCAACCGTGATGTGCCGGGGCATGCACGTGTAAATTGTCCTTCTCATCAGTAACGCATTTCAAGTGCGGACTCAATGGACATCGAATTCAGTTTTGCGAATTGGCTACCGAGACTTTCGGAGTTTGCGCTTTAGCACAGTTATCAGAATCGGCTTTGAGAGGCCTTTGAAGGATGTTTCTGTCGGTTGCTTGTTGTGTTGTCACCTTGATTTCGTTGTTGTGAGTTTCGGGGACGACACTTCTTTTAGAAGAGGTCGAATATAATACCCGTATTATTTTTGGCTTATGCATTTTCTCTTTCTCAATTCTATCGACTCGCTCGTGTTCATTGATACTTTCGGAACTTGTTCTGTATTTCAGTTTCATCGTTCGAACGAGCTGTGATCTTGTTTTGAGTCGATCTGGTTATCACTGTGACTTTTACGAGTTCGGTTCGATTCTTGTGAACCTTGGAGTTGTTGTTTGAATTTTATTGTTCTTCGTGATTCGAACATGATTGTTCGATTTTTGTTGTCTCGATCGTTGTGGTTCGACCGTTTGATTGTTCGGTTTTTGTTGATCTCGTCTCGTGATTGTTGAACGTTCAAACTCCTTCGTAATTCCCATAAGTTCGGGAAATTAGTCTCGTTTTCGATCTTCCAACCCTTGGGCGGTGATCCGTATTTGCTCAGCGTTTGGCTCGCGTTTTGATTGATGAACCATTGGGTTGGTCAATCGTATTGATTTTCGTTCGTTGTGTTTTGTGATTGTTAGGATAATCGACTTGATTGTAGTATCTTTTTGATGACGCTTGTCACTTGTTGGTTTTATTATGTTTCTACCGGTGGCGTTGTGTTGGTCGTCGTGGAGCCCGTTTTCACGCTGTATATTCCTTTGCGTTGCTTGTAACGTTTCACCGTTGGGCGTAAGTTACACGTTTCTCGTGTATCTCGTTGAGTTTTCCTAGCGGGATATTGCTTCTCCCTACTTGTTTTAAGTTTCGGGACGAAACTTCTTTTAAGGAGGGTAGAATGTAATATCCGTAATTTTGGATTTCGGTAATTTTCTTTTTTTGGCAAGAGTTCGTTTTGACAACTTTCTTGGGACCTTTTCATCATTCTGAGAATGATTAATTCTGTACTTTTTGTCATCCGAGTTCGTTTCGGTGTTGTTTTGTTGAGTTCCGTGTTCTTTAACGACTTTTCTGCACTCGAGTTCGATTCTTGTGAATCTCGTTCGAAACTACTGTTTCGAGTTTCCCGTAAGTCCGTTTAACTTTGTTAGACGTGTTGTGAACTTCAATTTGGTTATTTGATCACGTATCGTGATTTTCGGGCGTTTTGGGCCATTTTGTAATTTACTCAAAGTTGTGGGTATCCGCATTCGTATTTGTTGTCTTGACCCTTCTAATGGTCGCACGTGATTAATTATTGCATGGTATTTCATTTTAGGTCGATGATGTTGCCCACGAGCGTTTTGTCGTGTTCGTTCCGTGCGATTTCGGATAATCGAGTCATCGAGTCCTGGTGGTCGGGCACTGGCCGGACAGTTGCGGGTCCTGGCTGGACGATTGCGGGTCCTGGCCGGACGGTTGCGGGCACTGGCCGGACGGGTGAGGCAGGAACTGGCGTAGCGCACTCTACGGTCGGAAGGTAGCGCGCGCCACGGCCGGAAGGTAGCGCACGCTACGGCCGGTTAGCTGCGCGCGCTAGTCGGCCGAGGCAGTAGGGCAGTGGGGTTCTGGACTCGAGTGGATCGGCAGGTAGCACACACTACTGTTGGGCACTGCGCACACTACGATCGGCAGGTAGCACGTGCTACGGCCGGAAGGCTGCGCACGCTACCCGACCGAGTCAGTAGGGCAGTGAGGTTCTGGATTGCGGCCCGGGCCGATAGCGCACGCTAGCTCGGCAGCCTAGCGCACGCTAGGCTGCACGAGTATAAATGTGACAGAGCAGCTCAGTTTCGGTCATTTTTCCCATTTCTATCTTTCTCTTCCGCGGCTGGAGCCTTGGGGATCTTGAAGCCATGTTGTTGAACAACAAATCCACGAAGTTCTTGAGTTTATATCATTGATTGATCATCCTATATCATCCTTTGATCCAGCGAATCAAGGTGAGATTTCCTAGAACCCTATTTTGAGAAATTTTGGGGGTTTTGCATTTTTGTCCGATTCGTTCCGTATTGTTGATTAATCCATGATGGGTATGATTAATCTTAGTAGTATTCTTGTGTTTAACATCATTTAATCCATTGTTCTTCGTCGAATCAAAGTATATTTCTTGATTTCCTTCGAATTGATTTTTTAGGGGATTTGTTCTTGATCTCGTTTTCCATCTATTTTTGATGGATCGATTGTTGTTAAATGATGTTTTTAAACATATCCTATGGATTGAATATCCATATTTCGGTTGGGAATTCCATTTTCATGTTTTGTCGGGTCGATTCGCGTTCTCAGCCGTTTTGGGGGAAATCCTTGAACTTTCGTCGTTTGTTCCTTGAATTCAGCGGCTTTAGGTCATACTTTGGAATTCATTTTCATTGTTATTGTTGTCCTTCATAGTTTATTATCGCGAGTTGGCATTCGGTGGAGTCGGCGAGTTCGTAGTCGGTTCGTGCCAACCTACTTCGATCGATTCTCCGCGTTGTGGTTATTCGAGGCAAGTATCTTGTCCATACATTTCATATTTCGTAGGCATAATTGTTGGTAAATGATTTTATGCAAAATCCAATGTTTACTGAACATTAAAAAGGATCGGTATGTTCTCGATAAATATTTTCTTTCAACGATAATTCGTATAATTTGTGAATGGATGTGTTCTCGGATTATGTGTGTTAGTTTCATATGTTGAAAGATGTTGTGATCACATTTAGTGAATGTATTAAACCGTAATCATTTACCGAAGATTACGTGTTGTTATGTGTGTTTGTCCGGTGAATACGTGACGAGTGATATTGGTTGTTACTCCTTTGAAAGGAGGTTGTGATGCTTAATGTTGTTTGGTTTGATAAGTGATTGTTGTTGTGTGCTCTCCAGGTAGGATTGTTGAATCTCCGAGATCCATACTTGCTAGTATGGGTCGGGCGTGGCCGTAGGGTTATCCACCGGGTATGTCTTGCGGGGACTCCGAGGTTCGTGGCTTGTTAGCCCGATGCTGAGATAACTGATGGGGTTATCATCGGGTATGTCTTGCGGGGACTCCGAGGTTCGTAGCTTGTTAGTGAGATGTCGGGATAACTTATGGTTGTGGTTTGGTTAAGTGCGTATCTGTGCTTGTAGTCACGTGACTGTTGTTACGGTGACACGTGAATTGATTTAGTTTCCTTGTGGGTTATTCACTCGTGTTTGTTCTACGGGAGCATCTGAGGTCCGTGGCTTGCTAGCACGGGACGCGAATAATCTGTGGAAATAGGTTGTTATGGTATGATCGGGTCGTGGACCCCGTGTGTTGTTATCGTAACTTTGTTTTGGGAAAATGACTTTTGGACTGTGTCCCTAAATGTTTTTCGAAAGGCTTGAGAATCCTTAAATCCCAAATGTTTTCAAAACTCCCGAGATCGTGAAATATTTTTACAAGATGTATATCGGGCTTACCCCTATCTTTCGATTTAACCATTTTTGATCAAGTGAATTACCTCGGGAAGTATGTTTATGATTTCTAAGTCATTGGGGTATGATATGTATGGCTTGTTTTCGTATTTTATACTTGCACTAGCAAAACAGTGGAGTTTTGCTAACCCCCGAGTATTTGGGGGGTGGATGTCTGTATTGCATTCATGTTTTGGAGCATAGCACAGGGTCGACATGAAGGATGATGAAAGATGAACGATACTAGGATCCGTACGATGTCATTGGTTTAGTTGTATTTTAATTCCGCTGCAGAATTCTTTCCCATTGTACGGGAGTGTGTTGTATTCGACCCCTGCATGGGCATGTAATGTGTTTGAGTTGTATGTATTTATTGAAAGGCCAAATCGGTCTACTGAGTCATTTTAGCCTTAAAGGCATTGTTTAGATGTTTGATGTTGTTACCAGCCTGGTAGATCCTTGAGGAAAGGTTCTACGACGTGTAATATCCCTGAGCGGATTGGGGGTGTTACAAGATCAAGCATAACTAATAATCGAAGCACAACACGTTGCACAACCACGTGTACAACCAACCAACTAGATTATCACGACCCTGCACACATAAACACAACACACAACATACAATACATGTCTAAGTATAAAATAAATTTGACACAATCATCACAACTATCATGATTCCTTGGGTATGAACAACCAAGTCCAGCATATACATTCAAAGTTACACATTCAAGGTTATCACAACTAACTACAAATCATTCATTTCAACACGTAAGTCATATTCACAATGTACAAAACGTATAAGCAAGATACTTGTCTCGATAGTCGACACCCTAATATTCCTACGAATCCGGCACAACCCGAAAAACCCCGAACACCTACAATCCTGCGTGAAATACAATGGAAACACGATTAATACGAGTATAACAACTGAAAACAACGGAAAACACGATCAAGAACCGAAGGGAACCCTCTGAGACATTTAATCGGACATTAAATGTTCAAGGTTTCCTTAGAACACCGAAAATCCTGATTAGGTTCCAACGAACTCGAAATACAGATATACAATCCGTAGAACATGCTTACAATACTTAATAACATCATCCAAACCAGCAAAATCGAATGAATTATTGAAATCAATAAGAAAATATCGAAGGTCAACCCTAGGAGATTACAAATAATTACCTTCGATCCGGACGAACGAATTGGAGGATGGTATTGGAGACGAATTAAGCTTCCCAAAATGATGAAGATCGATTCCTCAAGCTCAAAAATCCTTCCTGACCCCAAAAATCGCGAAGAGAAACGAAAGGGGGAGAAAATGGAGTTCTGCCCCGAAAATGAGGCAGCCACTGGTTTATATACCAGTGGCATGTTACGGCCGTAACAGGCACACCTTACGGCCGTAACTATTCATCCTTACGGCCGTAACACCCAGGACTTACGGCCGTAAGTACCCCTCTGGACTACTGCCCAAAATAAGAACGTTCATTACGGTCATAACAACAATCGGTTTACAGCCGTAACATAGGGTTAACTACGACCGTAATAAAAGATACTTACGGCCGTAACCAGCAACACATACGACCGTAACACCACTACCGAACATAGTAGTGAATCTCAACGACTCCGACAGTCAGGTCGGGCACTCGACAACGTCCCGAATACTCAAATGCACCAAATCGATAACAAACACACTACGAGGCGTAACGTATAATACCTCAACACATACACAATCGAAAAGGCACAAATGACAACAAGTCATCCTCAACTAAAAATCACTACACGATAGTAACACACAGAGTATCACGTTAGAAATCATTCTGCTTTAATGTCAACAAGAAAAAATATCCGGCGTGAAAACACAAACAATACAGGATAATGGAAAACGGAAAATACCGAATATTACATGTAGTTCAAAAATTATAAATTATCAACCACTCGCCGAATTAAATCAAGGTGAGAGAATACACATTAATTTTAACTATTTAGTTAGATTCTTCAATCATTTGAGTCTCATTAAAAATCAGTATGGGATTGAAGATTAGATAAATCAAAATAAAAAATTGAGAACTTATTGAATATGAGAGATATTAAATGTGGTTCTCCGAATTTGTAATGTTATTATATATTTTAAATACTTATTTAGGAATGGAGATATTTGAGTTCTTGTAAGAATAATATTTATACATATATAGATTGAATAGTAAAAAATAAATTTATATATTATTTGAGTCTCAAATAGACTATTTGATTGACGTCGGCTTAAAAGAAAATAATGCTTAAGTGACAGTTCGCCTTTTCAGAGAACGTGCATTCGTGATTTGACAACATGGGGGGGGGGGGGGGATACGGTGTTTTTAGAATCGTTCATATTAATCCACATGTGATTTTAAATAAAATAAAGTAATATTATAGGGATTAGGAACTTACCTGGTTTGACTGTCTGACTTATGATTCAACTGTGTTCTGATCCTGGCTGAGTTTCCGCATCAACTAGGTTCTCTGATCCCGATTGAGTCTATGCATCGGCAAGGGTCTTTGACCCTGGCTGGGTCACTGCATCAGCTATGCATTTGATTCCTAGTCTAAGAGTCCAAGATCCCTGGTTTGCTCAAGAAATCTTTCTTCTGGCAAAGGCTTGGTGAATATATCAACTATCTGATTCAGTGCTGACTCTTTCTACATGGACTCTTTTATTAATCACATGATCTCTAATAAAATGATGATTGACATCAATGTGCTTTGTTCTAGAGTGAAGCACTAGATTCTTTATAATAGCAATTGCACTATTACTGTCACACCATATTGGGACTTCATTTGCTATAATATTGTAGTCTCTTAGCTGTTGTCTGATCCATAGAATTTGAGCACAACAACTGCCTGCATCTAGGTATTCTGATTCGATTGTGGATATTGAATTTGAGGTCTGCTTCTTACTGAACCATGAGATCAGCTTGGTTCCAAGAAGGTTACATGTTCCACTTGTGCTTTTCCTGTTGATTTACAAACTGTAAAATCAGCATCAGAGTAACGTGATAGTTCAAAGTTGTCATATTTAGGGTACCATAATACAACATTAATTGTGGAGTTTAGGTATTTGATTATCCTCTTTGCTGCTTCCTGGTGGGATTGCTTTGGCTTGGATTGGAATCTTGCACACACTCCAACTGCATATGATATGTCTGGTCTTCTTGCAATCAGGTACAGTAGTGATCCAATTAATACTCTATAGTTGGTTGAATCCACCGGAATGCCTTCATCATCTGTGTCAATGTGTAGAGATGTGCTCATTAGTAGTCTTAAGGGTTTGGCTATCTCCATGCTAAATCTTTTGACCAGTTCCCTTGTACATTTTGCTTGATTGATGAAGATATCTGTGTCAATTTGTTTTACTTGTAAACCAAGAAAGTAATTTAGTTTACCCATCATGCTCATTCAAATTCCCCTTCCATAAGGTTTGAGAATTTTTCACAAAGCTCTGGATTGGTTGATCTAAAGATTATATCATCCACATATACTTGAACTATTAATATGTGTTCTTTATGTTCAATCCTGAAAGTGTCTGATCCACTTTTTCTTTGCTGAATCCACTTTTCTCAAGAAATATGGAAAGTGTCTCATACCAGGCTCTAGGTGCTTGTTTGAGGCATAAAGTGCCTTCAACAGTTTGTACACTTTGTCTCCTTTGTCAACTTCTTCTTCTTCTAGAACTCTATGTAGAAAGGCACTCTCCACATCCATTTGGTATCAAAATTCTTGAGGACTGCACTGCATAGGCAAGAGATAGCCTTATTGCTTCCAATCTTGCTACTGGTGCATATGCCTCATCAAAATCTATTACTTCATGCAAAGCATATCATTTGGAAACCAGTGTGGCTTTGTTCCTGATTACAGCTCCATCTTCGTCACACTTGTTTTTGTAAACCCGCTTGGTGCCAGTAACTTGTGGTAAGGTCTGTATACTTCTTTCCATACCTTATTCTTCCATTTGGTTTAGCTCTTCTTACATAGCATTTACCCAAGTGTAATCATCCAGGGATGTTCCATTGTTCTAAGTTCCATTTGAGACATGAAATAAGAGAATATAGCCATTCCCATTGGGTATTTAGATTTTCTGGTCCTGACTCCATCAGTTAGGTTCCAAATGATTTGTTAGATAGGATGATCTTTTAGCTATTTGGGAGTTTCATCTTAATCTCCTGCTTCTGATTGAGGATCATCATTGTTTATTCCCCCTGATGAGTTGTTTTGAGGGATTGTTGTTGTAAGTCACAAGTACGTATGGTAAAAGCCTAGAGGGGGGTGAATAGACCTTTAAAATCACTTCGCTGAATTAGCTGGTTTAAGAAACTCAGCAGTTATATATGCAACTAGGTGAACTTAGCTGATCCTGATGAAATCTCATTGAAGTACAGCTCAAAAGTCAGCTGATAAATATTATGCGAAAGACTTAGATGACTTTTAATGCAACCATTAAAGATGGATGCAGCAGTTAAGTATGATTCTTAAAACAGTAAACAACACAACACTTATAGTGGTTTAAGAGGTGGGGTAATCCTATACTACTCCACTTTTCTCTAATTAATACTTGGGCTGATATCATCAAGGGGTGCTAACCTTAGTATGTCTTGGAGATAAATTCACTATAAATTTCAATGGTTACAATGAATCTAATTACAACATCTTGCAACCAGTTGAGCTCCATGTAGTCAACGAAGATTTGTTGTGGGGGACAGTCAGGATCTTGAAGTATTTCCCAAATGTAATACTTCTCTATGAATTATTTCTTGGTTGTTCCTCACATAGGTACAGCTTCCTCTGGTATAAACTACTCCACAAAATACAACTCTTTTCCCTCCCAGCTGAGGGTTGGACATTGTCTTTCTTTGTTCTTCACTTCTTTGCAGGAGGGTCCTGATCCTCAGCTGAGTTTTTTCTTTTGAGCTTTTGGGAGCTCGTTCCTGCTTCTGGATAGTGAATGACTGGAGGAGGGGTGCTTTCGGGAATCACAACTAGGGATTCTTTCCATTTGCTTCTCATCTCTTCTCCATTTTGCCAGCATCAATGAGTTTTGCCAGCTATTCTTCCACCTTGGTCATAAAATCTTGCATACCAAGGGGTAAACTGATGGAGCTATGAGATGGGGAAAATTTCTTCTTGTTGAGCAAGGAATCTATTTTGCTGTTTAATTACAGCAGATGTGGTTCGACTCTTGTGGCCAGAAGTTTTTCAACAGTTTATTCGACCATCTTCTTGATCAGTTCAGCCAGGTTTAGAGGTAATTCATCAACAGGTACCTGATGTGAAATTTCAGTTGGGTTCTCCGAGGTAGCTGATTTTTCAGCAGGGGGAGACTTGGCTGATGAATGTTCCCCTCTTTGTCAAACTCTTTGTCAGCTTTTGATTCAACAGCTGTCCTTCCTCTATCTTGATCAGGTCTACCCTGATCCTCATCGTGATTAGAGTTATCCTGATCATCTTCCTTTTCCTCCTCCTCCTCATCTTCTTCTTTTTCTTCTTCTTCTTCTTCTTCTTCTTCTTCTTCTTCTTCTTCTTCTTCTTCTTCTTCTTCTTCTTCTTCTTCTTCTTCGTCTGCTTCTTCTCCTTCTTCTTCTTCTTCTTTTTCTTCTTCTTCTCCTTCTTCTTCTTCTTCTTCTTCTTCTTCTCCTTCTTCTTCTTCTTCAACTTCTTCATATATTTCGTTTTTTACTTCTCCAGCGCTTTTCTTTTTCAACTTCATCTTTCTCATCCTTTTCATCAAAGTTTTTGCCTTGTGCTACCCCTTCCATACTGTATAAAATAAATTAGTCCATATTTGATTTGAAGTTGTTTATGAACCAACTTTCAGATTGGTATTTTTGATGTAGGTTGCGGAATCCTTTTCTACAGTTAGAAAATATTTTTTGTGTAGAGAATAGTTCGGATTTTTTGATGTCGAAAAACTAGGGTTCTTGCTTGAAGATTTTGAAAACGATAGGTTTTTGTCGATTGATTTCAATCGCTTTAAATAGTCAATTTAGGAGTCGGTTTTTTAAAAATAATTAATTTTGAAATGGCGGTTCGTCTTTTCAGGGGATGTGTGATAGTGATTTGAGAACGTGGTGAAGACGTGGTGTACGTGGTGTATTTAGAATTGTGCATTATAATCCACGTGTAATTTTAAATAACAATGTTACTCGAATTAAAAACTTAGCTGGTTGACTGTTTGACTTCTGATCCAGCTGTGTTTTGATCCTGACTGAGTTTCTAATCAGCTGGGTTCTTCAATTTTCTGACTGAGTTTCTGATCAGCTAGGTTCTTCAATCCTGACTGTGTTTCTATCAGCTAGGTTCTTCAATCTTGTCTGAGTTTCTGCATCAGCTGGGTTCTTCAATCCTGGCTGAGTTTTTGCATCAGCTAGGTTCTTCATTCCTGGCTGAATAGCAATTGTAGTGAGTTGGGTCCACTGAGATGCCTTCATCATCGTTGTCAATTTCTCATGGGAACTCTCAGACGCTTGGATGACTCCATTCCAAATTTTTTGATCAGCTCCCTTGTACATTTGGATTGGTTGATGAAGATGCAAATTTCAACCAGCTTGACTTGCAAACTGATAAGTGTCAGTTTTATACACTTATCCGTGATTTGTATTGATATATTTTACCCATAATTATGCTAGTCTACTCGTTTTTGCTATAAATTAATTAGTTTTTCAATAATTTTATTTTTATAGGATGAAGATGTAATTTTAGCCTTAATCAGATTGAATTACTGATTTATTCAAGAAATAACATATTTATAAAATATTCTATTTATTGAGTTTTTATGTATTCATATTTTATAGATTTACAAGATGAGTTCGGCAGTCTTTCCGGATTCAAAATCAGAGTTATATATCAAAAGTTATCATCCGAAGAAGATTTGGGGCGAAAACGCAAAAGTCTAAGAAATTTTGGGCTGAAAATGAAGTCTGAAACTCCATACAGGCATAACATATGAAAGTTACGACCGTAACTCACACAACAACTAATGTGCAAAAAGCCGAAGCAAAGTTACGGCCGCAACATCTGAAAGTTACGGTCGTAAGTCCTCATTGTTACGGCCGTAACATCTGAAAGTTACAGCCGTTACTCTTGACAGATGTATGATCATTTTTAAATCTTTTATACTTTTTGTCTATTATTGAGGGGGTGGCTGGCTTTGATCCGATCTAATGTAATAATGCTAGAGTTTTGGAGATATTAGATGACTTTAGGTGTATAACTAGACCCCTTAGATCCATCATTTAACATCATTCATCTTATATTTTTCCTAATTTGTAATATTTTTCTTTGTGTGAAGAACACACTTGTGTTCTTGAGTGATTTGTGTAAGAGTGGTTTAGCTTATATTGTTGAGAAAGTTTATTGCTTCTTTCTCCTTTATCTACTAAGGGAGTTAGGATCAATTCTTTCCCTTCTTCAACTAATAATGACCACTCAAGCTTGTAATATGTTGAATAAACCCTTCATGGGCTAAGTTATCCTTAGTTGGGATTATAAACAAGGTTTGTCATGTTATTTAAGTTTGTATAAAGATCTATTATGGATTACTTATTATTGTGTGTGATTTTTATTGTTTTACCAATCTTTATTTATTTGGCCAATAAATGATGATATTTATGGTCTTCATATGTTTCGAAAGAAAATATATTGATTAGATCAAATGATCTTTACTCTAAGTTATTCTAGGGGATATAAATATACCTCTAGACCTTAGATTATTCTTTGAGTTATTTTCATAAAACCTAATGCTATGTATTGAAGCCAATCAATATAGAAATATAGTGGATTGATTCAATATATAAGGGGCGTTTTGACATTCGAAAGAGGAACCGTCTTTTTAAGGAAAATCGAATCTACACAACATAATAAGTAAATTCATCTTATGATATCCTATACATCTTCTATAACTAATGATGAACTAAGTTTGTAATCCCAGCTATTTCATTTTACCTTTTATCAATCTACTATTAGTGCAATCTTTCATTTCCTTAAATTTTAGAACTATTATTGCATTTTTCTTGCAATTGTCAAACCAAACTCTTAAATTGTGTGTTTCACTCATCTAAATCTTTATAACATATAGATAAAGTATATAATTCAATATATAACCTAACTTCCTCGTGGGATCGATAAACCGGACTCAAAAGTCCACTTACTACTTGATACGATATCGTGCACTTGCGATAGTTACATAAAAGACGTGTCAAGTTTTTTGCGCCGTTGCCGGGGAAGTATAAGTGTTATTTTTGAAATCTTACATTGTAAACTATTGTTATAGATACAATTTCTCGACATTGTAACTTAGTACTCAAGTGTGTTTGTCCGGTAAAGTGGCGGATAATGGTACTCCGTGACTATTAAAGTCGGATTTTTCAGTTTCCCACAACAACTGAAATTTGTAGATATTTTCCCCTTTTATTTTTATTTTATTTTTTTTATCATGGAAGAAACTTTGAATAGTATTGAAAAGAGATTTCCCTTTCTTAGCAAAAAATTCATTTTAAAAATTTACAAGACAAGACTTGAAAGGATGAGGCTGCTTATGAATAAAAGCATACCTTTTGACATTAGATTCATTATTGAAGCCAAAGTGAGAATAGCAGGTGAATTCACAGAAATACCTGCTAAATTTTTACCAGGGCTTGGAAAAGTTCATATGCCAAGAAACTACGAGCAAAGATAATAGCCGTTTGCTATAAATGTGCTAGATGGAACTGTAATTTAAAATGTCGATCTTTAGGAATTCTATCTACAAACAGAGAAGATAAAATTCAGTTTATTAAGGTTGGTCTGAATAAAGAAAATTTAGATAATATCGAAATTTCTCTTGACACGCATCCTAGTGGACTCGTACATTACGGAATTCGATGTTTGTGGAATAAATTCAAACCAGAATACGAACAATGTCTTGGGAATCTAACGTTAAAACACCCTGTTTGCCAATTTGTAACAAAATTGGATGGGAAGCTTCTCCCCGACTCATAAAAGGCGTTTAAGCCGTTTCTGAACGTAAAATCAGAGGAAGATATGAGCCACAATCACAAATACTGTGCATACACGTGAGTATCTTTTATTTTTGTCGTATGGTGAGATTTTCTGAATAAAAAAAGTGATACGCAATAAATGCATTCATTATTCTATTGAGTAGTGGAAGCGCAATTAACACAATCACAGATTTGTTAAACATTTTTACCTTATTCTTCTTCTATAAATAAGCATTGTGCTTGTTTCTTTTATTCATCCCTCAAACTTGTACTTTTTTTCTCTCAAATAAGTTTCATTCCAAAAATGGAATCATCATCTTTCACAAAAAGATTTAACTCAGTCTGCATTTTTGGTGGAGCTAGTTATGGAACAGAGGCATATTTTACTGAAGCAGCCCACAACTTGGGTCGTACCTCAGGAGAAAAATGCATTCATGTAGTTTACGGAGGAGGAAGTCTAGGATTAATGCGACGCGCTTGTAATATCCGGATTTATTATTGTGTATTTCATCTGTATTCAAACCCTGTATTATTCGGATTTATGATCTCGATAATTGGAGTATGATATTTCTCACATTGGTATCTTTGTACATAAGTATATCATCATGCAAATTTTCTCATGCAAACTCGTGATAGCGCATGCTAAGAATGTAGCTTAATGCACGCTATCGGCTACTACTAGCGCACGCTACGAATGTAGGACTTGCGTGTGCTAGGTAATCAATTATTGAGCTAGGCGGCTAACACATGCGCCAGCCGGACGTAGGACCGGATAAGATTCCCACAGATGAACCTGGACAATTCTGGAGTCAACTCTTATTAACACGCGCTAAGGATGTATGGTAGCGTGCGCTAATCTGCTATGTACAGAAATTTATATATGGGCCAACACTCCATTTTATTTCTCATTTCCATCGTTTATCTTTCGTTCTTGAGAGACCAGAGGGCATATTATCTTCCTTAGATACACTTATAACACATCCACTTGATCATTGGTCATTGGATACTTATTGTGATTGATCATTGAAGGTAAGTAGCACCTTGGAGTGGCATATAACCAACCAGAGTCAGATTCTACCTTTGGGGTTCAGTGATTTCGTCATATTAATATATGTTGATTCTATGTCCAACTCTAGATTCGTGTTATGGAGAATAAGATGATCATGCTTGCAAAATATTGAGCTTCTTGGGTGAATTATCCAAACCACATCATGTTTAGGATATTGAGATGATTATGCCTTAAGTACCTTGATTATGAACATCATGATTCGAATCTTATTACAATGAACAAGTAGAGGAAGTTTCTGTCATTGGTAATCCGAATTTAGAAGGTGTCTTCATAGTAATCACGGACTTGACTTTAACATCATTATTGTTAGACGAATCTAAGAGATTGATCATGGAAGGATTTATCTTGCACAGATGGAGTGTTAATCAAACTACAAGATGATAGTTTTGATTGATTTAAGGAATTGATATCAACCGTTAGGCCTTCCGAATTATCGCATGAAGAATTGTAATCGAAATGGAATATGGTTTTATAATAGTATACATATTCTTGAATCCGAAGTTGTTGTTATCCGTAAGACCATTCATAACCGTATGAACATGATATTGATGGAGGTAACATGAATTAAAACTGAAGATTTCGTTGGTTTGATCATGATGAGAACAATCTGCTGCCCAGTAGTGAACTGCCATGCACGGTTAGCGCACGCTAAGCTTTGTAGATTAACGTGCGCTATCGAGCACGAGTTAACGTACGGTACGTTTGGTACGTAACGTACGTTAATCCATCAGGTGAGTCAGTCGGCTGATCAGTAAGGTACTGACCGTGCGTAGTTAGCGTACGCTAGGCTTCGTAATTTGCGTACGCTAACGAACAGACTTAACGCACGCTACGCATAATATTTAGCGTACGCTAAGTAGTTTAGACAGATTACATTTTATGAGCTTTCGGCCGTAAATCAGATTGTTAGACATTCGTACGACGTGAGATAAATTCTATATTATTTCTTTTGTTAAGGTTCGAGCTTGTTACGTGATTGATTGAAGGGGCGACCTTCGAGTGTTTCGTTTTCATGGAAGTATTGTTCTTGTCTTCGAATCGAGGCAAGTACCCTATTTGTTTTATGTATTGATGTTACACATATTGTCGTGCATGTATGTCGTTGTTGTATGTCCACCTAGTGTTGGTCCGACGGGATCATCGGGGGATCTATGCTAGCGTGCGCTGGATCATCAGACGGGTTTTTCCCCCACGGGTTGGTCTGACGGGATCATCGTGGGTTCTAGGCAGTGAACGCTGGATCATCGGAATTACCATGTGTATGTTATGATATCATGTTATGATTATCAGTTGTATATGTTATTTATAAGTTTCTCGTAGGAGAAGACTCGTTGGTATTTTTGTCATTTATGTTATTATTCTTCATCAGATGTTGAATAATATATTATGGTACTTGTACTAGCATCGTTGTGCTAACCCCTTCGGAGGTGAACATTTTGTTTATGTTCAGGATCCAGGAGAGCGGGGAAACAACCACTGGAGCTGCATGACGACGAGGGTGCAGAGTGATGTTCCAGACGGGTTTATTTGTCTGTTGTTTGTTGGTTATTTCAATAAGTACTCGAGTACGTAGTCGTTTATGATGAATTTGAATTTGGTGATGTATTAATAATTTTCTGTTGAACATTCGTATTTTCAGTAATTCGTCAGAACTGTTGTATCTTAATTCCGTTATTTTCATCCGTTGGTACCTGTTAATGTCTTTTCAATTCTTCAGACTTGTAAATCCATATGTAAAGGATTTGCGGTGCTATAATATTCCTGAATATATCGGGGGTGTTACAGAATATGGTATCGGAGATAAGATTATGGATATCTTGGCCATTGGGTTAAAATAGGGGTCATATATGTCTTTTGAGGTAACCGGCCGCGAATAACATCACTGTACTGCCTACGTCTTCGTGCGGGCGGTGGTTGTAAGTTCCTAAACTCTATCTCGTCCTTTACATGTTATATTCCTTTGTACTTGAGCATTTGATTGGTATTGTTTCCTGTATATTGAGTATTTATGCTTACAGTATGTTGAGAGGCGGATGTGGACGTGGTCACGGTCGCGGACGCGGACGAAGGAATGCAGAAAGGGAAGCGTCGCCTTTAAATCAAGCCAGTCATAGCTCAGGCAAGCCACAACGATCTATCAATAACGAACCAGAACCTGCTGTACCAGAGATCCTTCATCAGGCGGTGAACCAAATGACTCAGTTCACTCAGGTCGTGGACCGAATGCAGGTGGCGGTGGGATTACAGCAGGGAGATAGACAGCAAGGGATCCCAGACATAGGAAATCGAGGTGACCGATGGCTGCAACAGGTGGCGAAGATGCAACCACCCAAATTCGATGGCTTTTCTGAGACTCCCACATGGGACCATTGGTTGAAGGAACTCGAGAAAATCTTTGCCGTAATTAACTACCCAGACGACCGGAGAACCTCTATCGCTCAATACTTTCTGATAGGGGAAGCGTCCGAATGGTGGGAAGCCATCCGACCTGTAGACCATGATGCTGATTGGACAGAGTTTAAATTAATGATGGAAGCTCAGTACTGCCCTCATCTTGTGAGGGAAGCCAATATTCGGGAGTTTTTCCCCGCTCAGCCGTCATACGAACCTGTATCCCAGACAATTAAGATATTTAACCAGTAGTTGGCATTCGTTCGACATCTGGTCAGCAGATGCAGAAATGATGATTCATTTTGATATGAGGATGAAACCAGAAATCCAGAGGTACATGTCCGGTTTTGAATGTACCACCCTCCGTCAATACCAGGATAAGGTGTTGGCATATGAGATCAAAAATGCAGCAATAGAGAAGTTTACCGAGTCCAAGAAGCAGAAAGTCTCTGGTACTTTTATAGAGCACAAGAGCAGCGGCCCCCGCAAGGCCCAGTCATCTTTTAATTCGTTTAAGAAACCTATGCACCCAGTTAGGAGCGGAAAGAACTTCGGAGCAGCATCAACCATAACTGATGTTACCAGGAAATGCTTTAACTGTGCCCAGACGGAGCACTATCGACGGAATTTCCCCCTACCTGCCGTGACTTGTTTTGATTGTCGTCGAGAGGGACATCGTGCGGTGTTCTGCGAAGAGGCTGCAAGGTCTTTTAGAGACCGTACACCACAGTCAGTCCAGAAGGAAGCCAGTATCTAACAGACGCAGCAAAGTGTTCAGATGCCTCAGAATTTTCGCCGCGGGCGAGGCAGAGGACAGTGGGACCGAAAGGGTACATCGAGTGCTGGGTCTGTTCCCCCACGTCTGTACGAGATGAGGAGAATAGACGATCAGGATGCTGCTGTTGCATCAGGTACTGTCCAGATCCTTTCCCCAGCCAGTTAGCGTTTTATTCGATACAGGAGCTACGCATTCTTTTATATCCTTGTCTTGTGTAAATCGTTTGAATATTTATGGTTTTCATACTTGTGAACCTTATGTTGTTGGTTTACCGAGTGGAGAGAGGATTGTCGAGAACTTAGAAACTAGAAATTTCCCTATATCATTTGGAGGCAGAGAGTGGCTCTCAAATCTGATTGTGATAGAAATGCAAGGAGACGACCTGATACTCGGAGACGATTGGCTTAATCGATATGGAGCAATTGTAAACTACCGAAGGAGGAATATCTCGCTGATCGCTAATGATGGTTCCGAAATACTGTTTGAGGGATGGAAACCGGGAAGCTCAGGAAAGTTGATCAAGGCGATGAAAGCTGTCAAATTGTTGAAATAGGACTGTACCGGATACTGGTGCTATGCAATGAATAAAGAAGACAAAATTGTGGAACTTTCATCCATTCCTGTTGTGAACGAGTTTCCAGATGTATTTCCTGATGAGTTACCTGGACTACCACCACGACGGGACGTAGAATTCACCATTGAGCTGGAACCCGGAGCTACACCAATTTCTAAGACACCGTATCGTATGGCACCTACTGAGATGTATGAACTGTAAAAGCAGCTGTAGGAGTTACTGGACAAAGGCTATATTCAGCCAAGCGTTTCGCCCTGGGGAGCGCCAGTTCTTGTTGTTCGAAAGAAGGATGGATCGCTTCGACTGTGTATTGACTATCGAGAGCTGAACAAGATGACGATTAAGAACAAGTATCCGTTGCCACGGATTGATGATCTGTTCGACCAGTTGCAAGGAGCAATAGTATTTTCTAAAATCGATCTGAGATCAGGATACCATCAGCTGAGGATTAAGGAATCTAATGTTCCAAAGTCAGCATTCAGAACTCGCTACGGACACTATGAGTTTGCAATGATGCCGTTTGGTCTCACTAATGCACCTGCTGTATTCATGCAATTGATGAACCGAGTGTTCATCGAATATTTGGATAAATTTGTGGTCGTGTTCATTGATGACATTCTGGTGTATTCTAAGAGCCCGGAAGAGCATGCACAACATTTACGGATTGTATTAGAACTTTTGAGAAGCGAGCAACTGTACGCCTAACTCTCTAAGGGTGAATTCTGGCTAAAGAAAGTAATGTTCCTCGGTCATGTGGTATCAGCTGAAGGAGTCCGAGTAGATCCTCAGAAGATTGAAGCGGTTTTGGATTGGAAGCCTCCAAAGAATGCAAAAGAAGTCCGAAGTTTCTTAGGACTTGTTGGGTATTATCGTCGGTTCGTGGAAGGTTTTTCCAAAATTTCCCGCCCACTTACTCGACTCCTGCAGAAAACTCAAAAGTTTGAATGGAATGAGTTGTGTCAGGTTAGATTTGATGAATTGAAGAAGAGATTGACGACGGCACCAATTCTATCACTTCCACAGGGAACTGGAGGATTTATCGTTTACAGTGATGCTTCGAACCAAGGACTCAGATGCGTATTGATGCAGAATGATAAGGTGATCACTTATGCGTCGCGACAACTAAAACCTTATGAAGTGAATTACCCAACACATGATTTGGAGTTAGCAGCAGTAGTTTTTGCTTTGAAGATCTGGAGACATTATCTGTACGGGACTCACTGTCAGGTCTTTATGGATCACAAGAGTCTCAAATACATCTTCAGTCAGAAAGAGTTGAACATGCGGCAAAGAAGATGGTTAGAGCTGATTAAGGACTACGACTTGGAAATTTTGTATCATCCAGGCAAAGCGAATGTAGTGGCCGATGCACTCAGACGCAAGCCTGTTTCTATTCAGATGCTGGAGATTCTCACCTCCCAACTTAGCCTTCAACGAGAAATGATTAATTGAAGTGTGGTTACAAAGAGTCCAAGGACAACTGTGCATGATGGAATTAACTTCATCATTAACCGAATAAATCAAATCTAGACAGGCAGATGATCCTCTGATGATTCGGTTACGTGATGAAGTGATCAAGGGAAAGGCCCCCGGATTCGTAATTCATGATGATGGAGTTTTGAGATTTGAGAACCGACTCTGCGTTCCTGATATCGATGTTCTGAAACAGACGATTATGAAGGAAGCTCACAGCTCGCCCTATTCTATCCACCCGGGCACCAGTAAGATGTATAAGGACTTGAAACAGAATTTCTGGTGGGGCAACATGAAGAAAGATGTAGCGGACTTTGTTTCGAAATGTTTGACTTGTCAACAGGTTAAGATCGAGCATCAACGTCCTGCCGGGATGTTGAAGCCACTCCCGATTCCTGAATGGAAGTGGGAGGACATATCGATGGACTTTATTACTAGTATGCTGAGAACCAAGACAGGAATGAACATGATTTGGGTGATAGTTGATCGTTTAACCAAATCAGCTCATTTTCTAGGCATTAAGGACACGTGGGGACCAGAGAGGTTAGCACGAGTATTCATTTCAGAGATAGTTCGATTGCATGGTACGCCGAAGACCATTATTTCTGATCGAGACGGCCGTTTTGTGTCTCATTTTTGGAGAGAAGTTCATAAGGCCTTGGGGACCGAATTGAACTTCAGCACATCTTATCATCCACAGATTGACAGACAATCCAAGAGGACCATTCAAACGGTAGAAGACATGCTAAGGGCCTGTGCCTTAGATTGGTCAAACGATTGGGAAGTTCATCTACCGTTGATTGAATTTACCTACAACAATAGTTGGCATGCTTCCATTAAGATGGCACCATTTGAGGCATTATACGAGAGGAGATGCAGATCGCCCCTATGTTGGGACGATCCATCAGATACGAGAGAAGATAGCCTTGATTCGTGAAAGGCTGTTGACCGCCCAGCGTCGACAGAAATCTTATGCAGACGTACGCCGTCGCCCATTGGAGTTCAGTACGGGAGACCACGTACTTTTAAAAGTTTCTCCTACTCGAGGAATTTTTCGTTTTGGAAGGAAGGGAAAGCTGAGTCTGAGATATATCAGACCATTCGAGATCCTTGAAAGAGTTGGAGAGTTGGCATACAGATTGGCATTGCCGCCGTCGTTGAGCCATGTTCATAACGTGTTCCACGTATCCCAGTTACAGAGATATATACCGGATCCTAGTCATGTCATTGATTTCGGCGAGATCGAAGTCGTTCAGGATGGGACGTTTGAAGAAAGATCGGTCAAGATACTCGAGAGTCTAGTTAAGCAGTTGAGGAACAAACCAATCATTTTGGTCAAAGTTCAGTGGTCATGTCATGGAGTGGAAGAAGCCACATGGGAAACGGAAGATAGCATGAAGTCCAGATATCCAGAGTTATTTTCGTCTTGAGTTTCGGGACGAAACTCCTTTTTAGTAGGAGAGTATGTAATATCCGGATTTATTATTGTATATTTCATCTGTATTCGACCCCTGTATTATTTAGATTTATGATCTCGATAATTGGAGTATGTTATTTCTCACATTGGTATCTTTGTACATAATGTTGGCCACTAAGTATACTGGATACAGTTTGGAAAAATAGTTTAAACAACAAACTGTATGGATTTTAAATCTGAGTGCGTAGCGGAAGTCTTGGATACAGTAGGTTGCTGTGGATACAACAACTAAGTGTATAGTGTATACTTAATTTATCACGAGAATTAAAACAAAAAAAGTGAAGGTAAATAACACATTAATTAAAGTGGTTCGAGGTAAACCCCTCTACGTCCACCGGTCCTCCACACAGAGTAAAGTTTATTATAATTACTACGTACACAACTACGTAATTATAACAACACACACAATCAATATATCGTTCACACAGATTGATATAAAGATCTTAGCTTAAACCGTTCACACAGATTGGTTTTGAGCTAATACTTTGACTTGCTTCTTCACACACAGTTCTGAAGCTTCGTCTTCTTCAATGCAAATCCTTCACACACAGTTCCGGAGAAGCACTGATTGTTCAGTCCACACAGGGCTGATCTTGAGTTTGTTCAACGTATAGAACAGATGGTGAACAACAACTTTGACTTTAAGAGCTTTCAGCTGATGAAGTGTTGTTCAGGATGATGAGCACTATATATCTCTTTAGATCTTAATTGCAGTAAGCTTTGGAGATATGTTTTGCTCTGATGATAACTTTTGATAGCTTGAGTGTTAGGTGACTGATCTTCAATACCTCCATAAGATATATTTAGTCTCTGAAATATATATCCGTTGAGATGTATCCGTTTGAGTGAGATTTCGTTCCAACGGGATTATGACATGATCCGGATTTAGCGGGATTCTGAAGATCTGTTGACTGGCAGTATTTAAATACTTTATCCTTGAGTATTTAAATACTTCTTTATTAAACGGGACTTGACTTCTGGATATTCCTTCTTTGTCCTGTTGTGAGCTGTATGGAAGATAACTGTATTTTGAGTTTCGAGACAGTTTCCATACTTTGGTCTTTTACAAGACTTCTTGCATCAAGGGCTTCACTATATCGATTCGAGGCGGGTCTTGATACTGAGATAAAACCTCAAAGCTTCGATATTTCCTTTACTATATTCGGATTGGCATATATGTCAAAACCTCTTTATCAAATACCATTCGATACAGGATCGGATATCCCATTGCTTCGATACAGGTCTTTGTTTTCCCAACAATTTCCCCCTTTTTGACAATTTGCCAAGACTTACTTCTTAACTTTTCAAGTCTTCTTGATGATGCCAAAACCTTCTTCATGAAGTGATCTTCTTTGATGTCTTCTCGGCATTTCTTGGTCTTTCGTCAAAGTGCATCTTTGGTCTAAATAATGAAGCGCTCAGCGAGCTCGATCTGATTAAGGATTATTACAACTTAGGCTTATGATTGGCGCGCAGGCACAATCTTACAATGTATTCTAAGCTTACAACTGAATTTATGAACTGTTCGTAGACTAGTTCGTACAGCTTAATTTTTAATCAAGTTATCTAACTTGAGATTGCTATCAAACAATTTAAGTAATCATACATCAACACAGTAGATTACGAGTTGTAATCTTTCAAGACAAACAAACGCTTTTATTGATGTTCAAAATGAATTGAGTACAAAGTTTGATGTTTCGAAGAGAAATTACAAAGCAAAAATAATATACAGAGATTTCAGCTCCTATCTATAGTCAGCATGCCTCCATGGCCTTTTCCCTGGGTCATTCTCGGTACCACGCCACCAGTTCTGAAGAGAATCATTGCCTCGATCCTGGTATATATCTCTTCCTTCATAGGATCGATCAAAGGCAAGAATACAGTCTTCTGGATGGGTGATCCGATCTCCTCTTCTGTGTTTGGATTTCATCTCGATTTGGAGAGGGAGTTTTCCGTCTTCTAGCATCTTCGTAAATTTGTCTGCGGCCTCCGCTAACGTTTTATAGTTCTTGAAGATGGCGGATTCCCTGATGAGTTTGACAAAGTATCTCATCAGTTCGTTCTTCCTCCAATGCTTCACTTCGTCGGCAGTAGGATTGCGGTTGGTCGGCAGACGAATTTCAGAAGGTCTCTGAATAAGAGTTTGCTAAGGGACATTAGGATCATGAAATTCCGGTCGGGAGCCTGAAATCTTAAAACTTTGGGAGGGAGGTGCTAGTTTGTTCAACTCGGCAGTGATGCTGTTTTGGGCAGCCTCAAATTCCCTTTCTTGCTGAATCCTGATTCTCCTAGCAGCTTCTCTTGCCTCTTCCCCCTTTTTGGCTTCATCAAGACTTTTTAGGATTTCTAGTGCAGCATCCTGTTTTGTCTCGATGTTAGTCATTCTCTCTACAAGGGAGGAAAGCGTCTGCGACATATCCTTAATGCATTTGTCGTGGCCTGCGATTGAGAGTATTTTCAATCATAGCACAAGCGGTCTTGGCTTCAGCTATCCTCGTTTTTGTTGCTTCTTCCTTCAGCAGTTGCTCCTGCTTATCTTCCATGATTTTCAAAGCTTGTTTGAAAACTTCTGGCAAAATAGTGAATGCTTCGACAACACGAGATACTTCATGTTGAAGAGTGGTCATTTCTTCCACGGCAGAAGTATGCATCCAATTTAATGCTTTCTCAACGGAAGACAGAGCATTTACTGCATCCTGGATGAATACAGTTTGAAGACCAAGTGCACGCAGGCGCTCTTTCCTAGCAGCAGAAATCGGAGAATCTGGTCGGGCAAGGTCTCCAGAGTTGTTCAACCTTCTTACATTCACGGATGGGCGTGAAGTAAGTTGGACATCCTCAGGTTCGATACCGTCCTCGGATTCCACGGTTGAAGGGGCGGGAGCAGCTTGCTCTGGTTCGGCGACAGGGGGTTGAGAAGCTTCCTGTTGCGAAGATTCTTCAGTATACATGGATACAGGAGGGACTGAGTCCTCCTATTGTCTTTCAGGAACAGCTTCTTCGGTCCCAGCAGGCTCAGGTGCCTGTTCCAAAATTTCTTCTACTTACACGACTGGAGGGACTGATTCCTCTTCGTCGGGAATGTTCTCATGCTGTGGCAAAGGGGGATTGTTTTGAGTAGAAGGCCCTTCGTCGTCTCTGGGTGGAGAGGCGTCTCTAGCTTCAGCCTCTTCACGACTCATCCTCAGACCTGCTTGAAAAGCATCGTCGTCGTCGTCGTCTGAGTCATGATCTTCGTCGTCTTTTGGATTAGTGGGAGAGTCCTCTGACTTGTTCTTTCCTTTCCTCCGAGCATCAGATTTGTGCAGAAGATGGCTTTCAATTAGTTCCTTGCAGGAGGGATTGTCCCATCGAATCAGGGCCTCAATTTCTGTTGAGTCCGTCACTTCTGAGACGAATCTCTCTTCGTGGCTCCAATCGCTCCAGTTGTACAATGTTTCGTACGGAGCTATCCTGTAGCCTTTCCATTGCAAAAATCTTTTGTAGGCGTGTTCAATTTGAACAGAAAGAAGGGTCTGATTAATAATCGAGTCAGGGGAGGGACTGCGTACAACGTCTGGAGACGCTGTAGCGAAGGATTCTGTCTGGTATGGGATCTGTATGGAAGTGGGACTCCTTACGAGGATGGTGCCTCAAGGAAGATGGATCTGTCGGGTGTGGGATCCGCAGAGGAGAAGTAGCTTTTGGCTCCAAATGGGCGGACTCGCTAAAGTCTTGATCGTTGGAGATGTCTCATTATCCGTCCTAGCCGCCAAAGGCTCGGGATCTACCGTCGATACAAGAGGAGACACCTCTTCCAGGGGTTGGGCCACAGGGTTCTACGTCGATGGATTGAGCCACGGGGAGACTTCTTGAGAGGGCTTGGCGATTTGATTTTCGAAAGCCTCCTAAGTCTCTTCTTGGGCTTCTCACCGGCGGTGCGTTTCTTGCTTTGTGAGTTCTCTTTCTCTTCTTTGAAGATTCCACTTCTTGGAACTTCAAGGATTCATCTCTTGGATTATCAGAAATTGGCATATGTCTGGTTCTCGGGTGGTTGCAAGACAAGGTGCTCTGGTTATACGCAGTAGGCTTGACGCCTCCTAAGTATATCCTCGAGCTATTCTTCTTCGCATCGGCGGATTGCGTCAGTCCGCATTTCGTCAGGATATAGTTCAACATTAAACCAAAAGATTTCTTCTGGGTGGCAGGTTTGCACACCTCCTCTTGTAGGCGCTTCAGGATTATTTGGCACCAATTGACCTTTTCACAGGTCAGAATAGCCACCATCATCCTGAACCTCAAGTTGGTACACATTTCGAACGCACCGGTTCGATTTTCAATTATCCTGGAGCAAAGATCATGAAGATACACATAAGGGAGACAAAAATTTTTCTTGTGACATGTAGTCTGCACCATGCCAACAACGTTGGACCCTGTGAACAGTCCATAAAATTTAGTAATGAGCTCTTGAGACCCGAATGTCTCAAGTTTATCCATGGTTAGGCCATCAGCGGGTAGCCTGTAGATGTTCTGGAGCAGATCGTTATCGATACAGATCTCAACTCCCTGGACTGTAGCAGTGATGTCAGCAACATGACCTCCTTGGGCCAATGACAAAAAACGTACGGCGGCGTTGAGGTAGAATTCCTTAACCAGATGGGTGTCGTATTTGTCAGTAGTCTTGCTTCCAAGGCGATAGAGGCCTTGTTGTTGAAGACGAGTTATGATATATTCCATGGGTTCTGCGTCGTTGGTTTCTGACAGAATACGCTCAATGATGACAGGTTTGGAGAAGATCCGACCATCAATGATGTTAGCAGATTTCTTCAGAGCAGGAGAAGAAGATTGTCCAGCCATTGATGATTTTCTTAAGAAAAAGGCGCAAGAAAATAATCAAAATATGCAGTAAAATGCAGAAAAGTATGTAGGCTGTTTTTGCTTGAGAACTCTTGAATTTGCAGAAAGCGTAAAGAGTCTCTAATGGCAGATTCAGTCCTTTTATAGTTGGGCGGCGAAATAGGGTTTTGCAGTGTACGAATGGTCAGATTTTAAGGGATGGGAACCGGTTTTGAAATCAACGGTTAAGATGGACTGAGTGTAACTGGTACGCTAATACATTGAAATGTTTAAAATATCATCGGGTCCCACTTCTGACATAAGTTGATACCCTAAATGCCTAAAACGGCGGTTTAAAAATAATAAACAATTTAAAAACATCGCGGCTTTTGAGATTCAGTTGTCCAGATGTCGTGTAAGGCATTTAATGTACATGACGTTAAAAACAGGTCACGTGGACAAAAATTATTTTGAAAGGAAATAATATTATATTATATACTGAATCAAAATACTATAGCATGTGCTGTTTCCGCGTCGATACAGCGTTCCCCCTTAAAAAGGTACATATAGGTTTTAAATTCCATACAGCAATATTTGGATTAATCTTTGTATTCATGGGTCCTGAGATTCCCCCTTAATTATTGCACACGCCATTGTAGGATTCATATGTCTTCGCTCGCTCTGATGCTATATTGACGATTACAGTGTACAAATAATTAACATTGAATCAGTATTCTTGGGTCTTACAAAGATTCCCCTCAATTGTTGAGTAAAAGCAGAAATTACTTACGAGTGCATTTGTAGCATTCCCAATTCTTGTCTGAGCATGTTGAATCTTGCTGTGTCGAGAGGCTTGGTGAAGATGTCGGCCAGCTGAACGTCTGTATGAACTTTTTCCAGGCGAACATCCTTGTTCTCGACGTGATTCCTTATAAAATGATGCTTCATGTTGATATGCTTAGTGCGCGAGTGCAGAACAGGATTGTGCGTGATTGCAATTGCACTCGTGCTATCACACATGATTGGAGTCTCTCTAGCATCGATTCCATAGTCTGATAGTTGTTGCTGCATCCAAAGGATCTGCATACAGCAGCTACCAGCAGCATAGTACTCTGATTCAGCCGTCGAAGAGAGTTAGCCAATTGCTTCTTACTGAACCAAGAATCTCCCATGTCGATCATGTGACTGCTCACTCGAACTGGGTATACCTGAAATGCATGAAACGCATTTCCCCCATTTAAGGGGTTATCATTTGAATGACTAGTACAAGTATCATGCTATACGAAATGTTACAAGCAAATAGAAACCACGAATCAGATACGACAATCAACTACCAAAATATTCCCCAGAGGTTTTAGCAAAAGAAAACAAGCTAGGAAGTATTTGAATATAAAATTATCATCTCGGGAATTGTTAGAAATACAAACCATTAGGACCTCAAGTCCTAATTTCAAAACCTTTCGAAAATCTTAGGGTCTTAGCCCAAATCTCAAATTATATTCCAACAATTTATATTCCAACAATTTACAGTACGAAAACATTTCCATAAATCTCGTGGCGCTCGGCCCAACATTCTTTTCTTAAAAACTTTCTTTCAAAACTTTGATTTACAAAACAAAAACATGATTCAAGACACCATGATCCCCTGTCATGTGTCTCCGTAGGTTCAACGACCCACACAGACTTAACCAATCACAACAATCAATCATGCTAATGACTCCGTGATTGCTTTCCATGAGTCTCCGTAGGTTCAACAACCCACACGGATTGAGCCAACACAATAATCACAACAACCAGTCCCGACCTGGTGAACCTATGTCACGCATTACCGTAAGTCCCATCGAACCCGCACGGTTGGACGTACTGTGTCCTGACCCCATGGACCTGTGCCATATGTCATCGTAGGCCTTGTCCGCACGATTGGACCTCAGCGCCACATACTAAGTACTGATCCCATGTACCTGTGTCATGAATCCTCGTAGGCCCCATCGAACCCACACGAGTGAACTTAGCATTCCAGCACACAACATTCACATTCACATCATACCAACATGTTCACGATCAATAAATCACATTGATTACCGTAACTATACCCACCCGACACACATAACACAATCTCGACAATCCAACCATCAACATCAATAAGAGATAATCCAGCATAACTTATGATCGAAACACCACACATTACACACCCACGTGTACAACCAACCAACAACATTATCACAATCCTACTCACATAACACAACACATAATATACGTCCCAGCGTAAAACCAATCCAACATTATCATCACAATCATCATGATTCCTCGATCATGAACAATCAAGCACCACACAACCAACATGAAGTATTTACTACAATTGGTTTATAATCACAACATATGAAATATATATTCATCGAGGTAAATTAATCATCTTAAATCTAACACGTAACCTATACTTATAAGACACAAATCATATAAGCAAGATATTTGCCTCAATAACCGATACCGAACACTCCGACGAACACGGCTCGACCAGGAAACTCTGAATACCGACAACTTCCGCAAGACACAACGAAAACACGATCACCACGATGATCAAGATCATTAACAATAGAAATCACATCAAACTATCGAAGGAAAGCTCATTCGAACACTTAATCGAACATTAAATGTTCACGACCCTTCAAGAACATCAAAATAACCCATCGGGTTGAACAAATCGAAGATATGGATATTCAATCCATAAAACATGTTCAAAACAATGTTTTTACGACAACTGATAAATCAAAAATGGATAAATTATGAAATCAAGGACAAAACCTACAAAAAGTCAACTCGAAGAAAAACCAAGGAATTACCTCGATCCGACAAAGGACAATGGATTAGATGATGATAAAATCACCTAGAACTCTCAAAAACACCCGTGGATGGAGTAAAATTGGCCAAGAACACGAACCCTAGTCGCCCTTGACTCACACCCGCGGAGGAAGAAGAAATGGGAAAGAAAATGGGAATAAATGATTGTTGTCCTGTTTTTATATAACACCCCCAAGATATTCAGGGTATATTACAGCGCCGTGGACCCCTACGTGGGACCCACCAGGCTAAATAATTAATACCGCTCGTCTAACCATCACGGTTAGCGAGAAAACACACATCACCAAGACGAAAATTAAATAAAATGCCCCGGTAAACCAGACATCACCGAAACCCACAAATAGAATTTAGTATACAATCCATCTTCCAAATCAAAATGCCTAAGTACTCGCGAGTATTAACTATTAGTTTACAAGTTTTGAAAACAAACGTTTAAAATGGACTACTGAAATAAAGGAACTCATTTGCACACGTCAACAACCCAGGCCAACATCCTCGTACGACTCCAGTGCCCTCTCGACCGGTTGAACGCCACCTGAAATTCATAATACGAATTTCCCAAAAAGGGGTCCCCAAAGGGGTTAGCAATTACGCTAGTACAAGTAATCAAGGCAAACCATTCGCATACACATCTCATAGTACATGCATGAAATTGTTTCAAAGTCAAGACATGTCTTTTTCGGAAAACCAACAGTCAATAATCAATTTGCCTAGGACCAGGGCTAAACCACTGGTCCCATCCGAGCCCTCTATGGACCCTCCCGGACTGGCCATATTTAAAAATCACGGACATGACTCGCCTAGGACCGGAGCTAAACCACTGGTCCCATCCGAGGCCTCTAGGGACCCTCCCGGACTGGCTATCCAAACAAGCTCGTGAATCATGAGCGAAATCACATATTCCTCCGAGGCCCCATCGGACCCTCCCGGAGTGAGCAAATCACACACGTATACATTACCATTCCATGTTAAGCATAAGGGTTTCACGAGAATACTTGCCTTGAGAAATTGAAAATGGAATGAACGGAAAAATCAACCACTCTCGCTAGGAACCGACAACCACGAACCTAACGATTCAAAGAATACAATCACAACCAATTCTACATGAGTACGAAAATGAAATGCATCCAAAAACCCACCTAGGATTCATGTAAATTCATACAAAACAACAACAAGGGCGGGTCGCAACCGAATCCTATCGATTTCATAAATACTACGAACTTTACCATGAACTCGTAGGGGAAACAAGGGATACACAAGGATTAATCATATACAACATGAATTAATCAACAACACGAAGCGAATCTGACAAATACTTTAAAACCCCTAATTTACCCAAAGATAGGGTTCTATGAGTTTACCTCGGATCAAAGACGAAGAACAAGTGTTTGTGTTATTAATATACACCAAGAACTCAAGAAAGATGATAGCTTGGAGTTACAAGACTTCGAATCGCCTGGAATTTGCCAAAGAATTGCTCAAACATGGAGAAGAAGAATAAATGTATGGAAATGACCGAACTCGGTCAACTCAGAGGTACTTATACCCGCAGCAGATAACGTACGTTAGCCTGTCATGGTTAACGAACGTTAACAGGTTAACGTATGTAATGCCATGCCCGTAGCATACGTAAGAGCTCAGCATAGCTCACTGCCCAAAAACCTGAAGTATATAATGTACTTAATGCCACTTCCTTAACGTACGTAAGATGCGACCCTTACGTACGCAGTATGCTCGTAGCATACGTAAAGGGCCGACAGAACCCTCTGCCCCATTTTATGAATGCCATGGCGTACGTAACAACAATGTAGTTAACGTACGTAAAATTCCTACATAATGTACGTTAAGCGTCACACGTAACGTACGTAATGCTCTTCCAGAACAGGACTAACAACCTGCCTTAAGCAGGCTAGAAATGAACCGTAAATCAAAACGCGGCGATTAACAAAACATGAAGATACGAACACATAGAGTTCGAGACGAAGAATCTATAATATCTAGATATATTGTTGAGTATTTCGTCTATATTTGAACCTTGTATTATTTGCATTTGTGATAGCGATGATCAAAGTATGATATTTTCCGTATTCGTATCCACATGCGTGATAATATCAACTTGTAATTTTTCGCATGCAACTACGTCGTAACGTACGCTAGCTAGTAAGCGTAACGTACGTTACGAGCCACAGATAGCGTACGCTATAAGCAAGGTATAGCGTACGTAAGGCAGTCAAATTGATCAAGGCGGCGGGCACATGGGCCAGCTGATGGAGGGACCGGATAAGATTCCTGCGGCATAAACCTGGACAGTTTTGGGTCAACATGGTTTAACGTACGCTAAGTGATGTACATAGTGTACGCTAAGTATAGTAGATTACGTACGTAACTGGGTTGATATAGCATAGGCAAGAGAGAACAGGAATGAGGCAGTAAGCTACCATTGAACGATAACGTACGCTAAGGATATCGGGTAGCGTACTCTAAGTGAATAACGTACTTAAATCACTAAGGCTAACGTACGTAAAACTTTGGACAGTATATATATGGGACAGCACCCATTCCATTCCACTTCATTTTCTTTCATTCTCCTTCATTTTCCTTCAAGACCAGAGAGCCCCCCTAACACTTAAACACCTATATATCATCTGTACTTGATCATTGAGGATTAAAAGCACCTTGGATTGGTACTCAAGCTTCCAGTATTGGATTTTCATCAAGTGTTCATCATTGGTATGTTGATACTTTCCAAACTCAAATCCTTGTTCTTAAAGAATGATATGAGCATGCTTCTGAGATCATTGGATTAGTGAGTAACCCTTTAAGTTAAACACTATGTTTAAGGAATTTGGAATGATTATACTTAGGTTCACCATTGTTAGGAGTATTATAGTTCGAACCTCATTATGTTGAACATAGTAGGAGAAGTTTTCTGATATTGTAATTTGCATTAATTAGAGTTTTCGATATGATCAAGACTTGATATTACTATCACTTTTTGTTAGATGAACTTAAAAGGATAAACATTGAAGGTTTTGTCATATCTTGTAAAGGTGGATTGATTAGCCGATCTTCATGATGAAAGTTTGAATGTAGTAGTGATATTGATAACAACCATGGATTTTCCAAACTAC
Organism: Orobanche coerulescens; assembly: GCA_033398695.1. Taxonomy (NCBI): domain Eukaryota; kingdom Viridiplantae; phylum Streptophyta; class Magnoliopsida; order Lamiales; family Orobanchaceae; genus Orobanche; species Orobanche coerulescens. Next base: position 38,967,346 of record CM065807.1, read on the forward strand.
ATATGGGAATTTATAATCGAGTTGGGAGTATGGCGTTTTGATAACATGTTATCCTTGAATTCGAAGACGTCGAACACCATAAGATCATTCAATTTCGCATGAGAAATGTATTTGTGAGTATAACGTATGTTAAGCATTATACATTACGTACGTTCTATCATTAGGCGAGACAGTCGTCTGATCAGAGAAGAGAACTTTCATATACATGCTTTGCGTACGTTAGGCTTTGGAACTTATGTACGCTAATATATAAACTTAACGTACATTACGTTGGGTATGTAACGTACGTTATGGAGACATCAGGCAGGATACGCAATGTTGACAACTTTCGGCCATAGCTTAGGATGTTAGATGTTCGTATGTTAGTTATATGAGATGAGATAAACCCTATATTATTTCTTTTGTTTAAGGTCCGAGCTTTGCTACGTGATTGATCGAAGGGGCGACCTTCGAGTGCATTTCTATCCGTCGAAGTATTATCCTTGTCGTCGATTTGAGGCAAGTACTTTAATCATAGTTGTGCGTATTAATGTCGGTTATGTTATTGTTGTATTGTGCATATGTGTTGTGATTAATTGTCCATCATGCGTTGGTCCGATGGGATCATCATGGGAATCTATAGTTGTGTGCGCTAGATCGTTGGACAGGTAATTCCAGTCCGACGGGATCATCATGGGAATCTATAGCTGTGTACGCTGGATCGTTGGAATACCATGAGTATGTTGAGACTATCATGATGTGTTATGTGTTGTTATTATTTCTCGTTGGAGAAACTTGTCATGATTATTGTTGAATAAATCATTGTTGTATAATTATCGTACTTGTACTAGCATTGTTGTGCTAACTCCTTCGGGGGTGAACATTTGTTTTAGGTTCAGAATCTAGGTGAGCGGGAAAACAACCACTGGAGCTGTATGACGACGAGGGTGTAGAGTAATGTTCCGGCCGGATTTAATTGTCAGATGTTTGTGTTGATTTAATTAAGTACTCGAGTACATTGTCTTTTGTAATGTTGGGTTTGGTTATGTATTAATGTTCTTCGTTAGACGTTTGTATTTTCAGTACTGATTCAGAATCGTTGTATTTTATTTCAGATACTTTCATTTGTTGGTATTTGTTATTGTCATTTCATTTCATCAGCCTTGTAAATTCTTACGTAAAGGATTTACGGTGCTGGAATATTCCTGAATATATCGGGGGTGTTACAGAATATGGTATCGGAGCTAAGATTATGGATATCTTGGCAGTTGGGTTAAAATAGGGGTCATATATGTCTTTTGAAGTAACCGGCCGTGCATAACATCACTGTACTGCCTACGTCTTCGTGCGAGCGGTGGTTGTAAGTTCCTAAACTCTATCTCGTCCTTTACATGTTATACCTCTTTATACTTGAACGTTAGAACAATATTGTTCCCTGTATATTGAGTATTTATACTTACAATATGTTGAGAGGAGGACGTGGACGTGGTCGCGGTCGTGGACGCGGACGTAGGAATGCTGAGAGAGAATTATCTCAGATACTTTCATTTGTTGGTATTTGTTATTGTCATTTCGTTTCATCAGCCTTGTAAATTCTTACGTAAAGGATTTACGGCGCTGTAATATTCCTGAATATATCGGAGGTGTTACAAAATATGGTATCGGAGCTAAGATTATGGATATCTTGTCCGTTAGGTTGAAATAGGGGTCGTATATATATTTTGAAGTAACCGGTCGTGCATAACATCACTGTACTGCCTACATCTTCGTGCGAGCGGTGGTTGTAAGTTTCCTAAACTCTATTTTGTCCATTACATGTCATGCCTTTTTATACTTGAACGTGATGACGATATTATTTCCCTGTATGTTGAGTGTTTATGCTTACAATATGTTGAGGGGAGGATGTGGACGCGGACGTAGGAACCAGAACCTACTGTTCCTGACATCCTTCGTCAGTTGGTCAACCAGACGACTCAGTTTGCTCAGGTTGTGGACCGAATGCAAGTGGCAGTAGGATTGCAATCGGGAGAAAGACAGCAAGGCATCCCAGACTTGGGAAATTGAGGAGACCGATGGCTACAGGAAGTGGCAAAGATGCAGCCGCCAAAATTCGATTGTTTTTCTGAGACACCGATATGGGACCACTGGTTGAAGGAGCTGGAGAAAATATTCGCTGGGATGAATTGCCAGACGACCTGAGAGCCTCTATTGCCCAGTACTTTCTGACAGGGGAAGCGTCCGAGTGGTGGGAAGCCATCCGACCTATAGATCGTGATACCGAATGGGGAGAATTCAAATTGATGATGGAAGCTCAATACTATCCCCGTCCGGTGAGGGAAGCTAAGGTTCGAGAGTTTTTCTTTGCGCAGCCTTCAGACGTGCCAGTATCTCAGGCGATTAAAACGTTCAATCAGCAGCTAGCGTTTGTTCGACACCTGGTCAGAACCGATGCAGAAATGATGATACATTTTGATATGAGAATAAAACCGGAGATACAGAGGTACATGTCATGTTTCTAATGCACCACTCTCTGTCAGTATCAGGACAAAGCGTTGACATATGAAATAAAAGAAGCAGCGATGGAAAAGTTCACAGAATCCAAGAAACAGAAAGTCTCTGGTAGTTTCACAGAGCATAAGAGTAGTGGGCCCCACAAAGCCCAATCATCCTATCATTCATTCAAGAAACCTCCGCATCCATCCAAGAGTGGAAAGAACTTCAGAGAAGCATCAACTCCGACAGATGTGGTCAAGAGCTGTTTTAATTGTGGTCGCCCAGGACACATTTGGCGTGATTGTTTACGTTCTCCAGTAACCTGTTATGATTGCGGACAGGAAGGGCATCATGCGATGTTCTGCAAGGATGCCACGAAATTAAATGGAGCTCGTACTTCGCAGCCGGCTCATAAAGAGGCAAGTGTTCAGCAGACGCAGCAGAGTGTCCAGCTACCCCCAGAGTTTTGGTTGAGGACGAGGTAGAGGACAGTTCGACCGAAAGGGGACATCGAGTGCCGGGTCTGTTCCTCAATGCCTGTATGAGATGAGGAGGGCAAACGATCAGGATGCTGCTGTCGCATCAGGTACCATTCCGATTTTTTCACAACCAGTTAGCGTTTTATTCGATACAGGGGCTACACATTCGTTTATATCATTGTCTTTTATTAATCATTTGAACATTTCTGGTTTTCATAATTGTGAGCCTTATGTTGTGGTTTTACTGAGTGGGAAAAGAATTGTGGGAAACTTAGAAACTAGAGATTTTCCTGTATCAATTGGAGGCAGAGAGTGGCCCTCGAATCTGATTGTGATAGAAATGCAAGGAGATGACCTGATTCTCGGAGATGATTGGCTTAATCGATATGGAGATATTGTAAACTACCGGAAGAGGAATATCTCAATGATAGCTGAAGATGGTTCTGAAATATTGTTCGAGGGTTGGAGACCAGGAAGCTCAGGAAAGATGATCAAAGCAATGAAAGTTGTCAAACTGCTAAAAGAGGGTTGTACTGGATACTGGTGTTACGCAATGATTATTGTTGAATAAATCATTGTTGTATAATTATCGTACTTGTACTAGCATCGTGGTGCTAACTCTTTCGGGGGTGAACATTTGTTTTATGTTCAGGATCCAGGTGAGCGGGAAAACAACCACTGGAGCTGCATGACGACGAGGGTGCATAGTGATGTTCTGGCCGGATTTAATTATCAGATGTTTGTGTTGATTTAATTAAGTGCTCGAGTACGTTGTCTTTTGTTATGTTGGGTTCGGTTATGTATTAATGTTCTTCATTGGATGTTTGTATTTTCAGTACTGATTTAGAACCGTTGTATTTTATCTCAGATACTTTCATTTGTTGGTGTTGCTACCCAAAATATTATCCGGAGATAGATATTGCTAGAATGGATGGGATAGCAAACAAATGCAAGAGCACTTCCGTGAGAAAGATAAATAACACAAGATTTGCCGGGGTTGTTAGTCCCGGGCTTGAATGCTCTCGCGAGATATTATTAATACCAATATTCGGGGATACAAGTACTAATGTAAGAATACAATTACAATGAGTGTAAAGATTCTTGTTATCTTAGCTAGTGAGCGTGTAGATTGCCGGAAGAACCAGATTTGATGCTCTGTGAGTTCTTGAAACAAAGGAGATGAACAGTCGCGGCGGTGAGAGATCGACCGTCTCTCACGGCGAGTATTTCGCTAGATGCTTGGGCTCCTGGGCTTATGAATCCCTTGGAATCTGTCTAGTGGAGACTTGCTGCTTCTGTCGATCATCTTCTGGACGAGAGATTTGGAGAGAGAAGTCCTGAGATGGATTCCGGTGAGATAGCCGGGAGCTTGATGATATGTTTGTTCTTCAGTATTTCTGTGAATGAATTCGGAATATGAAAGAATGAGTTCTGAACGTAAGTCAAATGAATTCGGAACCTTTTTCCAGTAGGAGGAGGTTCTCTATTTATAGGGCTTGGATACGCCGGGCGATCGCCTTTTCTGCATTATAATAATCGGGCGATCGTCTTTTAGCACATGGGCCTGTCCCCTCAAAGTCTGCAGGAGTTCTTTGGCGATCAAGTGCGGTCAATGGGAGCTTACACGCGTCTGAGTTCTTTGTCACGGGCGGTCCCACGACAACTTTCGGCGCTCGCCGGTAGGTGAGGTAGGTGACAGTGTGGTCAAAGGTCTTGTCACATCGGCAAAGATCTCATCTTTGCGAAGATCTTGTCGGCGCCTTTGGTGGATCTCGCACGTGGGTGCTTTCACGAGATCCGAGTCCTTGATAGCTTTGACGGGCGATCGTCTCTGCTCGGGGCGTAGGTCGATTGCCCTTAGCCGGTCACTAGAGTAGATCGCCAGCTGCCAAAGGGCGATCGCCTTGGGAGTCGATCGCTAGGTACCTGATGGTGGTCTGATATCTTCGACTTGGCGAGCTAGCCATAGTTTGACTGATGTTGACTTGGTCGCTCGGCCTTATAGTCGTTCGCCTGTCGGGATGAATAAATCGTGACACAACAATTGCCCCCCAGCTCGCTCATACGTTGAAAACGTGGGGTGAGGTGGCTCTCTTGGCGATCGCTGAACTTTTGACGAGCGACTTCGTGTTTAACTGATATACTCTGGGTTCGGACGACCTGGTTGGCCGCTAAACTGCGCGGGAAAAATAAATGGGTGTTGACAAAGTCTTCGCGCACGTGTCGGGCTTCTATTGGAGGACGCCAACGGTCATTAATGACTCCTCGGCTGACGCGTCCTTGAAAAGATGCGTACGCGGGTCTCGAGGGGGTCAATTAATGCGTCGCTTGAGATCCGACCCCTGAGGTTTTCCCTTATTGCAAACGGGTCCCTGCCTTCTCCTATAAAAGGGGCGCGGTGCTGCAGTTTCACTCACGCGTACTTATTGGAGAAAGAAGGACTTGCTGCCGAATTTTCTGAAGATCTTAGTGCCGATCGTCGTTCGATTTCACTTTTGGGTAAGAAAAATCCTTTTCCCCTTATCTGTATCTGAGAATGGCCGGAACCTCATCATCATTTGGAGCAGGTACCAGTTCTGCCGCCGGGACATCGACTGTCCGGGGAGAAACTTCTTCCATCTTCCACCTGGAGACGGCGGCTGAAGCTATTCGGGCCGGAATCGACCCTGCTGAAGTCGAGGCTTTATTCAATGAGGCCGATGTTGCTAAGGAGTCGGCTTCTGAAGAGAGACGATCGCAGATCGAGAGAGATCTGGCGATTAGGGCTTACTGGGAGCAACATAGCGCTTTCGGTCGGGCCTATAGGGCCTTTGCTGAAATAATGGAGAGGTTAGCCGGTCCTACTCCGAGATTCGATTTCCGGGGATACTCGGTCGTCTATCCCTATGTGCTTCCCAAACGGTCACAGTACCGTGCTGCGCAGCGATCGTTGTGGTCGCTTGGCCAAATACGGAGTTCGACGACCAGGAGAGATCTGGCCATCTGGAGGACAAGATTCCATGTTCCTTCAGATGTGGACATGTTCGCGCCGGCGGAGAATGAACGAGCCGACCAGCCTCCGATGGGTATGGTCGCCGTGAATGAGGTGATTATGGAGGCCGGGCTGCGCTTCCCTCTATCCTTTGCTGTCTCCCATCTGTTGGCCGCTTGGAATGTGGCGCCACTTCAGCTGACGCCGAACGCCTGGCTCCAAATTAACTGCACTCTCACCCTTTTCGGCGGTCACCGCCTGTACCGCCTCCCATCGCTGTTGGAGATGAACCATTTGTTTAAACTGACGGATCATAAAGGGTTGGTCGGCGGTTACCATATTCAAGGCCGATCTGGTCGGGTGATTCATGGAGTCCCGAATAAGATGCGGGGCGATCAGACGAAGTGGTTCTGGGTCGCCGGCAAGTGGAGAGCTTCGGCGAGCGACAATCCTACGGGCGAGCTGGAGATCCCCACTGAATTTCGGGAGAGGAATCCCGGTAAGGGTTTAGACTCTCCCTTCGCTTGGATGCGTTTTGGACTGATCTAATTGATTTCAGTTTTGCAGGTTTTCACATTCCGGCGATCGAGGAGCTGCCTTTTGACTTTCTCGTTGTCTGGGAGCGGATAAGGAGTTTGTCGGACGACGACCTTGACGCCACTCGGATCAATAAGGAGAGTCGTTGGTTGTCGGCTCGACTATTCCGTTTCCCGAGACATCTCTCGGTGCCAGGTATGAGTTTCTGCGACCTTCACTTTCTAGGCGATCGCCTTATTTGAGGACAGTATCTATTGTTGATCGATTGTCTTAACTGCAGAGGTTCGCTTTCCTCGCTTTTTGGAGCCTCCGACGGAGATCGCCATGTCGAACCCAGGAGTTCTAGGCCGTCTTCGCCATAAGAGGTCGACTCGGGCCCCTCCCGTCGCGTTGCCTATAGTTCCGGAGGCGGAGCCTCGCGTGGAGCCGGTCGTGGTTGAGGAGGAAGTTCCGGAGGAGGGGCTTCGAGCGAATCGCAAGAGGCCGAGGCCGGAAGAAACTTCGGTTCCTGCCCCGGGCGATGAAGTGTCGATCGCCGCGCCTCCAATTACCATCGTTGCTCCGGAGAGTGAGCCGCCCTCTGCGGCTTTTATGCGGGAGACGGCGATCTCGGATGCTGAGACCCCTCGAGGGAAACCGTTTTTCGGTCGGGATCCCGAGAAGGCTGAGAGGTAGATAGCATTTTTGTGTTGAAAATTGCATCTGCGTAGGAGTCGTATTGACTTTGTTGTTTTGATGCAGGATCCGTCGCGTGGATCCGTCTTGCCCGCCGATGGTCGTGGATTTCCTAGCGAGCCGATCTCCTCGCCATTCCTGCGACCTTCCTCCATACGTTAGCAAGGCTGCTTCAGCTCTGCCGAAGGCATGGACGACTGATCTGGATGCGATCGCTCGACAGCGATCGGCGAGTTCGATGCACGCTGTTCTCGCCCTTTCTCTTCAGACGGCGACCATGGGCATCAGTGCTCGGGGAGTTTGAGGCGGCCCTCCACTATTCGCTGCAGCGGATCTCGAGGCGGCTCGGAAAGAGAACGCCGAGTTTGGCCGACAAGATCGCGGCGATGGAGAAGGACTCTGGAGGCGGCCAACGGGCGAGTCATGAGCTTGAGCCGAGAAGAAGGAAACGAGCAATATCGTCAGCGGTTGACCGATTTCGGGACCAGATGCAGAATGCCGTCCAGGCGCAGAGGGTTGCTGAAGAGGAGGCCGATCGCCAGAAGGTGACGATCGCTCGGTTGACCAGCGAGCTGACGGAGGCGAAGGAGAAGGTTGCTGCGAGGGAGGCCGAGCTCCAGGGATCGCAACAGGCGATGGCGGAGCTGAAAGAAGAGGTTGAGGCGACCAAGGCCGATCCCTTCCAAAACTTGGAGTATGTCAGCGAGTTCGCCTATTATTTGGCGTTCGCCGACTCGATCCGAGCGGCTAAGAAGTGAGGTTTGGAGGTCGGGCCTCTTGCCGATAACTTCAAGGCGTATGCGTTGGAGCATCCTATCCATTCAGCTTTCTCCTTGACGATCTTGGATCTTGCGGACATCGGCGTGGATTTGAGCTGGTATCCGTCTCCGGCCAATCTTGCTCATCCCGACGCTCCGGAAGATGAGGGGACCGCGCCGAATGCTGATGGCGAAGGCCAGGCAGGGGCCTGAGGCGCTTCATTTTTGATGTTTTAGCTTATTTCCTTGTAGTTTGTAGCTTTCTTTTGTAGCACTTAGGCCTTCGGGCGACCGTGTACTATGATTTTTCAAGTAATGAAATGAACGTTTGGATTTCTGACTTATCACTTGAATGAATGGTTATTTTTGAGTCTTTGTTTGACTTTGTACAAATGTGTGAGGAGAGATCGTTGCGAGGGTAGTTCCAAATGAATTGATAAACTCATAAAGACAACTTTTTACAACCAATTCGATCGCTGCACTACATCTGAAAAAATGACGATCTCCGTATGCGGTTGAATAGCGACGATCGTCGTGTAGGTAGTCCGCAATCTTATTGCCCCTTGTTTTTATTCACTTAGCGGAAGTAAGGGGATGAAAATAATTCGTTGAGTGAGCGGTCTTTAACTTTGTCGAATCCTCGGGGACGGTCGTCCGTCTTGAGGAACCGTGCACGATCGCGTAGTTCGATGGACCGACTCCTTGATCATGTCTTGATGCGCGAAGACATTGAATGTCTTGTGACTCATTTTATTATGAGGGTCCTCTGTTAGGCTGCGCCTCGCCTCGTATTTAAACGAAGGGCGTGCGGTCTCGGTCTAGAGGAGTCCTTGCGCGGGGCAGCGTCGGATGATTCAACTCCACGCCCGCGGCTTGTTTAGCTCTGCTTCCACCTCGGCCTACCATGAAGATGGCGAACCTCGACGGTGTACGTTGAGATGGGGGTTGTGGCACGTCGCATTGTCCGGGTTCACCATTTTAGATGATGAACCTTTGAGGGCGAGCGATCGTGTCCACTGATTAACTTTGGAGGGCCCTCAGACTACGCCGGCCTCGTATTTAAACGAAGGGCGGGCGATCTTGGCCCAAAGGGACCTTGCATGGCCTAAGCAGTCGGTTCCATCGACCACCAGGACCATGGCTGCACTCTTCCACCTTGGATCGTCATGCAGATGCCCACCTTCGACGGTGTACGTTGTGCGGGGGAGGCGATCTCGTGCCTTAGTCCATCATGTTAGATGGTGAACTGTAGATGGCGATCGAGTCCTCCCGTTTCTTAAATGAGGAGGGAGATCGAGGAGACTTCCGAGGTCTCCTTCTCTTGATTGAAGCATGTAGGGACGGTCGCCGAGGTTGATCCAGGGGTCGGCTCATATGAGCTTTCCAGCCTGTTTTGTGTTCGACTCGGACGATCGTCTATAGAGATTGGTAGGGGCTTCGGCTAAACCAATAAGCTGTCCAACTTGCCCTCCTCGAACAATCTCCAGAGCTGTTTGAGGAGGTCGCGGCATTTGTTGGTGCTGTGGCCGGGACTCTTATGGTAGGCGCAATATTGATTGTTGTCCAGGTGACCGTGGTCCCTTATCGCCTTTGGCTTTTTGAGCTCTTCGTGCCCCTTGATGGCATAGAAAATATGTGCCGGAGTTCTGTTGAACGTAAGGAGGAGATGGGCTTCCATGTCCTCGAAAGCCTTGAGATCTCCGGGTTGCTTGGCGATCGCCTTCTTTGCTCTGGCGATCGCTATCTTCTGGACAGGAGGTGGCGTTTCCTCGTCTAGGTGGAGGGTGAGTAGCCTTTGCACGGCCGTAAAGTTGGCAGCTTTAGCGCGGAAGATCGCGTAAGTTGGGGGAATATCCTTGGAGAGATGTCTAAACATGGGAGAGTGTCCGTGGAATCCCCCCATGACCGAATAGAGAGCGAGCTCATCACTGATGGGTTCGCCGGTGAGGATGATTTCGTCTACCCGGTCGATGTAATCAGTGTCTGACTCGTCTTTCCCCTGCTTGATTTTTATCACGCGGTGGGGGCCTTCTGGTCTGGCGACCTTGCTGGCGAAGTATGACGTGAAGTCTCTCGCCAGTTTCTTAAAAGAGGTGATTGATCGCGGTGGTAGTGAGACGTACCACCTATGGGCCAGCTCGCCCAATGTTAACGGGAAGATCCGGCACTTGGTTGCATCAGATGCCCCACACCCAGTCATGTAGATTCGGAATTTACTCAGGTGGGTTTCGGGGTCCGATCTCCCCTCATACAGTGGTGTTTTGGGAGGAGCGATCGTTGGATGTATGGGGGCAAGCTGGATGTGGACCGCGAGTGGCTCGGTCGGCCCGGCGATCTTTTTGCTGGCGCTTGCCCCAGTGTCCAAGAGAGCTTTCATCTCATCGAGCTGGCGTTGTATGGCGGCCATCGCCGTGGCCTGGCTGCTCGCGGCTCGGCGCTCGGAGCGGGTGCCGAGGCGATTGAGTACTGATCCCCTGGCGATCGGGGCGGGAATCAGATGGCTGACCTGCGTTCGGCTGTGAGGTGGGTAGGCCGAACTCCTGGTGACGGATTCGGATTCCGTCTTTTCAAGGTTGGAAACAGAATACCCCGGTCGCCAGGATGGGTCGCGGCCCAAGCGATCGAATATGGATCCGTCCGGTCGTGCGAGAGCCTTTCCTCGCAAATTGGGGCTTTCTGACGATCGCTCGTTCAGTAGCCCGTTGAATTTCCGTTTTTCCATGCGGCGGATGATCGAGGGAGTTATTGCAGGCGACGCACATGCTCTCCTTCGCTCATCTAGGATGGCCATAGCCTCCTCGATCTGTTCCTCGGTTTGGAACTGATCGAGTGAGAGGTTGGGGCCATCTCTCGGATGTGGGATCGAGAGTCTCGCGTTGCCGCGGCTTCCCCCTGTCGTCGGCCGGGGTTCGGACTGAACCGGGATATGGTGTCCGGCGGTACGGAGAGCGGCTTCCTTCGATGTACCGGCGGATGTCATGATTCTGAAGGTTTTCTTTGAAGTGCAGTGAGTGTCACTTCAAGTATCTGCCCCGAGAACAGTGAGTGTTCTTCGGGACGGTAGAAATAAAAATGTGAGGGTTAGATCCCCTTCTTCTAGCGCCAATTGTTGCTACCCAAAATATTATCCGGAGATAGATATTGCTGGAATGGATGGGATAGCAAACAAATGCAAGAGCACTTCCGTGAGAAAGATAAATAACACAAGATTTGCCGGGGTTGTTAGTCCCGGGCTTGAATGCTCTCGCGAGATATTATTAATACCAATATTCGGGGATACAAGTACTAATGTAAGAATACAATTACAATGAGTGTAAAGATTCTTGTTATCTTAGCTAGTGAGCGTGTAGATTGCCGGAAGAACCAGATTTGATGCTCTGTGAGTTCTTGAAACAAAGGAGATGAACAGTCGCGGCGGTGAGAGATCGACCGTCTCTCACGGCGAGTATTTCATGGATGCTTGGGCTCTGGGCTTATGAATCCCTTGGAATCATCTAGTGGAGACTTGCTGCTTCGCCGATCGTCTTACGGGACGAGAGATTTGGAGAGAGAAGTCTGAGATGGATTAGGTGAGATAGCCGGAGCTTGATGATATGTTTGTTCTTCAAGATTTCCGTGAATGAATTCGGAATATGAGAGAATGAGTTCAACGTAAGTCAAATGAATTCGGAACCTTTTTCCAGTAGGAGGAGGTTCTCTATTTATAGGGCTTGGATACGCCGGCGATCGCCTTTTCGCATTATAATAATCGGGCGATCGTCTTTTAGCACATGGGCCTGTCCCTCAAAGTCTGCAGGAGTTCTTTGGCGATCAGGCGGTCCAATGGGGAGCTTACACGCGTCCTGAGTTGCTATCACGGGCGGTCCCACTGACAACTTTCGGCGCGCCTGCCGGTAGGTGAGGTAGGTGACAGGCTGTGGTCAAAGGTCTTGTCTGTCAGCAAAAGATCTCATCTGTTTGCGAAGATCTTGTCAGCGCCTTTTGTGGATCTGCACGTGGGTGCTTTCCTGAGATCCAGTCCTTGATAGCTTTGACGGGCGATCGTCTCTGCTCGGGGCGTAGGTCGATTGCCCTTAGCCGGTCACTAGAGTAGATCGCCAGCTGCCAAAGGGCGATCGCCTTGGGAGTCGATCGCTAGGTACCTGATGGTGGTCTGATATCTTCGACTTGGCGAGCTAGCCATAGTTTGACTGATGTTGACTTGGTCGCTCGGCCTTATAGTCGATCGCCTGTCGGGATGAATAAATCGTGACACAACAGTTGGTATTTGTTATTGTCATTTCGTTTCATCAGCATTGTAAATTCTTACGTAAAGGATTTACGGCGCTGTAATATTCCTGAATATATCGGGGGTGTTACAGAATATGGTATCGGAGCTTAGATATCTTGGCCGTTGGGTTAAAATAGGGGTCGTATATGTCTTTTGAAGTAACCGGCCGTGCATAACATCATTGTACTGCCTACGTCTTCGTGCGAGCGGTGGTTGTAAGTTCCTAAACTCTATCTCATCCTTTACATGTTATACCTCTTTATACTTGAACGTTAGAACAATATTGTTTCCTGTATATTGAGTATTTATACTTACAGTATTTTGAGAGGAGGACGTGGACGTGGTCGTGGTCGTGGACGCGGACGTCGGAATGCTGAGAGAGAATTATCTCAGATACTTTCATTTCTTGGTATTTGTTATTGTCATTTCGTTTCATCAGCCTTGTAAATTCTTACGTAAAGGATTTACGGCGTTGTAATGTTCCTGAATATATCCGGGGTGTTACAGAATATGGCAATGGAGCTAAGATTATGGATATCTTGGCCGTTGGGTTAAAATAGGGGTCCTATATGTCTTTTGAAGTAACCGGCCGTGCATAACATCATTGTACTGCCTACGTCTTCGTGCGAGTGGTGGTTGTAAGTTCCTAAACTCTATCTCGTCCTTTACATGTTATACCTCTTTATACTTGAACGTTAGAACAATATTGTTCCCTGTATATTGAGTCTTTAAACTTACAGTATGTTGAGAGGAGGATGTTGATGTGGTCGCGGTCGTGGACGCGGATGTAGGAATGTTGAGAGAGAAGCTTCACCTTCAAATCAGGCTAGCCACAGCTTAGGCGAGCCACAACAATCTACTAACAACGAACCAGAACCTGCTGTTCCTGACATCCTTCGTCAGGTGGTCAACCAGATGACTCAGTTTGCTCAGGTTGTAGACCGAATGCAAGTGCCAGTAGGATTGCAACCGGGAGAAAGATAGTAAGGCATCCCAGACTTGGAAAATCGAGGAGTTTGACGGCTACAGGAAGTGGCAAATATGCATCCTCCAAAATTCTATGGTTTTTCTGAGACATTGACATGGGATCACTGGTTGAAGGAGCTGGAGAAAATATTCGCCGGGATTAACTGCCCAGACGACCGGAGAGCCTCTATTGCCCAGTACTTTCTGACAGGGGAAGCGTCCGAGTAGTGGGAAGCAATCCGACTTATAGATCATGATGCCGACTGGGGAGAATTTAAATTGATGATGGAAGCTCAGTACTGTCCCCGTCCGATAAGGGAAGCTAAGGTTCGAGAGTTTTTCTTCGTGCAGCCTTCAGACGTGCCACTATCTCAGGCGATTAAAACGTTCAATCAGCAGCTAGCGTTTGTTCGACACCTGGTCAGAACCGATTCATAAATGATGATACATTTTGATATGAGAATGAAACCGGAGATATAGAGGTACATGTCAGTTTTCGAATGCACCACTCTCCATCAGTATCAGGACAAAGCGTTGGCGTATGAAATAAAAGAAGCAGCGATGGAAAAGTTCACAGAATCCAAGAAACAGAAAGTCTCTGGTGGTTTCACAGAGCATAAGAGTAGTGGGTCCCGCAAATCCCAGTCATCCTATCATTCATTCAAGAAATCTCCGCATCCATCCAAGAGTGGAAAGAACTTCAGAGCGGTATCAACACCGACAGATGTGGTCAAGAGCTGTTTTAATTGTGGTCGCCTAGCACACCTTTGGCGTGATTGTTTCCGTTCTCCAGTAACCTTTTATGATTGCGACAGGAAGGGCATCGTGCGAAGTTTTGTAAGGATACTACGAAATTAAATGGAGCTCGTACTTCGCAGCCGGCTCAGAAAGAGGCAAGTGTTCAGCAGACGCAGCAGAGTGTCCAGCTACCCCAGAGTTTTGGTCAAGGACGAGGCATAGGACAGTTCGACCGAAAGGGGACATCGAGTGCCGGATCCATTCCTCAACGCCTGTATGAGATGAGGAGGGCAAACGATCAGGATGCTGTTGTCGCATAAGGTACCGTTCAGATTCTTTCAGAACCAGTTAGCATTTTATTCGATACATGGGCTACACATTCGTTTATATCATTATCTTGTGTTAATCGTTTGAACATTTCTAGTTTTCATAATTGTGAGCCTTATGTTGTGAGTTTACCGAGTGGGGGAGAATTGTGGGGAACCTAGAAACTAGAGATTTTCCAATATCAATTTGAGGCAGAGAGTGGCCCTCGAATCTGATTGTAATAGAAATGCAAGGAGACGACCGGATTCTCGGAGATGATTGGCTTAATCGATATGGACCTATTGTAAACTACCGGAAGAGGAATATCTCGATGATAGTTGAATATGGTTCCAAAATATTGTTCGAGGGATGGATACCAGGAAGCTCAGGAAAGATGATCAAAGCAATGAAAGTTGTCAAACTGCTAAAACAGGGCTATATTCAGCCAAGCGTTTCGCCCTGGGGTGCACCAGTTCATTTTGTCCAGAAGAAAGATGGATCGCTTCAATTGTGTATTGACTATCGAGAGATGAACAAGATGAAGATCAAGAACAAGTACCCGCTGCCACAGATTAATGATTTGTTTGACTAATTACAATGAGCAACAGTATTTTCTAAGATCGATCTGAGATCGGGATATCATCAGTTGAGGATTATGGGATCCGATGTTTCGAAGTCAGCGTTCAGAACTCTCTACGGACACTATGAGTTTGTAGTAATTCCGTTTGGTCTCACTAATGCACCTGCAGTGTTCATGCAGTTGATAAATCGAGTGTTCATAGAGTATTTGGACAATTTTATAGTTGTGTTTATTGATGATATTCTGGTTTATTCCAAGAGCCCGGAAGAGCATGCACAGCATTTACGGGTCGTTTTGGACCTCTTGAGAAGCGAGCAGTTATATGTCAAACTTTCTAAGTGTGAATTCTGGCTAAAGGAAGTGATGTTCCTCAGTCATGTGGTATCAGCGGAAGGAGTCCGAGTAGATCCACAAAAAGTCGAAGCAATTTTAGATTGGAAGTCTCCTAAGAACGTGAAGGAAGTTAGAAGTTTCCTAGGACTTGCTGGGTTCTATCATCGGTTCGTGGAAGGGTTCTCCAAAATTTCCCGTCCACTTACTCGATTACTGCAGAAGACCCAAAAGTTTGAGTGGAACGAGATGTGCTAGGCCAATTTTGATGAATTGAAGAAGAGATTGATGACGACACCGATTTTAACACTACCACAGGGAAGCAACAAACCAAGGTCTCGGGTGTATACTGATGCAGGATGAGAAGATGATTGCCTACGCGTCACGACAGTTGAAGCCCTATGAAGTAAATTATCCAACACACGATTTGGAGTTGGCAACTGTGGTTTTCGCCTTGAAAATTTAGAGACATTATTTGTACGAGACTCACTGTCAGATCTTCATGGATCATAAGAGTCTCAAATACATCTTCAGTCAGAAAGAGATAAACATGCGGCAGAGGGGATGGTTGGAATTGATTAAGGACTATGACTTGGAGATTCTTTATCATCCAGGCAAAGCAAATGTTGTGGCCGATGCATTAAGCCGCAAACCTGTCTCTATTTTCGAATGCTGGAGACTCTCACCTCCCATACCAGCATTCAACAAGAATTGATTCGCGAAGGAATTAAATTATGGTTGCAAAGAGTCCAAGGACAACTGTGTGTGATGGAATTAACTTCATCATTAACCGAAGAAATCAAATCTAAGCAATTAGATGATCCTTTAATGATTCGGTTACGTGATGAAGTGAGTAAGGGAAAGGCCCCAGGATTTGTAATTCATGATGATTGAGTTTTGAGATTCCAGAGTCGACTTTGTGTTCCCTATGTCGATGTTTTGAAACAGTCAATCATGAAGGAAGCTCACAGCGCGCCTATTCTATCCACCCGGGCACCAATAAGATGTATAAGGATCTGAAGCGGAATTTCTGGTGGGGAAACATGAAGAAAGATGTAGCAGATTATGTCTCCAAATGTTTAATTTGTCAGTAGGTTAAGATCGAACATCAACGACCTATCGAGATGCTGAAGCTTCTCCCAATTCCTGAATGGAAGTGGGAGGATATATCGATGGACTTCATCACTAATATGCCGAAGACCAGAACCAGGATGAACATGATTTGGGTGATAGTTGACCGTCTAACCTAATCGGATCATTTTATGGGCATAAAGGACACTTGGGGACCAGATAAGTTGGCACGAGTGTTTATTGCAGAGATAATCTGATTATATGGTACCCCGAAGACCATTATTTCTGACCGAGACGGTCGCTTCGTGTCATATTTTTGGAAAGCAGTTCATAAGGCCTTGGGAAGGGAACTGAGCTGAACTTTAGCACAGCTTATCATCCACAGACAGACGGACAGTCCAATAGGACTATTCAAACAATGGAAGACATGCTGAGAGCTTGTGCCTTAGATTGGTCGACTGAGTGGGAAGTTCATTTACCATTGATTGAATTCACTTACAACAATAGTTGGCATGCTTCCATTAAGATCGCACCTTTTGAAGCATTATACGGGAGGAGATGCAGATCGCCCCTGTGTTGGGACAATTCACCAGACTTGATCGGGACGGAACCGGAGTTGATCGTACAGACGCGAGAGAAGACAACTTTGATTCGTGAAAGACTATTAACCGTCCAGAGTCGGCAGAAATCTTATGCAGACGTACATCGTCGCCCGTTAGAATTTGGTATTGGAGATCATGTACTTTTAAGGGTTTCTCCTACTCGGAGAATTTTTCGTTTTGGGAATAAGGCAAAACTGAGCTCGAGATATATTGGACCGTTCGAGATTCTTGAAAGAGTTGGAGAGTTGTCGTACAGGTTAGACTTACCGCCATCGCTGAGTCATGTTCATAATGTGTTCCACGTAGCTCAGTTACGGAAGTACATATCAGATCCCAGTCATGTCATTGATTTCGGTGAGATTGAAGTCGCTAAGGATGGCACGTTTGAAGAGAAACCGGTCAAGATACTCGAAAGTTGAGTCAAACAATTGAGAAATAAACCAATCATTTTGGTTAAGGTTCAATGGTCGCGCCACGGAGTTGAAGAATCTACTTGGGAGACGGAAGATAGTATGAAGTCTAGATACCCAGAATTATTTTTATCTTGAGTTTCGGGACGAAACTCCTTTTTAGAGAGAGAGTATGTAATATTCGGATATATTGTTGAGTATTTCGTCTGTATTTGAACCTTGTATTATTTGAATTTGTGATAGCGATGATCGAAGTATGATCTTTTCCGTATTCGTATCCACATACGTGATAATATCAACTTGTAATTTTTCACATGCAACTACGTCGTAACGTACGCTAGCTAGTAAGCGTAACCTACGTTACGAGCTACAGGTAGCGTACGCTATGAGCAAGGCATAGCATACGTAAGGCAGTCAATAATTTGATCAAGGCGGCGAGCACATGGGCCAGCTGGTGGAGGGCCCGGATAAGATTCCCGCAGCATGAACCTGGACAGTTCTGGGTCAACGGGGTTTAACGTACGCTAAGTGATGTATATAGCGTACGCTAAGTATAGTGGATTACGTACGTAACTGGGTTGATATAGCGTACGTAAGAGAGAACAGGAATGAGGCAGTAAGCTACCATGGAACGATAATGTACGCTAAGGATATCGGGTAGCGTTCGCTAAGTGAATAACGTACGTAAGGCACTAAGGCTAACGTACGTAAAGCTTAGGA
Organism: Orobanche coerulescens; assembly: GCA_033398695.1. NCBI lineage: Eukaryota > Viridiplantae > Streptophyta > Magnoliopsida > Lamiales > Orobanchaceae > Orobanche > Orobanche coerulescens. The sequence goes on from CM065807.1 coordinate 38,985,231, forward strand.
CAGTATATATATGGGACAGCACCCATTCCATTCCACTTTGTTTTCTTTCATTCTCCTTCGTTTTCCTTCAAGACCAGAGAGCCCCCCTAACACTTAAACACCTATATATCATCTTTACTTGATCATTGAGGATTGGAAGCACCTTGGATTGGTACTCAAGCTTCCGATATTGGATTTTCGTTAAGTGTTCATCATCATCTTCTACATTAAGGTATGTTGATACTTTCCAAACTCAAATCCTTGTTCTTAAGGAATGATATGAGCATGCTTCTGAGATCATTGGATTGGTGAGTAACCCTTTAAGTTAAACACCATGTTTAAGGAATTTGGAATGATTATACATAGGTTCACCATTGTTAAGAGTATTATAGTTCGAACCTCATTATGTTGAACATAGTAGGGGAAGTTTTCTGATATTGTAATCTGCATTAATTGGAGTTTTCGATATGATCAAGACTTGCTATTACTATCACTTTTTGTTAGATGAACTTAGAAGGATAAACATTGAAGGTTTTGTCATATCTTGTAAAGGTGGATTGATTAGCCGATCTTTAGGATGAAAGTTTGAATGTAGTGGTGATATTGATAACAACCATGGATTTTCCGAACTACATATGGGAATTTATAATCGAGTTTGGAATATGGCATTTTGATGACATGTTATCCTTGAATTCGAAGACGTCGAACACCGTAAGATCATTCAATTTCGCATGAGAAATGTATTTGTGAGTATAACGTACGTTAAGCATTATACATTACGTACGTTATATCATCAGGTGAGACAGTCGTCTGATCAGAGAAGAGAACTGTCAAATACATGCTTAGCGTACGTTAGGCTTTGGAACTTACGTACGCTAACATACAGACTTAACGTACGTTACGTTGGGTATGTAACGTATGTTATGGAGAGATCAGGCAGGATACATAATGTTGACAACTTTCGGCCATAGTTTAGGATGTTAGATGTTTGTATGTTAGTTATATGACATGAGATGAACCCTATCTTATTTCTTTTGTTTAAGGTCCGAGCTTTGCTACGTGATCGATCAAAGGGGCGACCTTCCAGTTTATTTCTATTTGTCGAAGTATTATCCTTGTCATCGATTTGAGGCAAGTACTTTAATCATAGTTGTGTGTATTAATGTCGGTTATGTTATTGTTGTATTGTGCATATGTGTTGTGATTAATTTTCCACCATGCGTTGGTCGGACGGGATCATCATGGGAATATATAGCTGTGTGCGTTGGATCTTTGGATAGGTAATTCCACCATGCGTTGGTCCGATGGGATCATCATTGGAATCTATAGCTGTGTGCGCTGGATCGTTGGAATACCGCGAGTATGTTGAGACTGTCATGATATGTTATGTGTTGTTATTATTTCTCGTTGGAGAAACTTGTCATGATTATTGTTGAATAAATCATTGTTGTATAATTATCGTACTTGTACTAGCATCATTGTGCTAACTCCTTCGGGGGTGAACATTTGTTTTATGTTCAGGATCCAGGTAAGCGGGAAAACAACCACTGGAGCTGCATGACGACGAGGGTGTAGAGTGATGTTCTGGCCGAATTTAATTGTTAGATGTTTGTGTTGATTTAATTAAGTACTCAAGTACGTTGTCTTTTGTGATTTTGGGTTCGGTTATGTATTACTGTTCTTCGTTGGACAGTTTGTATTATCAGTACTGATTCAGAACCATTGTATTTTATCTCAGATACTTTCATTTGTTGGTATTTGTTATTGTCATTTCCTTTCATTAGCCTTGTAAATTCTTACGTAAAGGATTTACGGCGCTGTAATATTCCGGAATATATCGGGGGTGTTACAAAATCTAAGTGCTAAAAGGAAACATATTTCCGACTACCCGAAGGTTCAGAAAACAACCACAAACGTAATTACCCCATAACTTTGGAAAATTACAAAACAACCCAAAATGTCCGAAATACACGATATACGATCGAAACACCAAGAAAAAGCTCACAACATGCATAATAACATAAGATGGATTTACGGCAACCCGAAACGGCAGTTACGAACAACAATTTCGAGAATCGAACCAAATAGCGACGGAGATGACATTAAACGCGGAATTAAGTAAAATAAGTTCGAAACAAGCTCGGATGACAAAGAGTCCAGTATTAAATATTCTCGAAATATCCATACGGTTACAAGCGAGTTGTAGGTCACAAGTCGTCCAGGAATAAGTCTAGAGGGGGGGTGAATAGACTTATTGAAACTCTTAAACTCGTTTTCTTGAAGAGTGAGTTTCTTCAGCTGATAGGTAAACAAATGACTTGGAGTGGTTTGTTCTTGATACGTGCTGAAGTCAGCTGATGACGAATATAAAACAGCTAATGAAACACTTAACAATGAATGCAGCAGTTAAAGTATGATGCAATAAAAGCGATAAAACGCAGGCAATTATAGTGGTCTCAGAGGTGGGGTAATCCTCTACTAATCCACTTTTCTCCAAACCAGTTGGAGATGAACTCACTATAATTCTCAACCAGTGATAAATATTACAGTGATTCAACCAAACTACAACAGCTTCCAACCAGTGGAAATCCGTGCCGTTGTAACACACTTGACTGCCTTCCACCTCTTGATCCTCTATCGTTGGATGCCTTTACAGTCTCTAACTTCAACCAGTGATGTACCCCGAACTCAGGATTATAGACAAGAGTTTTTGTCTTCTCCAACTAAGAGCTTCTTCAAGTATGAACTTTTTAGAACCGCTCTTTTCACGATGCTGTATTTCGCTTTAGATAGCTTGAATGCTTTGATCGCTTGAAAGTATGTTAGCACCGGTTATTGTTGTATATGTATGCTCAGCTTCAAATCTTCGGAAATATATAGGTCACGATCTATGAGCTTTTCCTTATAGCCATTGCAAATTTTTTCAACAAATCCGTCCGTTGGAGAGGTAGACTTCATTGTTTTCTTTCTGAACGTTGCAAGGCTGGATTCCCATATTTTAATCTATCTTCCGACCATTGTGAAGACTTCTACATGTGATGCGCCGAATCTTTTGAATATAATACGATTAAAGTCTTCAAGGTGGGTCTGGATGATTTATTTAAATCATATCTCTTGCGGGAATCTCTTCAATTTGTCTCTTCACGTTGCATGTGACTTTCCGTAATACTTGACTTTTCAACGCATGCTGACATGGACTTGGAGTACTTGGCTGATCTCGACTAGGCTGATGTGCAGTTAACTTCTCTGCAGTCTGGACCTCTCTGATGTTCACTGTTTAGAACTTGTCTGATCAGGTGACTTGTCTGAGGTATCTTGACTGTAGTCTGGTCAAACATCTCTGATAAATTTTTGTTGACCAGAACTATTCTGACTTGACTCGGCTGTACCTCTCTGATGAACTTAGCTGTTCTCTAGTACTTAGCCGATTTTTAGCCTAACTTATTTTTGGCCTATAGAAGATACTCATTTGGTTATTCTTTACATTTTGCCAAGTTTTATACTTAACATTATTTGGCCTATGGAAGATACTCATTTGGTTCTTCCTTACATTTTTGCCAAGTAATAAACATTTGAATTTATATTGATGACATCATCAAAATCTAACAAGTATTCCTAACAAATTCCCCCTATTTTGATGATGGCAAAACTTAAGGAAATATTCAAATGAACAAGTCTGCACTTGAGTGCAAGACATAAACTAAAATCAGTCTAATTTTTGAGACAACTGGGAATTGTCATTCAAAAAGACTGTTATAAAATTTTCTGAATCGATTACACATGCATGTCTGAATTTTACAAGAAAATTTTCAAGTACATAATTTATTACAGGTGCAGAATAAGTAAAAATCATCTGCCTCTTCGAATAGGCTGTTTGGCAGGCCTGAAGGGTTTAGCTCCAATTGGTCTTGTCTTGATAGGGGAAAGACCATACTTCCTCTTCACAACAAGAGCTGCGAAGGCTTGTTCTTCTTGGGATGAAAACTTGTTCTCAAGACAAAGCTTCTTGATTTTCCTCTGTAGCGCAAGTTCATCCAACGCACCTCCTATTTCCAAAGTAGGAGGATCTTTGGCACTGAATGGAGGGATCATGGGATAAGCATTATGTGCCTCAGCATGTTTCTTCAGAATAGTCCAGAGTTGTGGGTGGGCTTCTTCCATAAAGTTGATGAAGATCTGTTGTGGGGAGAGATTATCATCCTGGAGTATTTCCCAGATGTAGTAGTCTCTGATGAATTTCTTTCTTGCAGATCCCCACATGGGCAGAGCTTCATAAGGTACAAAATCCTCCACAAACCACAAATCCTTTCCTTTCCACTCTAGAGTAGGCTCAAAACATCCTCTAGTCCTCCTCTTCTTGCCTTCAGGCTAGTCTGCCTGTTCTTCTGGTGCTGCTCCTCCCTTCCTCTTGGCTGAGGATGTCCTAGCAGTGATCATCTGGACATCCTGCCTCTTCTTCGTTCTTAGCTCCTTCCTTATCTCTCCTTGACTGCTGCCTTCCCCCTGTATTCTATCTTCCCCCTTTTTGCCAGCATCAACTAAGGTAGTCAATTGCTGCTCTATTCTGCTCATCCAATCAGACATGCCAAATGGCATTTTGTTGTTGGTATGGGGAGGAGGCTGAGGTACTTCCCTCTGCAGCAAAGTGTCAATCTTTGCATTGATGGTTTGGTGGTCAGGAGTGACCTGAGATGTCAGCAGCTCTCCAATGGTATCCTTCACTATTTGCCTGATCAGCTCAGTCACGGCAGGTGAGATCTGAGCTGGTGGAGAGTGCTCGCCTGAGCCTTCTGCAATTGAAGCACTGGACAGCAAGCTTCTATCTGCAGCTGGTACTCCAGATGGGGTCTTCTCTGGGGTCCCTGATCTGGAGTCCTCAGCTAACTCCGCGTCTAGGCTGGTGTACCGGGCAGGTGCCCCAGTCCTATCTGTAGCCTCTTGTATCGGCTCTGGCTCCGACTCCCTTTCTCCTTCTTCCTTCTATTGCTCTTTCTCCTGCTCTTCCTCTTTTTCTTCTTCAATATTTTCTTTTTCTTTTTCTTTTTCAGCTCCTTGATCTCCTCCTTCATCATCATCCTCATCATCATCATTATCATCATCACCCTTTTTCCCATCTTTTTCTCCTTCATCCTCATCATCCTTTTCACCTTCATCATCCTCCTTCTCTCCTTCATCATCTTCCTGTTCTACTTCGTCTCCTTCTTCTTCTTCTTCTTCAATCAACTCTTCTGTTTTCTTAATTTCTTCAGATTGTTTTTCAACTAAAATCTTTTCTTCTTCATTTCTCTCTTTCTCTTCCTCTTCTTCGTCATTTATGACAACGACTTCCTCATTTTCTTCTCCATTTACCTCTTCAATTCTAATTTCTCTCTCTTCTTCCACCTACTCCTCTTCTCCAAAGGAACCATCAAAAATACTAAACATAATGGAATGGATGAATTGGTCCATGTTGGTTTTAAAATGAGACATGAACCAATTATCCTGGAGGATTACCACTACGTCTGATTCTTTACAAAAGTGAATCAGTACCTCCTCTGTGGCTTGGGGATATTCCCAACCACTGGTGTTAATGTAAGTTTGAAGATTTGTAAATGACAGAGATTTGAAAAACTTCCACTCTTCAAAAATATTGACAAAAGAGTGTTTAATGCTTGTGGTTTAACAAGCTGTAATTGTTCAATGGATAGGTTGAAAACATTATTCTCTAGCAGGTTAAATGTGTAATTAACTTCAGGGATTGATATGATTAAACCTGCTTCTTCTTCCTCAGGAATGTATGCTGGAGTGAGGACAGCCACAATCTGAGTCTCCAAACTGCTTGGAGCAGGCTGGTCTTCCAGGTGAGTAGGTGACCTGGCTGCTGGACTGGCATAGTGATCTGACTGCTCCTCCTCACTAAACTGTAGTCTCCTGGGTCTCTTGAGAGAGGGTTCTGGTGATGATTGCATGATCGATGGTTCTCCAGGGGCTGGTCCCTTTCTCTTGAATCGGACAGCTATGGGAGTGTTATCTGACTCGGAGTCTGACTCATTGCGATTAGGTTGGCCGCAGTCGGTCGACTACTTTGAAGAATAGTATCTGGGGTAAGTCCTTATGTCAGGTAGCTCCTTCAACATCTGGGCTGCTCTCCTTGTGCCTCCTAATTTTGTCAACGTCTCTTGGTCCAGATGACCAAGTCTTTTGTTGGGGTGGAAGGGGTCAGTGCTTCCCTTCGCCATACCTGTCTTTTCCAGCATCCAACTCAGCTGCGTTCCAAATGCCAGCTTTGTTTTAAATCTATTCTCATCAACAATCCATTCGGCTTTGTTGACCTCGCGAACAAGTTTCCTAAAAATGTAATCCGCCCAATCAATTTCCTCATCTTGAATCAGTGCTCCCAGCTCCATGAACTTCGCCGACGACAGTTGATCGTAACTGCCGACCATTCCCATAATGATCTTGTTGGTTATATCCAACGCAAAATGATAGAACTTCTTAATCTCACTCCTTTTAGCAGTGAGTTTCAGTTTTTCCGGCTGAATCTCCATCTTGATCTTCTTCCAGGTTTCAATTCTTGTTTATTGCCTCGGCTGACTATGCCGCGGTGCTTCATACCGAAAACTGTACGAATCGACTCTCGCGATATGTCGACTTGTCTTCCACCAACTGTGCTCCGAATTCCATCTTGAATCAAACAGGCTTCGCGATAGAACGCGATAACATCCTCCTTGTACAAATGTTGAGGGTTGATGTCCAGGAATGGGTAGATCCCATTTAGCTTCATCGTGCGGATTAGATCAAGCACGTCGTAATCCTCCAGATTTGCTTCCAATAATCCTTCGAAATCGACAACCAGAGAGAAGATAATCTGGTCCTTGACCGATTTCATGTTAACGCCTTCGAAATAGGATTCTATTTCTGCAAACAAAGGATTTTTAGTGTATTTGGAGTTCAAGAATTTTTCTTCTGTAAATCTAGGGTTTCTGGTAAGCGTAAAAGGTAAAGTGAGGATTTTCTTTCCTTATAAAGAAGATGAAAAGATGTTGGATTAAATTATTATTTATTTTTAAACGGTGGTACGCCTTTTGAGATTCTATTTAAATTTCAAATTTGAATCGGTGGTCCAGGTTTTAATTTTGAATTTTGACGGTTGGTTTTGATTGGCCACCGGGGAGGTCGATTTAACAAGCGATTGCCACGTGTATTTAGATTGCCATTTGTGAACCACTTTTGAACCAAAATATTATTATACATAAGGTAGATAATAATTAAATATTCAGAGGTCGGTTGAGTTTAGAAAACTTTGCTGGTTTGACTGTTGACTGTTGACCGTTCTGCATAAGGTGAGTTGACTCCATGGACTTCTCGCCTGGGATTCTGATCAGCTAGGTTTCTTTGTCCGTCCTTCGTCCTCTTGTCTGCATTAGCTAGGATCTGATTCCTTTAATCAGCTGGGTCCGTCCTTCCTCTGAAATGCTTCAGCATGCTTCTGTACTAGATTCCCAATCTAGTAATCCAAGATCTCTACTCAGCTCCAAAAACCTTTCTTCTGGCAAAGGTTTGGTAAAGATGTCAGCTATTTGGTAGTCTGTGCTGACTCTTTCAACTCTAACTCTTTTGTTAAGCACATGGTCTCTGATGAAGTGGTGCTTAACATCAATGTGCTTGGTCCTCGAATGCAAAACTGGATTGTTGGTTATTGAAATAGCACTATTGTTATCACACCAGATAGGGACTTCATTGGCAATGATATTATAATCCCTTAGCTGTTGTCTGATCCATAAGATCTGGGCACAACAGCTACCTGCAGCTAGGTATTCTGACTCTGTGGTGGAGATAGAGTTAGAAACCTGCTTCTTGCTAAATCAGGATATCAGTCTGGTTCCTAGGAATTGACACGTTCCACTAGTGCTCTTCCTGTTGATTTTGCATCCTGCGAAATCTGCATCTGAATATCCTGACAGCTCGAAGTTATCATCCTTGGGGTACCATAGTCCAACATTGACTGTAGACTTAAGGTACTTTATTATCCTCTTGGCTGCATCTAGGTGTGATTGCTTCGGCTTGGATTGGAATCGCGCACAAACTCCTACGGCATAGGATATGTCTGGACTGCTTGATGTGAGGTAAAGCAATGATCCAATGAGTCCTCTGTAGTGGGTTGAGTCCACTGATATGCCTCCCTCATCTGCATCTAAGTGAGTACTTGTGCTCATAGGGAATCTTGCTGGCTTGGCTGATTCCATTCCAAATCTCTTGATCAGATCTTTGGTATACTTAGCTTGGTTGATGAAAATTCCTTTTTCCATCTGCTTAACTTGTAGTCCGAGAAAGAAGTTAAGCTTTCCCATCATACTCATCTCAAATTCTCCTTGCATGAGGTTGGAGAATTTCTCACATAGCTCTGTATTGGTTGATCCGAATATGATGTCATCCACATATATCTGGACTATTAATATGTGACCTTCGTGCTCCACTCTGAATAGGGTCTTGTCCACTTTCCTTTTGCAAAAACCATTCTTCTAAAGAAACACAGACAATGTTTCATACCACGCTCTTGGTGCTTGCTTAAGTCCATAGAGAGCCTTCAACAGCTTATAGACTTTGTCTCCTTTGACAAAACCTGGGGGTTGCTCTACATAGACTTCTTCTTCCAAGATGCCATTTAGAAAATCACTCTTTACATCCATCTAATAGACTTCAAAATCTTTGAATGCAGCATATGCGAGGAATAGTCTGATGGCCTCTAATCTTGCAACGGGTGCATAGGTTTCATCAAAATCTATTCCTTCACACTGTGCATATCCTTTTGCTACAAGTCTGGCTTTATTCCTAACAACAGCTCCTTCTTCATCACTCTTATTTTTGTACACCCACTTGGTGCCAATAACCTTATTGTGATCAGGTCTGTCTGTTAGTTCCCAAACTTTATTTCTTTCCATCTGCTCCAGTTCTTCTTGCATGGCATTTATCCAAGAATAATCTTCTAAAGCTTGTTCTGTTGTTTTAGGTTCTATCTGTGACATAAAGCATGAGAACATAGCCATTCCTGTTGGTAGAGTTGACTGTCTTATCTTAACTCCATCAGTCAGCTTCCCGATAATTTGCTGGATTGGGTGATCTTTGAGCCACTTGGGGATATCGTCTTCTGCTGGGTCTGTTCCCCCTGTTAAATTGCTCGGGTAGATTTTACGCATCACACAGGTTACGGTCTCCTTGGTGCAATTTGGATCAGCTACCGTCTTGTCATCTGCAGGTTGGTTCTGATCTGCAGATGAGTCTTCGTCAGCTACAGCTGGGTCTTCATCAGCGGCAACTGGATCAGATAGGTTTGGTGATCTTGTCTGATCTGCAGTTGGGTCTTGGCGGCTACGGATTGGATCATCGGTGATGTAGGTGATTCCACCATTCCAGTGTCATGTACAATGACTTCTTCAAGGGTCGCTGATTTGAGCTTGTTCTCAATTAGCTCAACTTGCTTCCTATACTCAACAGTAGATTCATCAAAAACAACATGGGATGTTTCCTCCACAACTAAGGTTCTTTTGTTAAATACTCTATATGCCTTGCTTCTTTGTGAGTATCCCACAAAGAGACCGTCATTAGTTTTAGCATCAAAGGCATTTAGTTGTGTCTTACCGTTGTTGTGGATGAAACACTTACAACCAAAAACATGAAAATAAGCGATAGTAGGAGTTCTATTATTCCAAACCTCATAGGGAGTTTTGCCATGTCTCCCTACTATCATACTCCTGTTACAGTATGACAAGGCGTGTTGACAGCTTGACCCGTAACCGCTTGGCGAGTCCGCTCGCAATCATGGACCTTGCCGCTTCCTTCAGGGTTCTATTTCTTCTTTCGGCAACGCCATTCTGCTGGGAGTCACGGCCGCAGAGAGCTCATCTTTGGATCCCATTACGATCGGTATGTCGGTGATCTCCTTGTTGAGAAACTCTCCTCCTCTATCTGATCTGATCTTGATGATGGATAGGGATTTCTCATTCTGGATCCTTCTCAGCAGCTCAGGTAGCTTGGTCAAGGTTTCACTTTTCTTATACAAGAAGATAATCCAAGTGTACCTTGAATAATCATCTACTACAACAAGTGCATGCTTTCGGCCGCTTAGAGTCCTTGGCTTGATAGGACCAAATAGATCGATGTGTAGTAGATCTAAGATCCTTGTTGTGAGAGTTGTAGGTTGGACTGGCTTGAATGATGCTCTGGTCTGCTTTCCTTTCTGACAGGCATCACAAAGCGCTTCCTTTTTGAATGGTTCATCTGGAAATCCTCTGACCAGCTTCTGAGAACTGATCTTATTGATGGCTTTGAAGTTCAGGTGACATAGTCTTTTGTGCCACAGCCATCCATTCTCAGCTACTGTCTTAGATAGAAAACAGGAGTTAGGTGTTCCTGTGTTCCAATCTATCATGTAGACATCTCTCCTTCTAAATCCTTGTAGCTTCACCTCTCCAGATAGGATATTTATCACCATATATTTCCAAATGGTGAAGACTACTAGATTCTTCTCGTCGCAAAACTGGCTTATGCTCAGGAGGTTGTACTTGAGCCCTTTGACATAATGAACTTTGGATATCACAATATTTCCTTGGTGCAGCTCTCCAAAGCCCTTTGTTTGTCCTCTAGAGCTATCTCCAAAAGTTACATCAGGACCTATTTCTTTGGTGTATTTGGACAGCATCTTCTTGTTCCCGGTCATGTTCCTTGAGCATCCAGAATCTACAAACCATTCTTCACCTCCAAAGTTTGAATTTGTGGAGATGTGGTTGTAGTCCTTCCACCTTTTCTGCAATCAGACAAGCAGAGATTTAGGTACCCAAATCTGTCTGGGTCCTTTGGGGTTAGCTGGTTTCCTGGAGAATTGATTTCTCCTTGGATTGTGAAGGTTGTTATTATTATAACCCTCATAAGGTGTGTAAGGTCGAGGTCTGAATCTCCTGTTTGGATTGTATACTGGATATTCCTCAAAATTTTGATAGTGTGGGCCATTTCTAAATCTTGGCTGAGACCATTTATGAAATCTTTGAGGTCTCCACACTTGTTCATTTTGGAAATTGGGATAACCTTGAGGTTTCCATCTGCCCCTCCCATTTTGAAATCTGTTTTTAGGGAGTTGTTAGTAATAGTGGGCATGTTGTCTGGGCTGCTGCTTCTGCCTGGGCCATTGCCTAGTCACTTGTCTAGGTGGTTGCCTTGTGTATCCTGGCTGCAGCCTAGACACGTGACTTGGCTGTTGCCTGTTTTTAAATATCGGTTTATATGTAGGCTCAGCAGTCGAGACAATTGTTTCTCCCTTGATAAACTTTCTTTTAGAACTAGAGGGAGTGTGAGGATCATATCCAAGGCCTGATTTGGAATATAATGACCTTTTATTGGTACACAATTCTTCCAGAGTTGAAGACGCCTTCAGGGAGGTTATTTCCTGCGCCTGAGACTTATTTATTTGAGTCAGCTTAGTAAACTCGATTTTGGCATGAGCAAGTGCAGCTGATTTTTGTTTAAGTAAGACAGTAAGTCGATTTATCTCAGCTGTATTAACATCAGCCTGGTTTTTAAAGTCAGTTGCAGTTATTTCAACCTTATTCAGTTCTAGGCTGAGTTTTTCAAAATCATTTTTCATTTGCTATTCTCATCTTGCAGTGAGTCTTCTCTTGTCTGACTTGGTGTGCAGATTTGAGTGTTTCAAAATCTTTAAATAGCTGATTTACAGATTCGTGCAGATCCATATATTGTGACATGGCTGAACTGTTATTTGAACCAGAGGGTTTAGATGTTACCTCTTCATCAGCTAAGTTGGCCATCAGGCAGTCATACTCTTCATCATCATCAGAAAAGAATCCGCTGCTTGAATCTACATGCTCCTGGTCTTCTCTGATGAAGGCCTTCCTTCTGTCTTCTTTTCTGCCCACCTCCTTCTTGCTCTCGTCCTTCTTGAGATCAGGACAGTCGATTTGGATGTGTCCTGTCTTGTGACAATTGTAGCACTCCACCTTCCAGCTTCCAGCTTTCTGGTTCCTTCTTGGATTCTCCTTATAATTTTTCTTGTATTTGGAGTAGTTTTTCTGGAAGTTGCTGAACCTTTGCATTATAAACGCCATTTCTTCCTCAAAATCTAATGGATTTGGAGGCTTTACATCAGATAATCTCTTGGCGAGGGACTCGGCTGCAAAGGCTATTCCCTTCTCTGCAGGCTCAGTTGAGGATGAACTTGGAAGCTCGAACTCATAAGCCTTGAGAACAGCTCTTGGATCTTTATTTTATTAAGATCCTTGGATTCTCTCATGGACACTACCTTCATACTCCATTCTGGATTGAGAGATCTTAGAACCTTCAGCGCCATTTCCCTGTTGCCATAAGATTTGCCGAGGGAGTTGATTTCATTAATAATCTCAGTGAACCTTGTGTCCACTTGATCTATGGATTCGCCATTCTTCATTTTGAAGTTGTCAAATTTTTGAGTAGCAATTGACAGCTTGTTTTCCTTGATCAGCTCCGTTCCCTCACACATTAGGGCTAATGTGTCCCAAATTTCTTTGGCATTCTTGCAGTTCTTGATCTTGACCATGGTGGATTTGTCAAGAGTTTGATATAGCACATATGTGGCCCGGTTATCAAGATTGGCCAGCTTTCTTTCTTCGGGAGTCAGCTCTGTCCTCTTCTTTGGAATCTTTTCTGGCTTCCCTGCTGCGATCTCCTCTGCAGTGTTGTCCTTCTTGAAGATGAATGGACCATCCTCGATGATGCACCACATGTCATCATGGATAGAAGATAAGTGTGCCTGCATCCTTATCTTCCAAAGATCATACTCATCAACTGAAAACACAGGGAGTCTAGAATGCATGTGTTCCATTATAAACTGAGAGTAAAGATATATCTCTGATATAGATCTGGTTCGTGAGATAAATGAACCAACCTCTCTGATACCACTTGTAGGTCACAAGTCGTCCAGGAATAAGTCTAGAGGGGGGTGAATAGACTTATTGAAACTCTTAAACTCTTTTTCTTGAAGAGTGAGTTTCTTCAGCTGATAGGTAAACAAATGACTTGGAGTCGTTTGTTCTTGATACGTGCGGAAGTCAGCTGATGACGAATATAAAAAAGCTAATGAAACACTTAACAATGAATGCAACAGTTAAAGTATGATGCAATAAAATAGTAAAGAACGTAGGCAATTATAGTGGTCTCAGAGGTGGGGTAATCCTCTACTAATCAACTTTTCTCCATACCAGTTGGAGATGAATTCACTATAATTCTCAACCAGTGATAAATATTACAGTGATTCAACCAAACTACAACAGCTTCCAACCAGTGGAAATCCGTGCCGTTGTAATACACTTGACTGCCTTGCAGCTCTTGATCCTCGATCGTTAGATGCCTTTACAGTCTTTAACTTCAACCAGTGAAGTACCCCGAACTCAGGATTATAGACAAGAGTTTTTGTCTTCTCCAACTAAGAGCTTCTTCAAGTATGAACTTTTTAGAACCGCTCTTTTCACGATGCTGTATTTCGCTTTAGATAGCTTGAATGCTTTGATCGCTTGAAAGTATGTTAGCACCGGTTATTGTTGTATATGTATGCTCATCTTCAAATCTTCGGAAATATATAGGTCACGATCTCTGAGCTTTTCCTTATAGCCGTTGCAAATCTTTTCAACAAATCCGTCCATTGGAGAGGTAGACTTCATTGTTTTCTTTCTGAACGTTGCAAGGCTGGATTCCCATATTTTAATCTATCTTCCGACCGTTGTGAAGATTTCTACATGTGATGCGCCGAATCTTTTGAATATAATACGATTAAAGTCTTCAAGGTGGGTCTGGATGATTTATTTAAATCATATCTCTTGCGGGAATCTCTCCAATTTGTCTCTTCACATTGCATGTGACTTTCCGTAATACTTGACTTTTCAACGCATGCTGATGTGGACTTGGAGTACTTGGCTAATCTCGACTAGGCTGATGTGCAGTTAACTTCTCTGCAGTCTGGACCTCTCTGATGTTCACTGTTTAGAACTTGTCTGATCAGGTGACTTGTCTGAGGTATCTTGACTGTAGTCTGGTCAAACATCTCTGATAAATTTTTGTTGACCAGAACTATTCTGACTTGACTCGGCTGTACCTCTCTGATGAACTTAGTTGTTCTCTAGTACTTAGCCGATTTTTAGCCTAACTTATTTTTGGCCTATAGAAGATACTCATTTGGTTCTTCTTTACATTTTGCCAAGTTTTATACTTAACATTATTTGGCCTATGGAAGATACTCATTTGGTTCTTCCTTACATTTTTGCCAAGTAATAAACATTTGAATTTATATTGATGACATCATCAAAATCTGACAAGTATTGCTAACACGAGTCACTAAGAACGAAAATACCTCAAAATAAAAAATACCGGAAAAAGGAAAAATGCGGATATTACATTCCCCTCTCTAAAAACAAGTTTCGTCCCGAAACTTAAGAAACAAACAACTCGGGGTACCTAGCACACATGCTATCCTCGGTTTCCCAAGTTTCCTCCTCAAAACCATGTCTCAGCCACTGCACCTTGACCAACGGAATGGTCTTATGCCTCAGTCGCTTCTCACGGTGCTCCAAAATCTTCAAGGGACGCTCCTAGAAGGTAATATCCTCAGCGATACCGATCTCACCATAGTTGATGACATGACTAGGATCCGGAACATATTTCCTTAGCTGGGAAACATGAAAAACGCTATGGACATGACTCAAAGCCGGATGCAATGCCAAACGGTACGCCAACCCGCCGAACCTCTCTAAAATCTCAAAGGCCCCAATAAATCTCGGACTCAACTTTCCCTTCTTCCCGAAGCGAAAAACTCCCCTCATTGGCGATACCTTTAGCAAAACGTGATCTCCCACCTCTTATTCCAAAAGTCGATGACGAACATCAGCATAGGATATCTGTCGACTCTGAGCAGTCAACATCCTCTTCCAAATCAATTCCACCTTCCCCCTCGTCTCCAAAGCGATATCTGGTTCAGTCCCGACCAAATCGGATGCCTCGTTCTAACAAATCAGTGATCGACATCGCCACCCATAAAGTGCCTCATATGGTGCCATTTTGATCAATGCGTGACAACTATTGTTGTACGTGAACTCGATCAACGGTAAATGCTCCTCCCAATCACTGCTCCAATCGAGAGCACAAGCACGCAACACATCCTCCAATGTCTGGATAGTGCACTCCGACTGACCACCCGTCTGAGGGTGAAAAGAAGTACTCAGATACAAACGAGTACCCAATGCCTTATGTACCACCTGCCAAAAATGCGATACAAAACGGCCATCACGATCCGAAACAATAGATTTCGGAGTACCGTGAAATCTCACAATCTACGCAATAAATACACGAGCCAACTTTTACGGACCCAAGTATCCATGATGCATAGAAAGTGTGCCGACTTGGTCAGGCGATCCACAATCACCCAAACCATATTCATACCAGACTTCGACCTCGGCATGCTCATGATAAAGTCCAACGAAATATCTTCCCATTTCCATTCCGGAATGGGAAGCGACTGCAACAACCCGATTGGTCGCTGATGCTCGATTTTGACCGGCTGACAAGTCAAACATATCGCTACAAATCATGCGACCTCCTCTTTCATATCGTTCCACCAAAAGTTCCTCCTTAGGTCCTTGTACATCTTACTCAAACCAGGATGAACTGAGTAAGGCGTAACATGGGCCTCACGTAAAATACTCTGCCTTAATTCCAAGTCATTCGGTACACAAAGCCGACTCTGGAATCTCAACACACCATCCTCGTGAATCACAAATCCAGGAGACTTCCCTTTAAGAACATTCTCTCGGATTTAAGCAATCATCGAATCCTCCAACTGCTTCAGTTTAATTTCATCGATCAGCGAAGACGAAATTTCCAAAGCATAAAGTTGCCCGACAACTCTTGGCAACAAAATCTCAACACCCAACTCGATCAAATCACGCTGAAGCTCAGACTGAGACGTAAGTATCTCAAGCATCCGCAACGCAACCGGTTTCCGACTCAAGGCGTCTGCCATGACGTTCGCCTTCCCGGATGATAAAGGATTCAGATGTCATAATCCTTAATCAATTCCAACCACCTCCTCTGCCTCATATTCAACTCACGCTGAGTGAATATGTACTTCAAACTTTTATGATCGGTAAAAATCTGACATGCAGAGCCAAAGAGATAACGACGCTAAATCTTGAGCGGAAAAACAACTACTGCTAACTCCAAATCGTGAGTATGGTAGTTGAGCTCATACGGCCTTAACTGTCTCGATGCATACGCAATAGTTTTGTCGTGCTGCATCAACACACACCTAAGACCCTGACCTGAAGCATCACTATAAACAGCAAAACCCTCATTGCCACATGGCAACGCTAGAATCGGGGCTGAAGCCAAATGCCTCTTCAGCTCCTCAAAACTCGACTGCCTTTCGTCATTCCAGACAAACTTCTCAGATTTCTGAAGCAACTGCGTAAGTGGCCGAGCCAGTTTCGAGAACCCCTCGACGAACCTACGATAGTATCCAGCCAAACCTAAGAAACTACGGACCTCCTTGACATTCTTAGGCGGTGTCTAGCACTGCCTCAATCTTCTGTGGATCCACACGGACCCCCTCAGCTAAAATCATGTGACCTAGAAACATCACTTCCTTCAGCCATAACTCACATTTCGAGAACTTCGCATAGAGTCACCCGGTCCTCAAAATGCCCAACACCACACGCAGATGATGCGTGTGCTCCTCCTCATTCTTCGAGTAGATAAGGATGTCATCAATGAATACAATGACACACTTATCCTAATACTCGATGAAAACCTTGTTCATCAACTGCATCAACACTTCTGGCATGTTAGTTAGCCCGAAGGGCATAACCACAAACTCATAATGTCCGTATCTCGTTCGAAAAGCTGTTTTCGGGACATCGGACTCCTTCTCCCGAAGCTGATAGTACCCCGATCTCAATTCGATCTTCGAGAATACTGCAGCTCCATGCAACTGATCAAACAAGTCATCAATCCTCGGTAAGGGATACTTATTCTTGTTGGTCACTTTGTTTAGCTCGCAATAGTCGATACATAAACACAATGAACCATCCTTCTTCCGCACAAATAGGACCGGTGTGCCCCAAGGCAAAGCGCTCGGTCGAATATACCACGACTCGAGGAGCTCACACAACTGCTTCTTCAAGTCAGCCATCTCGGAAGGTGCCATGCAATACGGCGCCTTCAAAATTGTATCCGCACCCGGCTCCGATAGCGAAATCATCCTCACGGTCCGGTGGTAACCCCGGCAACTCATCAGGAAAGACATCTAGGAACTCACTAACGACTGGGATCGATGAAAACTCGACTCAACCATTCTCCACCTTCAAGGCGTAACACCAATAACCAGTACACCCCTTCCGCAGGAGTCTCATTGCCTTCAAGACGTTAATTACGAACTTCTGGTTTCCCCTCTTTCGCCCCGCGAAAGAGTGCTCGATGCCGTCCTCGGCTAACATAGTGATGATCCTCACATGGTACTTCATGATCGCACCATGCCAGTCTAGCTAATCATCCCCGAGAATCAAATCTTCACCCTCGATATCCACAACAATAAGATTACAGAGCCAATCCCTCTCAAAAATAACCACGGAACAATCTCGGATATCCCGATCACCAACGATCCTATTACCGCTAGGAATTTTAACAATGAAAGGCTCACAAGACGATAAACAGTCAAGACCCAAACGGTGCACACATTCCAGAGAGATGAACGAATGCATAGCACCATAATCGAAGAGCACACTGATAGGATAAGAATGAATATGAACGGTACCTATAGCCACGGTAGCCACTGGATCATCGGACCTCCTCATCTCATATACATGCGGATGAGCGGAGCAGATACTGGAAGCTCCCCCTCTAGCGGGCTGGCCCCAACCTCTCCCTTGGCTGGCACTCTGCGGACACTATGGAGGAAACGACCCCTCGTTCACACTCAGCTCCCTAGGCGCTGGGAAAGAAGCCTGGGCACCAAGAGTCTGCCCTAAACGATCACAAAAGGAAGCCTTATGGCCCGACTGGCCGCAAGTATGACAAGTCAACGGTGGATGAGGACACTCCCGGTTCCTATGGCCCGAATGGCCACAGTTAAAACATCTGACCTCTCGAGTGGGGGCACTGGTAGTACCTCGAAAGCCCCCATAAAAATGAGCCGAACCGCCTATAGTAACGTTAGCAGACTGAGACTTCTGCTGAACTCCGCCCTTATGACCAAAAAAGTTACCGACGGATTTCTGTTTCTTACTTTCTTGAGCCGCCTCATTGGCCGTGAAGGACATATCATATGTTGGGATTCGGTGCCTAAATCGAAGGCCCAGCGGAAGCGGTAAAACGAAAATTAATTCGATCCGAATCCCTACGAGGATCGATCGAGCTACGCATATACGAATATCAAAACGAATAACAAGAGATATAGAAACTCACCCTTGTAGTCCGTTGATTAGATGGATAACCTTCTCTCGAGCTATTCCCCAAGCTTTAGGCGATCTCCTTTAAATTCAATCCGCTCCAAGCTCTTGAATGATCCAACGCCGAAAGCACCGCGTCTCTACTTGCCACGCGCCGGAGAAACGACCGGAACGACAATCACCTTGCTATCCTCCGAGGATACGGCTAGAGCTAAGTGATGAAGCTTCCAATATGAGATTATCACACTCTAAGTGTATAACTCACAACTCTCATTTATTTCTTGATTTTTCTCCAAGAATCACCAAGAACAAGTTGAAGAAGAAGATGAAGATAAGTGTTTCAACTCAAAGTCTCACTTTTTCTCTCTCTCAATGTATCTCACGGATGATGTATTCTTCACAAGAGAGTGAGAAGTCTTCTCTTCTTATTCAATTCCTTTCCACATGAGAACAACTCATGTTTTAACCCCACCTTGAAAAAGATATCAAATATCTATTCATTAAACACCTAATCAAGATTCCAATTGATTTAAAAATCAAAGTCTTGTCAAGGTGTGGGGAAGGGGGGACGGCCATGATGAAGAAATAGGATGAGTTCGGTTCGTTTCGGACTCCTGTGAGTCCAAACAGATAAACTCCGATTCCGTTCCGATGTATTTATATCGATCAATTAATCCAATTAATTAATCATATCAAATACATAATAACATAATTAATTTCTCCAAGAAATAATTATATTCACGAATTAAATTAATCACCCAAGAATTTATTTAATCCATTAGGCCGTAAATCAATTTATCGATAAATCGATTTAGACATCCGATGTCCCAAATTAGATATCCAATATCTAATATTTATAATGAGAGATTAAGCTCGATTCATTCCGTCGTCAATCCTAATGCGCGACTCGGTAGGTCCGTCTCGATCGGAATGGGAGGAACCAAAGAGTAGTAGCACCACCTAGCCGACTGGTGGCCTACACATGCCCCGGCGAGAACGAATGATTGGGATCATTCAAGAACCATTACATCGTGAATACCGGTATACGTATAAACCCTTCTTTCAAATGTCCGATCAAGTTATAGGGTCACGGTCGGTCAAACCCTATCATACTTGACTCTATGCATGCGTTAATGCAAATCGAGATCATCGAGCTCTCGTGTATCTAATACATCTAGCTCCAATGCTTTGGCCAAAGACTTATGATCTCATCGCAATAACCGCATAGGACATAAAACCCGTTCACTAACGGGAGAAAGAATTCTATCTTGGTATTGATAGGACTGCTACTTGCCGTCAAGATGCACGTCGAGGTTGACCCCGCCTTAGGTTTACGTGGTCGAACTACTCTAATGAAAATCTTGACGTCACAAGCACATCCCTACTAAATCCTCAAGTCGAAGGTTCACGAATACCTATCACAACCTTTCGATTCCGTCATTGGTGTCCGGAGTGAAATCGTGTGACGAATCGAGGGTGAGTCGGTTCGAGTATACTAATCTAATTAGCATACCTATAACGTGTGCTCCCACTAACCATTAGTGTTCGAGGCACTCTCCATGTCAAAGAACACGTCATACAAGTCTTCACATAAACTTAACGCCCGGTCAAGTTTCATCGACTTGCGACGATTAAGTATTTGAGCTATAAACCTTTCCGATTGCCGACCCCTTATCCAATAAGGAGTGGAACGTTTTGTTCTCAAATACGGACTAGTTTCTATATGTATATTTACGAGTTAGGAATGCCAGTAACTACCGGTAAATAAAGAAACATTCCTTTGCCTTATATAAAT
Source organism: Orobanche coerulescens (assembly GCA_033398695.1). NCBI lineage: Eukaryota > Viridiplantae > Streptophyta > Magnoliopsida > Lamiales > Orobanchaceae > Orobanche > Orobanche coerulescens. Next base: position 39,005,460 of record CM065807.1, read on the forward strand.
GGTTTACATAATTACAAGTACAATGCCCTCACTCAACAACCTCTGAGTGGCATTCGAGGCATACTCCTAACAATCTCCCACTTGCACTCAATGCCACACACTATGGTATCTAATACCCATGTTCTCCGGATGACGCTCTAAGCTAATGCGAGAAAGTGGCTAGGTCGATGGATCGGCGACGTAGTCGGTGACTCTACTCTATGCGGCTCAATGTATCTCTTTGCGACGAATGCTCTTACGAGATGATACTCTCTCTCAATATGTTTGGGCTGTTATGAAACCTTGGCTCCTAGGCACGTGGTACTGCTCGTGTAGCAGTGTCACGTGAAGTTTACCCGTAACTTCTAAATTCTTCCTTTGGAGGCCTCAGGGCCGCTTTATACTCGGCTAACAGTGGAATTAGCGATCGCGCTATTCTTGGCACTATGCCAAGATCTGCTCCTCCATTAAGAGTAAATGTAGCAGTAGACATAGAATCGCCTTTACGTCCTTGGAAGTCCAATACGGTGAATCCCATCACATTCTGTTCTCCACCACCATATATAAGAACCGGATCTCTAGTCCTTCTAAAGTACTTGAGAACGTTCTTTTATGGCGGTCTAATGTTCCCAATAGGTTGGCCGAAACCTACTTACCACGCTCCCGGCATGCGCAATGTCGTCTCGTTCACAATAAAGCATATGTGAGGCTACCCATTGCCGAATCATATGGTATATAACTCATTTCCTTTCATTGTTCCTCACTTTGAGGACACATCTTCAAGGTGAGTTTTATTCCATGTTGCATCGGTAGGAACCCTCTTTTAGAATCATCCATCTTAAATCGTTTTAAGATCTTATCTATATAGAGGGCCTGGGAAAAGCCTATTGTTCTCTTCGCTCTATCCCGGTAGAGTCGAATACCAAGAATATAGGTTGCTTCTCCCAAGTCTTTCATGGAGAAATTACTCGAAAACCAAGCTTTCACAGAACTGAGCATTCCCACATCATTTCCTATTAGTAGAATGTCATCTACATATAGTACTAAGAATGCGATCTTGCTCCCACTAACTTTCTTGTATACACAAGATTCCTCTTCATTTTGCACGAAGTCAAAATCTTTAACCGTCTCATCAAAATGAAGGTCCCAACTACATGAAGACTGCTACAGTCCATTTCATGGAGTCTACATCCACCATTGCTAGGTCATTGGTCGTGGGTCGGTCTCTTGTTTATCACTTGGAACCTCGAGGAAACCCAGTTCCTCCAAGTGCATAAAACTATACCTCTTAGGTAATTGAGACACCCTACTAGACCTACGAGGTGGTTGTACTTGTGTTTCAGAAAGTTCGGTTCCAGTTTCTTGCACAGGTGTCTCTCGAGGAGTTTCATTGTATTCTTCTAAAGAAATACTTCTACCTGCTCCGCCTTCCTGAATGAACTCATCTTCCAGGAAGTGTGCTTGTAAAGCAACAACGATCCTTCGATCTTCGGGCATGTAGAATAGGGGTGTATTCCGAACCGAACGAACTGAAAAGTGACTTTAACGAACGTTCGTTCGTTAAGGATTTGGTTCGTTCGGTTCGTGTTCGTGTTCGATAAAATTGCAAATCACTTGTTCGTGTTCGGTTCGTTAAAATTTCACATATTTCGTGTTCGTTCGTTAGCGTTCGATTGTTCGGTTCGTTTTGATCGTTCGTTTGTTCGTTTATTTTTTAAAATATAAAAAAAAAAGACTAAAGTACAAGCAATAATAAATAAAAAATTAAAAAAAAGATGGTATATTTAGGAATTAAGGGTTTTGGAATGGTAGGTTTTATTTTGTATATATATTTATTAATTATTATAAAATTATTAATTATATTTATTAATTATTGTAAGATTATTAATTATATTTATTAATTATTGTAAAATTATTAATAAATATATAAAGAACCCTTTGTTCGTGAACTGTTCGCGAACTAACGAACATATATTATTTTGTTCGTGTTCGGTTCGTGTATATAACGAACATGTTCGCGAACTGTTCGAATTTGACCGAACCGGACACGAACTGAACGTTGACCGAATATTTTCACAAAATTTTCACGAACGTTCGGTTCGAAATACACCCCTAATGTAGAATAGATATCCCATCGTCCCAGACGGGAATCCTATGAAACGTCCCTTCGCAGACCTAGCTTCCAACTTTTCCACCTTAGTCTTCTTGACATAGGCGGGACATCCCCAAATCCTAATGTGATTAAGACTTGGTTTCCTTCCTTCCCACATCTCATGTGGAGTTTTAGGAACGGATTTGGAAGGACATCTGTTCAAGATATACGCGGCGATCAGTGCATACCCCACGGGTAAATCGGCAAGTCGGTATAGCCCGGCATGGAACGGACCATGTTCAGGCGGTCGGTTCCTTCTTTACGACACACCATTTAAGCGAGGAGTACTGGAGGTGTTAGTTGTGAAACTATTCCATGTTCCTTAAGGAACTCGTCAAACTCCGTACTCATATACTCGCCACCTCGGTCACCGAAGTGCTTTGATATGATTACCGGTTTGTTTCTCGACTAGGGCCTTGAATTCCTGGAATTTCTCAAAGGCCTCGGATTTATGTTTCATTAAGTATACATAACCATACCTAGTATGATCATCTGTAAACATAATGAAATATTGATATCCATCACGTCTTTGCTTCTAAAGCACCACATACGTCGGTATGGATTAATCCCGATTTATCGGCTCTTTCAAAAGTCCTGTGAAGGGGACTTAGTCATTTGCCTTTAAGGCAAGATTCACAAGTAGGAAAGGGATCCGATCCCAATGGACCCATAAGTCCATCTTTTTCCATCTTGTAAACCTTGGTCTGACCAACATGACCAAGTTTAAGATGCCATTTCAAAACTTGATTGGTTTCATCCCTACCACGTTTTCTAGTCATAGTATTCACAACTACTTTGTTCTTTGAGATTTAGATGATACAATCCATTCAACAATGTAGCGGTACCCACTAGTTTATTTCTAAAATAAATTTTGCAGGAACCATCACCAATGAAAAATGAAAAGCCTTTTCGGTCCATGGCCGGAATGGATACAATGTTTTGTGCCCCTTGGGCAAAACAAGTACATCTTCTAAAGTCAAAACAAAGCCGGATTCTAAACCCAAAAGAAGTGATCCTATGTCGGTCGCCTCGACACTATGCCCGCTTCCATTGTGATCATAACTTCTCCGGCTCAAGCTTCCTACTTTGTTCAGATCCCGATTCACGGTACAAATTTGAGAACTAGCACGAGAATCCGAGTATCCGAAGTAGAAAATACGGTAGCGAGAACAATTTGTTTCCAAAACTAAAAGTTACATGCAGAATTGCCATGAAGAATCGGGACAGTCTCTAGCCCAGTGGCCCGGCTCACCGCACTTGAGACAAGTATCCTTTTCTTCTTGTTCTTGGAACCATCGGGGCCTTGCCCTTACCCTTAAGGTCCTTAGCTTGTGGTCCAGGTTGCTTCTTGGTCCTTTTCTTCTTGTTCTTAGACCTCCGAGGTCCGAAGAAATCACAAGAGCGAGACTCCTTCATCCATGAGTCTTCATCGAGGCGAGCGGTCACAAGTTTGTTCATTAGCCCGGCTAAGTTACATGCAATCTCATTGCGGTTGAAGTTCATAACAAGCGTGAGAAGGAATCGGGAGAGGCGTAGGATAAGGTCGGTTTGGAGAAGTATCCATTTTAAAATCAAGAGCCTCCAATCTCTCGATCATGGATATCATTTTGAGGACGTGTTCCCCAACCTTCTCACCTTCCTTCATCCTTGCACCGAGCGATTGCTTGGATATCTCATATCTAGCGATTCTGCTGTGCTCACCATAAAGCTCGGTTAAGTGAGATAGAATGCCTGCGAAGTCATTTTCTCATGAGCTCTCTGAAGCTCATTAGACATGGAAGCCATCATATAAGCACGGACTTTCACGTCATCCTTAACCCACTTTTCGTGGTTTTCAATCTCTTCTGATTGGCTCGAGTCCGCATAGGAGGCGCCGGAATGTCCGTCTCAAGACGTATCCCGGTGCCTCTATCTGAGGACAATCATCGGATTGCGGAGCCAATCCACAAAGTTAGGTCCCATTAAGGTGTTCTTTTGAGTAGAATTGCGAGTGGATTCATTGTCATATTGAGATTTATGCGCATTAAGTATAACAGTTAATTAGTGACTCGTTCAATTATGTTCGAGTATAGAATTAAGGTCTTTTCTATTCTTATTACCCGGCTCCCACTATTTTTATCGGAATAACACACTCCCATGTGAAATCCTAAGTATCGTCGCTCTACTTCATAGTGGTGATCGAGTTCTTTATAAATCTTAATAGAGGGCAACCGAATAGGTTTCTAGTCTATTAATTTTCATAAAGTGGTGTCCAACACCAACCCATCTAATGGATGATTCGATCTTCTTTTTCCCCTTGTTCACTCCCCTCAACCTATACGGTTTCTATGGTTCGTGAACAAGTTAAGTTTATACCATCGACGCAAATCGGTTTCACAATTGAATCTTATCAGGCAACCTATCGGGTTTCTAGGGATAAAATTTGCTCCAACCGAAGGCATCAATGCGCTCGGTAATTTATCCGTCCTCCCGAACGACTACCCCGATAACTCGGAAGCATAGCACATCCGGTTTGGATTTCAATTTCCAACTCGATGGAGGGAAGGAAAACCTTGAAACCTTATAAACTTAATTATTTGTTGTGGGAGAATTATCGCGATTAACGTTACACTTTGCACATTAATCGTTTAAGCGCGTTTGTGGCATTCATACAATATGAAACAACCAATCACAACCTAGTTGCTACCAACATGTGGTTCATGGACCGTTCCTAGAAAACAAAACTCCGTAATCTAATTACAAGTCTTCGTCTTGAATCTTCGTCTTCTCGAAATGGATCTTCCTCCGGTCTTCGTCATTACATATAAATTTTTACATCGAAAATTGCATCCTAGATACAAACATTTCTAGTAAAATAAATAGGCTCAAAACGGCCTTTACAACCCAATCGAATAAAACGAACGATTCAAATCTAAGTCCACGAACCACATCCCCATTCAAAAAGCATTCATCCAATAAATACTATATAAACGGAAAGCGTAGAGATACATTGATCCAATCAACAATACGAACCGATCGATCGATTCACCTGATCGGTAATTTAATAACGTTCAAAATAATTGATTAGACCATAAATATTCCAATTAATCAAATTTCCCTTATAAAATGAAATACCATAAATCATTTTAATCATATTAAATCAATTTAACATGCGGGAGATTAATTTTTAAGAATACGAAAAAATCGGCCGGGGTGAAAGCAGACGGCATGGCCAAGAGTCACCTCGGCGGCCTACCGGCGATCACTCCGGCTTGGCGAGTCACCTCGGAAGATGCCGGCCGAGGACACGACCGAGTCACCCGGGACACGGTCGGGTCGCTCAGCGATGACTTGGCGGTGCCGGACACGGCCGTGTCATCCAGGACGGTCGAGTCACTTCGGCGGTTTCGCCGTGTCTCGACACGGTCGGGTATCGAGCGATGGCACAGCCACCTTGCCGGACACGGCCGTGTCACCGGACACGGTCGAGTCATCCTCGGCAAAATACCCTTTTTGTCAAAAAGTCGTCAAACGACGATTAGGGCTAGATTTTCAATAGGATATCAATATCAATATTTTCCGACTTTCATATCTTCAATATAAATCATATTTCCCGAAATTTAAGATTTATATTTAGACATAAACTTACGAAAAATACAATTATTACGAGCGAAAAACATATACCACGATTATGACTAAAATGATTCCAAATCATTCACCATCTAATCGAGCATTCCAAATGCCAATATCGTATATACGATCGCAAGACCTACGCTCGATACCCTTTGTTGGGATTCGGTGCCTAAATCGAAGGCCCAGTAGGCGGTAAAAGCGAAAATTAATTCGATCCGAAGCCTACGAGGATCGATCGAGCTCTGCATATACGAATATCAAAAGCGAATAAGCAAGAGATATAGAAACTCACCCTTGTAGTCCGTTGATTAGATGGATAACCTTATCTCGAGCTATTCCCCAAGCTTTAGGCGATCTCCTTTCAATTCAATCCGCTCCAAGCTCTTGAATGATCAGCCGAAAGCACCGCGTCTCTACTTGCCACGCGCCGGAGAAACGACCGAACGACAATCACCTTGCTATCCTCCGAGGATACGGCTAGAGCTAAGTGATGAAGCTTCCAATATGAGATTATCACACTCTAAGTGTATAACTCACAACTCTCATTTATTTCTTGATTTTTCTCCAAGAATCACCAAGAACAAGTTGAAGAAGAAGATGAAGATAAGTGTTTCAACTCAAAGTCTCACTTTTTCTCTCTCTCAATGTATCTCACGGATGATGTATTCTTCACAAGAGAGTGAGAAGTCTTCTCTTCTTATTCAATTCCTTTCCACATGAGAACAACTCATGTTTTAACCCCACCTTGAAAAAGATATCAAATATCTATTCATTAAACACCTAATCAAGATTCCAATTGATTTAAAAATCAAAGTCTTGTCAAGGTGTGGGGAAGGGGGGACGGCCATGATGAAGAAATAGGATGAGTTCGGTTCGTTTCGGACTCCTGTGAGTCCAAACAGATAAACTCCGATTCCGTTCCGATGTATTTATATCGATCAATTAATCCGATTAATTAATCATATCAAATACATAATAACATAATTAATTTCTCCAAGAAATAATTATATTCACGAATTAAATTAATCACCCGAGAATTTATTTAATCCATTAGCCGTAAATCAATTTATCCAATAAATCGATTTAGACATCCGATGTCCCAAATTAGATATCGATATCTAATATTTATAATGAGAGATTAAGCTCGATTCATTCCGTCGTCAATCCTAATGCGCGACTCGGTAGGTCCGTCTCGATCGGCAATGGGAGGAACCAAAGAGTAGTAGCACCACCTAGCCACTGGTGGCCTACACTGCACTCGATCGAGAACGAATGATTGGGATCATTCAAGAACCATTCTGTCGTGAATACCGGTATACGTATAAACCCTTCTTTCAAATGTCCCGATCAAGTTATAGGGTCACGGTCAGTCAAACCCTATCTGTACTTGACTCTATGCATGCGTTAATGCAAATCGAGATCATCGAGCTCTCGTGTATCTAATACATCTAGCTCCAATGCTTTGGCCAAAGACTTATGATCTCATCTGCCAATAACCGCATAGGACATAAAACCCGTTCACTAACAGGAGAAAGAATTCTATCTTGGTATTCGAGGACTGCTACTTGCCGTCAAGATGCACGTCGAGGTTGACCCCCGCCTTCCGGTTTACAGGGTCGAACTACTCTAATGAAAATCTTGACGTCACAAGCACATCCCTACTAAATCCTCAAGTCGAAGGTTCACGAATACCTATCACAACCTTTCGATTCCGTCATTGACTGCCCCGGAGTGAAATCCGTGTGACGAATCGAGGGTGAGTCGGTTCGAGTATACTAATCTAATTAGCATACCTATAACGTGTGCTCCCACTAACCATTAGTGTTCGACAGGCACTCTCCATGTCAAAGAACACGTCATACAAGTCTTCACATAAACTTAACGCCCAGTCAAGTTTCATCGACTTGCGAACGATTAAGTATTTGAGCTATAAACCTTTCCAGTGCCGACCCCCTTATCCAATAAGGAGTGGAACGTTTTGTTCTCAAATACACGGACTAGTTTCTATATGTATATTTACGAGTTAGGAATGCCAGTAACTACCAGTAAATAAAGAAACATTCCTTTGCCTTATATAAATGGTTTACATAATTACAAGTACAATGCCCTCACTCAACAACCTCTGAGTGGCATTCGAGGGCATACTCCTAACATCATAAGCAAGAGATCTTTGATAGTTCTTTAGGGTGGTGCACGCGAGTCCAGACATGTAATCACGAATCCTCGGTTTCATCCGTCTAGAAAAGTGGTAAATCTTGCCGCTCTACTCCTTAACCTGGGCCTTCACGAAGCCCAATTCCCAGTTGAAATCTACAATGGACTGAGAAACCGGAATATCTCGAGGCTGAGCATCATAAAAAGCATGAACCCGCGCATGGTGAACTGGCCACGAAGCATCATGATCCTAAGGCTCGACAGCCTCCCACCAGTCAGCAGCGTCCCCAGTGAGAAATACTGGGCGATTGGGACCTTGCGATCCTCAGGACAGTTAGTGGCAACAAAGATCTTGGACATCTCTTTTATCCACCTCTCCCAACCAATCGGGTCTGAAGCCCCACAAAACTGAGAAGGATGCATCTTAGTGACATCCTAAAGCCAACAATCCGTTCCGGCCTGAGCAGTACGAGCCAGAACCGAGTTTTGAACTGCCTGGGCTATCATAGCCATTTGGTTCACCATTTGTTGCACCATAGCTGCAACACCAATGTCGGTGTCATTACCGGCTGTGTAATCTTGAGTAGCAGTATGGTCCTGACGACCATCATTACTGCCAGCTCTAGAAGTGTGTGATGTGGCCACCCCACGGGATGCCCCACATCCCCGGCTGCGTCCACGACCATGACCACGACCTCTACCTCGACCTCTCCCAGCATCCATACTGGAGATAAAAGGTAGTAAAAGCAACTCGATGATAAGTACAGGAGAAAAACAATCACAGTTTAAGAAATGAAAGTACGATACGGGAAAATAAAAGAATCGAGTAAGGAAAACTTACGAACACTGGAAGTACCAATATGATGGCACTGTGATGACAATGTGCAAAATAAAACACAACTAGACCCAATTAACCGACAAGCCTAGGTATCCATAAACCTAGTGCTCTGATACTATTTTCTATAACACACCCAAGATATTCAGGGTATATTACAGCGCCGTGGACCGCTACGTGGGACCCACCAGGCTAAATAATTAATACCGCTCGTCTAACCATCACGGTTAGCCTGAAAACATACATCACCAAGATGAAAATTAAATAAAAAGCTCGGTACCACCGGTAAACCAGACATCACCGGAAACCACAAATAGAATTTAGTATACAATCCATCTTCAAAATCAAAACGCTTAACTACTCGCGAGTACTAACTATCAGTTTACAAGTTTTGAAAATAAACGTTTAAAATGGACAACTGAAATAAAGGAACTCATTTGCACACGTCAACAACCCTGTGCAGCATCCTCGTACTACTCCAGCGCCCGCTCGACCGGCTGAACTCCACATGAAATTCATAACACGAATTTCCCCAAAAACGAGTCCCCAAAGGGGTTAGCAATTACGCTAGTACAAGTAATCAAGGCAAACCATTCGCTTACACATCTCATAGTACATGCACCAAATTATTTCAAAGTCAAGACATGTCTTTTACGGAAAACCAACAGTCAATAATCAATTTGCCTAGGACCGGGGCTAAACCACTGGTCCCATCCGAGGCCTCTATGGACCCTCCCGGACTGGCCATAGTTAAAAATCACGCACATGACTCGCCTAGGACCGGGGCTAAACCACTGGTCCCATCCGAGGCCTCTATGGACCCTCCCGGACTGGCTATCCAAACAAACTCGTGAATCATGAGCGAAATCACAGATTCCTCCGAGGCCCCGTCGGACCCTCCCGGAGTGAGCAAATCACACATATATACATTACCATTCCATGTTAAGCATAAGGGTTTCACAAGAATACTTGCCTTGAGAAATTGACGACAGAATGAACAGAAAAATCAACCACGCTCGCTAGGAACCGACAACCATGAACCTAATGATTCGAAGAATACAATCACAACTAATTCTACATGAGTACGAAAATGGAATGCACCCGAAAACCCACCTATGATTCATGTAAATTCGTACAAAACAACAATGAGGACGGGTCGCAACCGAACCCTCTCGATTTCACAAATACTACGAACTTTACCATGAACTCATTGGGAAAATAAGGGATACACAAAGATTAATCATATACAACATGAATTAATCAACAACGCGAAGCGAATCAGACAATTACTTTAAAACCCCTAATTTACCCCAAGATAGGTTTCTATGAGTTTACCTCGGATCGGAGACGAAGAACAAGTGTTGGTGTTGTTAATATACACCAAGAACTCAAGAAAGATGATAGATTGGAGTTACAAGACTTCGAATTGCCTGGAATTCGCCCAAGAATCACTCAAATGCGGATAAGAAGAAGAAATGGATGGAAATTGTAACACCCTGAGATATTCGGGATAATTACAGTACCGTAAATCATTTATATAAGTGTTTACAAGGCTAAATTAAAGAATGCGGAATAATACAAAAATACCACAAAAATTAAGTAACTCGGTAACCGGTTCAAACAACTTCAAATGAATCCATTATTACAAGCATCTCAAATCATCAACAGGACATGCGTACTCGAGTACTGAAAATCAAACCAGAATAACAAAACAACACAACAAATAACATCACTGAGCCCCTTCATCATCATCTCGGTATTGTGGTTGCTTCCCCGCTCCTCGGATACCTAAACATCAAAACAAATGTCCACCCCTGAAGGGGTTATCAAAACGATGCTAGTACAAGTATCATAATATACAAAATCAGATATGCAACAACGATGCATAGCAAAATACATAACACGGACTTCCACTACCGGAATCCAACGATGCAAATCCACGTGATTCCATCAACACAAAATGGGTAATCCAATGATCCAGCGCCCTCAGCATAGATCTCAAGATGATCCCGTCGGACCAACACGAGTTGGAAAAACCCGTCCAATGATCCATCGCCCTCAGTATAGATCCCAAGATGATCCCGTCGGATCAACACGAGGTGGACATCTGATCCAGCGCCCTAAGCATAGATCACACGATCCCTTAGAATCAACACAACATATGCAACACAACTATACATACATATATACAAAATCTATATGTCCATCAACATGAACATACAATCAATAATGAATATCATGATAATTCAACGGGAATGATCTCATGTTCAACAACATGAATAACATTATGCATGATCAAAATCATTAATATTAAATCAATATTCAAAATACGATACTTGCCTCAAAAATGGCGATAAGGATTGCTACTACGAATAGGCTTCAACCCGCTCGAAGAACTCTCACTCGATCGATTCCCCAAAGTCCAAACCTTCATCGAACAATAATACTGGTATAACTAACAGTTTTGAATAATCGTTCTAATTATCAAATGAATCATCAAAAGACATGTTTTACCCTATCATGACAAGCAAACTAATCTGCCCCAAACCATTTTGGATGAATCAACACTACGCTATTCATCCAAACGACAATCTCATAGTATTCCATTCAAGATTAAGTACATCTATTGGTCGGATTCTACAACTATTTCTCATGATAGTTTGTCTTACAAGGATCTTATCATCAATCCAATGCAACAAGGTTTCTGAAACATCTCAACGAATATCCTAAAACTCATTGATTAGGTTCAACATGATTATCATCTTCTTCATCAAGGAATAGCTCTACGTTCAATCTATTAAGTTCCTTACACGCGTTGCTTGATCAAAATGAATGTAAGAACTTGATAATCTCAGTAACCTCATAAAATCATGCTCAGAATCTCAGGACACTACATTCTGGAGTTTTATCTCTCAACAAGGTTCATTTACTAATCTTAACAACGAAGGAAAATCGAAGCATAATCAGAATTATTCTTCTAAAAACATGGTGTTCGCCCCCTCAGGCTAATAACTGACTTGATAGTCTCAGAAACAGGTCCAAAATATCACTAAGAACACATAATCAAGTTGGTGAAGGATCACATACCTCAATATAGTGAAGAACAATGAAAGACTTGATGAGACTCAACACCGGGAGCTTGAACACCAATCCACAAGGGTCTATGATCTTCCAAATCGATCTAGGATGATGATATGAGAGTTATATGGTGCTGGAGAGTTCTCAGGTGGCAAAAATCGGTAATGAAATGAGGAAGAAATGAAATGGGGTTGTGGGTAATAAATAGAACTCTAAACCTTACGTACGTTATCTGCACTCCATTACGTACGTAAAAGCCTTAGCATACGTTAACGTCTGGCCAAAGCTCACTATCTCGATTCTAGATTCGTTTACGTATGTTATCATAGTAGTTTATGTATGTAACACCATGCACTTAGCTTACGTTAACAATCTGTTGCTACCCCAAAATATTATCCGGAGATAGATATTGCTGGAATGGATGGATAGCAAACAAATGCAGGAGCACTTCCGTGAGAATGATAAATAACACAAGATTTGCCGGGGTTGTTAGTCCCGGGCTTGAATGCTCTCGCGAGATATTATTAATACTAATATTCGGGGATACAAGTACTAATGTAAGAATACAATTACAATGAGTGTAAAGATTCTTGTTATCTTAGCTAGTGAGCGTGTAGATTGCCGGAAGAACCAGATTTGATGCTCTGTGAGTTCTTGTAACAAAGGAGATGAACAGTCGCGGCGGTGAGAGATCGACAGTCTCTCACGGCGAGTATTTAGCTGGATGCTTGGGCTCCTGAGCTTATGAATATCTTGGAATCTGTCTAGTGGAGACTTCCTGCCTCTGCCGACCGTATTATGGACGAGAGATTCGGAGAGAGAAGTCCTGAGATGGATTCCGGCGAGAAAGCAGGGAGCTTGATGGTATGTATGTTCTACTGTATTTCCGTGAATGAATTCGGAATGTAGGTGAATGAGTTGTGAACGTAAGTAAATGAGTTCTGAACCTTTTTCCAGTAGGAGGAGGCTCTCTATTTATAGGACTTAGATATGTCGGGCGATCGCCTTTTCTGTATTATAATAATCGGGCGATCATATTTTAACACATGGGCTTGTTCCCTTAAAGTCCGCGGCTGCTGCTGGCAGCCAGCTGTACGGTCCAATGGGGAGCCTGCACGCGTCCTGAGTTGCTGTCACGGGCGGTCCCACTGACAACTTTCGGCGCGCCTGCCGGTAGGTGAGGTAGGTGACAGGCTGTGGTCAAAGGTCTTGTCTGTCAGCAAAAGATCTTGTCTGTCAGCGAAGATCTTGTTTGTTAACGCCTTTTGTGGATCTGCACGTGGGTGCTGTTCTGAGATCCAGTCTTCGATGACTTTGACGGGCGATCATCTCTGCTCGGGGCGTAGGTCGATTGCCCTTAGCCGGTCACTAGAGTAGATCGCCAGCTGCCAAAGGGCGATCGCCTTAGGAGTCGATCGCTAGGTACCTTATGGTGGTTTGATATCTTCGATTAGGCGAGCTAGCCATAGTTTGACTGGTGTTGACTTGGTCGCTCGGCCTTATAGTCGATCGCCTGTCGGGATGAATAAATCTTGACACAACAATTGCCCCTCAGCTCGCTCATACGTTGGAAACGTGGGGTGAGGTGGTTCTCTTGGCGATCGATAAACTTTTGACGAGCGACTCTGTGTTTAACTGAACTGGCGATCGTCTTTGAGCTGATATACTATGGGTTCGGACGACCTGGTTGGCCGCTAAACTGCGCGGGAAATGGCAATGGGCGTGGAAAAGTCTCCGCGCACGTGTCGGGCTTCTATTGGAGGATATCAACGGTCATTAATGACTCCTCGGCTGACGCGTCCTTGAAAAGACGCGTATGCGGGTCTCGAGGGAGTCAATAAATGCGTCGTTTGAGATCCGACCCCTGAGATTTTTCCTTATTGCAAATGAGTCCCTGCCATCTCCTATAAAAGGGCGCAGTGTTGCAGTTTCATACTCACGCGCACTTACTGGAGAAAGAAGGACTTGCTGAAGATTTTTCTGAAGATCTTAGTGCCGATCGTCGTTCGATTTTACCTTCGGGTAAGAAAAATCCTTTTCTCCTTTCTTTCTTTGAGAATGGCTGGAACGTCATCATCACATGGAGTGGGTACTAGTTCCGCCGCCGGGACATCGACTGTCCGGGGAGGACCTTCTTCCGACTTCCACCTGGAGACGGCCGCTGAGGCTATTCGAGCCGGAATCGACCCTGCTGAAATCGAGGCTTTATTTAATGAAGCCGATTTCGCTAAGGAGGCGGCTGCTGAAGAAAGACGATCGCAGATAGAGAGAGATCTGGCGATTAGGGCTTACTGGGAGCAGCATAGCGCTTTCGGCCGGGCCTATAAGGCCTTTGCTGAGATAATGGAGAAGTTGGCCGGTCCGACTCCGAGATTCGATTTCCGGGGATACTCGGTCGCCTACCCTTATCAGCTTCCCAAACGGTCGCAGTACCGGGTTGCGCAGCGATCCTTGTGGTCGCTTGGCCAAATACGGAGTCCGACGACCAGGAAAGATCTGGCCGTCTGGAGGACAAGGTTCTATGTTCCTTCAGATGTGGACATGTTCGCGCCGGCGGAGAATGAGCGAGCCGATTAGCCTCCGATGGGTATGGTCGCCGTGAATGAGGCGATTATGGAGGCCGGGCTGCGCTTCCCTCTATCCTTTGCTGTCTCCCACCCGCTGGCCGCTTGGAACGTGGCGCCACTTCAGCTGACGCCGAACGCCTGGCTCCAAATTATCTGCACTCTCACTCTTTTCGGCGGTCACCGCCTGTACCGCCTCCCATCGCCGTTGGAGATGAACCATTTGTTCAAGTTGACGGCTCACAAAGGGTCGGTCGGCGGTTACCATATTTAGGGCCGATCTGGTCGGGTAATTCACGGAGTCCCGAATAAGATGCGGGGCGATTAGACGAAGTGGTTCTGGATCGCCGACAAGTGGAGGGCTTCCGCGAGCGACAATCCTTCGGGCGAGCTGGAGATCCCTACTGAGTTTCGGGAGAGGAATCCCGGTAAGGGTTTAGACTCTCCCTTCATTCAGATGCGTTTTGGACTGATCTAATTTGATTTCGGTTTTGCAGGTTTTCACATTTCGGCGGTCGAGGAGCTGCCTTTTGACTTCCTGGTTGTTTGGGAGCGGATAAGGAGCTTGTCGGACGACGACCTTGACGCCAACCGGATCAATAAGGAGAGTCGTTGGTTGTCGGCTCGGCTATTCCATTTCCCGAGACACCTCTCGGTACCAGGTATGAGTTTATGCGACCTTCACTTTCTAGGCGATCGCCTTACTTGAGGAAAGTGTCTGACTGTTGGTCGATCGTCTTAACTGTAGAGGTTCGCTTTCCTCGCTTTTTGGAGCCCCCGCCGGAGATCGCCATGTCGAATCCTGGAGTTCTAGGCCGTCTCCGCCACAAGAAGTCGTCTCGGGCCCCACCTGTTGCGTTGCCAATTGTTCCCGAGGCGGAACCTCGCGTGGAGCCGATCGTGGCTGAGGAGGGAGTTCCGGAGGAGGGGCTTCGAACGAATCGTAAAAGGCCGAGGCCGGAAGAAACTTCGGTTCCTGCCCCTGGAAATGAAGTGCCGATTGCCGCGCCTCCGATCACCGTTCTCGCTCTGGAGAATGAGCCGCCCTCTGTGGCTTTCATGTGGGAGATGGCGATCGCTGACGCTGAGACTCCTCGAGGGAAACCGTATTTCGGTCGGGACCCCGAGAGGGCTGAGAGGTAGATTGCATTTTTGTGTTGAAACTTGCAATTGCGTAGGAGTTGTGTTAACTTTGTTGTTTTGATGTAGGATCCGTCGCACAGATCCATCCTGCCCGCCGATGGTGCTGGATTTCTTAGCCAGCCGATCTCCTCGCCAGTCTTGTGACATCCCGCAGTACGTCAGCAAGGCTGCTTCTGCTCTACCGACGGCTTGGACGACCGATCTAGATGCGATCGCGCGTCAGCGATCGGGGAGTACGATGCAGGCTGTTCTCGCTCTTTCTCTCCAGACGGCGACCATGGCTGTCCAGGCTGCGCAGGAGTTTGAGGAGCGACCTTCCACTATTCGCCTGCAGGCGGATCTCGAGGCGGCTCGGAAAGAGAATGCCGAGTTTGCCGATAAGATCGTGGCGATGGAGAAGGACTCTCTGGAGGCAGCCAAGCGGGCGAGCCACGAGCTTGAGCTGGCAAAGAAGGAAACCGAGTTGTCTCGTTTGGCGGTTGTCCGATTTCGGGACCAGATGCTGAATGCCGTCCGGGCGCAGAAGGTTGCTGAAGAGGAGGCCGATCACCAGAAGGTGACGATCGCTCGGTTGACCAGCGAGCTGGCGGAGTCGAAGGAGAAGGTTGCTGCGAGGGAGGCCGAGCTCCAGGGGTCACAACAGGCAATGGCGGAGCTGAAAAGAGAGGTAGAGGCGACCAAGGCTGACCCCTTTCAAAACTTGGAGTTTGTGAGCGAGTTCGCCTATTATCTGGCGTTCGCCGACTAGATCCGAGCAGCTAAGAAGGGAGGTTTGGAGGTCATGCCTCTTGCTGAGAACTTCAAGGCGTATGCGTTGGAGCATCCTCTCCATTCAGCTTTCTCCTTTCCGATCTTGGATCTTGCGGACATCAGCGTGGATTTGAGTTGGTATCCGACTCCGGCCAATCTTGCTCATCCCGACGCTCCGGAAGATGAGGGGACCGCACCGGATGCTGATGGTGAAGGCCAGGCAGGGGCCTGAGGCACTTCATTTTTATGTTTTAGTTTATTTCCTTGTAATTTGTAGCTTTCTTTTGTAGCATTTAGGCCTTCGGGCGACCATGTACTCTGATCTTTTCAAGCAATGAACTGAATGTTTGATTATCTTCGATTACTTGAATGATTGTTATTTTTGAGTCTTTGTTTGACTTTGTACAAATGTGTGAGGAGAGATCGTTGCGAGGGTAGTTCCAAATGAATTGACAAACTCATAAAGATAACTTTTACAACAAATTCGATCACTGCACAACATCTGAAAATTGACGACCTCCGTATGTGGTTGAATAGGGACGATCGTCGTATAGGTAGTCCGCACTCTTCCCCCTTGTTTTTATTCACTTAGTGGAAGTAAGGGGATGAAAATAACTCGTTGAGTGAGCGGTCTTCAACTTTGTCGAATCCTCGAGGACGGTCGTCCGTCTTGAGGAACCGTGCACGATCGCGGAGTTCGATGGACCGACCCCTTGATCATGTCTTGATGCGCGAAGACATTGAGTGTCTCGTGACTCACTTTATTATGAGGGTCCTCTGTTAGCCGCTCCGCCTCGTATTTAAACGAAGGGCGTGCGGTCTCGGTCTAGAGGAGTCCTTGCGCGGGGCAGCGTCGGATGATTCAACTCCACGCCCGCGGCTTGTTTAACTCTGCTTCCACCTCGGCCCACCATGAAGATGGCGAACCTCGACGGTGTACGTTGAGACGGGGGTTGTGGCACGTCGCATTGTCCGGGTTCACCATGTTAGATGATGAACCTTTGAGGGCGAGCGATCGTGTCCACTGATTAATTTTGGAGGGCCCTCAGACTACGCCGGCCTCGTATTTAAACGAAGGGCGGGCGATCTTGGCCCAAAAGGGACCTTGTATGGCCTAAGCAGTCGGTTCCATCGACCACCAGGACCATGGTTGCACTCTTCCACCTCGGCCTGCCATGGAGATGGCGAACCTCGACGGTGTACGTTGTGCGGGGGAGGCGATCTCGTGCCTTAGTCCATCATGTTAGATGCTGAACTGTGGATGGCGGGCGAGTCCTCCAGTTTCTTAAATAAGGAGGGAGATCGGGGAGACTTCCGAGGTCCCATTCTCTTGATTGAAGCATGTAGAGACGGTCGCCGAGGTTGATCCAGGGGTCGGCTCGTATGAGCTTTCCAGCCTGTTTTGGTGTTCGACTCGGACGATCGTGTATAGAGACTGGTAGGGGATTTGGCTAGGCCAATAAGCTGTCCAACTTGCCCTCCTCGAACAATCTCCAGAGCTGTTTGAGGAGGTCGCGGCATTGGTTGGTGCTGTGGCCGGGACTCTTATGGTAGGCACAATATTGATTGTTGTCCAGGTGACCGTGGTCCCTTATCGCCTTTGGCTTTTTGAGCTTTTCGTGCCCCTTGATGGCATAGAAAATATGTGCCGGAGTTCGGTTGAACGTATGGAGGAGATGGGCTTCCATGTCCTCGAAAGCCTTGAGATCTCCGGGCGGCTTGGCGATCGCCTTCTTTGCTTTGGCGATCGCTATCTTCTGGACAGGAGGTGGCGTTTCCTCGCCTAGGTGGAGGGTGAGTAGCCTTTGCCTGGCCAGAAAGTTGGCAGCTTTAGCGCGGAAGATCGCGTAAGTTGGGGGAATATCCTTGGAGAGATGTCTAAACATGGGAGAGTGACCGTAGAATCCCCCCATGACCGAAAAGAGAGCGAGCTCGTCACTGACGGGTTCACCGGTGAGGATGATTTCGTCTACTCGGTCAATGTAATCTGCGTCGGACTCGTCCTTCCCCTGCTTGATTTTCATCACGCGGTGGGGGCTTCGTGCAGCGACCTTCTTTGGCGAAGTATGACGTGAAGTCATTTGCCAGTTTCTTAAAGGAGGTGATTGATCGTGGTGGTAGTGAGGCGTACCACCTATGGGCCAGCTCGCCCAATGTTAACGGGAAGATCCGGCACTTGGTTGCATCAGATGCCCCACACCCAGTCATGTAGATTCGGAATTTACTCAGGTGGGTTTCGGGGTCCGATCTCCCCTCATACTGAGGTGTTTTGGGAGGAGCGATCGTTGGTTGTATGGGGGCAAGCTCGATGTGGACCGCGAGTGGCTCGGTCGGCCCGGTGATCTTTTTGCTGGCGCTTGCCCCAGTGTCCAAGAGTGCTTTCATCTCGTCGAGCTGGCGTTGTATAGCGGCCATCGCCGTGGCCTGGCTGCTCGCGGCTCGGCGCTCGGAGCGGGTCCCAAGGCGATTGAGTACTGATCCCCTGGCGATCGGGGCGGGAGTCAGATGGCTGACCTGCGTTCGGCTGTGAGGTGGGTAGTCCGAACTCTTGGTGACGGATTCAGATTCCGTCTTTTCGTGGTTGGAAACAGGATGCCCCAGTCGCCAGGATGGGTCGCGCCCCAAGCGATTGAATATGGATCCGTCCGGTCGTGCGAGAGCCTTTTCTCGCGAATTGGGGCTTTCTGACGATCGCTCGCTCAGTAGCCCGTTGAATTTCCATTTTCCCATGCGGCGGACGATCGAGGGAGTTATCGCGGGCGATGCGCATGCTCTCCGTCGCTCCTCTAGGATGGCCATAGCCTCCTCGATCTGTTCCTTTATTTGGAACTGATCGAGTGAGAGGTTGAGGCCATCTCTCGGGTGCGGGATCGAGAGTCTCGCATTGCCGCGGCTTCCCCCGGTCGTCGGCTGGGGTTCGGATTGAGCCGGGATATGGTGTCCGGCGGTTCGGAGAATGGCTTTCTTTGATGTACCGACGGATGTCATGATTCTGAAAGTTTTCTTTGAAGCGCAGTGAGTGTCACTTCAAGTATATGCCCCGAGAACAGTGAGTGTTTTTCGGGACGGTAGGTATAAAAATTTGAGGGTTAGATGCCCTTCCTCTAGCGCCAATTGTTGCTACCCCAAAATATTATCCGGAGATAGATATTGCTGGGATGGATGGATAGCAAACAAATGCAAGAGCACTTCTGTGAGAATGATAAATAACACAAGATTTGCCGGGGTTGTTAGTCCCGGGCTTGAATGCTCTCGCGAGATATTATTAATACTAATATTCGGGGATACAAGTACTAATGTAAGAATACAATTACAATGAGTGTAAAGATTCTTGTTATCTTAGCTAGTGAGCGTGTAGATTGCTGGAAGAACCAGATTTGATGCTCTGTGAGTTCTTGTAACAAATGAGATGAACAGTCGCGGCGGTGAGAGATCGACAGCCTCTCACGGCGAGTATTTAGCTGGATGCTTGGGCTCCTGATCTTATGAATCTCTTGGAATCTGTCTAGTGGAGACTTCCTGCCTCTGCCGACCGTATTCTGGACGAGAGATTCGGAGAGAGAAGTCCTGAGATGGATTCCGGCGAGAAAGCAGGGAGCTTGATGGTATGTATGTTCTACTGTATTTCCGTGAATGAATTCAGAATGTAGGTGAATGAGTTGTGAACGTAAGTAAATGAGTTCTGAACCTTTTTCCAGTAGGAGGATGCTCTCTATTTATAGGACTTGGATATGCCGGGCGATCGCCTTTTCTGTATTATAATAATCGGGCGATTGTCTTTTAGCACATGAGCTTGTTCCCTTAAAGTCATGAGCTGCTGCTTGGGCCAAATTATCTGATCGATGGGGAGCTCGCACGCGTCTGAGGATTCTTTGTCACGGGCGGTCCCACTGACAACTTTCGGCGCGCCTGCCGGTAGGTGAGGTAGGTGACAGGCTGTGGTCAAAGGTCTTGTCTGTCAGCAAAAGATCTTGTCTGTCAGCGAAGATCTTGTCTGTCAGCGCCTTTTGTGGATCTGCACGTGGGTGCTGTTCTGAGATCCAGTCTTCGATGACTTTGACGGGCGATCATCTCTGCTCGGGGCGTAGGTCGATTGCCCTTAGCCGGTCACTAGAGTAGATCGCCAGCTGCCAAAGGGCGATCGCCTTGGGAGTCGATCGCTAGGTACCTTATGGTGGTCTGATATCTTCGATTAGGCGAGCTAGCCATAGTTTGACTGGTGTTGACTTTTTCGCTCGGACTTATAGTCGATCGCCTGTCGGGATGAATAAATCTTGACACAACACAATCCACCCTAACGTACGTTAAGCCCTGTTGACTTGCTTAGCTGGAAAGCCGTCCAGGTTCACTCGGAGCGTATCAACGAATCTTCATCGTCCCCCACACGCCGACCCTTGTCTGATCTCGAATTGACTAAAGCTTACGTACGTTGAGCTTCAACTATAACGTACGTTATCTTCCACACGTATCGTACGTTATACTTATCACCTAGCGCACGTTATGACATGCAGAAGCATGCATGCAAGAATGTTTGGAAATACAAAAACGTAGGGGTACGAATACAGGAAATCCATTCTTCGATTAATAACGCCACAAAGTCGAATGTTACAAGTTCGAATACAAGTAAAATACACAATAAATATCTAGGCATTACATAATACCCCTCTAAAAAGAAGTTTCGGCCTGAAACTTAAAACGAAAACAATTCTGGGTACCTCGACTTCATACTATCTTCAGTATCCCAAGTTGTTTCTTCGACTCCATGTTAAGACTACTGAACTTTAACCAAGGAGGTCGGTTTATTCCTCAATTGTTTGACTCGGTTCTCGAATATCTTGATTGGATTTTCTTCAAACGAGCTATCATTAGCCACTTCAATCTCGCCAAAATCAATGATATGACTAGGGTCCGATACATATTTCCGTAGTTGGGATACGTGGAATACATTATGAACGTGACTCAGCGATGGCGGTAAGGCCAGCCTGTATGCCAACTCCCCAACTCTTTCAAGGATTTCGAATGGTCCGATATATCTCGGACTCAGCTTCCCTTTCTTCCCAAAATGGAAAATTCCCCGAGTAGAAGAAACCTTCAATATCACATGGTCCCCAATCTCGAACTCCAACGGGCGACGGCGCACGTCTTCATAAGACTTCTGTCGACTCTGGGCAGTCAACAGCCTTGCACGAATCAGCGCTACCTTCTCTTGAGTCTGAACTATCAACTCTGGTTCAGTCCCGATCAAGTCATAAGAATCATCCCAACATAGGGGCGATCTGCATCTTCTCCCGTACAATGCTTCAAACGGTGCCATCTTAATGGAAGCATGCCAACAATTGTTGTAGGTAAATTCAATCAACGGCAAATGAATTTCCCAATCGGTTGACCAATCTAAGGCACAAGCTCTTAGCATATCTTCTACTATCTATATAGTCCTTTCGGACTCTCCGTCCGTCTGAGGATGATAAGTTGTCTAGAGTTCAACTCAGTTCCTAAGGCCTTATGAACTGCCTTCCAAAAGTTCGACACGAAGCGACCATCTCGATCCGAAATAATGGTCTTTGGCATACCATGCAATCGGACTAGCTCAGCAATAAACACTCGTGCTAACTTCTCCGGCCCCCAAGTATCTTTAATACCCAGAAAATGAGCCGACTTGGTTAGACGATCCACTATCACCCAAATCATATTCATCCCTGTTTTGTTCCTTGGAATATTGGTGATCAAGTCCATCGATATATCCTCCCACTTCCATTCAGGTATCGGAAGTGGTTTCAACATTCATGCAGGTCGTTGATGTTCAATCTTAACTTGTTGACAAGTTAAACACTTCGAGACGTATTCCGCTACGTCCTTCTTCATATTTCCCCACCAAAAATTCTGCTTTAAATCCTTATACATTTTATTGGTGCCCGGATGAATAGAATAGGGCGCGCTGTGAGCTTCCTTCATGATCATCTGCTTCAATATATCATCATCGGGGATGCAAAGTCGACTCTGGAATCTCAGAACTCCATCATCATGTATCACGAATCCTGGGGCCTTTCCTTTGTTCACTTCATCACGTAACCGAAAAATCAGAGAATCATCCAACTGCTTAGATTTGATTTTCAAAATACGATACTTGCCTCAAAAATGGGGATAAGGATTGCTACTACGAATAGGCTTCAACCCGCTCGAATACCTCTCACTCCATCGATTCCCCAAAGTCCAAACCATCATCGAACAATAATACCGGCATAACTAATGGTTCCGGATAATCGTTCTAATCATTAAACGAATCATCAAAAGGCATGTTATACCCTATCATGACAAGCAAACTAATCTGCCCCAAACCATTTTGGTTGAATCAACACTACGCTATTTGTCCGAACAACAAATCTCATAGTATTCCATTCAAGATTAACTACATCTATCGGTCGTATTCTACAACTATTTCTCATGATAGTTTATCTTACAAGGATCTTATCATTAATCCAATGCAACAAGGTTTCTGAAACATCTCAACGAATACCATAAATCTCATTGATTAGGTTCAACATGATTATCATCTTCTTCATCAAGGAATAGCTCTAGGTTCAATCTATTAAGTTCCTTACACGCTTTGCTTGATCAAAATGAATGTAAGAACTTGATAATCTCAGTAACCTCATAGAATCATGCTCAGAATCTCAGGACACTACATTCTAGAGTTTTATCTCAACAAGGTTCACTTACTAATCTTAACAACGAAGGAAAATCGAAGCATAATCGAAAATATTCTTCTAAAAACATGGTGTTCGACCCCTCAAGCTAATAACTGATTTGATAGTCTCAGAAACAGGTCCAAAACATCACCAAGAACATGTAATCAAGTTGGTGAAGGATCACATACCTCAATATAGTGAAGAACAATGAAAGACTTGATGAGACTCAACATCGGGAGCTTGAACACCAATCCACAAGGGTCTATGATCTTCAAAAATCAAGTTATTTGGTGCTGGAGAGTTCTCAGGTGGCGAAAATCGGTAATGAAATGAGGAAGAAATGAAATGGGGTTAAGGGTAATAAATAGAACTCTAAACCTTACGTACGTTATCTGCACTCCATTACGTACATAAAAGCCTTAGCGTACGTTAACGTCTAGCCAAAGCTCACTGTCTCGATTCTAGCTTCATTTACGTACGTTATCATAGTAGTTTACGTACGTAACACCATGCACTTAGCGTACGTTAACAATCCACCCTAACGTACGTTAAGCCCTGTTGACTTGCTTAGCTGGAAAGCCGTATAGGTTCACTCGGAGCGTATCAACGAATCTTCATCGTCCCCCACACGCCGACCCTTGTCTGATCTCGAATTGACTGAAGCTTACGTACGTTTAGCTTCAACTATAATGTACGTTATCTTCTACACGTAGCGTACGTTATGCTTATCACCTAGCGCACGTTATGACGTGCAGAAGCATGCATGCGAGAATGTTTGGAAATACAAAAACATAGGGGTACAAATACAGGAAAACCATTCTTCGATTAATAACCCCACAAAGTCGAATGTTACAAGTTCAAATAAAGGTAAAATACATAATATATATCTGGGCATCACAGAAATGACCGAACTCGGTCAACTCACGGGTACTTATACCCGCAGCAGATAACGTACGGTAGCATGGCATGGTTAACATACGTTAACAGGTTAACGTACGTATGCCATGCCCGTAGCGTACGTAAGAGCTCAGCACAGCTCACTGCCTGAAAACCTGAAGTGTATAACGTACGTAATGCCACTTGCTTAACATACGTAAGATGCCACGCCTTACGTACGCAGCATGCTCGTAGCGTACGTAAAGGACCGGCAGAACCCTCAGCCCAATTTTCTGAACACTATGACGTACGTAACAACAATGTACTTAACGTACGTAAACATCCCACATAACGTATGTTAATCGTCACCCGTAACGTACGTAATGCTCTTCCAGAACAGGACTGACAAGCTGCCTTAAGCAGGCAAGAAATGAACCGGAAATCAAAATGCGATGACTAACAAAACATGAAGATACGAACACATAGAGTTCGAGACGACGAATCTAAGTGCTAAAAGGAAACATATTTCCGACTACCCGAAGCTTCGGAAAACAACAGCAAACGTAATTACCCCATAACTTTGGGAAATTACAAAATGGACCAAAACGTCCAAAATACACGATACATGATCGAAACACCAAGAAAAAGCTCACAACATGCATAATAACATAAGATGGATTTACGCCAACCCCGAAACGGCGGTTCTGAATAACAATTTTGAGAATCGAACCAAATAGCGACGGAAATGACATTAAACATGGGATTAAGTAAAACAAGTCCGAAACAAGCTCGGATGACAAAGAGTCCAGTATTAAATATTCTCGAAATATCCATACGGTTACAAGCGAGTCACTAAAAATGAAAATACATCAAAATGAAAAATACCAGAAAAAGGAAAAAATGCGGATATTACATTTTATACCGGACAGATTAGCGTGCGCTAACAACAATCATTAGCGTGCACTAACGAGGCCTCCAACCCTATCCACTAGCTTCTGGACTATCCCAAAACCACCAGTTAGCGTGCGCTACTACAACCGATAGCGGGCGCTACTATAACACCTTAACGTGCGCTATATCGTTATATAGCGTGCGCTAATCGACACTCCAACCCAGTCCAGTAGCTTCTGAACTGTTTCTGCACCTCCAGTTAGCGTGCGCTAACGAAGCCTTAGCGTGCGCTAGCAAGGTCCAGTAGCGCGCGCTATCCATGCACGTAGCGTGCGCTACTCCTACTGCACGGGCGGTAAGATTGCACCAAAACTCATCACAACAACAGTACTTCTTAACGGAATGACAAACACGCAACGAATCTGTATCGCAACCGGCATGCGTCAATGTATGACACACGATCATATAGGCACGAACAACATACAATCCACTAAACAGTTGAAAAGTTCCACGCAACTGGAAATGAAAATCTCGGGCATTACATTCTACCCCACTAAAAATAAGTTTCGTCCCGAAAATTAAAATAAGAAATATCAAGGTAGACACAAACGAAACCAAAAGGTTCACACAACAAATATCAAATCTCCACACAAGACATAACCTACAATACAACACGTAATAACATCATTGGGCACCATTGGGCCCTCAACGAGTAGGAGCGAGACCCCGGTCCCCGAACATCTCAACGACGGACTCGCAGCACACCGTCTGGTTTCCCAAATGACCACACTTGAAACAGTTAACCTGCAACGAGTGATTATTCTTTTGAGTATGGCCCATACGGCTACAGTTGAAACACATCTTCACACCGCTCACCTTACTCACTGTTGAAGTAAGATTCTTAGACTGATCAACGAATGAGGAGTGCTTCCAGAAGAACAATGCAAAGCAATAGGATCACGGAACTCACTTCTCTGACCTCTGGAAAAATTACCCAAGGTATTCTATCTCTACATCCTGAACTAGCCTCCGGCATAGAAATAGCCATCTCAATAACTAAAGCTCAGTCCTGATACTCCTTCAAAGTTGTACACATGAGTGGAGCTATGCTCTCACGGATATAGGGTTTCATGTGCATATTGAAGTATCGGATCTTTTCCGCTTCACTTCTCACTTGATCATGAACGTAATTCAGTTGCTGATTATAATCAACTATCGCCTGGGATATCGACACATCCTGGGGCGTAGCTGAGAAAAACTCAATGATTCTGCGTTCACGGACAGGCAGCAGGCAATACTCTGCCTCTATGGCAGTCTTAAACTCAGCCCACGCAGATGTACGATCTGCAGGCGCTACAGCCTGCCACCAGTCTGCAGCTTCTTTATCGAGAAGATACCGAGCAATATGTACTCTTCTCTTATCGGGACATCCCACCGCATCAAATATTCTTCCTAACTGGAAAAGCCAGTTCTCCCAATCTAACAAGTCAGAGGAACCCGCAAAATGAGGTGGGTGCATTTTCATCACATCTCGCAACATCTACTAGCTCCATTGTCTCTCTCGGGAGGCTCATTCCGATGCGCTGCTCGATTCATCTGCGACAAGTGGTCACCACCCGACGAAGGATGGTGGTGACGCCAACATAAACATTTCCTACAGCTAATTGCTCCTGCGACTGGTCTCCCGATCATCTGTACTGAGCTGATTGGCACTAGACAACGAGCGAGTCGCCCTTTCATGCCACTGATTACGTCCACGACCACGTCCACGTCCTCGGCCTCGACCTCTCGGCATACTGAACAAACAATTACTAAGTACAACAAAATGTAACATCGCAGATCAATGCACCAAGATACCAACTCAGCACAACACATCGCAAATTAATATGCCGAAAAGCCAACTCATCATAACGTATCAACGTAAAGCAACAAATATCAACACGAATACAAGAACTATTATGGCAACAGATGGAACTCACAATCATAAACGAATCATAAGACCACATCGACAGAAAACTTACGATCATTCCTGATACAATCACGGCCATAACAAACTAAACATCATCACAATCAACAACACATAAGGTATCCCGTGGTCATGCTCTCTTGGCATCGACCCCCAGAGGTTTCACCGAACCGGCCCCGGATGGGTAACCTATTCATACATAACATAAGCATTCCCATACATAATCAATCACATTCAAATCATGCAGCACAATGTATCTTAACGCGCGCTAAGCCTACGGCTATCGTGCGTTAACCATATCACTATATCTGCCCAATCTAGTTAGCGTGCGCTAATTAGCACGTTAGCATGCGCTAACTGGCACAATTCAAAAAGATTATTCCTCCTACCTTTTTGAAATCAAAATCATGTTTGATTTATGAATACAAGAAATTCTATAGTGTGAAGGTTTTAAAATCATTTACTCGATCATTTGAAAATAGCACCAATACGCAAAAATCATTTTCTTAAAATTCTTTTCAACATATCCAAAAACGGCAATAATATTTTACAATGTCCGAAATACTTTAAGACACATCTTTCAAAAACTGCCTGAAGGTCTCATTTGAAAATACATGACCAGCTCGTCAAAGTTCAACCAATTTCAAAGTCCATACTAAACCGTAGTTTTAGTCGCACCATTAAAATATTTCTCAAAAATCGATTTTTCCGCAAACATACTCAAGCCCAAGAAATCCTTTAGGAAACCTTTTTCAAACCTACATGCAGTGGACATAATTACAACTATCCAAAACAGCTGAATTTAAAACCACATGCCCAAATGGCAAACAATATCACCAATCTAATCAATTACAATTCGTGAACACCAAGTTTTATCTTTCATCAAAACCATTCATCTGAGTTTCTCAACAAACTCTACCGCCGATACATTTCCTGGAACACATCAATGATTAAAGCTTCCACGTCATGCTGCACCACTCGGTGTCCAGACCATCAATACATTTAGCTCAACACACATGTAGTGCATCACAAGTACCAAACACAGGTTTCATCACACAACATACACATAAATAAAACATGAAACACAAATATCTCACATAGAAGAGGAAACTTACATCCACAAAACATGACGGACGCCCATGATACTAATCTCAACCGACAACTCATATGACATATTGTGTCAACATACATCTCAGGTAACTCGACAACTCATATGACATGACAAAACATGACTCAAATCACGACTCGACTCAACCCGACAGCCTAAGTTTCCACAACCTAAGCTATGATACCATAAATGTAACACCCCCAAATCCACATGGGAATATTACATGTCGTAGACCCTTCCCACGAGGATCTACCAGGCTAAACATCATAGTACGACCAAAAAAGTTGATCGTCTGGGTCAAAAAATAAAATAAAACAGAAGGTCAAATACAAGTAAACTGCACGGACCGATGAGGTCGCAAAACTCAATCAACAGCAAATAACTCTTTACAATAGTACCCACGCAGGGGTTGAGGTACAGTACAACGGAACACTAATTACAACTTGTCAGCAAGACAAAACCATACCAAACTCTCACTCTTGATTAGTATCGTAGCTCATCATCTCCCGTGCCAATCATGTGACTGCTCCTTCAAACTGAGTATACCTGAAGTGCATGAAACGCATTTTTCCCCATTTAGTGGGTTAGCATTTGAATGGCTAGTACAAGTTTCATGCTATACAAAATGTAACAAACAAATAGAAACCACGAATCAGATACGACAATCAACTACTAAAACATTACCAAGAGATTTAAGCAAAAGAAAACAAGCTACGAAGCATTTGAATATAAATCATCTCGAGAATTGTTAGAAATACGAACCATTAGGACCTCGAGTCCTGGATTTCAAAACCTTTCGAAAATCTTAGGGTCTTAGCCCAAATCTCAAATTGCATTCCAAAAATTTATAGTACGAAAACATTTCCTTAAATCTCGTGGGGATCGGCCCAATATTCTTTTATTAAAAACTTTCTTTCAAAACTTTGATTTACAAAACATGATTCATGACACCGTGATACCCTGTCACGTGTCTCCATAGGTTCAACGACCCGCAAGGACTTAACCAATCACAACAATCAATCATGCTCATGACTCCGTGATCGCTTGCCACGAGTCTCCGTAGGTTCAACAACCCACACGGATTGAGCCAACACAACAATCACAACAACCAGTGTCACGTGTCACCATAGGTCCCGTCGAACCCGCACGGTTGGACGTATTGTGTCCTGACCCCATGGACCTATGCCATGTGTCATCGTAGGCCTCGTCAGACCCGCACAATTGGACCTCAGCACCACATACTAAGTTCTGATCCCATGGACCTATGCCATGAATTCTCGTAGGCCCCGTCGAACCCATACGAGTGAACTTAGCATTCCAGCACACAACATTCACATTGACATCATACCAATACGTTCACGATCAATCAATCTATCAATCACATTGATTACTATAACTACACCCACCCGACACACATAGCATAATCTCGACAATCCAACCATCAACTTCAATAACACATAATCCAGCATAACATATGATCGAAACACCACACATTGCACACCCACGTGTAAAACCAACCAACAAGATTATCATAATCCTACTCACATAACACAACACATAATATACGTCCCAGCATAAAACCAATCCAATATAATCATCACAATCATCATGATTCCTCGGTCGTGAACAATCAAGCACCACACAACCAACATGAAGTATTTACTACGATTGATTTATAATCACAACATATGAAATATATATTCATCGAGGTAAATCAATCATCGTAAATCTAACACGTAAACTCTACTCACAAGACACAAATCGTATAAGCAAGATACTTGCCTCAATAACTGATACCAAACACTCCGACAAACATGGCTTGACCGGAAAACTCCGAATACCTACAACTCCCACAAGACAAAATGAAAACACGATCACCATTAGTATCAATACCATTAACAATGGAAATCACATCAAATTATCAAAGGAAAGCTCATTCGAACACTTAATCGGACATTAAATGTTCACGACCCTTCAAGAACACCAGAATCAACCCATCGAGTTGAACGAACCGAAGATATGGATATTCAATCCATAAAACATGTTCAAAACACATTTTTATGACAACCGATTCATCAAAACTGGATAAATTCCGAAATCAAGGACAAAACCTACAAAAAATCAACTCGAAGAAAAACCAAGGAATTACCTCGATCCGACAAAGAACAACGGATTAGATGATGATAAAATCACCTACAACTCTCCAAAACACCCTTGGATGGAGTAAAATCATCCAAGAACACAAACCCTGGTCGCCCTTGACTCACACCCGCGGAGGAAGAAGAAATGGGAAAGAAAAATAGGAATAAATGACTGCTATCCGATTTTTATATCGGACAGGTTAGCGTACGCTAACAACAATCGTTAGCGTGTATTAACGAGGCCTTCTACCCAGTCAAGTAGCTTCTGGACTGTCCTAGAACCACCAGTTAGTGTGCGCTACTACAACCGATAGCGTGTGCTACTACAACACCTTAGCGTGCGCTATATCGCTATATAGCATGCGCTAATCGACACTCCAACCCAGTCCAGTAGCTTCTGGACTGTTTCTGCATCTCCTGTTAGCATGCACTAACGAAGCCTTGGCATGCGCTAGCAACGCTCCAGTAGTGCGCGCTATCCCTGCACGTAGCGTGCGCTATTCCTACTGCACAGGCAGTAAGATTGCACCAAAACTCATCACAACAACGGTACTTCTCAATGGAACGACAAACACGCAACGAATCTGAATCACAACCAACATGCGTCAATGCATGACACACGATCATATACGCACGAACAACATACAATCCACTAAACAGTAGAAAAAAATTCCATGCAACTGGAAATGAAAATCTCGAGCATTACACTCACATTCATTATTTTTGTGTAACAACCTTGTAATGTAAGAAAAACTTTGTTTAATGTGTGCGATGAGAGATCTTCAAAAGAAGTATCCACATTCTTGAGTAAATCATCCGCACAATTAGATGCCTTGTCATCTTATAGTAACTGTGAATCTCTAAAGAAACGAAGATCATT
Organism: Orobanche coerulescens; assembly: GCA_033398695.1. Taxonomy (NCBI): domain Eukaryota; kingdom Viridiplantae; phylum Streptophyta; class Magnoliopsida; order Lamiales; family Orobanchaceae; genus Orobanche; species Orobanche coerulescens. The sequence continues at coordinate 39,036,275 of CM065807.1, forward strand.
CACATTACAATCTGGGGAATTGGGTGGTTGGCAGACAAGTTGGATTGTGAATTCATCAGAATTTGCTGCTTCTATGAACTCAGGATCAGTGTGGTGAATATGAGGTTTTGTATTATCTTACTGGATGATTATGTGTTATCTTGCATGTGGAGGCCATTTAGCTTTAATGGTAGGTATAATCTCTGAAACGAAACAAACAACTAGATGATGACTGAATTAATGGTATGATAGTGTTAAAAAACAATAAAAGCATCACCTGTTTGATAATGCATTCCTTGATGACTGCCTTATTATTCTCATGGATAGGTTTAGTCTCCAAAGTTCCCTTACTTCTGTTCTTAGAATTTCTTTTTTCTGGCTCTAAATTTGTGAAAGAAAATATACCAAATTTTCCATCAAAAAGCACAAGCCCATCACTTCCTTTTTGTGGTCTTGCTCACAGCACACATAAACAACACCTTAGTGATGAATCTTTTGGACTTACATGATCTATAAGGGTCTGCTTCATTTGGCAGCAGGTAATACCTATCTGAAGTCTTGGTCATGTAGAAACATTTTACATCTATATGCATTATGTTATGCATTTTCCGAAAGGTGACTTTTCCATTTGAGATGTGAGAATCCAATCGACTCAAACTCCATCTCAATTTATCAAGTTTGTTCTACTCTATAAGTGTTAGTTTAATTGCATTTGTATGCCCCCTAATCTTCTTTTCCTTAATCCAGTTCCCCACTAAACTTTTGCTCACATTGAGCTTCACTGCCATATTTCTAATGGAAGATCTTTCAAGTACAGTAAGTTACTTTACCTTATATTGATCAAGAATCATTTTATCTTTATGTGTTTCACCTTTCTTTGACTGCAGAAATACGGCTTCTCTTCCATAAAGCTGCTCTTTTGTACCCTTCCAAGTTCCGTACACCGTCCTCCTGGAGATTCCAAACTTTTATGCAGCTTCTTTTATTGTTGCATGTATAAGTTCACACGAGCGGAGTTCATAAGCAGCCATTGAGTTAATTTATTCCTTTCAGCAGTGCTCGGATTTGGTCTTTTATTAACCAGTTCAGAATCAGCCATTTATTGTCTTTTTTCTTTTGGTTTGGTTCTAAGGAAAAAGTGTCTTTTAAAGAGGAATTTAGTGGAGGGAGATTAGGAATTAAGATAGTGTTTCTCTCCATAAAAATTTCCACATCTACAATTTAAGCTTTTTTGGGCAGATTGCATATTCATTTTGGCTAAACATGCTGTATTTTGTCATTACATTAACATTTCCGGGCAGATTTCAATGTGGATCTTTTTTCACCTTTTTAGCTTTATTTTTCTTTTGGTAGATTGAATATTTCAATCACACTCATAATAAAAAGTTAATCACGCTCATATTCCACTTATTACACAAACACCAATAATTCACCAACTTTCATTAAACTCGTGTGAAACTCATTGTGGACAAATTTTGGTGGACGGAGGGAGTACCTTTTAATATACACGATACACTCACCATCATTGCTTACAAAACTTACACATCTATTACATCCAATTATTTATTTTACTCCAAATGTTGCACTTCGACTGAGATGGAGGGAGTACAATTTTTTCAAAGAAAAACACGAAACAAAAAAGATCTTAAAAATTATAAAGTATTAACAATCGATTAAAAGAACTAATCATTACTTATATTTATATTTTATTAAATACTCCATCCAACCCGCTCAAATATTTACACTTACTATTTTTTATCCTTTTAAAATTTCTACATTTATCACATTTACAATCAATTCAAACAACTATCTTTTACTTTTTAATCTCCACCACATAGTCAATACCAATATTTTTAATCTTTTGATCTCCACTACATATTTATCATTATTCTTTGCACCAACTACGACGCAATATAATAAATAATAAATACGGAAAATACGATCAACATTGATAAATCAACTATTCAATTACATTATCTGGTTATCAAATCAAACCAAGATTGTATCCTTTCTCCGTATGGATCAGCCCATCCTTTACAATCTTCACAGCGCATCCTCGGCTGACTTTGCTCTCTTTTACTAAGCCGACCTTTTTTTTTATGTTGTAGGGTGGTTCTTGATATTTGCAGTTAGATGGATCTACCATGTCAATTATTTTGTCTAACATATGATATCTCATAGTTGAATCCATTTTATCCAACTGCGTCTTTAACGTTGTCATTCTATCAGGGGATCTCGCCTCATTTGGCAAAAAAATGATGAAACACGAAAAAAGGGATATTTGCACGAATACCTGATCAGTGGTAAATTCACACGATATGTTCCCATTATTTTATGAATTATATTCTTCCATTTATTATAAAAATAAAAGTATTTCAGAAATGTGAACAAACATGAGAAATTTAAGAAGAAAATATAGAGAGATGATGAGTTATACTTCTTCTTCACTACCTATTTATACTAATTTAGACTACTAAATAATAAAAAATATTGACATGACAATTCAATAGGTAGTATAGATTAGGGAACTATTTTGTTGAAAAACTTTGAAATGACAATTCAATAGGTAGATATGGGTTAAGTAACTATTTTTTTGAAAGACTTTGAAATGACAATTCAATAGGTAGATATATGTTAGGGAATTATTTTTTTGAAATGACAACTCAATTGGTAGCTAATAATAATAATAATATATATATCAAGATAATAATAATATATAATCCGAATAATAATATATATTATTTGTATAGATGACTATGTAAATATTTTTTTAAATATAAATATATTGTATAGAAAAGTTATAGTCATAATAATACGTTCACAAAGAAATAAAAATAAATATAAAATAGTAAAAAAATTATCGAAAAAATATCAGTAAAAAAATTGAAAAAATTCAAAGTATATATATATATATATATATGTGTGTGTGTGTGTGTGTGTGTGTGTGTGTGCGCGTGTGTGTGTGTGTGTGTGTCAGAAGTGGGAGGGACAAAAAAGATATTTTGGTCTTTTTTGTCAAGAGGGGAGGGGGGGATTAGCAAAAGAGGGGGGATTAGCATACCCAAAAAAAATTAGAGGAAAAAAGAGAGCGAGCACACCATTTTGAGGTTCATGATCAGTTTGCAATTGCAAACTTCATTCGACGAGCCTCTATCCCATTTTAAATTTAATAGATGGTGTATATGTAGGGCTCATTTGGTAGCCTAGTCAGGATATATCAAGATATGTTAAAAATGTAATATCCGGTTGTAATTCAGTCATTATCATTCAGTAATTTCATTCGGTGATTGTCACTCAGTGGATTTTCACTCATTTATAATCATTCATCAATCATGTTCATTCACCCGTGTTCACCGGTGATAATGAAAAGTTGAAAATAATTATATGAGGAAAGTTGAAACGATGAACAATAACGATACACAACTCGAAGTTTTTCCGAACGGTGAACACGGGTGAATGAACATGATTGATGAATGATTATAAATGAGTGAAAATCCACTGAGTGACAATCACCGAATGAAATTACTGAATGATAATGACTGAATTACAACCGGATATTACATTCTCCCCTTCTAAAAAGAAGTTTCGTCCCGAAACTTAAGAAATAAATAGTTCGGGGTATTCAACTCGCATCTTCTCTTCCGTCTCCCAAGTCGCCTCTTCGACTCCATGCCTCGACCATTGTACTTTAACCAGTGGAATGGTCTTATGCCGAAGTTGTTTCTCACGGCGCTCAAGAATCTTCACGGGTTTCTCCGGAAAGGTAATATCCTCGGCTACGTCAATCTCACTGTAGTCGATAATGTAGCTCGGATCCGGTACGTACTTCCTCAATCAGGACACATGGAAAACACTATGGACGTGACTCAAAGTGGAGGCAACGCCAAGCGATAAGCTAAATCTCGACTCTGTCCAAAATCTCGAAAGGTCCGATATACCTTGGTGAGTTTTCCCTTTTTCCCGAAGCGGAAAACTCCTGCAGTCGGTGATACTTTGAGCAAGACGTGATCCCCCACTTCAAACTCCAAGGGTCGGCGACGAGTATCGGCGTAAGATTTCGACGACTGCAGGCGGTCGATAGTCGATCTCGGATAATAGAAATCTTTTCCTTGGTCTCCGATAACATATCCGGTTCCGTCCCAACTAGCTCGAAGCCTCGTCCCAACATAATGGCGACCTACATCGCCTACCATAGAGTGCCTCGAAGGGTGCCATTTTGATCGACGCATGCCAACTATTATTGTAAGCAAACTCGATCAACGACAAGTGAAGCTCCCAATCAATACTCCAATCCAAGGCACAAGCCCGTAACATATCTTCCAATGTCTGAATCGTCCTCTCTGTCTGACCGTCCGACTGAGGATGAAAGGAAGTGCTCAATCTCAACTCCGTACCCAGAGCCTGATGAACGGCCTGCCAAAAATGCGATACGAAACGGCCGTCTCGATCAGAAACAATGGTCTTGGGGGTACCGTGTAACCTCACGATCTCAGCAATAAAGGTTCGAGCCAATCTATCTGGTCCCCAAGTATCCTTAATACCCAAGAAATGTGCAGACTTGGTCAACCGATCGACAATTACCCAAATCATATTCATTCCAGTCCGAGTTCTCGGCATGCCAGCTGTGCGACACGACCGAGTTCGGTCGGCAGAAACTTCGGCATTTCCGGACGAGTACGACACGGGCCGTGTCCGGCAGGCAGTCAACTCCCTTAAATTCGTTTTTTTCAGCATTTCAGCCATTTCTCCCCCTTTTCTTCACCTTCAACCGAGAGAGTAAGCTTGAGGGAGGGTTTTTACTTCACAAATCATTTGGGTGTTTGAGTTTCTTCATCTCCTTTCGATCGTGAAGCTCGGATAATCGATCTAACGCGTGTTCCTTGGATCATAAAGCTTGGATATTCAAGAGGTAATTCCTTCAACATCTTGACTTCTCGATTTTGTGTGGGTATTGACGTTTTGGACGATTAAATCATGGTGTATGGTGTGATATATGCGTGATTATGGACATGTTTGAGTATTCACCGGATTATTGAAAGATTATTCAAGAACACTTTGAATTTTGTGTTGGATTTTGGGGGTTTTCGTAGATTCTTCCGTTTTGTCCGATTGAAGCTTGAGAACCTTGAGATTTTGATATATATCTATACCGTATGAGTGTTTTCTTCCGATTTTACGGGTTAGATTGTGCCGTTTTCGGACTTGTGAGAGTTTGGGCGATTTCCCAACCTTAAGTTTTCCACTCGTATATTTTCTGGAATCGTAGACGAGTTTCGGGAGTCTATTCGTGTAATATGAGTATGGATAATTAATTGTCATATTCCTTGCGAATCGTTTAGGTGCCGGAAGCGCGTTCTCGGACCTACCGAACTCATACCTTTCCTCCGTTCGATTTTCCGATGTCTCAAAGGCAAGTATATATTTATGAATGTGCGTTCTCGACTTTGAAAGTATGAAATATTAATGGCATGCTTATTTATATCCACTCCGGGACGGACCGACCGGGTCCTCCGAGGGTTTCGTAGCCTCCAGTGCGATTCCATGGATAATATGAATTAACCACTCCGGGACGGACCGACGGGTCCTCTGAGGGTTCCGTAGCCTCAGGTGAGGTTCCACTGTATTCATATATGTATTGTTTCGATGCTATGAGATTTAGTTATTACGAAATACTAGTATTAAATTGATGAATTGAAGGATATAGATTAATTGAAGGATTACATTTACTTTATTGTAGAGAAGTATTATGTTTCATACTGTTATACTTGCACTAGCTATTCGACGTCTAACCCCTTTATGTGGGAAATACTTTACATGTATTTCGAGTTCCAGGAGAGCGGACGGGCAGGTATCGGGTCGGCATAAAGATGGTGGGCAAGTGTGATACTGTGTCTTTCTTCCAGTTTTATTTCTTTGGAAATTCCCGTTCAGTGTTGTTGTACTAGATTGGCTATTGAATACTCGAGTATTGTTTTCCTTTTTCCTTGATGTTCCGGCCTGTGTTTGCCGAAGTATTGAATTGAGTTGTGATGTTTGTAAGTACATTGGTTATATTTCGAATACCTTTGTATTGTTTTTCATCCCAATGTGTGTAGACCTTATCGGTCAAAGATTATGGTTCCGCGTATGTTTAGCCTTGTGGGTCCCACGACGGGGCTTACGGCGCTGTAATATCCCTGAATAACTTGGGGGTGTTACAAAAAATAACAAGGGTGATTGGGTTAAAATGAAACATAAATTTAAATTTGTTGTTTGGTAGATAAATCATAATATTACTGTGGTATATAGATAAAACTGTGAAATTACATTTTTATCCTTAGGAATAAAAAAATACCAGCAGCGACGAATTGGGGGATGAGTTAGGGGGATGAGTTTTAAGCGAAATCAATTCATCTAATTCAATTCAATAAACCAATTTAACTCAAGATAAATTCCTCAACAACATTTTTGGGGGGTGAATTTTCAGCAGCGACGGAGACGAGGCGGTGCCGGCTAGGTGAAGGCGTGGCGAGGCGGTACCGGCTAGGTGAAGGCAGGCGAGGCGGTGTAGGGGTTGGAGGCGCGGCGAGGCGCTGGATTTTCAGAGGCGATGGAGGCAGGCTAGGTGACGACTGTGGTGGTGAACAGCGTCGGAGCAGCACAGAGATATAGCGGTGGGGAGAGAGAGAGAGAGAGAGAGAGAGAGAGAGAGAGAGAGAGAGAGAGAGAGGTGGAGCAGGAGGGGTAATGGTGGAATGAGCTACTGTTCAAGAAAGTTATTGTAACCCACCATTTTGGTGGGTTACTTTATCAACCTCAAACAGCCACAAACAGTTAAAATGTAGCCGGCCCTTGTTTTTTATATGGGCCGAAAAATTAAATAATTAGGCTACCAACACATGTTTCGACCGGTTAATATATCCTAACCTACCGAAACATGCCTATCAAACAGGTTCGTAGTGTATTATAGGTAATAATTGGTATAAGTAATAGTGATAAATATGTATTTAATATTAAAATATACTACCTCCGTCCGTGGATCAAATTCCCGATTCTTTTTTTCTTGTCCGGAAATCAAATTTCCAATTCACTTTTTGTACCACTACAACCTTACCCTTTACACATAATTACACCAATTGCCATTACTGGACCCACCCCACAAAAATAACCCAACACAATTAACCCACTAATTAACACCCTAATTAATCCAACCCATTTTAACACCCTTACCGACCCAAATTAACCAACCCAAACTCGATCCCTATTCCACGAAAGATACTGCTCCAGCCAAACATGTGGGATTCTCTAATCGGCATTGGAGCAGGTGCGGTTCAGCGCGGCGTCTGTCGGAGTTCGGAGAGAGAAGCTCACTCTCTCCTTCTCTCTCTACTAGATCCTTCTCTAAAATCAGTGTTGAACTCTTTGGTCGTTGGCGCATTTCTCCGGCGTTAGCGACGATTGCGGGGATTTGTGCTCTATCTCGACCGGAGATTCCATCCATGGCCGTCCTCGAGTCTCCATTCTTGTGCTCTGTGTGTGCTTCGAGAGATAGAAGCTTCGCCAGTCTACCTTCCAGCCACCACCACTGTCGCCGGAGAATTGATTCTTCTGGAGGTAGACATTGTGGAGGGATTTGAGGTGGGGGAGGTCTGCGGGGATGGGGTCGGAGAGAGAGAAGATGAGAGAGAGAGAAGAGGAGGAGAGAGAGAGCAACGCCTAGTTTGAGTGTGATTTTGTTCACCCTCCTAAAAAGAGGGTGAACTTACCCTCCATAATTGGAGGGTAATTTTGAGATATAAAAATTAAATTTTTTAATTTTTGTTTTTTCTATGTTATTCTATTTGTCGAGATCTTTAATTTGAGTATAATTTTGATACATAATTTTGTCGTTTTTTAATTTTTTTTATTTTGAGTGATAAATTAATATTTTTTATTTATGAAAATAATTTTTTCAAAACTACAAAATTATGTATCAAAATTATACTCAAATTAAAGATCTCGACAAATAGAATAACATAGAAAAAACAAAAATTAAAAAATTTAATTTTTATATCTCAAAATTACCCTCCAACTATGGAGGGTAAGTTCACCCTCTTTTTAGGAGGGTGAACAAAATCACACTCCCTAGGTTGGAGAGAAAAGATGAGAGAGAGAATTCCACTTTAACAATTAAAAAAGTAAAAATGTAAAGAATTAGTAAAAAAATCTCATAATTAACAATACCCCTGCCTTCTAATTTTTATCCTATATTATTCCATTCTATCACATTTCTTAATAACTATGCCAATGTCACTTCGAGATTTTGATTCCCGGACGGAGGGAGTAAAAGATATTAATAACAAAAATATTGTAGATTAAAAAATAAAAGATGATTGTTTGATTTAATTGTGTAAATGTGGTGATAAAATTTTTAAAGAGACAAAAAAGAAATAAATGTATAAAATTTTGAGCATGAACTAGAGAATACTTTTTTATACATAAACTTGACTATTTGTGGCCCATTGGTTGAAGTGGTAATTGATAAATCATACAAAATAGATATGGTGGTTGGGAGAATCTTTGAGGAGAGAGAAATTAATTAAATATTAAAAAAAATATTGGTAGTTGGATGGTTAATGCGTTGCTGATAAATTTAGGTTTTGTTCTTTTGATTTGAATTTTGTTGAATATAAATTGAAATGAAGTGAACTGAAGTTTGATCAAGTTTGACTTAACTAGATCGACTTAAATGAATCAATCAATTAACTAAATTGGACTAAATCGTTATTGACTATTACTACAACTACTACTACTACTACTAATAATAATAATAATAATAATAATAATTAATAATATTAAATAACAATATATATATATATATATATATATATATATATATATATATAAAGCAGCAACAATAATAATATACTTTACAATCGTAATAATAATAAAAGTATATATATTATTGATTATATCAACATAAAGAATAGTAATAATAATATTGCATCATAATATATACAACAAGAATAAAATTATTTATATCACAAAAACAAATGATATATAATAACATTTGATAATATTAATATTAATATTAATAATAATAACTAATCGCAATAGAATTAGATAACAATATATATAATAATTATATTATTTCTATTAAAACAATAACAAAGACTATAATGACAATATAGATTACTATTATTAATAATAATAAGTATATAAATATATAATATTAATTAACATAATATTCCTTGTAATTAATAGTACTAGAAACAATATATACAACAATATAATCATTATTTATATTACAACAACAAAAATAATAACAATAATACTAAAATAAGTAATTATAATAATTATATATAATATTATTGATAATATAAATAACCATAATAATAATTAATAATATTAATTTTAAAGCTAAACTGAACTAAACTGAAATGTGTTGTAATTAAGTCAAAAAGAACAGAGTCTTAGTCTTAAAGCTACTTGTACCGATCTAAGCTCAAGTACTACAATTGAATGTGATAGATGTGTAAGTTTTATAAATATTGATGGTGAGTGTGATATAGATTAAAAAAAATATTGATTGTGTAATATAGATTAAGAGAATAAACATGATATTTTGATGTGATTAGAAGTATTTAATAAAATATACTCCCTCCATCCACAAAAAAATTATCACAATTTCTTGGTTCCTCTGCAAAAAAATTGCCACATTCATTTTTTAGTAACAAACCCCACACACAACTCAATTATTTATTTATTATTGGATAATTTTACCAACATAATTTTTTTCTTACAATATCACACATAACTTTCTACCAAGTTTTATTACAATTCGTGGTACTTGCATATATCAATTTTTTGATGGAGGGAGGAGTAACACTTTAAAAACACATTTTTAATTAAAATATAGCAGTTGTCACTAGAGATGGCCCTTGTGCAGCCCGGCCAGCTCGACCGGCTCGAGTTTTGCAGTCCGCAGGCGGCCAGGGCAGTCGGGGCCAGCCCCCTGGTCATCTGGGCGGTCCCGGTCTCGGAATCTCCAGCCCAGGTCCAACCCAGCCCGGCCCACCACCGAGCTCAGATCGGCCCGGCCCCAACCAACCCGTAGCCCGGCCCACCTGCAGCCCACCTCCAGCCCACTCCAAGCCTACATAAGCCCACCCCAAACTCACCCCAAAATCCACCATTCAAAATTAAATTTCAAAAAATAATCTAATTTTTACAAATTAAGTCAAAATCCAATTTTTTTTCCTTTTCTCTCCCATTTAATTTAATGTTAACATATTCTTAAAAATTCAAATGAATTTTTTTAAACAGATGAAATAGTTTTTTACTAAGTTTTACAATTTTTCTTAATTCAAAATGTTTTTTTAAATTGATTTTTTAATTAATATTAATTAATTTATTTTAAAAATTGAAAACAAATTTTTACAAATTGATTTTTACAATTTTTAAAAAAAATTTTACATTTCCGGCCTAAGTCCGACCTGACCCACACCAGACCATGACAGCCCGGGAACGGGCTGTGGGCCGCAGCCGCCCAACCCATGAGCAGCCCGGCCCAGCCCGCTAAATATATGGTCCGTCTTGGGCTCCCAAGTTCCAACCTGGCCCGTTTTGACCCGACCCGCCCATGGCCACCTCTATTTGTCACTAGGGGTGGGTATGGGACGGGATGGGACGGGCCTGGGTGTTGGAATATAAAACGCAGCGGAAGCGAGTTGGTGAAGGTAATTTAATAAAAGGTTTTATAAACTAACCAACGTAAAAACCATATCTATTTAGGCTTGTCAACTAATTAACTAAACAGATTAATAAACAATTAAATAAACATATTTACGCATGGGAGTCGGTAATTTTTACCTTTGACGCGAAGTGGTAGAAAAATCCCTTTTGGTCGATTTGTCTTTCTTCGTGTTCCTCTCCGATCTTCTTGTATTTCTACCTTGAGATCTTCTAGAGTATATCCCGCCTACGTCCGGATGTCGTGTGGGCAACAATCTACCGGACTACTTGACTGCAAAAGGATCGGCCGAAACTTTTCTCTCAAGAAACTTACGATTTTTGTTCTCTCTATTTTTCTTGAATATTTTGAGTATTTTAGAAAAATATTGTGTTTACCAAATTGTGGAATCCAAGACACAAGTCAAGATCCACAATTAAAACACACACAATAAAAATCGATTTCTTGGGCAATAATGAGATGAAAAAATCGGCCAACCCTAAGCATGTATTTATAGGTGTTTTGGGCTACTCTAGGGACCTTAAGGAGGATTTGGTAAGGACTCCCAATAGATATCTTCCTTCCATTATTAGGACTCTTCCTAATATGAAGACTTTATTAATATCAACTTAGTCCACTAATAAGTTAATATTGCATTTCCTGCCAAAATCCCAAATTACGAAATTGGGCTCCTTTTAAATTAATTATTTACCGTGTTTAAGATATCCCATGTCCATTAATTAATTTAAGCTACTGACAGCTTTTAATTAATTAATATATTATACATGAGTATACCACTCGACCTTTATTATTATATCGAAAAATTAATTCCACCTGCAGGGTTTGATATAATAATTCTTTCGAGTGCCTCAAGGGACATGATCAACCCGACTGGTCGGGACACGATTTCTAGCTATAATATTAATTATCATATAAATAATAATATTGCCCAAAATATCGAGCATATTGAGTCAATCACTGTGGCTCTCACCCATGATAAATCAAAGCAATAAATATTAAATATATATTGTTGTGTCAAGAATTAACACCTTCCGACCGGCGATCGCCTAGGAGGTCGGGCGACCGAGTCACTGCCGAGCGTCCAAGGAAGAACTGCCGACCAGCGACCAGGCGACCTAGCCTTAGCCCGGCAGACAAGCATGAATCGGCCAGCCGAAGGTCCCAGGACAAGTCCCGGTACCGAGCGATCGACATCCAATACGATCATCTCTCGGCGCCTGGCGACCGACTTCTGGCGACTGACTTATGGACGATCATCTCTCAGCGCCTGGCGACCGACTTCTGGCGACCGACTTATGGACGATCATCTCTCAGCGCTTTGCCGACCGACCCTTGGTGACCGACCAATGCCGACCTTCAGTGACTGGCCGAGAACGATCCTCGGTGTCCAGCTAGAGACGACCGCATCATGACGATCTGGGCCGATGGCCATCCAGTCGGCCAAGGCCGACCCACAGGACAGTACCCACGTGCAGATCCACAAAAGGCGCTGACAGGCCTGTCACATGCCTCACCTACCAACAGGGCCACAGACCTGCAAAAGGAGCTGACGGACAAGACTGGTGACCACAGCCTGTCACCTACCTTGCCTACTGACAAAGTCCGCCGAAAGTAACAAAGTGGGACCTCCTGTGACAGTACTTCCGGACGCGTGCTGGCTCCTCATTGGACCGCACGGCTGGCTACCAGCTGTAGCCTTAGACTTTTGGCAGGCAGCCCATGTGACCTTTAGGACGATCGCCCCATTACATTAATGGCCGAAAGGCGATCGCCCACTAGGAGACAAGGCACCTCAACCCCTATATAAAGAAGGCAGCCTGCACTTGGATTCCCTCTCTGGCATTCTCGTATTTTCACACACCATACAGAAGCAAAATACATCACACTTGGCTAATCTTCAACTCTTGGCAACAGCTATCATTCGGTCTTACTTCTCCCGGCCTATCTCATCCAGCAGATTATCGGCGGGGACGAAGAACACCAAGCTTCGCTCAAGAGCCGGATTAACAGAGTCTTTTTACACTCATTATATTTAGATTTCTCTCATTAATACTTGTATCCACGAATATTTGTATTAATAACATCTCGCGAGAGCATTCAAGCCCGGGCCTAACAAACCCGGCAAATCTTGTATTATTTATCTACTCTCGGAAGTGCTCCCGCAATTGTTGTTTGTTGCCCGTCATCCAGCAGTATTAATCTTCGGATAAATATTTTGGGCAACAACATATATAATTAAGTATTAATCACTAGAATTAAGAAATAATAATTATCCGAGATGTACGTTCTTCTTATAGTCAGTACAGAAGAATCTATCTCACCTCGATCCTGTTCAACGTATAACGAATACGCTAATATATGCTAATGGTCAAGACCAAGCATATACTACAACCTTTCACATAACGGTCTAATGTTACATAGGTTGTGAACTGAATATTACTATATAAGGAACCGATAATGTGATCTTCTGTGTGACACTACACACCACATTATCTACAATATAAAGTAAATTAGACTGCATTTGCATAATCATAGCGTGAATAAATATGCAAAACATGTGATAAATGAATTAAATATTCTCATAGATAAAGACCGAGAAATTAGGTAATACAAGCATAAAGTATGCTTTGACGTATACAACCCTAACACTGGGGTCATCCCACGTCCCGTCCCGTGTTATAACGGGACGGGACGAGACGGGATTGGTGATTTCAAAATTTCATCCCGCGCGGGCCTTATCCCGGTTGGGACGGGACGGAACGGGACGGGACGGGTTTAGTCCCGCATAAAAAAGTTCAAAATATAAATTAGAAAAAAAGTAAGAAAATCTATAATTTTATACATCTAAATTCGGGAAAAATATCCAACAAAATAATTTAATAGCTTAAATTAAACTTTTAAAATAACAATCATTAACATTGAACACAACATATCTATTTTTTTTTTTGAAAAAATATCAGTTACTAACTTTATATCGGTTAATTAGGTTTGTGTATAATTATAAAATATAGATAGTAAAAAATAAAAATAGTTTATTATTAAAAATTAATTACAAAATGGTTACAAATAATAAAAATATATAGTTTTAAAAAGAGTTAAAAACTTAGCGGGACGGGACGGGCCTTACGGGCCTCAGATTTTTTGTCCCGTGTCCCGTCCCGTAGTTACTCTAATGAGACGGGACGGGACGGGACGGGCCTAGTATTTTTAATTTTGGATCCCGTTCTATCCCGAGTAATTTTGAGATGGGATCGGGACGAGATCGGGATTTTGATTTTTTATGCCCGACCCTGTTTGTCACATGACCAAGGGGAGTATTGTAGATCTCGTAGTTTCTGGTGTTCCTTGGCTTGGGTATTGTGCGCTTTCTTATCCGTGTTTTTGCTGTCACTCTCCAATTCTGGGCTTCAATCACCTCACTGTCACTGGCATCTCCCTATCAACTCACCTGATTCTTTACTACCCCCCCACCCCCCCACCACACACACACTTTACACTATACCCAAACAATACAAAGTGGACTAAAGTGAGGAGCTAAAAGGAAAGTAGAGAAAATAAAGGAAAATGAATACCAGAATAAAAAGGAAACAAAATATACTTTCAAAGTTCCGCTAAACTATTATGTTTATCCTCACTTTTTTACTTGATAATTTTTTTATTTTTCGCGATCAAATTAATTAATCACATTTTACTTTTTTTTTATGATCAATACATTTATCTTCTCGGAGTAATTTTTAGTACACATTTACTAACTATTTAATTATGTGAAATACACTCAATATAAGGTTCAATAAGACAGATAGAGTATTAGAAAGCAACCTATAAGCTAAGAAATTAAACAAGATACTCTCTCCATCTCGTCATCTCGCCTGAATAGTTACATTTCATTGGAAAATGTCTTATTTTAGAAGTGTTACATTTTTTTATTTTTTGAGGGGAAGCGTTACATTTTATTAAGTACATACATTTTAGCAAAAATGTACTTCCTCCGTTCTTTTATTATTGCACGTGTTGACTATTACACTGTTCACATACTCTCTTTTGACCATATTTTATGATTTATACATATGAACAAAATATAGTCATGTGAGATCTTGTTAGATTCATCTCGAAATATACTTTCAAAATATCAACTTCTTATAATTTTTAAAAATAAAGAATTAAAGATATTAATAATCAAAGTTGTGCATTGGCAAACGTGAAAGTCCAGATGTTGCAGTTATAAGAGAACGAAGGTAGTATTATTTTAGAAGTATCATTTTATCTTTTGAGGGGAAAAAGTTATTGTCCGAAGCAGAGAAACAGGTAAAACCGAACCACTTATAGGCATTAGTCGGGTACCCAACCGAGTATTAATTGTAGTGGGTTTGTTCGAAGTTCATAATCTTGCGGATCGACGGGTACCGAATTGGCGAATTCGACCCATCATGAATAATTTCAAATTTTCACTTATTAGAACGTAAACACCCCTAACTCAAGTTTGTTTAATATTAATATTTTGGTTATTTGAAAAATAAGATTTTGAAGCATAATTTAACTTCAAGATCAATTGCATACTTATATTATTGATAATTTAGCAGTATTTTTTTATTATTTATTTGATGGGGGTTTATGTCAAAAGCTTAGGGTGCGTTCTGTTTGTATTTCATTTTGTATTTTCATTTGGAAAAATGTTTTGTATTTTTCTGTTTTTATTTTTGTTTTCAAAATTGCTGAAAACGCGTTCTGTTAAATTTATTTTATAAAATATTTTTTTATAATATTAATATTAAATTCATAAATCTTTATTTTAAACTTAGTTTCAAATTAGGATAATTCAAAAAAACAAAAAAAAACTCAACATGCATTTTGAGCATTTGGAAGATTTTTTGTTGAATACACACAAAACGCTCAAAACGAGGTTTTGGGCATTTTGCGTTTTGTGTACAAATATTTTTTTTGTTTTTCAAAATGCATTTTCGAAAATAATAAAAAGAACACGTTTTTAGTATTTTCGAAAATAAAAACAGAAAATGACCTCAAAACAGCAAAGAGAACAGGGCGTTAGTTTAAAGTAAAAAACAAGCTAATTAGCAAAAAAAAGAAAAGAAAGGGACAGTATAACAAAAGAAGTGCAACCTATTGCAGGCCTTTTTTAGTACAGGTAGGCACAGCCCAATGCACACTCCATGGCTAGCTATAGGAAAAGGCAGCTATGTTCACTTTTTCATCTCCTTTATTTCTCCCCACATTCAAAGACGAAAAAAGGAGGATTGAGTTAACTCAGTAAAACATGGTAGCTCTGTGAAAAGTTCAGAGAGAGAGAGAGAGAGAGAGAGAGAGAGAGAGAGAGAGAGAACGCTCTACATACAGCTCTGTGATTTTCTCAATGATCATGTCTCTCATTTCCCTTGTTCTCTTTTTGTTTATTCCATATTTCCTCACTCTTTGCCACTCTTTTGAGTTCCGCAATCCTGAAGGTACAATTTTTTTTTTAAATTTTTTTATTTTTTATTTTTTTGGTATTTGATATATTTTTTTGGTTTGTGGGTTGTAAGTTCAAACCCTTATTGCGCTAAGGGGGAACCTGGTTGATCCTCATGGAGCTCTTGGCAACTGGGATGAGGACTCTGTGGACCCTTGTAGCTGGTCTATGATCACTTGCAATTCTGATAATCTTGTTACCGCCCTGTGAGTTTTTTTTCCTCCTTTAAATAAAAAAATATTTTAATTTACTGTTGCGCAAAACCAGAAAAATATAAGTAATAGACTTACTAATTTAATTATAATTTAATTTTCTTAATTTGTTATACAAATTTCTGCACAGAGGAGCTCCTAGTCAGGGTCTATCAGGCTCCTTGTCTTGGATGATTGCAAACCTCACAAACCTCAAACAAGTGTAAGACTAATTGTTGATATTCCCCCACACACACACACACTAATTTTCATATTTTGTGGAATTTTCAAATGCAGATTACTGCAGAACAATAATATTTCTGGGCACATCCCAAAAGAAATAGGCTATCTTCAAAACCTTCAAACATTGGATCTCTCAAATAACAAGTTATCTGGCCATATCCCAGAGTCTCTGAGTTTCTTGAATCACTTACAGTATTTGTGAGTATTATTATTATTATTATTATTATTATTATTATTTCTTGACAAATAATTCAGAATGTATATATATACTGCTTCATGCTTCTTACATGTTACCTCTATTTTTTTTCTCTTGTGTGACATCTCTTTCTTTGACTTTGTTTTTGTACTGTCTCTATTTGTTGTGATTTTTTTTTTTTTTTTTTTTTGGAATAATAATGGAACTAGGAGGTTAAACAACAACAGCTTGAGTAGGGCTATTCCTCTGTCTTTAGCCAGTCTCCCTCAACTTACTTTCTTGTGAGTACTATTAATACCTTACTCTTTTATAATTTCCTCATTTTTTGTTTTTGTTTTTTGGAAATTGTAAATGGGATTTGGTTCCTTATCTGAATTATGGGATCTTTTTTCTGTCCATTTTTTTTTGAAATATTTCAGGGATTTGTCCTTCAACAATCTCAGTGGACCTATTCCCACTTTTCCTACCAAAACATTTAAGTATGGTTTCTATATGCATTTGTTTTTGTTTTGGTATTTATTTATGTATTTATTTGTTTTTTCAATTTGTAATGTAGTATGTTCTTGCAGCATTTTGGGTAATCCTCTAATTTGTGGAAACCACTCTAGCGACAAATGTTCTGACATCGTCTTGGCTACTCCTATTTCGCCCGCCGTAAATCCATATTCCGGTAACTTAGTGATACCCTAAACCGCCCCACGTTCATGATTATTCAAACTTTTATTCATCTGCTCATTCTCTTTTTTCTTTTTTCCTTTTTGTGGTGAAAAAATCAGGAAGACAAAGAACCAAGACCAAGAAATTAGCAATTGCACTGGTAGTGAGCCTTACCGTCGTCTCCGTTTTAATATTAGGCTTCGGATTTCTCCTCCATAGAAGAAGCAAGCAGAGAAAGCTGTCCATTTTAAACATCACAGGTGAGTGACTGACTGATCACTTTATTACCATGCTCATCACATGTTAAGTCCCTTATTACATTCTCTCTCTTTTCTTATTTTTTTTGGTTGCAGATGTTCAAGAAGAGGATCTTATAAAATTAGGAAACCTTAAAAGCTTCACATTCAAAGAGCTGCAACGTGCTACCAACAACTTTAGCTCTAAAAACATACTTGGCGCGGGCGGATTCGGAAACGTCTACAGGGGTAAATTGGGAAACGGCACGTTGGTAGCCGTTAAGCGGCTAAAGGACATAACAGGAACTACAGGGATTTCCCAGTTCAGAACCGAGCTCGAGATGATTAGCCTGGCAGTTCATAGGAATTTGCTTCGGATTATTGGATACTGTGCCAATCCTAACGAGAGGCTTCTCGTGTATCCTTATATGTGTAATGGAAGTGTTGCATCGAGGCTTAGAGGTAAATTCTTGAAGTCTTTTTTCTTTTTTGATCGTCTGATGATTGTGGTTCCATTTCTTTCTGAATTCTGATATTGCTGGTAGAATGATGTCATGAATTATGTGTTGTGAACTGTAGCTTATGACTCAAGGACACTTGAGTTATCAATAGGTGGTCCATTTTAACTGCAATGACGTCATACTCTTTTGCTTGTACTTCTGCTTATGCAGAAGTATTATTTATTAGTACATACTACATAGTATTATATATTTATGTCGGAAATTTTATTTATTATTAGGAAAGCCAGCTCTCGACTGGAACACGAGGAAAAGAGTAGCACTTGGGGCCGCGAGGGGTTTACTATATCTGCATGAGCAATGCGATCCAAAGATAATCCACAGAGACGTTAAGGCGGCCAATGTTCTGTTGGATGACTATTTTGAGGCAATTGTTGGTGACTTTGGCCTTGCTAAACTACTCGATCACACCGAATCACACGTCACCACAGCTGTCCGTGGGACAGTTGGCCATATCGCGCCAGAATACCTTTCCACCGGCCAATCGTCGGAAAAAACCGATGTATTTGGATTTGGTATTCTCCTACTTGAGCTTATAACTGGAATGAGAGCCCTCGAGTTTGGCAAATCGGTTAACCAGAAAGGAGCCGTGCTCGAATGGGTATGTCTTATTGGTTTAATTTTGTAAACGATTTTGTCATAAATGTTCATCCAAAATAATCTAAAATTACTCGCCATGACACCATTGCTCGAATCCAGGTTAAGAA
Organism: Orobanche coerulescens; assembly: GCA_033398695.1. Taxonomy (NCBI): domain Eukaryota; kingdom Viridiplantae; phylum Streptophyta; class Magnoliopsida; order Lamiales; family Orobanchaceae; genus Orobanche; species Orobanche coerulescens. The sequence continues at coordinate 39,055,177 of CM065807.1, forward strand.
GATACAGCGAGAACAGAAAATCGAGCTACTTGTGGACGGACAACTTGGAGTCAACTATGACAGGATTGAAGTAGGGGAGATGCTACAAGTGGCTTTACTTTGTACTCAATACCTACCGACCAACCGGCCCAAAATGTCCGACGTTGTCAGAATGCTCCAAGGCGACGGGCTTGCCGAGAAATGGGCAGCGGCCCATAGCTATATACATACAACTTCGAGCTTCTCCCGCAATAATAGTAAGTCACACTCGATCATTGGTCTCGGACGTGATGGCATCGATCATGATTGCTTAAGCACGCATGGGATGACGACGACCATGGATGATGATGACTATGATGCCCATTGCATGGAGCTTTCGGGTCCAAGATAATGAAAATGATGGAGACGATAGTATGGTTATTACTTAGGAAAGACAAAGTAAGGTTGTATTGGGGAAGAGAGAGTCAAAGTAGTCCTAATACTCATATGCCACTTCTTTTAGAATTTTATTCTTGTGATGTACATAAAACTACATATCCTTTATTTGTTGTTTGTTAAGACTTAAGTCCTCTCAGCTCATACGCTCTTACATATTTTCTGCAAAGGTACTTTTGAGACTTCTTAGGGCACGTCACAACTTAAAATTCACAATCTTTGTTGTTTTCAAGTTTAAATGAGATTTACCCGCCATAATGATAGGGTGGTGCAATAATTGAATTAAAATAATTAAATTATCAGATTATTTTGCTATAAAAAAAATATATTGGCTCCTTGAGGCTATCGACGTCGGCTCTGCATGCACGCAAGCCGGCAGAAGGACATCAAAAAAAAATTACAATCGCTGGAACTTTACCGCTGCCGGTGAATGCCAAAAAAAAGGGAAGCTGGCTATTGTCGGAGGTCTGCCAGCGGCCACACACACTAAAGAAATGATAGGCCGCCCACTCGTAGACCGACAGACGAACGAGTTATTAAAAAAAAAAATTACCGGTCACCAGAGGTCTTCTGGCGGCCCGCGGCGGCGGCTCTATCGGCCCGCATGCCTATTTAAAAAAGGAAAAGAAAAATTAGTCGTGTAATATCCAAGCGTTTCGTTTTCATTCGCTTGAAATTAATTGTTGTTTTTATGCCGGATATTTTTTCGAAGATGATTATTTGGAGTTCCCTCTTTGATGTTTACAGTATGATGTACCGTGTTGTGTGTTTGTTGGGTGCAACTTGTCGTTACATAAGTCGTACGCATCGTGTATATGCGTATGTAACATGACATGTTGTATTCTGTTGCTGTTTTGCCTCTTTAAAGGTGTTGTTGGCTCATGTTATTCCTTCCTTTCGAATTGGTTGCGTTCCGGGTTCATTTGGAACCATATCGGGCTCGATTCTAGCCCTTGGTTGCAGCACACGAGTAGGAAAACGAGCAGGTGCTCGTGCCTGGCTCGTGCGACATACCAGTGCTCGAGCAGTGAGGGACGCACGACCAGAAGCACGGTCTGGCACACGAGCAAATGCTCGTGCGTCCCTGCATGTTGTGACTGATGAAATTGAGCACGACCAGATGCACGAGCAGTTGGTCGTGCATGACCGGTCGCACGTCTCCGTTAGTATAAAACGGGACAAATGTTCTTTTCACCTCATTTCTTCCCTTCTTCCCTCTTCTCGCGATGGATGGATGGTTTCGACTAGGGTTGGATTCTTGATCGATCCTACTTCATCTAAAGGTGTTTTGGAAGGTCTTAGGTGATTATATCAACATCTAATCCTTCTTCTTCATCGAATCGAGGTGATTTTCTTGATAATCCCTATTTGTCTATTTTTGAGATTTTGTTCTTGATTTCATATTCAGTCCGATTTTGATGAATCAGTTGGCATTATTTGATGTTGTTGAACCTTTTCTATGGATTATATATCCATATTTCAAATTTGTTTAACTCAATTGCCGATTTGAGTGTTCTTTAGGAACCGTGATCATTTAGTGTTCAATTAAATGTTTCAAGGGGTTTCCATCAATTTGATCGGCATATTATTCCGTCTTTTCTGGTTACCTCGTAGTAATTGTGTTGCTGTTGTTTCTCGCGGAGGTTGTAGGTTTTGGGGCTTTCCGGTCGACCCGTATTCGAAGTATTCACGAGTAATTACCGAGGCAAGTACCTTGCTATACGAATTATATCTATACAATTTCGTAATGACCAAAGTTTATATATTGGTTTATATTAAAATATGTATGTTATATATATATTTATATATATATATATATATGTTGTTGCCTTTGTGTTTTGAACGATAGACTCTTGTATTAATTGTGGTGTATTGTATGATTTCAACATTACATGTTTTGTTGAGTACTGTGTTGGTAAATTGGAGAAAGTATGGCGATGGAGAGGCAAATGTGGCGGGAAAGAATACGGATGGTGGATGGAGTCTGATTCTTTTTTTTTTTTTTTTAATTCCTATTTTCTTTTATTTCATGTTACCTTTTTTTTTTTTTCTTTTTTTTTTTATTTTTTTTCTTTTTTTTTTAATTTATTCTCTTTTTTTATTTGCTTTTTTCTCTACTTTTTCCCTCTTTTTTTCCTTTATGTTATTTATGTAACGATTATTGACGGTTTCAAAGTTTGATTCATGTTAGCCGACCCCAAATCATTTTGGGACTAAGGCTTAGATGTTGTTGTTGTTGTTGTTGTTGTTGTTGTTTGTGTTGGTAAGTTGTTATATGGTTATGAATATTTGTCGTGATATATGAAGCCTCTGTGATTTGGATCTTTGATTGATTGAATCTTGTGTGGTTGGACAACATGAATATTTGCTTGTGTGGTACGTGGTATCCGAATCCACAAAGGGCGGGGATGTGGACTCCGGTCTATGTATGCTGCAAGGAGCGGCTCATGTGGATGGTGGAACGACGGTGTTGCCTAATGCGAGTTGAAAGGGGTGGCTCCTGTGGGAGTGACGCCAGCGTGGCGACATGTACAAGGGAGCGGACACCACAGTGTAGTGAACGCTGGCGCATAGATGTTTTAGGGGAGGCTCATGGCAGGCTTCAGAATGGAGGATACTTGTGTGACAACTAAGATCCTGATATCGAATGAATTTGTGTCTTTCAATCATTTCAAACCTTTTCTAAAAATATTGGTATAAATAAGAAAATCAATGATTAAACGATCAAGGATTTCTGACGAGAACCCCAAGGGTTAATTGGTCATTGATGATCTTAAGCAGGAATTCACTAAGAAAGCGTGTATTGGGTCAAGGTCCCCGAGATATTTTGAAACTATTTTATAAAGTGTTTTAGTGTATTGGGTCAAGGAACCTAAGAGATTTTGAAACTACTTTCTAAAGTGTTTACGTCCAATTTTTGAATCTTCTTGAAACTTTTAAATGGTCCCGAGTCAATAATGACGTTTTTAAACTATTTTACCAAAGTGTTTTTCGGAAGTATTTCCAAAGATTTGAACCAAATCTTTTGAATCAATGAGGCTTGCTTAGAACTTCTTCATTTTTGTTTTTCCTCGGGGAAGGAATGACTTTATGAATGAATGGTATCCTTGCGTATTGTTGTGCGGCGATTTACACGCCTCGATGGCGATCGGTATAATGGTCAGGAGCCAGCTAAAGAAGACAGATGCTGGGCAAGTACCTAGCAGTCGACGTCCAAGGCGATCGTCTATTGATATCTGGCGATCGCCTCTAATGTCCGACTGGAGTCGATCGTCCCATGCCACGTGTGGATCCAACACCCGTCAAAGTCTTCGAAGACCGAATCTTGGGTGAAGACCCACGTGCAGATCCGAAAAAGGCGCCGCAAGGACATGTCCTACTCCAGCCCATCAGCAGCTGTCCGTGATAGGGATGGCCTCACCAATCGATAGGCCCGCCGAAAGGACCTAAGGTGGGACCGTCCAGGACAGCAAGAAGAGGCACCTGCCGCCTCCTCATTAGTTCGCGCCTCAGGCAACCAACAGCAGCTGTGGACTTTAAGGAAACAGTCCCACGTGATGGGACGATCGCCCACCTTATTTTAATACAAGAAACGGCGGTCGCCCGGGTTGGACAGGGAGAACCTAGCAACCTCTTCTCCTATAAATAGAAGGCCTCCAGCAGTGGTCAAAGGACAGTGAAAATCGTGAACAAAAACACAGTTTACAACGTGAACACATAACATTAAAAGCAAAAAATACGGAGAACTCTCCATCTTTGTAACAAGAACTCATAAAGCTTCAACTCTGGTTCTTCCGGCAATCTTCAGCACTCGATAGCTAAGATAACTAGAGTCTTTACACTCATTGTAATTGTACTCTAACATTAATATCTGTACTCACTAGTATTCATATTAATAACATCTCGCGAGAGCATTCAAGCCCGGGACTAACAACCCTGGCAAATCTTGTGTTATTTATTTCCCTACGGACGTGCTCTCGCACTTTGTTTGTTACTCGACCATTCCAGCAATATCATCTCCGGATAATATTTTGGGTAACAACAATTGGCGCTAGAGGAAGGGGATCTTATCCTTCATTTTTTATTCCGGCCGTCTCGAAGAACACTCACTGTTCTCTGGGGCATATACTTGAAGAAACACTCACTGTTCTTCAAAGAAAAACCTTCAGAATCATGACGTCTGCCACGACCTCGAAAAGGGCCACCCTACGATCTGCCGGACACCTTATTCCGGCCCAGACCGAGTCCCAACCTATGGCGGAGGGCGACCGCGGCGACGCCATACTCTCACTCCCGCCCCCGAGGGACGGCCCCAGCCTCTCACTCGATCAGTTCCAAACAGCGGAACAGATCGAGGAGGCCATGGCCATCCTACGGGAGCGATGGAGAGCATGCGACTCGCCTACCATTACTCCATCAACCATCCGCTGTGCGGGCAAGCGGAAGCTCAAATGGCAATATGTCGAGAAATCGTCAGAAAGCCCCGATCCGCAGGAGAAAGCGCTCGTAAGGCGGGACGATTCCGTCTTCAGCCGCCTAGGGATTGATCCCTCGTGGCGACCCGAGCATTCGGGCCCTATCCGGGAGACATTGGAGTCCGAATCCGTCACCAGGAGTTCGGCATACCCAACTCCCAGAAGACAGGCCGGCCAACGGGCTCCCACTCACCCCAGAATTGAGCTCGGTGGCAGAGAACTCGTCACCTACCACAGGGCCAGGAGATCGGTACACGATCGCCTCGGCTCCTGCTCCGAGAGCCAATCCGCGAGCAGTGAGGGTACGACAATGACCGCAATGCAGCGCCAGCTCGACGAAATGAAGGCGCTCATAGAAACTGGGGCAGGCGCCAAGAGATCGATCGCCGGACTGAGTGAGCCGCTCGCGGTCCATATCGAGCTCTCCCCCGTACAACCGAAGATCGCTCCTCCTCAAACACCTCTATATGAGGGGAGATCAGATCCTGAGATCCATTTGAGCAAGTTCCGGATCTACATGACCGGATACGGGGCATCGGATGCCACAAAGTGCCGAATGTTCCCATTGACATTGGGCGATCTTGCCCATAGGTGGTACATCTCATTGCCACCGCGATCAATCAACTGTTTTGAGAAACTGGCGAACAACTTCACGTCATATTTCGCCGCCAAAGTCGCTCGGCCAGAAGGCCCCCACCGTATGATGAAGATCAGGCAGGGGAAGGACGAGCCCGACGAAGACTACATCGACTGGGTGGATGAAATGGTTCTCATCGGTGAGCCCATTAGCGACGAGCTCGCTCTCTACTCGGTCCTGGGGGGATTCTATGGCCATTCACCCATGTTCAGACACCTCACGAAGGACATGCCCCCGACCTACGCGATCTTCCGCGTCAGGGCCGCCGACTTTCTAGCTAGGGAGAGGATGCTCACCCTCCGCTTAGGCGAGGGATCTGTCGGAGAATGGAAGGCGCTATCCCACGTCCCGAAGAAGTCGGTTGCCAAGCCCAGAAAGGCGGTCGCGAAGCCGCCCGGTGAGTTCAAGGCCTTCGAGGATGTGGAAGTTCACCTCCTCTGCAACCTCAATCTGTCTCCGACCCACATTTTCAATGCCATCAAGGGGTGCGAGTGGCTTAGCAAGCCAAAGACGATGAGGAACAACGGTTATCTAGACCGCAACAAATTTTGTAGCTACCACAAGAGTCCCGGCCACAACACCAGCCAGTGCCGCGACCTCCTCAGACAACTCTGAAGACTGTTTGAGGAAGGCAAGTTGGATAACTTGGTTACCAAGCCAGAACCCCGGGCAGAAAGGACCGGGGGCCGCGATCGCCGACAGAACGACGAAATCCCTCCCAATCTGGTTTCCAGGATCGAGAAGAACGAGCCGGAGTACTCAGACGAATCGATCCCTCCGATCAACCCCGGCGGCCGGATCAATATGCTTCAGTCGGGAGGTGGAAACCTCGGAGGCCTTTCCCAGATTTCCACCATGTCGAATAGAAAGCGGAAGGCCGAACTGAGGGCATTCGCAGAGGTCCATGTCGTGGTGCCCCCAGAGCTGACCATCTCCAGAGACGCGCTCATCACTTTCTCCAACAAGGATAGGGAGGGAGTGCAGTGCCCCAAAGAGGATGCATTGGTAATCTCTGCATGTATCCTTGGGAAAATGGTCGATCGCATGCTGGTTGACAATGGGAGCTTTTGTAAGATCATATTCAAATCCGCTCTTGACCATCTCGGCAACCTGACCAAGTTCATCAAGCCATTTGATACCGTGATTCAAGGTTTCGGCGACAACACGGTCCAAGCCTATGGAAGGATCAAGCTCTCTGTCGAGCTAATATGCTATTACGATCCCAAGGTTAGGATCACTAGGAACCTTAATTTTGTAATCATAAATAGGCCCAGCATCTATAATGGGTTCCTAGGTCGCCCCTTTCTAGAAACCTTCGAGGCGGTCGCTTCTTCTTTCTTTTACTGTATCAAGTTCCCCACTACCGATGGGACGGTCGGTACTGTAAAAGGAGACCAGCTAATGGCAAAGAAATATTTGAATTACTCATGTGTTGTAACTTCCTTAAACACTTCCTATGCTATTTATAACATTGAGACGATCGAAATCAACCGATGGAGATCGACGAGCCAAGCACCTCGTATAAGCCCGACTCAGAGGACGCCATCTCACATCGATTGACGGACGACATCGAGCCAAGGATAGGTTTCGAGCCAAGCCTTGACATCGATCCAAGGATCGAGTCCGGAAATCGCTCCAAACGAGAAGCGACCGTCCCCATTGAAGAGTTGTAAAGTATAACGATAGATCCGGCTCGCCCGGAGCGGGAAGTGCAGATCGGCACAAGCGTCGGTCTCGGGTTAAAGGACAATCTGATTAGTTTGCTACGTAAGAACATCGAAGTCTTTTCCTGGTCGCATCAAGATATGGTCGGCATTAGTCCTGAACACGCTTGCCATTATCTAAAGATCAACCCGACAAGAAAGCCTGTTCACCAGAAACGTAGGAAATTCGGTCCTGAGAAGTACGCTTCGCTCGACATAGAAGTCAAAAAGATACTCGACAACAAACTAATCAGAGTAGCTACAGACGAGCCACAGTGGATAGCCAACGCGGTGCTCGTCAAAAAGCTGAGCAACTCCTGGAGGTTATACATCGTCTTCACCAATCTCAACGCGGCATGTCCAAAAGACCACTTTCCGATGCCTCATATTGACCACTTGGTCGATAGCACGGCAGGTTGCGAAATGATGTCGTTCATTGACGCCTTCGCCGGGTACCATCATATCCCAATGGCTGAGAAAGACATAAAACACACGTCGTTCCACACGGAAAAAGACATATACTTTTAGGTCCGAATGCCGTTCGGTCAGAATAATGCGGGGGCGACCAACGACTAGTCAACGGTATGTTCGCCAACCAGATCGGCAAGACCGTGGAGGTTTACATTGACGACATCGTGGTCAAAAGCCTCAAAAAGGAAGATCCCTTCAATGACCTTGCCGAGACGTTCGCCATCCTCGAGAAGTTTAACATGAAACTGAACCCCAAGAAATGTAACTTCGGGGTAAGCTCCGGAAATTTCCTGGGGCACATCTTGAGCCAGAGGGAGATCGAGGCGAACCCCACCAAGATCCAGGCGATCCTCGACATGCAGGAGCCACAAAATGTCAAACAGGTGCAACGCCTCATAGGTTGTCTAGCTGCCCTTGACCGTTTCATTTCTCGGCTCGGAGATAAAAGCAAGCCATTCTTCGCGACCATAAAGAACAAGAAGTTTGCATGGACAAAGGAAAGTCAAATAGCGTTCGCCAAAATCAAGGAGTATCTGTATAATCCCGAAATCTTGGCTAAGCCGATCCCCGGCGAAAAGCTATTCCTTTACCTGGCGGCCTCGGAGGTCGCGCTGAGTGCTGTTTTAGTACGAACAGAGGGGCAAACCCACTTGCCGATCTATTTCGTTAGTCAAGCGCTCCATGACGCGGAAACACGTTACACGCCTCTGGAGAAGATCGCCTACGCATTATTCATGAGTGTTCGCAATCTGAGGGCCTACTTCTTCGAACACCAAGTGGAGGTTCTGACAACTCTCCCCTTAAGGAAAGTTCTGCACCGGCCAGACACCAACGGGCGACTCCTCAAGTGGTCACTGGATATCGCCCAATACGGTATTACGTACGCTCCTCCCACAGCAATCAAAGGCCAAGCCCTGGCGGACTTCGTGGTGGAATTAACGTTCCCGCCCAGTCCGGACCAGGTCGGCCGTCCTGCATGGAAATTGTACGTAGATGGATCGGCAACCAACTCGCGAGCAGGGGCCGGGATTGTCCTCATCAGCCCCGACGGCCAAAGTTTCACAAATGCTGTGCGTTTCGGGTTCCGTGCGACCAACAATGAAGCTGAGTACGAAGCCTTGGTAGGCGGGCTCGATCTAGCACTCGCCCTGGACATTCGCCGCCTCCACATCTTCATGGACTCCCTCTTGGTCGTGAACCAGGTCAAGGGGGAATATGAGGCGCGCGACGAACAAATGATCAAATACGAAGAATTGGTCGCCGAAATGTGTACTAAGTTTGAAGAAGTGCTGATCGAACAAGTCCCGAGAGAGCACAACTCCCAGGCCGATGACCTATCCAAACTAGCATCGTCAGATGGGGCGGCAGACTTCTCTAACATCCAAATCACGAAGTTAGAAAAGCCGGCGATCGACAGAAGCCTGATCACCACAGTTGCCATCGCCGAAGAGAACTGGATGACTCCATTCATCAAATACTTGAAGGACGAAACGGTCCCCGCCGATCATATCAAAGCTCGCCATCTTCAGCTCCGTGCAACCAGATACACCCTATTGGACGACCGGATTTACAAACGAGCTTTCAGACTTCCTCTCCTCAAGTGCATTACGCCATAGGAAGGCCGACTCGTTCTAGCCGAGATCCATGACGGGATCTGTGGAAATCACGCTGGAGGACCAGCTCTCATCCACAAGACGACCACGCAAGGTTTTTTCTGGCCTACACTACAAAAAGACGTGATCGCCTATGCCGGATCGTGTCATAGGTGTCAAGTGATGGGCCCGAACATCAAGCTCTCCCCCGAGCAGCTCACTTCTATGTACAGCCCATGGCCGTTCGCCCAATGGGGCATCGACCTCATCGGTCCCTTGCCTACGGCGCCAGGGGGATGTAAATTTGCCATCGTGGGGGTCGATTACTTCACAAAATGGGCTAAGGCCGAGCCACTCAACAAGATCGGCCAAGAGCAAGTAATCAAGTTCATTTGGAAGAACATCATATGCCGGTTCGGTCTACCCCAGGCTATCATCTCCGACAACGGGAAGTGGTTTGACAGTTTGGAAGTCATGCAATTCTGCGAGAAATGGGGAATCAAAAAGTTGTTCTCGGTCCCTTACCACCCTCAGACAAACGGGCAGGTATAGACTGTAAACAAGATCCTCAAACACACGATCAAAGCAATACTCGAATCCAAACAAGGACGATGGGCGAGCGAGCTCCCGGATGTTTTGTGGTCCTACCAAACGACGACCCGGAACTCAACCGGCGAAACCCCGTTCGCCCTCGCCTTCGGAACAGAAGCAGTGATCCCTTCGGAGATCGCCGTCCTCAGCCACCAAACTGAACAAGAAATGACGACGGACAATGATGTAGCCCGACGGATCGACTTGGATATGCTCGAAGAACGACGACTGACCTCGGAAATGAAGAACACGATCCACAAAAGGAAATCCGAGAAATTCTTCAATTCGAAGGTCAAGGAAAGGAGATTCCAAGTGGGCGACCTAGTCCTCAAAAAGGTCCAGACTCACACAGGAGTATTTGGCCCAAATTGGGAGGGCCGCTTCAGAATATCTAAATGGCTGACCAGAGGAGCCTACGAACTCCAACACCCAGACGGAACTCCGGATCAATATCCCTGGAATGTCGTGCATTTGTAGAAATATTACCAATAAAAACTCTGTATTCAATTACCTAATGTACAAAGAGTTTAATGAGATCCTTCGATCTCCTATATATGATTCACCTCGACAAAACAAACAAATAAAAAAGAGGACGACCCACTCGCCCTACAAGAGGTTGTCATCTAACCTGACGGACCTATGCAAATGATCGCCCCTCCAAGCACAACGTATACCGTCGAGGATCGTCATTTAACATGGCGGTCCGAGGTAGAAAAGTGCATCCATGGTCCTGGGAGTCGATGGAACCAATGACCAGTCCATGCAAGGTTCCTTTAGGCAAAGATCGCCCGCCCTTTCGTTTAAATATGAGACGGACGTAGCCGAAGGACCTTCCAAAACAAATCAGTGGACACACTCCCCGTCCTCAGACCCATCATCTAATCTGATGGACCGAGGCAGGCGATCGCATCCTAACACCGTCACAACGTATGCCCTTTTAGGCAGAAAAGTGCTAACTAGCCACGGTAGCGAAGTCGATTTACCCGACGGCGCCCCGTGCAAGGAATCCTCCAGGCAGAGACCGTCCGCCCCATCGCTACTTTGCGAGGCAAAACGTAGCCTACGGAGGACCCTTACAATTAAGTGAGTCGCGAGAAGTTAACCATCAGACGGAATGTCGCTCGCGCACAAGACATAGTCGTCGGGGTCGGTTCCATCGAACCCCACGACTATGCGAAGTCTGTACAAGATGGGACGTTCGGCCTCCATCATGGAATCAACAAAATGGAAGATCACAAGAACCGAACTAAAGATAGCTCACTAAACGAATTATTTTCGTTCCCTTACTTCACTAAGTAAACAAAAACAAGGGGCAAAGCGGAGCTATTAATACATGCGATCAGGAGGACAGAACCACACATGACAATCGGTTTTGTTCAAGAAATTTACAAGTAAGAATTTCAAGTGTACCAATGCATTTGGATCAATTCATACAATGGCCGCTCTCCAAACAATTGTGCTAAGTCAAAATGATATGAAACATTCAAACAAGACGATCATACAAACAAGGCATCAGGTGCAATTGTGTAAACACTTGTGTAAATTCGTATGCAAAACATTCAGAGAGGCGATCGTACAAATAAAGAGTCAGATGCAAAAAACGTATTTTATTCCATTCAAATTGTTTGTACATACACGCCCGAAGGCAAAACAAGAAGAAATTGGAAATTACAAGGAAAAAACATCATAAAACAGCGACCTCGCTCAGGCCACCCCCGCCTGGCCTTCGCCTCTAGCAGATGGATCGACGCGCGCTTCCTCACCGGATTCCGGATAAACAAATTTGTCCGGCGAAGGGTACCAGCTCAGGTCGATACCAAGGTCGGTGAGGTCAAGGATCGGCAGAGAGAAGTCCGGCTGCAAAGGATGCTCAAGCACGTAGGCTTTGAAGTTTTCGATCAGAGGGTCGACCTCGAGCCCTCCCTTCTCGGTAGCATGGATGGCATCGGCGTAAGCCATGTAATATGCGAACTCGCCGACGTACTCCATGCTGAGGTAGGGATCGGTCTCGATCGCCTCCAACTTCTCCTTCATCCCCGCGGCTGTCTTGTCCGCATCCTTGAGTTCAGCTACCTTGGCGGCCAGCTCTCCCTTTGACGACTCCAGCTCGCCATTTAGCCGATCCACCACCGCCTTCATCCCAGTCACCTCCTCCTGCGAGGCCGCATGCAACCGACGAGCCTCCGTCATCTGGTCACGCATCCTATCGACCACCGCCCGGGACCGGTCGAGCTCTTGCCTCATCCGGTCAAAATCTTGTTTAGCTCGCTTGGCCGTCTCAGCATACTCTTTCTCCATGGCCACGATCCTATTGGCAAACTCGGCGTTCTGGTTCCGAGCAACCTCAAGATCCTAATGGAGGCGAGTAGTAGAGGGTCGCCCCTCATAATCTTTAACATCTTGAGCGTCCATCGTCGCCGCTTGGAGGGTCAGGGCAAGTGTCGCCTGCATGGCATCTCCAGACTGCCGGCGCGCAATCGCGTCCAGATCGGTCATCCAAGCCTTCGGAAGAGAGGAGATGGCCTGGGAGACGTAGGAAGGGACGTCGATAGGCTCGCACGGGGACTTGCTCGCCAGGAAATCCAGCACCATCGGCGAGGTGTTCGGATCAGCAAGGCGGACCCTGCAACAAAAAAAAAAAAAAAACGAAGGAGTTAGTATGCACCCTACACAAGTAGCTTAACTCAGAAAGATCAAACCAGTCTTACCTTGCGACCAACTCGGGGTCGCGGCTGAAATAGGGCTTGCCCCGCAGAGTCTCGGCTTCAGCGATCGCCGCAGTCTTTAGGAAGGCCGCTGAGGGCGTAGACCCCTCCGCCATTGGAACGGAGGAAATAGGAGGCGCGGCAACCTGCGGCACCACAATGGATGCCTCCGCTGCAGAAGTCGGTAGGGGCTCCTCCGGCCTCCACCTCTTGCGGTTGCGCTGGAGCTGTTCCTCCTCCCGAGCTTCTGGCTCGACGACTGGCGCTATGAGAGGTCTCGCCTCATGGATAGGGTGGGACGTCGTTGCAGGGGCACGACCCGCCTTCTTCCCTTGCTGGAGATGACTCATGAGGCTGGGTTTCGACATTACAATCTCTCTCGACAGCTCGGAGTAGCGGGGGAAATGGATCTCTGTCAAAGAGGAAATTCAACCAAGTTAAACATCTCTTTCAATCAAAGACGATCGTCAACCAGAAAGGGGATAGTAAAATTTATACCTGGAACCTTCAAGTGGCGAGGGAAGCGAAACAACTGAGCGCCCAACCAATGAGCTTCGTTGTTGACCGTGCAAGCATCGATGTAGTTGTCCGGTAGACCGCAGATTGGTTCCCAGATGATCAGGAAGTCAAATGGAAGGTCGTCGGACGCTGGAACAAGGGAGCCTGCAAGAAACCAAATTAGATCAGTTCAAGGCGTATCCGAACAAAGGGAAAGTAAAAATCCTTACTCAGATTCCTCTCCCGAAAGTTGGTGGGGATATCCAACTTATCCTCTGGATTATCGCTCGCCGCCGATCTCCACGCTCCGCTGACCCAACACCATTTCGTCAGGTCGCCCCAGACCTTGTTCGGCACCCCGAGGACCACTCTGCCCATGCGACCCTGAATGTGGTAGCCGCCAAATGAGCCCTTCTGCACCGTCAGCTTGAAGAGGTAGTTCATTTCCAGCGCAGAAGGCAGACGGAACAGCCGATGACCGCTAAAAAGAGTCCAGGTACTCAAGATCTGCAACCAAGCGTTCGGCGTCAATTGGAGCGGCGCCACATTCCAGGCAGTCAATAGGTATGACAGGGCGAACGGCAATGGGAACCGCAAATCGGCCTCCAGGATCAGTTTGTTAACGGCGACCATACCCTCGGGAGGTTGGTGAGCGTGTTCGTTCTCCGAGGGCACATACAATGAAACATTAGAAGGGATATGGAACTTCGCCCTCCAGCGACTCAAGTACTTTCTAGTCGCCGAACTCCGGATCTGACCGAGGGTCCACGGGGTGCGGTCCGCGGCCCGGAATGACGTCCGCTTCGCGGTTTCATAGGGGTGGGCGACCGAGTATGCACCGAAATCAAACTGAGGACGTGGTCCGGCCAGCCTCTCTATAAGTCCGGTAAATTCCAGAAAGGCAGGGCCGAACACACTGTTCTGCTCCCAATACAGCCTCACCGCCTCGTCCTCGTCTACCGGCGAGCCCTTCTGCCCCGCCGCCGCCGACCTCGCCGCGTCAGCCTCGTTAAAATGCTCTTCAACCTCCGCGGGTGCGATTCCCGCACGAATGGCCTTGACGGCCATCTCCATGTGAAGAGCCGCGGAGGTCCCTTCCCAGGCAGGAGAAGCCGCGGCGGCGGAAGAGCTACCCGCCTCATACACATTGGATCCTCCTCCAGACATGTTCGAAGAGAAAAGGGGGGAGAGAATTTTTGTTCTTACCTAGAAAAAAAGTCGATTGGCGCAAGAAGCTTCAAGGAATTTCAGCAGAGTCTTCGTCTAAAGGCAAGGGCGCATAAAGATCTAAACTCCAATAGCCCTAGCCCTTTTATAGGCGAGAGAAGGGACCTTTGTGCAAATAGGCGGAATCCCGGGGGCTGAAGTGCAGCCGTCGGGAGAGACAGATTAAATGCAGCCCTCGAAACCCGCGTACGCGTCGTTTCGAGGGCACGCCAGGCGACAAGTCCAACAAAAACCATCGGACTCCCCCAACAGGAGCGCGATGCGTGTCCGTGTGACGTTTCGAAAGCCCGCCTCCACTCTCCGCTATCTCCAGCGCCTAAGGAGATCGTCCAAGTTCAAAATCAGTTCGTCCAGGAGACGATCGTCCGCTTCATAAGTAGATAGTCATTCGTCTAAAACATGCGATCGACAACAGTACCACCTCACCCCACATCTTCAACATCGGAGCGAGCTGGGGGGCAATTGTTGTGCGGCGATTTACATGCCTCGATGGCGATCGGTATAATGGTCAGGAGCCAGCTAAAGAAGACAGATGCTGGGCAATCACCTAGCGGTCGATGTCCAAGGCGATCATCTATTGGCATCTGGCGATCGCCTCTAATGTCCGACTGGAGTCGATCGTCCCATGCCACATGTGGATCCAACACCCGTAAAAGTCTTCGAAGACCGAATCTTGGGTGAAGACCCACGTGCAGATCCGCAAAAGGAGCTGCAAGAACAAGTCCTACTCCAGCCCATCAGCAGCTGTCCATGATAGGGACGGCCTCACGAACCGACAGGCCCGCCGAAAGGACCTAATGTGGGACCGCCAAGGACAGCAAGAAGAGGCACATGCCGCCTCCTCATTGGTTCGCGCCTCAGGCAACCAGCAGCAGCTGCGGACATTAAGGAAATAGTCCCACGTGATGGGACGATCGCCCACCTTATTTTAATACAAGAAATGACGGTCGCCCGGGTTGGACAGGGAGAACCTAGCAACCTATTCTCTTATAAATAGAAAGCCTCCAGCAGTGGCCAAAGGACAGTGAAAATCGTGAACAAAAACACAGTTTACAACGTGAACACATAACACTAAAAGTAAACAATACGGAGAACTCTCCATCTTTGTAACAAGAACTCACAGAGCTTTAACTCTGGTTCTTCCGGCAATCTTCAGCACTCGATAGCTAAGACAACTAGAGTCTTTACACTCATTGTAATTGTACTCTAACATTAATATCTGTACTCACTAGTATTCATATCAATAACATCTCGCGAGAGCATTCAAGCCCGGGACGAACAACCCCGACAAATCTTGTGTTATTTATTTCCCTACGGACGTGCTCTCGCACTTTGTTTGTTACTCGACCATTCGAGCAATATCATCTCCGGATAATATTTTGGGTAACAACACGTATGTGAATGTTCTTTGGTGATGATTGTGTGATAGCGTGACTAGTGTCGACTTTGTGACTGCTTTGATTTTATGTGGATATTTTTCGTATATCTTGTATATTATGTACTTGCACTAGTAAAATTTCAGTTTGGTAACCCCAGAGTTTTCGGGGGGTGGGTGCCTGTTATGCACTCAGGTTTTGTAGCTCGAGAGCGGTCACTGGATTGGCTTGACAGAGGATGAAGGGCGACGATGCTAATCACACATGAGTCAAAGTCTCTTTCTTTTGTCTCTATTTTAATCAAGGGATATGTTTGTTGATTAATCCCCTTGCATGGGTGCAAGTTATGTTTTGGGATTAAATTATTATTTTGCTTACGCATTAAAAACTTAGCCTTGATATGGGGTTGTTGACAATAATGGTCGTTTGCATTGTCGAGTGACCTTCTCAGTCCGTTGTTTTATCTTTTGACCTCGGCGATCATTTGTGTTGTTGTAAAATAAGGTGTATAGTCTGGTAGATCCTTATGAGAAGGGTCTACGACGTTGTAATATTTTCGAGTTCAAAACGGGGGTGTTTCAGAATATGGTATCAGAGCTTAGGTTTGCAAAAAACCTAGGCCGTAGGGTTGAGTTCATGTCATGTGTAAGTTGCGCGCATCAGAGTTGTGATTAGTATCGTGGTTCCGATATCATCTTCAGGCGATCCGTGTTTGTAAGTCTCCCGATATGTATGTTGTAATTGTGTTGTGCGAACTTGTTTAGCTTTGTGCGAGGAGCTGGAACTTGATGTTGGAATATTTTATTCCATACATTTATAATTGAGTTTTGATGATTAGTTGTTAGTCCAAGAAAAACAATAAGGAAGCAAAACAAAACAACAAAGAAGTCGAAGACGATGAGCTAGACTGAAATACTTTGAACAAAAGAGAAAACAAGCTTAACGTACGTAATATACAGAAGCTAACGTACGCTATTCAATGAAGATAACGTACGTAACATACATAGCTTAACGTATGTAATGAGGTGTTATGAAATCAAATATTGGAACCATTGAACGGAATGATGACGTCATGGAATAGGTCAGCATACAACGGATACATGGTGTATAATGTACGTAATGGTTACATTATAACATACGTAATGGAATAAACGAATGCTACTGGACTGATCTGCACAATCACTTCATATACGTAACAAGAGAGAGTTAACGACATAATACAACATAACGTACGTAACAGAAGAGCTATAGCGTACGTAATGAAGGCAGCAGGAGCTAAAGACTAGTTGAACCTTTGAGCCTATAAATACCAAACCATTTGGTATCAGTCAACACAACAACTACAAGAAATCACTTATTAATCAGATATCATTGTATTTACTATCGTTGTTGTAATTTTGCTTAATTGTTAAGTGGTTGAGTGTTCATACACAAAAACATACACGAGAGGAAAGGTACAGATTGTAGATTGATTTAGTGTTAATAGGATCGTTGATCCGGCATTGTTAGAATCATATCTAAATCCAAGTGAGGTTTGTCTAGTACCCATCGAAAGTTAGATTGGTTGCTTCCTTGTTTGATAGAAAATAAAAACAGCATGGCCAACATATGAGGTTACCACTATCTTAGAGAAATCGCGAATACTTGGATCATACGCTACAAGACAATAATGCCAAAGTCAAGTGTTGGAAATTGGTACATTCGCCGTTTGAATTTTACGCGCAGTATAATAGAGTTTCAAACTCTTTTGCGTTGCGGAAGCGTAATTAAATTGCGGAAAGTAAATGACACAAGATTTATAGAGGTTCGGTCAAACGTGCATACATCCACTCTTCGTATCTTTTTCTATAGGTTTAAGATCAACCTCTGAGCCTCGTCTTCTATCGGTCCGAGGGATACCATTACAATCTCGTCTTCTATTGGTCCGAGATAAACTGTTACACTCTTGTCTTTCTGTCGGTCCAAGATAAACCATTTTCCTTTTCTATCGAACAAGGAAGTAACCTATCTAGCTTTCGATGGGTACTAGACAAACCTAACTTGGATTTAGATATGATTCTAACAATGATGGTTCAACGATCCTAATAACATCGAATCAATCTACAATCCGTATCTTTCATCTTATGTATGTTTTTGTATATGAACACTCAAACACTTATCAATTAAGCACAATTACAACAATGATAGTGAATACAATGGTTTGGTATTTATAGGCTTAAAGGTTCAACTAGCCGTTAGCTCCTGCTTCCTTCATTACGTACGTCATAGCTCTTCTGTTACGTATGTTATGCTGTATTACATACGTTAACTCTCTCTTGTTACGTACGTTAAGTGATTGTGAGATCAGTCCAGTATCATTCGTTTCTTCCATTACGTAAGTTATAATGTTGCCATTACATACGTTATACACCATGTATCCGTTGCATGCTGACCTACTCCATGACGTCATCACTCTGTTCAACGGTTCTAATATTTGAATTCATAACACCTCACTACGTACGTTAAGCTATATATATTACGTATGTTATTTTCATTGAATAGCGTACATTAGCTTCTATGTATTACGTACATTAAGCTTGTTTTCTCTTCTGTTCAAAGTATTTCATTCCAGCTCGCCGTCTTCGACTTTTTTGTTGTTTTGTTTTGCTTCCTTGTTATTTTTATTTGATTAACAACTAATAATCAAAACTCAATTATAAATGTATGAAGTGAAATATTCCAACAATCTCCCCTTTTTTGATGAATACAAAACAACATTCTTCAATGGGATAATCCTGCAAAATATAAAAATATATACAGATCAAAATTTTCGGCTTTGTCCATTTCGTTAGTTTCCATCTCCCCATTTTTCTTTTCTTCTTTTCAACTCCTTCCTTTTTTTTCATCTTTTCGACTTTCTCCTTCATCTTTTCTTGATCGGGATATTTTTTATTTTTCTCGTAATTCTTCCATGACTCTTTCTCTCATTCTCCTATTATCATATTCTCCCCCTTTTTATTATCAGCAAAAAGTGCATATTTGAGTATAGAATCGATAATAAAATCATGATATAACAGAACAGAATTGGGTAAAACTCCCCCTGACAAAAAATCTCCTCTTAAAAATATAAAACTCACCCTGAGTTTAAAACTAATTGTGAAAATATAACTTATCAAAATACCAATTCATGGAAATATATTAATTTTGATTTTGTGGGATTCAACTGAGAGTTGGTTTTTCTTTTGAAACATAGACGATATTCGGTATACTGGTTCCTTTTGGAACCCAAACTTTCTTAATTTTTATCGTCCGCCGTGGGCTTTTGCAATTTAAAATGTGATGCCTAATTTTTAAACATTTATCACAATGGAGTATTGTAAAATTTATGGATTCGGTCTTATTACACGATTTGAATCTTATCCCCTGTTTATTTAAAGAGTATTTTTGAACGGAAAGCATTTGTTCAAACTTGTCATTTCTGCACGAAAATTTATTCGTTAAATTTTTAAGTTCGTTTTGAACTCTCAAAAGATCATCCGTTAATTTATTTTCAACTTCAAGGCATTTAGAATGATCGGTTTCTATAACTTTCCCTTTTTCATTTAATTTGGAAATTTCGATTTCCAATAATTATTTTTCGATTGGAGAGATTTAATTTCAATTAAAGCATTTTGAAAATCGGTATGTAAAAGTTCGAATTCTTCAAATAATTCATCATGAGACGAGGTACTAACCTGAATTTCGACGTCACTTTCGTCGAATGAACTTCTTGCCATGAGTCCGAGGTTATTTTGAACATATTCATCGTCATCCTCTTCGTCACTCCATGTTGCTATTAAGACTTCTTTCTTGGAAGTTGAGGCTCGACAGTTTTTAGCAAAGTGACCTGGTTTACCGCAGTTTCGAGAGTTATTGTCTAATTTCGTTGATTCGCCCGTCTTGATGTCTTTCCTTCTCTGGTTTAATAAGTTTTGAAACTTATTTATATTCTTGTCAATATGCCGATTCTTCCTCATCTTCGTCCAGTGGGATTTCTTTGATTTTTGACACCTTTTTAGCTGTAAAGCTATGGTTCTCTCTTTCGGCTTCGGCTTGACACTTCGTGATTTTAGAAAAATCTCATAATTTATTAGCGAACCTACAAGGGCGCTAAAGTCGAGCGTGTTGAGATCTTTAGATTCCATGATTGCCGGCACGGTGCCGTCCTGTTCGCTATGTGGTGATCGTAAGATTTTCTTGACTTTTTCACTACTCGATAGCGGTTTCCCATATGAAGCAAGTCCATTTGTGATGACCGAAAATCGGTCTATCATGTTGGTGATAAACTCGTCACCCTTCATCATGAATAACTCGTATTCATAGAGAAGTATATTAATCTTCGTCTTCTTGACTTGAGTTGTTCCCTCGTGTGTGATTTCAAGAATTTTCCAGATTTCTTTAGCACTTTCACACGAAGAAATACGATTGACCTCCTCTAGATTTAAGGCACAATATAAAAGTTGAGTGGCCTTACAATTGGGGTGATCGTTCTTCCAATCCTCGTCATTGTACTCTTCGAAGCTCTTGAGTGACCCGTCGGATTTGGTTGGAACTATCGGACCAAGGCAAATGACCTTTCAGATTTCTATATCACGAATGAAGATAGACATCTTTACAAAAGCTACTGAACTGAATCAACAAGCCGTTAATGTACGTAACAGACAGGTACTAACGTACGTAACAAGGTTAACGTATGCTATGCATGAAGCATAACGCACGTAACAAACACAGCTGAGGCTAACGGCTAGTTGAGGCTTTATGCCTTTAAATACCAAGGCATTTGGTATCATTAACAACAACAACAACTTCAAGGAGCTTATATACATACTTGTTATCATTGTATACATTATCGTTGTTTGTAATTGAGCTTAATTGATAAGTGTTTGAGTGTTCATACACTAAACCATACATAAGAGGAAAGAAAGGATTGTAGATTGATTCGATGTTATTAGGATCTTTGATACGGCATTATTAGAATCATATCTAAATCCAAATTAGGTTTGTCTAGTACCAATCGAAAGCTAGATATGTTGATTCCTTGTCTGATAGAAAAAGAAAATGGTTTAGCTTGGACCGACAAAAAGACAAGAGCATAACGATTTATCTTAGACCGATTGAAGACAATATTGTAACGGTATCCCTCAGACCGATAGAATACTAGGTGTAGAGGTTGATCTTAAGCCTATATAAAAAGATACTAAGAGAGGACGTAGGCATATTTGGCTGAACCTCTATAAATCTTGTGTTATTTATCTTCCGCAATTTATTACGCTTACGCAAACTCAAAAGAGTTTGAAAACTCTACTCCACGATATTATCCACCATTCAAAGTGGGGTACCAATTTTTAACATTCCAGAATATCAATACTGCTTTGAAAGTTAAATTTTGTGCTTACTTTAATGTTTAAGAAGTATGATTCATATGTATTATACTTGTACTGGCAATTCCAATGCTAACCCTTTCGGGAGAATACGTTTCATGTATTCAGGTGCAGTTGGATTGGTGGAGCATCCAAAGGGACAACATGAAGGTGATGACACCCCACGATGATACTAGATACCCGGGAATTTCGAGTCAGTTGTGATATCATTCATATTGTGTAATTTATGATGTCGTGTAATTATTTTTCTTAAGTAAGTCGGAACGTTCCACAATCTTATTAGTTTGTCGGTTGTATTTCTTTCATTATTTTTATAATAGATGTGAATTTTTTTGTTTATATGGTTATGTCCATGTTGGACATGTATTGATTGGTATTGTTGCCTATTAAGCAGTTCATGGTGTAGAAATTCAGGCCTAGTAGATGTTTTGAGCGGGAATTATAGCAAAATAGTATTAAGAACATTGGGAGAAATGATACCAGACAATTACTGTATGATATGAAATGGGTCAGGATATAATGTAATAATTGGGAATCATTATCCAAGAGTTGAAGGTTACTGGAAATATTGTATTGTTGCGGAAAATTGTGTACGTGGTTAAATAGTTTTGGACTGTTAATGGTTGGGTATAAGTGAGATAAGTACCTGGTATTATTAAAAACTCGAATTCAGAATACAGTATGGTGGTGGAGTCAATGATTTCATAGTGCTTCTGATGCTGGCGAGGGCGAAAAAATATATGTCGATGCTACATGTATAGTCAAGGTGCATCCCATGTCAGACATAAAATTATGAATTCCACATACAAATGAGAATAACCTCAAATCAAGTAGTGAGTTTCATGTGAATGTGATATTGCGTCGTGGTGACGATAACTTCCAAGTGATATTATGGTTTTGGTTTTGCTATGTTAAAGTTTTAATATTTACCATTGTGTATTGAGTCCTGCAGAGCAAGTTTTGTGCTGATAAGTGTCATGTTATGTTGTGATGAAATGTATTTTTGAGCCAAAGCATATGTAAGTATGACAGATTTTGGTTGAATGATTTTTCAAAAACGAGAATTTTGTTAAAATATCACGTATGAGTTATATAATGTAGAAAGTATTGCGGCTGAATGCCGAGGTGATAAGATGAATGGTAATGATGACATGACAAGTTTCGAGGATGAAACTTATTTTAAGGGGGATAGAATGTAATACCCGAGAATTTTGAATCAGAACTTTCACCTTTTGAAAAGTGTTTTATTTTGAGTAAGGTTATTGAATTGATGAGTATTTATAATGGTTGGATTTGACATATAATTATGATCTTGGATCGTTTAGAATATGAATGGGATATCATAAGTGTTAGTGGCTATAAGATTGGACATTTTCTGTAATGTGTTGTGCACATGTGTAGACTTTGAAAGAGCACCACCATTACATATGAATAAGGCTTTAAATGAACCTGAAGGTTCGATTCGATTCGGAGTATTCGGCTCGAAATATTTTGGTTCGAGGCTCAGTTCGGAGGACCAAACGTAGAGCCAAACCTTCAAAATAGATATTTAGAGAACGGAGCCGAACGGTTCGAAAAAGCTTGGATCGGTGATAAGTTAATTTGGTCTAAATAAATTTACCTTTGGTCCATTAACATTATGCTCCAACATTAAAATATTGAGACCAAAGTTATTTTCCCCTTTAGTCCAATATTAAGCGTGTCCCCCCCCCCCTCCCAAAAACCCTAAATCAGATCTCTCAACTCTCATTTCACACATCTCTCCCCCCCTCTCTCTCTGATTTCTGTTGGGATTCGGTGCCTAAAATGAAGGCCCAGCGGAAGCGGTAAAACGAAAATTAATTCGATCCGAATCCCTATGAGGATCGATCGAGCTACGTATATACGAATATCAAAAACGAACTCACAATAGATATAGAAACTCACCCTTGTAGTCCGTTGATTAGATGGATTCCTTCTCTTGAGCTATTCCCCAAGCTTTAGTTTGATCGCTACGAATTCAATACGATCCAAGCCCTTGAACGATCCAACGCCGAAAGCACCGCGTCTCTACTTGCCACGCGCTGGAGAAACGACCGGAACGACAATCACGTTGCTATCCTCCGAGGATACGGCTAGAGCTAAGTGATGAAGCTTCCAATATGAAATTATAACACTCTAAGTGTATAACTCACAATCTCTCTTTTATTTCTCAATTTTTTCTCCAAGAAAAATCAAGAACTTGATGAATAAAGAAGAAGATGAAGAAGACAACTTCTCTCTCTCTTTCCTCTTGAAGTTCACATATGGAATCAAAGATTGGTATTTTGAGATTGTCTTCTTATCCCTTTTATTCAACTCCCCACATGTACATCTCATTATTATGAGAATCAAAGCCCCACCACCTCAATGATCAACCATTAAAGAATGGAACAAGGGTCCATATGAAAGTGGGTGAAAATGTGGGGGGCG
This sequence comes from Orobanche coerulescens, assembly GCA_033398695.1. Classification (NCBI taxonomy): domain Eukaryota; kingdom Viridiplantae; phylum Streptophyta; class Magnoliopsida; order Lamiales; family Orobanchaceae; genus Orobanche; species Orobanche coerulescens. The sequence goes on from CM065807.1 coordinate 39,078,716, forward strand.
GCCCATGTAGAAATCGGACAAGTTCGGCTCGTTTCGGACTCCCGAAAGTCCAAACAGATAAACTCCGATTTCATTTCGATGTATTTATATCGATTAATTAATCCAATTAATTAAACATATCAAATACAAAATAATATAATTAATTTCTTCAAGAAATAATTATATACATGAATTAAATTAATCACCCAGTAATTTATTTAATTCATTAGGCCGTAAATCAATTTATCCAATATATCGATTTAGACATCTAATATCCCAAATTAGATATCCAATATCTAATATTCATAATGAGAGAATTAGCTCGATTTATTCCGTCGTCAATCCTATTGCGCGACTCGGTAGCTTCGTCTCAGTCAGCAATGGGAGGAACCAAAGAGTAGTAGCACCACCTAGCCAGCCTGGCAGCCTACACTGTACCCCAACTGAGAACGAATGATTGGGATCATTCAAGAACCATTCTGTCGTGAATACCAGTATACGTATAAACCCTTCTTTCACATGTCCCGATCAAGTTATAGGGTCACGGTCAGTCAAATCCTATCTGTACTTGACGCTATGCATGCGTTAATGCAAATCGAGATCATCGAGCTGTCGTGTATCTAATACAACTAGCTCCAATGCTTTGGCCAAAGACTTATGATCTCATCTGCCAATAACCGCATATGACATATAACCCGCTCACTAACGGGAGAAAGAATTCTATCTTGGTATTCAGTAGGACCTGCTACTTGCCCGTCAAGATGCACGTCGAGGTTGACCCCCGCCTTACGGTTTACAGGGTCGAACTACTCTAATGAAAATATTGACGTCACAAGCACATCCCTACTAAATCCTCAAGTCGAAGGTTCACGAATACCTATCACAACCTTTCGATTCCGTCATTGACTGTCCGGGAGTGAAATCCGTGTGATATCGAGGGTGAGTCGGTTCGAGTATACTAATTCAATTAGCATACCTATAACCTGTGCTCCCACTAACCATTAGCGTTCGACAGGCACTCTCCATGTCAAAGAACACGTCATACAAGTCTTCACATAAACTTAACGCCCAGTTAAGTTTCATCGACTTGCGAACGATTAAGTATTTGAGTTATAAACCTTTCCAGTGCCGACCCCCTTATCAAATAAGTAGTGGAACGTTTTGCTCTCAAATACAGGGACTAGTTTCTATATGTATATTTACGAGTTGGGAATGCCAGTAACTACCAGTAAATAAAGAAACATCCATTGCCTTATATTAGTGAATTTACATAATTACAAGTACAATGCCCGCACTCATCATCCTCTGAGTGGCATTCGAGGGCATACTCCCAACAATCTCCCACTTGCACTCAATGCCACACACTATGGTATCTAATACCCATGTTCTCCAGATTATGCTCCAAGATAATCTGAGAATGTGGCTTGGTCAGTGGATCAGCGACGTAGTCGGCTGACTCTACTCTATGCAGCACAATGTATCTCTTTGCGAACGAATGCTCTTATGAGATGATACTCTCTCTTAATATGTTTGGTACTATTGTGAAACCTCGGCTCCTAGGCCTGTGCTACCGCTCTGGCAGCGCAGCACAAGGTGTCACGTGAAGTTTACCCAGTAACTTCTAAATTCTTCCTTTGGAGGCCTCCGAGGCCGTTTTATACTCAGCCTTATAGGTGGAACCAGCAGTCACGCTACACTTGGCACTATGCCAAGATACTGCTCCTCCATTAAGAGTAAATGTAGCCAGAAGTAGACATAGAATCGTCTTTCTGTCCTTGGAAGTCCAATACAGTGAATCCCATCACATTCAGTTCTCCACCACTATATATAAGAACCAGATCTCTAGTCCTTCTAAAGTACTTGAGAACGTTCTTTATGGTGGTCTAATGTTCCCGAACTAGGTTAGCCCGAAACCTACATACCACGCTCCCAGCATGCGCAATGTTAGGTCTCGTACACAATAAAGCATATGTAAGGCTACCCACTTCCGAATCATATGGTATATAACTCATTTTCTTTCATTGTTCCTCACTATGAGGACACATCTTCAAGGTGAGTTTTATTCCATGTCGCATCAGAAGGAACCCTCTTTAAGATCTAATCTATATAGAGGGCTTGGGAAAAACTTATCATTCTCTTCGATCTATCCCAGTAGAGTCGAATCCCAAAAATATAGGTTTCTTCTCCCAAGTATTTCATGGAGAAATTACTTGAAAGCCAAGCTTTCACAAAACTAAGCATTCCCACATCATCTCCTATTAGTAGAATGGCATCTACATATAGTATTTAGAATGCGATCTTGCTCCCACTAACCCTCTTGTATACACAAGGTTCCTCTTCATTTTGCACAAAGTCAAACTCTTTGACTACCTCATCAAAACGAAGGTCCCAACTACATGAAGACCGCTACAGTCTATTTCATGGAGTCTGCATCCACCATTGCTAGGTCATTAGTCGCGGGTCGGTCTCTTGTTTATCACCTGGAACCTCGTGGAAACCCAGTTCCTCCAAGTGCACAAAATTATACCTCTAAGGTAAATGAGACACCCTACTAGGCCTACGAGGTGGTTGTACTTGTGTTTCAGAAGGTTTAGTTCCATTTTCTTGCACAGGTGTCTCCGGAGGAGTTTCATTGTATTCTTCCAAAGAAATATTTCTACCTGCTCCGCCTTCCTGAATGAATCTCTTCTTCCAAGAAGTGTGCATGCAAAGAAATAATGATCTTTCGATCTTAGGGCATGTAGAATAGATAACCCATTGACTCAGATGGGATCCAATGAAACATCTCCTCACGGACCTCGCTTCCAATTTTGTCCACCTCAGTCTTCTTGACATAGGCGGGACATCCCCAAATCCTATTGTGATTAAGACTTGGTTTCCTGCCCTCCCACATCTCATGTGGAGTTTTAGGAATGGATTTGGAAGGACAACTGTTCAAGATGTAGGCGGCAGTCAGGAGTACATACCCCCACAAGTAAATCGGTAAGTCAGTATAGCCCAGCATGGAACGGACCATGTTCAACAAGGTCCGGTTCCTTCTTTCTGACACACCATTTAATTGAGGAGTACCTGGAAGTGTTAGTTGTGAAACTATTCCATGTTCCTTAAGGAACTCGTCAAACACCGTACTCATATACTCACCACCTCGGTCCGACTGAAGTGCTTTGATATGATTACCAATTTGTTTCTCGACTAGGGCCTTGAATTCCTGGAATTTCTCAAAGGCCTCGGATTTATGTTTCATTAAGTATACATAACCATACCTAGTATGATTATCCGTAAACGTAATGAAATATTGATATCCGTCACGTGCTGCTTCCAAAGCACTACATACGTCGGTATGGATTAATCCCAGTTTATCAGTGGCTCTATCAAAAGTCCCTGTGAAGGGGGACTTAGTCATTTTGCCTTTAAGGCAAGATTCACAAGTAGGAAAGGGATCCGATCCCAATGGACCCATAAGTCCATCCTTTTCCATCTTGTAAACATTGGTCTGACCAACATGACCAAGTCTAAGAAGCCATTTCAAAACTTGATTGTTTTCATCCCTACCACGTTTTCTAGTCATAGTATTCACAACTACTTTGTTGCTGAGATTTAGATGATTCAATCCATTTAATAATGTAGCAGTACCCACTAGTTTATTTCTGAAATAAATTTTGCAGGAACCATCACCTAATGAAAAATGAAAAGCCTTTTTGGTCCATGACCGGAATGGATACAATGTTTTTGTGCCCCTTGGGCAAAACAAGTACATCTTCTAAAGTCAAAACAAAACCGGATTCTAAACCCGAAAGAAGTGATCCTATGTCGGTCGCCTCGACACTATGCCCGCTTCCGACTGTGATCATAACTTCTCCAGCTCCAAGCTTCCTACTTTGTTCCAGATCTTGATTCATGGTACAAATATGAGAACTAGTACCAGAATCCAGTGTCCAGGAAGTAGAAAATATAGTAGCAGAACAATTTGTTTCCAAAACTAAAAGTTCTGTACCTGAAGCGCCATGAAGAATCAGACAGTCTTTTGCCCAGTGGCCCAGCTCACCGCACTTGAGACACGCGTCCTTTTTCCTCTTATTCTTCGGAACCATTGGGGCCTTGCCCTTACCCTTAAGGTCCTCGACTTGTGGTCCCATCTGCTTCTTGGTCTTTTTCTTCTTGTTCTTGGACTTCTGAGATCCAGAAGAAATCACAAGGGCAGACTCCTTCATCCGCGGAGTCTTCATCTGAGACTAAGCGGTCACAAGTTTGTTCATTAGCCCAGCTAAGTTACATGCAATCTCATTGCAGTTGAAGTTTATAACAAACTGTGAGAAGGATTCAGGGAGAGACTGTAGGATAAGTTCGGTTTGAAGAGAAGTATCCATCTTAAAATCAAGAGCCTCCAATCTCTCGATCATGGATATCATTTTGAGGACGTGGTCCCCAACCTTCTCATCTTCCTTGATCCTTGCACCGAACAGTTGCTTGGATATCTCATATCTAGCAGTTTGACTGTGCTCATCATAAAGCTCGGTTAAGTGAGATATAATCTGCCTACCAGAAGTCATTTTATCATGAGCTCTCTGAAGCTCATTAGACATGGAAGCCATCATATAAGCACGAACTTTCTCATCATCCTTAACCCACTTTTCGTGGTTTTCAATCTCTTCCTGATTGGATCTTGTCCGCACTGGAGGTACCGGAATGTCCGTCTCCAAGACGTATTCCAGTGCCTCTATACTGAGAACAATCATTAGATTGCGGAGCAAATCCACAAAATTAGGTCCCATCAAGGTGTTCTTTTCGAGTAGAATTGCGAGTGGATTCATTGTCATATTGAGAGTTATGTCTGCATTATGTATAACAGATTAATTAGTGACCTGTTATATTATGTTCTGAGTATAGAATTAAGGTCTTTTCTATTCTTGTTACCCAGCTCCCACTATTTTTATCGGAACAACACACTCCCATGTGAAATCCGGAAGTATCGTCGCTCTACTTCATAGTGGTGATCGAGTTCTTTATAAATCTTAATAGAGGGCAACCGAACAGGTTTCTAGTCTATTAATTTTCATAAAGTGGTGTCCAACACCAACCCATCTAATGGATGATACGATCTTCTTTTTCCCCTTGTTCACTCCCCTCAACCTATACGATTTCTATGGTTCATGAACAAGTTAAGTTTATACCATCGACGCAAATCAGTTTCACAATTGAATCTTATCCGGCAACCTATCAGGTTTCTAGGGATAAAATTTGCTCCAACCGAAGGCATACAATGCACTCCCGGTAATTTATCCGTCCTCCCCGAACGACTACCCCGATAATTCGGAAGCATAGCACATCCAGTTTGGGTTTCAATTTCCCGAAAGCTCGATGGAGGGAAGGAAAACCTTGAAACCTTATAAACTTAATAATTTGTCGTGGGAGAATTTTCGCGATTAACGTTACACTTTGCACATTAATCAGTTAAGCGCGTTTGTGGCATTCATACAATATGAAAACAACCATTCACAACTTAGTTGCTACCAACATGTGGTTCATGGACCGTTCCTAGAAAACAAAAACTTCGTAATCTAATTACAAGTCTTCGTCTTGAATCTTCGTCTTCTCGAAACGGATCTTCCTCCTGTCTTCGTCATTACATATAAATTTTACATTGAAAATTGCATCCTAGATACAAATATTTCTAGTAAAATAAATAGGCTCAAAACGGCCTTTACAACCCAATCGAATAAACGAACAATTCAAAAACTATGTCCACGAACCACATCCCCATTCAAAAGCATTCATCCAATAAATACTATATAAATGGAAAGCGTAGAGATACATTGATCCAATCAACAATACGAACCGATCCAATCGATTCACACAATCGGTAATATGGTAACATTCAAAATAATTCGGTCGACCATAAATATTCCAATTAATTAAATTTCCCTTATAAAATGAAATACCGTAAATAATTTTAATCATATTAAATCCAATTTAACATGCCGGAGATTAATTTTCAAGAATACACGAAAAAATCGAGCCGGGGCGAAAATGGCCTGCCATGGCCGAGTCACCCTCGGCAGCCTTCCGGCAGACAGGCTTGGCATGGCCGAGTCACGCTCGGCAGCTGCCGGCCAGGCACGGCCCGTGTCTCCAGACACGGTCGGGTTTGCCTGGCAATGACTTGGCCAGACTCCCCGACACGACCGAGTCACCTAGGACACGATTGAGTCTGCCTGGCAGTGACTTGGCCAGACTCCCAGACACGACCGAGTCACCCAGGACACGGTCGAGTCACTCTCGGCCAGATTACCCTTTTTGTCCAAAAAATCGTCCGACGACGATTCGGGGCTAGATTTTCGACCGGATATCCAATATCTATATTTTTCGACTTGCATATCTTCAATAGAAATCATATTTCCCAGAAATTTAAGATTTATATTTAGACATAAACTTACGAAAAATACAATTATTACGAATGAAAAACATATACCATGATTATGACTAAAATGATTCCAAATCATTCACCATCTAATTGAGCATTCCAAATGCCAATATCGTATATATGATCGCAAGACCTACTCTCCGATACGACTGTTGGGATTCGGTGCCTAAAACGAAGGCCCAACGGAAGCGGTAAAATGAAAATTAATTCGATCTCAATCCCTACGAGGATCGATCGAGCTACGTATATACGAATATAAAAAACGAACTCACAGTAGATATAGAAACTCACCCTTGTAGTCCGTTGATTAGATGGATTCCTTCTCTTGAGCTATTCCCCAAGCTTTAGTTTGATCGCTACGAATTCAATCCGCTCCAAGCCCTTGAACGATCCAACGCCGAAAGCACTGCGTCTCTACTTCCCACGCGCCGGAGAAACGACCGGAACGACAATCACGTTGCTATCCTCCGAGGATACGGCTAGAGCTAAGTGATGAAGCTTCCAATATGAAATTATAACACTCTAAGTGTATAACTCACAATCTCTCTTTTATTTCTCAATTTTTTCTCTAAGAAAAATCAAGAACTTGATGAATAAAGAAGAAGATGATGAAGAAGACTTCTCTCTCTCTTTCCTCTTGAAGTTCACGTATGGAATCAAAGATTGGTATTTTGAGATTGTCTTCTTATCCCTTTTATTCAACTCCCCACATGTACATCTCATTATTATGAGAATAAAAGCCCCACCACCTCAATGATCAACCATTAAAGAATGGAACAAGGGTCCATATGAAAGTGGGTGGAAATGTGGGGGGCGGCCCATGTAGAAATCGGACAAGTTCGGTTCGTTTTGGACTCACGAAAGTCCAAACAGACAAACTCCGATTTCGTTTCGATGTATTTATATCGATTAATTAATCCAATTAATTAAACATATCAAATACGAAATAATATAATTAATTTCTCCAAGAAATAATTATATACATGAATTAAATTAATCACCCAGTAATTTATTTTATTCATTAGGCCGTAAATCAATTTATCCAATATATCGATTTAGACATCTAATGTCCCAAATTAGATATCCAATATCTAATATTCATAATGAGAGAATTAGCTCGATTCATTCCGTCGTCAATCCTATTGCGCGACTCGGTAGGTTCGTCTCAGTCAGCAATGGGAGGAACCAAAGAGTAATAGCACCACCTAGCCAGCCTGGCGGCCTACACTGTACCCCAACTGAGAACGAATGATTGGGATCATTCAAGAACCATTCTGTCGTGAATACCAGTATACGTATAAACCCTTCGTTTACATGTCCCGATCAAGTTATAGGGTCACGGTCAGTCAAACCCTATCTGTACTTGACGCTATGCATGCGTTAATGCAAATCGAGATCATCGAGCTGTCGTGTATCTGATACAACTAGCTCCAATGCTTTGGCCAAAGACTTATGATCTCATCTGCCAATAACCCTATAGGACATATAAGCTGCTCACTAACGGGAGAAATAATTCTATCTTGGTATTCAGTAGGACCTGCTACTTGCCCGTCAAGATGCACGTCGAGGTTGACCCCCGCCTTACGGTTTAGAGGGTCAAACTACTCTAATGAAAATCTTGACGTCACAAGCACATCCCTACTAAATCCTCAAGTCGAAGGTTCACGAATACCTATCACAACCTTTCGATTCCGTCATTGACTGTCCCGGAGTGAAATCCGTGTGACGAATCGAGGGTGAGTCAGTTCGAGTATACTAATTCAATTAGCATACCTATAACCTGTGCTCCCACTAACCATTAGCGATCCACATGCACTCTCCATGTCAAAGAACACGTCATACAAGTCTTCACATAAACTTAACGCCCAATTAAGTTTCATCGACTTGCGAACGATTAAGTATTTGAGCTATAAACCTTTCCAGTGCCAACCCCCTTATCAAATAAGGAGTGGAACGTTTTCCTCTAAAATACAGGGACTAGTTTCTATATGTATATTTACGAGTTGGGAATGCCAGTAACTACCAGTAAATAAAGAAACATCCATTGCCTTATATTAGTGAATTTACATAATTACAAGTACAATGCCCTCACTCATCATCCTCTGAGTGGCATTCGAGGGCGTACTCCCAACAATTTCCACCACCACAAACCCATAATATCAAATCCCACAAAATCCAAACCTCTCAATCTCGCAATTCCATGAAATGACCAAAGCAAATATTTATGTTCAATCACATCAATATTTATCAAGTTTGTGCACCTCGTACCTTTTGACGAGATACCAATGGGTTAAATGGATTTGGAGAAGGAGAAGGAAATCATTATTCACTTATATGTGTAAATTGGTTTACTTTCTTGGTTTACTAAAATTGTTTTTACAAATTTTTAGGTATTCTTTACCTTTAGACATTTTTTACAAATTCAATTGTTATTTTGGTTCAATTAGATATCTAATCAGGTTTTGATTTTAATTAGTATTCAATCTAGGATATTAATTATGTATTATGTTCAATTACATGGTATTTTGGTGTAGTTTCTTTTTAATACATCGAACAGAACGCGTTTGAACGTGTTCGGCTCGAACCATAGAACCCAAGCCAAACCTCAAATTCTAAGGTTCGGACGAACCTAGCCGAATAAAACCTAAGGTTCGAAAACCAACGAGCCGAACTCGAACCTTGTGATATTCGGCTCGTTTACAGCCCTACATATGAACTCCAAAAATCCTGAAATTTTGGAATAGTATAAGAAATTGAGTTATGTTACAATGGTTTAAATGACGAGTCACTCCAAGTCCGAGTGAAAGAGACATGACCAAAATAGTGGAGACTAACATGATACTTAACGTACGTTAAAGTATGTGAAAGTAGTCCCAAAAGGCACAAAACGAGTTACATACATTAGAATGAGGTCGAGTATGTTAAGGGCTATCAGATATAAGTTTTGGACACCCGTTCTCAGCTATTTATGCGCTGGTTATTCTCCTTCTTTGAACTCTAAATCACCGAATTAGTTCATAATGTAATATCCACAATTTCGATTTTCGGTTATTTTTTTTGGTAGAAGTCCATCTTAGCGACTCTATTGTTACCGTTTCGTCATTACGAGAATGATTAATTCTACACTTTTTGTCATCCGAGTTCGTCTCAGTGTCGTTCTGTTGAGTTCCGTATTCTTAAGCGACTTTTCCACGTATGAGTTTGACTTTGTAAAATCACCATTAATTTTTGTAAACTCCAAAAATTCTGAATCTTTTCAATATTATATAGCATCAAGTTAGCTTTCCAATGGTGTGAGTCAATCGGAGTCCAGACGAGGGAGTTATGGTCGAAATAGCTAAGACACACACATGTTGCGCTTTGGCGACCGCTTTGCAGGGCCGCGGCTCCTGCCGACAGGCCGCGCACACCGCGAGTCACCGCCATGGCACACTCGGCAGGAGGCGGCACCGCGAGCACCGGGGCAAATTTCGGCCCGTGCCGCGGCACACTCGGCGACGCCGCTGCACACAAGGCGATGCACTATAACTTCGTTTTTTTGAGAAGAAATGCTCATTTTTCATCCTACATCTGAGAGAGAGGGTTTGTGGGAGAAATTTTCTTCATCAATCACTTGAATACTCTATTCTTCATCATTTTCATTCGGTTGTGAAGCTCGGATCGTCGATCTAACGCGTGTTCATCGAATCAAAGTGTTTGGATCTTCAAAGGTAACTTTCTCAAACCTCTTGGATTTCGATTTGTGTTGAGATATGATGTTTTGGATGTTATAATCATGTTGTATGAAGATATATACATATGATTATGAGTATGTATGAATATTCATCGGATTATTGAAAGGTTATTCAAGAACACTTTGAATATTGAGTTGGATTTGGGGGTTTTCGATTAATTGTTGTTGAAATCACGAATTTGGATATTCATATTGGATTATTGATCGTATTGAAGATGTTTTGTTGGTTTGAAACACTTCTTGGGGATTTGATATTGGTATTATTGAGGTTTGGTTCTAAATAATCGAAGTTTGGCCTCAACGTGCTCGATATAATGCCCCAATGAACTTGGTTTAGTCGTATCGACGTTTTGAGTTAGTCATATTCGTGTTTGATTCATATGTTGAATGGATTGTTGGTAATTTTGTTATTCAAGGTTGTTCGAGCGACCGGTAGTTTCCTTAGGACATTGTTCGAGAGAGATTGTATCATCACCGGTGTTAAGGTAAGTTAATTCTTACTCAGTTAAAGGGATATTCATTCCTTTCGTTGTTGTTCATTCATAATCATAACTCATTCATATTGTATTAACCGTATCGAGACTTGTCATTGTCAATTAATCACTTCAGTCACGAGGAACGACGGTTCCAATTATTTCATTGAGTTATCATTCATTTCACTGTCATTTCATCTCGGTGAGTCATTATTGATTTCGATGTCACTTTTGTTATCTCGTGGCATTCCGGGTCATACTGGCGTGCCCGTTGGTATGTGTAGGATTTTCATGTCGGGCACATATTAAGTCGTGTGTTGGTTGTTGGCCTCACATTGGACTGTGCACATGAGAAGATCACTTTGTGAGACTGATTAGGTACAAGACCACACGTGTATTCGATCGATACTCGATGGTGGCTTGTGCACGGACACATTTCCATCCCGGGCGTAGTGTGGCGCCACCCTTTGAGCCGTACCATTAGTTGATTCATACAGCATGTTTGATTGCATATATTTTCAACAAGATTGGGTTATAATCTAACCGATTCAATTTTGATCGAACTTGTGGTTTATACAACATATATATGATTGTGTTTATTCAACTCTTGAGGATTGTTGTTCTGTGTAACTGACCCCATTGGGGAATTTTGTTTTCAGGCCATGGCAAGGCAAAAGCACGGGAATATAACGTTGACGGCGAGGAGTCCCAGTGATACTAGTAGGGGGCCCCAGTCCTTTCATTCACCGTGTTTCCTTATATTATTTCCGCTGTAGATTTCCGTTTGGATTTTGAGTTCATTCAGAGTTGTATATTTTATCTCCATATAAAATATACTTGTATTCGGTCATTTCCTTGGGTGTGTTGTATGAAACTCCTCATCGGAGTAATTAATGATGTAATGTGGTTCGGTACTACATTTACCCTGTGTATTTCATTCATTTTCACTCGCTTGGTGGGTCCCAGTTGGGGGTCCACGGCACTGTAATATCTGCCTAGTTTGGGGTGTTACATAGTTGGTATCGGAGCGTGGTTTTGAATACTACCTTCCGAATCATGTCTCATTTGAAATCATCGTTCATCAGACTAGTATCATTAGACTTTCACGTCACGTGTGATCTGTGCAAGAGCCGAGCCATTCAGACCAAAGAACAGTAAGATTTCTTCATTTATCATTTTCATTTTAATCATGTTGATCATGTTAACTCATTAATCACTCAATTCATTTCATCACTCAGTTGTTGATATTGAGGATCATATCATTAATTTTGTTAACTTGTTCAAATTAATCATTTCAAGAATATCATCAGATAATCATGTCACCTCAGTTAATCATTCATGTAATCACTGTGTTAGAGCGCGTATGCTCATTTTCATCATTTCATGACGTAAATCATAATGCGGTACTCATACGAGATCTATGATTATCATGCGGCCTTCCTACTTCAGAATGGAGAGAGCTGTCAGGGGATGCACGGGAGAGGCCGCGGTGCGGGCCGAAATCCGGGAAATAATCACTCACTGCCAGGAAGTCATACCCAGGACTCAGCTCGATCGGAAGATGTTCGGGTTGATCCACTCACTTTTATGCAGGTCATGATGACCCATATGCAATTGCTCAATCATCATTGCGCCACTCTGGCCGATTTAATCGAGAGAAGTCTCCCGTGTGAGCCTGCTGCTAAGGAAATTGCTGAGCAACAACCTTCATCTGTCAGCAGGAAATCAATGAAGCGTAATCAGTCCGAAGGCAGTCAGTCTACCTTCAAGAAGCCTCATGCGGGCCCTAACGTTTTTGAGCGACCTCCTACGGCGCCTAATCCTGCGGGATCTCAGCCCCGAGCGGCCAGATCAGCCATCACCTGTTTCAATTGTGGAGCGCCGGGTCATTACAACACTAAGTGTCCGAAACCGTCTATCACGTGCCGTAATTGTGGAAATGTTGGGCATAAGGCCCGTTTTTGCCGAAGGGACTCCAAGCTGGCTCCGGTAGCATCTCAGTCCCCGAAGCATTTAGCGACTCAGAACCAGACTGCTTTGTCAGCGTCGTTTAAGACGATGGAAGCGAATAAAAGTGGAGCTTATATTTATCAGACGGGAACGTCCGGTTCGGGGGCCGGCAAGTCCCGGATTCACAAGATGAAGAGGACTGACGATCCGGAGGCCCGAACGATCTCAAGTATACTCGTAATTTTATCTAAACCTGTGTGTACCCTTTTTGATACCGGTGCACTGCATTCATCATTTCCGAATCATGTTTGAGTAGACTTCACTTAGACAGTCCTAATAATTGTGGACCTTATATCATTGGTCTACCCGACGGTAGAAGAATTTCCGGAAATCATGAGGTTAAGAACTGACCGAATTAAGCTTAATGACCATGAGTGGTTGGTGGACCTAATCGTGGTGGATTTACCTAAAGACGATGTAATATTGGGTATTAGTGGGATGGATCGTCATGATACCATCCTCAATATTCGTAAGCGTACGGTCACTATCATTTCCGTCGTTGGAGTCGAGTGTGTATTTTAGGGAGGTGATCCCCGTTGTTTCGGAGGAATCATTTATATGATGAAAGCAGTAAAATTACTCAACCAGAGTTATCAATCATTCATTATATCATTATCATCGATTGACCGTTCTATGGCAATCGAGATGTTCCATCATTCCTTATATCATTGTCATCGATTGGCCGTTCTAAGGCAATCGAGGTGTTCAACCATTCTTGGTATCATTGTTATCGTTTGACGATGTACTCCTAGACGAGCTACCTGTTTTACCTCCACCGAGGGATATGGAATTCACGATAGAGTTTGAGCCTGGTACGTCCCCATTATCGAAGGCACCGTACCGGATGGCCCCGACCGAAATGCAGGAATTGAAGAATCAATTAGAGGATTTGACCGAGAAGGGTTATATCCGATCGAGTGCGTCCCCGTGGGGAGCACCAATGTTGTTTGTCAAGAAGAAGAATGTTTCGTTTCGTGTGTGTATTAATTATCGGGAGTTGAATGGGGTGACGATCAAGAATAAGTATCCTCTACCCCGTATTGATGATCTATTAGATCAACTTCAGGGAGCTTCAGTATTTTCCAAGATCGACTTAAGATCTGGATATCACCTGTTGCACATTCGAGAGTCGGATATCACGAGGGCGGCGTTTCAAACACGCTATGGCCATTATGAGTTCGTGGAGTTAATTAATGTACTAATGCACCTGCGGTATTCATGGAGTTAATGAATCGGGTTTTCATTCGACTTTTTGGATCAGTTCGTGGTTGTCTTTATTGATGACATTTTAATTTATTCTCGTGATCGGGAGGAGCACGAGTTTCACCTTCATCAGGTGCTCGACGTGTTGAGACGAGAACAACTTTTTGGGAAGTTTCACAAATGTGAGTTCTGGATGTCCGAAGTGATGTTTCTCGGGCATGTAATTTCATCAGATGGAGTTCGTGTCGACCCTCAGAAGACGGAGGCTATCCGAGATTGGCAACCTCCGAAGAATGTTAAGGAAATCCGAAGTTTCCTCGGATTAGCTGGTAAATTATCCGACCCACGACCTGGAGCTAGCAACCGTGGTGTTCGCATTTAAGATTTGGCATCATTATCTTTATGGCGTTACCTGTCAGATATTCACCGATCATAAGAGTTTAAAGTATATATTTACTCAGAAGGAGTTAAATATGCGGCAGAGACGGTGGTTGGAACTGATCAAAGATTATGATATTGAGATACTTTACCACCCGGGTGTTGTTGCCCGAAATATTTATCCGAAGATGAAATACTACTGGAATGGACGGACAACAAACAAGGTTGCGGGAGCACTTTCCGATGAGGTGTGAATAACACTAGATTTGCCGGGGTTGTTAGTCCCGGGCTTGAATGCTCTCGCGAGATATTATTAATACAAATATTCGTGGATACAAGTATTAATGTGAGAATATAAGTACAATGAGTGTAAAAAGATCCTGTTATCCAGCTCTTGAGCGAAGCTTTAGTGTTCTTGATCTAGGCCGATTGTCTTCTATGTGAGAGAGGCTGAGAGAGAAGAAGGAACCGAGAGATAGCTGTTGCCAAGAGTAGGAAAGCTAAGTTGTGTGTTGAAATCGATCAGAACCCGAGAGGTGGCCGAGTGCAGGGAGCCTCCTATTTATAGGGGCTGAGATGCCTTGTTTCCTGGCGGGCGATCGCCTTTCGTCCAATATAATAATGGGTCGATCGTCTTTAAGTCACATGGGCTGTCTGCCTAAAGTCCAAGGCTGCTGCTTGCAGCCAGCTGTGCGGTCCAATGAGGAGCCAGCACGCGTCCGGAGTTGCTGTCACGGGCGGTCCTACTAACACCTTTTGGCGGGCCTGTCGGCTGGTGGAAAGATGCGGACAGGCTGTGGTTAATGATCCGTGAAATGCGGATCTTGTCTCGGCACTGCACGTGGGTCCTGTCCTGAGCTTCAGACATTGCCAACTGGACGATCATCGACTTAGAGCGGCATGAGGCGGTCGGAATTGGTGGGTCACCAGAGGTCGGCATTGGTCGGTCGCCAGAGGTCGGTCGACAAGTGCCGAGAGATGATCGTCTGTAAGTCGTCCACCAGGAGTCGATCGCCAAGTACCGAGAGAAGATCGTCTTAGATGTCGATCGCTTGGCACCGGGACTTGTCCTGGGACCTTCGATCGGCCGATCTATCTTAGCTGCTCGGCTATGGCTAGGTCGCCCGGTCTCTGGTCGGCAGTTCTGCCTTGGCTGCTCGACTATGGCTAGGTCGCCCGATCTCTGAGGCGATCGCCGGTCGAAGAGTATAATTCTCGACACAACAATTGCCCCCAGCTTGCTCCGATGTTGAAGACATGGGGCGAGGTGGTTCTTGCTGGCGATCGTGTAAGATGAGGACGGGCGATCCATTGAGCTGACTTTGGATTCGGAGTTGGGCGATCTGGTCTATTAGCTAGCTATCTTTCGGTCTTGTACCTGCAAAAAACAACATTGGCCGATCCCCCTCAGAAACTTGATGGTTTCGTCGCTTTGAGGAATCGTGCACAGTCGCGGAGTTCGATGGACCGACTCCATGACCGTGTCTTGTGCGCGAACGACATTGACTGTCTCGTGACTCATTTTATTGTGAGGGTCCTCTATTAGGCTGCGCCTCGCCTCGTATTTAAATGAAGGGCGTGCGGTCTTGGTCTAGAGGAGTCCTTGCGCGGGGCGTCGTCGGATTAATCAACTCCACTTCCGCGGCTTGTTAGCTCTGCTTCCACCTCGGCCCGCCATGAAGATGGCGAACCTCGACGGTGTACGTTGAGACGGGGGTAGTGACGCGTCGCATTGTCCGGGTTCACCATGTTAAATGATGAACCTTTGAGGGCGGGCGATCGTGTCCACTGATTAGTTTTGGAGGGCCCTCAGACTACGCCGGCCTCGTATTTAAACAAAGGGCGGGCGATCTTGGCCCAAAGGGACCTTGCGTGGCCGAAGCAGCCGGTTCCATCGACTACCAGGACTATGGCTGTATGTTGGGCGGTGGAGGCGATCTCGTGCCGTAGTCCATCATGTTAGATGGTGAACTATAGATGGCGAACGAGTCCTCTGGTTTTGGTGATGTTGCTTGATAATGGCGATCGGGCTGGAAGACTGGTGATCGTCGTTTGGCTGCCGATCGCGTTATTCATAGGTTGAAACCGGCGATCGGGATGGAGATCGTCGCTCGGGCGCCGATCGCGCTGCTCATAGGCTAAGAATAAACCTTTTCCTGGCCAGAAAGTCTGCGGACTTAGCTCGGAAGATCGCGTAGGTCGAGGGTTGGTCTTTTGTAAGATGCCTGAACATAGGCGAAAGACCATGGAATCCTCCTAGGACCGCGTAGAGGGCAATCTCATCGCTTACGGGCTCGCTGTTGAGGATAATCTCGTCTACCCGGTCGATGTAGTCCGAGTCGGACTCTTCTTCCCCTTGTTTGATTCACATCATGCGATGGGGACCTTCTCGCCGAGCGACCCTGGTGGCGAAGTACGCTATGAAGTCGGTCGCCAGTTGGTTAAAGGAGCTGATGGACCGAGGCGGCAATGAGGTGTACCACCTGTGGGCAAGGTCGTCCAGCGTCACAGGGAACATTCAGAACCTGGTCGCGTCTGATGCCCCACACCCGGTCATGTAGATGTTGAACTTGCTCAGGTGTGTTTCGGGGTCTGATCTCCCCTCGTACATAGGTGTTTGAGGAGGAGCGATCTTGTGCTGCACGGGGGAAAGCTCGATGTGAACCGCGAGCGGCTCGCTCGGCCCGACGATCTTGTTCTTGGCGCCTTCCCCGGATTCCATGAGCGCCTTCATGTCGTTGAGCTGGCGTTGCATTGCGGCCATCGCTGTAGCATGGTCGCTCGTGGATCGGCTCTTGGAGCGGGAGCCGAGGCGATCGTGTACCGATCTCCTGACTCCGCTGCTGCCGACCTCGACTATTTGGCGAGGGGGAGCCAGATGGCTGGGTTGCCTTCTGGGAGTCGGATAGGTCGAGCTCCTGGTGACGGACTCGAGCTCCGCTGCCTCGTGGCCGGGCCGCCCGGTCGCCAAGATGGGTCGCTGCCGAGGCGATCGAAAACAGAGGTGCCCCGGCTGGCGAGCGCCTCTCCCTGCGAACAGGAGCCTCCTGGCGATCGCTCAGTCAGCAATGCCTTGAACTTCCGTTTGGTCCTCCGACGGATGGCCGAGGGGGTGATAGTGGGAGGCGTGTCGAGAGCACTCCGTCGCTCCTGTAGGACGGCCATGGCCTCCTTGATCTGTTCCGCGGTTTGGAACTGATCGAGCGAGAGACTTGGGCCATCCCCCAGGGGCGGGATCGAGCGTCTCGGACCGCTGCGGCTACCCTCCGCCATCGGCTGTGGCTCGGACTGAGACGGAACGAGGCGTCTGGCGGGCTGGCCAGCGGCTTTGTTCGACGAGGAGGCATAAGTCATGATTCTGAAAGCTTTCTCTGAAGAAAAGTGGTATTTCTTCAGGTATATGTCCCGGAGAACAGTGAGTGTTCTTCAAGACGGTCGGAATAAAAATGAGGGTTAGATCCCCTTCCTCTAGTGCCAATTGTTGTTGCCCGAAATATTTATCCGAAGATGAAATACTGCTGGAATTGACGGACAACAAACAAAGTTGCGGGAACACTTTCTGAGGGGGTGTGAATAACACTAGATTTGCCGGGGTTGTTAGTCCCAGGCTTGAATGCTCTCGCGAGATATTATTAATACAAATATTCGTGGATACAAGTATTAATGTGAGAATCTAAGTACAATGAGTGTAAAAAGATCCTGTTATCCAGCTCTTGAGCGAAGCTTTAGTGTTCTTGCTCTCGGCCGATCGTCTTCTATGTGAGAGAGGCTGAGAGAGAAGAAGGAACCGAGAGATAGCTATTGCCAAGAGTAGGAAAGCCAAGTTGTGTGTTGAAATCGATCAGAACCCGAAAGGTGGCCGAGTGCAGGGAGCCTCCTATTTATAGGGGCTGAGATGCTTGTTTCCTGGCGGGTGATCGCCTTTCATCCAATATAATAATGGGTCGATCGTCTTTAAGTCACATGGGCTGTCTGCCTAAAGTCCAAGGCTGCTGCTGGCAGCCAGCTGTGCGGTCCAATGAGGATCCAGCACGCGTCCGGAGTTGCTGTCACGGGCGGTCCTACTGACACCTTTCGGCGGGCCTGTCGGCTGGTGGAAAGATGCTGACAGGCTGTGGTCAATTATCCGTGAAATGCGGATCTTGTCTCGGCACTGCAGGTGGGTCCTGTCCTGAGCTTCGTCCATTGCCGACTGGACGATCATCGTCTTCGAGCGGCATGAGGCGGTCGGCATTGGTGGGTCACCAGAGGTCGGCATTGGTGGGTCACCAGATGTCGGCATTGGTCGGTCGCCAGAGGTCGGTCGACAAGTGCCGAGAGATGATCGTCTGTTAGTCGGCCACCAGGAGTTGATCGCCAAGTACCGAGAGACGATCGTCTTAGATGTCGATCGCTCGGCACCGGGACTTGTCCTGGGACCTTCGGTCGGCCGATCTATCTTGGCTGCTCGGCTATGGCTAGGTCGCCCGGTCTCTGGTCGACAGTTCTACCTTTGCTGCTCGGCAATGGCTAGGTCGCCCGATCTCTGAGGCGATCGCCGGTCGAAGAGTATAATTCTCGACACAACAATTGGGCTTTCGGGTATGCCACGTCGCATTCCAGATTATCCAGATGCTTACGCTGGATGGAATGCCCTTAGCAGTTTTGGCTCTTATTTATCCGTAGTTGGGATTTGTTGTTTCTTCGTGGTCGTAACAATCACTTCAAGCAGTGGAAAGAACAAAAGATGTGCTCCAAGTCCTTGGGCTGTTGAACAGAATCCACCTGGTCGCGTCTGATGCCCCACACCTGGTCATGTAGATGTTGAACTTGCTCATGTGTGTTTTGGGGTCTGATCTCCCCTCGTACAGAGGTGTTTGAGGAGGAGCGATCTTGTGCTGCATGGGGGCAAGCTCGATGTGGACCGCGAGCGGCTCGCTCGGCCCGACGATCTTGTTCTTGGCGCCTGCCCCGGATTCCATGAGCGCCTTCATGTCGTTGAGCTGGCGTTGCATTGCGGCCATCGCTGTAGCATGGTCGCTCGTGGATCGGCTCTTGGAGCGGGAGCCGAGGCGATCGTGTACCGATCTCCTGACTCCGCTGCTGCCGACCTCGGCTATTTGGAGAGGGGGAGCCAGATGGCTGGGCTGCCTTCTGGGAGTCGGATAGGCCGAGCTCCTGGTGACGGACTCGAGCTCCGTCGTCTCGTGGCTGGGGCCGGACTGCCCCAGTCGCCAAGATGGGTCGCTGCCAAGGCGATCGAAAACAGAGGTGCCCCGGCTGGCGAGCGCCTCTCCCTGCGAACGGGAGCCTCCTGGCGATCGCTCGGTCATCAATGCCTTGAACTTCCGTTTGGTCCTCCGACGGATGGCCGAGGGGGTGATAGCGGGAGGCGCGTCGAGAGCACTCCGTCGCTCCTGTAGGACGGCCATGGCCTCCTCGATCTGTTCTGCGGTTCGGAACTGTTCGAGCGAGAGACTTGGGCCATCCCCCCGGGGCGGGATCGAGCGTCTCGGACCGCGGCGGCTACCCTCCGCCATCGGCTATGGCTTGGACTGAGACGGAACGAGGCGTCTGGCGGGCTGGACAGCGGCTTTCTTCGACGAGGAGGCAGAAGTCATGATTCTGAAAGCTTTCTCTGAAGAACAGTGAGTGTTTCTTCAGGTATATGTCCCGGAGAACAGTGAGTGTTCTTCGAGACGGTCGGAATAAAAATGAGGGTTAGATCCCCTTCTTCTAGCGCCCATTGTTGTTGCCCGAAATATTTATCCGAAGATGAAATACTGCTGGAATTGACGGACAACAAACAAGGTTGCGGGAGCACTTTCCGAGGGGGTGTGAATAACATTTGATTTGCCGGGGTTGTTAGTCCCGGGCTTGAATGCTCTCGCGAGATATTATTAATACAAATATTCGTGGATACAAGTATTAATGTGAGAATCTAAGTACAATGAGTGTAAAAAGATCCTGTTATCCAGCTCTTGAGCGAAGCTTTAGTGTTCTTGCTCTCGGCCGATCGTCTTCTGTGTGAGAGAGGCTGAGAGAGAAGAAGGAACCGAGAGATAGCTGTTGCCAAGACTAGGAAATCCAAGTTGTGTGTTGAAATCGATCAGAACCCGAGAGGTGGCCGAGTGCAGGGAGCCTCGTATTTATAGGGGCTGAGATGCCTTGTTTCCTGGCGGGCGATCGCCTTTCGTCCAATATAATAATGGGGCGATCATCTTTAAGTCACATGGGCTGTCTGCCTAAAGTCCAAGGCTGCTGCTGGCAGCCAGCTGTGCGGTCCACTGAGGAGCCAGCACGCGTCCGGAGTTGCTGTCACGGGCGGTCTTACTGACACCTTTCGGCGGTCTTGTCGGCTGGTGGAAAGATGCTGACAGGCTGTGGTCAATGATCCGTGAAATGCGGATCTTGTCTCGGCACTGCACGTGGGTCCTGTCCTGAGCTTCGGCCATTGCCGACTGGACGAT
The DNA here is from genome assembly GCA_033398695.1 of Orobanche coerulescens. Taxonomy (NCBI): domain Eukaryota; kingdom Viridiplantae; phylum Streptophyta; class Magnoliopsida; order Lamiales; family Orobanchaceae; genus Orobanche; species Orobanche coerulescens. The sequence continues at coordinate 39,099,362 of CM065807.1, forward strand.
CATCGTCTTCGAGCGGCATGAGGCGGTCGGCATTGGTGGGTCACCAGAGGTCGCCATTGGTGGGTCACCAGAGGTCGCCATTGGTGGGTCACCAGAGGTCGGCATTGGTCGGTCGCCAGAGGTCGGTCGACAAGTGACGAGAGATGATTGTCTGTTAGTCGGCCACCAAGAGTTGATCGCCAAGTACCGAGAGACGATCGTCTTAGATGTCGATCGCTCGGCACCGGGACTTGTCCTGGGACCTTCGGTCGACCGATCTATCTTGGCTGCTCGGCTATGGCTAGGTCGCCCGGTCTCTGGTCGGCAGTTCTGCCTTGGCTGCTCGGCTATGGCTAGGTCGCCCGATCTCTGAGGCGATCGCCGGTCGAAGAGTATAATTCTCGACACAACACCGGGCAAGGCAAACATTGTCGCCGACGCCTTGAGTCGTAAGTCCGTTCAAGAGCAGAGGCTTGCTCGATTAATAGTTCAGAAGGAACTTCAACAGGAATTTCTGAGACCCGAGATCAAGGTCTGGTTACAGCGAGTTCAGGGACAGCTTTGTATGCTGGAGATTTCATCGCCACTTGAAGAAGCGATCAGAGTGAATCAGGGTTCGGACCCGTTTTTGTTGCCCATCTGCAAGGATGTGGCACAGGGGAAAGCCCCTGGATTTGTGGTCCACGAGGATGGACTCTTGAGATTTAAAAATCGGATATGTGTACCGGCAAATGACGAGTTGAAAAACTCGATTTTGAGAGAAGCCCATGCTACCCCTTATTCTATTCATCCGGGGTCCAGCAAGATGTACAAAGACTTGAAACAAAATTACTGGTGGAGTAATATGAAGCGTGAAGTCGTCGAGTTTGTTTCGAAATGTCTCACCTGTCAACAAGTCAAGATAGAACATCAGCGACCGGCGGTTATGCTGAAACCTCTCCCTATTCCAGAGTGGAAATGGGAGGATATTTCAATGGACTTCATCACTAGTTTGCCGACGAGTTGCCGTGGCATGAATACAATTTGGGTAATTGTGGATCGTCTAACTAAGTCAGCTCATTTTTTCGAGATTAAGGATCCTTGGGGTCCCGAGAGACTTGCCCAGTTGTTCATCAAAGAAATAGTGAGGTTGCACGGTACTCCTAAGAGTATCGTTTCTGATCGTGACGGGCGATTCGTGTCTCATTTTTGGAAATCAGTTCATCGTGCCATGGGAACTCAGCTTAATTTAAGCACATCTTTTCATCCTCAGTCCGACGGACAATCAGAGAGGACTATTCAGACATTGGAGGACATGTTGAGGGCATGCGTCCTCGATTGGAAAGACGATTGGGAAGCCCAACTACCATGATCGAGTTCACGTATAATAATAGTTGGCATGCTTCGATTAAGATGGCACCTTACGAGGCCTTGTACGGTCGTCGTTGTCGATCTCCTTTGTGTTGGGATGACTTATCAGAATCAATCGGCACCGAGCCCGATATGCTTATAGCCGCCCGTGAGAAGGTAGCTTTGATCAGGAGTCGTTTGTTGACCGCTCAGAGTCGACAGAAATCTTATGTAGATAATCATCGCCGACCATTAGAGTTCGAGACAGGTTACCACGTGTTGGTCAAGGTATCCCCGAGTCGAGGTATCTTCCATTTCGGGAAGCGGGGAAAGTTGAGTCTGAGATTCATTGGACCGTTAGAGATTTTGGATCGAGTAGGCGAGCTAGCTTATCGATTGGCCTTACCTCCGGCGTTGAGCCGAATTATTAATGTGTTTCACATCTCTCAGCTACGGAAGTATGTTGCCGACCCGAGTCACATACTTCAGTTCGACGAAATCGAGATCGCAGATGATCATTCGTATGAGGAGCGTCCCATACGAGTCTTAGAGCGGCGAATCAAACAGTTGAGGAATAAGGCGATTCCTTTGGTTAAAATTTAGTGGTCTAGACACGGAGTCGAAGAGGCTACTTGGGAAATCTAGGATAGCATGCAGAAGAGTTATTCCGATTTGTTTCACCCTTAGTTTCGAGGACGAAACTATTTTTAAGGGGGGGAGTATGTAATATCCGCAATTTGGATTTCCGGTAATTTTATTTTTTTTGGCGGAAGTCCATCTTATAGACTCTATTGTCACCGTTTCGTCATTCCGAGAATGATTAATTCTAAACTTTTTGTCATCCGAATTCGTCTCGGTGTCGTTCTGTTGAGTTCCTTATTCTTAAGCGACGTTTCCACGTATGAGTTCGACTTTGTAAAATCACCATTAATTTTTGGAAACTCCAAAAATTCTGAATCTTTTTAATATTATAGAGCATCAAGTTAGATTTCCAATGGTTCAAACGGTGAGTCAATCGGAGTCCGGACGAGGGAGTTACGATCGAAATAGCTAAAACACACACATGTTGAAGTTTTGTCCGACCCGCCTGTACCGGGGACCGAGGCTCCTGCCGGCAGGGCCGTGGCACACTGCCGAGTCACTGCCGCGGCACACTCGGCTGGGCTACGGCACACTGCCGAGCACTGGGGGCAGATTTCGGCCCTGTGCCGCGGCACACTCGGCCGGGCCGCGGCATACAGTGCAGTCTGCACTATAACATCATTTTTTTGAGAAGAAATGCTCATTTTTCATCCTACATCCGAGAGAGAGGGTTTGTGGGAGAAATTTTCTTCATCAATCACTTGAATACTCGATTCTTCATCATTTTCATTCGGTTGTGAAGCTCGGATCGTCGATCTAACACGTGTTCATCGAATCAAAGTGTTTGGATCTTCAAAGGTAACTTTCTCAAACCTCTTAGATTTCGATTTGTGTTGAGATATGATGTTTTGGATGTTATAATCATGTTGTATGAAGAGATATACATATGATTATGAGTATGTATGAATATTCATCGGATTATTGAAAGGTTATTCAAGAACACTTTGAATATTGAGTTGGATTTGGGGGTTTTCGATTAATTGTTGTTGAAATCACGAATTTGGATATTCATATTGGATTATTGATCGTATTGAAGATGTTTTGTTGGTTTGAAACACTTCTTGGGGATTTGATATTAGTATTATTGAGGTTTGGTTGTAAACAATCGAAGTTTGGCCTCAACGTGTTCGATATAATGCCCCAATGAACTTGGTTTAGTCGTATCAACATTTTGAGTTAGTTATATTCGTGTTTGATTCGTATGTTGAATGGATTGTTGGTAATTGTGTTATTCAAGGTTGTTCGAGCGACCGGTAGTTTCCTTAGGACGTTGTTCGAGAGAGATTGTATTGAGCTATCATTCATTCCTTTCGTTGTTGTTCATTCATAATCATAACTCATTCATATTGTATTAACCGTATCGAGACTTGTCATTGTCAATTAATCACTTCAGTCACGAGGAACGACGGTTCCAATTATTTCATTGAGCTATCATTCATTTCACTGTCATTTCATATCGGTGAGCCATTATTGATTTCGATGTCACTTTTGTTATCTCGTGGCATTCCAGGTCATACTGGCGTGCCGGTTGGTATGTGTAGGATTTTCATGTCGGGAACATATTAAGTCGTGTGTTGGTTGTTGGCATCACATTGGACTGTGCACACGAGAAGATCACTTCGTGAGACTGATTAGGTACAAGACCACACGTGTATTCGATCGATACTCGATGGTGGCTTGTGCACGGACACATTTCCATCCCGGGCGTAGTGTGTCGCCACCCTTTGAGCCGTACCATTAGTTGATTCATACAGCATGTTTGATTGCGTATGTTTTCAACAAGATTGGGTTATAATCTAACCTATTCATTTCTGATCGAACTTGTGGTTTATACAACATATATATGATTGTGTTTATTCAACTCTTGAGGATTGTTGTTCTGTGTAACTGACCCCGTTGGGGATTTTGTTTTCAGGTCATGGCAAGGCAAAAGCACGGGAATATAACGTTGACGGCGAGGAGTCCCAGTGATACTAGAAGGGGGCCCCAGTCCTTTCATTCACCGTGTTTCCTTATTTTATTTCCGCTGCAGATTTCCGTTTGGATTTTGAGTTCATTCAGAGTTGTATATTTTATCTCCATATAAAATATACTTGTATTCGGTCATTTCCTTGGGTGTGTTGTATGAAACTCCTCATCGGAGTAATTAATGATGTAATGTGGTTCGGTACTACATTTACCCTATGTATTTCATTCATTTTCACTCGCCTGGTGGGTCCCAGTCGGGGGTCCACGACACTGTAATATCCGCCTAGTTTGGGGTGTTACACATAACCTCTCCAAACACATAGATAATGATATATTACCCTCTTCTATCCTGAGATAAGATGGTTTGATCTTCAATCTTGTTCGAATTGTGAAGTTTATGTGGTGAAGTTGTGGATTATTTGTTAGTTTATGAGACTTGATAGGACTAATTTCCATTTAATTTAAATTTTAAGCCTTGAACCCTAGATTTGGATAAATTGGGGATCTTTCTTATTCTTTTATTCAGAATTGATTGAAGAACTTGATGATATATATATATATATGTGTGGAATGGTGGGGTTATGAATGAATTAAGAATGATTGTGGAGTTATTTGAGGATTATAGCTAATTTGTGTATTTATTTGAGTTTATTGGGAATAATTGATGATTATTGGGGCAATTTCGAATTAATACAAAGTAATTTGTGAATCATGTTGGAGTATAATATGATATTGATGGTTGATCTTAAACTGGTAGTGTTATTATGTTTGGATTAGAAATTGGGTTGTAATATGGTTGTAGTCGTGTGACGTTCCGTAAATGTCCGAACAAGAGACCTTTGGTTTTAGTGTAGTAGATCGTGTATAGATTGGTTGCTTATTGATTATGCTGATGTAAATCAAGGTTGGAAGCAGATGGATATGCTCGAGGTGATCGGACCTAACGTGTGGTAAAAGTTTTATTCGCGTACACTACTTATGTTTATATATTGTTGGCTTTATAAGTGAAGTATATGTATTGTGTGTGTGTATATATTCACTCCAGGACAGTGTAACACCCCCAGAGTCATCCGGGAATATTACAGCGCCGTGGGGCCTGAGATGGAACCCACAAGGCTGAAGGAAATTTTCGCAAACATTTACAAACGCCCAAGAGGCTAACGACGGTATTATCTATTTAAAACTGTCGAAGACTTTATAAAACTCGTTAATCAAAACCGTCGTAAAATCTCATTTGAAACCACAAGGCCCGAAATACCAAAACTCAATAGTTTAAAAACATACGTTAAGCTATCGCTTACACGTACCAACAAAATAATTTAGAAAACGATTGCCAAAGTAACCTAAGTTACCAGATACCAATAGGCCATTTAAAAATACTCTTGCAGCGAAAAAAGACAAACTATAAAAATACTCTAGCAGCGGAATACAACAACTGATCAGGAAACTCAATACATAATTACATGCCCTAGCCAGTATCCTACGGGAAGCTCATCTCTCTGACACGTTGTTAGTGTAACTATCGCAAGTGCATGATATCGTATCAAGTAATAAGTGGACTTTTTGAGTCCGGTTTATCGTTCCCACGAGGAAGTTTGGTTATAATTTGAATTATACACTATTAGTCTATTTTTATAGATACTAAGATGAGTAAAACACACAATTAAAGAGTTTGGTTTGACAATTACAAAGAAAATGCAATAATAATTCTAAAATTCAAAGAAATGAAAGATTGTACTAATAATAGATTGATTAAAGATAAAATGAAATAGTTGGGATTACAAACTTAGTTCATCATTAGTTATAGAAGATGTATAGGAGATCATAAGATGAATTTATTTATTATGTTGTGTAGATTCGATTTTCCTTAAAAAGACGGTTTCTCTTTCGAACTATAAACTGCCCCTTATATATTGAATCAATCCACTATATTTCTATGTTGATTGGCTTCAATACATAGCATTAGGATTTATGAAAATAACTCAAAGAATCATCTAAGGTCTAGAGGTATATTTCTATCCCCTAGAACAACTTAGAGTGAAGATCATTTGATATAATCAAACATATTTTCTTTCGAAACAAATGAAGACCATAAATATCGTCATTTATTGGCCAAATAAATAAAGATTGTTAAAACAATGAAAATCACACACAATAATAAGTAATTCACAATAGATCTTTATACAAACTTAAATAACATGACTAACCTTGTTTATAATTCCAACTAAGGTAACTTAGCCCATGAAGGGTTTAATATACATAATACAAGCTTGAGTGGTCATTATTAGTTGAACAAGAGAAAGAATTGATCCTAACTCCCTTAGTAGATAAAGGAGAAAGAAGCAATAAACTCTCTGAACAACATATGCTATACCACTATTACACAAATCACTCAAGAACACACGACAGCCTAGGTTTCCGCAACCTAAGCTCCGATACCATAAATGTAACACCCCCAATTCAGACCGGGAATATTACACACCGTAGACCCTCTCCGCGAGGATCCACCAAGCTAGACATCGAAACCACACAATAACTTACATACCGACATGATAAAATACCAAATCAATAGACCAACTTGGTCTTTCGTCACTAACATACAAGTCATACACATTTCTATCTCGACTCATACCCATGCAAGGGTAAAATACACTCACAAACAAAAAGTACGACAGCGGAAAAGACCATACACGAACTCCGACTAACTGCATCCAAAACTGGCCTTCATGTGATTAGTATCATTCACCTTCCATCATCATTCGCACCGATCCTATGTTTTGCTCCCAAACCTGCATGTACCTGGATGCAAAAACAGACATCCACCCCCCGAATACTCGGGGGTTAGCAAAACTCCACTGTTTTTCTAGTACAAGTATAAAGTGCAAATACGATCCATACATAACACATTTCGAGAATACAACAAAAGACTTCCCGAGATATTTTGTTAATTAAAAATAGTTCAAGTCTTGAAAGTAGAAACAAAACAAGAAAGCACTTTGAAAACACTTCCAAATCTCGGGAGTTTTGAAAACATTTGTGATTGAAAAGTTCTTAATTCATCGAAAGCCACTTAGGGTCACAACCCCAAAGTTCATTTTCCAAAATGCAAATCCGTTAACAAAACACGGGGTCCACGACCCGATCATTCCGATCACCAAACACAGGGCCCACGACCCGATCATTTCGATCACCAAACACAGAGTCCACGACCCGTTCATCCACTTCAATTCACTTCCAAAAACACATTACACATAACACATTATTTTTATGCCATTTTAGCCAAACACCAAGACTCAATATATAATATCTCTCGACCCTGAGCACCAATCATTGTGATACTCCGGACATATCACAATTATCATCAATACAAACACTCTGACAATTCTCGCGACCCGGTCCGGCCCTCAATCCACCAAGTCCCTATGTGCCCCGTCGAGCAATCCCCAGGTGAGAATGCCCACTCGAAGTAACCCTCGCGACCCAGTCCAGCCGCTAAGCCACCAGGTCCCCGTGTGACCCCGTCGAGTCAATCCCCGAGTGAGAGTACCCGATAACAACCTTACAACTCTCATCAATTCTCATTTCCAAAACCACAATCCTCAAGAGTCAATCACAATATATATAGTCGAGGTATTTTGCTAGAATGGCCAAATATCCAACACATACTCATGACCCAAAATTAATACTGTCCACAATGAAACACACTTATCTCAACAATACCGAACGACACAACCAATATCACACAACTCACATATTGACACACATCCGTATGGCTCCAAAGCACAATCTTAACGAAAGGGTTGATCTTTAAATTTACCGACAACATATTCACACATAATGGCATCCCCCGAAGTAAGACGATCCTATACTCGACGCTAACCACATAGTCAATCAAGCACATTAATTCCCGAATACGAGAATCATCTTTAAAAGAAAACCATGATTGTAAATATATCGATTCTTTTGAAAAATAGTTGTAAACATTCATTTAGCAAATATCGTCGATTACCAACCATTATATCCACAAAACACGTAATGTATGGGCAAGATACTTTCCTCGATAGTCGATACTGGACACTCCGACGAACATGGATCAACCGGGAAACCTCGAATGCCCACAACTCTCCGGCAGAAACGACGGTAACACAACCGATCGGAAAACGGTGAACAGAAGGGTTCCGACTCGAGTTCTTCGCAAGGATCCTGACCCTAAAATCATACCATCAATAGATTAACGATCGTACGAGGAAGAATGATCGTAGAACGCCCGAATCCTCTTTGTGACATTTTATCGAACACCTTCAAGGCGTCGATAAGAAACTCAATAAAACGATGAATCTTCGGCAATCCAACCATGGAAAACAAGGGATTCGATATAATACAACTTAATAATCATCAATCCATCACTATTCTAAGTTATAACGAATTAAACGGACGAAATCAAAGGAAATCCCCAATTTTTCCAAAACTAGGATTTTACGAAAACTAACCTTGATTCGCTGGATTGAAGGATGTTATGGAGTGACTAATCAATGATATGCGCTCCCAAACTTCGTGGATTAATTGTATAACAACATGCCTTCAAGTTACCTAAGGATACAGCCGCGGAAGAGAAAGAGAGAAATGGGAAAAATGACTGAAACTGGACTGCTCGGCCATATTTATACTGGTGCAGCGTGCGCTAACGGGCGGTCATGGTCGAGAATGTTCGGCCGGGACCCGTCATCATGCGCTGGACACGTGCGTTGTAGGCTCGGGCCGCAATCTAGAGACTTCCTGGACTAGACCACTAGGCCAGGTATTGTGCGCAGCCTTCCGGCCGTAGCGTGCGCTACCTGCCGGCCGTATCGTGCGCAGTGTCCCACAGTAGCGTGCGCTACCTGCCGATCCTCCCGAGTCCAGAACCTCTTTGCCCCTACTGTCTCGGCCGACTAGCGCGCGCAGCTAACCAGCCGTAGCGTGCACTGCCTCCCGGCCGTAGCGTGCGCTGCCTCCCGGCCGTAGCGCACGCTACCCTCCGGCCGTAGCGTGCGCTACCTCCCGTCCATAGCGCACGCTACCCTCCGGCCGTAGCGTGCGCTACGCCGGTTCCTGCCGCACCCGCCCGGCCAGTGCCTGCACTCGTCCGGTCAGTACCTCCACTCGTCCGGCCAGTGCCCGCAACCGTCCGGCCAATGCCCGCAACCGTCCGGCCAGTGCCCCCAACCGTCCGGCCAGTGCCCGACCACCATGATTCGTCGACTCGATTTATCGAAATCGCACGGAACGAACACGACAAAACACTCGGGGACAACATCATCGATCCGAAATGAAAAAAACGAATAACCAATTATCACCTACGGTCATAAACGCCAAAATTAGTTGTCGAGAAAATAATACCGGCACTCAACAACCGAGAAATATCCGAAAAAATCCAAAATAACCGGAACGAAAATCGTGGGTATTACATTCTACCCCCTAAAAATAAGTTTCGTCCCGAAACTTAAAACAAAGGCAAGGCGACTCTCGACAACACACCAGAGCTCCATGCAGTATAAAGCCACTACGATCCGATTCAATACACAAGAATGCTTACGAAAAGCAACGAGCATGAATCGCTGTGGTTGATAAAAACGAGCAATACAAAAATCAAATCATGATTCCAACGCTGAAAGGTATGAAATTCCAGTAACTCAAAGATTTGAAAGACCAAATGCGAAGACAATTTCCCAACACATATGGAAATTACGAAATGACCCAGATGTTCAATAATCACGATTACGAGATCAAACAATAATGATTGTACAATGACGAACAAATAGTAATGATCGAACAACAACGATCAACTATGAAGTTCACACCTCAAATCAAGACATCAATAAACTTGTAGGAATCACGAGGTGTTAATTTCGAACACGGTTCTCAAGAAATCGATCCAAACTTGGATGGATCACAACGATATACACATCAATTTGGAATAATATCAGAACTCGCTTGAATGACAAAAGTGAGAAACAATACAAGGTCAGAAGCATTAACGAACACAATCGCCTCAATACGGTCGAACGAAATGAAAACGAGAAGAAAAAAAAATTTGGGTATAACATCATATCACCTTTAAAAGAGGTTTCGTCCTCGAAACCTAAACAACGAGAACGAAGTGCTTGAATAGCAACCTTCCCGACCATATCCTCTTGGTCCCGCATCTACCGCGGTCACGGCCGCGTCCTCTGTCCCTCGGCATACTAAGCGGATTCTCACACAATACGATTGCACCACTTCGCAAAAACAATATGCTAAAGTACCAACTTAGCATGACATATCACATAAGGTAACCAATAACAACTCGAAAAGAAAATCCACGAGGTATCCTTTTAAAGGAAATCTTTTGAAAATCCTTGGATTTGTATGCTATTCAAAATAAACTTTAAAAGTACTTTTGGTACCTCGGGTTGTTTCATCAAAACTTGTAAACAACATACTTTAACCATCTCATTTGAAATCATTTGCCAAAATAATAATTCCTTGTAACCGGCATTATCAAAATCATCATGCATCTACGCATCATCATCACCGTTAACAACCAACAAGTTAACCATGCAAGATCATCAAACCATTCTTACATACTCTAACATTTCCAAATCCGAGTTTGAACTTTACATCGAGTGAGATTTTTCATCTTTCACTATATATTTTTGAAAATAAAAATCATATTGGTTTTTTGAATAAAATATTTTTATGATGTGAAAGATTTTTGAAAATCATGTACATTTCCGAAAATTCTCCCAAAACTACACAAAAATCAACGACGGTAACATTTTACAAAATGTTCAAGGTACTTTAAAACAACTCTTTCAATACCACCGAGATTTTATTGGAGAATCCTAGGCCGGCTCGCAAATTTCAAACAATTTTCAAAGTTCATACGAAGCCTCCGATTTAATCGCAACGTCAAATTGGTTTCAAAATTTGATTTTCCGCAACTTGCACAAACTTATGAAAGTTTCAGGAAAACATTTTCGAACACACACACACAGCAGACATAATTTATCAACTCACCGAACAAAATCAATTATCACTTAGCGCGAATGAAAGGTCACAACAAACGTTCACACAAAACGGTTGTCATCACTAGACAACGCACATAGAATACAGTTACGGGTGATCGACTGCAAAGGTTAGGCCTAATAGTTAAAAGAAATACGGTTCTCTAGCCTCTGTCCCAGCTAACTAACGCGCTACAACAATTATTTAGCGTGCGCTATCCATGCTGCATTAGCGCGCGCTAGCCTCGCACTCAGTGTGCGCTAGCTGCTCCATCTCAGCAACATGATCGCGAACATATATACGACATTACTAGAATCGATGATCACAAATAAACAACAACACGTTCGAATCTCAAAGCCATCGATTTAACACTTCATGAGCAACCATCAAAAGACAATTGTTATTCAAAAACCGAAATCTCACCTCTTATTAAAGAGAGCTATCTCAATGTACACAAACCGAACGACTCAGCATTCACATCACAGTTTTAATCTAAAATTGGCAACACTGCTCGAACAACAAGAGTATCATCACGTATTTCTCGACTAACAACCATAAAACTAATAAGTTGAAAGCGAGAGTCACGTCTTGATTACATTTTGTAGACCTCACTTGAGTTTAAAAATTGTGTTTTGAAAAATATAATACAAGATGAAAATAAAATATCAGTAGTTTGAATTCTCAAAAAAAAAAAAATTCGACCTTGAGGTCATCATACGAAATCAAACTTTTGCCTCCCTTTGGAGGATGTTTTAAAACAAAATATACGTGACTCCCCAAAAACATGTAAAGTTTTAAAATATCACATTGATGAATTTTTCTTTGCGTAACCACACCAAGGCCATTACTCTTGTAAAAACGACTTACATCAGGATGTGTGTATATATACATATACGTTGGCACCACTTTCATTCTAGCATCATACGAGGATCGAACAAGCATAGGCCACATAATCACAAATCACCTTTAAACTCCACATCATAACACAAAATCATACCAGCTCGTATATCATAAGGCACAATATAGTAGGGAGACTTACATCCACAGGTCGCACGAAGATGATGGCTGCACCTCGATACAAATCACGGCTGACATCACAGACGACGCATCACGACACGACTTAGACAGACACAATCTGATAGAACAAGACACGACAATACCCGACTGGACCCGACAACCTAGGTTTCCGCAACCTAAGCTTCGATACCATAAATGTAACACCCCCAATTCAAACCGGGAATATTACACGCCGTAGACCCTCTCCGCGAGGATCCACCAGGCTAGACATCGAAACCACACAATAACTTACATACCGACATGATAAAATACCAAATCAATAGACCAACTTGGTCTTTCGTCACTAACATACAAGTCAAAAATACACATTTCTATCTCGACTCATACCCATGCAAGGGTAAAATACACTCACAAACAAAAGGTACGAGAGCGGAAAAGACCATACACGAACTCCGACTAACTGCATCCAAAACTGGCCTTCATGTGATTAGTATCATTCACCTTCCATCATCATTCGCACCGATCCTGTGTTTTGCTCCCAAACCTGCATGTACCTGGATGCAAAAACAGACATCCACCCCCCGAATACTCGGGGGTTAGCAAAACTCCACTATTTTGCTAGTACAAGTATAAAGTGCAAATACGAGCCACACATAACACATTCCGAGAATACAACAAAAGACTTCCCGAGATATTTTGTTAATTAAAAATAGTCCAAGTCTTGAAAGTAGAAACAAAACAAGAAAGCACTTTGAAAACACTTCCAAATCTCACGAGTTTTGAAAACATTTGTGATTGAAAAGTTCTTAATTCATCGAAAGCCACTTAGGGTCACAACCCCAAAGTTCATTTTCTAAAATGCAAATCCGTTAACAAAACACGGGGTCCATGACCCGATCATTCTGATCACCAAACACAGGCCCCACAACCCGATCATTTCGATCACCAAACACAGGGTCCACGACCCATTCATCCACTTCAACTCACTTCCAAAAACACATTACGAATAACACATTATTTTTATGTCATTTTAGCCAAACACCAAGACTCAATATATAATGTCTCTCGACCCCGAGCACCAAGCATTGTGATACTACGGACATATCACAATTATCATCAGTACAAACATTCTGGCAATTCCCGCGACCCGGTCTGGCCCTCAAGCCACCAAGTCCCTGTGTGCCCCGTCGAGCAATCCCCAGGTGAGAATGCCCACTCGAAGTAAACCCTCGCGACCCGGTCCAGCCGCTAAGCCACCAGGTCCCCGTGTGACCCCGTCAAGTCAATCCCCGAGTGAGAGTACCCGAGAACAACCTTACAACTCTCACCAATTCTCATTTCCAAAACCACAATCCTCAAGAGTCAATCACAATATATATAGTCGAGGTATTTTGCTAGAATGGCCAAATATCCAACACATACTCACGACCCAGAATTAATACTGTCCACAAAGAAACATACTTATCTCAACAACACCGAACGACACAACCAATATCACACAACTCACATATTCACACACATCCGTATGACTCCAAGCACAATCTTAACGAAAGGGTTGATCTTTAAATTTACCGACAACATATTCACACATAATGGCATCCCCCGAAGTAAGACGATCCTATACTTGACGCTAACCACGTAATCAATCAAGCACATTAATTCCCGAATACGAGAATCATCTTTAAAAGAAAACCATGATTGTAAATATATTGATTCTATTGAAAAATAGTTGTAAACATTCATTTAGCAAATATCATCGATTACCAACCATTATATCCACAAAACACGTAATGTATGGGCAAGATACTTGCCTCGATCGTCGATACTGGACACTCCGACGAACATGGCTCAACCAGGAAACCTCGAACGCCCACAACTCTCCAGCGGAAACGACGGTAACACAACCAATCGGAAAACGGCGAACAGAAGGGTTCCGACTCGAGTTCTTCGCAAGGATCTTGAAAATAACATTATACCATCAATAGATTAACGATCATACGAGGAAGAATGATCGTAGAACGCCCGAATCCTCTTTGTGACATCTTATCGAACACCTTCAAGGCGTCGATAAGAAACTCAATAAAACGACGAATCCTCGGCAATCCAACCGTGGAAAAACAAGGGATTTGATATAATACAACTTAATAATCATCAATCCATCACTATTCTAAGTTATAACGAATTAAACGGACGAAATCAAAGGAAATCCCCAATTTTCCCAAAACTAGGATTTTACGAAAACTAACCTTGATTCGCTGGATTGAAGGATGTTATGGAGTGATTAATCAATGATATGAGCTCCCAAACTTCATGGATTAATTTTATAACAACATGCCTTCAAGTTCCCTAAGGATCCAGCCGCGGAAGAGAAAGAGAGAAATGGGAAAAATGACTGAAACTGGACTGCTCGGCCATATTTATACTGGTGCAGCCTAGCGTGTGCTAGGCTGCCGAGCTAGCGTGCGCTAACGGGCGGTCATGGACGAGAATGTTAGGCCGGGACCCGCCATCATGCGCTGGACACGTGCGCTGTCGGCCCGGGCCGCAATCCAGAGACTTCCTGGACTAGATCGCTCGGCCAGGTAGCGTGCGCAGCCTTCCGGCCGTAGCGTGCGCTACCTGCCGGTCGTAGCGTGCGCAGTGTCCGACAGTAGCGTGCGCTACCTGCCGATCCTCCCGAGTCCAGAACCTCTCTGCCCCTACTGTCTCGGCCGACTAGCGCGCGCAGCTAACCGGCCGTAGCGTGCGCTGCCTCTCGGCCGTTGCGTGCGCTACGCCGGTTCCTGCCACACCCACCCGGCCAGTGCCTGCACCCATCCGGCCAGTGCCTCCACTCATCCGGACAGTGCCCCCAACCGTCCGGCCAGTGCCCGATCACCATGATTCGTCGACTCAATTTTCCGAAAACGCACGGAACGAACACGACAAAACACTCGGGGACAACATCATCGATCCGAAATGAAAACAACGGATAACCAATCATCACCTATGGTCATAAACGCCAAAATCAGTTGTCGAGAAAATAATACCGGCACTCGACAACCGGGAAATATCCGAAAAAAATCCAAAATAACCGGAATGAAAAACGTGGGTATTACAATTTTTGGGCAGTTTATCTCAGGGGAATTCATCTTATTCAAGTTCTTGGTGTGGATTAACAACATCAAATCCTTGTTCTTCATCGGATCCAGGTAATTTCTTGAAACCTCCTAGGGTTGACTTTTGGTATTTCTTTCCAATCTTCATTGTTCATCCGATTTTGATGAATCAGTTGATGTTATTGAACGTTATTAATCATGTTCTATGGGTAGTATATCCGTATTTTGAGTTGGTTCAACTCGATTGGTGATTCGAGTGTTCTTGGGAATTATCAAACATTGAGTGTTCGATTAAATGTCCCAATGAGTTTCCCTTCGATAGTTTGTCGGGATTTCCATTGTTATTGGCCTTAATTCTCGTTGTGATCGTATCTTCGTTGTGTTTGCCGGAGGATTATAGGTATACAAGGATTCCGGTTGAGCTCTCCCATTGTTTCGCGCGCTTTGGACTTGAAGCTAGTATCTCGTCTATAATCTTTATACTTTGAGAATGTGGCGTGTCGTGAATTTAACGTGGACTTGATAGTGATCGAACGTTTAACCGTAAATTACTTTAAATGAACAATGTGATTTAATGAAAATAAATATGAATGTAAATTGAAATTCTTGTAGAATGATAACCACCATTTCATGTGTATTGTGTTCGAGATGGATATTTAGAAGTGAGTAGTTATCCGAGGAATTGTGAAATATTTGTATTGTTCACTTTAAGAATGTTTACTAAATGATGGTGTGACGTGAATGTTATACCCTGTGAAAGTGTTGGTTGCATTAACTTATGATTTTACGTGTGTGTAACTGTGGCGAATGTTATACCCTTGTTATTGTGAAATCGGTGAATTGAGATATTGACCGAGTAGGGACCCGTGAGGCCTCCGGCGGCGCATACTTGCGAGTACGGCTAGTTGCTATGAGTTGACCATAAGGTTATCGAATCGGGTAGGTCTGTAGAGGGCTTCGAGAATCGTCACTTGCGAGTGCGATGTCGCGATAACTTGTGGGCGTGCTTGAATGATGTTTAACCGGGTAGGGACCCGTGAGGCCTCCGGCGGCGCGTACTTGCGAGTACGACAAGTTTATATGATTTGACCATAAGGTTATCTAATCGGGTAGGTCCAGAGAGGGCTTCGAGAATCGTTACTTGTGAGTAAGATGTCAAGATAACTTATGGGTGGATTGAGTTTGTTTTTGATAACTAATCCGGGTTGGGTCTCATCGAGGCCCCGGAGGTGATTTGAGTATTTGATTGGATATCTCTAAACTGTGAATGAATGAATCTTGGATTCCGGTTATATTGGTGATTGTGGTTCCGCCTTTGAGGCTCATTTGTGGATTGAACCATCTATATGATTTTGATAGAAAACGCTTTTGAAAAGGAGAATTACAAATCATTTCATGATTTTACACTGAGACCCCCGATGTCCTCATTTATTCTTTCAAATGTGTTTTGAAGTTATATTTATGATCCTCCTTGATGGGAACTATTTTCGAAAAGTCTTTAGACTTGGGGATCGTGTTACTACCTTGTTGAAAGGTTATTTTCATAGCAGTTGTATTCTTGATGTATAACTTTATAGATTGGTTACTTGCTAGCGATTCCATCGCTAACCCCTCGTTGGGGATTTTATTATTTATTCCAGGTGTTCTGACTGGAGAGTGAGCAACCACAGGATCGGCACAGAGGATGATGTAAAGCAGCGATACTAGTCACAGTTGTAGTCGGTTGTCCGTTAGTGATCTGTCGGTCTGTGTTTTCCTTTTCATCCTCGATGGGATGGAAATTTTATGTATTATGAGATCGAGTTGTATTTTGATTTATCAGATGTACGGATATGTTGTGTTTTGAGAGACCTAATCGGTCTACGGTATTATGTTTTGGTCGAATTGACCGCATGAGGGTTTTGTTTTGTAGTTTCTTGCCTGGTGGATCCTTGCGGAAATGAGTCTACGGCGTGTAATATCCCTGAGTGGATTGGGGGTGTTACATAAATGGTATCGGAGCTTTGGTTGTGGAAACCTAGGCTGTCGGGTCAAGTTGTGTTTGTTGAGTTTTGTCTTGTCGGATTTTATCTGACTGAGTCGTGTCGCGACGCGTCGTATGAGTTTGTTGGTCGTGATTAGTATTGTGGGGCGATCATCATCTTCATGCGACCTGTGGATGTAAGTCTCCCTTCTTTGTGTTGTGCCTCGTGTGACATGAGCTACTTGTATGATTAGTTGTTGAGTGATGGAATCTTTTTGTGGATTTTGACTTCGTGATATGTGGGTATTCGACTCCCATATTTTATTTATATGAGAAGCGGTGTCGCTGCTAATGTATTTTTGAACTGTATTTAATCCGCTGCGTGAGTTCTTTCAAAATGACTTTCTGTATTTTGCAAACTGAGTTTTATTTCGTAAAACCGATTCTCTAAATCAAGTTTTGGCATTTTGGCCTTGAATGTTTTATGGCGTTTGATAAATGATTTTGTGAGTTTTGGGAAATACTACCGTCATCGGCCTTTTGGTGTATTTTGAAATGGTTTTGTAAACGATTTTTAGCCTGGTGGGTTCTGACGCGGAATCCACGGCATGTAATATTATCGACTGTTTTTTTCCAGTAAAAGACATGTAATGTCTTGATTTTGAACTATTTGATGCGTGTACTACGAGGTGGTTAAGCGAATGTTGATACGTGTGAGTTTTGGGCATTCTGGCCTATTAAATTTTTGAAAACCTTGAGTATCTTAGAAAATAAATTTTGAGACGTACTTTTCAAATGGATTATTTTTCTCGCGGTATTTTCAAGATGCCTACTAGTGCCACTGTAGGTTTCAAATTTATTCCACTTGGAGGACCAAAATATTTTGAGATGTTTTCAAAGATTTAGAAACGCATTTGCTTAGACCCAAGGGTCAAATATTTCTGAAAGATTTTCACTAAAAGAAAAGTGTCCTCATTCTTATCAAACGCAAGATGTTTTTTTCAAGGGCTCGATAACGATGTTTGTACTACTTTTTGAAAGGTGATACTCAAGATTAACTGGTATTTCCAAAATTATTCTAAAAAATGTGGTTTTCGTTTTTAAAACCTATCATTCCTGTTTGTGGTCCGGGAATGTATGTATGATGTTCCCATTATTGTTAGAATGTTAGCTACCGAGCAGGATTGAATTGGTGGCGTGAACGTTGAATCGTTTGCCACACATTTGTTGTGTTAGCCCTCTGTGAGAGGTGAGATATTGGTATTGAATGTTGTCGCTTTGTGGTGATTTTCGTGTTATCGCACCCAAGCGAGCTGTTAGAACTTGAGTTTGTATGATTGTGTACATACATGGTTGTTTCGTGATGTTTGGTTATTGTATGCTGGTTATCGTTCGGGCCGTTGTAATCATCGAACGATACCGTTGTTGTTGTGAGTTTTGTATGTGTTGATATGTTATGCTGAGTTGGCATCTCCAGTATGTTGTTTGCAATGTTATGTTCCATTGTATCTAGCATTTGTATATTCGGTATGCCGAACCGAGGTGTTTCAACCGTGATGTGCCGGGGCATGCACGTGCAAATTGTCCTTCCCCACTAGTAGCAGATTACAAGTGTGGACTCGAAGGACACAGAATCTA
Source organism: Orobanche coerulescens (assembly GCA_033398695.1). Taxonomy (NCBI): domain Eukaryota; kingdom Viridiplantae; phylum Streptophyta; class Magnoliopsida; order Lamiales; family Orobanchaceae; genus Orobanche; species Orobanche coerulescens. The sequence continues at coordinate 39,118,022 of CM065807.1, forward strand.
TTTTGCGAATTAGTTACCAAGTCTGCCGGGGTATGATCTTCGGCAGAGATATCAGGATCGGCTCTGAGAGGCCCATGAAAGATGTTTCTTTCGGTTTCTTTTTGTGTTGTTACCTTGCTTCCGTTGTTGTGAGTCGCGGGGACGACATTTCTTTTGACTTCTGCATTTTCTCTTTCCCAATTCTATCGACTCGCTCGTGTTCGTTGATACTTTTTGAACTTGTTGGGTATCTCGGTTGCCATCGTTCGAACGATTTGCGACCTTATTTCGGATCAATCTATTTATCATTGTGACTTTTCTGATTCGGTTCGATTCTTGTGAACCTCGTCCGAAATTAACGTCTTTCAGATCTACAAGTTCTTTTAATGTCTTGAGTTGAAGTATGAACTTCAAAGTCGTTGTTTGACCGTTGATGTTCAATTGTTGTTGTTCGATCATTGTTGCTCGATCGTTATTGTTCGATCATTGTTATTCGGTCGTTGGTCTCCGATCGTTGTTGTTTGACCATTGTTGTTCGGTAGTTGTTGTTCGATTATTATTGTTCAATCGTGGTTGTCCGATTGTTGTTGTCTGGTCTGGTACTCTGAAGAATTGTCGTTCACCGTTAGTCAGCTGCTTCGAGTGTGGCCAGATGGATCACCGAGCTATGCATTGCGAGATGGTAGCTGAGAGGTTTGGAGATCAAGTTTGCGTCTCTACTACGAAAGGACATGGAGATGCCTAGTGTGGCTGTGAGGATTTCGGCCTAGTCCAAAATTTTTTGTGATTGTCCTTGTGGATCGTTTTGTGTATATTTTCTGTTTTCTTGACTGTGCATGTTTTCTTATATTGGTACCTCTTTCTTTGTGACTGTTCATATAATTGACTCGATTGTACTATCTGTTTGATGACGCTTGTCACTTGTTGATTTTATTCTGTCTCTGCCTGTGGCGTTGTGATGGTCGTCGTGGAGCGTGTTTTACATCGTATGTTTCTTTGCGTTGCTTGTAATGTTTTGCCGTTGGGCGTGAGTTTTTGGTTCTTGTGTATCTCGTTGAGTTTTCCTGGCGGGATATTGCTTCTCCTTACTTGTTTATATTGTTCACTTTTAAGAATGTTTACTAAATGATGGTGTGACGTGAATGTTATACCCTGTGAAAGTGTTGGTTGCATTAACTTATGATTTTACGTGTGTGTAATTGTGGCGAATGTTAGACCCTTGTTATTAAGAAATCAGTGAATTGAGATATTGACCGAGTAGGGACCCGTGAGGCCTCCGGCGGAGCGTACTTGCGAGTACGGCTAGTTGCTATGATTTGACCATAAGGTTATCGAATCGGGTAGGTCTGGAGAGGGATCCGAGAATCATTACTTGCGAGTGCGATGTCGCGATAACTTGTGGGCGTGTTTGAATTATGTTTAACTAGGCAGGGACCCGTGAGGCCTCCGGCGGCACGTACTTGCGAGTACGGACAGTTTATATGATTTGACCATAAGGTTATCTAATCGGGTAGGTCCAGAGAGGGCTCCGAGAATCGTTACTTGTGAGTAAGATGTCAAGATAACTTATGGGTGGATTGAGTTTGTTTTTGATAACTAATCCGGGTTGGGTCTCATCGAGGCCCCGGAGGTGATTTGAGTATTTGACTGGATATCTCTAAACTGTGAATGAATGAATCTTGGATTCCGGTTATATTGGTGATTGCGGTTCCGCCTTTGAGGCTCATTTGTGAATTGAACCATCTATATGATTTTGATAGAAAACCCTTTTGAAAAGGAGAATTACAAATCTTTTCATGATTTTACACTAAGACCCCCGATGTCCTCATTTATTCTTTCAAATGTGTTTTGAAGTTATATTTATGATCCTCCTTGATGGGAACTATTTTCGAAAAGTCTTTAGACTCGGGGGTCGTGTTACTACCTTGTTGAAAGGTTATTTTTATAACGGTTGTATTCTTGATGTATAACTTTATAGCTTGGTTACTTGCTAGAGATTCCATCGCTAACCCCTCGTTGGGGATTTTATTATTTATTCCAGGTGTTCTGACTGGAGAGTGAGCAACCACAGGATCGGCATGGAGGATGATGTAAAGCAGCGATACTAATCACAGTTGTAGTCGGTTGTCCGTCAGTGATCTATCGGTCTGAGTTTTCCTTGTCATCCTCGATGGGATGGACATTTTATGTATTATGAGATCGAGTTGTATTTTGATTTATCAGATGTATGGATATGTTGTGTTTTGAGAGACCTAATCAGTCTACGGTATTATGTTTTGGTCGAATTGACCGCATGTGGGTTTTGTTTTGTAGTTTCTTGCCTGGTAGATCCTTGTGGAAAGGAGTCTACGGCGTGTAATATCCCTGAGTGGATTGGGGGTGTTACAGCGAGTGGGCGTTCGGTGGAGCTGGCTGGTTCGTAGTCGGTTCGTGCCAACCTAGTTTGGTCGATTCTCCGCGTTTGTGGTTATCCGAGGCAAGTACCTTGTCCATACTTTTCTTGTTTCGTGGATATGATGATTGGTGATCGTCTTAGTATGTTTGTTTGTTTGTTTGTTTGAAATGAATTTTTCAAAAGATTCGGTTTAGCCTCGTTAAGGGCTCACTTTCAAAACGCGTGTGTTTTTGCGAATGTCGTATCTCGTGAATGGGTAAGTGAACCCTATGAATATGCTTGGTGTTGTTGTTGTGCTTTGATAATATATATATGTATGTATATATATTATCTTATTTCGGTACGTTGTGATTTGACAATGGTGTCGTGCTTTGTGTTTGTTGCCTTTGGGTGAATTGCTTGGATATCCTTGGTGTGACATGTTGATTGTGTGATTTGTGAATGTATTTCGCTCACCTCGGGAGGGTCCGACGGGGCCACGGAGGGAATCCAATGGTTTCGCCCTGGATTCACGAGTGTTGTGTATGTTTTGTGGGTGTATTTTGCTCACCTCGGGAGGGTTCGACGGTGCCACGGAGGGAGTCCAATAGTTTCGCCCTGGATTCACGAGTAAAAACTTCACGAGTTGATGTGTATGTTTTGTGAATGTATTTTGATCACCTCGGGAGGGTTCGACGGGGCCACGGAGGGAATCCAATGGTTTCGCCCTGGATTCACGAGTAAAAACTTCACGAGTTGGTGTTGATGTTATGTACGTCGAGGACATGGCGTGGGTTTTAACCCTGTGAATTGTTGTTGGTTTTATTTGTGAAAAACAAAACCTTTGGGATGTGACCCCCTGCTAATTTGAAAAGAGAAGGATTCGATAATCCTAAATTGTTTTTTACTAAATCTCCCGATGGCTTATTAAACCCTTTTATAAATTATTTTTCTTTTATTGTAATCTTTCGATTTTGGAAGATTTTACCCAAACTCTTACCTCATGAAGTACTTGTTACGTTTGAATCTCTTGGAGGATTTGTATCTAGGATGCAATTTTCAATGTAAAATTTATATGTAATGACGAAGACTGGAGGAAGATCCGTTTCTAGAAGACGAAGACATGTAATTAGATTACGGAGTTTTTGTTTCTAGGAACGGTCCATGAACCACATGTTGGTAGCAACTAGGTTGTGAATGGTTGTTTCATATTGTATGAATGCAACAAACGCGCTTAAATGAATTAATGTGCAACGTGTAACATTAATCGCGAAAATTCTCCCACGACAAATTATTAAGTTTATAAGGTTTCAAGATTTTCCTTCCCTCCATCGAGCTTTCGGGAAATTGATGTAACACCCCAAACTAGACGGATATTACAGTGCCGTGGACCCCCGACTGGGACCCACTAGGCGGATGAAATTAATGAATTACAAAAATATACATGTAGTACCGAACTACATTACATCATCAACTACTCCGATGAGGAGTTTCAAGTACAACACACCAAGAAAAATACAGAATACATGTATATTTCATATGAAGATAAAATATACAACACTGAATGAAATGAAATCCAAACAGAACTGCAGCGGAAAAATACTTAATAAGGAAATGTGAACAAATGGGTAGACTGGGGCCCCCTACTAGTATCACTAGACTCCTCGCCGTCAACGTTCTCTTCCCGTGCCTTTGCCTTGCCATGACCTGAAAACAATATTCCCCAACGGGGTCAGTTACACAGAACAACAATCCTCAAGAGTTGAACAATCACCATAATTACATATCTTAGTTATGAAATCAAGATGAAGAGGGGCATCATAGTACGCCCGTAATGGTATGTGCAAGTGCACAAGACGAGTGTCCGGACACACCCGCCTTTGTACCTAATTAGTCTCACGGAGGAAACTTTACCGTGTGCACAGTCCATTGTGTCGGTGAACCCGATCACATGACCATCGCATGCCCGACTAAAAATTCCACATATCCCCACCCGGCCACGCAATATGAACCCAGAGGGTCACATGAACGAAAATGACCATAATGAATATCAAAGAATAATAATTCGACAAGGGTCAAGAATGACTCACCGAGATGAATAAATGATGAAATGAATGATAACTCACGGAATTGATTTGAACCGTCGTTCTTCGTGAAATGAAGGACAAGTTTGATAATTACAATTCTCAACATGAATAATATACTATGAATGAATTATGAATATGAATGAACAACAACGAAAGGAATGATTATCTTTTTAACTGATTAAGAATTAACTTACACAAATACCGGTGAAGAAATGTCCTCTCACGAACAAACGTCCTTAATGAAGGTATCGGTCGCTCGAACAACCTTGAATAACATAATACCAACAACTCGCTTAATATGCGCATCAATAGCGATCCTAACCAATTCAAGAGGTCGATACAATAAATCCAAACTTATTGGGGTATTTCGACAAACACCTTGTAAACAATCTCCTATTATTTACAACTAATCCCAATTGTATCAAAAACCAACCTCAAATGAATGATCCAATCCACCAAAACACCATCAATACAATCGATAATCCCATAGGAATACTCAAATCGAGTTTACGATAACATTAAATTGCAAATCCCAATTCCAAGTCAACCTTCAAAGTGTTCTTGAGTAAAATCTCCAACAATCTGATAATAACTCATAAGAACTCATAATTATGCGTATATCCATCACAAATCATGATTATATCATCCAAAACATCAAGCTCCAACTCAAAAATCAAATCTAGGGTTGAAGAAATTACCTTGGATTAGGATGAAGAATCCACAAATATGTTGTTAATCCACACCACAACTTGAAGAAGAAGAAAAACTCTGAGTTTTGATGATGTTAAAACACCCAAAAATTGTAACACCCCCAAGTTATTCAGGGTATATTACAGCGCCGTGAACCCCACCGAGGGACCCACAAGGCTAATCATACGCGGAACTATAAAACTTGACCGAGAAGGTCCAAATACAATGAAATAAAAGACGATACAAAGGGTATTCAAACCATGTCCAATGTATCCAAATACATCACAGTACAAAATCAAAACCTCGGCACACAGGCCGGAACATCAAGGAAGATGGAAAACAATACTCGAGTATTCAATAACCATTCCAGTACAACAACACTGAACGAAAAACTCAAAACATAACCGGAGGAAAGACACAGTATCACACTTTCCCACCATCTTCATGCCGACCCGATACCTGCCTGTCCGCTCTCCTGGAACCTGAAATACATAAAAAGTATTTCCCCCATAAAGGGGTTAGCCGTCGAATAGCTAGTGCAAGTATATCAAGTATGAAACACAATACTCCTCGACAATAAAGTAAATATAACCGTCAATTCATCAATTCAAGATTAGTATTCTGGAATAACTAAATCTCATAGCATCACATCAATACATATATGAATACCGTGGAACCGCGAGGCTACGGAACCCTCAGAGGACTCATCGGTCCATCCCAGAGTGGTTCGTTCATATCATATGTGGAATCGCACCAAGAGGCTACGAAACCCTCAGGGGACCCGTCGGCCCGCCCCAGAGTGGATATAAATAATCATGCCATTAATATATATCTTACTTTCAAAGTCGAGAACGTACAATCATAAATATATACTTGCCTTTGAGACTTTGAGAAATCGAATGGAAAAGAGTATGAGTTCGGTAGGTCCAAGAATGCACTTCCGGTACCTAAATGATTCGTAAGGGATATGATAATCAATAATCCATACTTATAATTCATGAAGAAACTCCCGAAACCCGTCTACGATTCACAAAAATACAAGGGTGAACAACTAGAGTTTGGAAAGTCACCCAAATCCTCACAAGTCCGAATGCGGCACAAACAAATCCGTAAAATCGTAGGAAAAGCATGTATACGGGGTAGATATATCATAATCTCGAGATTTTCAAGCCTCAAACCAGATAAATCGAACGAATCTAAGAAAAATCCCAAAATTCCCAAAAATAGGGTTCTAATGATTTTACCTTGATTTGGAGGATAGAAATGTATTAGATGTTGCATAATCCTTGTTATCCAACCTAAGATGACGATATCTGAAGAAAGACTTCCTCAAATCGCCTCTCCCGAGCTCTCCCGATGGGAAAAAGTGGAAATGATGTGAAATGACAAGTGCAGGGGTTGACTGTCCCCTTATATACTGTCCCAGTCTAGCGCACGCTACGCCTCAATATTAGCGTGGGCTAACGGGTCACCTGGTAGTCCAGTGGCTACTGTCATAAGACGTTAGCGCGCGCTACGAAACATCCCTTGCGTGCGCTAACTGGTGTCCTGCCAAAATCTCAGTTCACTGTCTCAGTCCGCTAGCGTGCGTTAACACTGAGCACTAGCGTGCGCTATGCAACACATATAGCGTACGCTAGCCGCTGCCTAGCGTGCATTACCTGCTAGTCCAGAAAGCCTGAGACCTCACTGCCTCTGCCGACTCAGTCCGTTAGCGCGCGCTAATGCTCAAAACTAGCGTGCGCTACTCATGTAGAATTAGCGTGCGTTAGCATCAGCCTAGCCTGTGCTACCTCCCTGACCCAGAACACTTCCGAAAGGTCTAACTAGCACGGTCATGATCCAAACAAGGCATGAAACTCTAGATCAACGCCGACTACATCACAAAGAGTTTACGGAGCGACAAAACAGGAAGAACGGTAATGACAAACAGTCAATAAAAAGTACGGGTATCACATTCTCCCCCTCTAAAAAGAAGTTTCATCCCGAAACTTAAGAAATAAAAAGTTCGGGGTACTCCGATCGCAAATTCTCTTCCGTGTCCCAAGTCGCCTCCTCAACTCCGTGTCTCGACCATTGCACTAAAACCAACAGGATGGTTTTGTGTCGAAGCTGCTTCTCACGACGTTCAACAATATTCACTGTTTTCTCCGGAGGTAACATCCTTGGTTACTTAAATCTCACTATAGTAAAAAAAACATGACTAACGATATGAACAAGACCCAACACAGGGGGCAACGACAAGCGATAAGCTAAGTCTCCAACCATGGAGTAGGACATGGTCTCCAAAATCGAATTCCGAAGGTCGACGATGAGTATCGGCATACGATTGATACGTTGAAGGGCATCTCAAAATACGAAAAGAAGTCAACTAAAATAGTCTGTACTGTATTCAAAAATACCAAGAATTCTCAAAACATTTTCATAACTCATAAGTGTAGCATGAACTGTCTGTGCCGAATCCTGTCCGTCGGATTGTACCGATAAAGCTCAATTTGGACAAAAACCAATAACACACAAAACAATGACAACAAATCCCGAAACACTGACATACAATCCGAACGCTCACACTGTAAAAAACAATGATCAACCCATAAACCAACCGAGAATATCATCGACATGATAAACTCCAATGCTATCGGTGAAATATCCACAATAATCGAGAATACCATCAACATGATAACCTCCAACATGATCAATAAGGGAACAACAACGACCGAGAGTACCATCAACAAGGTAGCTCTAAACGATCAACAATAATGGATCTCAAGGAAATAACCCCGACTGTCGAACAAACCCCTCGGGCGTATGAATGACCAGTCACAAACAGTCAAACATATCCAATACAACATGGACTATGAACTACCACAACAATAAGGCTCAAGAGGGAAATCACAGTACGCCCGATCCGGAAATGTGTCCGTGCACATATCCACCCCGTATACGGAATACAGAATATACGTGGGACAATGTACCTAATTAGCCTCACGGACTACGTCCCGTGTGCACGGTCCAATGCGGAAACATCCACGCATGACCATCGTGCCTGGCTAAAAGTCCTACACATAACCAATCGGCACGCAGATATGATTCCAGATGTATCACGATACAACATGACAACGAAATTCAAAGGATAACACATCCAATACGGATCATACGACCCACCAAAGTGAACGATGATACATGAATAATGAAAGATCGACACGACCAACAATATCCAACACAACCTTCCTGGGATCACGATCCCTAAGGACCGATTAACACGAACAACAATCTGGAAATCCTCAACCCTCAACGATCACAAAATTACCGAGTTCACAAGAATGATAGTGTGCTGCCTTGAGTCGGCCAACACGACAATAATAACTCACGTGTGGGCACCGTCCTCGGCGATCCCAATTCAATACCTTGATTGTCTTAGAAGGACCAATCGATAACGACTCAATGGATGGGAACTATCTTCGACAGTCCCAATTCAATACTTTGATTACTTTAGAATGGCAAATCGATAACAACGATTACAACGGATGTCCCGGCACATTTAATCAGTTACCGATAACGAAGATGATAATCGAATACATCAATGCCTTCAATCGGCCAATACAATATCAATAGAAAAACACCGATATCAATAACGACGATCACCACAATATCTTGATGGAACATCAATCAACAATAACAATCGATATGTCGATACCGCGAACCGGCTATCGACAACAATATTACCAACAAGCATCGCAATGCATTAAACCGGCCATTTACGAACAACAATAATATTTGACATAATTTGCTGAAGGGTATCGTATCAAACAATCCCTTGATATCAACAAAATCATGAAGAGACCAAGTCTCGAAATGATACACACATTCATACCCATATATGATAACATTAATCTCATTGACTAGTACAAGTATAAAACTTGCCTCGATATCAATACAACGAACTGTTACCAATTCAGTTGATTTCGTCTACGAGTTCCTCAGTCCCGACCAAGGTAATCTACGAACTCTTCAACCTCAACCGCAACACAACAGTCATAATCCATGATCAAACATCATATCTTATTGTAAAATGAAGGATTAATAATCAACAGGTTTGATGACGACCAATATTAATACAACCAGGCCACAAACTCATCGGTTCCACAATATCTCGATTAAATACTGTCTGAACTATCTAACTCAGGCCCTCACGAATCCATGTCCATAATAGAAGCCGAAATCCGATGATCATATCAACAACCAATTCGGACCAATAATAAGGGTCTAAATGTTATCGATTCCAAACTCAATTCTTAAATACGAATTGACAAGGTTCCCTTCTCGTAAATCCATCGTTAAAATTTACCTATGACCGTCATCAATTCGAACCATCCGACTGGTTCAAAACAATAGATAATCATATTAAAAAGGTTATCAAACAATCCAATCATTCGACTTGAACATTTGCTCCATACGTATGGGCTTCCAAATTCATAGATGAATAATAGTCTCATCAAACTCATAATCACATTCGTATTCCTATACGAATATTATTTCAATCACATAATTTATTTCTAGATATGAATATTCCATATTCATATTCAAAACATCAACACTTCTTATAAATTTTCATCACCTCGTATAATTCAAGAGTTCTTCAAGAACATGAAATATACGAAATCACGTTCAGAACAACATATCCGAGGTATATATCTTCATGTTACCATTTTCCTCATCATGCCATTCATATAGCCTCAAGAATCGCAACAAAACCATTATCATCATATGAAGAAGGTATCAATAATCATATCAATATCCGAAATCTCTTATTACAATTCCAATAAATCTCATATAACATTATCACATGATGATCCCAACATGCTCCCTCCCAAGTAGTAATCCTTTAAAAACGAACCACTATCAAAGGGATACGAGGATTACCTTGTATGGACGATCCACGGAGAAGAACAATTGAACTCCATTCCAAGAATTATCAAAAACTTCAAGAACAATACTTAAATCCGAGCTCTCTATCTTAATCTTGTTTAAGAGGATCATCTCTCAATGTTTAGGAACTTCAAGTATACCTCCCAAGGCTCTCTCTATCGACTGAAGGAAGGAGAATGGACAAAATGCCTCTCAGCACTCGTCTATCCTCTTTATAAAACACATCACTAGCGCGCACTAGACCTTATATTTAGCGTGCACTACAGAACTAGCATGCGCTATCCTTCCTTGATAGCGTGTGCTATCGGGCAGCCCAGAAGCTACTGCATTGCTTCGAAATTCATCTAACGTACGTAATGCGCATGCATTAGCGTACGCAAACAGGCGTTGACTTGCTACAGTGAAATGCTCAGTAGCGTGCGCTATTCCTTGACCTTAGCGTGCGGTAATCATCGTTGACCCGACAACCTGCACCTTCCCAGAAGATGCCTAGGTCCTACACGACGAAAGCAACTAATAAAGCCAATATTCCCTGTTGACGATATGAAATTAGCGTGCGCTAACAGCATGCATTAGCGTGCGCTAATCGCTGATAATAAACAGTCTGGGCCTACCTGTCGGCCACCTTCCGTACTTATACAAAATACCTTACGTACGTTAGGGGTCCTCCTTAGCGTACGTAACTCAAATTTCTTAGCGTGCGCTAAGTATGCACCGTAGCGTACGCTAAGTATATATCTTAGCGCGCGCTAGGCAGACCTTGTAGCGTGAGCTAACGTAGCTGTACTTAGCCATTTTCCGCTATTCTGGTCCGTCGTCTTGATATACTAGATGTATATACATGACATACTGAATACATATATATACAACCTAATAATATTCTCATATGATATACCCAATATCAAAAGTACGATAACATGATACACGATATCTTCACATATAATTGTCGACCAACTACGACAATTATACTAATACAGCTGTCTCAGTCTTCTAATTATTTTATCCATACTGTATAGACACCAATCTATCCAGTATATCTCAGATAAAATAATGCGAAAAATTTATACTGAAATCCGGATATTACGTACTAAAAGTCGGGATATCACACTGTACCCCCCATTGAAATAAGTTTCGTCCTTGAAACTTGCAATCCCGTCATAGCCAAACAAATCAACCAAAATATCCAAACTCATCACAAGAGCAATCGTCGGTCTCCACAAGCGAATAACCAAGACAGTATACTTACATGTGCGTGAAGTCGATGATCTCCCGTGATACTAGCATGCGACTCCCAAACAAAGTCTCAACACAATATTGATACACACCAATATCGCAATTAGCAATTTGAAAATATCTTTCCACGTCCGCGACTACGGTCTCGTCTCTGTCCCCTGTCAGCAGACATTCTAAAGGATACACAAAGTATGTAAGTACAATCCAAATCGCACGTCCTCAAAGTGACCGATTCTCAAGAATATCAAACTAAAAGCAAAGCGGTTAAGAAAACATAAGAAGAATAATAGGACTTACAAGTACCGGCCGCACTGTGATGATGGAAAAGTAGTGATACTGTAGATAAACAATGACTCAATTGACCCAAAAGACCGACAGCCTAGGTATCCATAAACCTAAGCTCCGATATCATATTCTGTAACACCCCCAAGTTATTCAGGGTATATTACAGCACCGTGAACCCCACCGAGGGACCCACAAGGCTAATCATACGCGGAACTATAAAACTTGACCGAGAAGGTCCAAATACAATGAAATGAAAGACGATACAAAGGGTATTCAAACCATGTCCAATGTATCCAAATAGATCATAGTACAAAATCAAAACCTCGGCACACAGGCCGGAACATCAAGGAAGATGGAAAACAATACTCGAGTATTCAATAACCATTCCAGTACAACAACACTGAACGGAAAACTCAAAACATAACCGGAGGAAATACACAGTATCACACTTGCCCACCATCTTCATGCCGACCCGATACCTACCTGTCTGCTCTCCTGGAACCTGAAATACATAAAAAGTATTTTCCCCATAAAGGGGTTAGCCGTCGAATAGCTAGTGCAAGTATATTAAGTATGAAACACAATATTCCTCGACAATAAAGTAAATGTAACCGTCAATTCATCAATTCAAGACTAGTATTCTGGAATAACTAAATCTCATAGCATCACATCAATACATATATGAATACTGTGGAACCACACCAGAGGCTACGGAACCCTCAGAGGACTCATCGGTCCATCCCAGAGTGGTTCGTTCATATCATCCGTGTAATCGCACCAAGAGGCTACGAAACCCTCAGGGGACCCGTCGGCCCGCCCTAGAGTGGATATAAATAATCATGCCATTAATATATATCTTACTTTCAAAGTCGAGAACGTACAATCATAAATATATACTTGCCTTTGAGACTTCGAGAAATCGAATGGAAAAGAGTACGAGTTCGGTAGGTCCAAGAACGCACTTCCGGTACCTAAACGATTCATAAGGGATATGATAATCAATAATCCATATTCATAATTCACGAAGAAACTCCCAAAACCCATCTACGATTCACGAAAATATAAGGGTGAACAACTAGAGTTTTGAAAGTCACCCAAATCCTCACAAGTCCGAATACGGCATAAACAAATCCGTAAAATCGTAGGAAAAGCATGTATACGGGGTAGATATATCATAATCTCGAGATTTTCAAGCCTCAAACCAGATAAATCGAAAGAATCTAAGAAAAACCCTAAATTTCCCAAAAATAGGGTTCTAATGATTTTACCTTGATTTGGAGGATATAAATGTATTAGATGTTGCATAATCTTTGTTATCCAACCCAAGATGACGATATCTGAAGAAGGACTGCCTCAAATCGCCCCAAATCGCCTCTCCCGAGCTCTCCCGATCGGAAAAAGTGGAAATGATGTGAAATGATAAGTGCAGGGGTTGACTGTCCCCTTATATACTGTCCCAGTCTAGCGCACGCTACGCCTCAATATTAGCATGCGCTAACGGGTCACATGGTAGTCCTGTGGCTACTGTCATAAGACGTTAGCGCGCGCTACGAAATATCCCTTGCGTGCGCTAACTGGTGTCCTGCCAAAATCTCAGTTCACTGTCTCAGTCCGCTAGCGTGCGTTAACACTGAGCACTAGCGTGCGCTACGCAACACATATAGCGTACGCTAGCCGCTGCCTAGCGTGCGTTACGTGATATTCTAGAAAGTCTGAAACCTTACTGCCTTTGTCGACTCAGTCCGTTAGCGCGCGCTAAGGCTCAAAACTAGCGTGCGCTACTCACGTAGAATTAGCGTGCGTTAGCATCGGCCTAGCCTGCGCTACCTCCCTGACCCAGAACACTTCCAAAAGTTCTAACCAGCACGATCATGATCCAAACAAGGCATGAAACTCTAGATCAACGCCGACTACATCACAAAGAGTTTACGGAGCGACAAAACAGGAAGAACGGTAAGGACAAACAGTCAATAAAAAGTATGGGTATCACAAAAATCGCCTACCAATCTCCCAAGGAGGAGAGGAAGAAGGAAAGTGGTGAAATGAATTTGTTCTTCACAACAAATGCAGAAATAGAAAAATCTGTACTGTGTGCCGCGGAACAGGCTAAGTGTGCCGCGGCACAGGGCCAAAAATCTGCCCAGGTGATCGGCTGTGTGCCGCGGCCTGGCCAGCAGGGGCCGCTGTTGTGGGGAAATCCCTCACAATATGCCGCAAGTGCACGGTGTCAGCAAGTAATAAAGTGATAAGTAAAGTATCGTTCCCTCGAGGACTGATTTCACTAAGTACCAAAATATAGTCAACTCACAATTTTATTTGAAGAACAATTATATTGAATTTATACCTAAACCAATAAATAATGATACTAATAATACTAATAATAATAATAATAATAATAATAATAATAATAATAATAATAATAATACTAATAAGGACGTAGGATTATCATTTTCACCTCAAACAATCAGGAATGATATTTATTCAATTCAATTCACTTTTATTCAATTGATTGTAAGCCAGGAATTCCTAAATTATTCTAAAGCCTTTCCCAAGGTCGATAAAAAATACTACGAATTATTAACTCGATATATCCCTATTCGAATTAGATAATTAATAGCTAAAACAGTTCAAGAATTCCCACAATAATAGGCTTCACAATTCGCATGAGTATATCCCTATCTCACGAAAATTATGATTCGTCTCACAAGAACTGTGCCTAAATTTCATCTCCTGAATCCATAAAGACATTCAAAACAAATTAACTGTTGGCCATACAATTAAAAATCATTAAGAACAGTAAGAAGAATCCAATTCAATAGAATAACGAGTAAATCGAAATAATAATAAATACTCAAACCGTCATGAAATCGGCTACAATCAAAATCCTACTCGAATAGATCTAGGAACTAAGATGCAGAAAAACTGTAGGGATCTTGTCGTCGCCCACAAATCTCCTCGTTGTGTTCTTTGCCCTCGCTCTAATCCACCTCCGAATTCCTTCTGATCGATCCCCACCTTTCTGCAGCCCTACCATGCTTATTTATATCAGTCCTCAGCCTCCAAAACACGTCCGTGTGATTAGGACGATAACAGGCTCCAAAACGGCCCAAACCCGCGCGGAGTACACCAACACCTCCCCGTGTGCCGCGGCTCACTTTATCTGTGCCGCGGCTCACGGCACTCAGCGGGATGCCTGGGCGCTGTTTATTTCTTCTGTGCCGCGGCTCACTATATTTGTGCCGCGGCACAGAGTACAGTTTACTCGGCACTCTGCTAGTCTCCTGCGTGTGCCGCGGCTCAGCACATGGGTGCCGTGGCTCATGACCAAAAACTGCTGTTTTCGCCCGTTTTTTCATCGTTTCGGCTTCCGGACTCCGATTTCCTGCAAAACATGTAAGAATAGTGCATTAAAAGCTCGTTTATGCTGAATTAGGCTCAAGATGGATATAAAATAATGATATAAAAGTGCATAAAAATATGCCTAACAAATACCCCCAAACTTGAGCTTTTGCTTGTCCTCAAGCAAAAAATTATCAATCTTAAACAAAATGTATCGTGAATAATCATGCAAGTCCATAGTGCTCAACTTAATCAATACTACCCTGAAAATCTCAAAGAATAGTACAAGTATCGTAATAGCGAGTCACAACCAGAACACTGATTCCACTAAGTAACCAATTTCAGTCCTAATCAATCGTTCATGAAGAAAATCAAGCTCAAAAATTAACAAACGTGAAATTAACCGACCGTCAATATGAAGGGTTAGATTAAACAAGCCAATTCGCCCAGTCCCACAGTCTAGCGGCAAAATTCAAGAGTTTCATTATCAAAATTATTCCTAGGACAACATTCCCTTATGTATGATCAATAATATGATTCGAGTTAACCACTAGGTTTCGGCTCTCGGGATGTTTCATCGGGATAATCCTAGGGTGGAATTCTATTCTCATGCATTGGGGAACCGTTTGACGTAAAAGACACTCATGGGGCACATGGATGCTTCTAGTTACTAAGTTCCCCTCCACAGCGGAGAAACAACTCGAATAGCTATTTCCGCATGTCAAGGTTGCTGTTTTACGTGAGAGTAAACAACGGGTCACGTGAATACCCCCGGTTACTAGGCTTCCCATCATCGGTAATGCAATATTTCTAAATTATTAATCTATTCAGGGTCGTCATTTTACGCGAGAGTAAACAACGAGTCACATGAATAGCCCCGGTTACTAAACTCCCCATCATAAATCATGTATAATATCTCGACTTTTTGGAAGAACTGTCCGACTCTAAACTCAATTTAAGTGCCCACACGACTTATGTTACTGGACGACTAGCTAACCAAAAAGTATAACCAAACGTATATGCGGCGATTTGAAAACACGTATGTCTCCTTTCTAATCTGCTAAGATTTCTACAAAAATGATAAAATTTCGGACCTAAGTGAATACTCAACAGAAACAGAAATTGGTAAATGCAACTCGACCAAAAGTCAACCGTTTCTTCCAAGGGAAATCAGTATCGTAACATCAGTTTAACACATGGAAGCATGAAAAATTCACAAAAAATTCACGTTTTTGAACAAAATCATTAACAGCATGCAAGGAAATCAATTCCACTACACATAACATGTAATACCCGGTTGTAATTCAGTAATTATCATTCAGTATTTATCATCCAGTAATTGATACTCATTAATTTCACTCATTATTGATCATTTGTCACTCATATTCAATCATGGTATTCATCATTCAGAGTAATTGTATCGTGTATCAATCGTCATTCGTCACTAATCTAATTAGAGTTTCGTGCCGTGTTTATCATCGTTGTCATTTTCGTTGTGGGCTGTGCGTGAGGAGTAGCGCACGCTACGTATTCTTTTTAGCGTACGCTAATTGAGTACAGGTAGCGCACGCTACCACTCAGCATTAGCGCACGCTAATGTTACCCTGGTTGCAGTCCAGAAGGTACCGGATCGCAGTGAGTTATATGTAGCGCACGCTACGAGAGGTAAGTAGCGCGCGCTAGTGGGTTGTAGTAGCGCACGCTAAATTTGTGGAGTAGCGCGCGCTAGGGACGGATCAGGTTAAGTCCCGTGGCTACTGGACTGCACTGGATTAATTCATAGCGCACGCTATGTGTTGTTTTTAGCGTACGCAATCGATATTATAGCGCACGCTAAATGATGGTTGTAGCGCACGCTATCGAGGTCGCCGAGGTCGGGCGCTTACGATTCCGATCGGGCATCAAATTATTCGTTAGCGCACGCTAACTATGAGCATTAACACACGCTAATGATATGGCTGTAGCGCACGCTACAAAAAGGTACGTAGCGCGCGCTACCGTGTTCGGACAGTGGGTACTGGACTACCCAAATTACTCGTTAGCGCACGCTACGCACAAGGGCTAGCGCACGCTAACCTGGACTGGCTATAAATTGGACAGTTTAGTCAGACTTCGTCATTTGTCATCTTTTTCTCTTCCTCCCGTCGGTTCTTGGCGATTTGGGCGATTTAGAGAGTGTTCTTCAAGGTGTAATCATCAATCATCACCTTCAAGCTCATCTTTCGGATTAATCATCATTTCATCATCTTCATCACATCGAATCAAAGGTATTAATCTCTTGGATCTAGAATTTCGGATTTTTGGGTTTTTCCTCCCGATTTCTTCGTGTAAGCTTGGATTATCATTAGAATATGTTAGATATGGATTATCTACCTTGGATAAGTATATTCTTACGGATTTAATGGTTATTTTCGGAATTATTTCAAGAACCCTTGGGGTTGACTTCGGTTATTTTGGGGATTTCCGATTGTCGTTATTATAAACTTGAATTGTGGATTTCTATGAGATTATTGATGTCATTGATAATGTTTTGCTGGTTTGAATCAATCATGTTGGAGTTGGTTCGATAATTTGGGTTTGGTTTTAACCAACGGGAAGGATATTCTCAACGTTTTCGTTAGAGTACATCTACGAGTTCGGATATTGTTGTATCGACGTTTGGGTCGGTTATGATCGTATTTGATTCGTGTATTGATCGGTTGTTGGTAATTATTGTTATTCAAGGTTGTTCGAGCGACCGACATTTCATTTAGGACGTTGTTCGTGGAAGGACATTATCATCGGTATTGTGTAAGTTAATTCTTACTCGGTTAAAAGGATATTCATTTCCTTTTGTTGTTGTTCATTCATAATCATAACTCATTCATCATTATATTAACCGTATCAAAACTTGTTGTTGTCAATTAACACTTCAGTCATAAGGAACGACGGTTCCAATCTTTTCATTGAGCTGTCATTTATTTCATTACCATTCCACCTCGGTGAGTCATTATTCATTTTCGATGTCACTTTTGTTATAACGTGGCATTCCGGGTCATACTAGCGTGCCGGTTGGTATGTGTAGGATTTTCATGTCGGGCACATTAATGTCGTGTGTTGGTTGTTGGCCTCACATTGGACTGTGCACACGAGTCATATTGTCTCGTGAGACTGATTAGGTACAAGACCACACGGGTATTCGATCGATACTCGTTGGTGGCTTGTGCACGGACACATTTCCATCCCGGGCGTAGTGTGGCGCCACCCTTTGAGCCGTACTGTTAGTTGATTCATATAGCATGTTTGATTGCGTATGTTTCGACTGGATATTTCATAACTTCATATATAATCATGATTGTGTATTTTCTACCCTTGAGGATTGTTGTTCTTTGTAATCGACCCCGTTTGGGGATTTCGTTTCGTGTCTTGGCAAGGCAAAAGTACGGGAGAACACGCGACGTCGAGGAGTCCTGATGATACTAGTAGGGGGCCCCGATCTTTCAGTTATTCATGTTATTGTCCTTTATTTTCCGCTGCAGACTTTCATTTGAATACTCCGTTTCATTCAGTGTTGTGTATTTTATCTTCATATAAAATACACTAGTATTCGGTATTGTCCTGGTGTGTTGTAACTAAACTCCTCATCGGAGTAATTATTGTTGTAATGTAGTTCGGTACTACATTTATCTTGTGTAATTCATTCATCTTCATTTGCCTGGTGGGTCCCAGTTGGGGATCTACGGCACTGTAATATCCGCCTAGTTTGGGGTGTTACAGAGTTGGTATCGGAGCGTGGTTTTGAATACTACCTTCCGAGTCATGTCTCATTTGAAATCATCGTCATCGGACTAGTATCATTGGACTTTCGCGTCACGTGTGACCTGTGCAAATGCCGAGCCAATCGAGGCCAAAGAACTGTAAGATTTCTAACGCCATGGTATAATTTCTGGCAATAGTCATTCATTCATCATTCATCAATTAACAATCCTCAAACATCATCATTCATTGTGATTAGGACGATCACGTTAACTCATTAATCACTTAATTTCTCAGTTAATGATCAGGACGATCATATTAACTCATTAATCACTTAATTCATTTCATTACTCAGTTGTCGATCTGGATGATCATATTATTAATCTTTTTAAGTTATTCAAGATAATCATTTCAAGAATTTCATCAGATAATCATGTCACTTCAGTAAATCATTCATATAATCACTAAGTAGAGCATGTATACTCATTTTCATCATCTCATGACATAATCATAACATGCTAATCATGCGGGAGATATAATCATTGTGCGACCTTCCTACTTCAGTATGGGGAGAGCTGTCAGGGGATGCACGGGGAGAGGCCGCGGTGCGGGCCAAAACTCGGGAAATAATCACTCGCTGTCGGGAAATCGTGCCTAGGACTCGGCTCGATCAGAAGATGTTCGGGTTGATCCACTCACTTTTATGCAGGCCATGATGACCCATGTGCAATTGCTCAATCATCATTGCGCCACTCTGGCCGGATTAATCGAGAGAACCCTCCCGTATGAGCCAGCTGCTAAGGAAAGTGCTGAACAACAACTTCCATCTGTCAGCAAGAAATCGTGGCGTAATCAATCCGAAGGCGGTCGGTCAACCTTCAAGAAGCCTCGTGTGAGTCCTATCGTTTCGAGCGACCTCCTACGGCGCATAATCGTGCGGGATCTCGATCCGAGCGGCGATTCGGACATCACCTGTTTCAATTGTGGAACGCCGGGTCATTTCAGCACTGAGTGTCTGAAACCGTCTATCACGTGCTATAATTGTGGGAATTTTGGGCATAAGGCCCGTTTTTGCCGAAAGGACTCCAAGTCGGCTCCGGAGGCATCTCAGGCCCCGAAGCAACCAGCGTTTCAGAATCAAACTGCTTTGTCATCGTCGTTTAAGGCAATGGAAGCAAATAGAGTTGGAGCTCGTATTTATCGACGGAGCGTCCGGTTCGGGGCCCAAGTCCTGCATTCATGTGATGAGGAGGATCGACGATCCGGTGGCCCGAATGATTTCAGGTATACTCGTAATTTTATTTCAACCTGTGTGTACCTTTTGATGCTAGCACACCGCATTCATTCATTTTCGAATCATGCTTGAATAGACTTATTTCGGGATAGTCCTATTGCTTGTGGACCTCATACCATCGGTCTACCTGACGATGGAAGAATTTTCGGAAATCATACCGAAGTAAGCTTAGTGACCGCGATTGGTTGATAGACCTAATCGTGGTGAATTTTATCTTAGGACGATGTAATTTTCGGTATTAGTTGGTTTGATCGTTTTGATACTATCCTTAGTGTTTGTTAGCGTTTGGTCGCTATCTTTCCGTCATTGGTTGTCGAATGTGTGCTTCAGGAAGTAATCCCGTTGTTCCAAAGAGAATTATTATTATGGCGGAGGCAGAGAGATTCCGCAATCGATCTATTCAATCATTCATTGCACCATCTTCATCGGTTGGCCTTTCTAAGGCAATCGAGTCCTTCAATCATTCATTGTATCATTTTCATCGATTGACCTTTCTAAGGCAATCGAGTTATTCAATCATTCATTGCATCATTTTTATCGATTGGCCTTTCTAAGGCAATCGAGTCCTTCAATCATTCATTGTATCATTTTCATCGATTGACCTTTCTAAGGCAATCGAGTTATTCAATCATTCATTGCATCATTTTCATCGATTGGCCTTTCTAAGGCAATCGAGCTATTCAATCATTCATTGTATCATTTTCATCGATTGGCCTTTCTAAGGCAATCAAGATGTTCAGTCATTCATTGTATCATTTTTATCGATTGACCATTCTAGGGCAATCGAAATGTTCAATCATTCGTGGTATCATTGTCATCGATTGACGATGTATTTCCAGACGAGTTATCTGATTGCCTTCACATAGAGTAGTGGAATTCAGGAGTGAGTTGGAGCCGGTATTTCCCCATTATCGAAGACACCGTATCGGATGGCCACGACCAGAATGCAGGAGTTGAAGATTTAACTTGAGGAATAGTTCGAGAAAGGTTATCTCCGACCGAGTGCGTCCCCGTGAGGAGCACCAGTGTGATCTGCCAAGGAGTAGGATGGATCGTCTCGTGTGTGTATTAATTATCAGGAGTTGAACATGGTGATGATCAAGATTAGTATCCTCTACCCCGTATTGATGATCTCTTAGATCAACTTCAGGGAGCTTCAATATTTTCCTAGGTCGACTGAAGATCTGGATATCATCAGCTGCGAATTCAAGAGTCGGGTATCGCAAGGACGGCATTCCGTACACGCTATGGTCATTATGAGTTTGTAGTTATGCCGTTCGGGCTAACTAATGCACCTGTGGTATTCATGGAGTTAATGAATTGGGTTTTCATCGACTTTCTTTTTGATCAGTTTGTTGTTGTCTTCATCGATGACATTTTGATTTATTCTCGTTATCGAGAGGAACACGAGGTACATCTTCATCAGGTTCTCGACGTGTTGAGACGCGAGTAACTTTATGGAAAGTTTTCTTAATGTGAGTTCTGGATGTCCGAGGTGATTTTTTCTCAGGCATGTAATTTCATCAGACAGAGTTCGTGTCGACCCTCAGAGGATGGAGGCTATTCGAGTTTGGCAACCTCCGAGAGATGTTAAGAAAATCCGAGGTTTCCTCGGATTAGCTGATTAATTATCCGACCCACAACCTGGAGCTAGCAGCCGTGGTTTTCGCACTGGAAATTTGGCGTAGTTACCTGTATGGCGTCACCTGTTAGATCTTCACTGATCACAAGAGTTGAAGTATATATTTACTCAGAAGGAGTTAAATATGCGACAAAGACGGTGGTTGGAACTAATCAAAGATTATGATATCGAGATCCTTTACCACCCAGGCAAGGCGAACATTGTTGCCGACGCCTGGAGTCATAAGTCCGTTCAGGAGCAGATGCTTGCTCGTTTATTAGTTCAGAAGGAGCTTCAACAGGAATTCCTTAGACCCGAGATCGAGGTCCGCATCGGCGATCGCGGGTATGTCAAACCGCTCCCTATTCCAGAATGGAAGTGGGAAGACATTTCTATGGATTTCATCACGAGAGTGCCGAAGAGTCGTCGGGGCATGAATACGATCTGGGTGATCGTGGACCGCTTAACTAAGTCAGCTCATTTCCTTGAGATTAAAGATACGTGGAGTCCCGAGAGACTTGCCCAGCTGTTCATCAAGAGATAGTGAGATTGCACGGTACTCCTAAGAGTATCGTTTCTGATCGTGACGGGCGATTTGTGTCTCATTTTGGAAATCAATTCATCGTGCTTTGGGAACTCAGCCTAGTCTCATTACCGTTTTCATCCTCAGTCCGACGGACAATCAGAGAGGACTTTTCAGACACTGGAGGACATGTTGAGGGCATGCGTCTTCGATTAGTAGACGATTGGGAAGCCCAATTATTGTTGTTTGAGTTCACGTACAGTTTAGTTGGCATGCTGCGATGAAGATAGCACCTTACGAGGCCTAGTACGGTCGTCGTTGTCGATCTCCTTTGTGTTGGGATGACTTGTCAGAATCAATCGGCACCGAGCCCGATATACTTATAGCCGCCCGGGAGAAGGTAGCTTTGATCAAGAGTCGTTTGTTGACTGCTCAGAGTCGACAGAGATCATATGCAGATAACCGTCGTCGACCATTAGAGTCCGAGACTGGTGACCATGTGTTGGTCAAGGTATCCCCGAGTCGTGGTATCTTCCGTTTTGGGAAGAGGGGAAAGTTGAGTCCGAGATTCATTGGACCGTTCGAGATTTTGGATCGAGTAGGCGAGTTAGCTTATCGATTGGCTTTACCTCCGGCGTTAAGCCGAATTCATATTGTGTTTCACGTCTCTCAGTTGCGGAAGTATGTTGCCGACCCGAGTCACATACTTCAGTTCGATGAAATCGAGATCGCCGACGATCATTCATATGAGGAGCGTCCTATACGAGTTTTAGAGCGGCGAATCAAGCAGTTGAGGAATAAGAAGATTCCTTTGGTTAAAAAATTCAGTGGTCTAGACACGGAGTCGAAGAGGCTACGTGGGAAACCGAGGATAGTATGTGGGAGAGTTATCCCGAGTTGTTTGACCCTTAGTTTCGGGGACGAAACTCTTTTAAGGGGGGGTGTATGTAATACCCGGTTGTAATTCAGTAATTATCATTCAGTATTTATCATCCAGTAATTGATACTCAGTAATTTCACTCATTATTGATCATTTGTCACTCATATTCAATCATGGTATTCATCATTCAGAGTAATTGTATCGTGTATCAATCGTCATTCGTCACTAATCTAATTGGAGTTTCGTGCCGTGTTTATCATCGCTGTCATTTTCGTTGTGGGCTGTGCGTGAGGAGTAGCGCACGCTACGTATTCTTTTTAGCGTACGCTAATTGAGTACAGGTAGCGCACGCTACCACTCAGCATTAGCGCACGCTAATGTTACGCTGGTTGCGATCCGTAAGGTACCGGACCGCAGTGAGTTATATGTAGCGCACGCTACGAGAGGTAAGTAGCGCGCGCTAGTGGGTTGTAGTAGCGCACGCTAAATTTGTGGAGTAGCGCGCGCTAGGGACGGATCAGGTTAAGTCCAGTGGCTACTGGACTGCACTGGATTAATTCATAGCGCACGCTATGTGTTGTTTTTAGCGTACGCAATCGATATTATAGCGCACGCTAAATGATGGTTGTAGCGCACGCTATCGAGGTCGTCCGAGGTCGTGCGCTTCGGATTCCAGATCGGGCATCAAATTATTCGTTAGCGCACGCTAACTATGAGCATTAACACACGCTAATGATATGGCTGTAGCGCACGCTACAAAAAGGTACGTAGCGCACGCTACCGTGTTCGGACAGTGGGTACTGTGTAATACCCGGTTGTAATTCAGTCATTATCATTCAGTAATTTCATTCGGTGATTGTCACTCAGTGGATTTTCACTCATTTATAATCATTCATCAATCATATTCATTCACCGTGTTCACCGTTCGGAAAAACTTCGAGTTGTGTATCGTTATTGTTCATTGTTTCAACTTTCCTCATATGAGTTCGACTTTGTTAGATCACCATTAATTTTTGGTAACTCCAAAAATTCTAAATCTTTGCAATATTATAGAGCATCGAGTTAGCTTTCCAATGGTTCGAACGGTGAGTCAATCGAGTCCTACGAGAGAGTTATGGTCGCTTTAGCTCAACCGCTCATTTTTCAGTTTTGGCCGATCACTGCCGAATGAGCTCGGCCGTGTCGTCCGGCACCGCCCGTGCCGTACTCGTCCGGAAAGTGCCGAAGTGTACGCCTCGTGACCCGACTGTCGTGCAGCACGGCGAGTCGAACCCTTCCGGATAAGCGAAGCGATCGCTGACACGCCCGACCGTGTCGCCCGCACGGCGCGATCGAGTC
This sequence comes from Orobanche coerulescens, assembly GCA_033398695.1. NCBI lineage: Eukaryota > Viridiplantae > Streptophyta > Magnoliopsida > Lamiales > Orobanchaceae > Orobanche > Orobanche coerulescens. The sequence continues at coordinate 39,142,329 of CM065807.1, forward strand.
ATGCCGCTGTCGGACGGGTCACTGTCGGGAGGCCCTCCGCGCCGCGACCGTGTCATGCAGGACATGGTCGAGTCCCTGTCGGCCAACTGTCGGCCAGCTGTGCGACACGACCGTGCCGATCGGCACGGGCCGTGTCCGGCAGGCAGTCAACTCCCTTAAATTTGTTTTTTTCAGCATTTCAGCCATTTTTTCCCCTTTTCTTCACCTTCAACCGAGAGAGTAAGCTTGAGGGAAGGTTTTTCCTTCACAAATCATTTGGGTGTTTGATTTTCTTCATCTCCTTTCGATCGTGAAGCCCGGATAATCAATTTAACGCGTGTTCTTCGGATTAAAGTACTTGGATCTTCAAAGGTAATATTCTTCAACACCTTGGATGTCGATTCTATGTTGAGATATGATGTTTTGGACGTTATAATCATGTTATATGAAGGTACATGTATATGATTATGAGTTTATATAGGGATTCATTGGATTATTGAGGGATTATTCAAGAACACTTTGAATATCGAGTCGAAATTGGGGGTTTTCGATTAATTGTCGTTATAATCACGTTTTCGGATATTCATTTTGGATTATTGATAGTATTCATGGGGTTTTGTGGGTTTGAATCATTCATTGGGAGTTGGTTTCGGATGTAATTGAGTTTTGGTTGTAAACAATTGGAGATTGTTTACAACGCGTTTGTGTAAATGCCCCAATGAGTTTCGGGTATTGTTGTATCGACTTTTGAGTTGGTTGTGATTATGCTTGATTCATGTATTAAGAGAATTGTTGGTTTTTGTGTTGTTTAAGGTTGTTCAAGCAGCCGGTAATTTCATTAAGGACGTTGATCGTGGAAGTACCTTCTCGCCTTCGGTTTGAGGCAAGTTTTATACTTGTACTGGTCAATGAGCTAATGTCATCATGTATGTGTATGAATGTGTTGTATCATTCCGAGACTTAGTCTCTTCATGAATTCATTGATATCAAGAGATCGTTCGATACGATACCTTTCGGCAATTTTGCCAAATGTTATTGTTGTTCGTTAACGGCCGATTCAAGGCATTGTGATACTCATTATTAATGTCATTGTCGATAGCCGGTTCGCGGTATCGATGTATCGATTGTTGTTAATATAGATGTCAATTTAAGATATCGTTGAGATCATTGTTATTCCTGTTCGGATCGTCATTAAAACCGCATGTGCCGATTTAAGGCATTGGCTTATTCATTTCTCATCTTCGCTAAATCGGTAACCGATTAAAGGTGCGAGGCATCCTTCATATCATTGTTATCGAATTGCCGTTCTCGGGTAAATCGAAATGTTCAATCATTCACTAAATCATTGTTATCGATTGACCTTTCTAGGCAATCGAGGTATTCACTCATTCATCGTATCATTGTTATCGATTGGCGCTCTCGTGCAAATCAAGTGTTCAATCATTTATGGTATCATTGTTGTCGATTGACCGCTTTAGGCAATCGAGGTATTAAATCATCCATTGCATCATTGTTGTCGGTTGGCGTTTAAGGCAATCGAGGTGTTAATTTGGATCTGCCAAGGACGGTGTCTATCCGTGTGTTACTATCATCGTGTTGGCCGACTCAAGGCGGCACACTATCATTCATTGTGATACGGTGGATGCCGTGGCCCGCCCCTAATTGTGATACGGCTTTCATCATGCGTGGCTTCGCCCTAATTGTGATACGGCTTTCATGCCGTGGCTTCGCCCTAATTGTGATACGACTTTCATGCCGTGGCTTCGCCCTAATCAATAATGACTTGGTCGTTTGGCTTCACGTGATTGTGATATTTGTGATTTTAATTTGCTTTTAGGCCTTGTGATTGTCTTGTTAATTTCATTGGAGCCTCCGGCATTGTGATTCATATTTAATCCATTCGGTTTGGTTCATGTCGTGTAATTCATTGTGGTATTCTGTGATTATGATTCGCCGTTGGGCACTTATGTTCTAACCTGTCGAACAGGTATTAATAGTATGCCGTGGGCATAGTATTTCACGAATGCTCGGTTCTTACCTTGGTTTGTGAGCATCTCGTATTATTATCATCATTATACCGTTTCATTCTGCCTTTAGATGCATATCATGTTATACATGTATTTGATGTTCATTATCTGGATGACTGACCCCGTGGGGGCGGAACATGTTTTCATGTTTTAGGTGCTTGCGAGGAGAGAGTTGAGGCACAGGGGCATGACGATGGCGACGAGGCATACGAGCGATACTAGTCCGAGTTGTTCATTGTTGGTCAGTCAGTTGGAGTGTACTCCAGTCTTGTCAGTTGTTGTCGTGTTGTATTACCCGAACAGATGTTCGTGGATGTTGTTGTATTTCAATTTTGGCCATGTAGGCTACTTTTGTCGTTAAAATTCCTTATCGGAATATTGTGTCGGATATCATGGTAGGGACTATGATTTTCCCTTGTTGTGTTAATTAATGTATTTTTAGTCATGTTCGCCTGGTGGATCTCCTGGCGTGGGGTCCACGGCACTGTAATAACCCAATAGGATTTGGGGGTGTTACAGAAATGGTATCGGAGCTTTGGGTTGTGAAATACCCTGAGATATGAGTTATGTGGTCCTACCGACGCGGTAGTGGTGGGATTGTCAGGTTATGACAATCTAGTCAGTCAGGTTTTGTGAGTCTTAACATTAGTGCGACTGCACGAGTCATTCATTCATCGAGTCGTCGTCAGTGAAGACTAGTATCGCGAGACCTCGAAGCTTCGTATGACCTGTGTAAGGACTCGATTCTCTTTATGTTCATACATTCATCATGTCATTAATTGTTCATGCTTGTCAAACCTATATGTGATATTAGTGTTATGATCGATTCATGACTAATTATTTTGGGACACGTGTGGCTTGTGTAAGCATTAAGGATCAACTCATTCATCGGTTAATAATCCTCAATCGTCATGCTGATCTTGTCGATCATGTTAATTCATTCATCACTCAGTCAATGTCATTACTCAGTTAATTCATCACTCAGATAATTCATTCATCACTCAGTCAATATCAATTACTCAGTTGCTTCGTTCATCACTCAATTAACCTCATCGTTCAGCTAATTCATTCATCACTCAATTAATCTCATCGTTTAGCTAATTCACTCGTCACTCGACCAATCTCATTGCTCAGTTAATTCATTCCTCATTCAGTCAACCTCATTGTTCAGTTAATTCATTAATCATTCAGCCCATCTCACGGTTCAGTTGTTGATCTTAAGGTTCGAATTTTCAACCTCGTTAACTTGTTCAAGGTAATCATTTCAGGAATTTCATCAGGCAATCATGTTACCTCATTTAATGTTTCATACGGTCTTATCATACTCTGACGTAATGTCGACGATCATTTCATTAAATCATTAATACATTCATTGTGCGAGGGCGTGTATGCTCATTACTGTCACTCTGTAACGTAATCATAATGCGATATTGATGCGGAATCTATAATCATCATGTGACTTTCCTACTTCAGTATGGATAGAGCTGTCAGAGGACGCAGGGGAAGAGGCCGCGGTGCGGGCCGGAACCCGGGATCTCGTGTGCATGCCCACACGAACGCGAGGGATATCATTAATTCATCAAATAGCGAGGCTACTCATTCATCAGCAGATAATCATTCACCGTCAGGAGTCGTGCCCGAGAGGCATCTCACTCGGAAGGTGTTCGGGTTGATCCATTCATATTTATGCAGGCATGATGGCCCGGATGACTCGGATGACGCGGATAGTGGAGACCATGCAGACCTCGATGGGTTGTGGTCCACCGCAACAGTGGATACAGTGCCATTTCATGGACAGACCGGAGGAGTGAATCGATTGTTGGCGATATCTCTCGCCGATGCCGCCTACTTTTGAGGGTTCGTCGTAACCGGTGATATTGTTCATTGGCTCGAGCATTTTGATAAACTCTTCGACATGGTTCGGTCCTGAGGAGTGTAAAGTGGCAGTAGCGGCTTATTACTTGAGTAAGGGCGCTTATTCGTGGTGGCTTTCTGTGAAACCCATCGATCGTGATTGTATTTGGAGCGAGTTCAAGAATCTCATGTTAGAGAGGTATTATTCGGCTCCACTTCGTGAAGCTAAGTTGTCAGAGGTTTTGAACCCCGAACCCGATGGGGACGAGGGTGTTATTGTCATCGCTGAGAAGTTTCAGGGACTACTTCAGTTTGCTTCGTCAATTATCCGTACCGAGGCGGATAAAATTAAGTATTTTAGCAAGAGGCTAAATCCGCAGTTGAGGATGCAGTTGTTCAACCACAATTGTAATTCACTTAGTGAGTTCATCGGGAAGGCTCTTGGAGCAGAGCTTTTGATCAAGGAGCTTACTCAGAAGCATCCTTCAGTTTCTTCAGGTGTGAGGACTAGAATGCCGGCTCGTTCAGAGGGACATCGGACTCCGTCATCCAAGGGGTCGTTTTCTAGTCGTCTTCGCCGGGACAAGATCTTCCTCTCAGCGACGAGTTCGACCGTTGTTTGCTTTAATCGTGATTCAAGAGGTCACGTTAGTACCGGTGCACGGTGCGGCTATTGTTTGTTTTCTCGTGTGGGAGGCAGGGACACCGGCGTAAATACCGCAGGGTTCTAGCGCCAAGAAATCTCAAGAGAGCTCGAGGGCCTCGAGAGACTTCGTTACTCCACCCCGTGCATCATCCAAGGGACCCTATCGTGCCTCGAGGGCCAGAGGTAAGGACATTCATCACCAGTTTGAACAAGTTAATTCTTGTGCGTTAATAGTATAATCATTCATTTCATTGTCGTCCATTCATTCATATAATTCATTCATCATATATATCAATCATATGGGGACTCATAATTATCGATTAATCATTCAATTCACGAGGAACGGCGGTTCCAATCACTTCAGGGATCTATCACTCATGACGTTATTAATTCACCTTGGTGAGTCATTCCAAATCCTTGTCGGATTTGTAGTCATTTATCATTCATCATTCATTTTGTCACTTTCATTCTCGTGACCTTCTGAGATCATAGTTAGTGGCGAGTTCATCGTCGGATATACCTTAAATCGTTGAGATAGAGGAAATCGATGATATGGAAGGATATCGATGTTGGGTACATTTGAGATGTAACCTTGTTTTGGATGACCGTGTTAATCTATCGTAATAATGTATCGTGATCAGGATCATTTATAGTATATCTACCTTATTATGAAAAAATTTGAGAATCTAGAGATTTTGATCATTTGTTGGGAGTTCATACCTCGGCGTTGTGCTCGAGATTTCGTGATAATTTGAGAAATCGTTCCGTGTTTCGAGATATCAAGTCTTGGGGACTTGGGCTTGCGGTTGATTTGGTCCGAGGACTATTTGGGCGTTATTGTTTTCAGATCGTGATGGATAGTTCATATCCCGAGTTGTTTACCCTCAGTTTCGAGGACGAAACTCTTTTTAAGGGGGGGAGTATGTAATACCCGGTTGTAATTCAGTCATTATCATTCAGTAATTTCATTCGGTGATTGTCACTCAGTGGATTTTCACTCATTTATAATCATTCATCAATCATATTCATTCACCGTGTTCACCGTTCGGAAAAACTTCGAGTTGTGTATCGTTATTGTTCATTGTTTCAACTTTCCTCATATGAGTTCGACTTTGTTAGATCACCATTAATTTTTGGTAACTCCAAAAATTCTAAATCTTTGCAATATTATAGAGCATCGAGTTAGATTTCCAATGGTTCGAACGGTGAGTCAATCGGAGTCCGGACGAGAGAGTTATGGTCGTTTTAGCTCAACCGCTCATTTTTCAGTTTTGGCCGATCACTGCCGAATGAGCTCGGCCGTGTCGTCCGACACGGCCCGTGCCGTACTCGTCCGGAAAGTGCCGAAGTGTTCGCCTCAGACCCGACCGTGTCGCAGCGCGGCCGAGTCGAACCCTTCCGGATAAGCGAGCGATCGCTGACACGCCCGGCCGTGTCGTCAGCACGGCCGAGTCATGCCGAGTCGCCGTCGGACGGGTCATCGGGAGGCCCTCCGCGCCGCGACCGTGTCATGCAGGACACGGTCGAGTCCATGTCGGCCAACTGTCGGCCAGCTGTGCGACACGACCGTGCCGATCGGCACGGGCCGTGTCCGGCAGGCAGTCAACTCCCTTAAATTCGTTTATTTTCAGCATTTCAGCCATTTTTTCCCCTTTTCTTCACCTTCAACCGAGAGAGTAAGCTTGAGGGAAGGTTTTTCCTTCACAAATCATTTGGGTGTTTGATTTTCTTCATCTCCTTTCGATCGTGAAGCCCGGATAATCAATTTAACGCGTGTTCTTCGGATTAAAGTACTTGGATCTTCAAAGGTAATATTCTTCAACACCTTGGATGTCGATTCTATGTTGAGATATGATGTTTTGGACGTTATAATCATGTTATATGAAGGTACATGTATATGATTATGAGTTTATATAGGGATTCATTGGATTATTGAGGGATTATTCAAGAACACTTTGAATATCGAGTCGAAATTGGGGGTTTTCGATTAATTGTCGTTATAATCACATTTTCGGATATTCATTTTGGATTATTGATAGTATTCATGGGGTTTTGTGGGTTTGAATCATTCATTGGGAGTTGGTTTCGGATGTAATTGAGTTTTGGTTGTAAACAATTGGAGATTGTTTACAACGCGTTTGTGTAAATGCCCCAATGAGTTTCGGGTATTGTTGTATCGACTTTTGAGTTGGTTGTGATTATGCTTGATTCATGTATTAAGAGAATTGTTGGTTTTTGTGTTGTTTAAGGTTGTTCAAGCGGCCGGTAATTTCATTAAGGACGTTGATCGTGGAAGTACCTTCTCGCCTTCGGTTTGAGGCAAGTTTTATACTTGTACTGTCAATGAGCTAATGTCATCATGTATGTGTATGAATGTGTTGTATCATTCCAAGACTTAGTCTCTTCATGAATTCATTGATATCAAGAGATCGTTCGATACGATACCTTTCGGCAATTTTGCCAAATGTTATTGTTGTTCGTTAACGGCCGATTCAAGGCATTGTGATACTCATTATTAATGTCATTGTCGATAGCGGTTCGCGGTATCGATGTATCGATTGTTGTTAATATAGATGTCAATTTAAGATATCGTTGAGATCATTGTTATTCTGTTCGGATCGTCATTAAAAGCATGCAGCCGATTTAAGGCATTGGCTTATTCATTTCTCATCTTCGCCGTCAGAATCGATTAAAGGTGCCGAGGCATCCTTCATATCATTGTTATCGAATTGCCGTTCTCGTGTAAATCGAAATGTTCAATCATTCACTAAATCATTGTTATCGATTGACCTTTCTAGGCAATCGAGGTATTCACTCATTCATCGTATCATTGTTATCGATTGGCGTTCTCGTGCAAATCAAGTGTTCAATCATTTATGGTATCATTGTTGTCGATTGACCGCTTTAGGCAATCGAGGTATTAAATCATCCATTGCATCATTGTTGTCGGTTGGCCGCTTTAAGGCAATCGAGGTGTTAATTTGGGACTGCCAAGGACGGTGTCTATCCGTGTTACTATCATCGTGTTGGCCGACTCAAGGCGGCACACTATCATTCATTGTGATACGGCCGATGCCGTGGCTTCGCCCTAATTGTGATACGGCTTTCATGCCGTGGCTTCGCCCTAATTGTGATACGGCTTTCATGCGGTGGCTTCGGCCCTAATTGCGATACGGCTTTCATGCCGTGGCTTGCCCTAATCAATAACAACTTAAATTGTTTGGCTTCACGTGATTGTGATATTTGTGATTTTACTGTTTTTAGGCCTTGTGATTGTCTTGTTAATTTCATTGGAGCCTCCGGCATTGTGATTCATATTTAATCCTGTTACGGTTTGGTTCATGTCGTGTAATTCATTGTGGTATTCTCGTGATTATGATTCGCCGTTGGGCACTTATGTTCTAACCGTCGAGCAATTATTAATAGTATGCCGTGGGCATAGTATTTCACGAATGCTCGGTTCTTACCTTGGTTAGTGAGCATCACCTATTATTATCATCATTATACGTTTCATTACGCCTTTAGATGCATATCATGTTATACATGTATTTGATGTTCATTATCTGGATGGATCGACCCGTGGCGGAACATGTTTTCATGTTTTAGGTGCTTGCGAGGAGAGAGTTGAGGCACAGGGGCATGACGATGGCGACGAGGCATACGAGCGATACTAGTCCGAGTTGTTCATTGTTGGTCAGTCAGTTGGAGTGTACTCCAGTCTTGTCAGTTGTTGTCGTGTTGTATTACCCGAACAGATGTTCGTGGATGTTGTTGTATTTCATTTTTGGCCATGTAGGCTACTTTTGTCGTTAAAATTCCTTATCGGAATATTGTGTCGGATATCATGGTAGGGACTATGATTTTCCCTTGTTGTGTTAATTAATGTATTTTTAGTCATGTTCGCCTGGTGGATCTCCTGGCGAGGGATCCACGGCACTGTAATAACCCAATAGGATTTGGGGGTGTTACATACTGGACTACCCAAATTACTCGTTAGCGCACGCTACGCACAAGGGCTAGCGCACGCTAACCTGGACTGGCTATAAATTGGACAGTTTAGTCAGACTTCATCATTTGTCATCTTTTTCTCTTCCTCCCGTCGGTTCTTGGCGATTTGGGCGATTTAGAGAGTGTTCTTCAAGGTGTAATCATCAATCATCACCTTCAAGCTCATCTTTCGGATTAATCATCATTTCATCATCTTCATCACATCGAATCAAAGGTATTAATCTCTTGGATCTAGAATTTCGGATTTTTGGGTTTTTCCTCCCGATTTCTTCGTGTAAGCTTGGATTATCATTAGAATATGTTAGATATGGATTATCTACCTTGGATAAGTATATTCTTACGGATTTAATGGTTATTTTCGGAATTATTTCAAGAACCCTTGGGGTTGACTTCGGTTATTTTGGGGATTTCCGATTGTCGTTATTATAAACTTGAATTGTGGATTTCTATGAGATTATTGATGTCATTGATAATGTTTTGCTGGTTTGAATCAATCATGTTGGAGTTGGTTCGATAATTTGGGTTTGGTTTTAACCAACGGGAAGGATATTCTCAACGTTTTCATTAGAGTACATCTACGAGTTCGGATATTGTTGTATCGACGTTTGGGTCGGTTATGATCGTATTTGATTCGTGTATTGATCGGTTGTTGGTAATTATTGTTATTCAAGGTTGTTCGAGCGACCGACATTTCATTTAGGACGTTGTTCGTGGAAGGACATTATCATCGGTATTGTGTAAGTTAATTCTTACTCGGTTAAAAGGATATTCATTTCCTTTTGTTGTTGTTCATTCATAATCATAACTCATTCATCATTATATTAACCGTATCAAAACTTGTTGTTGTCAATTAATCACTTCAGTCATAAGGAGCAGCGGTTCCAATCTTTTCATTAAGTCATTTATTTCATTACCATTCCACCTCGGTGAGTCATTATTCATTTTTGATGTCACTTTTGTTATAACGTGGCATTAGGGTCATCTTGGCGTGCGGTTGGTATGTGTAGGATTTTCATGTCGGGCACATTAATGTCGTGTGTTGGTTGTTGGCCTCACATTGGGTGTGCACACGAGTCATATTGTCTCGTGAGATCGACAGGTACAAGACCACACGGGTATACGATAGATACTCGTTTGTGGCTTGTGAAAGGACACATTTCCATCCGGGCGTAGTGTGGCGCCACCCTTTGAGCCGTCTTGTTAGTTGATTCATATAGCATGTTTGATTGCGTATGTTTCGGCTGGATATTTCATAACTTCAGATATAATCATGATTGTGTATTTTCAACCCTTGAGGATTGTTGTTCTTTGTAACTGACCCCGTTTGGGGATTTTGTTTTTCAGGTCTTGGCAAGGCAAAAGTACGGGGAGAACACGCTGACGTCGAGGAGTCCCAGTGATACTAGTAGGGGGCCCCGATCTTTCAGTTATTCATGTTATTGTCCTTTATTTTCCGCTGCAGACTTTCATTTGAATACTCCGTTTCATTCAGTGTTGTGTATTTTATCTTCATATAAAATACACTAGTATTCGGTATTGTCCTGGTGTGTTGTAACTAAACTCCTCATCGGAGTAATTATTGTTGTAATGTAGTTCGGTACTACATTTATCTTGTGTAATTCATTCATTTTCATTTGCCTGGTGGGTCCCAGTTGGGGATCTACGGCACTGTAATATCCGCCTAGTTTGGGGTGTTACATAACATCATCAACAATAACAACTCATGTGAAAATAAAAGAGATAAGGAAAAGTGAAACTTATTCCAAATGTCTTCTTGGAAGCCAGCACATGTCTGACTGGAAACATCGGTCAATCCATACTTCAAATAACGCTCAGCATCACGAGGGACCCCCAAACTTAGTCTCTAGTCATGAGATAACAATAGACATTAAATCAAGAAAGACTAGAATATGAAGAATAATAACTCATTGGGGTTATATAAAAATATTAGAGAAATAAGGGCCAACAAGAATACACGAATCCAAACGAAATAACAAAAACAAAGAAAAAATTAATAACTAAAAATCAAATAAAAACAACTAACTAGAAAGCAAGTAAAAATGATGGGTTGCCTCCCATCAAGCGCTCTATTTTACGTCTTGAGCACGACGTGGCAAAAAGAGTTTAACGTGGCTTTTTTCTGGGGAGATTGCCAAATGCCCCCTTCTTGCAATCTATAAGCCTCATATTCCATAGGGAAGGCTTTGGTTCATGCCCGGTTGCCACAAATAATGAGTAAGAATAATTATGAGGACAACCAAAAAATGATGGAAGAATATAATAATGATAAGGCATGAAAAAATAAGTAGAGTTCGAATGGGTAAATAATAAAGACTTATCATGAACAACCTCATTAGAACTCAAGGAATCAGCCTCGACAAAATCAGAAGTAATGGGGTCAATCTCTCCCATTATGGATTTAGGAAAGATTATGCGCGGCACCGTTAATAAAATTTTTGGCACAAAAGTGCTCACCTTATTAGTCGAAGTTTGATGACAATTTAATGAAATTATTTTGGAAACATCATCAATGGTAACTTCTTCTACGTGCTCATCACACTTTATGTAATTATTGGGTCGGGGATCTACCTAAAACTCAAAGATGTCTTTCTTCTCAACCTCCCCTCAACTTCACTACTAAATAAATGAGTGGAAAATAACCATAGTGAATCTCAAGACCACGACGTGCACATTCTAGCTCAAAAAGGGTACTATCGGGATTTTTAAGAGTGTCTACACATTGTTCAAGCATGGTCTTTTGTTTTGGGGGAGGGGCCGAATTCTATTTGGCAAATTATTAAGAACATCGAAATTTATGAAATGCCAAGGGCCACGATACTCATAGGAAAACATAATGAAAAAATAAAAATATAGAGACTAAAGAATAAACTTCAAATTAAAATTAGAGTCGCTTGGTATTGATATTAGCGAAAATCACTCCCGACAACGACGCTAAAACTTGTTGTGGGAAATCCCTCACAATATGCCGCAAGTGCAGTGTCAACAAGTAATAAAGTGATAAGTAAAGTATCGTTCCCTCGAGGACTGATTTCACTAAGTACCAAAATATAGTCAACTCACAATTTTATTTGAAGAACAATTATATGGAATTTATACCTAAACCAATAAATAATGATACTACTAATAATAATAATACAAATAAGGACGTATGATTATGATTTTCACCTCAAACAATCAGGAATGATATTTATTCAATTCAATTCACTTTTATTCAATTGATTGTAAGCCAGGAATTTCTAAATTATTCTAAAGCCTTTCCCAAGGTCGATAAATAATACTACGAATTATTAACTCGATATATCCCTATTCGAATTAGATAATTAATAGCTAAAACAGTTCAAGAATTCCCACAATAATAGGCTTCACAATTCGCATGAGTATATCCCTATCTCACGAAAATTATGATTCGTCTCACAAGAACTGTGCCTAAATTTCATCTCCCGAATCCATAAAGACATTCAAAACAAATTAACTGTTGGCCATACAATTAAAAAGCATTAAGAACAGTAAGAAGAATCCAATTCAATAGAATAACGAGTAAATCGAAATAATAATAAATACTCAAACCGTCATGAAATCGGCTACAATCAAAATCCTACTCGAATAGATCTAGGAACTAAGATGCAGAAAAATCGTAGGGATCCGTGGTCTTGTCGTCGCCCACAAATCTCCTCCTTGTGTTCTTTGCCCTCGCTCTAATCCACCTCCGAATTCCTTCTGATCGATCCCCCCCTTTCTGCAGCCCTACCATGCTTATTTATATCAGTCCTCAGCCTCCAAAACGCGTCCGTGTGATTAGGACGAGAACAGGCTCTAAAACGGCCCAAACCCGCGCGGAGTACACCAACACCGCCCCGTGTGCCGCGGCTCACTTTATCTGTGCCGCGGCTCACGACACTCAGCGGGATGCCTGGGCGCTGTTTATTTCTTCTGTGCCGTGGCTCACTATATCTGTGTCGCGGCACAGAGTACAGTTTACTCGTCACTCTGCTAGTCTCCTGCGTGTGCCGCGGCTCAGCATATGGGTGCCGCGGCTCATGACCAAAAACTGCTGTTTTCGCCCGTCTTTTCATCGTTTCGGCTTCCGGACTCTGATTTCCTGCAAAACATGTAAGAATAGTGCATTAAAAGCTCATTTATGCTGAATTAGGCTCAAGATGGATATAAAATAATGATATAAAAGTGCATAAAAATATGCCTAACAGCCGCGACCCACGGTACAGGCGGGTCAGCCACCATTCGCAAAATGTGTGTGCCGCGGCGCACACTCCCTTGTGCCGCGGCGCACACTCCCTTGTGCCGCGGCGCACACTCCCTTGTGCCGTGGCGCACACCATTCGGGTCAAAAAATGACGAAAAACGACCCGGGAAGAGAATAAAAGTAATAGGATTCAATACTTGGGAACAATAACACAAAATGGAAGTACGGAAACCCCAAAATGGTGGTTCCAAGCAATGATTACAAGGGTTTTCCCAACAATAGCACGATTTGAACAAGGAGGAGATTTGAAATGACACGAACTCCAATATCAACATCGACTAATGAAGCAATTATAACAATCAAGATAATATTCTCGTCTCGATTCTTAAACAACGTTGAAACAATGAACGATATCGATACACGACTCAACATTAGTTCGAACGGTGAACACTAATGATTGAATGTGAATGATGAATGGTTATTAATAAGTGAATTTTTTTTTTACAGAAAGATGATTAACTGAATGAGAACGAATGAATTTACAATCGGGTATTACAATTGAAATCCAAACCGGATGTGCTATGCTTCCAAGTTATCGGGATAGTCGTTCAGGGAGGACGGATAAATTACCGGGAGCGCATTGGATGCCTTCGGTTGGAGCAAATTTTATCCCTAGAAACCTGATAGGTTGCCGGATAAGATTCAATTGTGAAACTGATTTGCGTCGATGGTATAAACTTAACTTGTTCACGAACCATAGAAACCGTATAGGTTGATGGGAGTGAACAAGGGGAAAAATAAGATCGAATCATCCATTAAATGGGTTGGTTTTAGACACCACTTTATGAAAATTAATAGACTAGAAACCTGTTCGGTTGCCCTCTATTAAGATTTATAAAGAACTCGATCACCACTATGAAGTAGAGCGACGATACTTCCGGATTTCACATGGGAGTGTGTTATTCCGATAAAATAGTGGGAGCTGGGTAATAAGACTAGAAAAGACCTTAATTCTATACTCACAACATAATATAACAAGTCACTAATTAATCTGTCGTACTTAATGCAGACATAACTCTCAATATGACAATGAACCCACTCGCAATTCTACTCGAAAAGAATACCTTGATCGGACCTAACTTCGTGGATTGGCTCTGCAATCTGATGATTGTCCTCAGTATAGAGGCACTGTCATACGTCTTGGAGACGGACATTCCGGCGCCTCCTGTGCGGACCAGAGCCAATCAGGAAGAGATTGAAAACCACGAAAAGTGGATTAAGGATGACGTAAAAGTCCGTGCATATATGATGGCTTCTATGTCTAATGAGCTTTAGAGAGCTCATGAGAAAATGACTTCTACCAGGCAGATTCTATCTCACTTAACCGAGCTTTATGGCGAGCACATCAGAACTGCTAGATATGAGATATCCAAGCAACTGTTCTGTACAAGGATGAAGAAAGGTGAGAAGGTTGGGGAACATGTCATCAAAATGATATCCATGATCGAGAGATTGGAGGCTCTTGATTTTAAAATGGATACTTCTCTTCAAACCGACCTTATCCTACAGTCTCTCCCTAATTTCTTCTCTCAGTTTGTTATGAACTTCAACTGCAATGAGATTGCATGTAACTTAGCTGGGCTAATGAACAAACTAGTGACCGCTCAGTCTCAGATGAAGACTCCGCGGATGAAGGAGTCAGCCCTTGTGATTTCTTCTGGACCTCGGAGGTCTAAGAACAAGAAGAAAAAGACCAAGAAGCAGACGGGACCACAAGCCAAGGACTTCAAGGGAAAGGGCAAGGCCACGATGGTTCCGAAGAATAAGAAGAAGAAGGATGCTTGTCTCAAGTGCGGTGAGCTAGGCCACTGGGCTAGAGACTATCTGATTCTTCATGGCACTTCAGGTACAGAACTTTTAATTTTGGAAACAAATTGTTCAGCTGCTGTATTTTCTACTTTCCGGATACTGTATTCTGGTGCTAGTTCTCATATTTGTACCGTGAATCAGGATTTGGAACAAAGTAGGAAGCTTGGAGCTAGAGAAGTTATGATCACTGTCGGAAGCGGGCATAGTGTCGAAGCAACCGGTATAGGATCACTTCTTTTGGGTTTAGAATCCGGCTTTGTTCTGACTTTAGAAGATGTACTTGTTTTGCCCAAGGGGCATAAAAACATTGTATCCATTCCGGTCATGGACCGAAAAGGCTTTTCATTTTTCACTGGTGATGGTTCCTGCAAAATTTATTTCAGAAATAAACTAGTGGGTACTGCTATATTGTTAAATGGACTGTATCATCTAAACCTCAGTAACAAAATCGTTGTGAATACTATGACTAGGAAACATGGTGAGGATGCAACCAATCAAGTTTTGAAATGGCATCTTAGACTTGGTCATGTTGATCAGACCAAGGTTTACAAAATGGAAAAAGATAGACTTATGGGTCCATTGGTATCGGATCCCTTTCCCACTTGTGAATCTTACCTTAAAGACAAAATGACTAAGTCCCCCTTCACAGGGACTTTTGAAAGAGCCACTGATAAACTGTGATTAATCCATACCGACGTATGAGGTGCTTTGGAAGCAGCACGTGACGGATATAAATATTTCATTACGTTTACAGATGATCATACTAGGTATGGTTATGTATACTTAATGAAACATAAATCCGAGGCCTTTGAGAAATTCCAGGAATTCAAGGCCCTAGTCGAGAAACAAACTGGTAATTATATCAAAGCACTTCGGTCAGACTGAGGCGGTGAGTATATGAGTACGGAGTTTGATGAGTTCCTTAAGGAACATGGAATAATATCACAACTAACACCTCCAGGTACTCCTCAATTAAATGGTGTGTCAGAAAGAAGGAACCGGACCTTGTTGAACATGATCTGTTCCATGCTGGGCTATACTGACCTACCGATTTACCTTTAGGGGTATGCACTCCTGACTGCCGCTTACATCTTGAATAGATGTCCTTCCAAATCCGTTCCTAAAACTCCACATGAGATGTGGGAGGGCAGGAAACCAAGTCTTACTCATATTAGGATTTGGGGATGTCCCACCTATGTCAAGAAGACTAAGGTGGAAAAGTTGGAAGCGAGGTCCGCAAAGGGACGTTTCATTGGATTCCCGTCTGGTACGATGGGTTATCTATTCTACATGCCTGAAGATCGAAAGATCATTGTTGCTTTACAAGCACACTTCTTGGAAGATGAGTTCATTCACGAAGGCGGAGCAGGTAGAAGTATTTCTTTGGAAGAATACAATGAAACTCCTAAGGAGACACCTGTGCAAGAAACTAGAACCGAACCTTCTGAAATACAGGCACAACCACCTCGTAGGTCTAGTAGGGTGTCTCATTTACCTGAGTGGTATGGGCTTGTGCACTTGGAGGAGCTGGGTCTCCATGAGGTTCCAAGTGATAGCCAAGAGACTGACCCAACGACCTATGACCAAACGATGGTGGATGTGGACTCCGCGAAATGGCGTGAAGCTATGGAAGCTGAGATAGACTCGATGCATGTCAATCAGGTCTGGACTCTAGTAGACCGCCCTGAGGGCATAGTGCCTATTGGGAATAAGTGGATCTACAAAAGGAAGACTGATGGGGATGGCAAGGTTGATGCCTATAAGGCCAGGCTTGTGGCAAAGGGTTATACCCAAAAGGAAGGGATCGTTTACCACAATACCTTCTCGCCTATAGCCATGATCAAGTCTATTCGCACGATGCTTGCTATAGCTGCCTACCATGATTATGAGATATGGCAAATGGATGTAAAGACGACTTTCCTTAATGGATTCCTCGAGGAGGAAATCTATATGGAGCAGCCTAAAGGCTTTGTGTCCGAAGTCAATATTCAGAAAGTGTGCAAGCTTCAGCGTTCCATTTATGGACTGAAGCAAGCGTCGCGTAGTTGGAACCTTTGTTTTGACGAGGCGGTCAAAGAGTTTGACTTCGTGTAAAATGAAGAGGAACCTTGTCTATACAAGAGGGTTAGTGGGAGCAAGATCGCATTCTTAGTACTATATGTAGATGACATTCTACTAATAGGAAATGATGTGGGAATGATCAGTTCTGTGAAAGCTTGGCTTTCGAGTAATTTCTCCATAAAAGACTTGGGAGAAGCCACCTATATTCTTGGTATTAGGCTCTATCGGGATAGAGCGAAGAGAACGATAGGTCTTTCCCAAGCCCTTAATATAGATAAAATCTTAAAGCGATTTAAGATGGATGATTCTAAAAGAGGGTTCCTTCCGATGCGACATGGAATAAAACTCACCTCGAAGATGTGTCGTTAAAGTGAGGAACAATGAAGGGAAATGAGTAATATACCATATGCTTCGGCCATGGATAGCCTTATGTATGCTATGTTGTGTACGAGACCTGACATTGCGCATGCTGTAAGTGTGGTGAGTAGGTTTTAGGCAAACCCAGTTAGGGAACATTGGACTGCCGTAAAGAACGTTCTCAAGTACATAAGAAGGACTAGAGACATGGTTCTGATGTATGGCGGTGGAGAATTGGATGTAGTGGGATTCACTGATTCGGACTTCCAGGGACAAAAGGACGACCTGATGTCTACTTCTGGCTATATATTTACTCTTAATAGAGGAGCAGTATCTTGACGTAGCGCCAAGCAAAGCGCGACTGCTGATTCCACCTTGTTGGCCACTAAGTATACTGGATACAGTTTGGAAAATAGTTTAAACAACAAACTGTATGGATTTTAAATCTGAGTGCGTAGCGGAAGTCTTGGATATGATGAGTTCTTGTGGATACAGAACTAAGTGTATAGTGTATACTTAATTTATCACGAGAATTAAAACAAAAAAGTCAAGGTAAATAATACAGTAATTAAAGTGGTTCGAGGTAAACCGCTCTACATCCACTGGTCCTCCACACAGGAGTAAAAAGTTTATTATAATTACTACGTACACAACTACGTAATTATAACAACACACACAATCAATATATCATTCACACATATTGATATAAAGATCTTAGCTTAAACCGTTCACACAGATTGGTTTTGAGCTAATGCTTTGACTTGCTTCTTCACACACGCTCAAGCTTCGTCTTCTTCAATGCAAATCCTTCACACACGATTCCGGAGAAGCCGCAGTTGTTCACCCACATAGGGCTGATCTTGAGTTTGTTCAACGTATAGAACAGATGGTGAACAACAACTTTGACTTTAAGAGCTTTCAGCTGATGAAGTGTTGTTCAGGATGATGAGCACTGTATATCTCTTTCGTTCTTAATTGCAGTAAGATTTGGAGATATGTTTTGCTTTGATGATAACTTTTGATAGCTTGAGTGTTAGGTGACTGGTAACTGATCTTCAATTCCTTCATAAGATATATATAGTCTCTGAAGCATATATCCGTTGAGATGTATCCGCTTGAATGAGATTTCGTTCCAACGGATTATGACATGATCCGGTTTGCGGGATTCAAGATCGAAGATCGGTATTTAAATACTTTATCCCTGAGTATTTAAATACTTGTTTATTCAACGGGACTTGACTTCTGGATATTCCTTCTTTGTCCTGTTGTGAGCTGTATGGAAGATAACTGTATTGGAGATTCGAGACAGTTTCCATATTATGTCTTTTTACAAGACTTCTTGCTGTACTGAAGGGCTTCTCTATATGCTGATTCGATGCAGGTCTTCGATACAGGATAAAGCCTCAAAGCTTCGATACAGTTTCCTTTACTGTATTCGGATTGGCATATATGTCAAAACCTCTTTATCAAATACCATTCGATACAGGGATCGGATATCCCGGCTGTTTCGATACAGGGTCTTTGTTTTCCCAACAATTTCCCCCTTTTTGATAATTTGCCAAGACTTACTTTCTTAACTTTTCAAGTCTTCTTGATGATGCCAAAACCTTCTTTATGAAGTGATCTTCTTTGATGACTTCTGGCAGATTTCATGGTCTTTCGTCAAAGGGTCTGACTTAGCCTACAATAATGAACTGCTCGCAGGCAAGTTCGATACAGTTTATGGATTATTACAACTTAAGCTTTATGATTAGCGCGCAGGCACAATCTTACAATGTTTTCTAAGCTTACAACTGAAATTATGAA
Organism: Orobanche coerulescens; assembly: GCA_033398695.1. Lineage (NCBI taxonomy): Eukaryota > Viridiplantae > Streptophyta > Magnoliopsida > Lamiales > Orobanchaceae > Orobanche > Orobanche coerulescens. The sequence continues at coordinate 39,161,158 of CM065807.1, forward strand.
CTGTTCGTAGACTAGTTCGTACAGCTTAATTTTCAATCAAGTTTATCTAACTTGAGATTGCTATCAAACAATTTAAGTAATCATACATCAACACAGTAGATTACGAGTTGTAATCTTTCAAGACAAACAAACGTTTTTATTGATATTCAAAATGAATTGAGTACAGAGTTTGCTGTTTCGAAGAGAAATTACAAAGCAAAAATAATATACATAGATTTCAGCTCCTTATCTATAATCCGCATGCCTCCATGGCTTTTTCCCTGGTTCATTCTCGGTACCATGCCACCAGTTCTGAAGAGAATCATTGCCTCGATCCTGGTATATAGATCTTCCTTCATAGGATCGATCAAAGGCAAGTATCCAGTCTTCTGGATGGGTGATCCGATCTCCTCTTCTGTGTTTGGATTTCATCTCGATTTGGAGAGGGAGTTTCCCGTCTTCTAGCATCTTCGTAAATTTGTCTGCGGCCTCCGCTAACATTTTATAGTTCTTGAAGATGGCGGATTCCCTGATGAGTTTGACAAAGTATCTCATCAGTTCGTTCTTCCTCCAGGGCTTCACTTTGTCGGCAGTAGGATTGCGGTTGGTCGGCAGACGAATTTCAGAAGGTCTCTGAATAAGAGTTTGCCAAGGGACATTGGGATCATGAAATTCCGGTCGGGAGCCTGAGATCTTAAAACTTTGGGAGGGAGGTGCTAGCTTGTTCAACTCGGCAGTGATACTGTTCTGAGCAGCCTCAAATTCCCTTTCTTGTTGCATCCTGATTCTCCTAGCAGCTTCTCGTGCCTCTTCCCCCTTTTTGGCATCATCAAGACTTTTCAGGATTTCTAGAGCAGCGTCCTGTTTTGTCTCGATGCTAGTCATTCTCTCTACAAGGGAGGAAAGAGTTTGCGACATTTCCTTAATGCATTTGTTGTGAGCGCGCAGTTGAGAGCTGTTTTCAATCATAGCACAAGCGGTCTTGGCTTCAGCTATCCTCGTTTTTGTTGCTTCTTCCTTCAGCAGTTGCTCCTGCTTATCTTCTATGATCTTCAAAGCTTGTTTGAAAACTTGTGGCAAAAGAATGAATGCGTCGACAACACGAGATACTTCATGTTGAAGAGTGGTCATTTCTTCGACGGCAGAAGTATGCATCCAATTTAATGCTTTTTCAACGGAAGATAGAGCATTTACTGCATCCTGGATGAATACAGTTTGAAGGCCAAGTGCACGCAGGCGCTTTTTCCGTGCGGCAGAAATTGGAGAATCTGGTTGGTCAAGGTCTGCAGAGTTGTTCAACCTTCTTACATTCACGGATGGGCGTGAAGTAAGTTGGACATCCTCAGGTTCGATACCGTCCTCGGATTCCACGGTTGAAGGGACGGGAGCAGCTTCCTGTGGTTCGGCGACAGGGGGTTGAGAAGCTTCCTGTTGCGAAGATTCTTCAGCATACATGGATACAGGAGGGACTGAATCCTCCTGTTGTCTTTCAGGAACAGCTTCTTCGGTTGTAGCAGGCTCAGGTGCCTGTTCCAAAATTTCTTCTACTTCCTCGACTGGAGGGACTGATTCCTCTTGGTCGGGAATGTTCTCATGCTGTGGCGAAGGGGGATTGTAAAGCATCGTCACGACTCATCCTCATACCTGCTTGTAAAGCATCGTCGTCTTCGTCTGAGTCATGATCTTCGTCATATTTTGGATTAGTGGGAGAATCCTCTGACTTTTTCTTTCCTTTCCTCCGTCGGTTGTGCGTAAGATGGCTTTCAATTAGATCCTTGCAGGAGGGATTGTCCCATCGAAGCAGGGCCTCAATTTCTGTTGAGTCCGTTACTTCTGAGACGAATCTCTCTTCGTGGCTCCAATCGCTCCAGTTGTACAGTGTATCGTATGGAGCTAGCCTGTAGCCTTTCCATTGAAAAATTCTTTCGTAGGCGTGTTCAATTTGAACCGAAAGAAGGGTCTGATTAATGATCGAGTCAGGGGAGGGACTTCGTACAATGTCCGGAGACGCTGTATCGAGGGATTCCTGTACAGGTATGGGATCCTGTACGGAAGAGGGACTCCTTACAGGGGATGGTGCCCTGAAGGAAGATGGATCCTGTACGGGTGTGGGATCCCGCAGAGGAGAAGTAGCTTTTGGCTCCAAATGGGCAGACGACTCGCTAAAGTCTTGATCGTTGGCAGATGTCTCAATATCCGTCCTAGCCGCCAAAGGCTCGGGATCTACTGTCGATACAGTAGGAGACACCTCTTCCACAGGGGTTGGGCCCTGGGGTTCTTCATCAGTGGGTTGAGCCACGGGGGAGACTTCCTTGAAGAATTTGGCAGATTTGATTTTCGAAAGCCTCCTGAGTCTCTTCTTGGGCTTCTCACCAGCAGAGTGTTTCTTGCTGTGAGATCTCTTTCGCTTCTTTGAAGATTCCACTTCTGGGGCCTTCAAGGATTCATCTCTTGGATCATCAGAAATTGGCATGTGCCTAGTTCTTGGGTGGTTGCAAGACAAGGTGCTCTGGTTATACGCAGTAGGCTTGACGCCTCCTAAGTATATCCTCGAGCTATTCTTCTTCGCATCGGCGGATTGCGTCAGTCCGCACTTCGTCAGGATATAGTTCAACATTAAACCGAAAGATTTCTTCTGGGTGGCAGGTTTGCACACCTCCTCTTGTAGGCGTTTCAGGATTATTTGGCACCAATTGACCTTTTCACAGGTCAAAATAGCCACCATCATCCTGAACCTTAAGTTGGTATACATCTCGAACGCACCGGTTCGGTTTTCAATAATCCTGGAGCAAAAGTCATGAAGATACACATAAGGAAGAAGAAAGTTTTTCTTGTGACAAGTAGTCGTCACCATGTCAACAACTTTGGACCCTGTGAACAGTCCATAAAATTTAGTAATGAGCTCTTGAGACCCGAACGTCTCAAGTTTATCCATGGTCAGGCCATCAGCGGGTAGCCTGTAGATGCTCTGGAGCAGATCGTGATCGATACAAATCTCAACTCCCTGGACTGTTGCAGTGATGTCAGCAACATGACCTCCTTGGGCTAATGACATAAAACGTACGGCGACGTTGAGGTAGAATTCCTCAACCAGATGGGTGTCGAATTTGTCAGCAGTCTTGCTTCCAAGGAACGGCTTTCCGGCTTCATCAGCACTAATTTGCACGGAAGTACTCATGGGGGTTGGCGAGGATTTGGAAGTGTTCATTCCAAATTTGTTGAGAAGCTCCTTGCTGTATTTCTCCTGGTTGATGAATATACCTGTAGGCAACTGCTTTACCTGCAAACCTAGGAAATAACTAAGTTCCCCCATCATACTCATTTCAAATTTACTTTGCATGAGATGAGAGAACCTTTGACATAGAGCAAGGTTAGTTGAACCAAAAATAATATCATCCACATAGATTTGTACCATTAGAAGGTCATCAGCTTCCTGTATCTTGAACAAGGTTTTGTCCACATCACCTTTCTCAAATCCGTTGTTGGTTAGATACTGGGACAGGGTTTCGTACCAGGCTCTAGGGGCTTGTTTAAGTCCATACAGTGCTTTCCTTAGCTCGTAAACTAGATCGATACCGTCTGTGTTGGCAAACCCTGGTGGTTGTTCAACATAAACTTCTTCTGCAAGATCTCCATTCAGGAAAGCACTTTTGACGTCCATTTGGTATACGATAAAACTCTTATGGGCGGCAAAGGCTAAAAATATCCTAATGGCTTCTAGTCTCTCTACAGGGGCGAAGGTTTCATCATAGTCGATTCCTTCTTCCTGACAATAGCCTTGTGATACTAGTCTGGATTTGTTCCTTATGATAAGTCCATTTCGATCCTTCTTGTTTCGAAATACCCATTTGGTTCCTATAACCGATTGGTGTGTTGGTCTGGGTACAAGATACCATACATTGTTTCTTTCGAAACCGTTAAGCTCTTCTTCCATAGATGTTATCCAATGAGAGTTGTTAAGAGCGTCTATGGTCGAAACAGGTTCGGACTGGGCTAAGAATACAGCGATAGTGCACATATTAAGTCTCCTAAGTTCGGATTGAGATTTCCATTCAGGAAACTGTGAAACTTCAGCATTAGATTCTTCTTGTGCACAAAGTACATTTTCTTGTGTACTCTGTATTCTCCTACGAGTAGAAACACCGGCATTAATGTTTCCAATAATCAGCTCTTGCGGGTGATCTTTCAACCATCTTCGGTCGGGTTCTAATTCAGGATCCCGTACTGTATCGAAAGATTCTGTGGATACAGCTTCAGCTTGTACAGCGTCGGCTTCATCCACATCGATTCTTACAGCTGCGGGGTTGATTTCTAAATCAACGACAGGTTCTATGGGTGTAGGTGGATCCAAGATAGATAGATGGTGAATGTTCTGAGTGATATCATCTACTCCTGTAGGGTCATGGTGTGGTTCGTCGAACACTACATGAACTGATTCCTCGATCGTCAGCTTCCTTTTATTAAAGATTCTGAAAGCTTTGCTGACGGAGGAGTATCCTACGAATATTCCTTCATCTGATTTTTCATCAAAGGTTCTAAGTTGGTCCTTCCCATTGTTCAATACATAACACCTGCATCCAAAAATGTGGAAATACGAAACTAACGGAGTTTTGTTATTCCATACATCATATGCTGTTTTGTTGTGGTGCTTGTTGACGATACAACGGTTTTGAGTGTAGCACGCTGTATTGGTTGCTTCACCCCAGAAACGCTGTGGCAATTTGCTTGCGGCAATCATTGTCCTTGTTTCTTCTTTCAACGTCCTATTCTTTCGCTCGGCAACACCATTTTGTTGAGGTGTACGGGCAGCTGAGTATTCGTGTTGTATTCCATTCTCCAAACAGTATTGCTCTATAAAGCGGTTAGTGAATTCAGTACCTCTGTCGGAACGAATGCACACGATACTCGATGCTTTTTCATTTTGCAACTTTCTCAGGAGCTCGGGCAGCCTTGAAGTTGTTTCCTTCTTCTTGCTAAGAAAGATCGTCTAAGCATACCTGGAATAATCATCAACAACAACCATGCAGTATTTCTTACCTCCCAAACTTACTGGGTCTACAGGACCGTAAAGATCCATGTGTAGCATTTCCAACACTCTTTGGGTTGAAAGGTAGGATTTGCTTTTCAGGGTTGACTTGATTTGCTTGCCTTTCTGACATGGTCCGCAGACGCTGTCCTTCTTGAATGACACATTTGGCAAACCTCTAACCATTCCCTGTCTTGAAAGCTTGTTGATCGTCTTGAAGTTGACGTGAGACATCCTTTTGTGCCATAACCAGCTAATATCTGTAGTGCCTTTGGCAACAAAACATGGAATTGAGGAGCTCATAGGTTTCAAAGAATATACATATTACGATCTTCGTGTAAGCACAACTTCCTTGGTTTGGGTGTTCTTGACTCTACAGTGATCTATATAGAACTTCACCGAGAATCTGTTTATCACGATCAAGCTAATACTAAGTAGATTATACTGTAAGCCTTCAACATATGCAACATCGGTGACCTTGAATTTCCCGACAAGTAGGTTTCCTTTCCCTCTTGTTCTTCCTTTAGACTTATCACCAAGCGAACTTTTGGACCGCGACCTTCTACAAAATCGTATAGCTTGCTCCTATCTCCGGTCATGTGACGAGCATCCACTATCAAAGTACCTGTATCCTCCTCCGTAATGTCTGTAACAAAGAAATTAGGTAGATTTAGGTCCCCTTTGATTTTGGGTCCATGTATGTTAGTTCCTTTAGGTACCCAAGCTTTCCTAGCGAGAATTGGTTTCTTGTAGGACATACTCGGTGCAGTGTTGCGATATCTACGGGGCATATCCGTAGTCGTTATAATCATGATAATTATTATGCATGTAAAATTCGTGGTTATTATTATTATTCCGATGCGAGTGCCGTCTAGGAGGTGGAGCCATTTTCTTAGGCCTATGACTTGTCTTCCGGGTCTCCGGTTGGATTCCCAATGCCGTTGTTGATACCGAATCGCATCTCTTGTCTTGAGGGATAACGGGGCTCCTGTATCAATACCTCGGCGAGTCAGATTGATCTTGCCGTGCGGGCCTTTGGTGGTTGGATACGACCTTCCTTCGAACTGTTGACGCCGTTGATATGCTCGGGAGCATCTTTGTTGAGTGCGCCTAACGAGGTTGGAATGACTTATGATTCCGCTGTCTGGTATAGGATTGCGGGGGCGGAATTGCAGCATTCGGTTTTCTCGGTACAGCAGGTTCCTTCACGGGACTGGGGGTATCTTCCGATTCTGGAATGTGTTCCACACTCTTGACGAACACTGTACTAGTTTTTCCTTTTTTTGAACATGAGCTGTATCCTAAGCCACTTTTATCATGAACATGTTGCTCAGTGCTCAGAATTTCTTCCATTCTTTTGGACGATTTTTCAAACGACTTCAGAATGGTCTCAAGTTCAGTTTCTCGCTTCTCGAGAGTTGTGATTTTGGTTTGCAGTAGAACCAAATCATTTGTCTTGCTCTCATTGTGGGTTTTAACCTCATTAGTTCATGAGCAAGTTGATGATTGCTCTCCATGAGTTTTTCAAAATCGACCTTGCTGGTTTCACAATCAAGAGACATATTTTCATAATTTATTTTCAGCAAGTCATTTTCATCTTTCAGCTCTAAATTTGTTAATTGAAGCTGTACATTCTCAGTTTTTAGAGTCTAATGGGCCTTTTGAATGTTTTTAAATTCATTCATCATATTTTCGAAAGTATGAGATGCATTTGACGGAATAGCTGAGGTTGAACTTACCTCATCGTCGTTGTCTTCACCTTCTGAAACATCTTTGGCCATAAAGCACATGTATGCTTTATCATCGAACTCATCGTCAGATGAATCACTTTCAGTGACCACCTGAAGACATTCTGTTGATTTGGATGGTGTGGGGAGGCTTCGATTCTCCAATCGGGGCCTTGAGCTTGTCTTTCCAAGCACGTCTTCTTTCATCTCTCTCTTGTTGCTCACCTCGTGCAATCTTTGGACTTTGGGATGAGGACATTTATTTGCATAATGGCTCGGTTTCCTGCTTATAGCACGAGTTAGCATCACCGAGATGATGTTTGGTACTTACCTTGTGGACAGTTTGGGCACAGGAGTCTTTCAGTGTTTGATGAACTTTTTGAATTTATGCATGAGAAGCGCCATTTCATCTTGGGACGGGATGTCGTCGTCCATCGGCATTCTTGTGACTGGGCTTCAACGAGCTAGGCATGCTGTGTCGATGGGTCGATACTGGCGAGAGCCGTGACCTTTGAAGGAGATTCTTGACTTTCTCTCTTCACAATATCATACTCAAAGCTTTGAGGTCAGATAAGAGATCAAAAGTAGATATTTCATTAAGATTACAAGATACACGCATAGCTGTGGTCTTAATGTCCCATCGGGCTGGGAGAGATCTGAAAATTTTTAAGTTCTTCTCCTTTTGGGTGTAAATTTTGCCCAACGCTTCAAGTTCACCAACAATACCAGTGAATCTGAGGTCAAGTTCCTCAAGTGTTTCCGTTGGTTTCATTTCAAAAGATTCAAATTGCTGAGTTAGTTTTGAAATCTTGTTTTCTTTTGAGAGCTCAGTTCCCTCACAAATTAACTTGAGTTTATCCCAGATTTCTTTGGCTGTTTTGCAGCTCTTTACCTTTGAGAACATGCCTTTGTCAAGAGTGACAAATAACGCCTTCTTAGCCACATTGTCGAGATTGGCTCGCTTCCTTTCATCTGTTGTCCATTACTCGCGTTCCTTCTCGAGCATTTCAGCATGGGCTTGGCCCTCAATCCTTGCGGACGGATTTACCTTCATGATCTTGATAGGTCCGTCCTGTATAACAAAAATCATCTCTTCGTGCATTGCTGCAAGATGAGCTTCCATTATAATTCTCCAGTCGTCAAATTCGTTAATAGAGAACATAGGGACTTTGTTAATCATAGAAGTATCTATACTGATAATATAGGAATGAAAGAGACTGTTTTGAAAATAAGTGATTTGAATCTGATTCGGTTAAAAAGAAATACGACTGATTCTTTTTAGAATCAACCGCTCCGATACCACTTGTTGGCCACTAAGTATCTTGGATACGCTTTGGAAAATAGTTTAAACAACAAAGCTGTATGGATTTTAAATCGAGTGCGTAGCGGAAGTCTTGGATACGATAGGTTCTTTGTGGATACGAAACTAAGTGTATAGTGTATACTTAATTTATCACAGTAATTAAAACAAGAAAAGTCAAGGTAAATAACACAAGAATTAAAGTGGCTCGAGGTAAACCCTCTACGTCCACCGGTCCTCCACACAGAGTAAAGTTTATTATAATTACTACGTACACAACTACGTAATTATAACAACACACACAATCAATATATCGTTCACACAGATTGATATAAAGATCTTAGCTTAAACCGTTCACAGATTGGTTTTGAGCTAATGCTTTGACTTGCTTCTTCACACACGATTACAAGCTTCGTCTTCTTCAATGCAAAACCTTCACACGATTCGGAGAAGCACAGATTGTTCAGTCCACACAGGGCTGATCTTGAGTTTGTTCAACGTATAGAACAGATGGTGAACAACAACTTTGACTTTAAGAGCTTTCAGCTGATGAAGTGTTGTTCAGGATGATGAGCACTGTATATCTCTTTCGTTCTTAATTGCAGTAAGATTTGGAGATATGTTTTGCTTTGATGATAACTTTTGATAGCTTGAGTGTTAGGTGACTGGTAACTGATCTTCAATTCCTTCATAAGATATATATAGTCTCTGAAGCATATATCCGTTGAGATGTATCCGTTTGAATGAGATTTCGTTCCAACGGGATTATGACATGATCCGGATTTCGCGGGATTCTGAAGATCTGAAGACTGGCAGTATTTAAATACTTTATCCCTGAGTATTTAAATACTTGTTTATTCAACGGGACTTGACTTCTGGATATTCCTTCTTTGTCCTGTTGTGAGCTGTATGGAAGATAACTGTATTGGAGATTCGAGACAGTTTCCATATTATGTCTTTTTACAAGACTTCTTGCTGTACTGAAGGGCTTCTCTATATGCTGATTCGATGCAGGTCTTCGATACAGGATAAAGCTTCAAAGCTTTGATACAGTTTCCTTTACTGTATTCGGATTGGCATATATGTCAAAACCTCTTTATCAAATACCATTCGATACAGGGATCGGATATCCCGGCTATTTCGATACAGGGTCTTTGTTTTCCCAACACACCTGTCAGGTGAGTATCAAGCAGCCTCAGAGGCTTCCAAGGAAGGGTTTTAGATTAAGAAGTTTCTGGGAGAACTTCAAGTGATACCATGTGCTGAGATGCCTATTCCGCTGTACTGCGACGACGACAGAGCTGTAGCACAGGCCAAGGAGCCGAGGTTTCACAACAACACTAAACACATTGAGAGGAAGTATCATCTCGTAAGAGAATCTGTTCAAAAGGGATACATTATGCTGGACAGAGTAAACTCAGCCGACAACGTCGCTGATCCACTGACCAAGCCACTTTCTCATACTAACTTGGAGCATCATCTGGAGAACATGGGTATTAGATACCATAGTGTGTTGCATTGAGTGCAAGTGGGAGATTGTTAGGAGTATGCCCTCTAATGCCACTCAGAGGATGTTGAGTGAGGGTATTGTACTTGTAATTATGTAATTCATTATCATAAGACAATGGATGTTTCTTTATTCACTGTTAGTTACTGGCATTCCTAACTCGTAAATATATATATATAGAAAGTAGTCCGTGTATTTGAGAGCATAACATTCCACTCCTTATTGGATAAGGGGGTCGGCACTGGAAAAGGTTTATAGCTCAAATACTTAATCGTTCACAAGTCTATGAAACTTGACTGGGCATTAAGTTTATGTGAAGACTTGTATGACGTGTTCTTTGACATGGAGAGTGTCTGTCGAACACTAATGGTCAGTGGAAGCACACGTTATAGGTATGCTAATTGGATTAGTATACTCGAACCGACTCACCCTCGATTCGTCACACGGATTTCACTCTGAGACAGTCAATGACGGAATCGAAAGGTTGTGATAGGTATTCGTGAACCTTCGACTTGAGGATTTAGTAGGGATGTGCTTGTGACGTTAAGATTTTCATTAGAGTAGCTCGACCCTGTAAACCAGAAGGCGGGGGTCAACCTCGACGTGCGTCTTGACGGGCAAGTAGCAGGTCCTACTGAATACCAAGATAGAATTCTCTCTTGTTAGTGAACGGGTTATATGTCCTATGCGGTTATTGGCGGATGAGATCATAAGTCTTTGGCCAAAGCATTGGAGCTAGTTGTATTGGATACACGAGATCTCGATGATCTCGATATTTGATCGGGACATTTGAAAGAAGGGTTTATACGTATACTGGTGTTCACGATAGAATGGTTTTTGAATGATCCCAATCATTCATTCTCAGTTGGGGTATAATGTAGGCCGCCAGGCTGGCTAGGTGGTGCTACTACTCTTTGGTTCCTCCCATTGCTAACTGAGACGGACCTAACGAGTCGTGCAATAGGAAGACGACGGAATAAATTGAGCTTACTCTCTTTATGAATATTAGATATTGGATATCTAATTTGTTGTACATTGGATGTCTAATTAATTTAGGGACATTGGATGTCTAAATTAATTTATTGGATAAATTAATTAACGACCTAATGAATTAAATAATTACTGGGTGATTAATTAAATTCATAGATATAATTATTTCTTGGAGAAATTAATTATATTAATTTGAATTTGATACAATTAATTAATTGAATTAATTGATTAATATAAATACATAGGAACGGAATGGAATTTATCTGTTTAGACTCGAGAGAGTCTGAAACGGAACGGATTCCTTCGAACCTTCTAGATGGCCGATCCCATAACTTGGTGTGTTTTTTCTTAGTCTTAGTCTTCCACCTTAATTGGTGGAAGACCAAGGAATAGGTGGGAGTAGGTGTAATTATTCTTTTGGAAAGAATAATACATAAAAGAAGAAAAGGAATGGAAAAATTTGACCAACTATCTTGTCGCTTGGCAGAACTCACGGTTGGACAATAGAAGTGTTAGAGAAGAGTTTTTCCTATTCTACTTCGTCATATTCTTCTTCATTTTTCATATTTTTCTTAGAGTTAAATTGTGAGAAAATTAAAGAGAGAAAATTTATTTTTCCACTTGGAGTGATATAAATAAATTCATTAAGTTCTGACTACCTTGTTCTAGCCGTATCTTTGGAAGATAACTTGGTAGGAGTTATTCCGATCGACTTTCGGTGCGTGACAAGTAGAGGTACGGTGCTTCGATGCTCGGGATTTCAAAAAGCTTGGCGAGTCGGATTCGTGGAGGAGACAACAATTTAATCAATGGACTTCAAGGGTATGATTTCGAATCCTACTCTTGTTTCATTTTATATTCGTATATACGTAGCTTGATCGATCCTCTTAAAGGATTCAGATCGAATTAGATTCGTTTATTGCTTCCGCTACGCCTTCGTTTTAGGCACCGAATCCCAACAGAGTAAACGAGAGTAATATATCGGGTGGTATTTTCTAATATCGTCGAATAATTGTTGGTAAGAATGTGGCGGTGGCCAACATTATATTCTCCGATAAATTATTTAACGAAAATTAGAGAAATTATCCGGACTAAATATGAGCTTGTGAATTTATGTGGACCTATGAGAGATAGATTTTTGGTCTTGAACCATTTAAAATAATAAAGGAACACCGAAAGTGTAAATAGAAATAAAATTGGACATTTTCTGAAAATTGTCGTGGACAAGTATCAACTTTGAAAAATCACAACGGATTTTAGAAAGTCCAAAAATTCTTAAAATTATCAGTATTATAGAAAATTGAGTTAGCTTTTTAACGGTTCAAACAGAGAGCAAATCAGAGTTCGGACGAAGAAGTTATGATCGAATTAGTGGAAGACTACCAACTGCCGGGCACCGTGCATCACTGCGTGCGTCAGCGCCCGACAGGCGTCCGAAAATCCCGCGCGAGCGAGGCACGGGTCGTCGCTCATGATGCCTAGCCATGATGCGGTTTTGACTGACTAGTGAAGTTTGAACCTGTTAAGAGCAGTGTTATATTCATATTATTCTCAATTCGTTTATCAATATCCATACAAAATAGCTACCTCTTCAAAACCGTCTTTTTATATTTTAGTTTGAAATTTGGAAGTCTTCCAAAACGCTCAAACACCCAGCGAATCTGAGCAGTCTAATCCAGGAGACGTCCGGTAGATGTTTGACGAAATTTCCGAGAGACTCTGTTAATTCCAGGCTGGGTTGCCATATTTGAACTCGATTATCTCACAATAGGTAAGCTATATTCTGAATACATCTCGAGCAGTTTGTAACCAATATACATATAAGTATAAATATTGTTTTTGGGTAAGTATTGAGTTATAATACTTGGATAATACGAGCCGTTTTCTGGTGAGTCAGACCAGCTTTTACAGGATACTGACTGGAACCTGTTCGATGAATTTCTCCAGTGAGTCTCAGAATTCCAGACTAGGTTTCCTTATTTGAACTCTATTATCTCACGACCTGCAAGTTATTTTGAGAATAATTCTCGACTATTTTGTATATAAAATACATTTTAGTGTAACAGGAGCATGTACCATTGGTATCGAGTCAGTATACCTGAACAAAATAAGCCATTTTACACCGAGTCACCCCTGTTCGTATCAGTCATTTCCAGTAACTTGTCTTTTGAAAGTTGATCGAGTTGTCTAACTTGAACACGTATATCTTTGAACCTGCAAGTCATATTTTGATAAATTTCATTAAATTTATCTCTGAGATACATTTATTCATAAATCAATTTTTTTTTTTATTCTTCTCAACTGTTTAGACTCCTGTATTTATCAATATATCACCGAGTCAGCTCTATATTTTTTGTATGTATCGAACAGGTTGAATACCTTGTAATTGTGTTTAGGGTGGAAAATTTAATAAAGATAATTATTAATATTTTTCTATATGAGGATTATGAGTTTTCAAAATTGATGGTTTTGAAATATTTTCCGTATTAAAATAATACGAAGTTTTCATTCGATCAAATTGATATAAATAACGGCTATACTATAAATACGGCCGAAAAATACTGAATATTATTTTATATTTAAAATAATATTCAATATTTTTCGGCCGTATTTATAGTATAGCCGTTATTTAATATGTTGGGGTTTTAGTAATTAAATTTTTGAAGTCCGGATCGTCATTTTTGAGAAAGGGGAAAATAATTATAAAATTGGAATAGTCGTTGATCGTGGAAATCGAATGTCGTAGTATATTACTATTGATAGTGGAATATCAATACCTTGTTTAGGTGTGGAAATCAAATTTCGGAGACTTCAATGGCTAGGCATCATCAAGTAGTAACTGATTTCAAAACTGTATCACAAAAGCATCTTGAGATCCATTATTGTTGATCGTTTGGAGTTTACCTTGTTGATGGTATTCTTGATCGTTGATTGATCCTTCGTTGATCGTGTTTGGAGTTTACCTTGTTGATGGTATTCTCGGTCGTTGATTGATCCTTTGTTGATCGTGTTAGAGTTTATCATGTTGATTGTATTCTCGATTATTATTGATCCTTCATTGGTAGTATCGGAGTTATCATGTCGATGATATTCTCGGTCGATTTATTGGTTGATCATTGTTATTGATCGTATTGGTATTCGGATTGTACGTCGATGTTTCGGGACTCGTTATCATTGTCTTGTGGTTGTTGATCTACAGATATATTGTGCGTTATTCGTTTTTACCCAGATTAAGATTTGACGGTGCAAATCCGACGGATAGGATTTGGCACGGATGGATTATTCCGCACTTGTGAGTTATGATGATCTTTTGAGGATTATTGGTATTGTTTGAATACAATACAGATGGTTGTAATAGAGTTCATTTTATTATTTGAGAATGAAAATGTGGATTACGGTAAGGATTGATTTGTTATGTATTGCCATGGATTGGTAAGGTTATGATGGTAAGATTACGTTGATAGTATTCTTATTATGTTATTACATTGGTATGTAATTATTTATGAGGATGTGATCGATATCATTGTTGAGTATTGTGGCTGACCCCGTCGTGGGCTTTATTTTTAGGAACTCAGAGATCGAGCTAGTAGCGGTCGTGAAGAGATGAGATTCCCGGGTGATACTGGCTATGGCATTATTTTGGGAATCAATTATTCTTAACTGGTTGTTTTATTCCGCTGCAAATGTATATTTTGAAATGTGTCTATATCCGCTCTGTGTGTATTTTAAAATGGTCTTTTGGTATTTCGTAAACTTGGGTTATTTCGTTAAACCTTTTTCCCTAAATTATTTATCAGTTCGTATAAGTAGTGGCTTAACGTACTTTTTGAAACTATAGAGTTTTGGTGTTTGGCCTTGAACTATTAAACAGTTTTATTTTGTGACGGTATTTGGAAAATGGATTTTTGTAAATTATTTAAAATATATTACCGTCTTTCGCCTTTTGGCGTATTTGAAATGTTTGAGAAAATTAGTTTTAGCCTGGTGGGTTCCGGCGTGGGGCCCACGGCGCTGTAATATCCCCGGATAGTTTTGGGGGCGTTACAATACACGCCTAAGTGACTACTTGATTGGAAGGGGATATAAGAACGACGAACTGTGTCCCTGCATGTTTATTAAGAAAACAAGTTCTGGATTAGGGATTGTAGCTGTATATGTTGACGATATGAACATAATCGGTACTCTTGACGAATCAAGAGAAACCGCAGCTATCTCCGGATTTGAGATGATGATCTTAGAAGACTCGGTCTTATTTAGGCATTTAGCTAGAACGTCGAGTTAGTGGAATCCTCATCCACCCGTCTGCCTTTGTCCAAAAGAAAATCAGGTATTTTAACATGGACAAGGCACATACGGTTAGTACTCCCATGATCGGTCGTAATTTAGACTTGAAGAAAGATCCATTTCATCCGAAGGAATGTGACGAAGAGCTTTTTGGAGATGAAATTCCCTATCTAAAGTGCAATAAGTGCATTATTATACTTGGCTCAGTATACTCGATCTGATATAGCTTTCTCAGTGAACTTGTTGGCTAAATATAGTTCTGAGCCCACGCAATGTCATTGGAATGGTATCAAGAACATCTTTTGATACCTTAAAGGAACTATTGACTCGGGACTTTTTTTTCCCTATCAGGCTAACGAAGTGCAATCACTAAAGTAAGTGTGAATATCAAGGAAACTACCCCGATGAATGTGTTTGTAGGTTTTGCTGATGCTGGGTATCTTTCAGACCCACATAAAGGTCGATCCCAAACTAGTTATGTATTCACCGTTGGGGACACCGCTATATTTTGGAGATCAACTAAGCAAACCCTTGTTGCTACCTCCTCGAATCACGCTGAGATTATCACTCTACATGAGGCGGTACATGAGTGTATATGATTGAGAACCACCGTTATACATATTCGAGGTAACAGTGGACTAAGTATTATCACTGATGCGCCCACATGCATATACGAAAATAATGCCGCTTGCATCGAACAAATGAAGCTTGGGTATATCAAGGGAGATAATACGAAGCATATCTCTCCAAAGTTTTTCTGCAATCAGCAACAACGGGTCCTCCTCAATATCCAAGTTAAGAAAGTGAAGTCTAGGGAGAATGTGGCTGATTTATTTACTAAATCATTGCCCAAGGCCGTATTTGAAAAACATGTGAGAAACATCAGAATGCGTAGGATTTCCGAACTCCCGAGATCGAAGTAAGGATCTGATGGGAAGGTGAGGTATAACGAATTTTGCCCACCAATGTTGTACTCTTTTCTTTGACCAATGTTTATTTTGTCCCAATGGGTTTTGTTACTTGACAAAGTTTTTAACGAGGCAATGACACATGCACTGTTTTTCAGATTCCTTGATTGACGAACTAATCAGGGGGAGATGTAGATTTGAGTGGGAGTCTTACATCCACGTCGCAAGTTACACTCTTTTCCTTAACCAAGGATTCTTTTTTTCCCACTGGGTTTTTATCACTTGGAAAGATTTTTAACGAGGTAACTAGACGTTTAGCTCACTGATCGACGAACTGATCACGTTCTTGAGCACACATTGATCGACGAAATGATCAATAGAGGTTTTGGCTTAACGAAATTAGCATAACCTATATGTCTGGATGTTTTACTCTTTTTCCTACGATCAAGGCATTTTTTCTCATGTGGTTTTTGCTTGATGAGGTTTTAACGAGGCAACTTGACATGCGTTGGAGACTCGACACAAGGGGAAGTATTAGAGTAAATACACAGTGTGTGCCTTAGTCTACAGACTATTGGGCTTCTCCCAACTAGTATAGGGCTAGGCGTGTTAGAATATTCCAGAACATGTTATCTCTCCTTATTTAAAGGGACCATATGAATGAGAATATACATCATCTTCTTCTGCCCTAATTCTTGTCTTGTATGCTTTTACTATAATAACATCAATATATGTCAACATTAATAGGATTGACTTGTCATAATAACAGCTTTTTAATTTAATTTTGTATGTAAAAGGTAAAATAATAATATGTCATAATACTTGATTGGTTAATAGACTAACTGAACTCTAATTTTATAATATGTAGCAATTTAGTTTCACAGTTAGGTATATAAGAATGAGAAATAGATCATATGAAAATTAATTACCTTGTGAAATCTAGAAATTTTTGTAGGCCATTGATATTAGTGATCTAATGGCTGTAGATGAGTAGAATTATATGCATTTATGTATTTTTTTATTGCATTATTGGTTGCATATACTAGCAACCAACTTGATGCAACAAATAATAACAATATGCAATGAAATTACTTAATAATGCAATTGGTTTCTAGATTTCACCATTAAAAGTGTTTCCACCATAGTCAATTCCTATAAGAGTGACTATTAATATATAATATCTAAATATTAATCATTAATTAATAATTGTTCATATCAGAAAACTGCAAAGTCAAAAGTTTTATTAAATATATTTAATTAAACTGAAAAATCAAAGATCAATCTTGTCAAAATAAATGTGTGTGCTTATAAGTATAAAGAAAAATATGAACATGAATTTTCTATCTCATAAATATTAATTGATATTTTTTAAACATGGTAACTACAACAAATTATTTTTGGTTGACTAGTTATATATTATAACTTGTCTTTTATTAAATGAATAATACCCGTTGTGTGCCTAAGTCTGTTAGTTTATGGGCTTTCCTAGATAGGATTTGGATGAGGCCTGTTTGTATGTACTTCACCCTATTTAAGGGATCTCATTGATTAAATAATACAACACTTTTGCCCTACTTTCTTGTCTCAAGTTATTTTCCCTTCAACACGTTATCAGCACGTGTTCAACCACTGAGAAAAAAATCCCGGCCGAAAATTCTGAAAAAAAAAAAAGAAAAACGAAAAATTCCGCGGCCAAAACCCTAGAAACATTGCCGCGCCGTCACCTTTCTTCCCGAACCGCCGCGTCGTCACCTTCTTCCCCACTGCGACCATCGCCTGCTCGTCCTCTGTCTAAGATCAGACCAGATCGGACGCGACTCCCCCCGGCTCCTGCTCGTTTTTTTTTTCCCCGGCACCGCGACCGTCGCCCGCTCGTTTCTTCCCCGACGTCCGACCTCCGCCGTCTACAAACCTTCGAATCGTCGTCGTCGTCTCCGAATTCCGTTGTTCCAGATTCCGCCGCCGATCGCGAACCACCGCGCAAAACCAGAGCACAGTAGCTCCTGCGCCGACTTCCGCTGTTCCAGATTCCGGCCGCTCGTCCAGCCCGTGACGTTTTCATCCCAGCCCAGTTGTCCAGCCCGACCGTGCCTGCAGCCCAGCGGCCCGCGATCCAGACCCGATTGCTGAACGAACCAGATCCGGTTGCTGACCCGACCCGCACGCAGTCTTGTTTTCAGCTCGTTTCTGCTCCTATTCACAAAACAAAGTACACAAATACGAACCCTACTATCTGCAATGTGCGAATTTATATTTTTTTTAATTACTATTAATTACATATTATACTCCGAATTTATTTATGCTTAATTTAACCAAAAGCATGATGCATTCATAATTTTAATTAAATTAAAATAAATTGCTTAAGCAACTTGAATTAAAATAAATTCACGTTGAATTAATAATCATTGCGGCATAAGATACCTCTTTGACTGCATTTATACGTGTATAGATATATTCATAGGGCTATGTGATTATATCTATAATTATATATATATATATATATATATATATTTTGCATGCATTGTTAGTTATGGCATGTATATTAAGTTCATCATTAGTAGAACCTAGAGGACTTATTTCTACTATCTATATCAACTCGAACCGTGAGAAAGTAATTTCATCGGTATAAATCCCAATAGCATCGAAAGTAATTTTGACCATATCTTGGTTCTGAAAAATAATAACCCTCCACATTATTGAAAATTTTATCATGGAAAGTACTCATGATATACTGTGAAAATTCATTTTCCTTTTTTTCTTGTCTCAAGATGGCTGATCCAACTCGTCCTGAATTTGACATCTTGGACTCAGAAGGGCTTGAGTACCATAGATGGGTTTCTGACGTAGAGACCACTTTTATCGCTAAGGACTATAGTGCTACTATCTTTGAAAAAGCAGGCGAAGTACCGTCTGACAAAACCAAAGCTAGTGCATTAATGTTCCTTAGGCGACATATCGACCCGAGCCTAAGGTGGGAATATCTGCAGTTGAAATCCCCGAAAGAACTGTGGGATGCCCTTAAGGGCCGTTTTGGGAACATCCACAATACTTTGCTCCCAGAGTTGACCGTGCAGTGGAATGAAATCCGCTTGCTTGATTATAAACGGATCAACGATTTCAACAAAGATATGCTCCGTCTGAAGGCACGCCTTAATTTCTGTGGAAAGGACCTCACAGAAGATGATATGATTCAGAAAACTCTTTCCACTTTCCCTACTTCCGCCCTTATACTAGCGAACCAAAGATAGGCTGGAGTATGACAATAAACGCATCACTACCTTCAATAAGCTTATCAACCTACTGCAAGTGGCTGAGAGGCACAATGAAGTATTAGTGAGCAACAATGCCAGGCCGGCTGGGACAAAGAAAGTTCCCGAGGCCAACTATGGCAAAGTGAAAGGTGGAAAGAAACCCAATGCACAGGGGACTGGTCATGGCAACCCCAAACCACAACGTGGAAGAGGGCACAGTGGTCGAGGACGTGGGGGTTCTTCCAATGTAATGAGTAGACTTGGTGCTCCCGGCTCTTCTGGCCAAGGAAACAAAGCACCTACCCCCCATGTCGCTCCCAAAGTCAGAGTTGGCAATGAACCGTGCTATCGATGTGGAGATGCTGGACATTGGTACAAGAACTGCCATGCAAGTAAACAAGTCGCAGCACACTACAAGAAATATAGGGAGTCCAAAGAACGGGAGGCTCACTATATGGAAGAAGATGCTCTCGACGAGTCCCCCGACGTCAATTTCACAGTCACCGATAATCGCAATGAGCCACACGTGTCACAGTCATTAGAGGCACCCCTTTATGACTCAATGTTTTCATTATGTTTACTTTCTCGTTTACATTTGGCATTGTTAACTCGGAACGATTTTATCGATGTTTTATTTTCAATAATGGTGTGATGAAACTTTGTTTTTCTAGAACAATATATTATTATTGCTTACGTTATATCCATAGCTTTATTTCGAAGAAATGAATATTGCTTGCATGTTTATGGTTCGATTTTTTTTCTCTCCTTTTCGTAGGAATGAATCGGGGAGAACTTGAATGTTTGGTTGACAGTGGGACCACCCACACCATTCTTAGGAATAGGCTTCTATTCACGGAATTAATTGCATGTCAAACCTCGGTAACCACGATGACTGGGTCCTCCCAACTCATCCAAGGGCGAGGCAATGCCCGATTTTTATTGCCTAACGGCACTCTTATCCGAGTTACCGATGCTCTATACGCACCTAGGGCCCCTCGAACCTTACTAAGTTTTAAAGATATACGTAGCAATGGTTTCCACGTCGAAACCCACTGTGAGAATGGAATCGAGTTCCTTTATATTACATCTAATGAATGTGTACGTAAACGCTTATTAGAAAAACTTAAGAGTCAAAATAGTGGACTGTACACCACAACCATTAGGGTATTCGAATCCTATGCTGTCACAATAAATGAAATTTGGGACAAAGACTCATATAGGCTTTGGCATGATAGACTAGGTCATCCTGGTCGAGATATGATGATCCGTATCCTAAAGAACTCGCACGGACATCATTTCTTTCGAGCGAAAAAGGGGCAACAACTCAACACGAAGAACAGTATTGATGTTAATCATGCTATGTCATCTAAAGAAATAAAGACATATACCCCTTCTAAGCAATTGACTATGTCAAAAGCACATCGCTCATTCTGCAAAGCCTGCTCTTTAGCTAATGTAGGAGCGAGACCTTCCTACACTAAAGATACTAAAGCGAACATCCCATTCTTACAACGTATACAAGGAGATATTTGTGGACCTATCCACCCAGAATGCGGACCATTTAAGTACTTTATGGTATTGGTGGATGCTTCGACACGCTGGTCACATGTCGCACTCCTTTCCACTCGAAATGCTGCATTTGCAAAACTCCTAGCTCAGATCATTCGTCTAAGGACTCACCATCCTGATCACCCTATCAAGTCTATTCAACTCGATAATGCAGGAGAATTTACATCTAAAGTATTTGATGACTACTGCATGTCAATCGGAATCGATGTAGAGCATCCCGTTCCCCATGTGCATACACAAAATGGCCTCGCAGAGGCAACCATTAAAAGAATCCAAAAGGTAGCACGAGCATTGGTTTTGCGCACCAATCTGCCCATCTCTGCTTGGGGATATGCAGTCCTACATGCAACAGATTTTATTCGCTGCACTCCACCTGGCCAACCATTTTCTGCGTACGGTTGGTAAATCGGATATGAACCGGATATTTCACAGCTACGCATATTTGGTTGTGCAACATATGTGCCGATTGCGCCCCCACAACGCAATAAAATGGGTCCTCAGAGACGTTTAGGTATTTACGTTGGATACGAATCCCCAACAATTATCCGCTACTTAGAACCCTTGATAGGTGATCTCTTTACCGCACGTTTTGCGGATTGTCACTTCAATGAGTCAGAATTCCCGTCGTTAGGGGGAGAGGAGAAAAAGAAGTTTCTCAAGGAACGACAGGAATTGTCCTGGTAAGTCCCGAGTCTGTCTGATTATGATCCCCGTACCTCACTATGTGATCGTGAAGTACAACGAATCCTCGATCTTCGTAACGAGTGCATTCGATGCCCGATGCGCCATCGATATCGCCAAAGTGACAAGATCACACATTCCAGCTGCAAATGTGCCTGCAAGGTTAGAAGTCCCGAATAAAGGGCACATCACCAACGTACCGAGTGATGCGATCGCACCCAGTGGAAATGCGATCGAGGCCGTGGCTCCCAAAAGGAAAAGGGGGAGGCCACCCGGTTCGACAGACACCCGCCCAAGGAAGAAAAGGGCAGGTGAGGCATAAACCAACCCATTAATCATCAATACTGGGAATCCTTCCCACGAGATCATCTCTGACTATAGCTATGTCCACGAATCATTAATGGGGGACGCCCCGGAGATCGATTCAGCATTAGAAAACAAAGAGATCTCGATCAATTATGAAAGTGCGTCTGATTTGATGGAACGATCGACCACTCATATTGATGATGTGTTTGCATACACAGTTGCTCAAGAAATCATAGAGCACGATGATGTCGAACCACGCTCTGTTGAAGAATGTCAACAAAGAGCCGATTGGCCTAAATGGAAAGAAGCTATCCAGGAAGAGCTTGACTCTCTGACAAAACGCAAGGTACTTGGCCCAGTAGTGCTAACTCCGCCAAGTGTAAAGCCTGTTGGACACAAATGGGTTCTTGTCAGAAAGCGTAATGAGAATCACGAAGTCCTGAGGTACAAGGCTCGCCTTGTTGCACAAGGTTTCTCACAACGCCCAACGTACTCCCCCGTAATGGACGTTATTACGTTCCGCTATCTAATCAGCCTAGTTATTTCCGAAGGATTGGAAATGCAGCTAATGGACGTGGTCACTGCGTATCTCTATGGGGATCTAGATACGGAGATTTACATGAAAGTGCCCGAAGGCATTTCATTGCCCAAATCAAGTAACTCCAGACCACGACGGTTTGAAACAATCCAGAAGGATGTGGTATAACCGTCTGAGTGAATACTTGATTGGAAAGGGATACAAGAACGATGAACTGTGTCCTTGCGTCTTTATAAAGAAAACAAGTTCCGGATTTACAATAATCGCAGTGTATGTCGACGATATGAATATAATCGGCACTCTTGATGAAATAAAAGAAACCACTGGATACTTGAAAACTGAGTTTGAGATGAAAGATCTTGGGAAGACTCGTTTCTGTCTTGGTATTCAGATAGAACATAGAGTCTGTGGAATTCTCATCCACCAGTCTGCTTATGTCCAGAAGATGCTTAGACGCTTTAACATGGACAAAGCACACCCGGTTAGCACTCCCATGATCGGTCGTAGCCTGGATGCGAAGAAAGATCCATTTCGTCCTAAGGAAGATGACGAAGAGCTTTTGGGAGTTGAAATTCCCTACTTAAGTGCAATAGGCGCTCTATTGTACTTAGCTCAATGTACGCGACCGGACATCGCCTTCTCAGTAAACTTACTAGCTCGATTTAGTTCAGCACCGACGCAACATCATTGGAATGGTATCAAGAATATATTCCGATACCTAAAAGGAACCGTTGACTTGGGACTATTCTTTCCCTACAAGCAGGCAAAGGAAGCTGCTTCCGTAAAGGCAAATGCTAAAGTAAATGCTAATGCCATAGAACCTACTTCGACGAACGTATTGGTAGGATTTGCTGATGCAGGGTATCTCTCCGACCCACACAAAGGTCGTTCCCAAACTGGCTATGTATTTGCTATTGGGAACACCGCTATATCTTGGAGATCCACAAAGCAAACCCTTGTAGCTACCTCATCTAATCACGCCGAAATTATCGCTTTGCATGAGGCGGTACGTGAGTGTATTTGGTTAAGAGCTATCATTACACATATCCGAGGTAACAGTGGACTAAGTAATGTCACTGAGCACCCACATGCATATATGAAGATAATGCAGCTTGCATCGAACAGATGAAGCTTGGGTATATCAAGGGGGATAACACAAAACACATATCTCCAAAATTCTTCTATAATCAGCAACAACAGGCTCTCCTCAATATTCAAGTAAAGCAAGTCTGATCTGAGGAGAATGTGGCCGATTTGTTCATCAAATCTCTGCCCAAGGCCGTGTTTGAAAAACATGTGAGAAGTATCGGAATGCGGAGAATTTCCGAACTCCCGAAATCGATGTAAAGGTAGAGGGAGAAGGGTGAGTCATAAAGAAACTTACTCACCGACGTTGTACTCTTTTCTTTGACCAAGGTTTATTTTCTCCCACTGGGTTTTGTTACTTGGCAAAGTTTTTAATGAGGCAAACGACACATGCACAAGTTTTCCAAAGTATCCTTGATTGATGTACAAATCAGGGGGAGATGTAGACTTGAGGGGGAGTCTTACATCCACACCGTACGTTATACTCTTTTCCTTCCAAGGATCATTTTTCCCACAGGGTTTTTATCACTTGGAAAGGTTTTTAACGAGATAACAAGATGTACGATTTTAGGGATCGATGGAATGGTCACCTTAGTAGCGCTATGATCAAATGTAACGATCATATGAGAGGATAGATTCCAAGGACGAAGTCTAAACTTGATGTGTCTAGATGCTGTACTCTTTTCCCTACGATCAAGACATTTTTCCCATTGAGTTTTTGCTTGATGAGGTTTTAACGAGGCAACATGACATGCGCTTGTAGACTAGGCACAAGGGGGAGTGTTAAAGGAATAATACTCGTTGTGTGCCTAAGTCTGTTAGTTTATGGGCTTTCCTATATAGCATTTGGCTGAGGCCTGTTTGTATGTACTTCACCCTATTTAAGGGATCTCATTGATGGAATAATACAACACTTTTGCCCTACTTTCTTGTCTCAAGTTATTTTCCCTTCAACATCTTTTTTATTGACATGGTAAAATAAAAGTTTGTGCTCTAATTTTTTGATATTTCTGGAAATGGTTACAAAATTAATATACGGGGGAATTATTTATTAGATTTATAGTGAAAATCATTGTGTACTAGGAAGACTTTTTATTAAATTTCCAATAGTGAAATTAATTTCTGATACAGAAAAATTGGTAAAATCTTCATGGGAGATTCTCTGAGTTATTATTTATGTAAAGTTTTCATTTATTTAGGAAAATATGGATTTTCGTATATCTTAAAATTTAATATAAGGTTTAATAAATAATGACACCCTCAGTTTTCTTATATATTATAGTCCAGTGCAGAATGCATCAAAGGGATCTACAAAGAAGAAAAAGGAAGGGGATGCAGTGCAAGATGCACCACGTCGCGCCGCACTGACGTCGGATCACACACACCCGCACGCGTGTTTGATCCGACGGCGGATCTCCACAGACAAAGATTGCATCGCACTGCATCCGAATCCGAAGAAAAACTCATACCTAAAGTAAACAAATAACCACTGGATAGAGAAATGGCTATATCCTCAACTTTCTACATTCTTCTAAGCCTCTTTTTGTTTGCTTCAGGTAAACATTCATATATATACACATTTTTTTTTTCCATGCATAGATCAACTTTTGTATGATATCATTATATTACCAAAAAAGTTTAATGACTGAATATTGATTGGGTGTTGTGGCAGATTATTTTCGTGTTTTATAAAAATGGGTTATTATTTCTCTGTATAAATTATATAGATGGATTATCTTCTCGGGTTTTTAAAAATCGGTCGATTAAATAGGCATATTATAGCCATATATTTTCAGAAAGGTGTATCATGCGTGGGTTAATCTGTAAAGCATACGTGGGTTAATCTGTAATTTTTTGAGAATATAAAAGGCCAATGTGTCTATTGAATTTTCATATGGAATAATCAACCTATTTTTTTTTTTTAAATACAAGAGGTTAATCAGACTATCTAATAAAAAAACAGATTATTTAATTTATGCGGGGGATAAATAGTTCATAATATAAAACAAATAGAATAATCTGCCATTAATTCCTGAATGTTGAATATATATAGGGATTGGTTCAAATGGGAACCAGTCTTTAAGATGAGAACGTATGTCTAGTGCATATTTAACATGGATTCACTGTACATACAATATGATGTAATGTATTTACTTTTTAAGTCACTGCACACATTTAGTACATAACCATTGTGTGATATCCCACATCGACTAGCGGAGAAGGGGCGATGTGCCTTATATGTGCATGCCCGCCTCCAAATAGCATGAGGCCTTTTGGGAGCCAGGTGGCCGGGAGATGGGAACTCGAGTAAAGCGTCTTTCGGCGAGTAGTACCTGAATGGGTGACCTCCTGGGAAGCTGCTCGCGGGCTCCCAGAAATAAAATCGTGAGGGCCAGCTCAGAGGAGAGTGCCCAGAGCGGACAATATCATGCTACAGCGGAGCGGTCTTGGGATGTGATACACTGTTCGTTGAAAATTTTTATACATTACAACATGCTATGTGGACAATAATTTTATAATAAATATGCACAAATTCACATCCCTATTCCAAAGATTGTTTTCTATATATATATATATATATATATATATATATATATATATATATATATATATGAATGCTTGAATTAATTAGCTGCGGGTTTGGAAAATAAAATACTCCAATTCACAGTTGGAATTCACTCTAGTAGATACAGATAATCTTTAGGTATAATTATAAAAACCAACATTGGAATTTGGATTACGTTTCTAATACAGTAGAATCTCAATAATTTTATACTCTATAAATTGGTAATATCCATTAAATAATACTTCATCTATTTATGAAAAATATGTTAACTTTTGATGTCCACAATAAAAAATATGCTCACCTTGATTATTTATAATTTTTATTATATATAATTAAAATATAAAAATAAAATTTTAAAAATATATATTAAGATAAATCTAACAAATACTTACATGGATATAATATTTTATATATTAATTATAATTTATAGTTAAAATTTATTAATTTCGATTGAAAAATTAAAGTTAGTATACGGTGAGAAAGTATCTTTTATATCCCCCGACATAAATGACTTGCTGTTATATTTATTTAATTGATATTTGATAATTTCTTTGGCTACAATAAATTTGTGTGGTTTGTTACAATTTTGCTCTTAAGACTCCAAAGGAGCGTCCACTATTTTAAAAGTTATTATATTCATTTATTTCTTAATATAAATTAACTATTTTAAAGGTATAAGCATTTAGTGAAAATAATCAACAAAAAAATACTTATTATTTTAAATTTGGGAGGTGAAATAAATGCTAAAGGCCAGCGATTGGCTTGTTTTATTTTTTTCTTTGGTGCAGTTAATGAAATAGTTTCCGGGGCCTGCAAATGTGAGACTACGTTTGGTGGAATATGTCATAAGGCCCAATGTGGTAAGAGGTGTGCTGAAGCCTTTAAAGGCCCAACAAAAGCAGTATATACTCCTGGCGGTGACTTGCAACCACCTAAATGCATTTGTTTCCATGATTGTCCATGCCAGTCCAGTTAAGACTGGGCTTGCTGGGTCTAAATTAGTTGCTATGTTAAACAAACAGAGAGAAAAAGAAAAAAAAGAGAGATTATCTGATATTATAGAAAAACGCGTGTTTGGTTCATACATAAATTATCTACTATAAAACTATAGAAATAAAATGAGGAATAATTGGAAGACAGGCGAGATGGGACCCTATCTGTAAGATTATTTTATCTCCGTATAGATATTTAGTCCACATATTACAACAATTTTGATATTTCTAAATTGAGTGTTCTCTAAAATACAGTACTCCAACGAATATAATGAAAAAATGTGTACAAAAAATGACAAGGAAAAAACTATCAATATGTTGGATGTTTTTGTGTGTTGCATGTGCTTTCTGAAATGTTTTATAGGCTCCAAAATATACTCCGGAATTTAAACACTACTATAACTGCATTCATGACCTAAATTGTTGGGTAACATAAATCCTACAAAAATAGAAATTCAGTTTCTACATTAAGCTCAAAGAGTCACAATCTAGAAGAGCTAATGAGCTAGGCTTGATAATTCTTTGAGCGTTCATTCACCAGTCTGGATTTTTAATTTCATTAGTTTGGGTACAAAATTATTATAACTCTCTAAGTTTAGTCCAAAGTCTTGCCAAGCACCAAGGACCAAGACCTATAGACCATGACCCACCCCGAGCCCGAGCCAACCGATAAGCAGCGCGCGTATGTGTTGGCTTATAGTCCTGGTCCACTAGAGTACACTATTGTCTTGTTTAAACTAGTCATACGCCTTAGTATTAATAAGGGTAGTTGTTACCCCTACCAATAGTGCCAGTAGGGATATCTCAATTGTTGGATGACATGCACACATAGATACACCAACATGAGTGTGTGTAGATCTAACAGTGGGGTGCGGCCAGTGACGGATCTACACCAAAGTTATTGGTGGTGCCTATTCTTAATAAAGAAAAATACAAAACTAAAATTCAATATATTTACATATAAAAATATAATAGGCTTTAATATGTCAACATTATATAAAATAAACACAATTTACATATGATGCATCCTAGGATTCATGTTTTGAAAATAAGCTAAAATCTCATCACTAATAGCCATGAATACATATCTTTCTACAAAAGTTACCAAACTATCATTTAACCATTCATCCCCATCTTAGACCTCAAGTCGCCCTTAACATGCTTCAGAGCTGAAAAACCCCACTCACTACCAAAAAAAGTACTTTAGCCGACGACCAGAAAAAAACGGCCGACGACTATAAAGTGTCGTCGGCTAAACTTCGAACTTTAGCCGACGACTCAGTTTGCCGTCGGCTAAAGGATTTTAGCCGACGACTTGGCGTAGGTCTTCGGCTAAATGTCGAAATAGTCGTCGGCTATATTAAAGAGGTTTAGCCGACGACCGAGATAACGTTTGGCCGACCGAAAAAAAAAAATAATATACTTTAGCTGACGACCTAGATCTAGGTCGTCGGCTAAAGTCCTTCAGAAAAAATAAATAACATTGTAATGGTTTAGCCGACGACCTAGATCGAGGTCGCCGGCTAAACATTTTTCTCGAAGAAAAAAATAATATACTTTAGCCGACGACCTAGATCGAGGTCGCCACTAAAGTCCTTCGTAAAAATAATATTGTAATGGTTTAGCCGACGACCTAGATCTAGGTCGTCGGCTAAACCTCCAAGTGAATTATTTATAGTTCAGGGAACACCAACCCAATCTTGCCCCTCTCCCCGCTAAAGAGCACATTTCTATTCCTGATTCTGTCAGTTATTCCCGAAAAAAGCTTGTGAGTTGCTACTTTGAGTTGTGCTAGCTGGAGTGACGAAGGTTTCTACCGGTTGTTATTGTAACACCCCAAACTAGGCGGATATTACAGTGCCGTGGACCCCCGACTGGGACCCACCAGGCGAATGAAAATGAATGAATTACACAGGTAAATGTAGTACCGAACCACATTACAACATCAATTACTCCGATGAGGAGTTTTATACAACACACCCAGGATAAAATAGAATACATGTGTATCTTATGTGACGATAAAATACACAACACTGAATGAAATGAGCATTCAAACGGAATGTCTGCAGCGGAATAAATAAAGGAAACACAAATGATCAATAAATGATCAATAAATGATCGAGCATCGGGCCCCTACTAGTATCACTGACTCGCCGCCAACATGCTCTTCCCGTGCCTTTGCCTTGCCGTGACTAAAACAAAATCCCCAACGGACTGGGCCATACGTAACAACAATTCTCAAGAGTTGAAATTACACAATCATGAATTAATCAAGTGATGAAATATTCTTAATTATGAATTACGCCAAGAGGAGCATCATAAGACGCCCGTAATGTCCTGTGCAAGTGTACAAGACGAATGACCGGACACACCCGTCCTTGTACCTAATTAGTCTCACGGAGGTAAGCGTTCGTGTGCACGGTCCGATGTATCGGTGAACCCAATACATGACCATCATGTGCCCGACTAAAAATTCCACACACCACACCCGCCACGCAATATGAACCCTAAGGTCACATGAGCGAGAATGACCATGATGAACACCAATGAATAATAATTAGACAAGGCCAAGATGACTCACCGAAATGAAAGTAATAGTGACGTGATTGACAAACCAATGAAAAGATTTGGAACCGCTGCTCCTCGTGGATCGAAATGATTATTCGACACTTACAAGTCTCAAAATGATTAATATTATGATGAATGAATTATGATTATGAGCAATCAACAACAAAAGGAATGAGTATCCTTTTAACCGAGTAAGATTTAACTTACACAATACCGATGAAGAATGTCCGTCCACGAACAACGTCCTAACCAAGATACCGATCGCTCGAACAACCTTGAATAACAATAATTACCAACAATCGTTCAATACACGTATCAAACAACAAAACACGACTAACCCAAGGGTCGAAACAACGATAAACAAACTCATAGGCATTCCAACGAATACATAACCGACCGCACAACTTCGGAAATATCCAATCCCGAATATGTCGAAACCCACACCAAAATGAGTATTTCGAACTAACAAAACACTTCAATGATATCAATAATCCATTACGAAACCATAATTCATGATTATAACGACATCAATCGGAAAATCCCCAATTAACCGAAGTCAACCCCAAGGGTTCTTGAAAACAATTCCGAAAATAACCATTAAATCCGGAGGAATATATTTATCCAAGTAGATAATCCATAACTTAACATATCCCAATGATAATCCAAGCTTACACGAAGAAATCGGAAGGAAAACCCAAAAATCCGAAATTCTAGATCCAAGAGATTAATACCTTTGATTCGATGTGATGAAGATGATGAAATGATGATCAATCCGAAAGATGAGCTTGAAGATGATGATTGATGATTACACCTCGAAGAACCCTCTCCGAATCGCTCGAAATCGCCCAAAATACCGAAGGAGTGAAATGAGATGAACAAATGAAGAAGTCGACTAATCGTCAATTTATACTACCCGTGTTAGCGTGCGCTAGCCCTTGTGCATAGCGTGCGCTAACGATTACTTTGGGTAATCCAGTACCCACTGTCCGAACACGGTAGCGCGCGCTACGTACCTCTTTGTAGCGTGCGCTACGGCCATACTACTAGCGTGCGCTAATATCCATTGTTAGCGTGCGCTAGCGAAATACTTGACGCCAAGATCGAGTCCGTAAAACCATCCGCCTCCGATCTAACCTCGAGAAGCGTGCGCTACAACCATTATTTAGCGTGCGCTAATATATCGGTTGCGACGCTAACAACCATGCACAGCGTGCGCTATGAATAAACTCCGTGCGATCCAAGAGCCACCGGACTCAACCTCGATCCGCCCTAGCGCTACTCCACACATATAGCGTGCGCTACTACGACCCGTTAGCGCGCTACTTACCACTCGTAGCGTGCGCTACAATTATTTCACCGCACCCAAGACCTTCCGGATCGCCAAGGTAGCCTTAGCGTGCGCTAAAGCTGAGCGGTAGCGTGCGCTACCTATACCCAATTAGCGTACGCTAAAAGGAGTATGTAGCGTGCGCTACTCCTCAAGCACAGCTTGCAACGAAAATGACAATGATGATAAACACGGCATGAAACTCCAATCAGATTAATGATGAATGACGATCGATACCCGATACAATTACTCTGAATGATGAATACCATGACTGAATATGAGTGACAAATGATCAATAATGAATGAAATTACTGAGTATCAATTACTGAATGATAAATACTGAATGATAATTACTGAGTGATAATTACTGAATTACAACTGGGTATTACATACACCCCCCCCTTAAAAGAGTTTCGTCCCCGAAACTAAGGGTCAAACAACTCGGGATAACTCTCCCGCATGCTATCCTCGGTTTCCCAAGTAGCCTCTTCGACTCCGTGTCTAGACCACTGAATTTTAACCAAAGGAATCGTCTTATTCCTCAACTGCTTGATTCGCCGCTCTAAAACTCGTATAGGACGTTCCTCATATGAATGATCGTCGGCGATCTCGATTTCATCGAATCAAGTATGTGACTCGGGTCGGCAACATACTTCCGCAATCGAGAGACATGAAACACATTATGAATTCGGCTCAACGCCGGAGGTAAAGCCAATCGATAAGCTAACCCGCCCACTCGATCCAAAATCTCAAACGGTCCAATGAATCTCGGACTCAACTTTCCCTCTTCCCAAAACGGAAGATACCACGACTGGGATACCTTGACCAACACATGGTCACCAGCCTCGAACTCTAATGGTCGATTTACGGTTATCTCAGATATGATTTCGCCGACTCGAGCGGTCAACAAACGACTTCGATCAAAGCTACCTTCTCACGGGCGGCTATAAGCATATCGGGCTCGGTGCCGATTGATTATGATAAGTCGTCCCAACACAACGGAGATCGACAACGATTTACCATACAAGGCCTCGTAAGGTGCCATCTTGATCGAAGCATGCCAACTATTATTATACGTGAACTCGATCAATGGTAGTTGGGCTTCCCAATCGTCTTTCCAATCGAGGACGCATGCCCTCAACATGTCCTCTAATGTCCGAATGGTCCTCTCCGATTGTCCGTCTGACCGAGGATGAAAAGCGGATCGAGATTAAGCCGAGTTCCCATAGCACGATGAACTGATT
Source organism: Orobanche coerulescens (assembly GCA_033398695.1). NCBI lineage: Eukaryota > Viridiplantae > Streptophyta > Magnoliopsida > Lamiales > Orobanchaceae > Orobanche > Orobanche coerulescens. The sequence continues at coordinate 39,193,007 of CM065807.1, forward strand.
TCCAAAATGCGACACAAACCGTCCGTCACGATCGGAAACGATACTTTTAGGAGTACCGTGCATCGACTATCTCTTTGATGAACAGCTTGAGCAAGTCTCTGACCCCACGTATCCTTGATCTCAAGGAAATGAGCCGATTTAGTTAAGCGGTCCACGATCACCCGGATCGTATTCATGCCACGACGACTGCCGGCAAACTCGTGATGAAATCCATAGAAATGTCTTCCCACTTCCATTCGGGAATAGGAAGAGGTTTCAGATACCCACGGCCGCCGATGTTCAATCTTAACTTGTTGACAGGTTAAGCATCTCGAAACAAATTCTGCGACTTCTCGCTTCATATTACTCCACCAGTAATTTTGTTTCAAGTCCTTGTACATCTTGCTAGACCCCGGATGAACAGAATAAGGGGTAGCATGAGCTTCTTTCAAAATCGAGTTTTTCAACTCGTCATTTGCCGGTACGCACAACCGATTCTTAAACCTCAAAAGTCCATCCTCGTGGACCACAAATCCAGGGGCTTTCCGAGCCACATCCTCTCGGATGCGCAACAATGATGGGTCCGAACCGATTCTCTCGATTGCCTCCTCGAGTGATGATGAAATCTCTAACATACAAAGTCAGTCTCGAACTCACAAGCTGCACTCGATCTCGGTCTAAGGAATTCCCGCCAAGCTCCTTCCGAATCAAGTAAACGGGCAAGCATCCGCTCCCGAACGGACTTACGACTCAAGGCGTCGGCGACAACGTCGCCTTGCCCGGTGGTAGAGGATCTCAATATCATAATCTTTGATTAATTCCAACCACTGCCTCTCGACGCATATTTAACTCCTTCGAGTAAATATATACTTTAAGCTCTTATGATCGGTGAATATCTCGATGTAACGCCATAAAGATAATGACGCCAAATCTTCAAAGCGAACACCACTACGCTAGCTCTAGGTCGTGGGTCGGATAATTAATCTCGTAAGGTCTCAATTGCCGTGAAGCATAGGCAATAACCTTCCTGCTCGCATGAGCACACATCCGAGACCCCGTCCGACGCATCACTATAGACCACAAATCCTTCCGTCCCCTGCGGTAAGGAAAGTACAGGTGCTGACATTAACCGGCTCTTGAGTTCCTCAAAACTCCGTTGACACGCGTCGGACCACGTGTATTTCTTATCCTTCCTCAAAAGGTTCGTTAAGGGTTGAGCGATTCTGGAAAATCCCTCTACAAATCGCCGATAATAACCCGCTAATCCGAGGAAACTTCGGATTTCCTTAACGTTCTTCGGAGGTAGCCAATATCGAATAGCCTCCGTCTTCTGAGGATCGACACGAACTCCGTCTGATGAAATTACATGTCCGAGAAAAGTCACTTCGGACATCCAGAACTCACATTTAGAAAATTTCCCATAAAGTTGTTCTTGTCTCAACACGTCGAGCACTTGATGAAGGTGGAACTCGTGTTCCTCCCGGTTACGAGAATAAATCAAAATGTCGTCGATGAAGACAACAACAAACTGATCCAAAAAGTCGATGAAAACCCGATTCATTAATTCCATGAATACCGCAGGTGCATTAGTCAATCCGAACGGCATAACCACAAACTCATAATGACCATAGCGTGTTCGAAACGCCGTCCTCGCGATATCCGACTCTCGAATCCGCAATCGATGATACCGGATCTTAAGTCGATCTTGGAAAATACCAAGCTCCTGAAGTTGATCTAAGAGATCGTCAATACGGGGTAAGGGATACTTATTCTTGATCGTCACCTGCTCAACTCCCGATAATCAATACATAAGGTAATGAACCATCCTTCTTCTTGACAAATAACACCGGTGCTCCCACGGGACGCACTCGGTCGAATATAACCCTTCTCGAACAACTCTTCAAGTTGGTTCTTTAATTCTGCATTTCGGTCGGGGCCATCCGCACGGCGCCTTCGATATCGGGGACGTTGTGTTCCAACTCAATCGTGAATTCCACATCCTCTCGTGGAGGCAAACTGTAACTCGTCGGAAAACATCGGCATATTCCCTCACCACCGAATGTCCGTTAACATTATCGATGACTTCTCGGTTTTGGCCATATAGCACCAATAACCGACACATCCTCGATTGAGTAACCTTACCGCTTTCATTGAATTAATGACCTTACTGCAATGTACCGATTACCTCCTCGAAACACACATTCAACTCCATCGTCGAAATGATAGTGACCATACGCTTACGGACATTAATGATGGCATCATGACGATCCATCCAATCAATACCCAAGATGACGCCGTCCCTCGGCAAATCTACCACGATTAGGTCCGCCGCCATACACGACCATGAAATCGAATCGACAATTCAATCTCACGATTACACGATAATTCGTCTACCATCGTAGGCCAATGACATAAGGCTCACAACTAGTAGCACTACCCGCACGTAGTCTACTCAAACATGACTCGGAAATGAATGAATGCGATGCACCAAGATCGAAAAGAGTACACACAAAGTTGAGATAGAATATCGAGTGTACCCGAGATCATTCGCATCGGGATCATCGGTCTTCTTCATCTCATAAATCCGGGCTTGCTAGTCCTGCACCGACGCTCCGTCTGCGGCTAAAAGCTCCGCCTTTAGTCGCTCCGCTGCTTTAAACGACGCCGATTGAGTGGCCTGATTCGAACGGCCGATCGCTTAGGGGCCCGAGATGACGTCCGAGTAGGTTTGGAGTCCCTACGGCAAAACGGGCCTTATGCCCGCAATTCCACAATTATGACATGTGATAGTTCTGCCGGACACTTGGTACCGAGGTGACCAAGTTCCCGCAGCTATAACAGTGATGGCCGAATCGCCGCCGAGACCGAGATTCCGCGGGTTTAGACGACACCAAGGTCGCTCGTAAAAGCGGAGCCCGCACGTGGTTTCTTGAAGGTTGTCCACCGCCTTGATCGATTTCGATTCTTCGATTTCTTGCTAGCGCACGAAGGTTGCCGCTTAGCAATCTCTTTAGCAAGAAGCTCGTAGGTGAGAGCTTTCTCAATGAATTCGCCAACGTGGTGCAATTATGATTAAGTAATCAAGTCTCATACGGGTTTCACCTTTGTCTTTAAATACTTGATCTTGTCCTCTTCTCGAGTGAACGATAGATGAGGCGAACGGAAGAAGTTCTCGAAATTTTTCGGCGATGGCGAGAACATCATCGTCCGCCGAAAGGTCGGGGTGAGCAATTCGATAGCTTGGCCTCTCGAGTGGGGCCGGATAATACCTCTCCATCATGAGAGTCTTGAATCGATCCCAAGTACAAGATCCTTCGGTGGGCTTCAACGACAACCACCAAGAATGTGCGCTCTTACCAAGGTAGTAAGCCGCAACAAACTTTGTGTCCCTGACACTCTACCATAGCAAACAACTTCTCGAAATGCTCGAGCCAATGAATGATATCCCGGCTCGACGAGCCCTCAAAAGTAGGTGGCCTCGGCGAGAGATATCGCCGATGATGTTACTCACATTCCTCTCTTGCCTCCGAGGTTGCGGCGGAGGAGCTGCCGATTCGATTGACGGAGTTATGCATCGTCTCCATCAACCGAGCCATCCGAGTCATTTGGGCCATCATGCCCTGCATAAATGCGAGTGGATCAACCCGACACCCTCACCGAGCCGTGTCCCGGTACGACTTCGATAATGAATGATCGCGTCCGTGTGAATGAGTGGCGCTGCTCGCCGCCAATTAGCATTATTCCCGGCATTTGCACGGTATTCGCACGAGTTCTCGATTCGCCCGCCTCCACGGCCTCTTCCTCCACGTCCTCTGCCACCCTTTCCATACCGAAGGGGAAAGTCATATGATGATTATACATCTCGCATGAGTATCACATTATGATTATATTATGAAATAATGAAAATGAGCATACGCGCTCAAATACAATGATTACATGAATGATTGATTGACGTGACATGATTATCGATGAAGTTATGAAATGATTATCTTGGATGAGTTGACAAGATTAATGATCCGATCTTCCCGATCAACAATCAACAATGAAATGAATTGGTGATTAATGAGTTAACTCGACCGTCCGGCCAAAATGACAATGATGATTGAGGATTGTTAATCGATGAATTATGAATGAATGATTAATGCCGTAAATTATACCATGGCATTAGAAATCTTACGCTTCTTGGTCCGATTGGCTCGGCACTGCACAGTCACACGTGACGCGAAAGTCCAATGATACTAGTCCGATGACGATGATTTCAAATGAGACATGACTTGGAGGGTAGTATTCAAAACTCCGGCTCCGATACCAACTCGTAACACCCCAAACTAGGCGGATATTACAGTGCCGTGGACCCCCGACTGGGACCCACCGAATGAAAATGAATGAATTACACAGTAAATGTAGTACCGAACCACATTACAACATCAATTACTCCGATGAGGAGTTTTATACAACACACCTGTGATAAAATAGAATACATGTGTATCTTATGTGACGATAAAATACACAACATCAATGAAATGAGCATTCAAACGGAATGTCTGCAGCGGAATAAATAAAGGAAACACAAATGACCAATAAATGATCGAGCAGATCGGGCCCCTACTAGTATGACTGTGTCTACTCGCCGTAAACATGATCTTCCAGTGCCTTTGCCTTGCCGTGACTCGAAAACAAAATCCCCAACGGGACTGCCATACGTAACAACAATCCTCAAGAGTTGAAATTACACAATCATGAATTAATCAAGTGATGAAATATTCTTAATTATGAATTACGCCGAAGAGGAGCATCATAGTACGCCTGTAATGTCCTCGTGCAAGTGTACAAGACGAATGACCGACACACCCGTCCTTGTACCTAATTAGTCTCACGGAGGTAAGCTGCCACTGTGCACGGTCCGATGTATCGGTGAACCTAATACATGACCATCATGTGCCCGACTAAAAATTCCACACACCACACCCGGCCACGCAATATGAACCCTAAGGTCACATGAGCGAGAATGACCATGATGAACACCAATGAATAATAATTAGACAAGGCCAAGATGACTCACCGAAATGAAAGTAATAGTGACGTGATTGACAAACCAATGAAAAGATTTGGAACCGTCGTTCCTCATGACTGAAATGATTATTCGACACTTACAAGTCTCAAAATGATTAATATTATGATGAATGAATTATGATTATGAGCAATCAACAACAAAAGGAATGAGTATCCTTTTAACCGAGTAAGATTTAACTTACACAATACCGATGAAGAATGTCCGTCCACGAACAACGTCCTAACCAAGATACCGATCGCTCGAACAACCTTGAATAACAATAATTACCAATAATCGTTCAATACACGTATCAAACAACAAAACACGACTAACCCAAGGGTCGAAACAACGATAAACAAACTCATAGGCATTCCAACGAATACATAACCGACCGCACAACTTCGGAAATATCCAATCCCGAATATGTCGAAACCCACACCAAAATGAGTATTTATAACTAACAAAACACTTCAATGATATCAATTATCAATTAGGATACAATAATTAATGATTATAACGACATCAATCGGAAAATCCCCAATTAACCAAGTCAACCCCAAGGGTTCTTGAAAACAATTCCGAAAATAACCATTAAATCCGGAGGAATATATTTATCCAAGTAGATAATCCATAACTTAACATATCCCAATGATAATCCAAGCTTACACGAAGAAATCGGAAGGAAAACCCAAAAATCCGAAATTCTAGATCCAAGAGATTAATACCTTTGATTCGATGTGATGAAGATGATGAAATGATGATCAATCCGAAAGATGAGCTTGAAGATGATGATTGATGATTACACCTCGAAGAACCCTCTCCGAATCGCTCGAAATCGCCCAAAAATACCGAAGGAGTGAAATGAGATGAACAAATGAAGAAGTCTGACTAATCGTCCAATTTATACTCGGCCTGTGTTAGCGTCGCTAGCTCCTTGTGCATAGCGTGCGCTAACGATTACTTTGGGTAATCCAAGACCCATCGTCCGAACACGGTAGCGCGCCACGTACCTCTTTGTAGCGTGCGCTACGGCCATACTACTAGCGTGCGCTAATATCCATTGTTAGCGTGCGCTAGCGAAATACTTGACGCCAAGATCGAGTCCGTAAAACCATATGCCCTCTCGATCTAACTCGATAGCGTGCGCTACAACCATTATTTAGCGTGCGCTAATATATCGGTTGCGACGCTAACAACAATGCATAGCGTGCGCTATGAATAAACCCGGTGCGATCCAAGAGCCACCGGACTCAACTCGATCCGCCCTAGCGCGCTACTCCACACATATAGCGTGCGCTACTACGACCTGTTAGCGCGCTACTTACCACTCGTAGCGTGCGCTACAATTATTCTCACCGCACCCAAGACCTCCGGATCGGCACCAAGGTAGCCTTAGCGTGCGCTAAAGCTGAGCGGTAGCGTGCGCTACCTATACCCAATTAGCGTACGCTAAAAGGAGTATGTAGCGTGCGCTACTCCTCAAGCACAGCCTGCAACGAAAATGACAATGATGATAAACACGGCATGAAACTCCAATCAGATTAATGATGAATGACGATCGATACCCGATACAATTACTCTGAATGATGAATACCATGACTGAATATGAGTGACAAATGATCAATAATGAATGAAATTACTGAGTATCAATTACTGAATGATAAATACTGAATGATAATTACTGAGTTACAACTGGGTATTACAGTTATAATCACCATTTCGATTAAGGTATGTATTTTATTGTATTTTTTATTGTGATTTCGAAACTTGTATTATTCATGTTACATTCGATAGCTTTTATGTAAAACGATTAAGTTTTATGATGATAATCATTATGATTAATTGTTTGTTGTGATTTCATTTATAATTTGAACAATATTAGTTTGTTGGATTAATATTGGAAAATGTATACATTTTCAGGATGGACAAGAGTTGGATTGGGTTACGAAAATGGGATCCAAGTGTAATGGATGGGATGAAGCAGTTTATGAGATTTGTAAAAGAGCACGACAGTGGTAATACGTTGCACTACTGTCCATGTAATAAATGTAGATGTCGCAGTGATATGTTTCGTTTTCCATTTGATGAGGTCTGGGAACACCTAAAGAAGAATGGTTTTGGAGTAAATATACATGTTGGATATACCACGGTGAAGCACCGACTCGTTATTCCGTATGATCACGGACAATTTAGTGGTAACGACGGGTTCACCGATCCGAAGAGGAGGTTGATTGATGATGTGTTTGGTTTTTCCGAGACGTTTGTACCAACCGAGAAAATGCCACGACCCCGTAGACCGTTGCCTTGCAATCGCTGGGCTTGACAGTACAATAAGCTAATTCAACTCCAATGCACTTCTATACCTGTGGTGTAACATGACTGTTTGATTGTGTCATGGAAACGATGAGATTAAAGGTGGAAAACAAATCATCCATCAAGTCTGTAGATGATTACTTGGAGCTTACGAGTAATATGCTTCCACAGGGTCATCATCTTCCTAATACATATTCAAAAATGAGACGAATTTTGAAAGATCTTGGTCTTTCCTACATTAAGATCCACGTCTGCATGTATGATTGTGTTCTATTCTGGGGGCATCCTAATGAAGACCTCACGAGATGTCATGTATGTGATACAGAGAGATATAGGATCACTCCTTCTGGAAAAGAGAAACCGGTGAAGGTACTTTGGTATTTTCCACTGAAGGATAGGTTGGAACGACTTTTTATGTCTCCTCACATGGCAAAAGCAATGAGATGGCATGCCGAGCCGCGCACTAATGACAGGGATACTATGATACACCCTTCAGATGGAGAAGCGTGGAAGCATATAGATAGGGAGTATCCGAATTTTTCTTCAGAAATCCGAAATGTGAGGCTCGGGATTGCATCTGATGGTTTCAACCCTTTTGGTAACATGAGTCTTTCATATACCATATGGCCTGTTGTAGTGATTCCTTACAATCTTCCTCCGTGGATGTGTATGTGGAAGGAGTATAATATGTTGACCTTGTTAGTCCTGGCCGGATATCCGGAAAGTGTATCGATGTGTATATGAGACCTTTGATAGAGGAGCTGAAATTGTTGTGGGAGCAAGGTCATCCCACGCACGACGCTTATTCGTCCGAGACATTCTACTTGCACGCCATGTGTATCGGCACTATTAGTGATTTTCCCGCATATGGAATCTTGTCTGGATCTGTTATTAGCGGATATAGAGGTTGTCCAAAGGTGTTTGAATGCAGATTGTGCTAGGTACCATCAGAGGAAAGTTATCCGAATGCGTCATCGGATATGGCTTGAGAGGGAACATGAGTGGCGTATGGATGCTGCAGCATTTGATGGCACTGTAGAAATGGGCGAGCCACCACGACAGTGGACAGGTGATGAAATACTATCAATTCTTAATGAGTACGATTTTGGTCAGCTTAGCAACCATCCTGATGTGATTGCAGCAACCCCTGAAAGGCCCGACAGGTATAAGTATTGGTCGCACAAAAGTATATTCTGGGAATTGCCTTACTGGTCGAAGTTACTGATAAGGAACTTCTTGGATGTCATGCACATTGAAAAGAATGTTTGCGAAAGTGTGGTTGGGACAACCTTAGGTTGGGATGGAAAGACCAAAGACGGGCCAAAAGCACGCAAAGGTTTGGAAGAAATGAGCATAAGAAAACATTTGTGGTTGAAAACTGTCAAGGGAAAACAAAAAATGCCTAAGGCAGCTTACACCATCAACTGAAAGCGAGAACCGAGATATTTTTCTTTGGATAAAGATCGCTAGGTATCCTAGGGTATCTTTGGAAATGTAGGAAGATGTGTTAATTTCGGGAGAACAAGTTAAGCTGGTTTGAAGAGTCATGATTGTCATATCCTACTCCAACGCCTATTTCCGGTATTTATTCGACCGTACTTACCAAAACAGTGGTCGAGCCGTGTGTTGCATTGTCAAGATTTTTCCGTAAATTATGTACGAGAGAAGTCAAGAGATCTGATTTGCGTAAAATGCAAGATGAGATCATCTATATCTTGTGCAAGTTTGAGCGAATATTTCCTCCAAACTTTTTTGACCTCATGCCTCACCTCATGATCCACCTTCCCAGGCAGTTATTGGTCACTGGTCCAGTTCACTACACGTGGATGTACCCGATTGAAAGGTAACATAATTTTGTATGATATATATATATATATTGTCAAATTAAGTATGATTTTTAACACAATGACAATATTACATGCAACTCGGTGATTACAAAGACTCCGTGGCCAATAAGTCTGCACCAGAAGAATGCATTGCAGGATCTTACCTTGCGTCGGAGTGTATTACGCATATGAAGTTGTATTTGGGCACCTTCGAGCCCCCTTCCCGCTCTATTCCAGCAGATAAAATACAATTCAATCTTTCTATCATATCCACTGAGGTTGACGTTTATGGGAGGTTGCCAGGAAGACAATTAGACCCGTACGAGTCATGAATTGCACATTGGTGGATATTGCTCAATTGTCCAGAAGTTCAGTACTGGAAAGACATCCACTTCTCATGCGATATGGTGCGAGGTGACACTAGATTCCACAATGACACTTTTGCCGACTATTTTGGAGAATGGGTATGTATACATTCAATTGCTATTGCATTTTGGACTTAATATATTTTTTTACATAAAAAGTTTATTTACGACAGATGACACACATACAAGATGACGGACACCCTAACTGGTCGCGTGAACTTATGCTTCTTTCTACGAAGCCGGTTATGTCAAGAATTTATTCGATGGCCAAAGTCAACGGTGTCACATTTGTATGCCTTGAGAGAGACTAAAAAAGAAGATGTCAAAATTCTGGGGTTATGATAGATGGTGGATATTACGGTGTTCTTTTGGAAGTGGTAGAACTAATTTACGGGGAAGGCATGATAATTTACTTGTTTAAGTGTCGATGGTACGACACCAGTCTTGGAACCGATATGCAAGACGACTACGGGCTGTTATCTGTTGACACTTCCACTTCATGGTATGAAAGTGATCCTTTTGTATTTGCTACATCAGCAAAGTCGGTGTTTTATTTGGACGAATTGGTGAAAAAGGGCACATGGAAGGTAGTGAAGGTTGTGACAACGAGGAATATTTTTAGTGCTGCTACACTGGGAGAAACAACAGGTACTGATGACGATGATGCTTATCAAGAGCCAAATGCAGCAAATATTCCACCATCAACGACAATTACAATGAATAATGTTCCTGAAGGACGAGTCGTCCGACTCATTAGTCTTTGCCGCGGGTACGTTGACGTTGATACAAACGAATTAGAGGAAAATTCTGATGACGATAATGTGGACGACTTGAGGCATATGTTGCCGGATATCAACTCAGATAATGAGACAGACTGTAGTGATGACTCAAAGTATGAGCCATAAATTTAGTAGATGTATATTTTCATTTGTTAAATATAATTAAAAAAAATAGTAATAATAATAATCATAATCATAACATTAATATAATATCAATAATATTATTAAAAAAAACCGGGGGTTTCGCCGACGACAAGATCTCGTCGGCTAAAGTTTTTTTAAAAAAAAATTATACTTTATTCGACGACATATAAAACGGTCGTCGGCTAAACCCCAGCAATGACCCGACCGTGTTAGACAACACGGTGGTCGATCATCTGATGTGTTTTCCCCTTCTGGGCAGGTGCGACACGGCCCGTGTCCTCTGACACGATCGACCAATTTTTTAAAAAAAAAATTAAACTTTAGCCGACGACTTATAAGAAGGTCGTCGGCTAAACTCCCGACCGTGTCCATCGACATGGCCCGTGTCGCACCCGCCCAGAAATTGAAAACACACTGTTTGCCTGCCCGACCGTGGGGGAGTTCCGCAGCCTCTAGTAAGGCGGATCCCGGCACACTATACATATCTCAGAGCAGCGTTCGTGCCCGCCAGATACTAGAATCTACCGGCATGAACGCTGACAATTTTTATAGGCAGACAGATGAGCCTGCTACACTAGCGCGGTGTTTATCCTTTCAGACACCACGGCCAACCCCCTCGCAGTCGGAGACTCGTATGCCTTCCATCCACCGACCCACGTCTAGCCCTCACACATCAGGAGATGTACGGAGTTCCTCGTCCGCGGTGCCCCACGGTCCGCCGCCGACTCTATTCATGCCTCCGATGGTTCCGAGTATTCCAGAGGTCGATGAGACGGGAGCCCGAGTTCCCGTTCGATTGATTAGCCCTGACGAGGCGTACGTCTACGAGTCTTGGCCAGACAACATGTTTTGGCGGAGTTGTCGGGTTTCGAAGACGAAACTGTACGAGGAGATAGAGAGGGAGAAGGAGAAGGGGAAAAATGTAGTCGAGGAGGAGAAGAAAAATAAGAAGACTCGTGGCCCAGCAAAGGGTCTGGCGCTCGACTCGTACGTAAGTAAGCATGGCCGTTATGAGATTCCTCTAGACAGACACGGCCGGCCGGTGATGTCTTCTGACGCTGCGGCGTCATATAGCCATAATGTTGGCTTTGTCATTCGGGATAGAGTCCCCGTTTTGTGGCCCGATTGGGCGGACGTGCCGTAGTGCGTGAAGGATGCTTTGAATAATGCTATGTCGGTAAGTTAATAAATATTTAATAAGTGTTTTTCAATCAACACGTAGTTCTTGAAAATGCAATATGTGATGTTTTTAAATTATTGCGTATTTATGTTGTTCATAGGTGTGGTTTGTCATTCCCGACTCTCTACTACGTACTTGGTGTGACGAGGTGCAGTCTGTCAAGTAAGTCATTTTAATTTATTTTGTATCTACATTGTTTGCGTAATTTTCTTCTTACGAATGATATATGTTGTGCAACGTGTGTTGTAGGTACAAATCTTGGAAAAATGAGATGCACATATTCTGGACAGCCTGGGGTGATACCCGAGAGGCTACCCCGGAAGAATTCAAGTTCCGGGAGTACGAGTGGAAGTGGCTACGCGCCCATTTTCGCAACCCAGAGTTCATGGTATGACTAAAATACCCTCATTTCATTCTTCCTCTTTCAGATTTTATTTTTTTGAATTCTAAATATAAACTCCATTTTTTTAAATTAATGTTTCAGAATATAAAAAATACTTGAAGTTCCGGTTTTTTTAAATTAGAAAAAATCGAAACTTCATGTATTTTTTTAAAATTCTAGAATATTATTAATATTAAAAAATCGGAATTTTTTTATTCAAAAGTGGAAATAAATTATTTTAATAAAAATAAAAATATGAATATTGTATTTTATTTATTAAAAAAATGCTAGTATTTAATAAAAAATAATAATATTTCAGTTTTTATTTTTTCGGAATTCTAAATATAAACTCGGTTCTAAATGTTATTTTTTTGCAGGCGATTAGCTTGACCAACACGACCAATCGTGCTGGTCTGACTAACCATCACAGTCTGGGTTCCCGGTCGTTAGCCAGAGTTGCGCACGAGGCCATTTCTTCTGATTCATTGGACGCATTTGCCTACGTGACTCAGAAAGCATTTCCGAACCGTCCCGAGGAGTATGTAAGTCTTTTTTTATTTTATTTTAGTAATAAAATAAATGCCTTTGTATCATACTTTTATTGATATTCAAATATTTATTTTCATATTAACTTAGGAGCGTGTGCGGGAGGAGTCTCAGAGGATGCTTGCTGAGATTGCTCGGGAGCAGTATCCGGACTTAGCGGAGACTGACCTCGATTCTGCCATTGGACAGATCGATCAGGCCGATCCTTATGTTCGCGCTAGGGTGTGGGGTACCGTCTACCCTCCTAGAGGTAGTCGGTACCGCACTAAGATGATGGGAGCCGAGGGTCACCATGTATTGAAAGATACCCCCGGCTTCCAGCGCCCTCGCGGACGGGATGCACGGACTGCCTATCTCGAGGAGCAGTTAAGGGCGGAGAGGGAGCTCCGAGCTGAGAATGAAAGGAGGACTCAGACGCGGTTACATGAGAGCGAGCGGAGGACTGAGTCGCGGTTAGAGAGTTTCCAGAGACAGCAGCAGGCCATGATGGACTATATGATGACGCTGACTCAGACCATTACTCAGCCGGATCGCAGTACCGCTCCACCGCGTTCTCTCTGGATGCACTTATCTTAACATTTCGTGACGAGGATCTAGGGGATGGTGGTAATCCTTCTACTACTATATTTCGGCATTTAGATGATTTTGGCAGTGGATTGTAGTTGTGTTGTTGTAGTACTCTTGTATATTTATATTTGTGTTACAATTGTGTAAGTGATTTTATTGACGCTACTAGTATGTTGATGAAACTAGATGTCCTCCCGTGCGATGCACGGCGTATAATGTTAAATATTTTATTATATTAATAATATATGATCGAATTTCAATAATGTAATAAAATTATTATAAAATATACATGAGTCAGTATACACACATATGTACATATACTATTATTTGATTTAATTTCATTTATAAACTCTTATCATGTGATCTAAGGGCAGATGAACGAATCGAATCGAATCAATGGACTCGACTCAACTAAATCGAATCGAATGGACTCGAACTAAATCGAATCGAACTAAAAAACTGAAAAATAAGTCCAAAAGAACAGTAGGCCCTGATATTGTTGTTGTTGTATTATCAACTTTTATTAAAAGTATACAACTGATATTCTTACTAATATATTTTTTATATGATTTGACATTAATGTAATATTTTACTATTTTATGATTAGAACAAAATAATTCTTAAAAATCAAATAATTGTTAAAAAGCTATGAAAATAAACTAAACATATATTTTTCTTCAATATTCTTATATTTTTATATTGAAATATTTTAATCATCTAAATACATTATAATTATATTTATATTACTCTATATATACTATATGGATGTCAAATTAAAGAGAACGAAGTAATAAATAATTTGATATATTTTTTCAAAAATAAAATTGATGCATAAAAATTATAATTATTGAAACTATTAGCTTAAAATAAAAGGAATAAAATGAGAGAAATTTTTTAATTGGTAGATAGCATATAATGGAATAACCCTCTAACCCCCTCCCAAATTAAACGTCCATTTTTTAAGATTTTTAAAAAGATGATTAACGTGGAGATGACACATATTTTCTTAGATTTTTTTGCGACTCTTTTAATATTAAGTATAGATGTAAAAGTTCGATATAAAATATATAAACATGACAAGAATCTATATGATCATTGTATATTTATTTATATTAATATACTAATATAATTACTTATCAAGATACAGCGAAATAACATCATATATTTTTGATAAATATTTAGATTAAAGTCACACATTTTATACTTAATAATATATCAGGAGATCCACAATGATATTAATTTATTAGGTATAGGGTAATAAAGTATATTATTGATCTTGTAAAAGATAGATTTACTTCAAGGAAATTATTTGAAAATTATCTGATTTTTGTATTTTATATACAAATAATTTAAAATCAAGATATAATGTAATAATTATTCAAAAACAACTTATATTCAAAAAGGAATATTTTAATTATATATATGCCTAATGAATGTTAAATCAAATATCATAAAAAGAAAATTAATTTAAAATATTAATAATAAAAAATAGAGTTCAGACGATAAAACTATTAACTTTTAAATATTGAGAGAAAAATAAAAAGAGAAAAGAAAAAAAATGATTCTCATTAAGTCTCATTCAAATGTGTAGGAGTTGGTGTATTTTTAAAAAGAAAAAAAAGATAACTAATCCAAAAAATCTACATAAAGACACATGTCATGTACAACTCTCTTTTAATAGTAAAGTAGATTAATGTTCTTGAATGTGTTGTGCGTTGTGATGCATATAATGTTGGGCATATTATTAATGGTATTAGTTGAATGTGTTGCGCGTTGATTGTTGTTGATAATGAGAGCTGCTGTATAAAAATTGCAGGTGCAAAAAATACAGGTTTTGGGATCCCAAAATCTGAATTAAATTTTTTTTTTAAAAAAGGGTTTTAGCCGACGACATATAAGACGGTCGTCGGCTAAAGTAAAGGGTTTTAGCCGACGACCTATAAGAGGGTCGTCGGCTAAAGTAATTTTTTTTTTTTAAAAAGGTTTTTAGCCGACGACCTATAAGACGGTCGTCGGCTAAAATAATTTAATTTTTTTTTTAAAAAATGATTTTAGCCGACGACGTATAAGACGGTCGTCGGCTAAACTCTATTTTTTTTTTAAAAACGATTTTAGCCGACCGTCTCGTTACGGTCGTCCGCTAAACTTTTTTTTTTCCCAACAGGTTTAGCCGACGACCGTGTAGTAGTGGTCGGCTAATTTTGAAACATTAGCCGACGACTGCACAAAAGTCGTCGGCTAAACCTTGTCCGACGAATATCGGCCGACGGTTTTTTAGCCGACGGCTGGCATGATTAGCCGACGACTTTGGGGTTTAGCCGACCACTTGAGGTCGTCGGCTAAAGTATGATTTTTGGTAGTGACTCAACACTTGCGGTTGCTACCGGTAAAAGCAAAGCAAGCTTCACAAGCTTATAAACCACACGGTAAGTCTCATTCTTTTTGGTTTCCACAAGTGTTGTTGAAAGATCAACAAGCCCTTTCAAATATAAAAAACGAGAATCTAACTTAACATCTATAATATAATTAGTCAATTGATTGCGGATAGATGATTCATGTAACACCCCAAATCTCATAAGAGACGTTACACGCCGTAGAACCTTCATAAGGTCTACCAGGCTAACACAAGACACCAAACTCACAAAATTAATATAACTGTATATATTAAAATATAACTTAATATATTTATGAAAATATTATCTGATTATTTAAATATACCTGAAAATTATAATATGATTTATAAATATATATTATAATATAAAATAAAATATATATTTTGTTATATTATATAAATTGATTTTTTTATATTGAATTAAAAAAATAATATAACTATATATATTAAAATTATATAACTTAATATATTTAGAAAAATATTGTCTAATTATTTAAATATATCTAAAAATTATAATATGATTTATGAATATATATTATAATATAAATTAAAATATATATTATGTTATATTATTTAAAGTGATTTTTTTATATTAACTATTAAAAAATTAATATAACTATATATATTAAAATATAACTTAAAGTATTTATAAAACTATTATCTGATTATTTAAATATAACTGAAAATTATAATATGATTTATGAATAAATATTATAATATAAATTAAAATATATATTATGTTATATTATTTAAATTGATTTTTTATATTGACTATTAAAAAAATTAATATAACTATATATATATATTAAAATATAACTTTATATATTTATAAAAATATTGTCTGATTATTTAAATATACCTGAAAATTATAATATGATTTATGAATATATATTATAGTATAAATTAAAATATATATTATATCATATTATTTAAATTAATTATATAAACTAAAATGCTCAATCCGTCCTTTATCAAAAAGGACTTAATTCATATTGATGGGTAAAATGGCCATTTATGTCATTCAGATAGTTCATTCAGAAAAGAAAGAAACAATAAGATATTTTTTCAAATCAGACAGATTAATCCACTCAGACACCTTAATCCATTCAGAGATTAATGGAAAAAAACTAAACAGCCCCTAAGTCTCAAAGTGGAAGCAAGACAAATGATTTTGCTCTACTTCAAGCAAAATTTATTACTCTCGAAAAACGAGAAAGCGAACTTGAGACCATTCTGAAATCTTTCGAGAAATCATCTAAAAGAATGGAAGAAATTCTAAGCACTGGGCAACATGCTCATGATAAAAGTGGCTTAGGATACAACTCATTTTCCAACAAAGGGAAAACTAGTACTGTGTTCGTCAAGAGTGTGGAACACATTCCTGTATCGGAAGATACTCCTAGTCCTGTGAAGGAACCTCATGCACCGCGAAAAGCAAAGGCTGCCATTCCTCCCCCACAATCCTATTCAAGACAGCGGAATCAAAAGCCATTCCAACCTGTAAGGCGGACGCAACAGCATGCTCCCCGAGCATATCAACAGCGCCAACAGCCGTTCAGAAAGAAGGTTGTATCCAAACACCAAAGGCCCGCACAACAGTACTTTCAGTACAGCACGCCTAGGTATTGGATACAAGAGCCTCGTCATTCATCGCGACAGCAAGTTTCCACACAGTATCAACAACAGCGTTGGGAAACCAACTGGAGACCCAAAAGGCAAGCTGTAAGGCCAAAGAAAATGGCTCCACCTCCGAGACGGCATACGTACTGGATTAATAATAATAACCCTGATTTTTACATGCATAATGATTATCATGGATACCGTAACTACGTACATGCCCCACTAGATACCGCAAATATGTACCAAATGTAACCTACAGTAAACCAATTGCTGTCAGGAAAATTTGGGTACCAAAAGGCACTAACATTCACGGACCCAACAATCAAAGGGGACCTAAATCTACCTAATTTGTGTGCTACAGGACATTTTGGAGAAGGATATATGGTACTTCGACAGCGGTTTCTCCCGGCACATGACAGGAGATAGAAGCAAGCTATCAGATTTCGTAGAAGGTCGCGGTCCAAAAGTACGCTTCGGTGATAAATCTAAAGGAAGAACAAGAGGAAAAGGAAACATTCTTGTCGGAAAATTCAAAGTCACCGATGTAGCTCATGTTGAAGGCTTACAGTACAATCTACTTAGTATTAGCTAGTTCTGTGACAATCAGTTCTCGGTGAAATTCTATATAGATCACTGTAGAGTCAAGAACATCCTGACCAAAGAAGTTGTGCTCACAGAAATCAGATCAGGTAATATGTATATTGCTGACTGGATGCCTACGAGCTCCACAATTCCTTGTTCAGTTGCCAAAGGCACTACAGATCTAAGCTGGCTATGGCATAAGAGGATGTCTCACGTCAACTTCAAGACGATCAACAAGCTCTCAAGACATGGACTGGTTAGAGGATTGCCTAATGTATCATTCCAAAAAGATAGTGTCTGTGGACCATGTCAAAAAGGCAAGCAAATCAAGTCCATCCTGAAGAGCAAATCCTACCTTTCAACCCACAGAGTGTTGGAAATGCTACACATAGATCTCTATGGTCCTATAGACCCGGTAAGTTTGGGAGGTAAGAAATACTGTCTCGTTGTTGTTGATGATTACTCTAGGTATGCTTGGACAATTTTCTTAAGCAAAAAGAAGGAAACAACATCAAAGTTGCCCGAGCTCCTGAGAAAGCTTCAAAATGAAAAAAGGATCGAGTATCGTGTCCATTCTTTCCGATAGAGGTACAGAATTCACTAACCGCTTTATAGAGCAATACTGTTCGGAAAATGGGATAAAGCACGAATACTCAGCTGCCCGTACACCTCAACAAAATGGTGTTGCTGAGCGAAAGAATAGGACGCTGAAGGAAGCAACAAGGACAATGATTTCCGCAAGCAAGTTGCCACAACGTTTCTGGGGTGAAGCAACCAATACAGCATGCTACACTCAAAACCGATGTATCGTCAACAAGCACCACAACAAAATAGCATACGAGGTATGGAACAACAAAACTCTATTAGTTTTGTATTTTCACATTTTTGGATGCAGGTGCTATGTGTTGAACAATGGGAAGGATCAACTTAGAACCTTTGATGAGAAGTCGGATGAAGGAATATTTGTAGGATATTCCTCCGTCAGCAAAGCTTACAGGATCTTTAATAAAAGGAAGCTGACGATTGAGGAATCAGTTCATGTGTTCGACGAACCTCACCATGACCCTACAAGAGTAGAAGCTGTTACTCAGAACATCCAATAACTTTCCATCTTAGATCCACCAACTCCCATAGAACCTGTTGTTGACCTAGAAATCAACCCCGCAGCTGTAAAAATCGACGTAGATGAAGCCGATGCTGTACAAGCTGAAGCCGAAACTACAACAAGTCAAGATACAGTACGGGACCCCGAATTAGAACCCGACCAAAGATGGTTGAGAGATCACCTGCAAGAGCTGATCATTGGAAACTTTAATGCTGGTGTTTCTACCCGAAAGAGAATACGGAGTACACAAGGAAATGTACTGTGTGCACAAGAAGAACCAGATACTGAGATATCACCATTTCCTGAATGGAAATCTCAATCCGAGCTTAGAAGACTCAATATGTGCACTATTGCTGTATTTTTAGCCCAGTCCGAACCTGTTTCTACCATAGAAGCTCTAAATAATTCTCATTGGATAACATCTATGGAAGAAGAGCTTAACGGTTTCGAAAGAAACAATGTATGGTATCTTGTACCCAGACCTACGCATCAATCAGTTATTGGAACCAAATGGGTATTTAGAAACAAGAAGGATCGAAATGGACTAATCATAAGGAATAAATCAAGGCTAGTCGCACAAGGCTATAGACAGGAAGAAGGCATAGACTACGATGAAACTTTTGCCCCTGTAGCCAGACTAGAGGCCATTAGGATATTTTTATCCTTTGCCGCCCATAAGAGCTTCATTGTATACCAAATGGACGTCAAAAGTGCATTCCTAAATGGAGACCTTGCCGAAGAAGTTTATGTTGAACAACCATCAGGGTTTGCCAACACAGACGGCATAGATCTAATATACAGGCCAAGGAGAGCACTGTATGGACTTAAGCAAGCCCCTAGAGCATGGTATGAGACCCTGTCCCAGTATCTAACCGATAATGGATTTGAGAAAGGTGCTGTGGACAAGACCTTGTTCAAAATACAGGAAGACGATGACCTTCTAATGGTTCAAATCTATGTAGATGACATTATATTTGGTTCAACTAACCTTGCTTTATGTCAAAGGTTCTCTCATCTCATGCAAAGTAAATTTGAAATGAGTATGATGGGAGAACTTAGTTATTTTCTAGGTTTGTAGGTAAAGCAGTTGCCTACAGGGATCTTCATCAACCAGGAAAAATACAGCAAGGAGCTTCTCAACAAATTTGGAATGAATACTTCCAAATCGTCGTCAACCCCCATGAGCACTTCCGTGCAAATTAGTGCTGATGAAGGCGGAAAGCCGATTGACCAATCACTCTACAGGAAGCTTATTGGCTCGCTCCTATACCTAACGGCTAGCAGGCCCGATATCCAGTTTGCTGTAGGAGTGTGTGCGAGATATTAAGTAGCACCCAAAGAATCACACTTCAATACAGCTAAACGAATCCTGAAGTATATTAAAGGAACAGTCGATGTAGGACTGTGGTATCCTAAAGAAGGCGGATTCGATTTAGTTGGCTACAGCGACTCAGATCTCGGAGGCTGCAAACTAGATAGGAAGAGTACAAGTGGAACTTGTCACTTTCTTGGACCTAGACTTGTTTCTTGGTTCAGTAAGAAGCAATTGGCAAACTCACTTTCCACGGTTGAATCAGAATACTATGCTGCTGGTAGTTGTTGTATGCAGATCCTTTGGATGCAGCAACAGTTGTCAGATTATGGGATTGAAGCCAAGGAAACGCCAATCATGTGTGATAGCACGAGTGCAATTGCAATAACGCACAACCGTGTATTGCACTTGCGCACTAAGAATATCCACATGAAGCATCACTTCATTAGGAATCATGTCGAGAACAAGGATGTTCGGCTAGAAAAAGTGCATACAGATATTCAATTGGCTGACATCTTCACTAAGCCTCTCGATACAGCAAGATTCAACATGCTTCGACAAGAATTGGGATTGCTACAACCTGACTCCCTGTAAGTATTTACTATTTTTACTCAACAATTGAGGGGGAATGCTGTAAGACCCAAGAATACAGTATCCACCATTAATTATCTGTACACTCAGAGCCTTCAATACAGCATTGTAGGGAACAAAGCTATATGAACCATCCTACAGCTGACGTGTGCAATAATTAAGGGGGAATACAGTATGACCCATGAATACAGCATTAATCCAAAAGTTGTTGTATGGAATTGAAACCTATATGTACCTTTTAAGGGGGAATGTTGTATCGTCGCGGATACAGCACATACTATGGGAATTCGCTTCATTATATATTATAATATTTCATTTTAAAAACAATTTTTGTCCACATGCCCTGTTTTCATGTCAAACGTCATTTACATTAAATGCCTTACACGACATCTGGACAATCGAATCTCAAAAGCCGTGATGTTTTCAAATTGTTTAATATTTAATACCGCCGTTTCAGGCATTAAGGGTAATATGAAATGTCAGAAGTGGGACCCGCTTCTATTTTAAAAATCAATGGATAAGTGTACCAGTTACACTCAGTCCATCGTGACCGTTCATTTTAAACACCGGTTCCCATCCCTTAAATCTGACCATTCGTTCTCTGAAAACCCTTGTTCGCCGCCTACTATAAAAGGACTGTAAATGCCATTTGAGACTCTTTACGCCTTCTGCATATTTTAAGAGCACTCAAGCATTCAGCCTACAAGATTTTTCTGTGTTAAACTGCAAATTTTTCTTGTATCTTTTTCCCGTTACTTGAAAATCATCAATGGCGTCTACTCAGACATCTTCCACCTCTCTCAATAAGTCACTCAACTTCATCAATGGACGGATCTTCTCCAGATCTGTCGTGATGGAACGCATTCACGCTGAAAGTGATGACGTCGATGCCATGGAGGTCGTCACTACAAAAATTCGTCAACAAGGCCTCTACCGCCTTGGGAGCCACACTGCCGAAAACTATGACGCTCAGCTGGTTGAGGAATTCTACCTCAATGTTGTACTTCGTTTTCTGCCTCTGTCTCAAGGAGGTCATGTCGCTGATATCACAGCCGTTATCCGTGGAGTGGAGATCCGTGTTGACTGAGAGCTGCTCCAAAACATCTGCAGGCTACCTTCTGATGGCCTGACTATGGAAGAGCTTGAGACCTTTGGGTCTCAAGAATTGCCGACTCAGTACTATGGCTTGTTCACCGGTTTAGCATCAGTGGAAGTGGTTCACACAACATGCCATAAGAAGAATTTTTGTTTACAGTTTGTTTATTTACATGATTTTTGCTGCCGCATTATTGAGAATCGTACAGGTGCTTTTGAGATGTGCACCAATCTCAGATTCAGGATGATGGTCGCTATAATGACCTGCGAGAAGGTCAATTGGTGTCAGGTCATCCTTAAGCATTTGCAGGAAGAGGTGTATAAACCTGCTACTCAGAAGAAATCGTTTGGTTTATTCTTAAACCATGTTTTGACGAAGTGCGGACTTCAGCAAACCGCAGAAGCAAAGAAGATCAGTTCGAGGATATTCCTAGGAGGCGTCAGGCCCACTGCCTTCAACCAGAGCATCCTGATTGCCAACAGACCCTTTATCCGGAATTTGCCGCTGTCTGCAGATCCGAGGGATGTTTCTTCTAAGTCCCAAAGTGTCGAATCTTCGAAGAAGAGAAAAAGATCTCACAGCAAAACACCAGTTGCTGTTGAGAAGCCAAAAAGGGCGCTAAGGAGGCTTACGAAAGTTAAAGCTACAGAACCCTACGAGGATGCTCCTATCGTGGCGCAACCCACTGATCAACTACCCCAGGGCCCAACCCCTGTGGAAGAGATGCCCGTTACTGTATCGACAGTAGATCCCAATCCCTTGGCGGCTACGACGGATACGAGGAAATCTGCCAACTCAAAAGACTCTGGCGAGTCGGCTGTCTGTTTGGAGCCAATAGCTACCTTTCCTATACGGGATTCCGCACCGTTCAGGATCCATCTTCCTCCGGGGTACCATCCCCTGTAAGGAATCCCTCTCCAATACAGGATCCCACACCTGTAGAGGAACCCCTTCCTACAGCAAACCCAGACGCTGTACAGGGTTGCTCCCCGGACACAATAATTTCCAAGACCCTGCTTTCCGTGCAGATTGAACAGTCATTCGAGCGGTTTCTCCAATGGAAGAGCTTTAGACTTGCTCGTTTAAATTTTGTACAATCGAGCGAGTCTCAGAACGAAGAGAAATTCGTTTTGGAAGTGACGGACACTCAAGAAATTGTTGTCTTGATCCAATGGGACAACATATTCGTTAAGGAGCTAATTGAGAGTCATCTGCTTGATAAGGCTGAAGCTAGAAGGAAAGGAAAATCTTCATCAATGGAAACTCTCGACAGTCCAAAATCCGATCCTGATTCCGACGACGATGACGACGCACTCCAGGATGGTTTGCGGATGAGTCGAGAGGAAGCCCAAGCCAAGAAAGATGAAGGGACATCTACCCACCAGTTGCCCCCTTCGCCACAGCAAGCCAAAGTTCCTGACAATGAGGATTCAGTCCCTCGTGTCGAGGAAGAAGAACATGTTTCGCAATAGGCACCCGAGCCTGCTATCGCCGCCGAAGAAGAAGAATCACGCGCCATCTAGCAAGAGGAATCAGTCCCTCTGCCGGAACAGGCAGATGCTGAGAGACACCAGGAGGAATTGGTCCCTCCTGTATCCATGTCTACAGAAATCACTTCGACACAGGAGGATGCCACACCCCCTGCTGCCGAACCCAAAACAGTTACTCCCGCCCCATCAACCGTCTTGGAATCCGACGACGGTACTATACCTAAGGATGTCCAACTCATTTCACGCCCTGACGGGAATTTGAGAAGGTTAAATGGAGTCGAGGACTTTGCCCAGCCAGACTCTCCCCGCACCAAAACAAGAAAAGAGTGATTACGTGCTCTTGGCATCCAAACTGTCTTTATTCAGGACGCAGTCAATGCTCTACACTCTGTAGAAAAGGCTCTTGATTGGCTTCACACATCTGTTATTTAAGAAATGACCTGGCTAAGGCATGAAGTCTCTCAAGTAGTCCAAGCCTTCACTGTCTTGCCACATGTCTTCAAGCAAGCTCTGAGCCAATTACAAGAGAAGCAAGAACAGATCCTGAGAGAAGAGGAATCGAAACTCCGCGTGTTAGAGGCTAAGACCGCAACTGCTCTGATCGAATCTGGTTCCCAACTGCAAGCCCATGACAAGAACATAAAAGATATGTCGCAGGTGCTCTCCTCCCTCGTTGAAAGAATGTCTAATATTGAGACGAAACAGGATGCTGCTTTGGAAATCCTGGAACATCTTGATGAAAAGGTGTCATACCTTGATGATGCCAAAAAGGGGGAAGAAGCAAGGGAAGCCGCTAGGAGAGCGAGGTTGCAGCAAGAGAAAGAGTTGTTAGCTCCGTTTGAAGACTCCATCACTGCAGACATAGCCCGTATCTCAACACCGAATGTGAGGATACAGGGAGAAAGACCAGAATTCCAGGATCCTAAGTATCCTTGGAAAAGCCTAGTTCGAAAGCCGCAATCTATGAACCTCCCGGCAGACCGACAACCTACCGCTGCAGAGATCAAAGAATGGAGGAGAAATGAACTGTTAAGATACTTTGTTGTACTTATCAGGGATTCCCCATTATTCAATAGATGCAGAATGGTGCAGGAATCCGCAGTGGAATTCAAGACTAAGCTGGAAGAAGGAACACTCCCGCTACAGCTGCAGATGAAATCAAAACACAAGAAAGGTGACTTTGTGACCCATCCAGAAGACTGGATTCTAGTCTTTAATAAATATTATGAAGGACGAGTAATCTATCAGAATCGAGACAAGAACGGTCACCAGAACTGGTGGCGAAACACCAAGAATGACCCTTCCAAGCGACCATGGAGACACTCTGATTTTAGGAGCTGAATACCTTAGTGTATTATTCGATTGTAATTTTACTTTCAAAACAGCAATCTTTTTACTTCATTTCAATATCAATAAAATTTTTGCCTGTCTTGAAAGATTACAACTCATAATCTACTGTGTTCTTATATATTTATAGTCACTTTACTTATTCTTACTGTATTCATATTTTGAAACCTATCTCATACACAAGATGTAAGAACATGTCTGCGAACAGTTCATAGTTTAAGTTGTATGCATCTAGAAAACAATGTAAGATTGTGCCTGCGCCCTGTTGTATCGAGATTTATTCGACTCGATAGGCGATCGACTACAAGGCCGAGCGACCGAGTTCACACCAATCAAACTATGGCTAGCTCGCCTAATCGTAGATACCAGCCCACCATCAGGTACCTAGCGATCGACTCCCAAGGCGATCGCCATTTGGCATCTGGCGATCGACTCTAGTGCCCGGTTAAGGACAACCGACCTACGCCCCGAACAGAAATGATCGCCCAGCAAAGTCATCGAAGACTGAATCTCAGAACAGCACCCACGTGCAGATCCAGAAATGGCGCTGACAGACAAGACCTTTGACTCCAGCCTATCACCTACCTCACCTACTGACAAGTCCGCCGAATGTTACGAAGTGGGACCGCCCGTGACAGTGACTCAGGACGCGTGCAGGCTCTCCATTGGACCATATAACTGGCTGCCAGCAGCAGCTGCGGACTTTAAGGGAACAAGCCCACGTGCTAAAAGACGATCGCCCGCTTATTATAATACAGCAAAGGCGATCGCCCGGCATATCCAAGTCCTATAAATAGAGAACCTCCTCCTATTGGAAAAAGGTTCCGAACTCATTCCACTTTCAGTTCCGAAATCATTCACGGAAATACAAAAATACACGCATACCATTAAGCTCCCAACTTTCTCGCCGGAATCTACCTTAGGATTTCTCTCTCAGAATCTCTCATCCAGAAGACGATCGGCAGAGGTAAGAAGTCTCCACAAGGCAGATTCCAAGATATTCATAAGCCCAGGAGCTCAAGCATACAGCTAATACACGCCGTGAGAGACTGTCGATCTTTCACCGTCGTCACTGTTCATCTCCGTTGTTACAAGAACTCACAGAGCATCATATCTGGTTCTTCTGGCAATCTACACGCTCACTAGCTAAGATAACAAGAATCTTTACACTCATTGTAATTGTATTCTTACATTAGTACTTGTATCCCCGAATATTAGTATTAATAAGATCTCGCGAGAGCATTCAAGCCCGAGACTAACAACCCCGGCAATTCTTGTGTTATTTACTTTTCCCACGGAAGTGTTCTCGCATTTGTTTGCTATCCATCCATTCCAGCAATATCTATCTCCGGATAATATTTTGGGTAGCAACAATTGGCGCTAGAGGAAGGGCATCTATACCTTCATTTTTCATTTCTACCATCCCGAAGAACACTCACTGTTCTCGGGCCATATACTTGAAGTGACACTCACTGCGCTTCAAAGAAAACCTTCAGAATCATGACATCCGCCGGTACATCGAAGAGAGCCACTCTCCGAACCGCCGGATATCGTATCCCGGCCCAATCCGAACCCCAGCTGACGACCGGGGGAAGCCGCGGCAACGCGAGACTCTCGATCTCGCACCTGAGGGATGGTCCCAACCTCTCACTCGACCAGTTCCAAACCGAGGAACAGATAGAGGAGGCTATGGCCATCCTAGAGGAGTGACGGAGAGCGTGCGCGTCGCCCGCAATAACTCCGTCGATCGTCCGCCGCATGGGAAAACGGAAGTTCAACGGGCTACTGGGCGAGCGATCGTCAGAAAGCCCCAATTCGCAAGAAAAGGCTCTCGTACGACCGGATGGATCCATATTCAATCGCTTGGGGCGCGACCCATCCTGGTGACCGGGGCATTCTGGTCCCGACCATGAAAAAACGGAATCCGAATCCGTCACCAGAAGTTCAGCCTACCCAACTCACATCCGAACGCAGGTCAGCCATCTAACTCCCGCCCCGATCGCCAGGGGATCAGTACTCGATCGCCTCGGCTCCTGCTCCGAGCACCGAGCCGCGAGCAGCCAGGCCACGGCGATGGCCGCTATGCAACGCCAGCTCGACGAGATGAAAGCACTCTTGGACACTGGGGCAAGCGCCAGCAGAAAGATCACCGGGCCGACCAAGCCACTCGCGGTCCACATCGAGCTCGCCCCCGTGCAACCAAGGATCGCCAATGGAGGGATTCTATGGCCATTCGCCCATGTTTAGACATCTCACCAAGGATATCCCCCCAACCTACGCGATCTTCCGCGCTAAGGCTGCCGACTTTCAGGCCAGGCAAAGGCTACTCACCCTCCACCTAGGCAAGAAAACGCCACCTCCTGTCTGAAAGATGGCGATCGCCAAAACAAAGAAGGTGATCGCCAAAACAAAGAAGGCGATCGCCAAGCCACCCGGAGATCTCAAGGCCTTCGAGGACATGGAAGCCCATCTCCTCCATACGTTCAACCGAACTCCGGCCCACATTTTCTATGCCATCAAGGGGCATGAACCGCTAAACAAGCCAAAGGCGATAAGAGACCACGGTCACCTGGACAACAATCAATATTGTGCCTACCATAAGAGTCCCGGCCACTGCACCAACCAATGCCGCGACCTACTCAAACAGCTCTGGAGATTGTTCGAGGAGGGCAAGTTGGACAGCTTATTGGCTTAGCCGAAGCCCCTATCAATCTCTATACACGATCGTCCGAGTCGAACACAAGCAGATTGGGAAGCTCATACGAGCCGACTCCTAGATCAACCTCGGCGATCGTCTCTACATGCTTCAATCAAGAGAAGGGAACCTCGGAAGTCTCTCCACGATCTCCCTCCTCATTGAAGAAACTGGAGGACTCATTCGCCATCTACAGTTCACCATCTAACGTGATGGACTAAGGCACGAGATCGCCTCCCCCGCACAACGTACACCGTCGAAGGTCGGCATCTACATGACAATCCGAGGTAGAAGAGTGCAGCCATGGTCCTGGTGGTCGATGGAACCGACTGCTTAGGCCATGCAAGGTCCCTTTGGGCCAAGATCGCCCGCCCTTCGTTTAAATACGAGGCCGGCGTAGTCTGAGGGCCCTCCAAAACTAATCAGTGGACACGATCGCCCGCCCTCAAAGGTTCATCATTCAACATGGTGAACCCGGACAATGCGACGCGTCACTACCCCCGTCTCAACGTACACCGTCGAGGGTCGCCATCATCATGGCGACCCGAGGTGGAAGCAGAGCTAACAAGCCGCGAACGTGGAGTTGAATCATCCGACGCTGCCCCACGCAAGGACTCCTCCAGACCAAGACCGCACGCCCTTCGTTTAAATACGAGGCGAGGCGCAGCCTAATGGAGGACCCTCACAATAAAATGAGTCACGAGACAGACAATGTCGTTCGCGCAAAAGACATGGTCATGGAGTCGGTCCATCGAACTCCGCAATCGTGCACGGTTCCTCAAGACGGACGACCGTCCTCGAGGATTCGACAAAGTTGAAGACCTCTCACTCAATGAATTATTTTCATCCCCTTACTTACACTAAGTGAATAAAAACAAGGGGGAAGAGTGCGGACCACCTACACGGCGATCGTCCCTATTCCATTACATACGGCGATCGTCATTAGTCAGATGTTTGTGCAGTGATCGAATTTGTTGTATAAGTTATCTTTATGAGTTTATCAATTCATTTGGAACTACCCTCGCAACGACCTCTCCTCACACATTTGTACAAAGTCAAACAAAGACTCAAAAATAGCAATCATTCAAGTGACAAGTCAGAAAGTCAAACATTCATTTCATTGCTTGAAGGATCAAAATACATGGTCGCCCGAAGGCCAAAATGCTACAAAGAGAAAACTACAAACTACGAGACAAAAAGCTAAAACAAACAAGCAAGAGTGAAGAGCCTCAGGCCCCCGCCTGGCCTTCGCCTTCAGCCGCCGGCTCGACCTGTGGCCCTTCCCCAGTTTCTGGAGCGGCCTCCATGTCCTCCGGAGCATCAGGATGATCGAGGTTCGCCGGAGTCGGATACCAGCTTAGATCCACGCCAAGCTCCGAGAGATTCAAAATCGGAAAGGAGAAAGCAGGATGGAGAGGATGCTCCAGCGCATACGCCTTGAAATTCTCAGCAAGAGGGCCGACCTCCAGCCCTCCCTTCTTGGCAGCCCGGATCGAGTCAGCGAACGCCATATAATAGGCAAACTCGCTGACAAACTCCAAGTTAAGGAAGGGATTGGCCTTGGTCGCCTCTACCTCCCCTTTCAGCTACGCCATCACCTTTTGCGACCCTTGGAGCTCGGCCTCCCCCGCAGCTATCTTCTCCCTCGACTCCGCCAGCTCGCTAGTTAACCGAGCGATCGTCAGCTTCTGACGATCGGCCTCCGCCTCAGCAACCTTCTGCACCCGTACGGCACTTGTGATTCGGTCCCGGAATCGGTCAACCGCCAACCGAGACATCTCGGCATCCTTCCTCGCCAGCTCAAGCTCTTGGCTCGCCCGCTTGGCTGCCTCCAAAGAGTCCTTCTCCATTGCCGCGATCTTGTCGGTGAACTCGGCGTTCTCTTTCCGAGCCGCCTCGAGATCCGCCTGCAGGCGAATAGTGGAAGGTCGCCCCTCAAACTCCTGCGCAGCCTGGACAGCCATGGTCACCGTCTGAAGAGAAAGGGCGAGAACAGCCTGCATCGTACTCCCCGATTGCTGACGAGCGATCGCATCTAGATCGGTCGTCCAGGCCTTCGGTAGAGCAGAAGCGGCCTTGCTGACATACTACGGGATGTCACAGGACTGGCGAGGAGATCGGCTCGCTAAGAAATCCAACACCATCGGCGGGCAAGATGGATCTGTGCGACGGATCCTACATCAAAACAACAAAGTTAACACAACTCCTACGCAAATGCAAGTTTCAACTCAAAAATGCAATCTACCTCTCAGCCCTCTCGGGGTCGCGACCGAAGTACGGTTTCCCTCGAGGAGTCTCAGCGTCAGCGATCGCCATCTCTCGCAGAAAAGCCGCAGAGGGCGGCTCATTCTCTGGAGAAAGAACGGTGATCGGAGGCGCGGCGATCGGCACCTCATTGGCGGGGGCAGAAACCGGAGTTTCTTCCGGCCTCGACCTTTTGCGATTCGTTCGAAGCCCCTCCTCCGGAACTCCCTCCTCAGCCACGATCGGCTCCACACGAGGCTCCGCCTCCGGAATAATTGGCAGCACAACAGGTGGGGCCCGAGACGACTTCTTGTGGCAGAGACGGCCCAGAACTCCAGGATTTGACATGGCGATCTCCGGTGGGGGCTTCAAAAAGCGAGGAAAGCGAACCTCTATAGTTAAGACGATCGATCAACAGTTAGATATTTTCCTCAAGTAAGGCGATCGCCTAGAAAGTGAAGGTCGCAGAAACTCATATCTGGTACCGAGAGATGTCTCGGGAAATGGAATAGCCGAGCCGACAACCAATGACTCTCCTTATTGATCCGTCTAGCGTCAAGTTCGTCGTCCGACAAGCTCCATATCCGCTCCCAGACAACCAGGAAATCAAAGGGCAGCTCCTCGATCGCCGGAATATGAAAACCTGCAAAACCGAAATCAAATTAGATCAGTTCAGAACACATCCGAACGAAGGGAGAGTCTAAACCCTTACCGGGATTCCTCTCCCGAAACTCAGTAGGGATCTCCAGCTCGCCCGAAGGATTGTCACTCGCAGAAGCCCTCCACGCGCCGGCGACCCAGAACCACTTCGTCGGATCTCCCCGCGCCTTATTCGGGACTTCGAGGATTACCCGACCAGATCGGCCCTGAATATGGTGACCTCCGACCGACCCTTTCTGAGCCGTCAGCTTGAACAAGTGGTTCATCTCTGACGGCGAAGGGAGGCGGTACAGGCGGTGACCGCCAAACAGAGTGAGAGTGCAGATTATCTGGAGCCAAGCATTCGGCGTCAGCTGAAGTGGCGCCACGTTCCAAGCAGCCAGCAGGTGGGAGACAGCAAAAGATAGAGGGAAGCGTAGCCCGGCCTCCATAATCGCCTCATTCACGGCGACCATACCCATCGGAGGTTGATCGGCTCGCTCATTCTCCGCCGGCGCAAGTATATCCACATCTGAAGGAACGTGGAACCTCGTCCTCCAGACGGCCAGGTCTTTCCTGGTCGCCGAACTCCTGATTTGGCCAAGCGACCACAGAGATCACTGCGCAGCCCGGAACTGCGACCGTTTGGCAAACTGGTAAGGGTAGGCGATCGAGTAATCCCGGAAATCGAATCTTGGAGACGACCGGCCAACTTCTCCATAATCTCAGCAAAAGCCAGATAGGCCCGGCCGAAAGCGCTATGCTGCTCCCAGTGGGCCCTAATCGCCAGATCTCTCTCCATCTGCGATAAATCTGTCTTGGCAGCTTCCTTAGCGACGTCGGCTTCATTAAATAAAGCCTCGATTTGATCGGCCAGGTCAATTCCGGCCCGAATAGCCTCGGCCGTCTCAGTGGAAGTCGAAGAAGGTCCTCCCCGAACAGTCGATGTCCCGGCGGCGGAACTGGTACCCACTCCATCTGATGATGACGTTCCAGCCATTCTCAAAGAAAGAAAGGAGAAAAGGATTTTTTCTTACCCAAAGATGAAATTGATCGACGATCGGCAGTCGAATCTCTCAGAAGCGTTCTTCAGCAAAGTCCTTCTTTCTCCAGTGATGAAGCGCGTAAGAGTTTTGACGCTGCGTCCTCACGTCCTTTTATAGGAGGCGAAAAGGACTCCTGTGCAATTAAGAAGAATCTCAGGGGTCGGAAGTGCAGCCGTCGCATTTATTGAGTCCCTCGAGACCCGCGTATGCATCTTTTCAAGGACACGTCAGTCGAGGAGTCATTAATGACCGTTGATATCCTCCAACAAAAGGCCGACACGTGCGCGGAGACTTTTCCATGCCCATTGCCATTTCCCGCGCAGTTTAGTGGCCAACCAGGTCGTCCAAATTCAGTTTCAATCAGCTCAATGACGATCGCCAGTTCAGTGCAACACAGAGTCGCTCATCGAAGTTCAGCGATCGCCAGCAGAACCACCTCACCCCACGTTTCCAACATAGGAGCGAGCTGGGGGGCAATTGTTGTATCGAGATTTATTCGACTCGATAGGCGATCGACTACAAGGCCGAGCGACCGAGTCCACACCAATCAAACTATGGCTAGCTCACCTAATCATAGATACCAGCCCACCATCAGGTACCTAGCGATCGACTCCCAAGGCGATCGCCCTTTGGCATCTGGCGATCGACTCTAGTGCCCGGCTAAGGACAACCGACCTACGCCCCGAACAGAGACAATCGCCCGGCAAAGTCAACGAAGACTGAATCTCAGAATAGCACCCACGTGCAGATCCACAAATGGCGCTGACAGACAAGACCTTTGACTCCAGCCTGTCACCTACCTCACCTACTGACAAGTCCGCCGAAAGTTACGAAGTGGGACCGCCCGTGACAGCGACTCAGGACGCGTGCAGGCTCCCCATTGGACCATACAGCTGGCTTCCAGCAGCAGCCGCGAACTTTAAGGGAACAAGCCCACGTGCTAAAAGACAATCGCCCGCTTATTATAATACAGCAAAGGCGATCGCCCGGCATATCCAAGTCCTATAAATTGAGAACCTCCTCCTACTGGAAAAAGGTTCCGAACTCATTCCGCTTTCAGTTCCGAAATCATTCACGGAAATACAAAAATACACGCATACCATTAAGCTCCCAGCTTTCTCGCCGGAATCTACCTTAGGATTTGTCTCTCAGAATCTCTCATCCAGAAGACGATCGGCAGAGGTAAGAAG
Source organism: Orobanche coerulescens (assembly GCA_033398695.1). Lineage (NCBI taxonomy): Eukaryota > Viridiplantae > Streptophyta > Magnoliopsida > Lamiales > Orobanchaceae > Orobanche > Orobanche coerulescens. Next base: position 39,225,490 of record CM065807.1, read on the forward strand.
TCTCCACAAGGCAGATTCCAAGAGATTCATAAGCCCAGGAGCTCAAGCATACAGCTAATACACGCCGTGAGAGACTGTCGATCTTTCACCGTCGTCACTGTTCATCTCCGTTGTTACAAGAACTAACAGAGCATCATATCTGGTTCTTCCGGCAATCTACACGCTCACTAGCTAAGATAACAAGAATCTTTACACTCATTGTAATTGTATTCTTACATTAGTACTTTTATCCCCGAATATTAGTATTAATAATATCTCGCGAGAGCATTCAAGCCCGGGACTAACAACCCCGGCAATTCTTGTGTTATTTACTTTTCCCACGGAAGTATTCTCGCATTTGTTTGCTATCCATCCATTCCAGCAATATCTATCTCCGGATAATATTTTGGGTAGCAACACGCGCCAATCAAAAGTTTTCAATGTAACTTTCTTTTGATAAAAGCTGAACTTGCCTACGAGCAGCTCTTAGTGTTAAGACAAATACCGAAGGCCAGAACATACGAAAGAAGACCAAGAAGTCTGCCCTTCTTCAAACCGCTAAATGTCAAAGTTTTGGCATCATCAAGGATGTTTGGATAACATCATAAGGTTTTATAAAGAAAACTCGGAAGGACTTGGTAAATAATCAAAAAGGGGGAAATTGTTGGGATAACATTCCCTGTATTGATTGTATTGTCAGAATGTTTTGATAATATGCCAAATCCTGGATACCGCCTCTAGCTGTATCAAAAAGTTGATCAAGTATCAAACCATGTATCGAAGACCTCTCGCAGTCCCAACCATACAGTATATTGATCATACATCAAAGAGTCCCGCAAAGCTAAAGTATGGAAGCTGTCTGGAATATCAATATAGTGATCCTTCCATACAGATCTCAACAGGACAAGAAGGAATCTTCAGTATTCGCTAGAAGTCAAGTCCCGTTGATAAAGAAGTATTTAAATACTAAAGGATAAAGTATTTAAATAATGTAAGTTAGAATATCTTCAAATCCCGCAATATCCGGATCTCAGTCAAATATCAGTTGTCGCAGAATCTTGCCCAATGGATATATTTCAAACGGATATATTTCAGAGGCTATATATATCTCCAGAGTTTGAAGATCATCAACAACGAAAGAACGACTGAAAATCTACAGATTATTCACGACTTACAAAAGAACAAAGCTTACAAGAAATATTCAGAGCAAAACATATCTCCCTAAGCTTTCTGCTATTCTGATAGAAGAGATATACAATGCTCAAACCTTGAACAACACATTATCAGATTAAAGCCCAGAAAGTCATAGATGTTGTTCAAACCCTGTTCTATCTTTGAACAAACTCATATCAGCCCCGTGTGGACTGAGGAATCATTGCTACTCCGAACTTTGTGTGACAGACTTGCATTGAAGAAGACGAAGCTTCAGAACTGTGTGTGAAGAAGCCAGTCAAGTGTTAGCTCAAACCAATCTGTGTGAATGGTTGAAAGCTAAGATCTTTATATCAATCTGTGTGAATGATAAATTGATTAAGTGTTGTTATAATTATGTATTTGTTTATGCAGTAATTATAATAAACTTTTTACTCCTGTGTGGAGGACCAGTGGACGTAGAGGGGTTTACCTCGAACCACTTTAAATATTGTGTTATTTACCTTCTGCCTTTATTGTTTTACTAAATGTGATTATTTAAGTATACACTGCACACCGAGTTGCTGTATCCTCAGCAACTTACTGTATTTAAGACTTCCGCTACGCACTCAGATTTAAAAACCATACAACTTGTTGTTTAAAACACTTTCCAAGCTGTATCCAGTATACTTAGTGGCCAACATAGAGATAGTGAACGCTACGAGCTAGACGTAGCATACGTAAGGGGGTCAATGATTTAACAGGCTGTCTAGCACATGGACGGCTGTTGGTGGGCTTGAAAAGATTCCCGCGGATGAACCCGGACAGTTTTGGGGTCAACGGGTGTTAACGTACGCTGAGGTATGTAACTAGCGTACGCTGAGGTATGTAACTAGCGTACGCTAATGAGTGTTGCTTACGTACGTAACTTGAGGGTGTAACGTACGTAAGCGAGTACAGAATGAGACAGTAAGCTACCATTGAATGATAGCATACGCTAAGGACGAATGGTAGCGTGCGCTAAGTCCATTACGTACGTAAAGCGTTGAGGCTAACGTACGTAAAGCTCAAGACATTATACATATGGACAACACCCCATTTCATTTCACTTCGTCCCTTTCACTTGTACTTCTTTTTCCTTCATTTCTAGAGAGTCTCCAGCCATCTAAAACACCTATATATTACATAGACTCGATCATTGAAGTTAAGAAACATCTTGAATTGGCATTCAAGAAACCGGAGTTGGATGCTACCTCTTGTCTCGGCGTTTCCTTTATATTAAGGTATGTTAATGCTACCTCAACCTTGAATTCGTGTTCTTAAGGATGTTATGAACATACTACCGGGATTATTAAGTTCCATAGATGACTTCTAACCGAACATCATGTTTTTGGAAGTTGGAATGTTCATGCTTTAGTTACCCGAGTTAAGAACATTATAGTTCGAATCTTGTTATGATGAACTAGTAAGGGAAGTTTTATGAGATTAATACACCCGTATTGAATGGTGTTTCCATAATGATCGTAGACTTAATGTTGATAACAACCTCAGATTTTCCGAACTACCTTTGAGGATTTATAATCGAGATTGGAGTAAGTTTTATGATGGCATGTTTAACCTGGAATTCGAAGACATCAACACCATAGGATCATTCAGATTCACATGAGTATTATATGTGCGAGTATAACGTACATTAAACTCTATGCATTACGTACGTTATACCCTCAGGCAAAGCAGTCGTCTGAAATGAGAAGAACTGTCAAATGCATGCTTAGCATGCGCTAAGCTTTGTAGCTTACGTACGTTAATGGGCAGACGTAACGTACGTTATTTAGATGTGTAACGTAGGTTATGAAGAGTATAGTTAAAATTCGGTCGTCTTTCTATGTTTTTGCTCGTGTGATTGATTGTTTACTTAATGATAGGATATTATGAAAGAATTCCCTACGATAATCTAGTGTTAAGCCTTTCCGATCGTCGTTTTCATTGGAGTTCCGGATTGTTCCAATCAACCGTATTTCTGGAGTATTCGCGAGAGATTACCAAGGCAAGTACCTTGAGATACGAATTATAACTACGTGAAATCATTGTTGCTGAAGTGTATGAATCATGTTATCAATATATGTATATATATTATATTGTAAATATATGTATGTATGTAGACATACGTATATATATATATATATATTTATATATGTGTGTGTGTGTATATATATGTATAGAAATATGTATATATATATATATGGAGATGAATGTTGGGTGATTAATACCAATGCTAGTCGACGTACTCAACTTGGATCAAAGTACATATGGTAAGGTTTGTATTTTCGATTGAGTTACGGTATAAGGATATATATGTAGTGTTGATTGGTAGTGCTGAAGGCTTAATGTGTTAAGTCTTGATGAATAACGTGCGAGTTGTTGTTTATTTTGCGTGGTTATGGACTGGGGAATAAATTGTGTGAATTGATGAACTGATTTGATAATTGTTGCAACGATTGACTGTGTACTTGATATTTGTAATAACATGTATACTTGTTATGAGAGACGTCATATTCGGGTGCCTCTGAGGGCGGGGCGCGTACGCCGGCCTGGTGTACGCTACAATGAGCGGCTCCATATGATTGGTGAACAACGGTCTTACCTAATGCGCGAGCAAGGGGTGGCTCCTATGGGAGTGATCACCGGTGCGGTGACATGTGCAATGGGTGGCCAATATAGTGGAGTGAATGCCGGTACACAGGTGTGCAAGAGAGGCGCCTGGCAGGCTTATTGGTAACGGATATTCTAGTGACAGCTAAGAACCGATACCAAACTATTTTCGAAATTCAAGTTTCTTTCGACTCATTTTAAAATATTGGTCTTGATATAGACTGCGTTTTGTGTTTTCTGAAAGTTTGTTTCAACTTGTTCTAAACATTGGTATCAGGTTAATTAACCAAGGATATTTGACAAGATTTACGAGGGTTAATTAATCAAGGGTTTTGAGCAGGATTTGTCGAATGAGAGATTGTGTCTTTGATTGATCTTGTGATGATATTCTATGAAATGTTGAGATGATTGATCTCGTGATGATGTTATTTGGATTGGGTCGAGAACCCCATGTGATGTTGTAATGATTCGCTTGTGACAGTGTTCTACAAATTGGGTCGAAGACCCGAATAACATTGAATTGGTTTTCTTGTAAGATTGTTTTCCACATGCTGGGTTAAGGACTCAGGGACTCTTGAAGTTATTTTCTAAAAGTATTCCCGTTCGATTTGCAAAACCCCAAGATAGCTCGAGTCAACAATAACGTTTTCAAAACTATCTTATTAAAATATTTCCCTTTAAAAAAAAAGGGTTTTCAACTAGACCTTCTGACTCATTGGGCTCGTTTGAAGATTCATTGGTGCTATTGTTCCATAAACGAAATTGATGGTATGAATATCTTTCCCTTGTGTAAATGAATACTCTTCTGTACTGGTTGTGTGAATGTGTGGAGCATGTTAAGGCTTCGCGGATGTTGAGTTTTAGTGTTGATATTTTTCATATATCTTATATGTTATGTACTTGCAATAGCGAAATTCCAGTTTGCTAACCCCCGAGTTTTCTGGGGTGGGTGCCTGTTATTGCACTCAGGTTTCGCAGCTTGGGAGCAGTCACATGATTGGCTTGGAAGGAGATGAAGAACAATGATGTTAATCACACAGGAGTCAGAGTCTTTCCTTTTGTTTCATCTTAGTCGGTATTTTCTCTTTTGGTCGAGCATTCACCCTTGTACGGGTGTAGTTTCATTAATTAAATCAAGTTGTCATTTCTTTCTGTGTTCAAGTTCATTATTTCCATTGAGTTGTAAATTACGTTGGTTTTTGAATTGTTTTATCACCTTATCGGTATGTCGTGTAAATAATTGACCTCGGTCGGTCAATCATTGAGTAGTCTTGTGAAGTTTTGCCTGGTAGATCCTTGTGAGAAGGGTCTACGGCATGTGACATTCCCGATCGAATTCTGGGGGTGTTACAGATATGGTATCAGAGCTTAGGTTTGCGAAAAACCTAGGTCGTTGGGTCAAGTCCATGTCTTGTGTAAGTCGCGCACGTTAGAGTTGTGATTAGTATCGTGGTTCCAACATCATCTTCAAGCAATCCGTGATGGTAAGCCTCCTGAATCGTAAGTCCCCTTGTATACGTATTTGATTATATTGTGCTAATGTGTTTAATATGAACTGAGGGTTAGAACTTTTTGGAGATTATATTGTTTTAGGATATTACCTGCGTATACGGTCCGAGTGAGAATGGTTACGTAGTATACTTCGGAAGTCGAACATATTTATCGGTTTCTGCATTTCAGTAGAATAAATCTTTGAGTGTTAATTTTATCCGCTGCGTGAGTATTTTGAAATGGATTTTGGTATTTTGCAAACTGAATTGTTATTTCATAAGACCGATTCCCTAAACCGAGTTTTGACATTTTAGTCTTGCACGTTATGACGGTAGTTTTATGACGGTATTTGATATTTTCCAAATGATTTTGTGAGTTTTGGAAAATACTACCGTCATCGGCCTTTTTGCGTTTTTTGAAATGGTTTTGTAAACGGTTTTTAGCCTGGTGGGGTTTGGCGCAGAATCCACGACATGTAATATTCCCAGGCCAAATCACGAACATTTTTAAGTGGTGTTTTGAAATTTTTTTCCTAACATTGTAAAACCCATGATTTAATGTAGTCATGTCAAATGGTCACGTATTTTGGTGAAAAATCCTTTCGATTAAATATTTTGGTAGAAGAGGAAAGATTTTCAATTGTAGTATTTGAAACTTAACACCTTTGAAATATTTCAAATTAGTTCGATTTTCAATTTTCTTGTACGCATTACTCGAAAATAAATTTTTAGATTCGTTGTATAAACTTCCTCTTCCAAAAAATTAAAGGACAGTATTTACAAGTTTTGAACGCAACGTGACTCGGCCTATGATTCAAAAAAATTGTTTTCATTAAAAGCATACGCATAATGATCGTCCTAGTCAAAGGACTGGAAATTGACTTCAGAAAATTTCGTGCCTTACGATATTACTGTTATTCTAAGGATGCTAATTAAACCTTGTGTTGATAATTGTGGTATACCACGACTGACTATTTGATAACGTTAAACGATACTATCTTCATTAGCATGACGAGCTTTGGCGGACGTAGACGTGATAATGGAAGCGGAAGCAGTGAGGTGGTTCGTACGACAACGATTCATGTTACAGTGAAGGAGTATCAAGATCAGACGATATCCTATGAAACCTCCTCACTGACTGAGCCAACGAGCGGAGATAAGAGACCGAGGACATCTGGAAAATTTTTGGGCGGTGAAGAGACTAAGATTCCCAAACCCCCCACATCGTTCGAACGCGTCGTCTTCGCGGTCGGGAGTGAGCGCTGGGAATCCCAAGCCAGCATCGGTGACTCCCGGTAATAAGAGAGTGTGCTTCAACTGCAACCGTAAGGGACATATTCGTGTAAATTGTCCCTCCCCACTCTTGACTTGTTATCGGTGCAGGTGTGAAGGCCATCGGGAGAAACATTGTGAGATAATTTCCGAATTGGCAAAGAATGCTACCCTGTTGGTGAGCAGAGCAAGTGGCCGGAGAATGTCCCGAAACCCTATATCTCTTTCTGAAGAGCCTAACATAGGCGAATGAAGATTTTATACTATGTCCTAGTCGTTGTTGTTTCCAACAATCGTGACTTTGATCGTTTTTCATTTCATTGCCTTTCGTTTCATGTCTTCTTAGTATGGAGGAACGTATCACCCGTACTCTTCTTAGTATTTTCGGTGTTGGGTGATTTTCATTGTTGGTGATTCATCTGTGATCCTCTTGAGAATTTTAAATTACCATGTTCTACTTAGCCTACCGTCATTTGAACGAATTTCAGAACTGTTTTGTTAGACTCCGTGAATTATTGTGGTGTATCCACATCTGAACGTGATCCTTGCAAAATTTTGTTCGAAAATATTTGTTCCCACTCGTGCAGTTAACATTTCCAATGTGTTATGAACTTGAATGCGGTTGGTCAAGCTCGACACACGATTTCAGGACGTCTGAGCCGTTTGTGATTTTCCTTAATTCTTGGAGATTTTACTTCTCCACCTCAACTTCTCATGTTCACATGTAATTTATCGCCTCGATTCACATACCAGATACTTGCCAGGTCCGATCATTGTATTTCTAGAACCTTGCATTCGCGCATTGCTCGTGATGTTTTGGGGCTGCGCAAGTAGTTATTTTTCATTGGTTGTTCCACCACTCTACTTTAAGTTTCGGGACGAAACTTCTTTTTAGAGTGAGAGTATGTAATATCCGGATAAATTGTTGGGTATTTTCGTCCGTATTTGAACCCTATATTACTCGAATTTGTGCTATCAATAATCGAAGTATGATCGTTTCCGTATTCGTATCCTCATACATGATAATATCAACTTTTAATCCTTCACATGCAACTACGTCGTAACGTATGCTAACAGGTCAGCGTAACTTACGTTACGAGCTAGAGATAGCGTACGCTATGAGCTAGACGTAGCATACATAAGAGGGTCAATGATTGAACAGGCTGGCTAGCACATGGACGGCTGGTGGTGGGCTCGGAAAGATTCCCGCGGATGAACCTGGACAGTTTTGGGGTCAACGGGCATTAACGTACGCTAAGGTATGTAACTAGCGTACGCTAATGTGTGTTGCTTACGTACGTAACTTGAGGGTGTAACGTACGTAAGCGAGTACAGAATGAGACAGTAAGTTACCATTGAATGATAGCGTACGCTAAGGACGAACGGTAGCGTGCGCTAAGTCCATTACGTACGTAAAGCGTTGAGGCTAACATACGTAAAGCTCAAGACATTATACATATGGACAACACCCCATTTCATTTCACTTCGTCCCTTTCACTTGTACTTCTTTTTCCTTCATTTCTAGAGAGTCTCCAGCCATCTAAAACACCTACAGATTACATACACTCGATCATTGAAGTTAAGAAATATCTTGGATTGGCATTCAAGCAATCGGACTTGGATGCTACCTCTTGTCTCGGCGTTTCCTTCATATTAAGGTATGTTAATGCTACCTCAACCTTGAATTCGTGTTCTTAAGGATGTTATGAACATACTACCGAGATTATTAAGCTCCATAGATGACTTTTAACCGAACATCACGTTTTTGGAAGTTGGAATGTTCATGTTTTAGTTACCCGAGTTAAGAACATTATAGTTCGAATCTTGTTATGATGAACTAGTGAGAAAAGTTTTATGAGATTAATAAACCCGTATTGAATGGTGTTTCCATAATGATCGTAGACTTAATGTTGATTACAACCTCAGATTTTCCGAACTACCTTTGAGGATTTATAATTGAGATTGGAGTAAGTTTTATGATGGCATGTTTCACATGGAATTCGAAGACATCAACACCATAGGATCATTCAGATTCACATGAGTATTATATGTGTGAGTATAATGTACGTTAAGCTCTATGCATTACGTACGTTATACCCTCAGGCAAAGCAGTCGTCTGAATTGAGAAGAACTGTCAAATGCATGCTTAGCATGCGCTAAGCTTTGTAGCTTACGTACGTTAACGTGCAGACGTAACGTATGTTATTTAGATATGTAACGTACGTTATGAAGAGTACAATTAGGATTCGGTTGTCTTTCTATGTTTTTCCTCGTGTGATTGATTGTTTACTTAATGGTAGGATATTAGGGACGAATTCCCTACGATAATACAGTGTTGAGCCTTTCCGATCGTCGTTTTATTGGAGTTCCGGATTGTTCCAATCTACCATATTTCTGGAGTATTCGCGAGAGATTACCAAGGCAAGTACCTTGAGATACGAATTATAACTACGTGAAATCATTGTTGCTGAAGTATATGAATCTTGTTATGAATATATGTATATATATTAAATTATAAATATATATATGTATGTAGACATACGTGTATATATATATATATATATATATATATATGTGTGTGTGTGTGTGTATATATATATATATAGATATATGTTCGCTATTTTTTTTAACCAATCCGCAAGTGTACGGAAAATATGTAGAAAGCGGCGAGCAAGGTCGTATTCCACAGAGACTAAATATTTTTGTTGCGTTGAGTATTAGATTGTAGTGTTCTCGACTTTATCTAGACGATCGAAAGGTAAAGTGGACGATTAATGAAATGACATACAATAATCACAATAAATTAAAATGATTGAAAATATCCGAATGGAAGCGAATTGCAAGAGTTTAGAAAGGTAGATTCCAAGGCTAGGTTTCCGTTGATTACTAAATTTAGTCGGGATTGGTTTCAAAAGGTTCTAAGTGCGTTTCTAAAATGACGATCACAACAATATTTTAAAGTCCCTCTCGAGATGCATTAAAACGTAGATTAAACAACTTATAACAACGTCTCCGTTTACTATAAATTATCTAACTCCAAAATATTCATAAGATTTAGATATCATCATAGTTCATCACCGATTTCTCAATCTCGTAATTTACTACGTCAAATACTCGAAACCTATTAATGCCCTCTTCTCTCGAATTATGAGCAATTAAGTTAAACATGTAAAAACATTGATCAAGTGTCTAAACATGAATCAAACCAAGTATTTGATAAAGAAATCACACTAGATAAATATAATTATCAATCCCTCAAAATCATAGTAAATCAACGTACTCCCATGCCCTGAATCTAAAGAGTTTAGCCGGACATGGAATTGAAAGGAAGATAGATAATCATCATGTTCATGCTAATAAAAACAACAAAATGAAGAAAAGATAGGAAGAAGATAAAACTCGTGGTGTGTCTTGATCGATCCCGGTTGAAACCTTCAAATGTTCTTGAAGTGTTCTTCAAGAATTTCTTCAAAACCTCCTCTTTTTGGTATCAAAGCCACTTGATCTCTTGTTATTTTCTCTCTCTAATCTCCCTTATCTTCAAAGATATCCCTTATCTTACCCCATATATCCCTTTTATAAAGATAAAACATCCACTTTTTCCACAAAAATCTCTCAAAAATGTCAAAAGGAGATATTTCCACCGAAAAGTGACACGGCCCGTGTCATATGACACGGCCCGTGTCATAGTATGCTCAAAAGCCCAAAAACCTGCTGGACAGGGGACTCGACCGTGTCAAATGACACGGCCGAGAAAATGACACGACCGTGTCAAATGACACGGCCCGTGTCATACTCTTCAAAATAAGCACGAAAGGGCTGGGAGATAGACCCGACCGTGTCGATATGGCACGGCCGGGATAATGACACGGCCCGTGTCGATTGACACGGCCGGGCTCGTGTTGGCTCGTTTTGACACCGTCTTGACTCCTTTTTAAGCCCGATCTCTTGTTTCCGCATTGCTTGATATGTATTGGGGTTGGAGACTTCGTTCTTGCTTGATTTATGTCTATAAAGTACCTATAAAATCAATAAAACGTACCCAAGCGTGATCGAGTCCAATAAACATAATACGAGTATAAACGACACAGTTCTACACATTTTAGGATCTTAAAACCCGGAAAATCGATGTAAATATATGTGTAAAATGAGTGTTATCAAAATCCCCCAAACTTGAACGTTGATCGTCCCGAGCAATGCACTTTAAAATAACCACTCTTAAGTGAACTCGTCCCTCAACATACCTCAAAGGATCATTATGAAAATTTATCAATACGCCTCAAGAAATAAATAAGTCGAGTTCTATAAAGTATTCAAATCTCGGGGATGCTTCCTTAACATCATAGCTAATACTTGAATAATACGAACCTCGCCGGTCAAGTGTATTCCCTCACTCTCAAAGTGTATAAGGGGATAAGTAACGCTCAAAACTCATTCAATGAAATAAGAATCCCCATAGGCTTGCCAATCGTCTACATCTCTACCACTAGTTGTGCATGCAAATTTGGTGAATCAAAAAGGACTTTAATGGTTGTATTGTAGGCTTTTTGGTCGGGGTAGGATACATATGGCTTAAAGTGACTTGACTTGAGCAAATTAGAACATTATCTCCTCAATCACTTCGCTCAATTAGAAGCTCAATAATCCCTTAGGATTTTGTTTCTTCCAACCCCTTGATTTGAATATCATGGCACTAAGCAGTTTTGAAAGTGAAAATCACAACCTTATTCCTCCTTATTGCTTCATACATCTCGTTTCTTTTGTGTCCACCATTTTATTTCCATTTTTTTTTGTGGTGGACAACATCATCATTACATCACACCAATCCTCCTTCAAATTATTTTGATAATTCATTGCATTTTGAACCAACAATCTTCCCAATTGCTACCACATCTTTTCATTCTTTTGCCAATTTGTTCTAAATAGCTCAAGTATAGGGACAAAAGTTTATAATGAAACGGAAAGCTCATAATGTGGTTAACAAGAAATAGGCTTTAAGCTCAATCGGGCTAACTAGGGAAACAAATTTTTCGGGTTGGCCAAAAGGTTTGAAAGGTTGTCAAATAAAAATTGCCTTAAATCATTTTCACTAATTTGCAAGCACACTTGTAGTTTCGAATAAGATACCAGGGCAAGTTCTAGAGTCTTAAAACATGAATGGAACACTCGACAATGAAACTTGCATATTTAATGATGCACGAAGGCTCAAAAGCTCACAAGTTAGATTTGTTCATATTTCCAAGAGATTAGGCTATTTATTAAATTTCACACCCTTTTGATTATTGTACAATTTTTCCTCTTCAAATTATCCTCGATTTGTATATCAAAATAACAAAATAAATCCCGAGGTATCCAAGACAAGAGTTCATTCTTTCGAGTTTCATCAAAGTTCATCATCAACAAAACACACCAAGTTCGAAATAAAACACACCAAGATGAAACACACCAAAGTAACCAATTCAAACCAAAACATAAAACAAAATCCAAACACAAAAAAAAAAAAAAAAAAAATCAAACAAACAATGTAGGTATTTCTTGACCCAATATCTCCCCCCAAACTTGAATTAAAGATTATGCACACAAAAAGGGGGTATAGTATTTAAACAACGAAAAACCTTGGGTCAAGATATACTTACAACCGGTCCTAATGACTTGGCGGAGGATAATGCCCTTGTTGGACATGCCAATCTTCCATTCGTTGTAAAATTGCTTGCATCCCGGCTAGTGTTTCACGGGTCTCCTCTCGGAAAGCCTCGAATTCTTCACGAGATACGGCACTTCTTGATTCGGCTTGTCTCGACAACTCGGGCCGATCTCTCCTTCTTTCTTCTTCCTCCCCCGATTCTCTTTCTTCTTCCGGACCTCTTTCATACTCGAATTCCTCCTCCATTCTCTCCTCTCTCTCTTCTTCTCTCATCCTCTCGTTTTCATCCTCAAACTCCGTACGCATAGGACGGACATTACGGGCAACATATCTTTCACTGGGAAATTAATCCACCGCCTCCCGGCCAATTTGTGCGCTCCGTGGACATTTGTAAATTTCCTATGTCCCGAATACTAGAAATAGTTGTCGAGTTGTATTCGAGAGTAGGAAGTGATCACCGTCATTCGAGAAAAATAACTCGGGAGTCGTAGTCCGTGATATTCATCAACTTCATGACTTGGATTGATAGAAGCATATTTCCCGGAGGGGAGTTCGGTTTTGTAGAGGTACGTCAAGATGAAGTGCGATAGGGGTAATTAAACCCCTATCCAAATTTCCTCTCGGTTTAATAGCAACGTCCTCGAAATGGTCCATAATAATAGCTCCGGTTGCGGGATTTGTTCCATCGAGTATATGAGCTAGGACATAAAGTTCTCGCTGAGTTATCGGCCCCGTCTCTTTCCGCCCAAAGATAGTGCTTGCGATGACTTTGTGTAAATAGCGGAGAATAGGATTACGAAGAGATGATCCTTTCGCCGATTTGGGAATGTAGGGACGTGCACCGCTCCCCGGGTACTCAATCATTGTCCTCCAATAAGTCTCACACTCAAACCGATTGATTCGGTATTCTCCTTGTCTTCGAGCGTCATATATAGTATCCACCCGCCCGGACCCAATTTTTCGTTTTTGTTGTTGAGCCGAAATTCCAAGGCGGTCGGTTCATGCGTAATCGGGTCTCTCTTAACGGAGAGTGTGCTAAGAAATTCCAGTGTGAGACATCGGTAAGTGGGCCAATGTTGAGTCATTAGCGTCGTCCAGCTGATACGTCCGAGTAGCCGCATAACATCTTCTTTTATCCCCATCGCTGTCATGCATTCATCGTCCGCCATCGCGTGGGGAGCATTTTTTTCTGTCCCAATGTCTCCCATCGTGCTAAGCGACTCGGCGGAAGCTCAATCCCATACGTCTCGGGCGTCTCGACAGCCCCTTGAGTAGGTATTCTCTCTGGTTGTTCGATTTCTGTTGCGGGCCTTCCTCTTCCTCGTTGAGTTGCGCCTCGTCCTTGGGCATTTCCTCGTCCTCGTTGAGTATTTCCTCGTCCTCTGGCCATTTCCTACAAGAGAATTATCAATTATCACTTATTCACACAAGCTCTGAATCACTATTTTTCGATAATACACGTATTCCCCACAATATGTGTTTTCTTCAAAATATCCCAACCATAAATTTTGAACCCCAAATGTAAGTAAAATCCCAAACATGTAATGACATCAATCATATATATCCATCATGTATGATAATCACCAACAAAATTTCAACTCCTTTAATTCATGATAAATTTCCCAAAATCTCAAAAATATAATCCATTCAAGAACCCTAAGTTGCTCAATAAATCATGTTCCACATAATTTGAATGCAATGAATAATTAAACCTTCCAAAATCGTGAATCATACCTTGAAGTTGGAGTGAAAGTTGAAAAAAAAACTCAGAAAAATCGCGACCCAACCCGGATGTATTCGTCCGATTCTCACCCTTGAAGCTTTAGGATTGTGGGATAATGATGAGCACTTTGTTTTTTTGTGAGATTTGACACAATTTTTGCCTGATTTTGCCGGATTTGATGATAATCGGGACTAGGGTTTATGATTTGGGGAGGAGGAAAGTTTTGGGGAAGAAGATGAAATGTTTCGGCCGTACAACACCTTTTTATACCCCCCGATCGACACGGCCCGTGTCAAATGACACGGCCCGTGTCATACCTGCTTCGTTTGTAAGCTTTTGCCGCTGTCCAACTGACCCGGCCGTGTCAAATGACACGGCCCGTGCCGTACTATACCAGAAAGTGAAAATTGACCTGTTTGCACGACCCGACCGTGTCATTTGACACGGCCCGTGCCATACCTTCTTGGATTCTTCAAATCGGCTGGCTAACGGACCCGACCGTGTCATTCGACACGGCCCGTGCCGTACTATGCCAGAAAGTAAAAATTTCGACTGGTTGCACGACCCGACCGTGTCATTTGACACGGCCCGTGCCATGCTGTCCTGGAAAACGCAGTTTTGTCCTCGGTGTGTTTTTCCTGCGATTTGAACACCAAAATTTGGACCGGTTTGTTATACAACAACCAAAAAAAAAAATACAACAAAATGCGAAAAAAAAATTTAAAACATGCAAATAAAATTTATTGGGTTGCCTCCCAACTAGCGCTAAGTTTAACGTCTTCAGCCGGACGTTTTCATCTGAAAGTCTTTTATGGCTCGATTAAAGTTATTGCGGATACGGCTTCCTTTTGATAGGGATGATAGTAATGTTTGACTCGTTGACCGTTAACTTTAAATAGCTCTCCGTCTCTGCTCATGAGCTCGACTATTCCAGGTGGAAGTACTTTCTTAATCACGAATGGACCCGACCATCTTGATTTCAATTTTCCGGAACAATTTCACTTGAATTATAGAGAAGTACTTGTTGTCCCGCATAAATTCACGTTTAATGATCATCTTATCATGCCATCTTTTAGACCTTTCTTTGTAAATTCGAGAATTTTCGTAGCATTCATCCCTAATTCTTCCAATTCATTTAACTCTAGCAATCTTTTCTTTCCTATGCCTCAAAATCTAAGTTTATTCTTTTCACCGCCCACATCGCTCTATGCTCCAATTCCAAAGGTAGGTGACATGATTTCCCAAAAATGAGTTGATAGGGCGATGTTCCCAAAGGAGTTTTATAGGCCGTACGATAAGCCCAAAGTGCATCATCGAGCTTGGATGACCAATCTTTCCGAGATATATTCACCGTCTTTTCCAAGATTAGCTTGATCTCTTTGTTAGCCGCTTCGGCTTGTCCATTTGCTTGTGGATGATAGGCCAATGATTTTTTTGATCGGACCCCATATTTCTGAAGAAGTTTATCCATGATTTTGTTGACAAAATGCGATCCCCGGTCACTGATTAATGCTCTTGGAGTTCCGAATCGGCAAAAGATGTTCTTCTTTAAAAATTTCATTACTACTTGAGCATCATTTGTTGGAGAACAAATTGCCTCCACCCATCGAGATACGTACTCGACCGCTAGGAGAATGTACTTATTTCCGAATGATGATTAGAATGGACCCATGAAGTCGATACCCCAAACGTCAAATAGTTCAACCTCAATTACGTTGGTTAGGGGCATCTCATGACGTCTTGAAATATTTCCTACTCGTTGGCATCTATCGCATTGTTGAATAAAGAGATAGCAATCTTTGTATAGCGTAGGCCAATAAAATCCGCTTTGCAACACTTTTGCGGTGTCCGTGTTGCTCCGAAATGTCCTCCGGTTGGGGATGAATGACATTGTTGAAGAATTTCATCCCATTCCTCTTGTGGTACACATCTCCTCACGATCATGTCTGCACATCTCTTAAAAAGTAATGGATCATCCCACATATAGAACTTAATATCATGTAGGAATTTCTTCTTTTGGTAATGAGATAAATCCGGGTAGCACACTGCGACCAAAAATTAACAATGTCAAGAAACCACGGAAATTTAGCTTCTACCATAAAGAGCCGCTCGTCTGGAAATTCTTCTTTAATCCCTTCGATCTCCGGTTCCTCCTCCTTTTTGTACTCGAGGCGAGATAGGTGGTCGGCTACCACGTTTTCACATCCTTTTCTGTCTCGGACTTCCACGTCAAATTCTTGTAAAAGAAGAATCCATCGAATTAGGCGAGGTTTAGAGTCTTTCTTCTCAAACAAGTATTTAATAGCCGCGTGATCCGTGTGTACTATCGTCTTTGTCCCAATTAAGTATGATCGGAACATATCAAAAGCAAATACAACGGCAAGCATTTCCTTCTCCGAAGTTGAGAAAATTTGATGTGCTCATAACAATGTTTTGCTTGCATAATAAATAGCCCGAAAGAGTTTTTCACGACGTTGTCCCAACACAGCACCGACCGCATAATCACTTGCATCACACATGATCTCAAAAGGTTGAGACCAATCCGGTACCACGAGGATAGGAGCACTCACTAATGCCTTCTTTAGAGTCTCAAATGCCTGCAAACATTCGTTAGAAAGAATGAAAGAGGTGTCTTTTTCTAGCAATTTACTCAAAGGTTTAGTGGTTTTTGAAAAGTCTTTTATGAATCTCCTATAAAAACTCGCGTGTCCAAGGAAGCTCCTAATTGCTTTTTCATTCTTTGGTGGGGGAAGTTTCTCAATGGCGACAATTTTCGCCCTATCACCCTCCAAACCGGCGGCGGACACTCGATGGCCTAGGACAATTCCTTCTTGCACCATAAAGTGGCATTTCTCCCAATTCAACACGAGATTAGTGTCTTCACATCGCCACAAAACTAAAGTAAGATTATGCAAGCAATGATCAAATGAATTTCCAAACACCGAAAAATCATCCATGAAAACTTCCATTATATTTTCGATCAAACCGTGAAATATAGCCATCATACAACGTTGAAATGTGGTCGAGCATTACATAAACCAAACGGCATTCGACGATAAGCATAAATTCCATAAGGACATGTAAAGGCCGCTTTTTCTTGATCTTCCTGTTATATAGATTTGATTATATCCTGAATATCCATCAAGAAAAAGAAAAATTCATGCCCCGCCAATCTATCAAGCATTTGATCAATGAAGGGAAGAGGAAAATGGTCTTTGCGACTAGACGCATTTAAAGCCACATAGGCTATACATACTCGCCATCCCGTAACTACTCTCATAGCAATTAATTCATCTTTTTCGCTTTTGGTTACGGTCATCCCTCCCTTTTGACACCACTTGAGTAGGACTTACCCACTCACTATCGGAAATTGGATAAATCATCCCGCATCTAAAAGTTTTAATACTTCCTTTTTCACCACTTCTTTCATTATGGGATTAAGTCTCCGTTGATTTTGCACTTTAGGTTTAAAATTTTCTTCTAGCAAAATCCTATGCATGCATATGGAGGGACTAATCCCCTTCAAATCTGAGATAGACCACCCTATAGCCGACTTATGTGCTCTCAATACACGAAGCAATTTATCTAGTTGAGTGGATGAAAGTGAAGAGGATACAATTACCGGATTGGATTTATTATCATCCAGAAATGCATACTTGAGGTGTTCCGGGAGGGTTTTAAGGTCCAAGCTTGGTTGAGATGAATCCGATTGAGATGAAACGGACCCCAAATTTTTGTCCATGTCGTTGGACACGTTTGATTCATCCGTCAACTTGATTTCTGCAACTACTTCATTCTCCCTTTCGTCTAAATCATCGAACGCATTGCTTTGCGTTTTTTCCTGTAGAGAATTCAATTCAGAAACGTAATCAAACAAGTCAGAATCGTCAAACTCCAAAGTTGAATCACTAGAAAAACATGAATTCGTAAGAGCAAACTCTAACGGATCCGACGATAATGAGTGTAGGATTTTTTTCTTTCCATACGAGCTTATATGGTCAATAACATTGCAGTATTCCGTATTATCATGAAATTACATAGCTTTGAAAATAGAAAATAAAACATGCTCGTCGTTAACACGTAGTGTTAATTCTCCTCTTTCAACATCAATAAGAGCCTTTCCCGTTGCTAGAAATGGACGTCCAAGGATAAGTGGTAAATCTCCGTCTTCTTCCATATCAAGGACAACAAAATTCGCTGGAAAAATAAACTTGTCGACTTTTACAAGCACATCTTCAACAATCCCCTTGGGATGTGTTATGGATCGATCCGCCAATTGGAGCATAACCGTTGTGGTTTTCATTTCTCCGCCACCTAATTTCCTGAAAATAGATAACGGCATGAGGTTAATCGAAGCACCTAAATCACACAAAGCTTTATCGAATGAGACGTTTCCAATAGTGCATGGAACGGTAAAGCTTCCGGGATCCTTAAGCTTTTGAGGCAATTTGCGTTGGATAATAGCGCTACATTCTTCGGTTAGTTTAACCGTCTCATGATCTTCCATCTTTCTTTTTCTTGACATCACATCTTTCAAGAACTTTGCGTAGTTAGGCATTTGTTCCAAAGCTTCTGCAAAAGGAATATTGATATTAATCTTCTTGAAGATGTCTAAAAATTTTGCGAATTGTGCATCTAACTTTTTCTTTTTGAAACGTTGAGGGAAAGGTAGAGGAACGTTAGGAGTAGAGTTAGGAGATATTTTAAGCTTCTCACCCCTTAGTTGTATCATGCTTCCCTTCTTCCTTTTCAATTTCGAATTGATCCTCCTTGACTTCCTCACTTGGCATCTTTGGCCCTTCATAATTCGTTCCACTTCTTAAGGTGATCGCTTGGCACAACTCTTTGGGATTCACTTCGGTATTGCTTGGAAATTGTCCCCGTTGATGTTGACTCCCGACCACTTTAGCTAATTGTCCAATTTGAGTTTCGAGATTTTTCATTTGAGCTCCCATGGTGGTAGCTAGTTGAGTGACATGGCCTTCGATTTTGTCTAATTTCTCCTCGTCTCGACTAAATCGACTTTTCGTCTCCATCATGAAGGTAGCTAGAATATTCTCGAGATTCGACGTTGGTTTTGATTCTTCAATTATCTCCCCATTTGATACCTTGAATCCGGCCGGTGGTTGCAAAGCATTCTTTGGATTGGCATAGCTAAAATTTTCATGATTTCGATTTGAGGGATGGTAGAAGCCCGGTGGTGGATTATTTCGGTAATTGTTGTAACTCCGATTATTAATGTAGTGTGCCTCTTCCAATGGATCGGATGGTAGTGAACTTGAACTTCCTTGAGAAACTCCTTGAATCACCTCCTTTTGTTAGAGCCCCCAATTGAGTAGTTAGCATCGTCATTTGTGCGGTTAATGCCTTTATGGGATCCGAATCGGATATCTCAGCCACCCTTCTAATATTTGATCTTTCCGTTGGCCATTGATAGCTATTCATAGCCATTTCTTCGATCAATCCATACGCTTCTTCAGCACTTCTTGCTAGCAATGCCCCTCCCGCGGAAGCATCAATAAAATTCCTTGTTTCCCCCATAAGACCATTGTAGAAGAAACACATTTGTTGGTCTTCGGGGAAACCATGTCGAGGGCATCGCCTTAGGAGATCTTTGAAACGTTCCCAAGCTTCATATAATGGTTCGGAATCCAATTGATGAAATTGAGTAATCTCACCCTTTAGCTTCATCGTCTTGTTTGGTGGGAAAAATTTGAACAAAATTTTTTCGCTCAATTCTTCCCATGTCTTTATACTTCCGGGAGCTAAAGTTCCAAGCCAATTTCTTGCTTTCTCCCTCAAAGAGAATGGAAACAATCGTAAGCGTATAGCATCATCCGAGACTCCGTTCATTTTGATAGTATCACATATTTGCATGAAATGAGTGAGATGCGCATGTGGATCTTCGACAGCAAATCCTCCAAATTGATTTTGTTGAACCATTGAAATTAAGGCCGGCTTCAACTCAAAATTATTAGCGTTGATGGGGACATGAGTGATTCCTCCAAAGTTTCGGTCGAGTTTCGGTCGTAATCCATCCCGAATTGATTGCACCCTAGTTGGTGGAATTTCCATCCTTCTGCCCTCGTTGTCTTGGATTACCGCATTCTCGTTTGCGTTGCCCCTTTGTACGTTGTCTCCTGCTCTCTCCATGTCTTCAAAAAGATCCCTTCTTAGTTTCCTTGAGGTAGCACTTGTTCTTCGGGCAAATGCTTCTACTTCGGGGATGAAAGTTTCTAACGGCACTCGAGATGAACGAGTGTTCATGCACTCCCTGAGTAGAAATTGTATGAGTTAAGTAACAAATAAGAAAATGTCTAAAGTAAGACTAAAAACACTAATCGTAATATTAACACAAAAATTAATTTAGTCCCCGACAACGGCGCCAAAAACTTGTTCGCTATTTTTTTTTAACCAATCCGCAAGTGTACGGAAAATATGTAGAAAACGGCGAGCAAGGTCGTATTCCACAGAGACTAAATATTTTTGTTGCGTTGAGTATTAGATTGTAGTGTTCTCGACTTTATCTAGACGATCGAAAGGTAAAGTGGACGATTAATGAAATGACATACAATAATCACAATAAATTAAAATGATTGAAAATATCCGAATGGAAGCGAATTGCAAGAGTTTAGAAAGGTAGATTCCAAGGCTAGGTTTCCGTTGATTACTACGGGATTGGTTTCAAAAGGTTCTAAGTGCGTTTCTAAAACGACGATCACAACAATATTTTAAAGTCCCTCTCGAGATGCATTAAAACGTAGATTAAACAACTTATAACAACGTCTCTGTTTACTATAAATTATCTAACTCCAAAATGTTCATAAGATTTAGATATCATCATAGTTCATCACCGATTTCTCAATCTCGTAATTTACTACGTCAAATACTCGAAACCTATTAATGCCCTCTTCTCTCGAATTATGAGCAATTAAGTTAAACATGTAAAAACATTGATCAAGTGTCTAAACATGAATCAAACCAAGTATTTGATAAAGAAATCACACTAGATAAATATAATTATCAATCCCTCAAAATCATAGTAAATCAACGTACTCCCATGCCCGGAATCTAAAGAGTTTAGCCGGACATGGAATTGAAAGGAAGATAGATAATCATCATGTTCATGCTAATAAAAACAACAAAATGAAGAAAAGATAGGAAGAAGATAAAAATCATGGTGTGTCTTGATCGATCCCGGTTGAAACCTTCAAATGTTCTTGAAGTGTTCTTCAAGAATTTCTTCAAAACCTCCTCTTTTTGGTATCAAAGTCACTTGATCTCTTGTTATTTTCTCTCTCTAATCTCCCTTATCTTCAGCATATCCCTTATCTTACCCCATATATCCCTTTTATAAAGATAAAACATCCACTTTTTCCACAAAAATCTCTCAAAAATGTCAAAAGGAGATATTTCCACCGAAAAGTGACACGGCCCGTGTCATATGACACGGCCCGTGTCATAGTATGCTCAAAAGCCCAAAAACCTGCTGGACAGGGGACTCGACCGTGTCAAATGACACGGCCGAGCAAATGACACGGCCCGTGTCATACTCTTCAAAATAAGCACGAAAGGGCTGGGAGATAGACCCGACCGTGTCGATATGGCACGGCCGGGATAATGACACGGCCCGTGTCGATTGACACGGCCGGGCTCGTGTTGGCTCGTTTTGACACCGTCTTGACTCCTTTTTAAGCCCGATCTCTTGTTTCCACATTGCTTGATATGTATTGGGGTTGGAGACTTCGTTCTTGCTTGATTTATGTCTATAAAGTACCTATAAAATCAATAAAACGTACCCAAGCGTGATCGAGTCCAATAAACATAATACGAGTATAAACGACACAGTTCTACACATTTTAGGATCTTAAAACCCGGAAAATCGATGTAAATATATGTGTAAAAATGAGTGTTATCAATATATGTATATATATATATATGTGTGGAGAAAAATGTTGGGTGATTAATACCAATGCTAGTCGACATACTCAACTTGGATCAAAGTACATATGGTAAGGTTTGTATTTTCGGTTGAGTTACGGTATAAGGATATATGTGTAGTCTTGATTGGTAGCGCTGAAGGCTTAATGTGTTAAGTCTTGATGAATAACGTGCGAGTTGTTGTTTATTTTGTGTGGTTATGGACTGACGAATAAATTGCGTGAATTGATGAACTGATTTGATAATTGTTGCAACGATTGATTGTATACTTGATATTTGTAACAACCTGAATACTTGTTATGAGAGATGTCATATTCGGGTGCCTCTGAGGGCGGAGCGTGTACTCCGGCCTGGTGTACGCTGCAATGAGCGGCTCCATATGATTGGTGAACACCGGTGTGACCTAATGTGCGAGCAAAGGGCGGCTCCTGTGGAAGTGATCGCCGGCGCGGTGACATGTGCAATGAGCGGCCAATATAGTGGAGTGCATGCCGGTACACAGGTTTGCAAGGGAGGCGCCTGGCAGGCTTATTGGTAACGGATATTCGATTGACAGCTAAGAAGCGATACCAAACGATTTTCGAAATTCAAGTTTCTTTCAACTCATTTTAAAGTGTTGGTCTTGATATAGACCGCGGTTTGTGTTTTCTGAAAGTTTGTTTCAACTTGTTCTAAACATTGGTATAAGGTTAATTAACCAAGGATATTTGACAATATTTACGAGGGTTAATTAATCAAGGGTTTTGAGCAGGATTTGTCGAATGAGAGATTGTGTCTTTAATTGATCTTGTGATGATATTCTGTGAAATGTTGAGATGATTGATCTCGTGATGATGTTATTTGGATTGGATCGAGAACCCCGTGAGATGTTGTAATGATTCGCTTGTGACAGTGTTCTATAAATTGGGTCGAGGACCCGAATAACGTTGAATTGATTTTCTTGTAAGATTGTTTTCCACATGCTGGGTTAAGGACCCGAGGACTCTTTAAGTTATTTATTCTCGTTCGATTTGCAAAACCCCAAGATAGATCGAGCGAACAATAATGTTTTCAAAACTATCTTATTAAAATATTTTCCTTTTAAAAAAGTGTTTTCAACTAGACCTTCTGACTCATTGGGCTCGTTTGAAGTTTCATTGGTGCTATTGTTCCGTAAACGAAATTGATGGTATGAATATCTTTCCCTTGTGTATATGAATACTCTTTTGTACTGGTTGTGTGAATGTGCGGAGCATGTTAAGGCTTCGTGGCTGTTGAGTTTCGTGTTGATATTTTTCGTATATCTTGTATGTTATGTACTTGCACTAGCAAAATTCCAGTATGCTAACTCCCGAGTTTTCGCAGGGTGGGTGCCTGTTATTGCGCTCAGGTTTCACAGCTCGGGAGCAGTCACATGATTGGCTTGGAAGGAGATGGAGAACAATGATGCTAATCACACAGGAGTCAGAGTCTTTCCTTTTGGTTCATCTTAGTCGGTATTTTGTCTTTTGGTCGAGCATTCACCCTTGTACGGGTGTAGTTTTATTCATTAAATCAAGTTGTCATTCCTTTCCGTGTTCAAGTTCATTATTGCCATTGAGTTGTAAATTACGTTGGTTTTTGAATTGTTTTATGACCTTGTCGGTCTGTCTGGTAAATAATTGACCTCGGTCGGTCAATCATTGAGTATTCTTGTGAAGTTTTGCCTGGTAGATCCTTGTGAGAAGGGTTTACGGCATGTGACATTCCCGGTCGAATTCTGGGCGCGTTACACTGGGAGGGGGATTGTTGGGATTCGGTCCAGTATCCTGCCTGCATGGACTTAAAAATGCGCGAGGCGCGGCTTGCTATTCGACCTGTGAGATCTGCACTAAAAAGTGGTTAAATGAATTGATTTGGACTACTCATACCAACAAGATGCATCTTCTTTTCTGGTATCCATCTCATAGAAACTCCAAAGTTAAGCAGGCTTGTCCTGGAGTAGTTATGGGATGGGTGACCCCCTGGGAAGTTTCCTAGAAAAGACTCGTGTTGGTATAGTGAGGACAGTCTTCATCATTCTGGGGACCAACACGGTGTTTACAACAAAGGGGATTTGTGCTCGTGTTCGGGTTCATGATCATTATCAACTTACGAAGATATTATCAAAGGCTTCAAAGGTATGGGACATTAATCATTTGTCTTTGTTCGTTTTATTTTTCGTATATACGTTACTTGATCGATCCTGATTGGGATTCTTTATTTTGAGTTTTATTATTCCGCTGCGTACTCATTTTTGTATCCGGAATACCAACAGTGGTATCGGAGCGAGGTCAATGATACTGTATATACGAATTTCTTTGCATTTTGAATGCTATTGGTTGGTGATTTTGATTTAGAATCAAAATTGATACAATCGGAGATATTTAATTATTCATTGTTAATTTTAGTTTCTATGATTTTATGTGAATTATAAATCTGAAAAATTTTATTTTATTGATTTATAAGTCCTACATAAAAGTCAGAAACATCACGTTTTGGAAACAAGCAAAAAAAATGAGAAAAACGGGGATTGAACTCGATGACACGAGGTCACCGAGTCACTGCCAACAGTGCTGCCTGGGCACTGCCGAGATGTCTCTCGGCCAGGAAGTCGAGAGTTGTCGAGATATGGTTCGGCCATGCCGCCTCTCGGGTCTTGGCCCGATTTCGAATCGGGCCACGGGCTGGGCTTGATACCGGATTATCCGGGATTCCGTTTTGAGTTTATTTTTCGTTGTAATTATTTTCCGAATTTTAATTGGATTAATTTGACTTAAATAAATATTTAGAATATTTTTTTATTAAGGGAAATAAATTAAACGAGAATATTATTTTGCCAGATTACTTCGAACAAATTAAGATGACGATTATAAGTATTAATTGGATTAATACTGTTAAAATTCAATAGATTAATTTTTATATTCATTGGATTAATATATTAATTGATTATTTAATTTTAATGCCACTAAATATTAATTAGATTAATATTGTGAAATTAAATAGATTAATTTCATATATTAAATGGATTAATATATTAAATTAATTATTTAATTTTATTGTCGTTACATGTTGTGTGGAATGCCTTCTCTGATGGTCATATAACTCGTGGACTTAGTTTTTGATTTGTTCGATTTGATTGGGTTGTAAAGGCCGTTTTGAGCCTATTTATTTTTACTAGAAAATTTGTATAATCGGATGCATTTATTCAATGATGTAATTATTTATTTGGCTGTGACGAAGACCGAAGACAACCGACCGAGAAGACGAAGAATCGAGACTGTAATTTTTATTTTCTTTATTAGGTCATTCGCTTGGCCCAGTACTTAGGAAAAAGTCCATGAGCTATATGTTGGTAGTAACTAGGTTGCTATTTACTGTTTTTCATGATTGACAAACACAAACACGCTTATAATTGAATTGATGTGCAAAGTGTAGCATTAATCGCAAAATTCTCCCGACAACAAACAGACTAAGTTTGAAAAGGTTATGAGGTTTCCTACCCTCCATCAAACTCGTAGAAAGTTGATACCTAAGCCAGTGTGCTATGCTTCCGAGTTATCAGGGTAGTACATTTGATATAGGTTGATAAATTCTTGAGTGCATTAGATGCCTTCGGTTGGTGATAAAGTTTGCCCCTAGAAACCTGATAGGTTGTCGGGCGAGATTCAATAGTCAGACTGATAAATGTTGATGCTCAACACTAAGAAGCCGATCTAACCATGACTTTCGGGTTATAATATGGGAGTGTGTAATTGCGATAAAATTAGTGGGAGCCGAGACAAGAATTATACAAGCCCTTAAATTCTATAGTAGGTCATAATAAAACAAGTCACTAATTCAATCTTATCTAAATCAATGCAGAGAAACGAAACAATATCTCTCTCAAATGGCAAAGAACCCACTTGCAATACTACTTGAAAAAAATCTCCTGACTGGCCCCAACTTTGTTGACTGGATGCATAATCTGATGATAGTACTCAGCATGGAGTCTCTGGGATACGTCTTGGAGGCGGACATTCCACCGACTCCAATCTGGACTAGGGGTAATCAGGAAAAATTGACGTCCATGAAAATGGGTCAAGGATGATGTGCTGGTCCGTGGCTTTATGATGGGCTCATTACTAATGAGCTATAAAGAGCGCACAAGAAAATGACTTCTGCTAGGCAGATTCTCGCACACTTGATCGAGCTTTATGGAGAGCACAGTAGGACTGCTAGATATGAGATATCGAAGCAGTTATTTAGTGCTACGATGAAAGAAGGGGAGAAAGTGGGAGACCACGTCCTTAAGATGATTTGTATGATTGAGAGGCTCGAGGTGCTAAACTTTCATATGGATTTATCCCTCCAAATTGATCTCATCCTTCAATCTCTACCTGACTCCTTCACGAAGTTTGTAATGAATTTCAACTGTAATGAAATTTTATGCACATTACCTGGCCTAATGAACAAACTGGTGACGGCACAGTCTAACATGAAGACTAAGCCAAGTGAGGCTGCTCTTGTGATTTCTTTTGGGCCTCGGAGGTCCAAGAACAAGAAGAAAAAGACCTACGAGCAGTATAAACCCAAGAAAGGGATGCGGAAAGGCAAGGGCAAGGCCCTAAAGGTTCAGAAGGTAGGCGGTACCGAACTTACGGACAAATGTCTTGAGTGCGGTGTGCTGGGCCACTGGCGTAGGACTTGTCCCAAGAACAATGGCGCATCAGGTACGAAATTTTATGTTTTTGAAACCAATTATTCTGCTACTGTATATTCTGCTTCATGGATTCTGGATTCAGGTGCTACTTCTCATATTTGTACTATGAATCACGATCTGGAACGAAGTTGGCAGCTTGAAGCTGGGGAAGTGATGGTCATTGTCGGAAGCGGACAAAGTGTCGAGGAAACCAATATTGGATCACTCCTACTGGGTTTGGAATCCGGTTTTATTTTGACGTTAGATGAAGTACTGGTTTTGCCCAGGGGGCCTAAAAACATTGTATCCATTCCAGTCTTAGACCGGAAAGGATTTTCTTTCTTCATTGGCAATGGTAGTTGTAATATTTATTTTCAAAATAAAATTGTTGGTACAGCTACATCGTTGAATGGTTTATGTCATCTGAACTTGCAAAATAAATCAGCAGTGAACAATATAACTAGGCATGATACTAATCAAGCTCTTAAGTGGCACCTTAGACTTGGTCATGTAGGTCAGACCAAGGTTCACAAAATGGAGAAAGATGGACTTTTAAGTACATTGGGTGAATAACACTATCCAACTTGTTAATCCTGTCTTAGAGGCAATATGACTAAGTCCCCCTTCACATGGAAATTTGAAAGGGCTGCTGAGAAACTTGGGTTGGTACATACCGATGTTTGTGGTGCTTTGGAAGCAACCCGAGATGGATATCAATATTTCATAACATTCACAGATGATCATACTAGGTATGGGATTGTGTACTTGATGAAACATAAATCCGAAGCCTTTACTAAATTCAAGGAATTTAAGGCCCTAGTTGAAAAACAAACTGGATGTCATATCAAAACACTTCGGTCAGACCGAAATGGCGAGCATATGAGCACCGAGTTTGATGAGTTCCTTAAGGAACATGGAATAGTTTCAAAATTCACGCCGCCAGGAACCCCACAGTTGAATGGTGTCTCAGAAAGGAGAAACCGGACTTTGTTGGACATGGTCCACTCCATGTTGAATTACACTGATTTATTGATTTACCTATGGGGGTACGCCCTACTTACCGCTGCCTATATCCTTAATAGATGTCCTTCCAAATCCGTTCCTATCACTCCACATGAGATGCGGAAGGGTAAGAAACCAAGTCTTAATCATATAAGGATTTGGAGATGTCCAGCCTATGTTAAAAAGGCTAAGGTAGACAAACTGGAAGCAAGGTCCGTCAAGGGACGTTTAATTGGATACCCAGAGGACTCGATGGGTTATCTATTCTACATGCTAGAAGATCATAGGGTCGTTGTGGCTTTACAAGCACACTTCCTTGAGGATGAATTCATTAAGGAAGGTGGCTCGGGTAGAAATGTCTCTTTGGAAGAGCACAAAGAAAGTCCTGAGGTGACATCTGATCAGGGATCACGAACCGAACTTATTGTAACACAATCTCCACTTCGAAGGTATGATAGGGTGTCTCACTTACCTAAGAGGTATGGCTATACACATGTCGAGGAACTGGGTCTCCATAATGTACCTGACAGCCGTGAGGATGACCCTGTCACCTATGACCAAGCGATAGTGGATGTGGACTCCAATAAATGGAAAGAATATGTGGAAGCTGAGATAGGCTCGACGCATGCCAATCAGGTCTAGACTCTAGTAGATTTAAGTAAATGGATCTATAAAAGAATGACTGATGGGGATGGCAAGGTTGACGCCTATAAGGCCAGGCTTGTGGCAAAGGATTATACACAAAAGGAAGGGATTGATTATCATGATACCTTCTCTCCCATAGCTATGATCAAGTCGATTCGAATGATTCTTGCCATTGCTGCCCATTACGATTAAGAAATATGGAAAATGGATGTCAAAATGGATTTTCTAAATGGATACCTCGAGGAGGAAATCTACATGGAACAACCTAAGGGTTTTGTGTCCAAATCTAATATTCATAAGGTGTGTAAGCTGCAACGAGCCATTTATGGGCTGAAGCAAGCTTCTCGGAGTTAGAACCTTCAATTTGACAAAGCAGTCAAGTATTTTGATTTCGTGCAAAATGAGGAGGATCCATGTGTTTACAAAAAGGTTAGTGGGAGCAATATTGCATTCTTAGTACTCTATGTAGATGATATTCTACTTATAGGAAATAACGTAGCAATGCTCAGCACTGTGAAAGCTTGGCTTTCTAAAATGTTTTCGATGAAATACTTGGAAGAAGCTTCCTATATTCTAGGTATCTGTCTTTACAGATATAGACCGCGAAGAATGATAGAACTTTCCCAAACCCTCTATATAGATAAGATCCTGAGAATATTCAATATGGATAATTCTAAAAGAGGGTTCCTTCCCATGCGACATGGAATTCATCTCACCAAGAAAATGTGTCCTCAAAGTGCGGAAGACAAAATAGAGATGAGTAAGATACCCTATGCCTCGGTATTAGGTAGCCTCATGTACGCTATGTTGTGCACGAGGTCAGACTTAGCGTACGCTGTAAGTGTGGTAAGTCGTTTTCAAGCAAACCCGGGAAGGGAACACTGGACTGCCGCCAAGAACATTCTTAAGTACTTAAGAAGAACTAGAGATATGGTTCTTACTTACGGTGGTGGAGAACTGAAGGTGGTTGGATTCACCGATTCTGATTTTCAAGGAGACAAGGACGACTCTAAGTTGACATCAGGGTTTGTTTACTCTCAATGGAGGAGCAGTGTCTTGGAGAAGCTCCAAACAAAGCGCTACTGCATATTCCACATGCCAAGCAGAGTACCAAGCTGCCTTAGAAGCTAGCAAGAAAGCATTTTGGATGCAGAAGTTTGTGCAAGAACTTCAAGTGGTTCCTAACGCGGAGCTGCTTATATCACTATTCTGTGATAATCAAGAAGCTCTCGCCCAAGTCAAGGAGCCTAGGTCTCACCACAGCACCAAGCATATAAAGAGAAAGTATCACCTCATTCGAGATATGGTTAGCAGAGGATATGTTTCATTTCAAAGAGTAGACACAGAAGACAACGTCTCTCACCCGCTTACCAAGTCGTTATCTCAGGCCGTCTTAGAAAGATATCTGAAGAACATGGGTATTGGATACCATAATGTATGGCATTGAGTGCAAGTGGGAGTTTGTTAGGAATATGCCCTCGAATGCCACCCAGAGGATGGAGAGAATGGGCATTGTACTTGTAATTATGGAATTATCAATAAAAAGCAATATGATTCATTCATTGTTTATTGTATTTCAAATGCATTCTTGATTTGGTAAACATTGAAGTGAAGTCCTTGTAAATAAGAGCGAACATTCTACTCTCGTTATCGGATAAGAAAGAAGTGCACTGGAAGTGTTTAAGGCTTATTACGTAAACCGTTCGCGAGTTAATAACTTAAACAGGCATTAACTTTTGAGTAAGACTTGTATAACGGATGCTACGACATGTGCATGTTTCGATAGCATAGTTATGATTAGTTGATTATTATGTAATGATTAATTATTAGAAAACAAAAGAAACGATGAAAATGATAGTAATGATTGTTTAATGATTGAGTTAACATATAAATGAAAGAGAAATGATAAAACAACCCACAAAGAGACCTACAAAACAACCTACTCACCAAATTCTAACAAGGGTAAATTTTTTCTCTTTCTACTTTTTTGTTGTTTGCTCCTTTCCAAATATACCCCTTTTCTTTAAACCAAATTGAGGGTTGGTTCAGAAGGTGTCGGTTCAGTGGTGGTGGGGTCGTGTTGGTTGGTTGGGGTTGGTTCGTTGAGGTTGGGGGTTGGTTTGTTGGGGTTGAAGGTTGGGTTAGAGGAGGGTGTGGTGGTGGTCGGCTTGTTGAGGTTGGGAGCCAGTTCAGGGGCATCGTGGTTGGGGTTGCGGGTCTCATGGTTGTTGTGGGTCGGGTCTGATGGGTCGTTACGGGTTGCGGTGGAGGCTGAAAGAGAGGGCAGCGGCGATATGGTGTAAGCTGGAAGAGAGGGCGGCGGTGACGCGGTGGAAGATGGAAGAGAGGGCGGCGGTGACGCGGTTGAAGCAGCGATGACGCGACGAACAATTAAAACAGTGGCAGCATCACCATGTTCTTCCTTATTCCTTCTATGGAGCAGCAGTGTTCTTCACTGTGAGGCATCCATGGCTTTTCCTTTGTGTTCTCCTGGGGCAGCACATTCTTTTTTCTTTGTTTAGTGGCTAGGGTTCACTCTGACTGCGAAAGATTAGAAAAGGGTAAAGTTGGTAACTTGAAAAAATAAAAAGCAAAAAACGAAAAAGTTAAAATTAAAAATGACACTTGTCAAAAATTGGTAAGTAGGTTGTTTTGTAGGTCTCTTTTGTAGGTTGTTTTATCATTTCTCTAAATGAAATAAGACATAATAATTAGGCTAATGATTAGGCTATGTGGTGTTTAATGGTGTATCAACCCTAAGTTGATCGTGTATGAACTAAGGATGCCATAAAATATCCTAATTGACCTGCTAAATTCATAGAATTAAGAATTAGTTAATAACTAATCTTTCACAAAGAATCATAATTAACGATTGTTTCAGCCAGTTCCTAAAAGGAATTGCAACTCCTATACATACTAGAGGCTGGGGCATATTGTTAGGAGTATGCCCTCGCATGCCACTCAGGGGATGTTTGAGTGAGGGCATTGTACTTGTTATTCTGTAATTCATTATCATAAGGCAAATGGATGTTTCTTTATTTATTGGTAGTTACTGGCATTCCTAACTCGTAAATATATTTATATATATATATATATATATATATAGAAACTAGTCCATGTATTTGAGAGAAAAACATTCCACTCCTTGTTCATCTGTCATTGCGTCGAGAGTTGCACATTCTCCATTTTGGTGAACGGCAGTCCGGCCGGCTATTTTGCCTCTAGTCGGGGTTTGCGTCAGGGCGACCCTATCTCTCCGTCGCTCTTCGTTCTTGCCGCTGATTATTTATCGCGCTGCTTAGATCGATTCATTCGAGACCATCCTTTGATGAGGTATAGGACAGCTGGACGGCCTTTCCCCGTCTCGTATTTATCCTACGCCGATGACATCATTATATTCACATGGGTTGTGGATGATGGTCTCGTTGATCTTATGCGTCTCCTGGATCACTACTCTATGGATTCAGGCCAAATGGTTAGTATCCAGAAAAGCACTTTTATTCTTGCTCCTAAGCATGCGCCTCGTTGGCATCAGAGAGTTCACGATCTTACTGGTTTTTGCCAGGGTGATCTCCCCATCACCTATCTTGGTGTGCCCTTTTACAAAGGCTTTATGAGACGAGAGCTCTTTGCTGGGGTGAAGCAACGGATGTTGGATAGGATCTCTGGTTGGTCCCATCGCCACCTTGCTTTTGGGGGACGCTTGGCTCTTATTAAGAGCACTCTCTGCACGATTCCTCTACACTTGCTTCAGGTGTTGGACCCTCCTCAGTACATTATCTAGGAGCTCGAGCAGATCATTGCGAGATACTTCTGGGGTCCTTTTGGTCCGAAGAGGAAGACGCACTGGGTCCGTTGGCGACAGATTTGTCGTCTGGTCTCTGAGGGAGGCCTCGGGATTCGGAGCCTTTCGGATATGGCGAGAGCTTTTAGTTATAAGCTCTGGTGGCGCCTTCGCGCGGTCACGTCTCTGTGGGCACAGTTTATGCTCCGCAGAAACTACTTTGCTGGCCTCTATACGCCTATGCGTACCGCTCTTAAAGCTCGTGTCAGCCACCCTTGGCGCCGTCTCCTACGAGTGGGAATTGAGGCTCAGGAGTTCATCCTCTATACTCTTGGTCGTGGCTGCGGGGAGGTCAGATTTTGGGACGATACTTGGATTGGGGATAGACCTATTTCTTCTTTTCAATCAGGTTACTAGTAGACCCCATCTTAGGATTCATGAGTTATGGATTGATGGGACGTGGGACATGGGTAGATTGGAGTCTATTGTTGGAGAGGAGCTAGGATTTACCCCTCAGTTTATCTAGGAGATCTCCGCGATTCCCATATCGCCGAGGAGGATTCGGATAGTATGTGCTGGACTCTTACCTCTTCGTGTACGTTCTCATTGTCGTCAGCTTGGTCTCACATCAGGGTGAGGGGTCAGGCTAATCTTGTTTACGGGGCCATCTGGACTGCCTTACTTACACCGACCACTTCGGTGTTTATTTGGCGACTTCTCATGCGACGGATACCGACTGATGACATTCTACAGAGGAGGGGCGTTTCACTGGCTTCTAGATGTCTGTGCTACTCGCATACCCTTACCCAGACCTACCATTCTGAGACCATTGCCCACCTTTTCTTGGAGAGTGATGTGGCTCGTGACGTGTGGGAGTATTTTGGTGCATGGACTCATTTATCCCTACCCCATACTGAGAATATCTTTGAGCTCCTGAGTTTTTTCGCACACGGCACACACTTTAGGCAAGCGACTTTCATTATTCCTTGTCTAATCCTTTGGTTCATCTGGACAGAAAGGAATAGTGCAAATCATAGGGCAATTACTTTTCTTTCGTCTCATGTTATTGTGCAGGTGGAGCGCCATGTTGCTTTATTGGCTTCTGCGGGGCTTATTTCATCTGAGTTCTGGGCGGGTTGCTCGCCGCCTGATCGTTTCCAGCGAGCTACATCTTCCCCCGCTCAAACTCATCGCCCCGTCCCGGTGGTTTGGCTTCGACCCGAGACCCCTTAGATTAAGCTAAACACGGATGGTTCGTTCGATAGAGACACACAGATTGCGGGTGGGGGAGGTCTGATTAGAGATCACCACAGAGAGCTCCTTCTTGCTTTCCATTCCTCTTTTCAGGCCTCTTCGAGTTTTGATGCTGAGGTTCAGGCATTGGCGATTGGATTGATTCTAGCTTCCCAGAGATCAGGACATGTTTGGATTGAGCTTGATGCTACTGCTGTGGTGACCCTGCTATCATCTGGCCATCGGGGCTCTTGGCAGGTTCGTCACACTCTTATGCGTATCAGACACATTCTCAGAGATATTCAGGTCAGAGTCACTCACATTTTCCGGGAGGGCAACAGGCCGGCCGACTATCTTTCTGAGCTCGGCATGTCGTCCCTCGGAATTCAGACTTATACTTACGATACTACTCCTCCGTTTCTTCTCTCCCTTATACGGATGGATCAGCTTGGTTATCCGTCTTTTAAATTTAGATAGGTTTTTTATTTTGTTGATTGCTTGCTTGCCTATTGGTCCGCACATTAGCCCACAATTTTAGTGGTGCACCTTGTATTGATCGAGCGGACCGTAGGCACTTTAGATTTTAGGTTCCGAATTATGGTCCATTTTTGGTCATAATTCGGAGTTGAGTTATTTTAGTCTACGGGTCCGCACATTAGCCCACGGTTTGTGGTGCACTTTGTATTTCTTTAGCGGGCCGTAGATTTCCTCAATGTTTGTACTGGAATTATGGCCTATTTTTGGTCATAATTCGGGGCTGATACTTTGTATTTCTTGATTTCTTCTTATCTACAGGTTGGTGGGTCCCGCCTCAACCCCCCGTCCACACCGGATGTTTTTCTTTTTTTTAAAAAAAAAAAAAAAAGGGATCGGCACTGGAAAGGTTTATAGCTCAAATACTTAATCGTTCGCAAGTCGATGAAACTTGACCGGGCATTAAGCTTATGTGAAGACTTGTATGACGTGTTATTTGACGTGGAGAGTGCCTGTCGAACACTAATGGTTAGTGGGAGCACATGTTATAGGTATGCCAATTGGATTAGTATACTCAAACCGACTCACCCTCAATTCATCACACGGATTTCACTCTGGGATAGTCAATGACGGAATCGAAAGGTTGTGATAGGTATTCGTGAACCTTCGACTTGGGGATTTGATAGGGATGTTCTTGTGACGTTAAGATTTTCATTAGAGTAGTTCGACCCAGAAAACCGGAAGGTGGGGGTCAACCTTGATGTGCATCTTGACGGGCAAGTAGCAGGTCCTACTGAATACCAAGATAGAATTCTTTCTCCTCTTAGTGAACGGGTTATATGTCCTATGCGGTTATTGGCAGATGAGATCATAAGTCTGTGTCCAAAGCATTGGAGCTAGTTGTATTGGATACAAGAGAGCTCGATGACCTCTATTTGCATTAACTCATGCATAGCGTCAAGTGCAGATAGGGTTTGACTGACCGTGACCCTATAACTTGATCAGGACATTTGATAGAAGGGTTTATACATATACTAGTATTCACGACAGAATGGTTCTTGAATGATCCCAATCATTCGTTCTCAGGTGGGGTACAATGCAGGCCGCCAGACTGGCTAGGTGATCCAACTACTCTTTGGTTCCTCCCATTGCTAACTGAGACGGACCTACCGAGAATAGGATTGATGACAGAATGAATCGAGCTATTCTCTCATTATGAATATTAGATATTTGATATCTAATTTATTGGGATATTGTATGTCTAAATTAATTTATCCAATAAATTAATTTACGGCCTAATGAATTAAATAAATTACTGGGTGATTAATTTAATCTTGAATATACATATTTCTTAGAGAAATTAATTATGTTATTATGTATTTGATATGATTAATTAATTGGATTAATTAATTGATATAAATACATCAGAACAAAATTGGAGTTTATCTGTTTGGACTCACGGGTGTCCAAAACGAATCGAACTCGTCCGATTTCTTCATGATGCCCCCCCTCCCCATTTTATATATGTGAGTTTTGACTTGTCCCCATCATGATGAATGGATCTCATGATTTGAGGGGACAAGTATCATAATATTTATATGATGGGGCCATCTCTCATGTGGGAGGTGTATTATATGAAGAGAAGACTTGCCTCTACACAAAACACTTGGTTGTTTCATCCGTGAAAAGAGAGTACGGAGAGAGAGGAAAAATATTTTTCTCAAAGTCTTCAATTTCTTCATTTCATATCTTGATTTCTTCTTGAAGAAAATTCAATATATATTGGGAGATTGTGAGTTATACACTTGGAGTGTTATAATCACATTTTAGATTAGCTCCTATAATCTTGTTCTATCCGTATCCTTGGAGGATAACGTGGTATATTCATTCCGGTTGTTTCTCCGGCGCGTGGCAAGTAGAGACGCGGTACTTTCGGCGTTGGATCATCCAAGAGCTTGGAGCGTATTGGAATCGTAGGGAGATCGCCTAAAGCTTGGGGAAACGCTTTCTCGTTTATCACCATTTAATCAACGGACTACGAGGGTATGATTTCATATCTTCCTTGTTTTCGTTTTTTTATTCGTAGATCGATCCTCATAGGGATTCGGATCGAATTAATTTGCGTTTCATCGCTTCCATTGGACCTTCGTTTTAGGCACCAAATCCCAGTAGTGGTATCGGAGCGTAGGTCTTGCAATCGTATATACGTTATTTGTCATTTGGAATGCTTGATTGGATGGTGTATGATTTGGAATCATAATCGTATTAATCGTTAATTTTCTATTGTTCATCTAAAAATTATTTTTTGATGATTTTATGTTACAATATAAATCTATTTTTCTTTTGAAAAACTGATTTAATATGTAATATAAAGATTAGAAAAATATTATTTTTGGAATCGGGGTGAAAAAATGAGCCGAAAACGTAAACGGACCCAGCAGCTTGGAGCTGGCCGGGCGCTGCCTCGCGGTCCCAGGCAGCGGATTGCGATCCGGCCCTGCTGTCCGACCCTGCCGGCCGCTGCCTGGCAGTGGATCGCGATCAAGGCCGGTCCTGCTAGGCAGCTTGCTGGGCAGTGCCCCGGGCTTGGCCTAGCCGTGTTTTTCGACTCCGTTTTTTATATTACGTTCGGAAATTAATTTCCCACAAATTAAATTAGATTTAATTTGACTAAGATATAATTATGGTAATTTTATTCTTAGGGGAATTAATTTAATGAAATATTTTCTCGTCCGGTTCGTTTGGATGGATTAATTTATATTGATTGGAGCAATATTTAGATTAATTATGAATGTCATTTATTTAATGTGTTTGATGCATTATTTTTGAATGGTGATGTGGTTCATGGACTTAGTTTTGAATCGATAGGTTTTATTCGATTGGGTTGTAAAGGTTGTTTTGAGCCTATTTATTTTACTAGAAATATTTGTATCTAGGATGCAATTTTTCAATGTAAAATTTATATGTAATGACGAAGACCGGAGGAAGATCCATTCGAGAAGACGAAGATTCAAGATCGAAGACTTGTAATTAGATTACGGAGTTTTGATTCTAGGAACGGTCCATGAACTACATGTTGGTAGCAACTAGGTTGTGAATGTTTATTCATATTGTATGAATGCACAAACGCGCTTAAATGAATTAATGTGCAAAGTGTAACATTAATCGCGAAAATTCTCCCACGATAAATTATTAAGTTTATAAGGTTTCAAGGTTTTCCTTCCCTCCATCGAGCTTTCGGAAAATTGAAATACAAACCGGATGTGCTATGCTTCCGAGTTATCGGGGTAGTCATTCGGGGAGGACGGATAAATTACCGGGAGCGCATTGGATGCCTTCGGTCGGAGCAAATTTTATCCTTATAAACCTGATAGGTTGCCGGACAAGATTCAATTGTGAAACTGATTTGCGTCGACGGTATAAACTTAACTTGTTCACGAACCATAGAAACCGTATAGGTTGAGGGGAGTGTGTAATACCCCAAACTAGGCGAATATTACAGTGCCGTGGACCCCCGACTGGGACCCACTAGGCGAATGAAAATTAATGAATTAAGTGATATAATTGTAGTACCGAACCACATTATATCAATAATTACTCCGATAAGGGGAGTTTCATTACAACACACCCAAGATAATACCGAATACATGTATATTTTATATGAAGATAAAATATACAGCACTGAATGAAATGAATATCCAAATAGAAGTCTGCAGCGGAAATAAAATAAAGAAATATGAGAGAATGAAAGGACTGGGGCCTCCTACTAGTATCACTGGGACTCCTCGCCGTCAACGTTCTCTTCCCGTGCCTTAGCCTTGCCATGACCTGAAAACAACATCCCCCAACGGCCGGGCCATACGTAACAACAATCCTCCAGGGTTGAATAAACACAATCATGATATATCTTAATTATGAAATGACGCTGAAGAGAGGCATCATAGTACGCTCGTAATGGTATGTGCAAGTGCACAAAACGAGTGTCCGGACACACCCGTCCTTATACCTAATTAGTCTCATGGAGGTACATTACCATGTGCACAGTCCAATGTGTCGGTGAACCCAACACATGACCATCACCACTCAACCGGTGAAGAATGTCCTTCCTCGAACAAACGTCCTACAATGAGATGTCGGTAGCTCGAACAACCTTGAATGACAATTACCAACAATGCTCAATAAACGAATCAAACATGATTATAACTGACTCAAACGTCGATATAACAATATCCAAACTTATTGAGGTATTCTAGCGAACACATAGCAAACACACATTCTTCGATAATATCCAAATCTCGAATATATCAAAACTAACTCCAAAATGAGCATTTAAAACCAACAAACACCTCCAACGATATCAATAATCCCATAGGAATCCACAAAACGAGTTAACAACAACATCTAATCGAAAACCCCCAAATACCAAAGTCAACTCCAAGGTGTTCTTGAATCAAACCCCAACAATACGTGAAATCCGAAATATATGTTATCAAATCCATAGGAATTTATTTATCCAAGGTAGATAACCCATATCTTTACCTTTGATTTAATGTATTGGAGATGATGAAGTGATGATTACTCCAACTCAAAAGCTTGAAGATAATGATAGGTGATAGCAGCTCGAAGAACACTCTCCAAATCATCCAAAATCGCTCGGAATCGCCTAAAAACGAAGTGAGAAAAGAAAATGACGAAGAAAGCCCTGAACTGTCCTATTTATAGAAATCACAGTTTAGCACGCGCTAGCTCCAGTTCTTAGCGTGTGCTAACGGGTGTTTTGGGTAGTCCAGTACCCACTATCCGAAAACGGTAGCGTGCGCTACGTACCTTTTGTAGTGTGGGCTACGGCTGTACACTTAGTGTGTGCTAACCCCAATATGTTGGCGTGCGCTAACGAATTATCTGATGCCCAGTACTGGAGTCCAGAACTTTCTTTCCTCTGATCTGTTCGCGGTAGCGCACGCTACATACAAGATTCAGCATGCGCTACTGACCCCGATTAGCATACGCTAATAACTACTCGTAGCGTGCGCTAGGAATTAATCCAATTCAGTCCAGTACCCACTGGACTCAGCCTGATCCGACCTTAGCGCGCGCTACACCGGCTGCATAGCGTGCGTTACTCCTACCTACTAGCGTGCGCTACTTACCATTTTTAGCGTGCGCTACTTACAACCCGACTGCAGTCCAGTGCCTTTTGGACTGCCTGCTTGAACTGCACTAGCGAGCGCTACTTGAACTCAATTAGCGCGCGCTAAAGAGAGTTCATAGCGTGTGCTACTCCTCACACACAGCCCACTATGAATATGACAACGATGACAAACACGGCACAATGCTCCAATTAGATTGATGATGAATGATGATTGATACATGATACAATTACTATGAACGGTGAAAACAATGATTGAATATGAGTGACAAATGATCATTAATGAGTGAAAATTACTGAGTGACAATTACTGAATGATAATTACTGGATGATAATGACTGAATTACAACCGGGTATTACAGAGTGAACAAGGGGAAAAAGAAGTCGAGTCATCCATTAGATGGGTTGGTGCTGGACACCACTTTATGAAAATTAATAGACTAGAAACCTATTCGGTTGCCCTCTATTAAAATTTATAAAGAACTCGATCACCACTATGAAGTAGAGAGAACGATACTTTCGGATATCACATGGGAGTGTGTTATTCAGATAAAAATAGTGGGAGTTAGGTTAAAGAATATAAAAGACCTTAATTCTATACTCAGATCATAATTGAACGAGTCACTAATTAATTTGTCATTCTTAATGCAGACATAACTCTCAATATGACAATGAACCCATTCGCAATTCTACTTGAAAAGAACACCTTGATCGGACCTAACTTCGTGGATTGGATCCGCAATCTGATGAGAGTCCTCAGTACAGAGGCACTGGGATACATCTTGGAGACGGATATTCCGGCGCCTCCAGTGTGGACTAGAGCCAATCAGGAAGAGATTGAAAACCACGAAAAGTGGGATAAGCTACCTATATTTTTGGTATTTGGCTCCACTGGGATAGAGCGAAGAGAACGATATGTCTTTCCCAATCCCTCTATATAGATAAAATCTTAAAGCGATTTAAGATGGATGATTCTAAAATAGGGTTCCTATCGATGTGATATGGAATAAAACTCACCTTGAAGATGTGTCCTCATAGTGAGGAACAATGAATGGAAATGAGTAATACACTATATGCTTCAGCAGTAGATAGCCTTATATATGCTTTATTGTGTACGAGACCTAACATTGCGCATGCTGGGAGCGTGGTAAGTAGGTTTTGGTCTAACCCAGATAGGGAACATTAAACCACCGTAAAGAACATTCTCAAGTACTTTAGAAGGACTAGAGATCTGGTTCTTAAATATGGTGATGGAGAACGGAATGATGGGCTTCACTGATTCATACTTCCAAGGACAGAAATATGACTCTATGTCTACTTCTGGCTACATTTTACTCTTAATGGAGGAGCAGTATCTTGGCATAGTGCCAAGTATAGCGCGACTGCTGATTCCACCTGTTAGGCCGAGTATAAAGCAGCCTCGGAGGCCTCCAAATGAAGGGTTAAGAAGTTACTGGGTAAACTTCACGTGACACCATTTGTTGCGCTGCCTGTTTTCATTTTTATATGATAAAAATAGAGCGGTAGCACAGACCTAGGAGCCGAAGTTTCATAATGGTATAAAACATATTAAGAGAGAATATCATCTTGTGAGAGAATTTATTCGCAAAGGGATACATTGTGCTGCATAGAGTAGACTCAGTCGACAACGTCGCTGATCCACTGACCAAGCCACTTTCTCAGATTAGCTTAGAGCATCATCCGGAGAACATGGATATTAGATACCATAGTGTGTGGCATTGAGAGAAAGTGGGAGATAGTTAGGAGTATGCCCTCGAATGCCACTCAGTGGATGTTTGAGTGAGGGCATTGTACTTGTCATTATGTAATTCATTATCATAAGGCAAATGGATGTTTCTTTATTTACTGGTAGTTACTGGCATTCCTAACTCGTAAATATATATATAGAAACTAGTCCATGTATTTTAGAGCAAAACATTCCACTCCTTATTAGATAAGGGGGTCGGCACTGGAAAGGTTTATAGCTCAAATACTTAATCGTTCGTAAGTCGATGAAACTTGACTGGGCGTTAATTTTATGTGAAGACTTGTATGACGTGTTATTTGACGTGGAGAGTGCCTATCGAACACTAATGGTTAGTGGGAGCACACGTTATAGGTATGCCAATTGGATTAGTATACTCGAACCGACTAACCCTCGATTCGTCACACGGATTTCACTCCGGGACAGTCAATGACGGAATCGAAAGGTTGTGATAGGTATTCATGAACCTTCGATTTGAGGATTTGGTAGGGATGTGCTTTTGATGTTAAGATTTTCATTAGAGTAGTTCGACTCAGAAAACCAAAAGATGGGGGTCAACCTCGACGTACATTTTGACGGGCAAGTAGCAGGTCCTACTGAATACCAAGATAGAATTCTTTCTCCAGTTAGTGAATGGGTTATATGTCCTATGCGGTTATTGGCAGATGAGATCATAAGTCTTTGGCCAAAGCATTGGAGCTAGTTGTATTGGATACACGAGAGCTCGATGATCTCTATTTGCATTAACTCATGCATAGCGTCAAGTACAGATAGGGTTTGACTGACCGTGACCCTATAACTTGGTCGGGACATTTGATAGAAGGGTTTATATGTATACTAGTATTCACGACAAAATAGTTCTTAAATGATCCCAATCATTCGTTCTCAGTTGGGGTACAGTGTAGGCCGCTAGGCTGGCTAGGTGGTGCTACTACTCTTTGGTTCCTCCCATTGCTAACTGAGACGGACCTACCGAGTCGCGCAATAGGATTGACGACAGAATGAATAGAGCTTATTCTCTCATTATGAATATTAGATATTGGATATCTAATGTATTGGGACATTGGATA
This sequence comes from Orobanche coerulescens, assembly GCA_033398695.1. Classification (NCBI taxonomy): domain Eukaryota; kingdom Viridiplantae; phylum Streptophyta; class Magnoliopsida; order Lamiales; family Orobanchaceae; genus Orobanche; species Orobanche coerulescens. The sequence goes on from CM065807.1 coordinate 39,267,122, forward strand.
TCTAAATTAATTTATTGAATAAATTAATTTATGGCTTAATGAATTAAATAAAATTACTGGGTGATTAATTTAATTCATGAATATAATTATTTCTTGGAGAAATTAATTATGTTATTTTGTATTTGATATGATTAATTAATTGTATTAATTAATAATATAAATACATCGGAATGAAATTGGAGTTTATCTGTTTGGACTCACGGGAGTCCAAAATGAACCGAACTCGTTCGATTTCTTCATGATGCCCCTCCTCCCACTTCATCAATGTGAGTTTTGACTTGTCCCCATCATGATGAATGGAATCTCATGATTTGAGAGGACAAGTATCATAATCTTTATATGGTGGGGCTATCTCTCATGTGGGAGGAGTATTATATGAAGAGAAGACTTGTCTCTAAACAAAACACTTGGTTGTTTCATCCATGAAAAGAGAGTAGAGAGAAAGAGGAAAAATATTTTTCTCAAAGTCTTCATCTTCTTCATTTCATATCTTGAGTTCTTCTTGGAGAAAATTCAATATATATTGAGAGATTGTGAGTTATACACTTGGAGTGTTATAATCACATTTTAGATTAGCTCTTATAACCTTGTTCTAGCCGTATTCTTGGAGGATAACGAGGTATAGTCATTTCGGTCATTTCTCCGGCGTGTGGTAAGTAGAGACGCGGTATTTTCGGTGTTGGATCATCCAAGAGCTTGGAGCGGATTGGAATCGTAGGGAGATCGCCTAAAGCATGGTGAAACGCTTTCTCATATATCACCATTTAATCAACGGACTACGAGGGTATGATTTCTTATCTTTCTTGTTTTCGTTTTTATATTCGTATATACGTAGCTCGATCGATCCTCGTAGGGATTCAGATCGAATTAATTTTCGTTTAACAGCTTCTGCTGGGCCTTCATTTTAGGCACCGAATCCCAATACATATGCAGTGGCGGAACTCTCTGGGCTACCTAGTGTAACACCCCGAGATATTCAGGATTATTACAGCGCCGTAAATCCTTGATAAATCCTTGATATAAGGATTTACAAGGCTAAGAATTTGAAAACAACATTATTTAAATACCAACCGTAAAATTTATTATTACATCACCAGTCGGAAAAAGTACAAATCAGTCCACATCCGAATGTAAACTTCAAAAGACCACAAAACAACAGCATACTTGAGTACTTTATTAAAACAAAACAAAAATCTGACAAATCATTCCGGCCGTAACACCACTCTGCACCCTCGTCGTCATGCAGCTCTAGTGGTTGTTTACCTGTCCTTCTGTATCCTGAACATAAACAAATGTCCACCCCCGAAGGGGTTAGCATAATGATGCTAGTACAAGTACGATAATTATACAACAACCGGTTATTCAACATCTAACGAAGAATAATGCCAACATCATCAATGACAATAATAACAACGAGCCTCTCCTACGAGAAGACTCACGATACCATACACAACATGATACAACATACACATGATAATTCCGGTGATCCAGCATTCACTGCATAGATCCCAAGATGATCCTGTCGGACCAACACGAGGTGGAAAAACCTATCCAATGATCCTGCGCACGCTAGCATATATCTCAAGATTATCCCATCAGACCAATACGAGGTGGACATACAACAACGACATATATGCCCGACAATATGTATAACATAAATACATAAGACATAATTAAAGTACTTGCCTTAGGAAGATGGCAAGAATTAAATACTTCAACAACTTTAACAAACTCGAAGGTCGCCCCTACGATAAACCATTTGCAAAGCTCGAACCTTACACAAAAGAAAATAACGACAAACTCAACTTTATGTAACAAGGCTATCACATGATCATGCTAAACGTTCCAAATGGTGACTGAACTCATTATCACTATACGGTCAATTCTCGGTTAACTATTCAAAGTATCCTATGTCGAACGAATACTATTCTACGTGCGAAATGAAGGGCCATAACGGAAATAACATGATGATGTATACGAATGTTCAGCATATTCAAAACGTCCCAAACCATAATCCGATTCTGTCCATTGATTTCAAATGCAAGCAACGGTTATCTAAACGAATTTATTACAAGATAAGTACATTCCACCAAATTCTAAGTTAATCCCACTCATGATTCTCGTTCTTCCACAAGTAAATTCATCTTATCCAAGTTCTACGTTCACCATGATTGTTACAACAAGATAATAACGTTCTAACCATTCATATGAAGTTTACCAATCCAAATAATCCTTACAAACTCCGGAATATACTTAAGGAATAATCCCTACGTTCAACATTTCGGATTCATCTAGTCTAGGTGATAACATGCTCATTTTGTTTATCATAAAAATCATCATAAAGTAGGTCATAATCTTCGTAAATCACGTCCTTACGATAGGCACCAACAAGGCTTAACTATCTCCAATGAAAAAACTAAGTTCATCCAATTCAATTCCCCAAAACATGTTGTTCGATTCATAAAGTTCATAACAAGCTCAATAACCTCAGTAATCTATTCATGAACATTCCTAAGAACATGAATTCCAGACGGTTAGAGTATCACATACCTTACTACGGAAGGAAACGAAGAAATACTCAGCGGAACTCAACATCGGAAGCTTGAGTACCAATCTAAGCTACTTCCCAACTTCAATGTCTAAGTAGAGATGCTAAAACAATGTTTATGTTGCAGAAGGGCTCTTTGGGTTTGCAGGAACCGGACAAGGAATGAAAGAAAACAAGGGTGAAATGAAATGGGGTGATGTCCCATTTATAATGTTCTGAACTTTACGTACGTTAACTGCAAAGCATTACGTACGTTATTATCTTAACGTACGCTATTTGCGATCATTTACGTACGTTAACATCCGATAGAAGCTCACTGTCTCATTCCTGGTCTCTCTTTACGTACGTTATTCAAAACCTTTACGCACGTAACCTGAACAACATAATGTACGTTAGCTGCCACCTCTAACGTACATTAAGTATCGTTGACCTGATTTATCAAAAAGTTGTCCAGGTTCACGCGGGATATCTTATCCGATAACATCTCCAACTGGCCCATGTGCTCAGCAGACTTATCTGTCGTTGACTGCCTTATGTACGCTACGCTTCGTCCATAACGTACGCTATCCGCAGCTCTTTAACGTACGTTATGCTAACCTGCTAGCGTACGTTATGATGTAGTTGCATGCATGAATTTTGAAAACTCTTCCTAACATGATCATGAATGTTGGAATACGAATACGAAAAAATCACACTTCAATTATTGATACCACAAAGTCGAATATTACAAGGTTTAAATAAAGATGAAATACACGATAATTATCCGGGTATTACACCTTGGAGAATTCTTCTAGTAAATAACAAAGCCTTTTGTTTTCCATGCTTTCTTTTCTACAAACCTTTCGGTTGTCCTAACCAAAATGCTTTCGCTGTCTATAGCTAACTATAATGAATGCCTTCTCAAAGTCAAGACAAATCCTACAAGAAATACAATGTACACTCTCATGATATTCAAAACAAAAATCGTGCATATTTTTTTTCACGTATAGTTAGGAAGAAGATTTGTTAAGAAATTGGTAGCACAAAATTTTGTTTGCTTGTCGATGAATCTCGTGATGAGTCAAAAACAGAGTAAATGTATATAGTCATGAGGTTTGTGTGGATAGAAAAGGGTTCATCCAAGAATGCTTTTTCGGCATGATTCATAATTGTGCACCATCCGGAAATGATGATTATTACAGTACTGTAGATGCAGTAATCAACCGTAATATAACTGCAGTACTGGACCATATTATATTACCAAGCACTTCGATGAGGAGTTTATACAGTACTCAGCTATAATAGTCATAATATATAGGATCCAAATACAAGTATAATCCATATGAAGATGGAGAATAACAAAGTAATACAAAATACGGAGAACCATATTTGAATAATGCAATATAATTTTCGTTTTTAAAATCTCAAATAAATTATTTCTTACTTTAAACTTACAAAAAATTTACTTGGAATCCAAATATAAAAATTTAGGTCTTTTCTCTTCTACCAAATGTTTGAATTAAGGTATACTTTTCCACCAAAGTACGTGATCGTTTGTCAAGGTGATGTCAAGTCGCAGGTTTTCAAACATTTGAAAATTTGAAACGGCACCTTAAAAAAATAATACCTCACAGTACCATCAATATCTTATTTATGAACTCGGGGATTGACTCGATGGGGTCACACGGGGACCTGGTGGCTTAGCGGCTGGACCGGGTCGCGAGGGTTACTTCGAGTGGGCATTCTCACCTGGGGATTGCTCGACGGGGCACACAGGGACTTGGTGGTAGAGCTGTTATTCGAGCCGAGCCGAGCTCGAGTACTTGATGCTCGAGCTCGGCTCGAGCTCTTAACGAGCCGAGCCGAGCTCGGCTCGATAACACTAACGAGTAAAGAGATGAGCTTGACTCGACTCGTAAACGAGTCTAACGAGCCTAACGAGCCTATCGAACCGAGCCGAGCCCAACGAGCCTAATGTAATTATAAGAAAAATCTTAGTTATCGAGCCTAAGAAGTCGAGTTCGAGCCGGCTCGTTAATAAATCGAGCAACAAGTCGAGCTCGAGCTCGGCTCATTTAATATTCGAGTCGAGCTTTAACGAGCCTTAACGAGCCGAGCTGAGCCGAGCTTTTGAGCAGCTCGTTTCGCATAACAGCTCTACTTGGTGGCTTTAGGGCCGGATCGGGTCGCGAGAATTGCCAGAGTTTTTGTACTGATGATAATTGTGATATGTCTGGAGTATCACAATGCTTGGTGCTCGGGGTCGAGAGACATTATATATTAAATCTTGGTGTTTGGCTAAAACGGCATAAAAATAATGTGTTATGTGTAATGTGTTTTTGTAAGCGAATTGAAGTGGATGAACGGGTCGTGGACACTATGTTTTGGTGATCGAAATGATCGGGTCGTGGGCCCTGTGTTTGGTGATCGGAATGATCGGGTCGTGGACCCCGTGTTTTGTTAACGGATTTGCATTTTGGAAAATAAACTTTGGGGCTGTGATCCTAAGTGGCTTTCGATGAATTAAGAACTTTTCAATCACAAATCTTTTCAAAACTCCCGAGATTTGGAAGTGTTTTCAAAGTGCTTTCTTGTTTTGTTTCTACTTTCAAGATTTGAACTATTTTTAATTAACAAAATATCTCGGGAAGTCTTTTGTTGTATTCTCAGAATGTGTTATGTATGGCTCATATTTGCACTTTATACTTGTACTAGTAAAACAGTGGAGTTTTGCTAACCCCCGAGTATTCGGGGGGTGGATGTCTATTTTTGCATCCAGGTACATGCAGGTTTGGGAGCAAAACACAGGATCGGTGCAAAGGATGATGGAAGGTGAATGATACTAATCACATGAAGGCCAATTTTGGATGCAGTTAGTCGGAGTTCGTGTATGGTCTTTTCTGCTGTCGTACTTTTTATTTGTGAGTGTATTTTACCTTTGCATGGGTATGAGTCGAGATAGAAATCTGTATTTTTGACTTGTATGTTAGTGACGAAAGACCAAGTTGGTCTATTGATTTGGTATTTTATCATGTCGGTATGTAAGTTATTGTGTGGTTTCAATGTCTAGCCTGGTGGATCCTCGCGGAGAGGATCTACGGCGTGTAATATTCCCAGTTTGAATTGGGGGTTCTACAAAAATCGCCCACAAATCGCCCAAGGAGGAGAAGAAGAAGGAAAAATGATGAAAGGAGCTTGATCCTCACAAAATCCATAGAAATAGGCTAATCTGCACTGTGTTCCGCGGCACGGGCTGAGTGTGCCGCGGCCCACGGCCAAAAAAAAAACTTCCCAGCACTGGCTTAGTGCTGCGGACCGGCCAGCAGGGGTCGCGGCCCGCGGTACAGCCCGCTCCAGCATCAAAAGGCACACGGTGCAGTTTTAACTATTTTGACCATAACTCCTTCATCCGGACTCCGATTGACTCACCGTTTGAACCACTGGAAAACTAACTTGATTCTCTTGATTCTTGCAGTTTCCAAGAATTTATGGTGATTTTAAAAAGTTGAACTCATACTTGAAAAAGTCACTTAAGAACACGGAACTCAATAAAACGACACTGAAACGAACTCGGGCGACAAAAAGTATAGAATTAATCATTCTCGGAATAACGAAACGGTCACAATAGAGTTTCTAAGATGGACTTCTGCCAAAAAAAGAAAATTACCGAAAATCGAAATTGTGGATATTACACTCGCAACAATACACTACGAAGGACAATAACAACAATGAAAATGGATTCCAAAGCACGACCTAAAGTCGCTGGATTCAACGAATAAACGACGAAAGCTCGAGGGTTTCCCCCAAAATGGCCAAGAACACGAATCGACTCGTCAAAACATGAAAATGGAACTCCCAACCGAAATATGGATGTTCAATCCATAGGATATGTTTAACAACATCATTTAACAACAATTGATTCATCAAAAATGGATGGAAAACGAAATCAAGAACAAATCCCCCAAAAAGTCAACTCGAAGGAAAATCAAGAAATATACCTTGATTCGGCGAAGAACAATGGATTAAATGATGTTAAACACATGGATAATACTAAGATTAATCATACCCATCATGGATTAATAAATAATTCGGGACGAATCGGACAAAAACCCGAAAACCCCAAAATTTCGCAAAGATAGGGTTCTAGGAAATCTAACCTTGATTCGCTGGATCAAAGAATGTTATAGGATGATTCATCAATGATATGAAGTCCCAAACTTCGTGGATTAATTCCTTGACAACATGTCTCCTGTAATACCCGGTTGTAATTCAGTCATTATCATTCAGTAATTTCATTCGGTAATTGTCACTATGTAATTTTTCAATTGTTAATAATCATTCATCTGTGTTCACCGTTCGGTATAACTTCGAGTTGTGTATCGATATTGTTCATTATTTCTACCTTACTCGGGAATCGAGACAAGAGTATTATCTTGATTGTTGTAATTGATTCATTAGTTGATGTTGACGTTGGAGTTCATGTCATTTCAAATCTCCTCATTTTTAAATTTGTGTTTTTGTTGGGCGAACCCTTGTAATCATTCCTTGGAACCACCGTTTTGGGGTTTCCGCACTTCCATTTCATGTTATTGTTCCCCAAATATTGATTCATATTGCTTTTATTCTCTTCCCGGGTCATTTTTCATCATTTTAGGACTCAAGGGGGTGTGGGCCGCGACACAAGGGAGTGTGCGCCGCGGCACACACATGCTGCATATTTGGCCGACCCGACTGTACCGGGGGCCGCGGCACACTGCCGAGTGACTGCCGCGGCACACTCCTCTGGGCCGCGGCACACTCATGTTGCAATTTTCGGCCAACCCGTCTGTAACGGGGGCCGCGGCTCATGCCGACAGGGCCGCGGCACACTGCCGCGGCACACTCGTCCGGGCCACGGCACGCTGCCGATCACTGGGGCAGATTTTGGCCCTGTGCCGCGGCACACTTCGGCCGGGCCGCGGCACACAGTGCAGGCTGCACTATAATTGCATTTTTTTGGGAGGATCAACCCATTTTTCCCATTTCTTCCACCTTGTTCCGAGAGAGAGGGCTTGAGGGAGAGACTTTCCATCATCTATCACTTGAATACTTGGTTTTCTTCATCTCCTTTCGATCGTGAAGCCTGGATAGTCGATCTAACGCGTGTTCTTCGGATCAAAGTGCTTGGATCTTCAAGAGGTAATTTTTTCAACATCTTGGATTTCGATTTTGTATTGAGATATAATGTTTTGGATGTTAATATCATGTTGTATGAAGTGATATACACATGATTATGGATATGCTTGATTATTCATTGGATTATTGAATTATTATTCAAGAACACTTTGAATATTGAGTTGGATTTGGGGGTTTTCGATTAATCGTTGTTGTAATCACGAATTTGAATATTCATATTGGATTATTGATCGTATTGAAGATGTTTTGTTGGTTTGAAACACTTCTTGGGGATTTGATGTTGGTATTATTGAGGTTTGGTTGTAAACAATTGAAGTTTGGCCACAAAGTGTTCGATATAATGCCCCAATGAACTTGGTTTAGTCGTATCGACGTTTTGAGTTCGTTATATTCGTGTTTGATTCGTATGTTGAGCGGATTATTGATAATTGTGTTATTCAAGGTTGTTCGAGCGACCGACATTTCATTTAGGACGTTTGTTCGTGGAAGGACGTTGTTCACCGGTGTTGTGTAAGTTAATTCTTACTCGGTTAAAAGAATATTCATTCCTTTCGTTGTTGTTCATTCATAATCATAATCCATTCATAATGTATTAACCGTATTGAGACTTGTAATTGTCAATTAATCACTTCAGTCACGAGGAACGACGGTTCCAATCATTTCATTGAGCTGTCATTCATTTCACTATCATTTCATCTCGGTGAGTCATTATTGATTTCGATGTCACTTTGTTATCTCGTGGCATTCCGGGTCATACTGGCGTGCCGGTTGGTATGTGTAGGATTTTCATGCCGGGCACATTTAAGTCGTGTGTTGGTTGGTGGCCTCACATTGGACTGTTCACACGAGTCGATTTCTCCGTGAGACTGATTAGGTACAAGACCACACGTGTATTCGATCGATACTCGTTGGTGGCTTGTGCACAGACACATATCCATCCCGGGCGTAGTGTGGCGCCACCCTTTGAGCCGTATCGTTAGTTGATTCATACAGCATGTTTGATTGCGTATGTTTTCAACAAGTTTGGGTTATAATCTAACCGATTCATTTTTGATCGAACTTGTGGTTTATACAGCATATATATATATGATTGTGTTTATTCAACTCTTGAGGATTGTTGTTCTGTGTAACTGACCCCGTTGGGGGATTTTGTTTTTCAGGTCGTGGCAAGGCTAAGGCACGGGAAGATAACGTTGACGGCGAGGAGTCCCAGTGATACTAGTAGGGGGACCCAGTCCTTTCATTCACCGTGTTTACTTATTTTATTTCCGCTGCAGATTTCCGTTTGGATTTTGAGTTCATTCAGTTTAGTATATTTTATCTCCATATAAAATATACTTGTATTCGGTCATTTCCTTGGGTGTGTTGTATGAAACTCCTCATCGGAGTAATTAATGACGTAATGTGGTTCGGTACTACATTTACCCTATGTATTTCATTCATTTTCACTCGCCTGGTGGGTCCCAGTCTGGGGTCCACGGCACTATAATATCCGCCTAGTTTGGGGTGTTACAGAGTTGGTATCGGAGCGTGGTTTTGAATACTACCTTACGAGTCATGTCTCATTTGAAATCATTGTCATCGGACTAGTGTCATTGGACTTTCGCGTCACATGTGACCTGTGCAAATGCCGAGCCCATCAGACCGAAAGAACTGTAAGACTTCTAACGCCATAGTATAATTTCTGGCAATATTCATTCATTCATAATTCATCAGTTAACAATCTTCAACCATCATTTTCATTTTGATCATGTTAATCACGTTAATTCATTAATCACTCAGTTCATTTCATTACTCAGTTGTTGATCTTGAAGATCATATCATTAATCTTGTTAACTTGTTCAAGATAATCATTTCAAGAATATCATCAGATAATATTGTCACCTCATTTAATCATTCATGTAATCACTGGGTTAGAGCGTGTATGCTCATTTTCATCATTTCATGACGTAAATTATAATGCGGTACTCATACGAGATCTATGATTATCATGCGACCTTCGTACTTCAGTATGGAGAGAGCTGTCAGGGGACGCACGGGGAGAGGCCGCGGTGCGGGCCGCAACTCGGGGAATAATCACTCACTGTCGGGAAACCGTAACCAGGACTCCGCTCGATTGGAAGATGTTCGGGTTGATCCACTCACTTTTATGCAGGTCACGATGACCCATATGCAATTGCTTAATCATCATTGCGCCACTATGGCCGAACTAATTGAGAGAAGTCTTCCGTGTGAGCCTGCTGCTAAGGAAATTGCGAAGCAACAACCTCCATCTGTCAGCAGGAAATCAATGAAGCGTAATCAGTCCGAAGGTGGTCAGTCTACCTTCAAGAAACCTCGTGCGGGCCCTACTTTTTCTGTGCGACCTCCTATGGCGCTGAAACCCGCGGAGTCTCAGTCCCGGGCGGCCAGCTCAGCCATCATCTGTTTTAATTGTGTAGAACTGGGTCATGTCAGCACCAAGTGCCCGAGGCAGACTATCACGTGCCTTAAATGCGGAATTGCTGGGCATAAGGCCCGTTTTTGCTGAAGAGACTCCAAGAATACTCTGGCAGCATTTCAGGCCCCGAAGCAGTCAGCCATTCAGAATCAAGCTACTCAATCAGCGTCGTTTAAAACGACAGGAGCGAATAAAGGCGGAGCTCAAATGTATCAGACGGGACCGTCCGGTTCGGGGGCCGGCAAGTCCCGGATTCACGAGATAAAGAGGACCGATGATCCGGAGGCCCGAACGATCTCAGGTATACTCGTAATTTTATCTCAACCCGTGTGTACCCTTTTGATACTGGTGCACCGCATTCATTCATTTCCGAATCATGTTTGAATAGACTTAACTTGGATAGTCCTATTAATTGTGGGCCTTATATCATTGGTATACCTGACGGTAGAAGAATTTCCAGAGATCATGAGGTTAAGAACCGACCGAATTAAGCTTAATGACCGCGATGGGTTGGCGGACCTAATCATGGGGGATTTACCTAAGGACGATGTAATGTTGGGTATTAGTTGGATGGATCGTCATGATACCATCCTCAGCGTTCGTAAGTGTATGGTCACTATCATTTCAGTCGTTAGAGCCGAGTGTGTATTTCAGGGAGGTAATTCCCGTTGTTCCAGAAGAATTATTAATATGATGGAAGCAGCGAAATCACTCAATCGAGGTGTTCAGTCATTCGTTATATCATTGTCATCGATTGGCCATTCTTAGGCAATCGAGATATTCAATCATTCATTCTATCATTGTCATCGATTGACCATTCTAGGGCAATCGAGTTGTTCAATCATTCGTGGTATCATTGTTATCGATTGACGATGTACTCACAGACGAGCTACCTAGTTTACCTCCACCGAGGGATGTGGATTTCACAATGGAGTTGGAGCCTGGTATGCCCCCATTATCGAAGGCACCATATCGGATGGCCCCGACCGAAATGTAGGAGTTGAAGATTCAACTTGAGGAATTGTTCGAGAAAGGTTATATCCGACCGAGTGCGTGTAATATCCGCATTTTTCTTTCCCTTGTATTTTCATTTCCGGTATATTTTTTCGATTGTAGTAACCCTCGTGTATCTTTCAGTGTATCTTTTCTGTCATCTATTGATCTGATTCTCGTTATTGTTGTGCGGAACCGCCGTTTAGGGGTTGCCGTGGATCCATTTCGTGTTATTGGTTCCCAAATATTGATTCCTATTGCTTTTACTCTCTTTCCGGATCATTTTTCATCATTTTAGGACCCAAAAGGGGGTGTGGTCCGCGGCACAAGGCGTGTGCGCTGCGGCACACACATTTTTCCAGTTTTTGGCCGAGCGGACTGTACTGCGTGCTGCGGCACACCCATCCGGGGCCGCGGCACACTGCCGAGTCAGTGCCGCGTCACATCCGTCCGGGCCACGGCACACTCGTGAGGCATTTTCGTCCAAAATCCGACTGTACCGGGTGCTGCGGCATACTTCAGCTGGGCCGCAGCACACAATGCGGTCAACCCTATAATTGCGTTGTTTTGAGCGAGAGCAGCTCATTTTCTTCCTTCTTCTTCCATTGACGCGAGAGAGAGTGAGAGAGGAGGAGAACTTCTCATCATTCATCAATTGGGGGTTGATTTTCATCATTCTCCTTCGGTTGTGAAGCCCGGATAATCAATCTAACGCGTGTTCTACGGATCATAATATTTGGATCTTCAAAGGTAATGTCTCTTGGAACCCTACCTTTTGGATAATTGAGGGTTTTGGAGTTTTTGTCCGATTCTTCCCGTTTTGTTGGTGGATTCTTGATGAATACGATTAATATTGTTAGTATCATTAACTTCCCTACGGATTCATGGTATATTTTGTGGTTTTTACGGAATTGAGAGGGTTTGGTTGTGGTCCGCCCTCGTTGTTATTTTTGTACGAATATACATGAATCGTAGGCGGGATTTCGGGTGTATTCCATTTCCGTGTTCGTCGAGAGTTGGTTGTAATTATGTTCTTCGAATCGTTAGGTTCGGTTCCGTTAGTTCTTAACGTTCGTCGGTGATTATCCTTTCCGTTCGTTGCGTCATCAATTACTCAAGGCAAGTATTTTTGGAAACCTTTATGCTTAACGTGAAATGGTAATGTATATTGTGTGTGCTTTACTCACCTCGGGAGGGTCCGACGGGATCACGGAGGGAATCTATGGCTTCGTCCTGGATTCATGAGTTTGTTTCGCTAGCCAGCTCGGGAGGGTCCTTAGAGGCCTCGGGTGGGATTCGTGGCTTCGTCCCGATCCTAGGCGATGCCTGTGCGTGATTTGTTTTATGAAATGGCCAGCTCGGGAGGGTCCTTAGAGGCCTCGAGTGGGATTCGTGGCTTCGTCCCGGTCCTAGGCAAATTGTTTGACTGTTTGTTTCCGGAAAAGACATGTCTGGTTTTGGTTTTTGAAATGATATTGGTGCATGTACTATGAAATGTGTAAGCGATTGGTTTGCCTTGATTACTTGTACTAGCGTAATTGCTAACCCCTATGGGGACCCGTTATGGGGAAATTCTTGTTATGGATTTCAGGTTATGATCATCCGGACGAGCGAGCACTGGGACAGTACGAGGATGATGGCCAGGGTCGTTGATATGTGCACTTGGGTCTACTTATTTCTTTTGTCCACTTCGATATGGTTGTTTCCTATATTTATAAATCGATAGATCAGATCATGAGTACTTAGGCTTTTCAAATTCAAACTCCGTGTTGTATTATTTTAAATTGCTACACTGTCGATTGTTACTCATTTAATCCGTTGCTCCGGGTGTATTTTCATGTGATGTATTATTTGATTGTGTTTCCTCGCTAACCGAGATGGTTAGTCGAGGGGTGTTCGCTGTTGTAGCCTGGTGGGTCCCATGTAGGGGTCCACGGCGCTGTAATATACTCCGAATATCTTGGGGTGTTACAGAAAATGGTATCGGAGCATCTAGGTTTATGGATACCTAGGCTTGTTGGTTATTTGGGTCTAGTCGTGTTTTGTTTTGCACATTGTCACACCGCTACCAGCATCTCGGTACTTCCAGTGCTCGTAAGTTTTCTTATTCGGTCTTTTGTTTTCTTGCATAGTATTTCCGCTTTTCGAATCGTGGTTGCTTTTTCCTCCCTTACTCATCATCAATATACTTCTGTTATCTCTTAACACCAGTATGGATGCCGGAGGAAACCGTGGTCGTAGTTGTGGTCGTGGACGCGGCCGAGGACGTGGGGCAGCCGGTGGGGCGGCCACGTCGCATTCTTCGGGAGACGGCAGTACCGGTGACCGTCACAGTCATGCTTCTTCTCAGGAGCGCTCCGACCTCGGTATTGCGGCCGTCATGCAGCAAATGGTTAACCAAATGGCGGCTATAGCTCAGGTAGTACAGAACCCCGATCAGGCTCATGCTAATCGGGGCGGAGCGGATCGCTGGCTACAGGATGTCATCAAGATGCATCCTCCTCAGTTTTCGGGAGCTTCGGACCCGATCGGCTGGGAAGGGTGGATCAAGGAGATATCTAAAGTCTTCACTGCTACCAACTGTCCCGAGGACCGTAAGGTCCCTATTGCTCAGTACTTTCTCACGGGGGTCGCTACGGATTGGTGGGAGGCCGTTGGGCCCAAAGATCATGTTGCTTCGTGGGCCGAATTTCAGGAGTTGATGGAGACTGAATATTGCCCGTGGCTAGTTAGACAGTCTCGAGTCCATGCTTTCTACGATGCTCAACCTCGGGATATTCCCGTATCCCAAGCTATTGCTGATTTCAACAAAGAGCTGGGCTATGTGAAAACCCAAGTTGTCGCTGAGAGCGACAAAATTTTCCATTTTTCCAGGAGGATGAAACTGTCCATTTGGGACTATATGTCTGGACTCGTCTCAGTACTACCTCGAAGGATTATCGTAGTCGAGCTCTTGCCTATGACATGTCGGTGACAAACAAGGCGGTTCGGGAGAGTAAGAAGCGTAAATCCACCGGAAATTTTTCGGTCACAGAGGTGGAGGTCACAGGTCTCGATCTGTGAATATTCCCGGAGGTAATTCGCCTGCTTTCTCTCGGGGCTATCGGGCATGCCGCTGCCTCCGTTCGGGATGCCAAATGCTTTAACTGTGGCGAGACGGGCCATCAGAACCGGGAGTGTCCTCGTCCGCCTCTTACTTGTCACACTTGTGGTCAGTCGGGCCACAAGGCCTTCTTTTGTGAGCGGGTAAGAAAGCTTCTTGGTGCTCAGGCTTCTTTCCCAGCACCTTTGGAGCCGATTGTGAACCAGGGCTCATTTGCTCTGCCGCCACCTCCGAGTGCGGGTCGAGGTAGGGGTCGGGGTCAGCCCGCTAGGGTAGGAGCTTCCAGTGTTGGCTCTGCCCAGCCGCGTAGCTACGAGATGAGGAGGGCCGATGACCCAACAGCTACTGTGGCGACAGGTACCGTTCATATCCATTCTCATCCTGTCGGTGTGCTTTTTGATTCGGGTGATACGCATTCATTCATTTCTCTAGAGTGTGTACGCCATTTGAGTCTCGACTGCTTGTCACCTTGCGAGCCTTTCGTCGTTAAACTTCCTAGCGGTGATAGGATTGTCGGTGATCGGGAGGTTCGAGACTGCTCTGTGTTTATTTGTGAGAGAGCTTGGCTCTCTAATCTTATTGTCGTTAATATTGAGGGTGAGGATTTGATTCTCGGGGATGATTGGCTCGAGCGGCATGGCGCAATCATGAACTACCGCACGAGGATCATCACCATGTTAGCCGATGATGGCACCGAGCACTCCTTCGCGGGGCGAAGGAGGGGAAATCAGAAGTTTGTTATTAACGCCTTGAAGGCGATGAGACTCCTACGAAAGGGGTGTACTGGTTATTGGTGCTACGCCTTGAAGGCAGAGGATGGTGGAGTCAAGCTTTCGTCAATTCCAGTCGTTAGTGAGTTTCCTGATGTATTTCCTGACGAGTTACCGGGATTGCCACCGGATCGTGAGGTTGAGTTTGCTATAGAGTTAGAGCCGGGCGCGGCTCCGATTTCTAAGGCGCCGTATCGTATGGCACCTTCAGAGATGACAGAATTAAAGAAGCAGTTGAGCGAGCTTCTTGAGTTGGGGTATGTTCGACCGAGCGCCTCGCCTTGGGGCGCACCGGTCCTGTTTGTGCGGAAGAAGGATGGTTCACTATGTTTGTGTATCGACTATCGCGAACTAAACAAGGTGACCATCAAGAATAAGTATCCCTTGCCGAGAATTGATGACTTGTTTGACCAGTTGCAGGGAGCTGCGGTATTCTCGAAGATTGATTTGAAATCGGGGTACTATCATCTTCGGGTGAGAGAGTCCGACGTCCCGAAAACAGCTTTTCGGATGAGATACGGACATTACGAGTTTGTAGTTATGCCTTTAGGGTTAACTAATGCGCCGGCGGTGTTCATGAAATTGATGAACAAAGTCTTTATCGAGTATTTGGATAAGTGTGTCGTCGTCTTCATTGACGATATTCTTATCTATTCGAGGAATGAGGAAGAGCATGCCCATCATTTGCGGATAGTGTTAGACATTTTGAGGACCGAGCAACTCTATGCGAAGTTCTCGAAATGTGAGTTATGGCTGAAGGAAGTGATGTTTTTAGGTCACGTGATTTCAGCCGAGGGAGTTCGTGTGGATCCGCAGAAAATTGAGGCAGTATTGGATTGGGCACCGCCCACGAATGTGAAGGAGGTCCGTAGTTTCTTGGGTTTGGCTGGCTACTACCGTAGGTTCGTCGAGGGTTTCTCAAAACTTGCTCGGCTACTTACACAGTTGCTCCAGAAATCCGATAAGTTAAATGCGGAATGACGAGGCATCGAGTTTTGAGGAATCAAGAAGCGTTTGACTTCAGCCCGATTTTGGCGTTGCCATGTGGCAACGAGGATTCATTGCTTATAGCGATGCTTCGGGTCAGGGTCTTGGGTGCGTATTGATGCAGCACGGCAAGACCATTGCCTTTGCGTCGAGACAGTTGAGGCCGTATGAGCTGAACTACCCTACTCATGATTTGGAGTTAGCGGCAGTTGTTTTTGCGCTCAAGATCTGGCGTCACTATCTTTTCGGCTCTACATGTCAGATTTTTACCGATCATAAGAGTCTGAAATACATATTTACTCAGCGGGAGTTGAATATGAGGCAGAGGAGGTGGTTAGAGCTGATTAAGGATTATGACCTCGAAATCCTTTATCATCCGGGCAAGGCGAACGTCATGGCCGACGCCTTGAGTCGGAAACCGATTACGTTGCGAACGCTTGAGATCCTTACGTCTCAGTCTGAGCTTCGGCGGGCTTTGATTTAGTTAGATGTTGAGGTTTTGTTGCCTGGAGCTGTCGGGCAACTTTGTGCTTTAGAGATTTCGTCGTCTTTGATCGATGAAATTAAGCTGAAGCAATTAGAGGATCCGATGATTACTCAAATCCGAGAGAACGTTCTTAAGGGAATGTCTCCTGGGTTTGTGATTCACGAAGATGGTGTTTTGAGATTTCAGAGTCGGCTTTGTGTGCCGAATGACTCAGAGTTGAGACAGGGTATTTTGCGTGAGGCCCATGCTACACCTTATTCCGTTCATCCTGGTTCGAGTAAGATGTACAAGGACCTGAGGAGGAATTTCTGGTGGAATGATATGAAGGAGGAGGTCGCACAGTTTGTAGCGAGATGTTTGACTTGTCAGCAGGTCAAAATCGAGCATCAGCGACCATTCAAGTTATTGCGATCACTTCCGCTCCTAATGGAAATGGGAAGATATATCGATGGATTTCGTTACGAGTTTGCCGAGATCGAGGTCGGGCATGAATATGGTATGGGTGATTGTTGATCGTCTGACCAAGTCGGCACATTTTTTGGGCATCAAGGACACTTGGGGTCCAGAAAAGTTGGCTCGTGTGTTTATCACGCAGATTGTGAGGCTTCACGGTACTCCGAAGTCTATTGTTTCGGATCTTGATGCCCATTTTGTATCGCACTTTTGGCAGGCGGTGCATAAGGCGTTGGGTACCCGTTTGCATTTGAGTACCTCTTTTCATCCCCAGTCAGATGGACAGTCGGAACGCACTATCTAGACATTCGAGGACATGTTGCGTGCTTGTGCTCTCGATTGGAGTAATGACTAGGAGGAGCAATTACCATTAATCGAATTCACGTACAACAATAGTTGGCATGCGACGATTCGGACGGCACTTGTATGAGGCGCTCTGCGGGCGGCGTTGTCGATCGCCGATTTGTTGGAATGAGGCATCCGATTTGGTCGGGACCGAACCGGATGTCGTTTTAGAGACGAGGTGGAAGATAGAATTGATTCGGGAACGGATGTTAACTGCCCAGAGCCGACAGAAGTCTTATGCCGATGTCCGTCGTCGACCTTTAGAATTCGAGGTGGGAGACCACGTTTTGCTGAAGGTGTCGCCAACGAGAGGAGTTTTCCGTTTCAGGAAGAAGGGGAAGTTGAGTCCGAGATTTATTGGACCCTTCGAGATTCTCGAGAGAGTCGGTGGGTTAGCATACCGTTTGGCGTTACCCCCGGCCCTGAGTCATGTTCATAGCGTTTTTCATGTTTACCAGCTGAGGAAATATGTCCCGGATCCGAGTCACGTCATCGATTATGGTGAGATTGATGTCGCCGAGGATATTACTTTTGAAGAACGTCCCTTGAAGATTTTGGAGCATCGTGAGAAACGACTGAGGCATAAGAACATCCCTTTGGTCAAAGTGCAGTGGTCGAGACACGGTGTCGAGGAGGCAACTTGGGAAACCGAGGATAGCATGCGTGCTAGGTACCCTGAGTTGTTTGTTTATTAAGTTTCGGGACGAAACTTATTTTTAGAGGGGTAGAATGTAATATCCGCATTTTTCTTTCCCTTGTATTTTCATTTCCGGTATATTTTTTCGATTGTAGTAACCCTCGTGTATCTTTCAGTGTATCTTTTCTGTCATCTATTGATCTGATTCTCGTCATTGTTGTGCGGAACCGCCGTTTAGGGGTTGCCGTGGATCCATTTCATGTTATTGGTTCCCAAATATTGATTCATATTGCTTTTACTCTCTTTCCGGATCATTTTTCATCATTTTAGGACCCAAAAGGGGGTGTGGGCCGCGGCACAAGGCGTGTGCGCCGCGGCACACACTTTTTTCCAGTTTTTGGCTGAGCGGACTGTACTGCGTGCCGCGGCACACCCGTCCGGGGCCGCGGCACACTGCCGAGTCAGTGCCGCGGCACATCCGTCCGGGCCGCAGCACACTCGTGAGGCATTTTCGTCCAAAACCCGACTGTACCGGGTGCCGCGGCACATGTAGGTTGTGCCGCGGCACACTGCCGAGCCCTGGGAGCAAATTTTTGGCCTGTGCCGCGGCACACTTCAGCTGGGCCGCGGCACACAATGCCGTCAACCCTATAATTGCGTTGTTTTGAGCGAGAGCAGCTCATTTCTTCCTTCTTCTTCCATTGACGCGAGAGAGAGTGAGAGAGGAGGAGAACTTCTCATCATTCATCAATTGGGGGTTGATTTTCATCATTCGCCTTCGGTTGTGAAGCCCGGATAATCAATCTAACGCGTGTTCTACGAATCATAATATTTGGATCTTCAAAGGTAATGTCTCTTGGAACCCTACCTTTTGGATAATTGGGGGTTTTGGAGTTTTTGTCCGATTCTTCCCTTTTTGTTGGTGGATTCTTGATGAATACGATTAATATTGTTAGTATCATTAACTTCCCTACAGATTCTTGGTATATTTTGTGGTTTTTACGGAATCGAGAGGGTTTGGTTGTGGTCCGCCCTCGTTGTTATTTTTGTATGAATATACATGAATCGTAGGTGGGATTTCGGGTGTATTCCATTTCCGTGTTCGTCTAGAGTTGGTTGTAATTATGTTCTTCGAATCGTTAGGTTCGGTTTCATTGGTTCTTAACGTTCGTCTGTGATTATCCTTTCCGTTCGTTGCGTCATCAATTACTCATGGCAAGTATTTTTGGAAACCTTTATGCTTAACGTGAAATGGTAATGTATATTGTGTGTGCTTTACTCACCTCGGGAGGGTCCGAAGGGATCACGGAGGGAATCTATGGCTTCGTCCTGGATTCATGAGTTTGTTTCGCTATCCAGCTCGGGAGGGTCCTTAGAGGCCTCGGGTGGGATTCGTGGCTTCGTCCCGGTCCTAGGCGATGCCTGTGCGTGATATGTTTTATGAAATGGCCAGCTCGGGAGGGTCCTTAGAGGCCTCGGGTGGGATTCGTGGCTTCATCCCGGTCCTAGGCAAATTATTTGACTGTTTGTTTCCAGAAAAGACATGTCTGGTTTTGGTTTTTGAAATGATACTGGTTCATGTACTATGAAATGTGTAAGCAATTGGTTTGCCTTGATTACTTGTACTAGCATAATTGCTAACCCCTATGGGGACCCGTTATGGGGAAATTCTTGTTATGGATTTCAGGTTATGATCATCCGGACGAGCGGCCCAGGACAAGATCGAGGATGTTGGCCAGGGTCGTTGACATGTGCACTTGGGTCTACTTATTTCTTTTGTCCACTTCGATATGGTTGTTTCCTATATTTATAAACTGATAGATTGTACTCGCGAGTACTTAGGCTTTTCAAATTCAAACTCCGTGTTGTATTATTTTAAATTGCTACACTGTTGATTGTTACTCATTTAGTCGGTTGCTTCGGGTGTATTTTCATGTGATGTATTATTTGATTGTGTTTCCTCGCTAACCGAGATGGTTAGTCTAGGGGTGTTCGCTGTTGTAGCCTGGTGGGTCCCATGTAGGGGTCCACGGCGCTGTAATATACTCCGAATATCTTGGGGTGTTACAGTGCGTCCCCGTGGGGAGCACCAATGTTAATTGTCAAGAAGAAGGATGGTTCGTTTCGTGTGTGTATTAATTATCGGGAGTTCAACAGGATGACGATCAAGAATAAGTATCCTCTACCCCGTATTGATGATCTATTAGATCAACTTCAGGGAGCTTCAGTATTTTCCAAGATTGACTTGAGATCTGAATATCATCAGTTGCGAATTCGAGAGTCGGATATCGCAAGGACAGCATTTCGTACACGCTATAGTCATTATGAGTTCGTGGTAATGCCGTTTGGGTTAGTTAATGCACCTGCGGTATTCATGGAGTTGATGAATCTGGTTTTCATCGACTATTTGGATCAGTTCGTGGTTGTCTTTATTGATGACATTCTAATTTATTCTCGTGACCGGTAAGAGCACGAGTTTCACCTTCATCAGGTTCTCGACGTGTTGAGATGAGAGCAGCTTTATGGAAAGTTTTCCATATGTGAATTCTGGATGTCAGAAGCGACGTTTCTCGGGCATGTAATTTCATCATACAGAGTGCGTGTTGATCCTCAAAAGGCGGAGGCTATCCAAGATTGGTTACCTCCGAAGAATGTTAAGGAAATCCGAAGCCTCCTCGGATTAGCCGGTTATTATCGGCGATTTTTGGAAGGATTTTCTAAAATCGCTCAACCCATGACGAACCTTTTAAGGAAAGATAAGAAATACACGTGGTCCGACGCGTGTCAACAGAGTTTTGAGGAACTCAAGAGCCGGTTAATTTCAGCACCTGTCCTTTCTTTACCGCAAGGGACGGAAGGATTTGTAGTCTATAGTGATGCGTCCGGACAGGGTCTCGGATGTGTACTAATGCAGAACGGGAAAGTTATTGCTTATGCTTCACGGAAATTGATACCTTACGAGGTTAATTATCCGACCCACGACCTGGAGCTAGCAGCCGTGGTATTCGCATTGAAGATTTGGCATCATTATCTTTATGGCGTTACTTGTCAGATATTCACCGATCATAAGAGTTTAAAATATATATTTACTCAGAAGGAGTTAAATATGCGACAGAGACGGTGGTTGGAACTAATCAAAGATTATGATATTGAGATACTTTACCACACAGGCAAGGCGAACGTTGTCGCCGACGCCTTGAGTCGTAAGTCCGTTCAGGAGCAGATGCTTGCTCGATTAATAGTTCAGAAGGAACTTCAGCAAGAATTACTTAGGCATAAGATCGAGGTTTGGTTACAGCTTGTTCAGGGACAGCATTGTATGCTGGAGATTTCATCGCCACTTGAAGAAGCGATCAGAGTGAATCAGGGTTCGGACCCGTTTTGTTGCGCATCTGCGAGGATGTGGCACAGGGGAAAGCCCCTGAATGCATGGTCCACGAGGATGGACTTTTGAGATTTAAGAATCGGTTGTGCGTAACGGCGAATGACGAGTTGAAAAACTCGATTTTGAGAGAAGCTCATGCTACCCCTTATTCTGTTCATCCGAGGTCTAGCAAGATGTACAAGGACTTGAAACAAAATTACTGGTGGAGTAATATGAAGCGAGAAGTCGCAGAACTTGTTTCGAGATGCTTAACCTGTCAACAAGTCAAGATAGAACATCAGCGACCGACGGGTATGCTGAAACCTCTCCCTATTCCAGAATGGAAGTGGGAAGATATTTCAATGGACTTCATCACGAGTTTGCCAACGAGTCGTCGTGGCATGAATACAATCTGGGTAAGTGTGGATCGCCTAGCTAAGTCAGCTCATTTTCTCGAGATTAAGGATACTTGGGGTCCCGAGAGACTTACCCAGTTGTTCATCAAAGAAATAGTGAGATTGCACGGTACTCCTAAAAGTATCGTTTCCGATCGTGACGGGTGATTCGTGTCTCATTTTTGGAAATCAGTTCATCGTGCCATGGGAACTCATCTTAGTTTCAGCACATCTTTTCATCCTCAGTCCGACGGACAATCAGAGAGGACTATTTAGACATTGGAGGACATGTTGAGGGCATGCATCCTCGATTGGAAAGACGTTTGGGAAGCCCAACTACCATTGATCGAGTTCACGTATAATAATAGTTGGCATGCTACGATTAAGATGGCACCTTACGAGGCCTTATATGGTCGTCGTTGTCGATCTCCTTTGTGTTGGTATGACTTATCAGAATCTATCGGCACCGAGCCCGATATGCTTATAGCCGCTCGTGAGAAGGTAACTTTGATCTAGAGTCGTTTGTTGACCGCTCAGAGTCGACAGAAATCTTATGCAGACAATCGTCGCCGACCATTAGAGTTCAAGATGGGTGACCACGTTTTCGTCAAGGTATTCCCTAGTCGAGGTATTTTCCGTTTCGGGAAGCGGGGAAAGTTGAGTCCAGGATTTATTGGACCGTTTGAGATTTTGGAACGAGTAGGCGAGCTAGCTTATCATTTGGCCTTACCTCTGGCGTTGAGCCGATTTCATAATGTGTTTCACGTCTCTCAGTTGCGGAAATATGTTGTCGACCCGAGTCACATACTTCAGTTCGACGAAATCGAGATCGCAGATAATCATTCGTATGAAGAGCATTCCATACGAGTCTTAGAGCGGCGAATCAAACAGTTGAGGAATAAGGCGATTCCTTTGGTTAAAATTCAGTGGTATAGACACGGAGTCGAAGAGGCTACTTGGGAAACCGAGGATAGTATGCGGGAGAGTTATCCCGAGTTGTTTGACCCTTAGTTTCGGGGACGAAACTCTTTTAAGGGGGGTGTATGTAATACCCGGTTGTAATTCAGTCATTATCATTCAGTAATTTCATTCGGTAATTGTCACTATGTAATTTTTCAATTGTTAATAATCATTCATCTGTGTTCACCGTTCAGTATAACTTCGAGTTGTGTATCAATATTGTTCATTATTTCTACCTTACTCGGGTATCGAGACAAGAGTATTATCTTGATTGTTGTAATTGATTCATTAGTCGATGTTGACGTTGGAGTTCATGTCATTTCAAATCTCCTCATTGTTCAAATTGTGTTTTTGTTGGGCGAACCCTTGTAATCATTGCTTGGAACCACCGTTTTGGGGTTTCCACACTTCCATTTCGTGTTATTGTTTCCCAAACATTGATTCCTATTGCTTTTATTCTCTTCCCGGGTTATTTTTCATCATTTTAGGACTTAAGGGGGGTGTGGGCCGCGACACAAGGGAGTGTGCGCCGCGGCACACACATGCTGCATATTTGGCCGACCCGACTGTACCGGGGGCCGCGGCTCATGCCGGCAGGGCCGCGGCACACTGCCGAGTCACTGCCGCGGCACACTCGTCCGGGCCGCGGCACACTCATGTTGCAATTTTCGGCCAACCCGTCTGTACCGGGGGTCGCGGCTCATGCCGACAGGGCCGCGGCACACTGCCGAGTCACTGCCGCGGCACACTCGTCCGGGCCGCGGCGCCGCGATCAGGGCAGATTTTGGCCCCGTGCCGCGACACTTCGCCGGCCGGCACACAAAGGCAGCCGCACTATAATTGCATTTTTTTGGGAGGATCAACCCATTTTTCCCATTTCTTCCACCTTGTTCCGAGAGAGAGGGATTGAGGGAGAGACTTTCCATCATCTATCACTTGAATACTTGGTTTTCTTCATCTCCTTTCAATCGTGAAGCCCAGATAGTCGATCTAACGCGTGTTCTTCGGATCAAAGTGCTTGGATCTTCAAGATGTAATTTTTTCAACATCTTGGATTTCGATTTTGTATTGAGATATGATGTTTTGGATGTTAAGATCATGTTGTATGAAGTGATATACGCATGATTATGGATATGTTTGATTATTCATTGGATTATTGAAGGATTATTCAAGAACACTTTGAATATTGAGTTGGATTTGGGGGTTTTCGATTAATCGTTGTTGTAATCACGAATTTGAATATTCATATTGGATTATTGATCGTATTGAAGATGTTTTGTTGGTTTGAAACACTTCTTGGGGATTTGATGTTGGTATTATTGAGGTTTGGTTGTAAACAATTGAAGTTTGGCCACAAAGTGTTCGATATAATGCCCCAATGAACTTGGTTTAGTCGTATCGACGTTTTAAGTTCGTTATATTAGTGTTTGATTCGTATGTTGAGCGGATTATTGATAATTGTGTTATTCAAAGTTGTTCGAGCGACCGACATTTCATTTAGGACGTTTGTTCGTGGAAGGACGTTGTTCACCGGTGTTGTGTAAGTTAATTCTTACTCGGTTAAAAGGATATTCATTCCTTTCGCTGTTGTTCATTCATAATCATAATCCATTCATAATGTATTAACCGTATTGAGACTTGTAATTGTCAATTAATCACTTCAGTCACGAGGAACGACGGTTCCAATCATTTCATTGAGTTGTCATTCATTTCACTATCATTTCATCTCGGTGAGTCATTATTGATTTCGATGTCACTTTGTTATCTCGTGGCATTCCGGGTCATACTGGTGTGCCGGTTGGTATGTGTAGGATTTTCATGTCGGGCACATTTAAGTCGTGTGTTGGTTGGTGGCCTCACATTGGACTGTGCACACGAGTCGATTGCTCCGTGAGACTGATTAGGTACAAGACCACATGTGTATTCGATCGATACTCGTTGGTGGCTTGTGCACGGACACATATCCATTCCGGGCGTAGTGTGGCGCCACCCTTTGAGCCGTACCGTTAGTTGATTCATACAGCATGTTTGATTGTGTATGTTTTCAACAAGTTTGGGTTATAATCTAACCGATTCATTTTTGATCGAACTTGTGGTTTATACAGCATATATATATGATTGTGTTTATTCAACTCTTGAGGATTGTTGTTACGTAATGGCGGCCAGTTGGGGGATTTTGTTTTTCAGGTCATGGCAAGGCTAAGGCACGGGAAGATAACGTTGACGGCGAGGAGTCCCAGTGATACTAGTAGGGGGGGCCCAGTCCTTTCATTCACCGTGTTTACTTATTTTATTTCCGCTGTAGATTTCTGTTTGGATTTTGAGTTCATTCAGTGTTGTATATTTTATATCCATATAAAATATACTTGTATTCGGTCATTTCCTTGGGTGTGTTGTATGAAACTCCTCATCGGAGTAATTAATGATGTAATGTGGTTCTGTACTACATTTACCCTGTGTATTTTATTCATTTTCACTCGCCTGGTGGGTCCCAGTCGGGGGTCCACGGCACTGTAATATCCGCCTAGTTTGGGGTGTTATATCTCCATGATCACCAAGCCTCCAGCCGCGGAAAGAAGAAGAAAGAAATGAAGAACGGGTGAAAATATGACTGCTCAGTCATATTTATATTGGCGCGGCCTAGCGTGCGCTAGCCTTCCAGACTAGCATCCGCTATCGGCCAGTATCGGCCCAGAACTCTCGGTCGGGGCCTGCACGGCCCCACACTGATAACCCAATCTGTCGACCAGGACATGCCTGCCCGACCCCGATAGCGTGCGCTGTGCGGATGCTAACGCGCGCTAGCCGACCTATCCAGAACCCTCTGGACTAAACTGCTCGGCTGAATAACATACGCTAGTCGGCCGACAGCGTGCGCTACACATGCCGGTTAGCGCGCGCCACGACCAACAGCAGCGTACGCTACCTGCCGATCCTCCCCGAGTCCAGAACTCCAGGAACCTCTCTACCTAGCCCGATAGCGTGCGTCGACCGGCCGAATAACGTACGCTACTCCTGTCGGGCTAGCGTGCGCAGGCTTCCGGCGATGGCGCGCCTCGCCGGTTCTGGCGCGTCTGCCCGGCGATGCCAGACTCCGGCGATGCTGCCGCACCCGTCCGGCGAGGCCAGCCGCCACGACGACGGTCGGTTTCCGAAAACGCACGGAACGAAACACGATGAAATGCTCGCGGACAATATCATCGATCCAAATGAAATACCATGCAATGATTAATCACACGCGAACGATTAAACACAAAAATCGATCAAGACAACAAATACGAATGTGGATACCCACATCTTTGGGTAAATTACAAAATTGCCTAAAACACCCGAAAATCACGATACATGATCGAATAACCAAACCGAATTTCACAACACGTCTAACAAAGTTAAACGGACTTACGGGAAACTCGAAACAGCAGTTTCGAACGAGATTCGCAAGAATCGAACTCAAGTGCAAAGAAGTCGTTAAGAAGCACGGAACCCAACAAAAGGACACCGAAACGAACTCGGACGCTAAAAAGTGCAGAATTAATCTTTTTCAGAATGACGAAGCGGTCACAAGCGATTCGTCAAAATGGACTCTCGCTAAAAAAAGGAAAATTACCGGAAATCGAAATTGCGGATATTACAATAGTAAAATCAAGTATGATCTCATGAAACGAGTTCATTGATGACTAATATATAAGTTTGTGCCTTACTCTTCCTCCTCCTTAGGTGAGTGTTAAGTCGAACCATGTAGCTCCCACCTCTTCCTTTGGGAGCTATGGCCTAAATCACACATCCACCATGTGCGATGGCAGCACTCGGTTCGTCGGTGTTGTGCCTCTTACCGAGGACTTTCAACCTTACAGGCTGCAGCTGGTATATATGATCTTGTCACTTTCACTATATCAGTAAACGCATCAGGCATCGAATCTGCTATGTTTCGAAGATCGAGAATTTTCATTATCACATAGCAAAGGGGATCAATATGAGACAAAGTAGGGATACATCATTACAATTCCTATCGTTCCCTGAGAAAGTTCGTCTTCTCTCCTCCCCCTAACGATGGGAAGGTTGTCTCATCAAAGTGACAAACCGCAATCGAGCGATAAAGAGATCACCTGTCAAAAGTTCTATATTGCGGAATACCATTGGAAATTCGTATCCAATGTAACTACTTAATCGTCTTTACAGACCCATGCATTGTGGGGGTGCAGAAGGAACAATACTACATAACCATATATGTGTAATTGGCACTCAAGCTCGTCTGAGTCCAGAATGCAAAAATCAGGACTTATCCAGTCACCAACTGGTACGCATAAATCGTTTGGTTAGCAGAGGGTCTAAAATGAGCGAACAAGTAAATGTGCATGTAAGACTACATAACCCCATACAGAAATAGGCAAATTGGTGTGCATAACCAATGCCCGGGCTACCATTTGATCCGTTCGATGGTTGCCTTCGCGAGACCATTTTGCGTATGCTCGTGGGGGGTGGGATGCTTTTCGTCGCTCCCGATCGACAGTATTTATCAAGTACTTTAGATGTGAACTCTCCAGCATTATCAAGTCTTATAGACCGAACATGGTGGTCAGGGTGGTGAGCCCTTAGACAGATAATCCGTGCTAGAAACTTTGCGAAAGCAGCATTTATAGTGGACAAGGGGGCTACATGTGACCAGCATGTCGAGACGTCAACCAGAACCATAAAACATCTAGATGGTCCGCACTCTGGTTGGATCGGTCCACAAATATCTATTTGAATCATATGTGAGAATGGAATTTTCACATTTTTAGCGTAGGAAGGTCTCGTTCCTACTTTGGCTAAAGCGCAGGCTTTGCACAAGAAACGATGTGCATTCGACAGGGTCAAACGTGTAGAACATGCATATGTTTCCGATGCTTTCAATGACATAGAGTTGCCACCGGGCCGTGAACCGCCGGTTCCGAGCCCGAACTGGCGGTTCCGGTTCACCAGAAGAGGTGAATCGGAACCGAACCGGGTATTCTGTGAAAGGGCTGGTTCCCGGGCTGAACCGGTGGTTCCATTTTTTTATGTAATTTATAATATTTGTAATATTGTTTATATCTTCTTTTTTTCAAAATTAAATGATTTGTGTTGAAATTTCTAAATTTTGTAATTTACAAATGTTGAAATTTTAAAATTACTTAAGTTAATTTAATAAAAATATAATAAGTTATTAAATAAATTAGAAATTTAGAAATTCTTTATGTTGTGTATTTTTTATGTAATTTATAGTAACTTGTAATATTTTTTATGACTTCTTTTTTTTGAAATTAAATTACTTGTGTTGAAAATTTGAAATATTGAAAACTTGAAATGCAATAAAGTAAAAATAGTTCTAAAATATTTACAATCAAAATAATACATAAAAATTGATATCTTCATTGATTTCTATGATTCTATCTATGTACAAAAGAAATGTTACAATGATACAATCTTTAAAATTGAATAAGTAAACTAACTAATACTAACTAATTCACTATATAAAAGAAATGTTACAATTATGATACAATCTTTAAAATTGAATAAGTAAACTAACTAATTACTAACTAAACTAATAAAAGAAATATTACAATGTTACAATGATACAATATTTTTTTACAAGGGGAAAAAGAATGAATAAATAAAGGGTTTGAGCTCAATTTTAATATTTAATCCATTTCAACTAGCTTGAAATGTTTTTTTGAAATAAAAATTTGAAATGTTTTTTTTAAATAAAAATTTGAAATGTTTTTTTTAAATAAAAATTTGAAATGTTTTTTTTTTGAAATAAAAATTTGAATTTTTTGTTTGACATAAAAATTTAAAATGTTTTTATAATTTTTATTAAATGCTAGTTGGGACGAATATTAAAATTGAGTGGCCTACGTATCTTCATGAATAATGAAGAATCAAAGCCCACATAGTTCTCTTACCTTAACTTACCTAGTCGTAGGCCTCGGCGTCAGATCTTTCGGACTCGGTGTATGAATCGTTTGGGCTCTCGTCGGCTTGATCCCATTGGTTCTCTTGAGCTCGCAACTCGGCTTTGGACCAATCATCAAGCAACATGGTGGCCTCCATGTTTCGAGGATCCATGTTGCTTCTTCTTTCGTCCAAGACAAGTCCACCAATGCTAAATACTTGCTCGACGGAGACCGTGGAGGCCGGAACCGCGAATAACTCCTTGGCCATTGTGGCAAGAATGGGATATTCCCTCTCGTGCATGGACCACCATTTCAAGATGTCGAATTTTTGACCACCTACATTTTTTAAAGCAAATGTACTAGACAAATATGTATCTAATTCGTTAGAAGTATGACTCCTTTGTGTTTGCATAAATGAATAGGCAGCTTGAGCGAATTGGTTGTCAATAAAAGAAGTACCTCCTAAGGAGCCTACATGAAATTGGTCTTGGAAACTACTACTAGTACTTACATTTGAAGAGTATGATGGGTTTGCTAGTGTATATTTTTGATCATATTCACTAAATAAGACCCTAAGTGTGGTTTCTATTCTAACTTTAATGTAATCTACGTTGGGAATGTAAAATTCCATTGGTTCATTATTTGCTAATGCTTGGATATAAAAGGCATTTCCTTAAAGGCACCATAATAAATTTCTAACATGCAATTAAAATCAACTAGTTTAAATGTAGGATCTAAAATTTTAGCAATTAAAAAAACATCGGAAATTTCTAGAAAATACTTAAGCCACTTAATGACCATTTCATATGCTATTTTACTTAAATTTTGGTTATGGTTACATGCATTTAAATCAATAGCAATATACATACAATGTTCTAAAACTTTAACACTAGTGCAATAATAAACACCGGATAAATCTCTAGTTGCACTATCAAAAACTTTTAAAAGTTCAAAAATTTAGCACATTTTTGCCAATAAGAAGGCAATAAAAGCAAGTTAGACTCGGGAGTGGCTCTAAAAAAATCACATAAATGATCAACATGATTCAAGGTAGAAGCAAGCATGGCATATGTTGAATTCCAATGTGTAGAAACATATTTGACAAAATTTGTATAATTAATCTTTTTAGTGCGACAATATCTTTGCCATTGTTTTCCAATTGACGCTTTTCTATGCAACATATTAACGACATTTCTAGTGGGTTCAACACTTTCATTAATAAGAGCATAAGCATCTTGTACACAATGATTTAAAATATGTCAAATACATCGAGCATGAAAATACTTACCATTAAAAGAGGGTGAGCATGCGGCAACTAACTCGGGAATGGAGGCGGTGTTAGCGTATGCATTATCGAATCCAACCGAAAATATCTTATTTA
Source organism: Orobanche coerulescens (assembly GCA_033398695.1). Classification (NCBI taxonomy): domain Eukaryota; kingdom Viridiplantae; phylum Streptophyta; class Magnoliopsida; order Lamiales; family Orobanchaceae; genus Orobanche; species Orobanche coerulescens. The sequence goes on from CM065807.1 coordinate 39,297,054, forward strand.
AAAATCTATACTCATTTAAAACGGAAATAATCAATTGAGCAATATTAGTAGCATTATGTATTTCATTAAAATCTCTAAATGCAATTAAACGTTTTTTATTTAACCAACTTTCATCAATCCAATGACAAGTAATACCCATATAAGAATTTTTTTGATAAGAATCACTCCATATGTCGGAACATATAGAAACATTTTGATTTAAACGAATAAAATATTTCATTAAATCACGTTTTTTTCTTCGGCTTGTCGCCTTATACGCTTGCACATAGTAGTTCTACCAATTTTTTTGCGGTGGGGTTATAAGAATTTTGCATAGCATGTTCAAAAGTCATTTTATCGGCAAACACAAAAGGCAAATGCTCCATAGAAATAAAACGAGCCATTACTTCTTGAGCATTCAAATGATCATATTTCCATAAAACATTACCTTGTTCATTACCTTGTTGATTTCCTTTGGAGGGTGCCATAACCTCCTCCCACCGTCCATTTGTAAACGGCGGGACAATAGTTATAATATGCCACGAACTTCTCAGGAGCACCGGGAGCATCATTTGAATTTTTTTCTCTAGGAACCTTTTTAAAATGTTTAAGGAAAATATTAGAACTAAGTGTTTTAGTCTTAGTACCCTTAGTGGTGGGGAGGTCCGCCTCCACATCATGTCTTGCTTGATCAGCTTCCTCCTCCGACTCTTGGCTATGCATTTGTCGACCATACATTTCATCCTACTCTTCTTGAAGTTGTCGAGCATATTGTTCACTCATCATTTCTTCGGCCTCACGGCGTGACGACTTTCTACGACGGATTTTTTTCCTTGAGGATGAAGAAAGAGGAATATTTTGAGTAAAAGTGGGAGTGCTATCAATATCTTCTTCGGTGCCGACATTGATAGACTTGCCACGATTACCACGAGAATGAGACATGATAGTATATATTAGAATTATAGTAGATAGTATATATTATAATTGTAGTAGATAGTATATATTATATTATAGTAGATAGTATTTAGTATATAATATAGTAGATAATATATATATATATATATAATATAGTAGATAGTATTTATATGTAGTATATTAGATAGTATATATTATAGTTGATAGTGTGTGTATATATATATATAGTAGATAGTATATATTATAATTATAGTATATAGTATTTAGTATATGATATAGTAGATAGTATTTAGTATATGTAATATCCGAGATTTTTGTTCTGATTAACTCGAATTTTTTTTAGACCGGAAATTTCTCGATTTCCGAGCGTTGGTATTATTTTTCTCGACAATCGATTTTGTGTTTATGGCCATATGTGGTGATTTGTTGTATATTAATTTTATTTCGGATCGATGTTGTTGTCCGCGAGCGCTTCATCGTGTTCGTTCTGTGCGTTTTTAGGAATCGAGTCGTCAGGCCACGACATCCGGGCACTGATATTCTTGTTGGACGAACCCTTGTAATCATTACTTGGAACCACCGTTTTGGGGTTTCCGTACTTCCATTTCGTGTTATTGGTTCCCAAATATCTATTCCTATTGCTTTTATTCCCTTCTCGGGTCATTTTTCATCATTTTAGGACCCAAGGGGGTGTGGGCCGCGGCACAAGGAGTGTGCGCCGCGGCACACACATTTTCCAGTTTTTGGCCGAGCACTCTGTACCTTGTGCCGCGGCACATGCCGGCAGGGCCGCGGCACACTGCCGAGTCACTGCCGCGGCACACTCGTCCGGGCCGCGGCACACTGCCGACCACTGGGGGGCATTTTTGGCCCTGTGCCGCGGCACACTTCGGCCGGGCCGCGGCACACAGGGCAGTCAACTCTATAATTGCATTTTTTGAGCGTGTTCAGCTCATTTCTCCTATTTTTCTTCAACCTGCGAGAGAGAGAGCTTGAGGGGAGGAACTTTTCATCATCCATCACTTGAGGGTTTGATTTTCTTCATTTCCTTTCGATCGTGAAGCCCGGATAGTCGATCTAACGCGTGTTCTTCGGATCAAAAGTGCTTGGATCTTCAAAGGTAATATTCATCAAACCTCTTGGATTTTCGATTTGTGTTGAAATATGATGTTTTGGATGTTAACATCATGTTGTATGAAGTGATATACGCATGATTATGGATATGTTCGATTATTCATTGGATTATTGAAGGATTATTCAAGAACACTTTGAATATTGAGTTGGATTTGGGGATCTTGGTAGATTTCGTCCGTTTGAGCCTTATGAACTTAAATTACTGATGGATAATTGTAGATTAAGTTGTATTCTATCATTTTCATCATCTTTCCACGGTTTTACCATTTCCGATTCGTCGATTATATGAACTTCCATTTGACGCCTTCAAGGTGTCCGGAGAAATGCCGCACAGAGGAATTTGGTCGTTTTGTGATGTTTTTCCTCGTGTGATTGATTGTTTATTCGATGATAGGATATTAGGGATGATTTCCCTACAAAAATATGGTGTTGAGCCCTTCCGATCGTTGTTTTCGTTGGAGTTCCGGAGTTTGCCAACCGACCATACTTTTGGAGTATCCGCGAGAGATTACCAAGGCAAGTACCTCGATATACGAATTGTAACTGCGTGAAATCATTGTTGTCGAAGTGTATGAATTTATACGGATGTATATATGTGTATATATATATATATATATATATATATATGTGTGTATATATATATATATATATTTATATGTTAAATATATGTATGTATATACGTATATTGATATATATGCTTATGTCGGTGATCAACGAGTGATGAATGCTAACACTAGTTGACGTACTCAACTTGGATGAACTATAGTTATATATATATATATATATATATATATTTATCTATATATCTATATATATAAATATATATATTCGGGTGAGTCGCAATATAGAGATATATGTGCGGTGTTGATTGGTTATGCTTGAAGGCTTATTGTGATTGAGTTTGATTGATAACGTGCGTGTTACTGTTTATTTGTGTGGTTATGGACTGGCGGAGAAATTGTGAGACTTGATGTACCGAGTTGAAAATTATTGTGATGTTTGTCCGTGTGCTTGATGTTTGAAATAATGTGGATACTTGTTGTGAGAAACGTCGTATCCGGGAACCTCTGAGGGCGGGGCGTGCACTCCGGCCTGGGGTATGCTGCAATGTGCGGCTCCATATGGGTGGTGAACGCCGGTGTTACCTAATGCGCGCGCAAGGGGCGGCTCTTACGGGAGTGATCGCCGGCGCGGTGACATGTTCAATGAGCGGCCAACATGATGGAGTGAACGCCGGTACACAGGTGCGCAAGGGAGGCGCCTGGCAGGATTATTGGTTACGGGTATTTGAGTGATAGCTAAGACCCCGTTACCAAACGATGTACGTATCTCAAATTCTTTCAACTCACTTTTAAATGTTTGTCTTGATATAGACCGCAATTCGTGTTTTTGAAAGCTTGTTTCAACTTGTTTTTAAAGCGTTGGTATCAGGATTAATTAACCAAGGAGGTTTGACGAAATCTCCGAGGGTTAATTAATCGGGGGTCTTGAGCAGGATATGTCGAATGAGAGTTTGTACCTTTGATTGTATTGTGGTGCTATTATGTGTATTGGGTCGAGGACCCTGTGGAATGTTGAGATGATTGATTTCGTGATAATGTTATTTGGATTGGGTTGAGAACCCTGTGAGATGTTGTAATGATCTCATTTGTGACAGTGTTCTATAAATTGGGTCGAGGACCCCGAATAAGTTGACTTAGTTTTCGTGTAATTGTTTTCCATATGTTGGGTCAAGGACCCGAGAGCTTTTGAAATTATTTCCAAAAGTATTCCCATTCGATTTTAAAAACCCCCAGACGGCCCGAGTCAATAATAACGTTTGCAAACTATCTTATCAAAACATTTTTCCTTTTACAAAAGGGATTTTCCTGACTCCTTGGGCTCGTTTAAAGTTTCATTGATGTTATGTTCCGTAAAGAGAATATGATGATGTGATTATCTTTCACCTTGTGTATGCGAGTTTTATTCTGTGTTGACTATGGGAATGTATGGTTTGTGTTAAGGTTTCACGGCGGTTGAATTTTGTGTTGTTATTGTTCGTATATCTTGTATATTATGCACTTGCACTAGCAAAATTCCAGTTTGCTAACCCCCGAGTTTTCGGGGGGTGGGTGCCTGTTATGCGCTCAGGTTTTGGCAGCTCGGGAGTAGTCACGGGATTGGCTTGGAAGAAGATGGAAGACGACGATGCTAATCACACAAGAGTCAGAGTCTTTCCTTTTGTTCTCACTTTGGTCGGTATTCCCATTTTGGTCGAGTATTCACCCTTGCATGGGTGTAGTTTTTATTTATTAAATTGAATTGTCATTTCTTTATGTATTAAAGTTTATTCTTGTCATTGAGATGTGAATTTCATTAGTTCTGAATTGTTTAATGACCTTGTCGGTCTGCTTTATAATTAGATTGACCCCGGTCGGTCAATCATTTGAGTAGTTTATTGGATTGTAGCCTGGTAGATCCTTGTGAGAAGGGCCTACGGCGTGTGACATTCCTGGACGTATTCTGGGAGTGTTACATTTATGGTATCAGAGCTTAGGTTTGCGAAAAACCTAGGCCGTTGGGTCAAGTACATGTCCTGTGTAAGTCGCGCGCATCATAGTTGTGATTAGTATCGTGGTTCCGACATCATCTTCCGGCAATCTGTGATGGTAAGCCTCCCGATCGTAAGTCCCCTTATATACGTATTTGATTATATTGTGCTAATGTTTTTAATGTGAACTAGGGATTGGAACTTGTTGGTTATATTATTGTTTTAGAATATAACATGCGTATGCGGTCCGAGCAGAAATGGTTATGTAGTATGCTTCGGAAGTCGAGCATATTTATCTGTTTCTGCACTTTATTAGAACAAATTTATGAGTGTTAATTTTATCCGCTGCGTGAGTATTTTGAGATGGCTTTTGGTATCTTGCAAGCCGAGTTTTGATATTTTGGTCTTGCACGTTTTGATAGTATTCTTATGACGGTATTTGATATTTTATAAATGACTTTAGTGAGTATTTGAGAATATTACCGACATCGGCCTTTTTGGCAATTTGAACATTTTTTTTTAAACAATGATTTTTAGCCTGGTGCGTTCCGGCACGGGGCCCACGACGCTGTAGTATCGCGAATATTTTAAAGTGGTGCTTTAAAATTTTCTAACATTGTGAAAAGCCGTGATTTAATGTCGTCATGTTAAAAGGTCACGTATCTCGGTGGAAAATTCTTTCGAATAAACATTTTGGTAGAAGAGGAAAGATTTTCAAAATTGTGGTATTTGGGACTCTAACACTTTTGAAATATTTCAAATTAGTTACAATTCAATTTTGAATTTTTTTCCTTTTATACATTACTCGAAAATAATTTTTAGAGTCGTTATATAAACTTCCTCTTCCGAAATAAAAGACAGTATTTATGAGTCTTGGGCGCGCAACGTGACTAGCCCTCTTTTCCAATAATTTGTTTTCATTAAGTGCATACATATAATGATCGTCCTCGTCGAAGGACTCGAAATTGACTTCATAAAAATTTGTGCTTTACGATAGTACCGTTATTCTAAGGATGCTAACTAAAACTCGGGTTGATAATTATGGTATATTGTACGACTGATAAACTAATACTGTTGATCGGTGTTATCCGTATTAGTATGTCGAGCCTCGGCGGACGTAGACGTGATGATGGAAATAGAAGCGGCGAGGTGGTTCGTACGACCACGATTCATGCTACGGTGAAGGAGTATCAAGATCAAACGATATCCTATGAAATCTCCTCAGTGGTCGAGCCCACGAGCGAAGCCAAGACACCGAGGACATCTGGGAAATTTTTGGTCGGTGAAGAGTCTAAGGCTCCCAAACTCCCACGTCGTTCGAACGCGTCGTCTTCGCGATCGGGAGTGAGCGCTGGGAATCGCAAGCCAGCATCGGTGACTCTCGGTAAGAAGGGAGGGTGCTTCAACTGCAATCGTCAGGGACATGTTCGTGCAAATTGTCCCTTTCCACTCTTGACTTGTTACCGGTGCGGGTGTGAAGGTCATCGGGAGAAGCATTGTGAGATAATTTCCGAATTGGCAAAGAATGCTACCCTATTGGCGATCAGAGCAAGTGACCGGAGAATGTCCTGAAACCCTATGTCTCCTTCTGAAGAGCCTAACATGGGAGGATGAATATTTTGTAATATGTCCTAATCGTTGCTGTTTTGAACAATCGTGACTTTGATCGTTCTTCATTTCATTGCTCTATGTTTCCATCTCTTGTTGTCCTAAGTTTCGGGATCGAAATGTCTTTTTAGTATGGGGGAGTGTATTACCCGTACTTTTCTTAGTATTTCCGGTATTGTGTGACTTTTCATTGTTGGTAATTCAATTATGATCCTTTCGACGATTTTAAACTACCTTGTTCTACTTAGCCTACCGTCCTCCGAACGAATTTTGGAGCTGTTTTGTTAAATCCCGTGGATTATTGTGGTCTTTCCATATTTGAACTTAATCCTTGCAAATTTTGTTCGAGACTATTATTACCACGCGTGCAAGTAACACTTCCGAATGTGTTATGAACTTGGATGCGGTTGGTCGAGCTCGAAACATGGTTTCAGGACGTCTGATGTAACACCCCCAGATTTAACCGGAAATATTACAGCGCCGTGGGCCCCGAGATGGAACCCACAAGGCTAAAAGAATTTTTCGCAAACATTAACAAATGCCCAAGAGGCCAATGACGGTACTATCTTTAAAACTGCACAAAGACTTATAAAATCCATTTATCAAAAACCGTTATAAAAACTCATTTGAAATCGCAAGGCTAAATGGCCGACACTCAAAAGTTTAGAACACGATTTCCAAAGTAATCTCAGTTACCAGATAATAAAAGAGCATTTCAAAATACTCACGCAGCGGAAAAAGACCAACCATAAAGATACTCTAGCAGCGGAGTACAAGAACCAATCAAGAAACTCAATGCACAAAACATGTCCTAGCCAGTATCCTCCGGGAAGCTCATCTCTTCACGACCGCTACAAGCTCGATACTCCAAGATCCTAAAAAGAAATCCCACGATGGGGTCAGCCATAATATCCAACAATGATAACCGTCACATCACATTAATAATTACATACCAATGAGAATACAACATAAGAATACGACCAACGTAATCTTACCGCCATAACTTTACTTACTCAAGTAATTCTCATCAAAATAACCATTATCACAATTCACATCTCGTACTCGATTAACCAATAAAATCGAACATAATATCTGTATTGTACCTCAAACAATACTCAATATTCTCAAACTATCATAACCAACTCACGATACGAAAATATACCATTTCTGACCAATACGATCCATCGAATAACATCATCAAATCCCAAGACGATAACCGATTGTCCATCAAAGACGAATAACAAAGGAAATACGAAGCATACCTCGAGATATGAAATGCCACAACAATCATATCAGTCTAATCCGAGATTAGATCAATGCAATACGGACACGGTCCTAACATAAGACCTATAAGTGCATACTCATATGACCACGTCAAAATGCTCAAAACAATAACAACAGTGTATACTCAATGGGAATCCCATGATCCAGCGCCCTCAGCATAGATCCCAAGATGATCCTACAAGATCAACACGAGGTGGATAACCAACAATATACATATGCACAACAATAACACAATACTGGGTAATCCAACGATCCAGCGCCCTCAGCATAGATCCCCATGATGATCCCATCGGACCAACGCATGGTGGAAAACCTGTCCAGCGATCCAGCGCCCTCAGCATAGATCCCATGATGATCCCGTCGAACCAATGCATGGTGGACATCCGATCCAGCGCCCTCAGCATAGATCTTCATGATCCCATTGGATCATTTACAACATAAACAATACAATCATGCATACACATATGCAACTCAATATGTTCATCAACATGAACGACATATGGATCAAAACATGAACGACACTATGATGACACAACTAAGACGACTTCATGTTCAGCAACATGAATGACAACCTGCATGATCAACATCGTTAACACCAAACCGAATCAAACTAAGATACTTGTCCCGAGTCCTTGAGGAGTAATCTCGATGTCAAATCATCACCGGCAATTATCCTCAATGCTCGGCGATCCCAAACATACAATGAACTATAGATACTCATATCCTCGTCTTTACCATAATGTAACCTCGATACCCGAACATACCAATAACTGAGATAAAGCATATACATTATGATTTACCTCTCAGAATCGGAAGAACGATATGCGATTCGAATATCCAGAGTTCACAATAATAATCATCGCTATATGCATTATAAACGAAATGAAACTGAAACCATTCATTAAATATTATAACTGAGCAAGTAATAACTTGCCTCGATACCGATACGACGATGATGAAGCTGCTACCAATCCCATTGCCTTCGTCTACGAGCTACTCGGCCCCGACCGAAGCAATTCAAGAACATACTCGAACACGACCGCAACATCCGGTTATAATCACCGATCAATAATCTCAACCTATCGAAGTAATCAAATAACACATATCCGATAACAATTAATAACCGACATAGCCAACCAAAAATCAACTCAGCCATTCAACGATATCTCGATCGTACACAAAACCAAGTAATCCAACTCAACTCTTAACAATACGAATACATGTTTAAGTTCGATAATCAATGGTTCTAACAACGTCTTCAACATTCTTGGTTCCGACTTAAATCTAAATTCGGATTAACACGGCTCATTCTTGCAAATTCATGGAAATACCATTACCGACTATCATCATGAATAATCGTATACTAATATTAACCATAATCCTTCCAATTTACGGACATATATCATTCAAGAACTCTTCAAGAACATGAAATCATCCATAATTATGTTTGAAGCCAATAAAACGGCGTAATTCGATGTGTTCTAACATCTAATCATCATCCAATTCATGATTCAAGGCATGTATCATCATATTCTTCAACATACGATCCTCCTAACATCAGAATCGAAGCAAAACTACCAAGAACACCAAGAACAACATGATTTTATAATCATACTCAACATATTCAAGACAAAAACCAATATATCATCATCTTCCTTCAACATATAGTTCGTATATCCTCTAGAATTGAAACAACATCATCTTAATTCTCTTCATACGAATTATTTATCAATAACAACATCAAAAATCCGAAATGAAAAGGAGGATTATCCAACATACCTCTTAGAAGATGAAAAACACTAGAAAACACTTCAAGAATCATCCATAGCTCCATATCCAAGCCTCAAGTCCAAGTCCTCCAAGCTCACAATGGACTTAAAAGTGTTTAGAACATACTTAGAAGTGAAGAAGGATGGAAAAACGAAGTGAAATGATCAGGAGAAATGAAAGACGAACTTTCATTTTATAAACTGCATCGATCTTTACGTACGTTAACCACCAGCATTAACGTACGTAATGCATTTAGCGTACGCTAAGCGTCCTTAATAGCGTACGTAATCTCATTTCCAAAACTAACTGACCTGTTTCGTCCAATTGATTACGTACGTAACATTTCCTTCATTACGTACGTAATATGTACGTTGACTTGCTACAGTAAAACTCTATTTAATGTACGTTATACACTTCTCGTAGCGTATGTAATGGTCGGGGTTGACTCGCCTGTCCACATCCGCCGCCGACACCGGGTCCCACCTGCCGACCATGACTCAGTCCTGTCCGATTCCCTCGTTACGTACGTAATACGCCATGCATAACGTACGTAACTCTTGTGATTTAGCGTACGTAATTCTTCAACATTAGCGTACGCTAAGTATTCTATACTTAGCCAATTTCAACTGTTACCGCCTGTCTCGACATACCAAAAACACATATACACTTACTGAATACATATACTGGATCCAATAACATTCTTATACGATATACTCTATATCAAAAGTACGATAACCTGATACACGATATCCTCAAATGCAACTGTCGACCAGATACGACAATTATACCGATACTGACATCTCAGTCCTTTATTTATTTTATCCATACTGTACATATTCCACACTGTATAATATAACTCGGATAAAATAATATCAAATAACAGTAGTAGAAATTCCGGATATTACATCTAAGCCGTCTTGTGATTTTCTTAACTCTTGGAGCTTTTGTCTCGAAATTCATACTCCTCCACTTCGACTTATCGTGTTCACTTACATTTTTAGAACCTCGCATTCGCGCATTGTTCGTGATGTTTTGGGGCTGAGCAAGTAGTTATTTCCTTGATTGTTCCGCCGCTCTCTATTTTAAGTTTCGGGACGAAACTTATTTTAAGGGGGGTAGAATGTAATATCCGAGATTTTTATTCTGATTAATTCGAATTTTTCTTTTTTTTTTAGACCGGAAATTTATCGATTTCCGAGCGTTGGTATTATTTTTATCGACAATCGATTTTGTGTTTATGGCCATATGTGGTGATTTGTTGTATATTAATTTTATTTCGGATCGATGTTGTTGTCTGCGAGCGTTTCGTCGTGTTCGTTCTGTGCGTTTTTAGGAATCGAGTCGTCAGGCCACGACAGCCGGGCACTGATATTCTTGTTGGACGAACCCTTGTAATCATTACTTGGAACCACCATTTTGGGGTTTCCGTACTTCCATTTCGTGTTATTGGTTCCCAAATATCTATTCCTATTGCTTTTATTCCCTTCCTGGGTCATTTTTCATCATTTTAGGACCTAAGGGGGTGTGGGCCGCGACACACACATTTTCCAGTTTTTGGCCGAGCACTCTGTACCTTTTGCCGCGGCACATGCCGACAGGGCCGCGGCACACTGCCGAGTCACTTCCGCGGCACACTCGTCCGGGCCGCGGCACACTGCCGACCACTGAGGGGCATTTTTGGCCCTGTGCCGCGGCACACTTCGGCCGGGCCGCGGCACACAGGGCAGTCAACTCTATTATTGCGTTTTTTGAGCGTGTTCAGCTCATTTCTCCCATTTTTCTTCAACCTGCGAGAGAGAGAGCTTGAGGGGAGGAACTTTTCATCATCCATCACTTGAGGGTTTGATTTTCTTCATTTCCTTTCGATCGTGAAGCCCGGATAGTCGATCTAACGCGTGTTCTTCGGATCAAAAGTGCTTGGATCTTCAAAGGTAATATTCATCAAACCTCTTGGATTTTCGATTTGTGTTGAAATATGATGTTTTGGATGTTAAGATCATGTTGTATGAAGTGATATACGCATGATTATGGATATTTCCGATTATTCATTGGATTATTGAAGGATTATTCAAGAACGCTTTGAATATTGAGTTGGATTTGGGGATCTTGGTAGATTTCGTCCGTTTGAGCCTTATGAACTTAAATTAGTGATGGATAATTGTATATTAAGTTGTATTCTATCATTTTCATCATCTTTCCACGGTTTTACCATTTCCGATTCGTCGATTATATGAACTTCCGTTTGACGCCTTCAAGGTGTCCGGGGAAATGCCGCAGAGAGGAATTTGGTCATTTTGTGATGTTTTTCCTCGTGTGATTGATTGTTTATTCGATGATAGGATATTAGGGACGATTTCCCTACAAAAATCTGGTGTTGAGCCCTTCCGATCGTTGTTTTCGTTGGAGGGATTTTGCCAACCGACCGTACTTTCGGAGTATCCGCGAGAGATTACCAAGGCAAGTACCTCGATATATGAATTGTAACTGCGTGAAATCATTGTTGTCGAAGTGTATGAATTTATACGGATGTATATATGTATATATATATATATATATATATATATATGTATGTGTGTATATATATATTTATATATATATATATATATGTTAAATATCTATATGTATATACGTATATTGATATATATGCTTATGTCGGTGATCGACGAGTGATGAATGCTAACACTAGTTGACGTACTCAACTTGGATTGATGGATGAACTATAGTTATTCATATAATATAGTAAGGTTATATATATATATATATATATTCGGGTGAGTCGCAATATAGAGATATATGTGCGGTGTTGATTGGTTATGCTTGAAGGCTTATTGTGATTGAGTTTGATTGATAACGTGCGTGTTACTGTTTATTTGTGTGGTTATGGACTGGCGGAGAAATTGTGAGACTTGATGTACCGAGTTGAAAATTATTGTGACGTTTGTCCGTGTGCTTGATGTTTGAAATAATGTGGATACTTGTTGTGAGAAACGTCGTATCCGGGAACCTCTGAGGGCGGGGCGTGCACTCCGGCCTGGGGTATGCTGCAATGTGCGGCTCCATATGGGTGGTGAACACCGGTGTTACCTAATGCGCGCGCAAGGGGCGACTCTTACGGGAGTGATCGCCGGCACGGTGACATGTTCAATGAGCGGCCAACATGATGGAGTGAACGCCGGTACATAGGTGCGCATGGGAGGCGCCTGGTAGGCTTATTGGTTACGGGTATTTGAGTGATAGCTAAGACCCCGTTACCGAACGATGTACGTATCTCAAATTCTTTCAACTCAGTTTTAAATGTTTGTCTTGATATAGACCGCGATTCGTGTTTTTGAAAGCTTGTTTCAACTTGTTTTTAAAGCGTTGGTATCAGGGTTAATTAACCAAGGAGGTTTGACGAAATCTCCGAGGGTTAATTAATCGGGGGTCTTGAGCAGGATATGTCGAATGAGAGTTTGTACCTTTGATTGTATTGTGGTGCTATTCTGTGTATTGGGTCGAGGACCCTATGGTATGTTGAGATGATTGATTTCGTGATAATGTTATTTGGATTGGGTTGAGAACCCTGTGAGATGTTGTAATGATCTCGTTTGTGACAGTGTTCTATAAATTGGGTCGAGGACCCCGAATAAGTTGACTTGGTTTTCGTGTAATTGTATTCCATATGTTGGGTCAAGGACCCGAGAGCTTTTGAAATTATTTCCAAAAGTATTCCCATTCGATTTTAAAAACCCCCAGACGGCCCGAGTCAATAATAACGTTTGCAAACTATCTTATCAAAACATTTTTCCTTTTACAAAAGGGATTTTCCTGACTCCTTGGACTCGTTTAAAGTTTCATTGATGTTATGTTCCGTAAAGAGAATATGATGATGTGATTATATTTCACCTTGTGTATGCGAGTTTTATTCTGTGTTGACTATGGGAATGTATGGTTTGTGTTAAGGCTTCACGGCGGTTGATTTTTGTGTTTTTATTGTTCGTATATCTTGTATATTATGTACTTGCACTAGCAAAATTACAGTTTGCTAACCCCCGAGTTTTCGGGGGGTGGGTGCCTGTTATGCGCTCAGGTTTTGGCAGCTCGAGAGTAGTCACGGAATTGGCTTGGAAGAAGATGGAAGACGATGATGTTAATCACACAAGAGTCAGAGTCTTTCCTTTTGTTTTCACTTTGGTTGGTATTCCCATTTTGGTCGAGTATTCACCCTTGCATGGGTGTAGTTTTCATTTATTAAATTGAGTTGTCATTTCTTTCTGTATTAAAGTTTATTCTTGTCATTGAGATGTGAATTTCATTAGTTATGAATTGTTTAATGACCTTGTTGGTCTGCTTTGTAATTAGATTGACCCCGGTCGGTCAATCATTTGAGTAGTCTATTGGAGTGTAACCTGGTAGATCCTTGTGAGAAGGGCCTATGGCGTGTGACGTTCCCGGACGTATTCTGGGGGTGTTACATTTATGGTATCAGAGCTTAGGTTTGCGAAAAACCTAGACCATTGGGTCAAGTCCATGTCCTGTGTAAGTCGCGCGCATCATAGTTGTGATTAGTATCATGGTTCCGACATCATCTTCCGGCAATCTGTGATGGTAAGCCTCCCGATCGTAAGTCCCCTTATATACGTATTTGATTATATTGTGCTAATGTGTTTAATGTGAACTAGGGATTGGAACTTGTTGGTTATATTATTGTTTTAGAATATAACATGCGTATGCGGTCCGAGCAGAAATGGTTATGTAGTATGCTTCGGAAGTCGAGCATATTTATCTGTTTCTGCACTTTATTAGAACAAATTTATGAGTGTTAATTTTATCCGCTGCGTGAGTATTTTGAGATGGCTTTTGGTATCTTGCAAGCCGAGTTTTGATATTTTGGTCTTGCACGTTTTGATAGTATTCTTATGACCGTATTTGATATTTTATAAATGACTTTAGTGAGTATTTGAGAATATTACCGACATCGGCCTTTTTGGCAATTTGAACATTTTTTTTTAAAAATGATTTTTAGCCTGGTGGGTTCCGGCACGGGGCCCACGACACTGTAGTATCGCGAATATTTTAAAGTGGTGCTTTGAAATTTTCTAACATTGTGAAAAGCCATGATTTAATGTCGTCATGTTAAAAGGTCACGTATCTCGGTGGAAAATTCTTTCGAATAAACATTTTGGTAGAAGAGGAAAGATTTTCAAAATTGTGGTATTTGGGACTCTAACACTTTTGAAATATTTAAAATTAGTTACAATTCAATTTTGAATTTTTTTATCTTTTATACATTACTCGAAAATAATTTTTAGAGTCGTTATATAAACTTCCTCTTCCGAAATAAAAGACAGTATTTATGAGTCTTGGGCGCGCAACGTGACTAGCCCTCTTTTCCAAAAATTTGTTTTCATTGAGTGCATACATATAATGATCGTCCTCGTCGAAGGACTCGAAATTGACTTCATAAAACTTTGTGCTTTACGATAGTACCATTATTCTAAGGATGCTAACTAAAACTCGGGTTGATAATTGTGGTATATTGTACGACTGATAAACTAATACCGTTGATCGGTGTTATCCGTATTAGTATGTCGAGCCTCGGCGGACGTAGACGTGATGATGGAAATAGAAGCGGCGAGGTGGTTCGTACGAGCACGATTCATGCTACGGTGAAGGAGTATCAAGATCAAACGATATCCTATGAAATCTCCTCAGTGGTCGAGCCCAAGAGCGAAGCCAAGAGACCGAGGACATCTGGGAAATTTTTGGTCGGTGAAGAGTCTAAGGCTCCCAAACTCCCACGTCGTTCGAACGCGTCGTCTTCGCGATCGGGAGTGAGCACTGGGAATCCCAAGCCAGCATCGGTGACTCTCGGTAAGAAGGGAGGGTGCTTCAACTGCAATCGTCAGGGACATGTTCATGCAAATTGTCCCTTTCCACTCTTGACTTGTTACCGGTGCGGGTGTGAAGGTCATCGGGAGAAGCATTGTGAGATAATTTCTGAATTGGCAAAGAATGCTACCCTATTGGCGATCAGAGCAAGTGACCGGAGAATGTCCTGAAACCCTATGTCTCCTTCTGAAGAGCCTAACATGGGAGGATGAATATTTTGTAATATGTCCTAATCGTTGCTGTTTTGAACAATCGTGACTTTGATCGTTCTTCATTTCATTGCTCTATGTTTCCAACTCTTGTTGTCCTAAGTTTCGGGATCGAAATGTCTTTTTAGTATGGGGGAGTGTATTACCCGTACTTTTCTTAGTATTTCCGGTATTGTGTGACTTTTCATTGTTGGTAATTCAATTATGATCCTTTCGACGATTTTAAACTACCTTGTTCTACTTAGCCTACCGTCCTCCGAACGAATTTCGGAGCTGTTTTGTTAAATCCCATGGATTATTGTGGTCTTTCCATATTTGAACTTAATCCTTGCAAATTTTGTTCGAAACTATTATTACCACGCGTGCAAGTAACACTTCCGAATGTGTTATGAACTTGGATGCGGTTGGTCGAGCTCGAAACATGGTTTCAGGATGTCTGATGTAACACCCCCAGATTTAACCGGAAATATTACAGCGCCGTGGGCCCCAAGATGGAACCCACAGGGCTAAGAGAATTTTTCGCAAACATTAACAAATGCCCAAGAGGCCAATGACGGTACTATCTTTAAAACTGCACAAAGACTTATAAAATCCATTTATCAAAAACCGTTATAAAAACTCATCTGAAATCGCAAGGCCAAACGGCCGACACTCAAAAGTTTAGAAAACGATTTCCAAAGTAATCTCAGTTACCAGATACTGAAAGAGCATTTCAAAATACTCACGCAGCGGAAAAAGACCAATCATAAAGATACTCTAGCAGCGGAATACAAGAACCAATCAAGAAACTCAATGCACAAAACATGTCCTAGCCAGTATCCTCCGGGAAGTTCATCTCTTCACGACCGCTACAAGCTCGATACTCCAAGATCCTAAAAAGAAATCCCACGACGGAGTCAACCATAATATCCAACAATGATAACCGTCACATCACATTAATAATTACATACCAATGAGAATACAACATAAGAATACGACCAACGTAATCTTACCGCCATAACTTTACTTACTCAAGTAATTCTCATCAAAATAACCATTATCACAATTCACATCTCGTACTCGATTAACCAATAAACTCGAACATAATATCTGTATTGTACCTCAAACAATACTCAATATTCTCAAACTATCATAACCAACTCACGATACGAAAATATACCATTTCTGACCAATACGATCCATCGAATAACATCATCAAATCCCAAGACGATAATCGATTGTCCATCAAAGACGAATAACAAAGGAAATACGGAGCATACCTCGAGATATGAAATGCCACGACAATCATATCAGTCTAATCCGAGATCAGATCAATGCAATACGGACACGGTCCTAACACAAGAGCTACAAGTGCATACTCATATGACCACGTCAAAATGCTCAAAACAATAACAACAGTGTATACTCAATGGAAATCCCATGATCCAGCGCCCTCGGCATAGATCCCAAGATGATCCTACAAGATCAACACGAGGTGGATAACCAACAATATACATATGCACAACAATAACACAATACTGGGTAATCCAACGATCCAGCGCCCTCAGCATAGATCCCCATGATGATCCCGTCGGACCAACGCATGGTGGAAAACCTGTCCAGCGATCCAGCGCCCTCACCATAGATCCCATGATGATCCCGTCGAACCAACGCATGGTGGACATCCAATCCAGCGCCCTCAGCATAGATCTTCATGATCCCATCGGATCATTTACAACATAAACAATACAATCATGCATACACATATGCAACTCAATATGTTCATCAACATGAACGACATATGGATCAAAACATGAACGACACTATGATGACACAACTAAGACGACTTCATGTTCAGCAACATGAATGACATCCTGCATGATCAACATCGTTAACACCAAACCGAATCAAACTAAGATACTTGTCCCGAGTCCTTCAGGAGTAATCTCGATGTCAAATCATCACCGGCAATTATCCTCAATGCTCGGCGATCCCAAACATACAATGAACTATAGATACTAATATCCTCGTCTTTACCATAATGTAACCTCGATACCCGAACATACCAATAACTGAGATAAAGCATATACATTATGATTTACCTCTCAGAATCGGAAGAACGATATGCGATCCGAATATCCAGAGTTCACAATAATAATCATCGCTATATGCATTATAAACGAAATGAAACTGAAACCATTCATTAAATATTATAACTGAGCAAGTAATAACTTGCCTCGATACCGATACGACGATGATGAAGCTGCTACCAATCCCATTGCCTTCGTCTACGAGCTCCTCGGCCCCGACCGAAGCAATTCAAGAACATACTCGAACACAACCGCAACATCCGGTTATAATCACCGATCAATAATCTCAACCTATCGAAGTAATCAAATAACACACATCCGATAACAATTAATAACCGACATAGCCAACCAAAAATCAACTCAGCCATTCAACGATATCTCGATCGTACACAAAACCAAGTAATCCAACTCAACTCTTAACAATACGAATACATGTCTAAGTTCAATAATCAATGGTTCTAACAACGTCTTCAACATTCTTGGTTCCGAATTAAATCTAAATTCGGATTAACACGGGTCATTCTTGCAAATTCATGGAAATACCATTACCGACTATCATCATGAATAATCGTATACTAATATTAACCGTAATCCTTCCAATTTACAGACATATATCATTCAAGAACTCTTCAAGAACATGAACTCATCCATAATTATGTTTGAAGCCAATAAAACGGCGTAATTCGATGTGTTCTAACATCTAATCATCATCCAATTCATGATTCAAGGCATGTATCATCATATTCTTCAACATACGATCCTCCTAACATCAGAATCGAAGCAAAACTACCAAGAACACCAAGAACAACATGATTCTATAATCATACTCAACATATTCAAGACAAAAACCAATATATCATCATCTTCCTTCAACATATAGTTCGTATATCCTCAAGAATCGAAACAACATCATCTTAATCCTCTTCATACGAATTATTTATCAATAACAACATCAAAAATCCGAAATGGAAAGGAGGATTATCCAACATACCTCTTAGAAGATGAAAAACACTAGAAAACACTTCAAGAATCATCCATAGCTCCATATCCAAGCCTCAAGTCCAAGTACTCCAAGCTCACAATGGACTTAAAAGTGTTTAGAACATAATTAGAAGTGAAGAAGGACGGAAAAACGAAGTGAAATGATCAGGAGAAATGAAAGACGAACTTTCATTTTATAAACTGCATCGATCTTTACGTACGTTAACCACCAGCATTAACGTACGTAATGCACTTAGCGTACGCTAAGCGTCCTTAATAGCGTACGTAATCTCATTTCCAAAACTAACTGGCCTGTTTCGTCCAATTGATTACGTACGTAACATTTCCTTCATTATGTACGTAATATGTACGTTGACTTGCTACAGTAAAACTCTATTTAACGTACGTTATACACTTCTCGTAGCGTACGTAATGGCCGGGATTGACTCGCCTGTCCACATCCGCCGCCGACACCGGGTCCCACCTGCCGACCATGACTCAGTCCTGTCCGATTCCCTCGTTACGTACGTAATACACAATGCTTAACGTACGTAACTCTTGTGATTTAGCGTACGTAAGTCTTCAACATTAGCGTACGCTAAGTATTCTATACTTAGCCAATTTCAACTGTTACCGCCTGTCTCGACATACCGAAAACACATATACACTTACTGAATACATATACGGGATCCAATAACATTCTTATACGATATACTCTATATCGAAAGTACGATAACCTGATACACGATATCCTCAAATGCAACTGTCGACCAGATACGACAATTATACCGATACTGACATCTCAGCCCTTTATTTATTTTATGCATACTGTACATATTCCACACTGTATAATATAACTCGGATAAAATAATATCAAATAACAGTAGTAGAAATTCCGGATATTACATCTGAGCCGTCTTGTGATTTTCTTAACTCTTGGAGCTTTTGTCTCGAAATTCATACTCCTCCACTTCGACTTATCGTGTTCACTTACATTTTTAGAACCTCGCATTCGCGCATTGCTCGTGATGTCTTGGGGCTGAGCAAGTAGTTATTTCCTTGATTGTTCCGCTGCTCTCTATTTTAAGTTTTGGGACGAAACTTATTTTAAGGGGGGTAGAATGTAATATCCGAGATTTTTATTCTGATTAATTCGAATTTTTCTTTTTTTTTTTAGACCGAAAATTTCTCGATTTCCGAGCGTTGGTATTATTTTTATCGACAATCGATTTTGTGTTTATGGCCATATGTGGTGATTTGTTGTATATTAATTTTATTTCGGATCGATGTTGTTGTCCGCGAGCGTTTCGTCGTGTTCGTTGCAGGCGCTTTTAGGAATCGAGTCGCCGTGCCACGACAAATGCACTGATATTCTTGTTGGACGAACCCTTGTAATCATTACTGGGAACCACCATTTTGGGGTTTCCGTACTTCCATTTCGTGTTATTGGTTCCCAAATATCTATTCCTATTGCTTTTATTCCCTTCCCGGGTCATTTTTCATCATTTTAGGACCCAAGGGGTGTGGGCCGCGGCACAAGGAGTGTGCGCCGCGGCACACACATTTTCCAGTTTTTGGCCGAGCACTTTGTACCTTTTGCTGCGGCACATGCCGGCAGGCTGCAGACACTGCCGAGTCACCGCTGCGGCACACCGTCCGGCCATGCACACCGCCGACCACCGGGGCATTTGGCCCTGTGCCGCGGCACACTTCGTCCAGGCCGCGGCACACAGGGCAGTCAACTCTATAATTGCGTTTTTTGAGCGTGTTCAGCTCATTTCTCCCATTTTTCTTCAACATGCGAGAGAGAGAGAGAGAGAGAGAGAGAGAGAGAGCTTGAGGGGAGGAACTTTTCATCATCCATCACTTGAGGGTTTGATTTTCTTCATTTCCTTTCGATCGTGAAGCCCGGATAGTCGATCTAACGCGTGTTCTTCGGATCAAAAATGCTTGGATCTTCAAAGGTAATATTCATCAAACCTCTTGGATTTTCGATTTGTGTTGAAATATGATGTTTTGGATGTTAAGATCATGTTGTATGAAGTGATATACGCATGATTATGGATATGTTCGATTATTCATTGGATTATTGAAGGATTATTCAAGAACACTTTGAATATTGAGTTGGATTTGGGGATCTTGGTAGATTTCGTCCGTTTGAGCCTTATGAACTTAAATTACTGATGGATAATTGTAGATTAAGTTGTATTCTATCATTTTCATCATCTTTCCACGGTTTTACCATTTCCGATTCGTCGATTATATGAACTTCCGTTTGACGCCTTCAAGGTGTCCAGGGAAATGCCGCAGAGAGGAATTTGGTCGTTTTGTGATGTTTTTCCTCGTGTGATTGATTGTTTATTCGATGATAGGATATTAGGGACGATTTCCCTACAAAAATCTGGTGTTGAGCCCTTCCGATCGTTGTTTTCGTTGGAGTTCCGGATTTTGCCAACCGACCGTACTTTCGGAGTATCCGCGAGAGATTACCAAGGCAAGTATCTCGATATACAAATTGTAACTGCGTGAAATCATTGTTGTCGAAGTGTATGAATTTATACGGATGTATATATGTGTATATATATGTATGTGTATATATATGTATTGTGTGTATATATATATATATATATATTTATATATATTTATATGTTAAATATAGGTATGTATATACGTATATTGATATATATACTTATGTCGGTGATCGACGAGTGATGAATGCTAACACTAGTTGACATACTCAACTTGGATTGATGGATGAACTATAGTTATTCATATAATATAGTAAGGTTATATATACATATATATATATTAGGGTGAGTCGCAATATATAGATATATGTGCGGTGTTGATTGGTTATGCTTGAAGGCTTATTGTGATTGAGTTTGATTGATAACGTGCGTGTTACTGTTTATTTGTGTGGTTATGGACTGGCGGAGAAATTGTGAGACTTGATGTACCGAGTTGAAAATTATTGTGACGTTTGTCCGTGTGCTTGATGCTTGAAATAATGTGGACACTTGTTGTGAGAAACGTCGTATCCGGGAACCTCTGAGGGAGGGGCGTGCACTCCGGCCTAGGGTATGCTGCAATGTGCGGCTCCATATGGGTGGTGAACGCCGGTGTTACCTAATGCGCGCGCAAGGGGCGGCTCTTACGGGAGTGATCGCCGGCGCGGTGACATGTTCAATGAGCGGCCAACATGATGGAGTGAACGCCGGTACACAGGTGCGCAAGGGAGGCGCTTGGCAGGCTTATTGGTTACGGGTATTTGAGTGATAGCTAAGACCCCGTTACCAAACGATGTACGTATCTCAAATTCTTTCAACTCACTTTTAAATGTTTGTCTTGATATAGACCACGATTCGTGTTTTTGAAAGCTTGTTTCAACTTTTTTTTAAAGCGTTGGTATCAGGGTTAATTAACCAAGGATGTTTGACGAAATCTCCGAAGGTTAATTAATCGGGGGTCTTGAGCAGGATATGTCGAATGAGAGTTTGTACCTTTGATTGTATTGTGGTGCTATTCTGTGTATTGGGTCGAGGACCCTGTGGAATGTTGAGATGATTGATTTCGTGATGATGTTATTTGGATTGGGTTGAGAATCCTGTGAGATGTTGTAATGATCTCGTTTGTGACAGTGTTCTATAAATTGGGTCGAGGACCCCGAATAAGTTGACTTGTTTTTCGTGTAATTGTTTTCCATATGTTGGGTCAAGGACCCGAGAGCTTTTGAAATTATTTTCAAAAGTATTCCCATTCGATTTTAAAAATCCCCAGACGGCCCGAGTCAATAATAACGTTTGCAAACTATCTTATCAAAACATTTTTCCTTTTACAAAAGAGATTTTCCTGACTCCTTGGGCTCGTTTAAAGTTTCATTGATGTTATGTTCCGTAAAGAGAATATGATGATGTGATCATCTTTCACCTTGTGTATGCGAGTTTTATTCTGTGTTGACTATGGGAATGTATGGTTTGTGTTAAGGCTTCACGGCGGTTGAATTTTGTGCTGTTATTGTTCGTATATCTTGTATATTGTAACACCCCGAGATATTCGGAATAATTACAGCGCCGTAAACCCTTTAAGTAAGGATTTACAAGGTTAAATAAAAGAAATGCAAATATAATTCAACCTTACAACTGAAGTTCAAAATACAGAACTGGTTCAACTGGTCCAAAGAGTTAACTTATACGACCATATCGAAAATGACATTATTAAAACACACGTACTCGAGTACTAAAGTGAACCAAGAAGACAAATCATAATAACAATAAACATCAACCACATCACTGAGCCATTTCATCGTCCTTTCGGTATTGTGGTTGCTTCCCCGCTCCTCGGTTACCTGAACATCAAAACAATGTCCACCCCCGAAGGAGTTAGCAAAACAATGCTAGTACAAGTATCATAATACATAAATCATCAGTGCATCATAAAACATGCAAAACGGACTTCCGTCATTGGAATCCAACGATGTGAATCCTCACGATTCCATCAACACAATACAGGGTAATCCATCGATCCAGCGCCCTTAGTATAGATCCCCATGATGATCCCGTCGGACCAACGCATGATGGAAAACCCATCCAGCGATCCAGCGCCCTCAGCATAGATCCTCATGATGATCCCGTCGGACCAACGCATGGTGGACATTCGATCCAGCGCCCTCAGCATAGATCCTCATGACCCCCTCAGATCATTTATATCATAAACCAATCAATTATGCATACATATATGCATTTCAATATGTTCATCAATACGAACAATTAACAACGAATACCACGAGAAATTAAAGAAATAAATCTCATATTCGACAACATGAACAAAACCATATGCATGATCAAAGTTCCAATATAAATCAAACTCAACATATGATACTTGCCTCGAAAATGGCAAGAATGAAATACTCCAACAAATAACACGCGTCCGTATGCCACCGCCCCTCGATCGCCCCCTATGCAAGGCTCGGACCTAAGAAATAATAAAGAATTCCTCTCAAGTCGTACGAACGTCTAACAATCCGGTTTACGGCCGCAAGCTCTAAAAATGAATTCTGCCTGAACTACTTAGCGCGCGCTACGTACTCTACGTAACGTACGCAAATAATAAAGTCTAGCGTACGCTAGCTGTGTACAGACAACCCTCTCTGATCAGCTGACTGTCCTGCCTGATGTCATAATGTACGTTACGTACCAAACGTAGCGCACGTTATTCATTCCCAATAGCGCACGTTAATATGCCTATCTTAGCGTGCGCTAACTGTGCATGACAATTTACTGCTGGGCAGAAAACTTGAGCTAAATGTGATGAAACTCATGAAATCTTCAGTGTTAATACATGCCATCTCCGTGCATATCATGCTCATACGGTTTGTGAAAGATCTTTACGTATTAAATGACTATGAGATACAAGGATAGGTATAATCATCACAACACCATAATTCATCTTTGATCTTTAAGAAATATCCTAAGTCCAATCCATTTCGTGTCCCAAAACGTATGATTCCTTTATGTAAGGGCATAAGAACTTGGTAATCTCCATATACTGGTCATAATCGGTTTTGAAGATACATGAATATGCTTAGGAGTCCATATACTAAAAAGGTTCAATGGATCATACGATGAATAAGTGCTGAAACGTCAAAAATATCCTTCTAACACATGATGTTCGACTACTAACGAATTTAACTGACTAGATAATCATGATCAAAACGTCCTCCATACTAGTACTTAATATTGGTGAAGAATCACCTACCTCAAAGTAGTGAAGAACAAGGAGGAATTCGAAGCAATCCAACGCCGAAGGCTTGAACACCAATCCCCAATGATCTACAATCTTCAACTCGAGCTAGGATGTTGATATGAAGTGTTTAGGATGAAGAGAGTGACTCTCTAAGTTCAAGAATTCGGATGTGGGAAGTGAAAAGTCTGAAAATATGAAAAAGGATGTTGTCCTATATATAGAAAATGGTTATTAGCGCGCGCTAGTCCATATTCATAGCGTGCGCTAACGGCTATTTGAAACTTACTGATTTCACTGTACTCAGCCTTTAGCGTGCGCTTTACACATATGAGTAGCGTGCGCTAACGCGTTGACTTGGCTTTTTCCCAAAAGCCGTCCAGGTTCATCCCGACATAATCCGAACAAGATCCCCGGCCTGATCTCACCTACCAACACGTCTCAATCATATTAACCACGTATAGCGTGCGCTAAGGTTCCTTCACAGCGTGCGCTATGTATCCAAGTTAGCGTACGCTACACTTAGTCGATAGCGTGCGCTACATGCGCAGAATCACAATTTTAAATCACATTCATGAAATCATACGTTCAACAACACCGGATTATGAAATACGGAGAATAATACTCAGATCAAAATGCAACAATTACAATATCACAAGTTCCAAATACATAGCAGAAATCTCGGGTATTACATCCTTCCTCCCTAAAAAGAAGTTTCGTCCCGAAACTTATGATGAAAACAACTCTGGATATCTAGTCTTCATACTGTCCTCCATTTCCCAAGTGGCCTCTTCAACTCCGTGTCGTGACCATTGTACTTTAACCAAGTGTATTGGTTTATTCCTCAATTGTTTGATCCGACTCTCAAGTATCTTGATTGGTCTCTCTTCGAAGGTGCCGTCACTCGCTATCTCAATCTCATCGAACTCAATGATATGACTGGGATCCGGTACATACCTCCGCAGTTGGGATACGTGAAACACATTGTGAACGTGACTCAGCGATGGCGGTAAGGCCAACCTGTATGTTAAATCTCCAACTCTCTCGAGGATCTTGAATGGTCCGATATATCTCGGACTTAGCTTGCATTTCCTCCCAAAACGGAAAATTCCTCGTGTAGGAGACACCTTCAATAGTACGTGGTCCCCAATGTCGAACTCTAGAGGGTGACGACGTACGTCTGCATAAGACTTCTGTCTACTTTGGGCAGTCAACAGTCTTTCTCGAATCAAAGCTATCTTCTCTTGAGTCTGAACTATCAATTCCGGTTCCGTCCCGATCAAGTCCGAAGAATCATCCCAGCACAGGGGTGATCGGCATTTTCTCCCGTACAAAGCTTCAAATGGTGCCATCTTAATAGAAGCATGCCAACTATTATTGTAGGTGAATTCAATCAATGGCAAATGAACTTCCCAATCAGTCGACCAATCTAAGGCACAAGCTCTAAGCATGTATTCTACTGTTTGTATAGTCCTTTCGGACTGACCGTCCGTTTGGGGATGATAAGTCGTGCTAAAGTTGAGCTCAGTCCCCAAAGCCCTGTGAACTGCCTTCCAGAAGTACGACACGAAGCGACCATCTCGATCTGAAATAATGGTCTTCGGCGTCCCATGCAATCTGACTACCTCTATAATGAATACTCGCGCCAATCTCTCGGGTCCCCAAGTATCTTTAATTCCTAGGAAATGAGCCGACTTGGTTAGTCGATCAACTATAACCCAAATTATGTTCATTCCCATTTTGGTCCTTGGCATATTGGTGATGAAATCTATCGAGATATCCTCCCACTTCCACTCAGGGATCGGAAGCGGCTTTAACATTCCGGCAGGTCGCTGATGTTCAATCTTAACCTACTGACAAGTCAAACACTTCGAAACGTACTTTGCTACGTCCTTTTTCATATTCCCCCACCAGAAGTTTTGTTTTAGATCCTTATACATCTTACTGCTGCCCGGGTGAATAGAATAAGGTGCGCTGTGAGCTTCCTTCAGAATTGTCCGTCTCAAATCATCATCGGGAACGCAAAGTCGACTCAAATCTCGTAACTCCATCATCTTGTATCACGAATCCTGGGGCTTTTCCTTTCTTTACTTCGTCACATAACCGAAGGATCAGAGAATCGTTCAACTGCTTAGATTTGATCTCCTCGACTAGTGATGAAGTCAGTTCCATCACATATAGTTGCCCTTGGATTCCTGGTGCCCATACTTCAATCCCTTCGCGGATTAGTTCCCGTTGAATGCCGGTTTGGGATGTAAGTGCTTCCAACACTCGAAGAGAAACAAGTTTACGGCTCAATGCATCGGCTACTACGTTTGCTTTACCCGGATGATAGAGAATTTCCAAGTTGTAATCCTTGATCAATTCCAGCCACCTTCTCTGCCTCATGTTTAATTCTTTCTGACTGAAAATATACTTGAGGCTCTTATGATCTGTAAAGATCTGGCAATGAGTGCCGTACAAATAATGTCGCCAAATTTTCAAGGCAAAGACCACAGCTGCTAGCTCCAGATCATGAGTCAGGTAATTAACCTCGTACGGTTTCAACTGCCGAGAAGTATAGGCAATCACCTTATCCTTTTGCATCAACACACATCCCAGACCCTGATTAGAAGCGTCGCTATATACCATGAATCCATCAGTTCCATCTGGTAACGCTAATATAGGTGCTGTCGTCAGTCTCTTCTTAAGTTCATCAAAACTAGCGTGGCATTTCTCATCCCACGTGAACTTTTGAGTTTTCTGTAATAGCTGAGTGAGCGGACGAGCAATTTTGGAAAATCCCTCTACAAAACGGCGATAATATCCAGCAAGTCCTAAGAAACTCCGGACTTCTTTCACGTTATTAGGAGCTTCTCATTCCAAGATTGCTTCGACTTTCTTCGGGTCCACCTGAACTCCGTCAGCTGATATCACATGCCCAAGGAAAGTTACTTCCCTAAGCCAGAACTCGCATTTGGAAAGCTTTGCATACAACTGTTCCTTCCTCAAGGTGCTCAAAACCACACGCAAATGTTCGGCATGCTCCTCTGTGTCCTTCGAATATATCAAGATGTCATCAATGAAGACGACCACAAATTTATCCAAGTATTCTAATAATACCTGATTCATCAATTGCATGAAAATCGCAGGAGCATTGGTAAGTCCAAATGGCATCACTACAAATTCATAATGCCCGTACCGGGATCTGAATGCATACTTTGGTATATCCGATTCCTTAATTCTCAACTGATGGTATCCTGATCGCAAGTCAATCTTCGAGAATACCCTTGCCCCTTGCAGTTGATCAAACAAGTCGTCGATCTGAGGTATAAGATACTTATTCATGATTGTCACTTTATTGAGCTCCCTGTAATCAATACATAATCGGAGGGATCCGCCTTTCTTCCGGACAAAGAGAACGGGCGCTCCCCAAGGAGAAACGCTAGGTTGAATATAACCCTTCTATAATAATTCCTCCAGTTGCTTCTTTAGTTCATACATCTCGGTTGGTGCCATGCGGTATGGTGTTCTGGAAATAGGAGCGGCTCCAGGCTCTAATTCGATAGTGAAGTCCACTTCTCTCTGCATAGGTAACCCAGGTAGTTCGTCAGGAAATACATCTGAGAACTCATTCACAACTGAAATAGATGAGAGCTCTACTCCTTCCTCTTTCCTCATGGCATAGCACCAAAGTCCATGACATCCCTGCTTCAGTAATTTCACGGCTTTCATTGCTTTGATCAATTTTCCCGAGCTTCCCGGTCTCCATCCTCGGAATAAGTGTTCAGATCCGTCATCAGCAATGATAGAAATGACTCTCTTTCGGTAATTCAGAATAGCTCCATAAGGGTTGAGCCAATCGTCTCCGAGAATTAAATCGTCACCGTAAATCTAAACTACAATAAGATTCAATGGCCAATCTCTCCCTCCTATAGACACTGGAAAATCTCTAGCTTCTAGGGTTCCCACAATTTTCTCTCCGCTCGGTAATCCCACAACATAAGGTTCACAATCATACAAGCACGAGATTTTCAAACGATTAACACAGTTCAAAGATATAAATGAATGCGTAGCTCCTGAATCGAATAAGACACTAACTGGTTGCAAAAGGATCTGAATCGTACCTGATGCAAATGTATGTTCGATCGTCGACTTCTTCATCTCGTAAATACGCGGAGGAACGGACCCAGTTGGATGCCTCTCTTTTCCCAACATTCTCTGCTGGAACCCGCTTTGTGCGTTTGGTTTACACTAGTGTCCTTCTAACCCGTGCAGAGTGCGAGTACCAAAGATCGAGTCGCATTTCCACAAAATGTTGCGCGATGCCCTTCTGTCCGCACTCGAAGCAGTCACAAGAAAGCAGATCACGTCGAACATGCCCCGCTTTGCCGCTTATAACATTTCTTCTCTGCGTCAAATGGTTGGTGCTACACGGAACTTCTTTCCACCTCGAGAAGGATGCGAGGCCTCTGGATGAATGAAAAGAGGACTGCCTCTGCGAGGCCCACTACTCTTATTCTCCGTGAAGTTGCGACCACTTTACGCTTCTTTTGCTTCGTTGATTTCTCTCGCCGCCTCTTTCATATCATAGGCCGGCGCCTTGTCCTACATCTTTGCAAGGTGGTACATTCAAATCCGACATATATTGTGAATTTCCGCTTCATTCGCATGTCAAAATGGAAAATCCTCTCCGCCTCGGCCCCGACCAAGTGGCGCACATAAGTCATTTGGTGATTAAAGGTCTTAATCACGTCATCCTGATGCCTCTCAATTTTGTGGTGAGAAAAACTCCCGGACTCGGGCCTCTCTAATCGGGTGAGGACAATCTGCGCTTCCATCATTAATTTGAACTCCGTCCAGCCGACATTATGCTCCTCGGGTCGAATGGCCTCCCACCGCCGAAAGCCTCCCCCGTCAGAAGATACTGGGCGACTGGAACCTTTCTGTCGTTGGGACAGTTAATCCCCGCAAAAATCTTCTCTAACTCCTTCAGCCAGTGATCCCAAGAAAGCGTCTCAGCAGAACCGTCAAATTTTGGAGGATGCAATTTGATCACCTCAGTAAGCCATTTATCTCCCCGATTATCCACGTTATGCTGCTGTCCCATCGCTGTCTGCATGCGATCAACAACTTGAGCAAACTGGTTTATCTGAGCAACCACCTGCTGAAGCACTCCCGGCACATTAGGATCTGCATTATTATTTGCTAATCCCTGTTGTCCTCCGGAATGGGAATCCGTTCGACTAGCGGTTATTTCTGGTGTAGACACCGAATCTGCTTGTCTCGCATTTCCACGTCCGCGTCCACGACCTCCCCTAAACATACTGTAAACACAGATACTCAATATCCAGGGCATCATTCTAAAAGGAAGTCCATAAATGTTTACAAAACATGAATTAAATAAAATGGTAGTATTTGATATTAGGAAACTTACAACCACGGTTCACACGACGATGCCGGCTCAGCAGTGATGTTACAAACGACCAATAATCAAATAACGCAAACAGACCCAACTAACCCAACTGCCAAGATATCCATGAATCTTAGCTCCGATACCATATTCTGTAACACCCCGAGATATTCGGAATAATTACAGCGTCGTAAACCCTTTAAGTAAGGATTTACAAGGCTAAATAAAAGAAATGCAAATATAATTCAACCTTACAACTGAAGTTCAAAATACAGAACTGGTTCAACTGGTTCAAAGAGTTAACTTATACAACCATATCGAAAATGACATTATTAAAACACACGTACTCGAGTACTAAAGTGAACCAAGAAGACAAATCATATTAACAATAAACATCAATCACATCACTGAGCCATTTCATCGTCCTGTCGGTATTGTGGTTGCTTCCCCGCTCCTCGGTTACCTGAACATCAAAATAATGTCCACCCCCGAAGGGGTTAGCAAAACAATGCTAGTATAAGTATCATAATACATAAATCATCAGTGCATCATAAAACATGCAAAACGGACTTCCGTCATCGGAATCCAACGATGTGAATCCTCACGATTCCATCAACACAATACAGGGTAATCCAACGATCCAGCGCCCTTGGTATAGATCCCCATGATGATCCCGTCGGACCACCGCATGGTGGAAAACCCGTCCAGCGATCCAGCGCCCTCAGCATAGATCCTCATGACCCCCTCAGATCATTTATATCATAAACCAATCAATTATGCATACATATATGCATTTCAATATGTTCATCAATACGAACAATTAACAACGAATACCACGAGAAATTAAAGAAATAAATCTCATATTCGACAACATGAAAAAAACCATATGCATGATCAAAGTTCCAATATAAATCAAACTCAACATATGGTACTTGCCTCGAAAATGGCAAGAATGAAATACTCCAACAAATGACACGCGTCCGTATGCCACCGCCCCTCGATCGTCCCTTATGCAAGGCTCGGACCTAAGAAATAATAAAGAATTCCTCTCAAGTCGTACGAACGTCTAACAATCCGGTTTACGGCCGCAAGCTCTAAAAATGAATTCTGCCTGAACTACTTAGCGCGCGCTACGTACTCTACGTAACGTGCGCTAAGCCTGCCCGTTAACGTACGCAACTAATAAAGTCTAGCGTACGCTAGCTGTGTACAGACAGCCCTCTCTGATCAGCTGACTGTCCTGCCTGATGTCATAACATATGTTACGTACCAAACGTAGTACACGTTATTCATTCCCGATAGTGCACGTTAATATGCCTATCTTAGCGTGCGCTAACTGTGCATGGTAGTTTACTGCTGGGCAGAAAACTTGAGCTAAATGTGATGAAATTCATGAAATCTCAGTGTTAATACATGCCATCTTCGTGCATATCATGCTCATACGGTTTGTGAAAGATCTTTACGTATTAAATGACTATGAGATACAAAGATACGTATAATCATCACAACACCATAATTCATCTTTGATCTTTAAGAAATATCCTAAGTCCAATCCATTTAATGTCCCAAAACGTATGATTCCTTTATGTAAGGGCATAAAAACTTGGTAATCTCCATATACTGGTCATAATCAGTTTTGAAGATACATGAATATGCTTAGGAGTCCATATACTAAAAAGCTTCAATGGATCATACGATGAATAAGTGCCGAAACGTCAAAAATATCCTTCTAACACATGATGCTCGGCTACTAACGAATTTAACTGACTAGATAATCATGATCAAAATGTCCTCCATACTAGTACTTAATATTGGTGAAGAATCACCTACCTCAAAGTAGTGAAGAACAAGGAGGAATTCGAAGCAATCCAATGCCGAAGGCTTGAACACCAATCCCCAATGATCTACAATCTTCGACTCAAGCTAGGATGCTGATATGAAGTGTTTAGGATGAAGAGAGTGACTCTCTAAGTTCAAGAATTCGGATGTGGGAAATGAAACGTCTGAAAATATGAAAAAGGATGCTGTCCTATATATAGAAAATGGTTATTAGCGCGCGCTAGTCCATATTCATACCGTGCGCTAACGGCTATTTGAAACTTACTGATTTCACTATACTCAGCCTTTAGCGTGCGCTATCCTCATATGAGTAGCGTGCGCTAACGCGTTGACTTGGCTTTTTCTCGAAAGCCGTCCAGGTTCATCCCGACATAATCCGACCAAGATCCCCGGCCTGATCTCACCTACCAACACGTCTCAATCATATTGACCACGTATAGCGTGCGCTAAGGTTCCTTCACAGCGTGCGCTATGGCTCCAAGTTAGCATACGCTACACTTAGTCGATAGCGTGCGCTACATGCGCAGAATCACAATTTTAAATCACATTCATGAAATCATACGCACAACAACACCGGATTATGAAATACGGAGAATAATACTCAGATCAAAATGCAACAATTACAATATCACAAGTTCCAAATACATAGTAGAAATCTCGGGTATTACATATATTATGTACTTGCACTAGCAAATTTCCAGTTTGCTAACCCCCGAGTTTTCGGGGGGTGGGTGCCTATTATGCGCTCAGGTTTTGGCAGCTCGGGAGTAGTCACGGGATTGGCTTGGAAGAAGATGGAAGACGACGATGCTAATCACACAAGAGTCAGAGTCTTTCCTTTTGTTTTCACTTTGGTCGGTATTCCCATTTTGGTCGAGTATTCACCCTTGCATGGGTGTAGTTTTTATTTATTAAATTGAGTTGTCATTTCTTTCTGTATTAAAGTTTATTCTTGTCATTGAGATGTGAATTTCATTAGTTCTGAATTGTTTAATGACCTTGTCGGTCTGCTTTGTAATTAGATTGACCCCGGTCGGTCAATCATTTGAGTAGTCTATTGGAGTGTAGCCTGGTAGATCCTTGTGAGAAGGGCCTACGGCGTGTGACATTCCCGGACGTATTCTGGGGGTGTTACAGTATATAGTATAGTAGTCTTAGTAGATAGTATTTAATTTTAGTATTTAGTTACTTAGTAGAATTATAGAGCAAGAACAAGAAAACCAATTTAAATTTTAAAGAATATAGAAGTAGAAGAGAAGAGAGTTTAGAATATTATTAACACAATGAGGTGATTTTAAAGGTGGAAGGAGGGGGTATTTATAGA
Source organism: Orobanche coerulescens (assembly GCA_033398695.1). Classification (NCBI taxonomy): domain Eukaryota; kingdom Viridiplantae; phylum Streptophyta; class Magnoliopsida; order Lamiales; family Orobanchaceae; genus Orobanche; species Orobanche coerulescens. The sequence goes on from CM065807.1 coordinate 39,329,698, forward strand.
TAAAATTGGGGGGGAGTTGGGAAAATTTTGAATTTTGAATTTGAATTTTTTTTTTTTAAAATTTGAATTTTGAATTCGGGCGGAAAACCGCCGATTCGGGCTCCTACAACATCGTCTGTCGTGCCTAGTCTGCAGCCTAGCCCTGCAACATCGTATGCCATGCCGAAACCGCCGGTTCGGCCCGCCGGTTCACGGGCTCAGAAACCTTCGACCCATAACTGGCCCATGCAGCACGCCGGTTTTCGGTTCCGACCCGAACCGTTGAATCCGGGCCGGTCCGAGCCGGAACCGCCGGTTCCGGTTAAAATGTGGCGACACTAGAATGACATAGCTTGAGGAACACCAACAAAATTCGTTATGTGGGTTCGTTGCCCGCTTCTACTTTGCATGCGTAAGAAAGGATGTCCGTGCATATTCTTAAGAATGTGGGTCATCATTTCACGACCTGGATGCCCTAGTCGTTCATGCCAAATCCTGTACGAGTCACGTCCCAATGTTCGTTATAGGTGCATAGGATTCAACAATCCTAATCAAAGTGATGTACAGTCCACTTGATTGACTCGTAAGTTTCTCTAAGATGCTCTTTCGGCCGCATTCATTAGAGATGATATAGAGATACTCTATTCCATTCTCACAATGAATTTCAACATGAAATTTGTTGAAACGTATATCCTTGAAGCTTTGTAAGGTTCGAGTTAGTCACTCTCAATGCATATAGAGTGTCGGTGACTGTAAAACTGTATCGTTAGGCACCAAGAACCGGGGGTGCCGCGTCCTTGGATGAAGTGGGATGATCCAATCATCCTAGTCGCTAATACGTTATAGGCTATTACCATCATCCTATCACTCGAGTGTTCCTCGATTCATTCGTCAAACGAGAACACGAGTAATAAAACTCTGAACCATAAGCGTATGAACAATATTCGGTACTTTGAATAAAGTCAACTATTTGTATACGTAAGCAACAATAATATATTGCTCGAAACCAAAATATATTAGACCAATACTGAAAAATATTATAATATCTACCGATAAAATTAGTCATAGAGGGGGCGTATAATGACTTTGGCATGTATGGTGCGATACTGCTATTGGTAAATGCGAAAGTGACATTGGGGGTCATGTCATGGTCACCTTCCTCTATATAGTGACCTTCCTATTCGTCGGAATCTCAATATCTCTAGTTGGTCGTGAAATATTTGCTTGCATGGTAGTTCGTATACCAATGGCGGCAATCTCACATTAGGAGTCAACTCGTTTCTTGGGAGCCAGGAGCATCCTCTCTTCTCGCTACTTTGGAAGATTGGAAGAGCCTCCGTGACCATGACCACGTCTACGACTGCCACGTCCATTTCCACCATGCGAATTCATCTCATGTGGTTTGGGATTGGCACGTCCAGTCCCCTATTCGTCGGGGTTTTTTCCATATTTCACTTTGCTATTACTAGCCTCGAGAATTTGCTTTGTCTCGGCAGGCCTAGCATTATCGTATTCTAGCATATACTGATTCGTTAGTATAAGCATTTAAGTAGGGAAATTGGAAAGTTTTTTTTCTGCATCATGTCCTCTTCTGTTAGTTTATTTTCACAAAAAATAAGACGCACCTTAAGGCGGAGCATATCTTTAATGAAATTGTTGACTCGTTATAATAAAGTAGGTGGATTTCGTCCCACTATACGATCAACTCGAGAAATAGTATTCTCGAAATGGCCCTTAAGGGCATCCCGCAGTTCGTTTGGGTTTTCATCTAAAGATATTCCTACCATAAGTTGGGGTCGAGATTTCGCCTAAGAACATCATCGCGCTTTCTTTCACCTTTTAAAATGGTTCGTCGTCTGTATGAACAGAAAGTGTGTAACGTCTTAATATCAGAATCTCATCTATGGCACTCAAGTCCTTCTGATTCCAAGATGCTGAATTTCGGACGCGTTGGATTAGCCATATTCGTAAAGAAGAGAAGAAAGCGAATATGTTTCACATAATCATGAGTTCGTCCATGATAAATTATTCAATAGTGGGATTATTTTGTTGAGAACCAAGATATTGTCATGGTTTCGATGCGATACACATGAAGTTTCGTTATCATGGTACTATTTAGGAAATAGAAATACAATCATCTAAACTAGACTATGAATGTAGCCTAATTGCATGTCATATCTAAATATGCATGCAAATTATATATATATATATATATATAATTCCTACATTATATAATTATATACACATTATACAGTCAAGTAGGTTTCTTATGTCGCAATTATAATTAGTTCACGTGAATTACTTTTAATTCCATTATTTAAGTAATTCATTAAATTTAATTAAGCATGAGTTAACTAATAAAAGAATTTATTTAATTAAATCAAATAAGGCATATGAAATAGAACATAAAGCAGATAATAAGGTTATTAGGACAGTGTACCTTGCACGAAAGAGACGGTTGTTTCTTAATATATACCTTCAATTTGCTTGGTGAAATTTGCAGTAGACATCCCAATCGCTGTCTGACTCGTAAGTCCCATAATTCCCAACAAGTTTCTTATCCGATTCCAACCGCAGATACGCTTCCACCCGGTTGGGATCCGAAGTCCCGGTCCAGTGCCTGGAGTGAAACAACAACCCTATCTCCGCTGGAACATAATCAAACCCACAAGCCGAAATGACCAAAGATCCCTTCTCAACTGCCTTCTCGTGGTATGAAGCCTCCATCTTCTCCATGAACTCGGGCTCGCCGCAGATGTCTAGATAATCGCAAACCGATTCCACGCATGCCTTAACAACAGGCTCCCCGTAGAGCCGAAATGGGCCGACGCAGTTCAATAGGATCTTCGCTTGTGCCGCGAGGCGGATAAGGGAGTTCGGGTCCGAAGTGTCGGCTGTGAGGAGGGGGATCTTGGGCGGGGGATTCGGGCCGGAGGCTCATTTAAGCGATTCGGATAATCTCGATGGGCTTCGGCCCGCTAAGGCCAGGGATTTGAGAGGTGAGTTAGGGGTGTTGAGGAATTTGAGGGCTTCATGGACTACGTATTTTCCGGTAAAACCAGAGGCACCGAAGATTACTACATCGTAGATTTTCGGGTTAGGGATGGAGGTTTCAAGCGAGCTGCGGGTCAGGCGATTGGCCTGGATCCCTGTGTCGGCGGATCTGCTGCTAGGGTTTTCCGAATTTTTTTTTCCTTTTTTTTTTTTTGAGAATTTCGGATTTTTCCTGCTTTATTGGTAGAGTACGTGCTGATAACGTGTTATAGTAAAAGTAAACAAGACAAGAATTAGGGCAGAAGAAGATGATGTATATTCTCATTCATATGGTCCCTTGAAATAGGAAGAGATTACATGTTCCGGAATATTCTAACAGGCCTAACCCTATACTAGTTGGGAGAAGCCCAATAGCTTGTAGACTAAGGCACATACTTTGTATTTACTTTAACAAATGTTAGTTTTTAACATTGAACTATATATAAAATTTTCTGGAACAAAAGATAGAATAAATATTTATCTAAACATTAAACATCTCATAAATATTTTTTTATGACATTAGTATTTAACAATTTTTTATTAAATGGTTTTTACAATGTGTATTGTGAGTTATTTTCCAAATTATTTGATGAACATATTTCTGGTTCAACTTTTTGTTTTTACTTTATTCTTATAATGACATATACAAAGTATGTAATAAAAATCTACTAAAAGTACGAATGTCATAAGAAATATATTTATGAGATGTATAGTGTTTAGAAAAATATTTATTATATCTTCTGTTGTAGAAAATTATATATACAGTTTAATATCAAAAAAAAAATAACATTAATATATGTTTATTTTAATAGGATTGGCTTGTCATACTAATATTCTTTAATATAATTTTGTAGATAAAAAAATAATGATATGTCATTGTACTTAAATATAATTGGTTAATAGAGTAAGTGAAATCTATTATGGCATGTGACAATTTAGTTTAACAATTAGTATTTGAAAGACACTACTAAAAAATATGTATTGGCTTTAGAAAAATGTTTGTGAAGAGTTGACTGTGGAGCTTTTCTTCTTTAACTTCACATATTTGAAGTCAATGTGTGAAGCTAAAGAAGCTGATGTTAAAGAACCTTTAGCTTCAATGTTTGACCGTGTGAAGCTAAAAAATTAAACTTTACCATCAACCATGTGAAGCTAAAGCGAACGTAAAACAATTAATCTAATTACATGCGCTTCACATGGGTGAAGCTAAAGCGAACGAGGAGAATATTATTTTTTAAGCTTTGGCGTCACATATATGACGCAAAAGATAGTCCAGCAATTTTAAATATTATATCTTTTGTGTCACATATGTGATGTCAAAGAGAGTCCTGTAATTTTAAATATTATCTCTTTGGCATCACATATGTGTCGTCAAAGATTGTTCAGCAATTTTAAATAAGATATCCTTAGCGTCATAGTCGTGTCGCCAAACAATTATAAATAAAATATGTTTGGCGTCACATATGTGTCGCCAAAGTTTATCTGGTAAATTTAAATATAATTATTTGTTATTTTTTCAGCCATATTAGTGTCACATACGTGACGCTAAAGATCTTTGTTTAAAATAAAAAAAAATTAGCCAGAAAGAATTTTTGGCTAATTTCAGGTGTATATATATATATATATAATCATAAATATCTTTTAATGTATTTTTTGTTGTAATTAGAAAATACGCCAAAACTACACTTCTAATTATTATTAAAAAATAATTATATTATACTAAAATATATTTATTTAATTAGAAAATAAATATACTCATTTTTGTAAAAATTGATTTTAAAAAAGATAAATCACGTTATGTTCCAATAATATTAATATTGTAATTCACTTATATTTAAATAAATAAAGATCCTGCAAAAGAAAGAAAGAAAAATATTAATAAGTTAGTAGAAACAAAAAATAATACAAGTAAAATTATTAACAAAATTGAAAATAATTTAGAAATTACCTTGAAGATTGAGAGATGAAAGTTGAAGAAATGAGATGAAATGTGGATTAGAACTTTGGAATGAAGGAAGGTTTGTAGTGATATTGTATTTATAATATATTTTGAAACTCAATAGCTTCACATATGTGAAGCCAAAGTATTTCAATTAATTTGAATTTCCCCGCGTCCACGCCAAAATTTCAAACTTTCCGCAAATTTTTTTTTAAATTTTCATATTGGCGTCACATATGTATTACATTATATTTATTTATTCTTATACTATATTTCCTACTTATATTTAATTTATCTTTCAAATTAAATCAATTTTCAAAATATTTAAGCATAAATAAATATACTCTAATTTAAGTTCTTAATGTTAAGAAATTTCTTACACTATAATTATTAAATATAATTTAAAATTTATTATTTATAGTATTTAATATTTAAACTAACACAAATTGTACATTTAAAATGGATTTAGTACATTTATAACAGCATCACGTATATGATGCCTTACTTATTTTTTAATTGTTTAATGGCGCCACATATGTGGCACCATTTAAGGAAAAATATTTTGTTTAAAAAAAATCGACTATTACATATTGGCGTCACATATATGACGCTAAAACTTTAGTTTTTGGTGTCGCATATGTGATGCAATTAGTGGAATAAAATAAAAAAAAAAAATTTTGACACAATGGCATCACACTTGTGAGGCCAATGTTCTTAAAAGTTGAATTGTTTTCCTCTTTACATTGGCGTCACTTAGGTGACGCCTTTTTGTTTAATTATTCGACGGCCTTTTTCTTTAACTTCACATTTACATGTGAAGCTATTATGGTGAAGTTAATAGGGATGATTTTTAGTAGTGATAGATTATGAATATATGATATTTAAGATTAATTATTACTACCTCCGTCCCTATTTAGTTGTCCTGTTTTGACTTTCAATGGTCAAATTGACTATTTTTTAACCAAAGATTATGAATAATTCTTTTATTATTTTTAGAAAGTAAAAAATACATTTTAAAATAGATTATATGTACTTTACAATGATATAATTTTTTTTATTTTATCAATTATATAAAATTCGTAAATTTCAGTCAAATTTTAATTAATTTGACTGGTCAAAAATCAAATTGGACAACTAAAAAGGGATGGAGGGAGTAATTAATAGTTGTTCATTTCTGAAAACTACAACGTCTAAATTTTGATTAAGTATATTTTATACTTGATAAGTTGTTAATTAAGTAGAATTAAAGTAAAGATTGAAAATAAATCTTATCAAAATAAATATGTGTGCTTTTAGGTAAGGAAAAAACATGAGTATAAATTATGTACCTCTAAAATTTTGATCTTTTTTAAACAAGGTAACTATAACAAATGTAATTTTGGTTGATTAATTGTTTATTGTAACTTATTTTTTAGTGACATGGCAAAATGAAAATTTATAATTGGACAATAGATTTATAAATGGCATATTGTTTTAATTCTTTGATATTTGTCAAGTTGGTTACAGAAAAAATTGTGAGATCAATAAAGCAAGGGTTCTAATGTGTTTTTATTTTTATGAATCATAGTAACTTCCAATACAAGTAGGGGTGTTAATAGAAATCCGAAAACCGACCAACCAATCCGAACCAATCCGCACCGAACCGAAAATCCCCGACCGAAAGCAACCCCGAACTTGAAACTTGCAAACCGAAACCGAAACTGAATTAATTCGGGTTTGGATAACTTAAAACCGAACCGAATCGAATTACCCCGAATTGGACCGAACTAAACCCGAATTATTTATATTATATAAAATTTATTTATATGACTAAAATTTTTAAACTTATAAAATAATATATCTACACATATATTGTAGTTTTGATAAAAACAATGATTAAATATATCAATTAAAGATCTATCTAATATTTTAGAACAAGTTTTATTAATATAATTAATTTTATTGTTACTTTATTAAATAAATATATATAAATTAAATATGTTTGGGTCAAAACCGAATTTGACCGAACTAATCCGAAATCGAAACATTTGGGGAGGGTTTGGGTTTTGAGTTTTGAAAACTGAAACCGACCGAAACCGAAACCGAGTTTTAAAGTTTGGGGAGGGTTTGGGTTTCGCAAATTTTACCCCGACCGAAACCGAAAACACCCCTAAATACAAGAACCAACTCAAACCTAAACAATTTGGTACTCCCTCCCTTCATAAAAAGATTGATCCATAGGGAGTAGCATGAATTTTAAAAAAGTAGAGGAAATATGTATTTTCAAATGGAGAAAATAGAAGAGAGATATTTTTGAGTGGAAAAAGGGGAATATTTTATGTGAAGTCATTTCTATTTATGGAAAGACAACATTTTTCGTAGACGTCCCACAAAAATAATAATACTATATTTTTTTATGTTTGCTCACTTTAGCAAAGCTATTATTTACCATCATTGCGGTCAATTGCACCTAATAAATTCTTGCAAAAATAAAATGGGAAAAAATTTCAGAACAGTCAATATTATAATTTCTTCCATTTGCATGAAATTTATTGTGTATTCAATAAAATAATATATATATATATATATATATATATATATACAGCTATATGTTCTACTATTAGATGAACTTTTAGCAGTAATTAAAAAGGATGAAAAAATAAGTTTTATATTCAGTTAAAAAGTAATAAGAAGTGAGTTAAGAAGTAAAGAACATCCAGTAAAAATTAATGAGCCTAACCTTCATCGAGAAAATAATAAAGGAAAGCAAGTTAAGACTTCGAGTACAAGAAAAGCAGTGCCCATTTCTGAGTTGACAAAAATATGAAGTAGTTCTTTTTGAGGACCATTTTTTTCAGTTTGCGACCCTCTTACTAACTGGGAACAATAATTGGAAAGGGACTCAGATTTAGGTTCCCAATCCGAATATGAGCAGAAAAAAGAATAAACTTATTACTGTCGTAATAGTTTTATGGACGAAACAGAAGCATAACCATTTGTACTTTACAGCACAACTTTCTGAAGCTTAGAGAAGGAAGTCCGATTTTGTGAGGAATGCATTTGTGATTGTGTTCTCGCTATAGCCAGCGCTATGGTAAATGATGCGGAAAGTGTGTGCATCTCAGGTTGAAGTTGGCATAATTCGAGAAGGTGTTTAATAGGTTATATTCTTCTTGAGATGGGAAATCAAAGAGAACATTTCTCAGGCTCTATCAAAACCCAATAATCATGATATTAATTAAAAGTATTTAAAAGGTACTTGAAACAAGGTGGACCATGCTGATTTACCATTTTCATATTCCAAGGCTTGAAGTATCATCTCCAACTGAAAAAACAGCATACAAAACAATGTATCACTTAATAACTTCAGTACCCTTAGTTAGAACCCTAAAATAAACTATCGATTCAATAATACCAAATCGAAGTAGATTATTATAATAACCGCTGTTGATTATTTTCAGCGGTTATTATAATAACCGTTGTTGATTATTTTCAAAAAAAAAAAAAAAAAAACTTAGCAGCGGTTGTGCAGAACAACCGCTGTTAAATGTTAGACGATTAACATCGATTCACACTTACAACCGATGTTAAATATTCGACATCGGTTTTTAATATATAACCGCTGTTAAATATTTCCAAAAAAAAAAAAAAACTTAAGATTAACATCCGTTATTCTTTCCAACCAATGTTGAATATGTTAAATATTCGACAATGGTTGTTAAGTAAAAAACGGCTGTCGTTCGGACATTAAAAAAACGATTGTTGTCATTGTTTTATTATTTTCTCGTCCTCCGCCTGTCCTCCGTCTCTTTCCCAACCAAAACCTTCGAACTTTTCCATCGCCCTTCCCCATCGCCGTAGCCGCGCACCTTCGCGATATAATATCTGCATTTTTTCTTTCCCTTGTATTTTCATTTTCGGTGTATTTCTCGATTGTAGTAACCCTCGTGTATCTTTCAGTGTATCTTTCCTGTCATCTATTGATCTAATTCTCGTTGTTGTCGTGCGGAACCGCCGTTTCGGGGTTGCCGTGGATCCATTTCGTGTTATTGTTTCCCAAATATTGATTCCTATCGCTTTTATTCTCTTTCCGGATCATTTTTATCATTTTGGGACCCAAAGGGGGTGTGAGCCGCGGCACAAGGTGTGTTCGCCGCGGCACACACATTTCTCCAGTTGTTGGTCGAGCGGACTGTACTGTGTGCCGCGGCACACCCATCCGGTGCCGCGACACACTGCCGAGTCAGTGCCGCGGCACACCCGTCCGGCCGCCAGACACTCGTGTGGCATTTTCGCCAAAACCCGATCAGACGGTGCCGCAGCACACGCCGGCCGAGCCATGACACCGCCGAACCACAGGAGCAAATTTTTCAGGCTGCGACACCTCGGTGAGCCGCGGCACACAATGCGGTCAACCCTCTATAATTGTGTTGTTTTGAGCGAGAACAGCTCATTTCCTTCTTCTTCTTCCATTTACGCGAGAGATAGTGAGAGAGGAGAAGAGCTTCTCATCATCCATCAATTGGGGGTTGATTTTCATCATTCTTCTTCGGCTGTGAAGCCCGGATAATCAATCTAACGCGTGTTCTACGAATCTAAAAACTTGAATCTTCAAGGTAATATCTCTTGGAACCCTACCTTTTGGATAATTGGGGATTTTGGGGTTTTTGTCCGATTCTTTCCGTTTTGCTGGTGGATTCTTGATGAATACGATTAATATTATTAGTATCATTAACTCTCCTACGGATTCATGGTATATTTTGTGATTTTTACGGAATAGAGAGGGTTTGGTTGTGGTCCGCCCTCGTTGTTATTTTTGTACGAATATACATGAATCGTAGGCGGGTTCTCGGGGGTATTCTATTTCTGTATTCGTCTAGAGTTGGTTGTGATTATGTTCTTCAAATCGTTAGGTTCGGTTCCGTTGGTTCTTAGCGTTCGTCGGTGATTATCCTTTCCATTCGTTGCGCCATCAATTACTCAAGGCAAGTATTTTTGGAAACCTTTATTCTAAACGTGAAATGGTAATGTATATTGTGTGTGCTTTGCTCACCCTGGGAGGGTCCGACGGGGCCTCGGGGGAATCTATGACTTCACTCTGCATTCACGAGTTTGTTTCGCTAGCCAGCTCGGGTGGGTCCTTAGAGGCCTCGGGTGGGATTCATGGTGGCGTCCTGGTCCTAGGCGATGCCTGTGCGTGTTTTGTTTTATAAAGTGGCCAGCTCGGGAGGGTCCTTAGAGGCCTCGGGTGGGATTCGTGGCTTCGTCCCGGTCCTAGGAAAATTGTTTGACTGTTTATTTCTGGAAAAGACATGTCTGGTTTTGGTTTTTGAAATGATGTTGGTGCATGTACTATGAAACGTGTAAGCAATTGGTTTGCCTTGAATACTTGTACTAGCGTAATTGCTAACCCCTCTCGGGACCCGTTATGGGGAAATTCTTGTTATGGGTTTCAGGTTATGATCATCCGGACGAGCGAGCGCTGGGGCAGTACGAGGATGTTGGCCAGTGTCGTTGACATGTGCACTTGTGTCTACTTATTTCTTTTGTCCACTTCGATATGGTTGTTCCCTATATTTATAAACTGATAGACTGTACTCGCGAGTACTTAGGCTTTTCAAATTCCAACTCCGTGTTGTATTATTTTAAATTGCTACACTGTCGATTGTTACTCATTTAATCGGTTACTCCGGGTGTATTTTCATGTGATGAATTATTTGATTGTGTTCCCTCGCTAACCGAGATGGTTAGTCGAGGGGTGTTAGCTTGTTGTAGCCTGGTGGGTCTCATGTAGGGGTCCACGGCGCTGTAATATACTCCGAATATATTGGGGTGTTACAGAAAATGGTATCGGAGCATCTAGGTTTATGGATACCTAGGCTTGTTGGTTATTTGGGTCTAGTCGTGTTCTGTTTTGCACATTGTCACACCGCTGCCAGCATCTCGGTACTTCCAGTGCTCGTAAGTTTTCTTATTCGGTCTTTTGTTTTCTTGCATAGTATCTTCGCTTTTCGAATCGTGGTTGCTTTTTCCTCCCTTACTCATCATCAATATACTTCTGTTATCTCTTAACACCAGTATGGATGCCGGAGGAAACCGTGGTCGTGGTCGTGGTCGTGGTCGTGGACGTGGCCGAGGACGTGGGGCAGCCGGTGGGGCGGCCACGTCGCATTCTTCGGGAGCCGGCAGTACCGGTGACCGTCACAGTCATGCTTCTTCTCAGGAGCGCGCCGACCTTGGTATTGCGGCCGTCATGCAGCAAATGGTTAACCAAATGGCGGCTATAGCTCAGGTAGTCCAGAACCCCGATCAGGCTCATGCTAATCGGGGCGGAGCGGATCGCTGGCTACAGGATGTCATCAAGATGCATCCTCCTCAGTTTTCGGGAGCTTCGGACCCGATCGGCTGGGAAGGGTGGATCAAGGAGATATCTAAAGTCTTCACTGCCACCAACTGTCCCGAGGACCGTAGGGTCCCTATTGCTCAGTACTTTCTCACGGGGGACGCTACAGATTGGTGGGAGGCCGTTGGGCCCAAAGATCATGTTGCTTCGTGGGCCGAATTTCAGGAGTTGATGGAGACTGAATATTTCCCGTGGCCAGTTAGACAGGCTCGAGTCCATGGTTTCTATGATGCTCAACCTCGGGATATTCCCGTATCCCAAGCTATTGTTGATTTCAACAAAGAGTTGGGCTATGTGAAAATCCAAGTTGTCGCTGAGAGCGACAAAATTTTCCATTTTTCCAGGAGGATGAAACTGTCCATTCGGGACTATATGTCTGGACTCATCTGCACTACTTTGAAGGATTATCAGAGTAGGGCCCTCGCTTATGACATGTCGGTGACAGCCAGTGTGGCGGTTCGGGAGAGTAAGAAGCAGAAGTCCGCCGGAAATTTTTCGGGTCACAGAGGTGGAGGTCAGCAGAAGTCTCAGTCTGTGAATATTCCTGGAGGTAGTTCGGCTCGTTTCTCTGTGGGCTATCGGGCACCGCTGCCTCGCCTGGGAAGCCAAATGCTTTAACTGCGGCGAGCCGGGCCATCGGAACCGGGAGTGTCCTCGTCCGCCTCTAACTTGTCACACTTGTGGTCAGTCGGGCCACAAGACCTTCTTTTGTGAGCGGGCAAGAAAGCTTCTTGGTGCTCAGGCTTCTTTTCCAACACCTTTGGAGCCGAGTGTGAACCAGGGCTCATTTGCTCCGCCGCCACCTCCGAGTGCCGGTCGAGGTAGGGGTTGGGGTCAGCCCGCTAGGGGAGGAGCTTCCAGTCGGCTCGCCACACCGCGTATCTACGAGATGAGGAGGGCCGATGACCCAAAGTGACTCGTGGCGGCAGTGCACCGTTCATATCCATTCTCATCCTGTCGGTGTGCTTTTTGATTCGGGTGCTACGCATTCATTCATTTCTCTAGAGTGTGTACGCCGTTTGAGTCTCAACTGCTTGTCACCTTGCGAGCCTTTCGTCGTTAAACTTCCTAGCGGTGATAGGATTGTCGGTGATCGGGAGGTCCGAGACTGCTCTGTGTTTATTTGTGAGAGAGCTTGGCTCTCTAATCTTATTGTCGTTAATATTGAGGGTGAGGATTTGATTCTCGGGGATGATTGGCTCGAGCGGCATGGCGCAATCATGAACTACCGCACGACGATCATCACCATGTTAGCCGAGGATGGCACCGAGCACTCCTTCGCGGGGCGAATGTGGGGAAATCAGAAGTTTGTTATTAACGCCTTGAAGGCGATGAGACTCCTACGAAAGGGGTGTACTGGTTATTGGTGCTACGCCCTGAAGGCGGAGGATGGTGGAGTCGAGCTTTCGTCGATTCCAGTCGTTAGTGAGTTTCCTGATGTATTTCCTGACGAGTTACCGGGATTGCCACCGGATCGTGAGGTTGAGTTTGCTATAGAGTTAGAGCCGGGCGCGGCTCCGATTTCTAAGGCGCCGTATCGTATGGCACCTTCAGAGATGACAGAATTGAAGAAGCAGCTGAGCGAGCTTCTTGAGTCGGGGTATGTTCGACCGAGCGCCTCGCCTTGGGGCGCACCGGTCCTGTTTGTGCGGAAGAAAGATGGTTCACTACGTTTGTGTATCGACTATCGCGAACTAAACAAGGTGACCATCAAGAACAAGTATCCTTTGCCGAGAATTGATGACTTGTTCGATCAGTTGCAGGGAGCTACCGTATTCTCGAAGATTGATCTGAGATCGGGGTACTATAAGCTCCGGGTGAGGGAGTCCGATGTGCCGAAAATAGCTTTTCGGACGAGATACGGACATTATGAGTTTGTAGTTATGCCTTTCGGGTTAACTAATGCGCCGGCAGTGTTCATGCAATTGATGAAAAAAGTCTTTATCGAGTATTTGGATAAGTGTGTCGTTGTCTTCATTGACGATATTCTTATCTATTCGAGGAATGAGGAAGAGCATGCCCACCATTTGCGGATAGTGTTAGACATTTTGAGGACCGAGCAACTCTATGCGAAGTTCTCGAAATGTGAGTTCTGGCTGAAGGAAGTGATGTTTTTAGGTCACGTGATTTCAGCCGAGGGAGTTCGTGTGGATCCACAGAAAATTGAGGCAGTGTTGGATTGGGCACCGCCCACGAATGTGAGGGAGGTCCGTAGTTTCTTGGGTTTGGCTGGCTACTACCGTAGGTTCGTCGAGGGTTTCTCAAAACTAGCTCGGCCACTTACACAGTTGCTCCAGAAATCCGAGAAGTTCGTCTGGAATGACGAGAGACAGTTGAGTTTTGAGGAACTGAAGAAGCGTTTGACTTCAGCCCCGGTTTTGGCGTTGCCATGTGGCAACGAGGGATTCGCCATTTATAGCGATGCTTCGGTCGTGGTCTTGGGTGAGTATTGATGCAAGACGGCAAGACCATTGCCTTTGCGTCGAGACAGTTGAGGCCGTATGAGCTGAACTACCCTACTCATGATTTGGAGTTAGCGGCAGTTGTTTTCGCGCTCAAGATTTGGCGTCACTATCTTTTTGGCTCTACATGTCAGATTTTTACCGATCATAAAAGTCTGAAATACATATTTACTCAGCGGGAGCTGAATATGAGGCAGAGGAGGTGGTTAGAGCTGATTAAGGATTATGACCTCGAAATCCTTTATCATTCGGGCAAGGCGAACGTCGTGGCCGACACCTTGAGTCGGAAACCGATTGCGTTGCGAACGCTTGAGGTCCTTACGTCTCAGTCTGAGCTTCGGCGGGTTTTGATTGAGTTAGATGTTGAGGTTTTGTTGCCTGGAGCTGTCGGACAACTTTATGCTTTAGAGATTTCGTCGTCTTTGATCGATGAAATTAAGCTGAAGCAATTAGAGGACCCGATGATTACTCAAATCCGAGATAACGTTCTTAAGGGAAAGTCTCCTGGATTTGTGATTCACGAGGATGGTGTTTTGAGATTTCAGAGTCGGCTTTGTGTGCCGAACGACTCAGAGTTGAGACAGAGTATTTTGCGTGAGGCCCATGCTACACCTTATTCCGTTCATCCTGGTTCGAGTAAGATGTACAAGGACCTGAGGAGGAATTTTTGGTGGAATGATATGAAGAAAGAGGTCGCGCAGTTTGTAGCAAAGTGCTTGACTTGTCAGCAGGTCAAAATCGAGCATCAGCGGTCGGCTGGGTTATTGCAGCCACTTCCCATTCCGGAATAGAAATGGGAAGATATATCGATGGATTTCATTACGAGTCTGCCGAGGTCGAGGTCGGGCATGAATATGGTTTGGGTGATTGTTGATCGTCTGACCAAGTCGGCACATTTTCTGGGCATCAAGGACACTTGGGGCCCGGAGAAGTTAGCTCGTGTGTTTATCGCGCAGATTGTGAGGCTTCACGGTACTCCGAAGTCTATTGTTTCAGATCGTGATGGCCGATTTGTATTGCACTTTTGGCAGGCGGTACATAAAGCATTGGGCACTCGTTTGCGTTTGAGTACCTCTTTCCATCCTCAGTCGGATGGACAGTCAGAACGCACTATCTAGACGTTCGAGGATATGTTGCGTGCGTGCGCTCTCGATTGGAGCAGCGACTGGGAGGAGCATTTTCCATTGATCGAATTCACGTACAACAATAGTTGGCATGTGTCGATTCGGATGGCACCGTATGAGGCACTTTATGGGCGGCGTTGTCGATCGCCGATTTGGTGGAATGAGGCGTCCGATTTGGTCGGGACCGAACCGGATGTCGTTTTAGAGACTAGGCGGAAGATAGAATTGATTCGGGATCGGATGTTAACTGCCCAGAGTCGACAGAAGTCTTATGCCGATGTCCGTCGTCGACCTTTAGAATTCGAGGTGGGAGACCACGTTTTGCTGAAGGTGTCGCCGACGAGAGGAGTTTTCCGTTTCGGGAAGAAGGGGAAGTTGAGTCCGAGATTTATTGGACCCTTCGAGATTCTCGAGCGAGTCGGTGGGTTAGCATACCGTTTGGCGTTGCCCCCGGCCCTGAGTCATGTTCATAGCGTTTTCCATGTTTCCCAGCTGAGGAAATATGTCCCGGATCCGAGTCACATCATCGATTATGATGAGATTTATGTCGCCGGGGATATTACTTTTAAAGAACGACCCTTGAAGATTTTGGAGCATCGTGAGAAACAACTGAGGCATAAGACCATCCCCTTGGTCAAAGTGCAGTGGTCGAGACACGGTGGCGAGGAGGCAACTTGGGAAACCGAGGATAGCATGCGTGCTAGGTACCCTGGGTGATTTGTTTCTTAAGTTTCGGGACGAAACTTATTTTTAGTGGGGTAGAATGTAATATCTGAATTTTTTTCCCTTGTATTTT
Source organism: Orobanche coerulescens (assembly GCA_033398695.1). Taxonomy (NCBI): domain Eukaryota; kingdom Viridiplantae; phylum Streptophyta; class Magnoliopsida; order Lamiales; family Orobanchaceae; genus Orobanche; species Orobanche coerulescens. The sequence goes on from CM065807.1 coordinate 39,345,413, forward strand.
CATTTTCGGTGTATTTCTCGATTGTAGTAACCCTCGTGTATCTTCCAGTGTATCTTTCCTGTCATCTATTGATCTAATTCTCGTTGTTGTCGTGCGGAACCGCCGTTTCGGGGTTGCCGTGGATCCATTTCGTGTTATTGTTTCCCAAATATTGATTCCTATCGCTTTTATTCTCTTTCCGGATCATTTTTATCATTTTGGGACCCAAAGGGGGTGTGAGCCGCGGCACAAGGTGTGTGCGCCGTGGCACACACATTTCTCCAGTTGTTGGTCGAGCGATCAGACCGCAGCCGCGGCACACCCATCCGGTGCCGCGGCACACCGCTGAAGCCGGCCGCGGCACACCCGCCTCGGCCACGGCACACTCGTGGCATTTTCGCCAAAACCCGATCAGACGGTGCCGCGGCACACGCCGGCCGAGCCATGCACACCGCCGAACCCCAGGAGCAAATTTGGCTCGTGCCGCGGCACACCTCAGCTGAGCCGCGGCACACAATGCGGTCAACCCTCTATAATTGTGTTGTTTTGAGCGAGAACAGCTAATTTCCTTCTTCTTCTTCCATTTACGCGAGAGAGAGTGAGAGAGGAGAAGAGCTTCGCATCATCCATCAATTGGGGGTTGATTTTCATCATTCTTCTTCGGTTGTGAAGCCCGGATAATCAATCTAACGCGTGTTCTACGAATCTAAATACTTGAATCTTCAAGGTAATATCTCTTGGAACCCTACCTTTTGGATAATTGGGGATTTTGGGGTTTTTGTCCGATTCTTTCCGTTTTGCTGGTGGATTCTTGATGAATACGATTAATATTATTAGTATCATTAACTCTCCTACGGATTCATGGTATATTTTGTGATTTTTACGGAATAGAGAGGGTTTGGTTGTGGTCCGCCCTCGTTGTTATTTTTGTACGAATATACATGAATCGTAGGCGGGTTCTCGGGGGTATTCTATTTCTGTATTCATCTAGAGTTGGTTGTGATTATGTTCTTCAAATCGTTAGGTTCGGTTCCGGTGGTTCTTAGCGTTCGTCGGTGATTATCCTTTCCATTCGTTGCGTCATCAATTACTCAAGGCAAGTATTTTTGGAAACCTTTATTCTTAACGTGAAATGGTAATGCATATTGTGTGTGCTTTGCTCACCCTGGGAGGGTCCGACGGGGCCTCGGGGGAATCTATGACTTCACTCTGGATTCACGAGTTTGTTTCGCTAGCCAGCTCGGGAGGGTCCTTAGAGGCCTCGGGTGGGATTCATGGTGGCGTACTGGTCCTAGGCGATGCCTGTGCGTGTTTTGTTTTATAAAGTGGCCAGCTCGGGAGGGTCCTTAGAGGCCTCGGGTGGGATTCGTGGCTTCGTCCCGGTCCTAGGAAAATTGTTTGACTGTTTATTTCTGGAAAAGACATGTCTGGTTTTGGTTTTTGAAATGATGTTGGTGCATGTACTATGAAACGTGTAAGCAATTGGTTTGCCTTGAATACTTGTACTAGCGTAATTGCTACCCCCTCTCGGGACCCGTTATGGGGAAATTCTTGTTATGGGTTTCAGGTTATGATCATCCGGACGAGCGAGCGCTGGGGCAGTACGAGGATGTTGGCCAGTGTCGTTGACATGTGCACTTGTGTCTACTTATTTCTTTTGTCCACTTCGATATGGTTGTTCCCTATATTTATAAACTGATAGACTGTACTCGCGAGTACTTAGGCTTTTCAAATTCCAACTCCGTGTTGTATTATTTTAAATTGCTACACTGTCGATTGTTACTCATTTAATCGGTTACTCCGGGTGTATTTTCATGTGATGAATTATTTGATTGTGTTCCCTCGCTAACCGAGATGGTTAGTCGAGGGGTGTTAGCTTGTTGTAGCCTGGTGGGTCCCATGTAGGGGTCCACGGCGCTGTAATATACTCCGAATATATTGGGGTGTTACAGAAAATGGTATCGGAGCATCTAGGTTTATGGATACCTAGGCTTGTTGGTTATTTGGGTCTAGTCGTGTTCTGTTTTGCACATTGTCACACCACTGCCAGCATCTCGGTACTTCCAGTGCTCGTAAGTTTTCTTATTCGGTCTTTTGTTTTCTTGCATAGTATCTTCGCTTTTCGAATCGTGGTTGCTTTTTCCTCCCTTACTCATCATCAATATACTTCTGTTATCTCTTAACACCAGTATGGATGCAGGTGTAAACGTTGGTAGTGGTCGTGGTCGTGGTCGTGGACGCGGCCGAGGACGTGGGGCAGCCGGTGGGGCGGCCACGTCGCATTCTTCGGGAGCCGGCAGTACCGGTGACCGTCACAGTCATGCTTCTTCTCAGGAGCGCGCCGACCTTGGTATTGCGGCCGTCATGCAGCAAATGGTTAACCAAATGGCGGCTATAGCTCAGGTAGTCCAGAACCCCGATCAGGCTCATGCTAATCGGGGCGGAGCGGATCGCTGGCTACAGGATGTCATCAAGATGCATCCTCCTCGGGAGCTTCGACCCGATCGGGCCGGGAAGGGTGGATCAAGGAGATATCTAAAGTCTTCACCGCCACCAATCGTCCGAGGACCGTAGGTCCCTATTGCTCAAGATTTCTCACGGGGGACGCTACGGATTGGTGGGAGGCCGTTGGGCCCAAAGATCATGTTGCTTCGTGGGCCGAATTTCAGGAGTTGATGGAGACTGAATATTGCCCGTGGCCAGTTAGACAGGCTCGATTCCATGCTTTCTATGATGCTCAACCTCGGGATATTCCCGTATCCCAAGCTATTGCTGATTTCAACAAAGAGTTGGGCTATGTGAAAATCCAAGTTGTCGCTGAGAGCGACAAAATTTTCCATTTTTCCAGGAGGATGAAACTGTCCATTCGGGACTATATGTCTGGACTCATCTGCACTACTTTGAAGGATTATCAGAGTAGGGCCTCGCTATGACATGTCGGTGATGCCGGTGGCGGTTCGGGAGAGTAAGAAGCGAAGTCCGCCGGAAATTTTTCGGTCACAGAGGTGGAGGTCGGCAGGTCTCGGCCTGTGAATATTCCCCGGAGGTAGTTCGGCTCTTCTCGTGGGCTATCCGGTACCGCTGCCTCGCCGGGAAGCCAAATGCTTTAACTGCGGCGAGCCGGGCCATCGGAACCGGGAGTGTCCTCGTCCGCCTCTAACTTGTCACACTTGTGGTCAGTCGGGCCACAAGGCCTTCTTTTGTGAGCGGGCAAGAAAGCTTCTTGGTGCTCAGGCTTCTTTTCCAGCACCTTTGGAGCCGAGTGTGAACCAGGGCTCATTTGCTCCGCCGCCACCTCCGAGTGCCGGTCGAGGTAGGGGTTGGGGTCAGCCCGCTAGGGGAGGAGCTTCTAGTGTTGGCTCTGCCCAGCCGCGTATCTACGAGATGAGGAGGGCCGATGACCCAGCAGCTACTGTGGCGACAGGTACCGTTCATATCCATTCTCATCCTGTCGGTGTGCTTTTTGATTCGGGTGCTACGCATTCATTCATTTCTCTAGAGTGTGTACGCCGTTTGAGTCTCAACTGCTTGTCACCTTGCGAGCCTTTCGTCGTTAAACTTCCTAGCGGTGATAGGATTGTCGGTGATCGGGTGGTCCGAGACTGCTCTGTGTTTATTTGTGAGAGAGCTTGGCTCTCTAATCTTATTGTCGTTAATATTGAGGGTGAGGATTTGATTCTTGGGGATGATTGGCTCGAGCGGCATGGCGCAATCATGAACTACCGCACGAGGATCATCACCATGTTAGCCGAGGATGGCACCGAGCACTCCTTCGCGGGGCGAATGTGGGGAAATCAGAAGTTTGTTATTAACGCCTTGAAGGCGATGAGACTCCTACGAAAGGGGTGTACTGGTTATTGGTGCTACGCCCTGAAGGTGGAGGATGGTGAAGTCGAGCTTTCGTCGATTCCAGTCGTTAGTGAGTTTCCTGATGTATTTCCTGACGAGTTACCGGGATTGCCACCGGATCGTGAGGTTGAGTTTGCTATAGAGTTAGAGCCGGGCGCGGCTCCGATTTCTAAGGCGCCGTATCGTATGGCACCTTCAGAGATGACAGAATTGAAGAAGCAGCTGAGCGAGCTTCTTGAGTCGGGGTATGTTCGACCGAGCGCCTCGCCTTGGGGCGCACCGGTCCTGTTTGTGCGGAAGAAAGATGGTTCACTACGTTTGTGTATCGACTATCGCGAACTAAACAAGGTGACCATCAAGAACAAGTATCCTTTGCCGAGAATTGATGACTTGTTCGATCAGTTGCAGGGAGCTACCGTATTCTCGAAGATTGATCTGAGATCGAGGTACTATAAGCTCCGGGTGAGGGAGTCCGATGTGCCGAAAATAGCTTTTCGGACGAGATACGGACATTATGAGTTTGTAGTTATGCCTTTCGGGTTAACTAATGCGCCGGCGGTGTTCAGGCAATTGATGAACAAAGTCTTTATCGAGTATTTGGATAAGTGTGTCGTCTTCATTGACGATATTCTTATCTATTCGAGGAATGAGGAAGAGCATGCCCACCATTTGCGGATAGTGTTAGACATTTTGAGGACCGAGCAACTCTATGCGAAGTTCTCGAAATGTGAGTTCTGGCTGAAGGAAGTGATGTTTTTAGGTCACGTGATTTCAGCCGAGGGAGTTCGTGTGGATCCACAGAAAATTGAGGCAGTGTTGGATTGGGCACCGCCCACGAATGTGAGGGAGGTCCGTAGTTTCTTGGGTTTGGCTGGCTACTACCGTAGGTTCGTCGAGGGTTTCTCAAAACTAGCTCGGCCATTTACACAGTTGCTCCATAAATCCGAGAAGTTCGTCTGGAATGACGAGAGACAGTTGAGTTTTGAGGAACTGAAGAAGCGTTTGACTTCAGCCCCGGTTTTGGCGTTGCCATGTGGCAACGAGGGATTCGCTGTTTATAGCGATGCTTCGGGTCAGGGTCTTGGGTGAGTATTGATGCAGCACGGCAAGACCATTGCCTTTGCGTCGAGACAGTTGAGGCCGTATGAGCTGAACTACCCTACTCATGATTTGGAGTTAGCGGCAGTTGTTTTCGCGCTCAAGATTTGGCGTCACTATCTTTTTGGCTCTACATGTCAGATTTTTACCGATCATAAAAGTCTGAAATACATATTTACTCAGCGGGAGCTGAATATGAGGCAGAGGAGGTGGTTAGAGCTGATTAAGGATTATGACCTCGAAATCCTTTATCATTCGGGCAAGGCGAACGTCGTGGCCGACGCCTTGAGTCGGAAACCGATTGCGTTGCGAACGCTTGAGGTCCTTACGTCTCAGTCTGAGCTTCGGCGGGTTTTGATTGAGTTAGATGTTGAGGTTTTGTTGCCTGGAGCTGTCGGACAACTTTATGCTTTAGAGATTTCGTCGTCTTTGATCGATGAAATTAAGCTGAAGCAATTAGAGGACCCGATGATTACTCAAATCCGAGATAACGTTCTTAAGGGAAAGTCTCCTGGATTTGTGATTCACGAGGATGGTGTTTTGAGATTTCAGAGTCGGCTTTGTGTGCCGAACGACTCAGAGTTGAGACAGAGTATTTTGCGTGAGGCCCATGCTACACCTTATTCCGTTCATCCTGGTTCGAGTAAGATGTACAAGGACCTGAGGAGGAATTTTTGGTGGAATGATATGAAGAAAGAGGTCGCGCAGTTTGTAGCAAAGTGCTTGACTTGTCAGCAGGTCAAAATCGAGCATCAGCGGTCGGCTGGGTTATTGCAGCCACTTCCCATTCCGGAATAGAAATGGGAAGATATATCGATGGATTTCATTACAAGTTTACCGAGGTCGAGGTCGGGCATGAATATGGTCTGGGTGATTGTTGATCGTCTGACCAAGTCGGCACATTTTCTGGGCATCAAGGACACTTGGGGCCCGGAGAAGTTAGCTCGTGTGTTTATCGCGCAGATTGTGAGGCTTCACGGTACTCCGAAGTCTATTGTTTCAGATCGTGATGGCCGATTTGTATTGCACTTTTGGCAGGCGGTACATAAAGCATTGGGCACTCGTTTGCGTTTGAGTACCTCTTTCCATCCTCAGTCGGATGGACAGTCAGAACGCACTATCTAGACGTTCGAGGATATGTTGCGTGCGTGCGCTCTCGATTGGAGCAGCGACTGGGAGGAGCATTTTCCATTGATCGAATTCACGTACAACAATAGTTGGCATGCGTCGATTCGGATGGCACCGTATGAGGCACTTTATGGGCGGCGTTGTCGATCGCCGATTTGCTGGAATGAGGCGTCCGATTTGGTCGGGACCGAACCGGATGTCGTTTTAGAGACGAGGCGGAAGATAGAATTGATTCGGGATCGGATGTTAACTGCCCAGAGTCGACAGAAGTCTTATGCCGATGTCCGTCGTCGACCTTTAGAATTCGAGGTGGGAGACCACGTTTTGCTGAAGGTGTCGCCGACGAGAGGAGTTTTCCGTTTCGGGAAGAAGGGGAAGTTGAGTCCGAGATTTATTGGACCCTTCGAGATGCTCGAGCGAGTCGGTGGGTTAGCATACCATTTGGCGTTGCCCCCGGCCCTGAGTCATGTTCATAGCGTTTTCCATGTTTCCCAGCTGAGGAAATATGTCCCGGATCCGAGTCACATCATCGATTATGGGGAGATTTATGTCTCCGGGGATATTACTTTTGAAGAACGTCCCTTGAAGATTTTAGAGCATCGTGAGAAACGACTGAGGCATAAGACCATCCACTTGGTCAAAGTGCACTGGTCGAGACACGGTGGCGAGGAGGCAACTTGGGAAACCGAGGATAGCATGCGTGCTAGGTACCCTGAGTTATTTGTTTCTTAAGTTTCGGGACGAAACTTATTTTTAGTGGGGTAGAATGTAATATCTGCATTTTTTCTTTCCCTTGTATTTTCATTTTCGGTGTATTTCTCGATTGTAGTAACCCTCGTGTATCTTTCAGTGTATCTTTCCTGTCATCTATTGATCTAATTCTCGTTGTTGTCGTGCGGAACCGCCGTTTCGGGGTTGCCGTGGATCCATTTCGTGTTATTGTTTCCCAAATATTGATTCCTATCGCTTTTATTCTCTTTCCGGATCATTTTTATCATTTTGGGACCCAAAGGGGGTGTGAGCCGCGGCACAAGGTGTGTGCGCCGCGGCACACACATTTCTCCAGTTGTTGGTCGAGCGGACTGTACTGTGTGCCGCGGCACACCCATCCGGTGCCGCGGCACACTGCCGAGTCAGTGCCGCGGCACACCCGCCCGGGCCACGGCACACTCGTGTGGCATTTTCGGCCAAAACCCGACTGTACCGGGTGCCGCGGCACACGCCGGCTGAGCCGCGGCACACTGCCGAACCCTGGGAGCAAATTTTTGAGCGAGAACAGCTCATTTCCTTCTTCTTCTTCCATTTACGCGAGAGAGAGTGAGAGAGGAGGAGAGCTTCTCATCATCCATCAATTGGGGGTTGATTTTCATCATTCTTCTTCGGTTGTGAAGCCCGGATAATCAATCTAACGCGTGTTCTACGAATCTAAATACTTGAATCTTCAAGGTAATATCTCTTGGAACCCTACCTTTTGGATAATTGGGGATTTTGGGGTTTTTGTCCGATTCTTTCCGTTTTGCTGGTGGATTCTTGATGAATACGATTAATATTGTTAATATCATTAACTCTCCTACGGATTCATGGTATATTTTGTGATTTTTATGGAATAGAGAGGGTTTGGTTGTGGTCCGCCCTCGTTGTTATTTTTGTACGAATATACATGAATCGTAGGCGGGTTCTCGGGGGTATTCCATTTCCGTATTCGTCTAGAGTTGGTTGTGATTATGTTCTTCAAATCATTAGGTTTGGTTCCGTTGGTTCTTAGCGTTCGTCGGTGATTATCCTTTCCGTTCGTTGCGTCATCAATTACTCAAGGCAAGTATTTTTGGAAACCTTTATTCTTAACGTGAAATGGTAATGTATATTGTGTGTGCTTTGCTCACCCTGGGAGGGTCCGACGGGGCCTCGGGGGAATCTATGACTTCACTCTGGATTCACGAGTTTGTTTCGCTAGCCAGCTCGGGAGGGTCCTTAGAGGCCTCAGGTGGGATTCATGGTGGCGTCCTGGTCCTAGGCGATGCCTGTGCGTGTTTTGTTTTATAAAGTGGCCAGCTCGGGAGGGTCCTTAGAGGCCTCGGGTGGGATTCGTGGCTTCGTCCCGGTCCTAGGCAAATTGTTTGACTGTTTATTTCCGGAAAAGACATGTTTGGTTTTGGTTTTTGAAATGATGTTGGTGCATCTACTATGAAACGTGTAAGCAATTGGTTTGCCTTAAATACTTGTACTAGCGTAATTGTTAACCCCTCTGGGGACCCGTTATGGGGAAATTCTTGTTATGGATTTCAGGTTATGATCATCCGGACGAGCAAGCGCTGGGGCAGTACGAGGATGTTGGCCAGGGTCGTTGACATGTGCACCTGGGTCTACTTATTTCTTTTGTCCACTTCGATATGGTTGTTCCCTATATTTATAAACTGATAGACTGTAGTCGCGAGTACTTAGGCTTTTCAAATTCCAACTCCGTGTTGTATTATTTTAAATTGCTACACTGTCGATTGTTACTAATTTAATCGGTTACTCCGGGTGTATTTTCATGTGATGAATTATTTGATTGTGTTCCCTCGCTAACCGAGATGGTTAGTCGAGGGGTGTTAGCTTGTTGTAGCCTGGTGGGTCCCATGTAGGGGTCCACGGCGCTGTAATATACTCCGAATATATTGGGGTGTTATACGCGAACCTCGTTTTCTCGTCATTGCGTCCCTGCTGTTCTGGTTGTGTTCGCGGTAACCCCTAGTCCGGACGCCCCGACCAAAAACGAACGATCTCGTCGGACGATTGCCTTCGCCGTTGCGTCAAGCTTGTCCAAGATTCTCGCTGGATGTGGCCTTCGAGCGACGATCTCCGACCTAAGCTTCTTCAGTTCAGTTAGGGTGCCCCCTCCGTTGCATCGGATTTTCTCGCCGCCGTGCACCTCGGTTTTCGCATATAAGGTATGTAATCCTTGCTTTCTCACTTTAATTTCATGTATATATGTTTCATAGTACTATGTTTCATAATCCGCTAGCGTGCGCTATATCTGGGCACTGGCGCGCGCTACGCAACACCTATAGCGTGCGCTGGCGCAGACCTAGCGTGCGTTACCTGCTAGTCCAGAAAATAGAAACACCCCACTGCCCCTGCCGACTCAGCCCATTAGCGTGTGCTATGGGCGATGCTAGCACGCGCTACTCAACACGAATAACGTGCGTTAGCTAATGCCTAGCGTGCGCTAACTGCTAGTCCAGAGGGCAGAATTAGCTACTGCCTCTGCCGAGCCCGGACCGTTAGCATGCGCTAAGACTCAAAGCTAGCGTGCGCTAGTCAACAGAAATAGCGTGCGTTAGCTTAGGCCTAGCGTACGCTATCTGCCTGTCTCAAAACATCGCCGAAAGGTCCAAACAATACGAATATGATCCGAAAGGCACGAAACTCTAAAATCAACAACAACAACATCTCAAAAAGTGCTTACAGAGCGACAATAGTGAAGGAACGTCAGAGCCAACAATTTATATAAAGTATGGGCATTACAGTCGTGAGGTTGGGGTCTGTAACACCCCAAAAAGCGGCTATTACAGTGCCGTGAATCCCACACTAGGACCCACCAGGCGATATTCAAAACAGATTAAAATAAATATTATTTGTGATACCGAACCACAATGAATAGTCATTACTCCGATTAGGAGTTTATTAAAACATGGCCAACAGCCTTACAATACACAGGATCCAAAAACAAGTATAAACCATATGGAGATGGAAAATACTTCAAATGTCAAATACAACCAAATAGCAATTTAAATGAAACAGGAAATAACATAACACGGTTTAACATAACCGGACAACAAGAGATGTGGGGCCCCCCCGAACTAGTATCCCTCGAACCCTTCGCCGTCGACATGCTCTTTCCGTGCCTTGCCTTTGCCTCGACCTAAAATACAATACAAGTATTTCGCCCAACACAGGGTCAGATATACATGACAATCAATTCTTCTGACATATACAATTCACATATATAGATTTCAAAGAAATCATTCCGACTATCAATCATACCCCTCGGGCGTATGAAACGAACAGTCACAAGCATCCAATACTATGGACGATTTATAGTATGGCTCAAAGATGGACATCACAGTACGCCCGATCCGGAAATGTGTCCGTGTACATGTCCGCCCCGTATACGGAATCCAGAAATATACGTGGGACAATGTACCTAATTAGCCTCACGAAACTACGTCCCGTGTGCACAGTCCAATGAGGAATAATATCCACGCATGACTATATATGTGCCTGGCTAAAAATCCTACACAATGACCAATCGGAACGCAGATATGATTCCGGATATGTCACGATACAACATGACAACGAATTCAACAAATCACATATCCGATTAAGGATCAAGAAAAACTCACCGAAGTGAAAATAAGGCCAACGAGATAAATGATTCAAAACGACGTACTTGGGAATGCAACCCCATGAAGAAAACGGAATAACGTCAAGGACAATGTCAAATCACGACAAACATTTCATGAACAATTCATACATATGAAAGATATAACCATCAGAAGAATCTAATCATCATTATAACCAAGCAAGATAACTTGCCTCAAATCCGTAAGCGAAAGATAGTCCTTCTCCAAATGATCAAACGGACGGTATCCTCGGTTAAACACTCAATCGAACAAGCAACCTTGAATGAAACGTAATTCATTCAATAACATATTCACATAATATTAATATCAATTCGTAGGAAACGACACCCGCAACCTACTCGAATAATTCATCCCCCCTGATGAATACCTTAACGATTAATGAAAGGTTTCATTACAACTAATTCATCTTCAAAAATCGGATTATCATACCAAAAGTGTCCTGTAATTCTCTTGTTATTCCATGAACAAAAACATCTTCAATTTGCCAATAAAATTGGTTTAAATAAAATTCTCATGTTCTACAACATCTCCTATTATAAAAGGATAGTCATAATGAATTTGATACTCAATCTACCATGATAGTATCATTCATAAACAGCATCATCTACTTAAGAACACTATCTATTTAGCATGATGATGAACCACATTCTAAGTTATCAACACAATAGATTAATGAAAAGTTATTGTTGTAAGATCCTTATCATTCTTCAAAGACTTGTGAAACTGAACAAATATGATTTGTTAAAGCTTCTAAGATTTCTGAACTAGATCATCTAATCTTATCTTTAACATTATCAAGTTCTTCTCAAGGTAAATAAACACCTAAAATGGTGTTTAAACACTTTATGATATCAAGTTCTTGACTAAATCCAGTTATGTTGAAGCTAACCGATCCAACAATGTCCTACTGAGCTAAATTCGTCCAGAAGATGAGTAATGACAACTACAAACATGGTTACCATTACTACAATATCAAGAACTCCTCTAATCTAAACCCTCATTTATCATATTCATCAAGAAGTGTTTAAAGAGTTTAATTATAACCACGTTTTACTTGCTTAATCTAACTTTAGGTGAAGTATAATTCGTCATTAATCATCAACATAAGAAAATAATGCAGAGAAGAAAGCACACCTACCTCCAGAAATGAAGAACAACTTCAATGCTATGAGAGAATATATTCCAAGCTCAAAAACAACTCCAAATCTCCAAGGAAATGAGCTCCACTCCAAGATTCAAGGCTTAGAAACAAGTTGGTGAAGGTTGATATCGTTTTGGTAGTGCAGAGGTATGATATGTGAAGAGAGAAATTCGGTTTGGGGTTGTGAAGAAATGAAAAACAGTGGTCCTATAAATAGATCATGCAGACTTAGCGCACGCTATCGGGACAGATTAGCGTACGCTATTGAACTTACGTACGCTATCCGGTCGATATTACGTACGTAAGCGGATTACAGTGGCTACTGTCTTGAATTATCGCAGGCCGTTAGCGCACGCTAATGATAAATGGGTTACGCACGCTAATAAAAGTAGATTCTCACCGACACGACAGCTCAGACTTAGATCACATGCATGCTAACGGCTAAGGAGTTCGCGTGCTGAAGTCAACTGCTGCCAGATTCCCTCTTAGCGTACGCAACCGAGGAAACCTTACGCACGCTAATGCACAGGATTAGCATACGTTAATCTTACTGTGTAGCGTACGCTACATTAACAGAAAAATTCGAAAATGCAACACTCTAATTAACATCGAATCATCACATATGAAATGAAATAACAACGATATGATATTCAAATCTATAATACCACGACGTAATACTAAATGCAACGATTCATGATAATCAGATTATCCAAATAATACAATGACAGGTAAAAATGAAAAGTTACAGTCGGATATTACATACTCCCCCCCTTAAAAAGAGTTTCGTCCTCGAAACTAAGGGGTAAATAACTCGGGGTATCTCGCTCGCATACTATCCTCGGTCTCCTACGTAGCCTCCTCGACTCCGTGTCGTGACCACTGAACTTTCAGTAGGGGAATTGTCTTGTTCCGCAACTGCTTGATCCTCCTCTCGAGTATCCGTACAGGACGCTCCTCGCATTTAATGATCCTCTGCTAATTCAATATCTTCGAATTGAAGTACGTGGCTCGGATCAGCAACATATTTCCTCAACTGGGAGACATGAAACACGTTGTGAATCTTACTCAAGGTCGGTGGCAAGGCTAGTCGATAGGCCAGATCACCTACACGTTCCAGAACCTCAAACGGCCCAATGTACCTTGGGCTCAGCTTGCCCCTTTTCCCGAAACGAAAAACACCTCGAGTAGGAGACACCTTCATTAACACATGGTCACCAACCTCGAACTCAAGCGGTCGTCGACGGTGGTCAGCATAAGACTTCTGTCGACTTTGAGCCGTTAACAATCGACTCTTAATCAAAGTGATCTTCTCACGGGCGGCTAACAACATATCGGGTTCCGTACCCAGAGATTCTGACAGTTCGTCCCAACACAAAGGGGACCTACAGCGACGGCCATACAATGCCTCATACGGTGTCATCTGAATCGAAGCGTGCCAACTATTATTATAAGTGAATTCCACCAAAGGTAGTTGGGCTTCCCAATCGTTCTTCCAATCAAGAGCACATGCTCTCAACATATCCTCTAGAGTCTGGATGGTTCTCTCCGACTGACCATCAGTCTGTGGATGAAAGGCCGTACTGAAATTCAACTGCGTGCCCATCGCACGATGAACTGCCTTCCAGAAGTGTGACACAAATCGCCCGTCACGGTCTGATACAATGCTCTTGGGGGTACCGTGTAGTCTCACAATTTCCTTAATAAACAGCTGGGCCAATCTCTCGGGGCCCCACGTGTCCTTAATCTCCAAGAAGTGGGCTGATTTGGTCAGACGGTCCACAATCACCCAAATCGTATTCATTCCTCGATGACTCATCGGCAAGATAGTGATAAAATCCATAGATATGTCCTCCCATTTCCACTCAGGAATCGGGAGCGGTTTCATCATTCCTGCGGGTCGCTGGTGCTCAATCTTAACCTGCTGACAGGTCAAACATCTCGAAACGAATTCGGCAACTTCACGTTTCATATTCCCCCACCAATAATTCTGCTTCAAATCCTTATACATCTTGCTAGAGCCCGGGTGAATAGAGTACGGGGTAGCATGGGCTTCTCTCATGATAGAGTTCCTCAGCTCTTCATCAGCGGGTACACAAACTCGATTTCTAAAACGTATCAATCCATCCTCGTGGATCACGAATCCAGGGGCTTTTCCCTGGTTTACTTCATCCCGAACTCGAGATAAGAATGGGTCCGTAACTTGCTTCGATTTGATCATATCATCAAGAGACGAAGAAATCTCAAGGGTGCAAAGTTGTCCCTGAACACGCTGTAACCAAACTTCAATTTCTGACCTCATAAGGTCCAACTGCAACTCTCTCGGTTGTCAAACAAACAAGATCTCGCTCTTGCACGGTTTTACGGCTCAATGCGTCGGCAACCACAATTGCTTTACCCGGATGATAAAGGATCTCGATATCATAGTCCTTGATTAATTCTAGCCACCTTCTCTGTCTCATGTTTAACTCTTTCTGAGTAAAAATGTACTTTAGGCTCTTGTGGTCTGTAAAGATCTGGCAGGAAATTCCATAAAGATAGTGACGCCAGATTTTTAAAGCAAACACCACGGCTGCTAACTCCAAGTCATGGGTCGGATAGTTAACTTCATAGGGTCGCAATTGTCTCGATGCATAGGCAATCACTTTCCCTTCCTGCATTAGTACACATCCTGGACTCTGCCTCGACGCGTCACTATACACCACAAATCCTTCCGTTCCTTTTGGTAAGACCAAAACAGGGGCCGAAATCAATCGACTCTTGAGCTCATCAAAACTCTTCTGACATGTTTCTGACCACAAATACTTCTTGTCCTTTCGCAGTAAGTTAGTCATTGGTTGCGCAATTTTAGAAAATCCTTCTACGAACCGTCGGTAGTAACTCACAGCCGAGGAAACTACGAACTTCCTTCACGTTCTTCGGTGGTAGCCAATCTCGAATGGCTTCCGTCTTTTGTGGGTCCACTCTCACCCCTTCGGCTGATATCACATGCCCGAGAAAGACAACCTCAGGCATCCAGAATTCACACTTAGAAAATTTCCCATAAAGTTGTTCCCGCCTCAATGTATCGAGAACTTGGTGGAGGTGACGCTCGTGCTCCTCGTGGTCGCGAGAGTAAATCAGAATGTCGTCTATGAAAACGACTACAAAGCGATCCAGGTAGTTAATAAAAACTCGATTCATCAACTCCATGAATACTGCCGGTGCATTAGTTAGTCCAAACGGCATCACCACGAACTCATAATGCCCATAGCGAGTACGGAATGCTGTCTTTGAAATGTCAGACTCTCGAATCCTCAGCTGATGATAACCAGATCTCAAGTCGATCTTAGAAAACACGGCAGCTCCCTGAAGTTGGTCCAATAAATCATCAATACGAGGCAAGGGATACTTGTTCTTGATGGTTACCCTGCTCACTCACGGTAATCAATACATAAGCGTAGAGATCCATCTTTCTTCCGAATAACACCGGTGCTCCCCAAGGACGACTAGGTCGAATATAGCCTTTGTCACCAACTCCTCAAGCCGGGTTCTTCAATTCTTTCATCTCGCCGGAGCCATACGGTGCGGTTCTTTTGAGAGCGGGGACGCACTGGTTCTAACTCAATAATAAACTCCACGTCACGATGAGGAGGTAAGCACTGTAACTCGTCTGGAAATACATCGGGTAATCTCGGACTACCGGAATGTCGGCCAATTCAATCGTCGATCTGCTGCTTTGGTCATGTAGCACCAATAACTAATACACTTGATTAAGCGGTTTCACCGCTTTCATAGCGCCGATGACTCTCCCGAACGATCGGGATTATCGCCTCGAAAAATACAATCGAATCCATCATCAAGTGACGGTAACCATACGCTTATGACACCGAGTATTGCATCGTGACGATCCATCCAATCGATACCCAAGATTATATCATCCTTAGGTAGATCGACTACAATCGATTTGACAACCACTCATGGTCGCTCAAACGACCTGATCCCCGACTTCACGATTTCCAATAATTCTTCTACCATCGTGTATACCAATCACGTAGGGCTCACAATTGATAACATGGTCTAGAGGTAAACGACTTAAACAAGAAGAAGATATAAAGGAGTGTGAAGCACCGGTATCAAAAAGAACACATACAGGCTGGGAGTGGATCTCGAGTATACCTGAAATCATGCTGGCCTCGGGATCGTCAGCTTTCTTCATCTCGTAAATCCTGGGTTTCGCAGTACCGGCACCAGGTGTACCACTTTGATTCCCACGGCCCATTCCCCTATTCGCCCCGGTGGTCTGATAGGAAGCGGACGGAGGCGTCCGGTTCTAGACAGAAGATTGAACTGGAGCATGAGACGCCACTGGATCATGTCCGGGCCCACTCCTGCAAAAACGAGCACGGTGACCATTCTTCCCACAAGTATGGCATGTGATGGCAGGCTTTGGGCAATTGAAGTTGATATGCCCCTGGCCCCCACAGTTGTGGCACACTACGGAAGAGGGAACCGCTCGAGAGTGCGATCTGGCGGGCTTTGACGCCATGGGTGGTCGATCAGAAGGGTTTGGCAATGACTGGGGCTTCCTGAATGTCCCCCGATTACTCTCGATCAGTTACTGTTCTTGGACCTTTGTTGTTGGATCAGGTTGTTTCTGGAAATCTCCTTCGCGGTGAGTTCGTACTCAGCCTTCTCGATGAACTCGTAAGGTAGTACAGTGGTGATTCAATGCATTCTCATTCGGGGTTTAAGCCTCTTGAGAAAGTATTTGATCTTGTCGGCCTCTGCTCGGATAATTGTCGTGGCAAAAGGAAGGAGTGCTCGAATTTCTCAAAGAATGATAATATATCATCGTCTTGACGGTCGGGTTCAATAGTTCCGACGCTTGGCCTCATGAGTGGCCCCAGGTAGTAACGGCCTAGCATGAGGTTTTTAAATTCCTCCCAAGTGTAAACACCATCACCGGCCCTTCAAAGCCACCAGGTGTGAGCGCCTTTGCCAAGGTAATACGTGGCTACTGAAACGCGATTCTCTTCCGGGCAGTCCTCCATCTGGAAAAGTTTCTCAAAATGCTCGATCCAATGCACAATGTCAGCAGGCTCAGAGGAGCCTTCAAAAGTCGGTGGTCACTGGCGAGAGATGTCGCTGATAATTCGACTCACGGGTCCGCCAATCACAGGAGGAGGATGAGCCCCCTGCTGCTGGCCAGTAGCGGCCCTCTGCATAGCTTCCATTAGTTGACCCATCTGGGTCATCTGTGTCATCATGCCCTGCATTACGACGTAAGGATTGACACGCGCATCCCCGCGCCCACTGTGGTGCGATTGTTCCCTAGAAGGTGAACCACTGTCTGCGGAACTCTGATTCGCATTCGCGCATCTGTTGGCTCGAGGTATTGGGATTCGGCCCCTTCCGCGGCCTCGTCCCCCTCTGCCACGACCCCTCAGGTTTCTTTCCATACTGAAAGAATCAATCATAATGATAACCATAAGTACAGTTCAAGATACTAAAATTCATGCTAAGTTAATAGCAACAAGGAATCACATATTCAAGGAAAACGGTTAGCGATACCACAAATGTCGCACCGAATATCATATCGGTGTCAAGTCGAACAATTTCAATTGCATAATAAATTCAGCATTTACCTCGGATTATCAATCAGATAAATCCTGTCACAATTCCTCGAAATAACATGATCAACAAGGAGACCCATACTGATATCAATATCATGCTAGTAATTAAATCATGGCTCATAAAGTACATACCGTATTTGGCTCGTAGGGTAAGGCGTTTGCACAGGTCACACGTGACATGAAGGTCTCTTGATACTAGTTCATTTCTCAATGACTCATAAAAAAAAACTCTTTGATACCATCTTATGTAACACCCCAAAAAGAGGCTATTACAGTGCCGTGAATCCCACACTAGGACCCACCAGGCGATATTCAAAACAGATTAAAACAAATATTATTTGTGATACCGAACCACAATGAATAGTCATTACTCCGATTAGGAGTTTATTAAAACATGGCCAACGGCCTTACAATACACAGGATCCAAAAACAAGTATAAACCATATGGAGATGGAAAATACTTCAAATGTCAAATACAACCAAATAGCAATTTAAATGAAACAGGAAATTACATAACACGGTTTAACATAACCGGACAACAAGAGATGTGGGGGCCCCCCGAACTAGTATCCCTCGAACCCTTCGCCGTAGACATGCTCTTCCCGTGCCTTGCCTTTGCCTCGACCTAAAATACAATACAAGTATTTCGCCCAACACAGGGTCAGATATACATGATAATCAATTCTTCTGACATATACAACTCACATATATAGATTTCAAAGAAATCATTCCGACTATCAATCATACCCCTCGGGCGTATGAAACGAACAGTCACAAGCATCCAATACTATGGACGATTTATAGTATGGCTCAAAGATGGACATCACAGTACGCCCGATCCGGAAATATGTCCGTGTACATGTCCGCCCCGTATACGGAATCCAGAAATATACGTGGGACAATGTACCTAATTAGCCTCACGAAACTACGTCCCCGTGCACACCCAATGAGGAATAATATCCACGCATGACTATATATGTGCCTGGCTAAAAATCCTACACAATGACCAATCGGAACGCAGATATGATTCCGGATATGTCACGATACAACATGACAACGAATTCAACAAATCACATATCCGATTAAGGATCAAGAAAAACTCACCGAAGTGAAAATAAGGCCAACGAGATAAATGATTCAAAACGACGTACTTGGGAATGCAACCCCATGAAGAAAACGGAATAACGTCAAGGACAATGTCAAATCACGACAAACATTTCATGAACAATTCATACATATGAAAGATATAACCATCAGAAGAATCTAATCATCATTATAACCAAGCAAGATAACTTGCCTCAAATCCGTAAGCGAAAGATAGTCCTTCTCCAAATGATCAAACGGACGGTATCCTCGGTTAAACACTCAATCGAACAAGCAACCTTGAATGAAACGTAATTCATTCAATAACATATTCACATAATATTAATATCAATTCGTAGGAAACGACACCCGCAACCTACTCGAATAATTCATCCCCCCTGATGAATACCTTAACGATTAATGAAAGGTTTCATTACAACTAATTCATCTTCAAAATCGGATTATCATACCAAAAGTGTCCTGTAATTCTCTTGTTATTCCATGAACAAAAACATCTTCAATTTGCCAATAAAATTGGTTTAAATAAAATTCTCATGTTCTACAACATCTCCTATTATAAAAGGATAGTCATAATGAATTTGATACTCAATCTACCATGATAGTATCATTCATAAACAGCATCATCTACTTAAGAACACTATCTATTTAGCATGATGATGAACCACATTCTAAGTTATCAACACAATAGATTAATGAAAAGTTATTGTTGTAAGATCCTTATCATTCTTCAAAGACTTGTGAAATCGAACAAATATGATTTGTTAAAGCTTCTAAGATTTCTGAACTAGATCATCTAATCTTATCTTTAACATTATCAAGTTCTTCTCAAGGTAAATAAACACCTAAAATGGTGTTTAAACACTTTATGATATCAAGTTCTTGACTAAATCCAGTTATGTTGAAGCTAACCGATCCAACAATGTCCTACTGAGCTAAATTCGTCCAGAAGATGACTAATGACAACTACAAACATGGTTACCATTACTACAATATCAAGAACTCCTCTAATCTAAACCCTCATTTATCATATTCATCAAGAAGTGTTTAAAGAGTTTAATTATAACCACGTTTTACTTGCTTAATCTAACTTTAGGTGAAGTATAATTCGTCATTAATCATCAACATAAGAAAATAATGCAGAGAAGAAAGCACACCTACCTCCAGAAATGAAGAACAACTTCAATGCTATGAGAGAATATATTCCAAGCTCAAAAACAACTCCAAATCTCCAAGGAAATGAGCTCCACTCCAAGATTCAAGGCTTAGAAACAAGTTGGTGAAGGTTGATATCGTTTTGGTAGTGCAGAGGTATGATATGTGAAGAGAGAAATTCGGTTTGGGGTTGTGAAGAAATGAAAAACAGGCTGGTCCTATAAATAGACTGTGCAGACTTAGCGCACGCTATCGGGACAGATTAGCGTACGCTATTGAACTTACGTACGCTATCCGGTCGATATTACGTACGTAAGCGGCTTACAGTGGCTACTGTCTTGAATTATCGCAGGCCGTTAGCGCACGCTAATGATAAATGGGTTACGCACGCTAATAAAAGTAGATTCTCACCGACACGACAGCTCAGACTTAGATCACATGCATGCTAACGGCTAAGGAGTTCGCATGCTGAAGTCAACTGCTGCCAGATTCCCTCTTAGCGTACGCAACCGAGGAAACCTTACGCACGCTAATGCACAGGATTAGCATACGTTAATCTTACTGTGTAGCGTACGCTACATTAACAGAAAAATTCGAAAATGCAACACTCTAATTAACATCGAATCATCACATATGAAATGAAATAACAATGATATGATATTCAAATCTATAATACCACGACGTAATACTAAATGCAACGATTCATGATAATCAGATTATCCAAATAATACAATGACAGGTAAAAATGAAAAGTTACAGTCGGATATTACAGGGTCGTAGTTCCCGGGCTGGAGGATGAACCGCGCAGAACCTGGTTGATTTCGCCCAAACCATAGGGTCAGCTATACATGATAATAATTCTCATGGCATTATACAATTCATATATATACGGATCTCAAAGAAACAACCGACTACTGAATACACCCCGCAGACGTATAAACAGTCAGTTCCAACTGTCGAACATATCCAAACATACAAACGACCAAATAATATGGCTCAAGACGGATGTCACAGTATGCCCGATCCGGAAATGTGTCCGTGCACATGTCCACCCCATATACGGAATCCAGAATATGCGTGGGACAGTGTACCTAATTAGCCCACTACAACAAAAAGAGGCATTGACAACGTTTTTGTTAACAACGTTTTTAAAAAAAACGTTGTGATTTAGGTTTTCGACAACATTTATTTTAAAAATGCTGTAGTATTTCTATGTTTGACAACGTTTATAAAAAAGCATTGTGGTAATGGGAATAGACAACATTTAATGAAGAAACGTTGCAGTATAATACAACGTTTAATTGGTAAACATTGTGACAAAAGATATAACAACATTTTTTTTATAAACGTTGTATTATGGTTTCACTAAAATTGTATGTATCTTAATAAAATATTAATACAATAAACTACATAAAGGAAAAAATAAAAACAAAAAATGAAAAAGGTGAACGATACTGGTCGGAGTTCTTGACCTCTCTTCCCCCAAATCCCAAAAGCACAGACGCAAAGGAGTTCTTGGGCATCGGCAGCGATACTGGTCGGAGGCGGAGCAGCTCTTAACACTCTCCACAACAACAACAACACTGTATCATCTCTCTTCCTTCCCCATTCGTTTCCCCTATACCCTAGCCCTCATGATTTTGAGATTTTGAGCAGGGCAGAATCCCTAGTTTAAGATATTGCTGTGGTCGATTGTTGTGTTAAAATATAGGAGTACTATAACACTATTATTAGTAAAAGATTCACATTTTTTGGTTAGCTTTGGGCTAGGAGTTAAGGTACAATGAGATGTACTAAATTATTAATTCTTCAAACTGTGCTAATATTATTAACTCTTGTAGTGTTCTCGGTGTACTCATAATTCTTATCGATGGATAAAGCGTGGGTGAATCTGCCCAGGTTTTCACTCTAAGCTTAAATAGTAGTTTCATAGCCGCATGTTGTCTTATGCCAGATATGTAATATGTATAATTTTGTTTGTAGGCCAACTGCTGCTTACAGGGAAGGAGTAAGAAATTTTGTAGCAGTAAGTTTGGAAAGTCTAGGAAATCCCTCTAAAATTAGATGTCCTTGTACTCGATGCAGAAATTTAGATTACCAGTCTAGTGATGATGTAGTCTTGCACTTGGTTATATATGGTATGGATAAGACATACAATGTTTGGATTTTTCACGGGGAAGAACGTCCTAGCACTTCCTCCAATAGGACATTTGATCTTTATGATATATCAGATATATATAGGATGTTCATACATGCACGTGTTAACGAGGAAACGATTCCAAATTATACTGAAGCAATGGGAGATGAGGGGTTTTCAAAATTATTAGAAGATGCAGAAACTCCCTTATATATGGGTTGTAGTGACTATACAAAGTTGACAGCGACAGTTGTGCTTTTCAAACATAAAGCCGTTAACGGCATTTCTGACAAAGCATTTACTGATCTTCTCAAAAATTTAGGTCACATGTTGCCACAGAAGAATGTACTTTCTAGTTCCACATATACTGCAAAAAATTACTTAAGAACTTTACTTGGGTTATGAAAAAATACATGCATGTGCTAATGATTGTTGTTTATTTAGAAAAGACTTGGCAGATCTAGACAATTGTCCAAGGTGTGGGAAATCCAGGTGGAAAGCGGTAGGAAAAGGAGATGAGCATAAAATTAAAAAGGGGGTACGAGCCAAGGTGTTGAGATACTTTCCTATTATTCCTAGATTTAGAAGGATGTTCAGATCATTAGATAATTTTGAACAATTATTGTGGCATAACAGTCATCACAGTAATGATAACAAAATGCGACATCCTGTTGACTCGCCACAGTGGAAGTCTATTGATAGTAGGTGGCCTTGTTTTTCATCTGGTCCTAGGAATTTAAGACTTGGACTTGCCACAGATGGATTTAATCCTTATAGTAATCTTAGTTCTACACATAGTTGTTGGCCCGTGATGCTTGTTAATTACAACCTCCCCCCTTGGCTGTGCATGAAAAGGGAAAATATGATGTTAACTTTGGTAATCCCTGGTCCAAGGCAACCAGGAAATGATATTGATGTATACTTAAGGCCATTGATTGAAGATTTGAAAGAGTTATGGATAAGTGGGGTTGAGGTGTACGATGCATTTACGAAGAGCATTTTCAATCTGAAGGTTATTCTCATGTGGAAGATTAATGATTTTCCGGCATATGGAAATCTAGATGGGTGTAAGACTAAGGGTAAGATGGCATGTCCTATTTGTGGTGCTAATACTTGTTCAATTTATTTACCTCACAGTCACAAGTGTGCGTATATGGGTCATCGACAGTTTCTTATACCCAATCATCCTTACCGAAAGAAGAAGAGTTGGTTTGATGGAACCCGTGAGAAGAGGGGGAAACCTCATATATTGTCTGGTTCTGAAATTTTAGCAGTTGTTAATGGGATTGAAAATGATTTTGGAAAATGGGATGAAATGAGCAGTGATGAAGAACCGAGACAAGGAAGGGCAAAAGGTAAGAGAAAGAAGAAAAGGAGGAGGAAGATTATAAAGAAAGTTAAGGTCCTGAATTGGAAGAAAAAATGAATTTTTTTTGAGTTGCCATATTACGAGGTATAACAAATTTTGTGCTTTAATGTTAATTCAATATAATGATATAGTTAATAGCTAGCTGATAACTAATAAAATATCTTATTTTTAGCATTTGTTGGTACGTCACTATTTGGATTTAATGCACATCGAAAAAAATTGTGGTGAGAGTTTACTGTGCACTTTGCTTGATATAAAAGGAAGATCAAAAGATGGCCATAGTGCTCGTAAAGACTTGGAAAGTATGGGAATTCGGCCAAAGTTGCACCCAAGGCTTGATGAGAATAGTAAGTTAGCCCTTCCACCAGGCCAACATACGTTAACAAGTTCTGAGATAGAGACATTTTATTGGCGACTAAGAAATTTGAAAGTTCCCAACGGGTATAGCTCTAATATTGCAAACAGTTTTGCACAGAATGACAAGATACTTGGACTCAAGTCCCATGATTACCATATATTGATGCAACAGTTATTGTCGGTCGCATTGAGAGGAATTCTACCAAAAGGGACAAGAAATGCATTACTTCGTTTCTGTTCATTTTTCTATGATATAAGCCAAAGAGTGGTTGATGTCGAAAAAATTGAAGCTGCAGAACAGGAGATAATTGATACATTGTGCATGCTTGAAAGATATTTTCCTCCTTCATTCTTTGATATTATGATTCACTTGACAATACATTTAGTCCGAGAAACTCGTCTTTGTGGATCAAATCAATTTCATTGGATGTACCCGTTTGAAAGGTATTTGATATCCATTTATTATCTGGTAATAGGCTTGAATGATATTTTCCTTCCTAATTTATATCCAATATTTTTAGATTTATGAAGCCGTGCAAGGAATATGTTAGAAATCCTGCACGGCCCGAAGGATGCATATGTGAAGGCTATCTTGCCGAAGAATCCATACGATTTTGTTGTGAGTACATTAAGGAAAGTTGTGCACTATTTGAAACACATAAACGCAATGAGGAATACCAAAATAAAAACACATTTGAAGGACGACCAATTTCTAAAGGAGAGCATACTACATTGTCAAATGAAGACATGCAAAATGGTCATCGATATGTGTTGTTTAATACAGCAGAAGTTGAACCATATGAAGTGTAATTTTAAGTTATATGCAATTTTGTCTAGTTTGTTTCTTAGGAATATTTTCACATTATTTGTTTTTAGGATGCATATGGAAGAGTTGAAGATGTTACATACTGATCTATCCGATGATCAACTTTCAAAGATACATTCAGACACTTTCTCTAGTTGGTTTACAAAAAAGGTTTTTTACATATTATTTGGACTTTATTAGTTTATACATTGTGAATAAGTATGTTATTTATTTAAAATAAATATACAGGTTAAAGACCAAATAGCCTCAGGCGAAGTAGAAGTTCCTGAAACAATAAAGTGATTATCATATGGGCCTAGAAGGCAAGCGCTCTCATATTCTGGCTATATAATAAATGGTCATCGATTTCGTACCAAAGACACCGAAAAGTCCACATAGAATAGTGGTGTTTCACTTGAAGCAACTACAATACGTCAATCTGGTCCAAATGACAATTGCCAATCTAGTAGCAACACAATAGGTCATTATGGGATCTTGCGTAACATTATAGTGTTGGACTATCTTATGTTTCAGATTCCCTTATTTAAGTGTGATTGGGAAAATATCTATCATGGAGTGAAGGTTGAAGATGGATTTACATTAGTCAACTTTGCTCAATTTCAATATCAATTTAAAGGAGATCCTTTTATACTAGCACCGCAAGCCTCACAAGTATTCTATCGGAGAGAAAGCAAAACATATAATTGGCAAGTTGTTGTCAGACCACCACCAAGGGGCTATAATGATATGGAGATATATGATAAGAGTGATGATGAGAATAATGAATTGTCGTGTAATCCACTTGATGTATCTTTGCTTGATAAAACCAATGATTGCCAAGATAGTACTTGCGCAAGAGTGGGATGTGATGACAAATTGGTATATTTGATAAGTATTTATGTTATTATGACTATTTTTTTCTTAATTATAGTGTCATTATGTTTGTTTATTACATTACTTGTACTAACATATATACAAAATTATTTGATTGCTTTTCTTCCATATAACAGGTGGAGGCTGAGTAGGAGGATCTTTAGATAACTCTATCAAAGTTTGTCGACGTGATCACAATGGGTAATGATGGGATAGAGGTAAGAGTTAGTGTTACCATAATGATTTAACATGTGTATGTCATCGTTTTTAGTTATAAAATATATACTCCCTCCGTCCCAAATTGTTCATGTGTTTTAGAGCATAAAAACATAATGAGTTTGTAAGCAAGATTTTCAAAGCATAGTTTTTCAAAGCAGTTTTTTTCTATGTTACCATAAAAACATAGTTTTTCAAAGCAGTTTTTTTTTTTAAATCTATGTTACCATAAAAACAGTTTTTCAAAGCATTTTGTAAGCAAGATTTTTCAATGCAGATTTTGTGTGCATATGTCATTGTTTTTAGTTATTAAATATATACATACAAATATTGTGTTTACTAACTTTACAATGATCTATGCAGAGTTCAAGAAAGGGGAGTAGGCGCTTGAAGAAAATACATTTAGCATCGGTTGCAATTTCGCAACTACAAGGGAACGAATGCATTCGAATTTGTGAAAGAGGGTCGAATCCCTCTCCTGAACATAATATGCAGAGGATGTCTCCTCCACATGTTTCTACTGAAGTTCCTAATGAATATACCTATGAAGAGCAGTTGGTTGAAGAACAAGAAGCATTAGGAAAGAAAAAAAGAGGTCCAACAAGGTTGAGAGAGTTATGCTCAAATCCTACGGAACTAATAGAGGTGGATTTCAATGAAAGAGGGCAGCCTATCGGTGAGCATTCCGAGTGGTTATCTTCATTCTTAGGTGCTTTAGCACGACAATTTGTACCGGTCAATACTGATGATTGGAGGAAAGTTCCTAATGAAACAAAGAAAGATTTGTGGACATGTGTTAAGGTAATGATAATATATCTAATTGAGTTTGAACATAAAAATTAAAGTGTACATGTTCCATTGTTTGTGATATGATGTTTACGTACAGGGGAGATTCAAGATTGATGACACGCACGAGAAGCTTATTATTCAACAAATGGGCACTCGTTGGAGGCAGTCTAAATCAAAGCTGATAGAATCTCTTAGAGATGCATCAAAAATGCGAGATAAAGAGTCAATATTTGCAGCCATTAAACCAGATAACATATCTCTTCAAGGGTGGAACACTTTTATCGCAGAAAAGTTATCAAATGAATTTGAGGTAAATTCAGTTTTTTATAATTAGTTTATGTTGTATATTTTTTGTTTGTAACATAAGAAATGGCGTAGATGAAGAGCAAAATGTATAAGGAGATTAGGGCGAACAATCATGCCCCATATACAATGAGTCGGAAGGGGTATGCTCGACTAGCGGTTGAAATGGTAACTTTCTATAAATTGATCAATACTCCTTCCATCCCACCTCACGTGATACCAAGTTGACTTTTTTGGCATCAAGTGAGGTGGTACGGAGGGAGTATATTATTACATATTTTCAGTTTTGTATTTTAATTTAAATAGTGCTTATTCTTTTTAGAGAAAGGAGAATCCAGAAAAGCCTCTAAGGAGAGAAGATATTTGGTGTAAAACACACACTAAAAAGAATGGTGAAGTACCAACTCCATTTATTGCCGACATTTCAACTAAATCATACTTTATTTTTTTACTCCCTCCGCCCAAAATGCCAATCTTTTATGTCATTATGACGAATGAACTTTGAGTAATTATTTTAGGTTGATTTAACTATCCTATTAAAAATACAAAAACTTGTTATTGATATTATAATCAAATCAATCCATGTTTATTTCTCAAAGTTCAATTGTAGTAACAATAAAGAAAAAATAGAAGATTATTTTGGGACAGAGGGAGTATTTTGCCTAATCTATCATTTAATACTTGTTTGTTTACTAATTTTCAAGAGTAAAATACAAGAGATCACATCCTCTCAAACCTCCTATTTGACATCAATTAATGAGGATGCACTCTCTCAAATACTCGGGCCCGAGAGAAATGGAAGAGTTAGAGGGATGGGATTTGGTATTACCCCATCAAAAATAGGTATCCATATGAATAGTTCAAAGAAAGTCCAAGAACTTGAGAATCAAGTTTCAGAACTGAATAAAAAAATGGAGAAGTTTCAACATTTAGAAAATGAAATGGCGGAGATGAGACACTTTATGCGTATGCAGGTAAGTATTTTGTAGTCAAGCACATTGTTTTTAGAGTTATTTATAGTTTTCACTTACATGTTAACTCGTGATTGTTCCTAAGGTTTCGTGTCAAAGGAGAAGCAAATTCAAAACATGGCCTCTCCGCATTTGCATAGTATTGGTTCAAGGGAAAATTTGAATGGGAAGTCACCCACTCCGTCGTCACATAATGGTAGCTCTAATGTTCGTGATCGTTATGGTTCAACTTCAAGAGATGCCCGTACAAGTGTCACTGTTGATCGCAAATGCAAATTATTGGATTGGCGAAAGAAGGTTCTTGCTGAAGCTACAATTGCATCCACGGATCTTAATGCTATGGTGCACGGTGTTCCTGTTAGAAATGATGCTTGTAAGGTTTGGGTTCAAGTAGTTTTGGTTCCTAATGCTGATTTGTGGAGGCCTAACTCAGATATGTCAGTCATCGCGGATGCAATTGGGAGTACGACAGCATGGCCTAAGGAATTCGTTTCTTTTAATTAGTTAAGAATCTTATGTCTGGACTTCTATTTCGGATTTCTATTTTGATGCACAATATGTGTCCTATGTTGGTTTATTGCTAAACATTTAGAACTTGGTATTACTTGTTTTTTTAAGATGTTTGCCCGACTTATTAACTAACCCCTTTTTAACTCCGCCAATGCAATTGTTGTATATTGCATTGCATTGCCGGTCCCAAGCCCGGATAAAGGAGGAGGGGAAAGGTATGTCAGGCATATAAATCATATATATTGTTCATTCCATCTTATTTCTGGTTTTGTAGATCACTCTAAACCAAGTGTAATATTCGTGGGTTATTTTTTTTTTCGTGTTACTGTTGAGTTGTACATATTCATTTGGAATTGTACAAGTGTTGTTGTTTGGACCGATACAATGTATATTGTATTAGAATATTTCGGGATCGAAATATTTTTACTGGTCGTCGGTTTGGTTTCGTCGTTTGGTTGTTGCTTGGCGAGTTTGGAATTTTGGCTAAGTTTATAGCCATAGCATATGCTACCTGTAGCATTACGTACGCTAATTTGTTGCGATTACGTACGTTACGCCCTGAGGTTTACGTACATAATGTGTGGTAGGTGGTAGGAACCTTCCTCGTGGTCAACTTTCGGGACGAGTGTATCTTTGGGGGATCATTTATATATATATATTATATATATATGTAATATCCGCATTTTTCGTCCCCTTGTATTTTTCTTTTTCGGCGTATTTCCCGATAGTAGTGACCCTCGTGTATCTTTCAGTGTATCTTTTCTATTATCTATGGATTTTATCCCCGTTATTGTTGTGCGGAACCGCCGTTTCGGGGTTGCCGTGGATCCATTCTATGTTATGATGCCCGTTGAGATGTTCCGTTGGATGTTTCGTCCACCTTCCGGTGTTTTGAACCGTTCATATTTCATACCTAGCGCACGCTATTTTTTCTGCATAGCGCACGCTAGTGGTCCCTTAGTAGCGCACGCTACATTTGTTTAAATGGCGCGCTAGCAGTAGCCACAGGAGTGGCGATCTTGTTTTCGGCTAGTGGACTAGCGTATTAGCGTCGCTACGTATACTAGCGCACGCTAATGTCGATAGGCTAGCGCCGCCGATGATGCCCGTGGCGTGCGCTAGCGTGAGTGTCGATCTTGGGCGGTTTACTCGAACCGGTCAGTGCCGGTTAGCGCACGCTACGCTTGTATGGTAGCGCACGCTAACGGATCAGTGGGTTACGGGCGGTTTGTCCTGGACTCGGCGATGTCCGTAGCGCCACGCTATTGGTCGATAGCGCGCTCCGAGAGGTTATTAGCGCACGCTACATTTCGAGTAGCGCCGCAACGGCCAAAAATCGCCACCGGATCGGGGCCTTAACGGTAGGGATTGGAATTTTATCCCGTTAGCGCACGCTAACCTTGAGGTTTTAGCGTGCGCTAACACTCCCTGGCTATATAAACCAGGAGTTGACCGAGATAATCATAATTTCTCATTTCTTCCTCTCTCCATGCGAAGGCGATCTCAAGGCGATTTTCTTGGCGATTTCTTCCTCCAATCATCTCATCCAACATCTTTCTTGAGTTCTTGGAGTATTATAACAACATCAACACGAATCTTTCATCCTAATCCAAGGTAAATCTCTTAGAACCCTACTTTTCGATAAATTGGGGGTTTTGGGATTTTCTTCCGATCCGTTCCGTTTGTTGATGGATTCATGATGAATATGATTAATCTTGTTGGTATTCTTAGTTTCCCTACGGATTCATGGTATATTTCGTGATTTTTACGGAATCGAGAGGGTTTGGTTGTGGTCCGCCCTCGTTGTTGTTTATACACGAATATACATGAATCGTAGGCGGGTTTTCGGGTGTATTCCAATTCCGTATTCATTTAGAAATGGTTGTGATTGTATTCTTCGAATCGTTAGGTTCGGTTTCATTGGTTCCTAGCGTTCGTCGGTGACTTTCCTTTCCGTTCTTCGCGTCGTCAATAATTCAAGGCAAGTACTTTTGGGAACCTTTATGCTTAACGTGGAATGGTAATGTATTTTGTGTGTGATTTGCTCACCTCGTGTTGGTCCGACGGGATCAAGGAGGGAATCCAAAGGTTTGCGTCCCGGATTCATGAGTTTGTTTAGCTAGCCAGTGCGGGAGGGTCCTTAGAGGCCTCGTGCGGGAATTTATGATATGACTCTGTTCCCAGGGCGATGCATGTGCGTGTTTTGTTTTATAATATAGCCAGTGTGGGAGGGTCCTTAGAGGCCTCGTGCGGGAATTTATGATATGACTCTGTTCCCAAGGCAAATTGTTTGACTGTTTATTTCCGGAAAAGGACATGTCTAGTTTTGGTTTTTGAAATGATATTGGTGCATGTACTATGAAATGTGTAAGCGATTGGTTTGCCTTGGTTACTTGTACTAGCGTAATTGCTAACCCCTTTGGGGGACCCGTTTTGGGGAAATTCTTGTTATGGATTTCAGGTTATGATCATCCGGACGAGCGGCCCGGGACGATACGAGGATCTTTGGCCGAGTCGTTGACATGTGCACTTGGGTTTACTTATTTCTTTTGTCCACTTCGATTTGGTTGTTTTCTATATTTATAAACTGATAGACTGTACTCGCAAGTACTTAGGCTTTTCAATTCAAACCCCGTGTTGTATTATTTTAAATTGCTACATTGTCGATGGTTGCTCATTTCGTCGGTTGCTTCGGGTATATTTTTTTCACATGATGTATTATTTGATTGTGTATCCCCGCTAACCGAGGTGGTTAGTCTAGGGGTACCCGCTTGTTGTAGCCTGGTGGGTCCCATGTAGGGGTCCACAGCGCTGTAACATACTCCGAATATCTTGGGGTGTTACAGAAAATGGTATTAGAGCTCTAGGTTTATGGATACCTAGGCTTGTCGGTTATTTGGGTCTAGTCGTGTTCTGTTTCGCACATTGTCACACCGCTGCCGACATCTCAGTACTTCAGTGTTCGTAAGTTTCCTTACTCGATTCTTTACTTTCTCGTACTGTATTCCATTTCCTGGACTGTGATTATTCTCCCTCTTTTACTTATTATCGAGTTGCTTTTGCCACCTCTTATCACCAGCATGGAGGCTGGAAGGGGACGTGGTCGTGGTCGTGGCCGTGGACGCGGTCGAGGACGTGGGGCAGCCGGTGGGGCGGCCACGTCTCATTCTTCGGGAGCCGGCAGTACCGGTGACCGTCACAGTCATGCTTCTTCTCAGGAGCGCGCCGATCTCGGTATTGCGGCTGTCATGCAGCAAATGGTTAACCAGATGGCGGCTATAGCTCAGGTGGTTCAGAACCCCGATCAGGCCCATGCTAATCGGGGCGGAGCGGATCGCTGGCTTCAGGATGTCATCAAGATGCATCCCCCTCAGTTTTCGGGAGCTTCGGACCCGATCGGCTGGGAAGGGTGGATCAAGGAGATATCCAAAGTCTTCACTGCTACCAACTGCCCCGAGGACCGTAAGGTCCCTATTGCTCAATACTTTCTCACGGGAGATGCTACAGATTGGTGAGAGGCCGTTGGTCCCAAAGATCACGTTGCTTCGTGGGCCGAATTCCAAGAATTGATGGAGACCGAGTATTGTCCGTGGCCGGTCAGACAGGCTCGAGTGCATGCTTTCTATGATGCTCAACCACGGGATATCCCCGTATCTCAGGCCATTGCCAACTTTAACAAGGAGTTGGGTTATGCGAAGACCCAAGTTGTCGCTGAGAGCGACAAAATTTTCCATTTTTCCAGGAGAATGAAGTTGTCTATTCGGGACTATATGTCTGGGCTCGTCTGTACTACCTTGAAGGATTATCAGAGTCGAGCTCTTGCTTATGATATGTCGGTGACGGCTAGCGATTTGGCTCGTGAGAGCAAGAAGCAGAAGTCGGTCGGAAATTTTTCTGGTCCCAAGAGTGGAGGCCAGCAGAAATCTCAAGCTGCAAATATTTCAACGGGCGGTTCGGCTCGTTTCTCTGGGAGCTTTCGGAGTGCCGCCGGAACCTCCGCTCGTGAACCCACATGTTTTAACTGTGGTGTGCAGGGCCATAGGAGCCGGCAGTGTTCTCGTCCGAAGTTTACTTGTCACACTTGTGGACAGCTGGGCCACAAGGCCCCTTTTTGTGAGCAGTCAAAACGGCTTCGCGGCGCCCGTTCTTCTCAAGCGATCGTTGGAGCCGAGTGTGAACCAGGGCTCATTTGCTCCGCCGCCTCCATCGAGTGCCGGCCGAGGTAGGGGTCGGGGTCAGCCCACTAGGGGTGGAGCTTCCAGTGTCGGCTCCGCCCATCCGCGTATATACGAGATGAGGAGGGCCGATGACCCGGCGACTCTTTGTGGCGGCAGTGCCGTTCATATCCATTCTCATCCTGTCGGTGTGCTTTTTGATTCGGGTGCCACGCATTCATTCATTTCTCTAGAGTGTGTACGCCGTTTGAGTCTCGACTGCTTGTCACCTTGCGAGCCTTTCATCGTTAAACTTCCTAGCGGTGATAGAATTGTCGGTGATCGAGAAGTCCGAGACTGCTCTGTGTTTATCTGTGAAAGAGCTTGGCTCTCTAATCTTATTGTCGTTAGTATTGTGGGTGAGGATTTGATTCTCGGGGATGATTGGCTCGAGCGGCATGGCGCAATCATGAACTACCGCACGAGAATCATCACCATGTTAGCCGAGGA
This sequence comes from Orobanche coerulescens, assembly GCA_033398695.1. Taxonomy (NCBI): domain Eukaryota; kingdom Viridiplantae; phylum Streptophyta; class Magnoliopsida; order Lamiales; family Orobanchaceae; genus Orobanche; species Orobanche coerulescens. The sequence continues at coordinate 39,377,876 of CM065807.1, forward strand.
TGGCACCGAGCATTCCTTCGCGGGGCGAAGGAGGGGAAATCAGAAATTTGTCATTAATGCCTTGAAGGCGATGAGTCTCCTGCGAAAGGGGTGTACTGTTTATTGGTGCTACGCCTTGAAGATGGAGAATGGTGGAGTCGAGTTTTCATCGATTCCAGTCGTTAGTGAGTTTCCGGATGTTTTTCCTGACGAGTTACCGGGATTGCCACCGGATCGTGAGGTTGAGTTTGCTATAGAGTTAGAGCCGGGCGCGGCTCCGATTTCGAAGGCGCCGTATCGCATGGCACCTTCAGAGATGGCAGAGTTGAAGAAGCAGTTGAGTGAGCTTCTTGAGTCGGGGTATGTTCGACCGAGTGCCTCGCCTTGGGGCGCACCGGTCCTGTTTGTGCGGAAGAAGGATGGTTCACTACGTTTGTGTATCGACTATCGCGAACTAAACAAGGTGACCATCAAGAACAAGTATCCTTTGCCGAGAATCGATGACTTGTTTGACCAGTTGCAGGGAGCTGCGGTATTCTCGAAGATTGATTTGAAATCGGGGTACTATCAGCTCCGGGTGAGAGAGTCCGACGCGCCGAAAACAGCTTTTCGGACGAGATACGGACATTACGAGTTTGTAGTTATGCCTTTCGGGTTAACTAATGCGCCGGCGGTGTTCATGCAATTGATGAGCAAAGTCTTTATCGAGTATTTGGATAAGTGTGTCGTCGTCTTCATTGACGATATTCTTATCTATTCGAGGAATGAGGAAGAGCATTCCCATCATCTGCGGATAGTGTTAGACATTTTGAGGACCGAGCAACTCTATGCGAAGTTCTCGAAATGTGAGTTCTGGCTGAAGGAAGTGATGTTTTTGGGTCACGTGATTTCATCCGATGGAGTCCGCGTGGATCCGCAGAAAATTGAGGCAGTGTTGGATTGGGCATCGCCCACAAATGTGAAGGAGGTCCGTAGTTTCTTGGGTTTGGTTGGCTACTACCGTAGGTTTGTCGAGGGTTTCTCAAAACTAGCTCGGCCACTTACACAGTTGCTCCAGAAATCCGAGAAGTTCGTCTGGACCAATGAGAGGCAGTCGAGTTTTGAGGAACTGAAGAAGTGTTTGACTTCAGCTCCGGTTTTGGCGTTGCCATGTGGCAACGAGGGATTCGCCGTGTATAGCGATGCTTTGGGTCAGGGTCTTGGGTGCGTATTGATGCAGCACGGCAAGACCATTGCCTATGCATCGAGACAGTTGAGGCCGTATGAGCTTAACTACCCTACTCACGATTTGGAGTTAGCGGCGGTTGTCTTTGCACTCAAGATTTGGCGTCACTATCTTTTCGGCTCTGCATGTCAGATTTTTACCGATCATAAAAGTCTGAAATACATATTTACTCAGCGGGAGTTGAATATGAGACAGAGGAGGTGGTTAGAGCTTATTAAGGATTACGACCTCGAAATCCTTTATCATCCGGGCAAGGCGAACGTCGTGGCCGACGCCTTGAGTCGGAAACCGATTGCGTTGCGAACGCTTGAGGTCCTTACGCCTCAGTCGGAGCTTCGGCGGGCTTTGATCGGGTTAGATGTTGAGGTTTGGTTGCCTGGAGCTGTCGGGCAACTTTGTGCTTTAGAGATTTCGTCGTCTTTGATCGATGAAATTAAGCTGAAGAAATTAGAGGATTCGATGATTACTCAAATCCGAGAGAACATTCTTAAGGGAAAGTCTCCTGGGTTTGTGATTCACGGGGATGGTGTTTGGAGATTCCAGAGTCGGCTTTGTGTGCCGAACGATCCAGAGTTGCGACAGAGTATTTTGCGTGAGGCCCATTCCACACCCTATTCCGTTCATCCTGGTTCGAGTAAGATGTACAAGGACCTGAGAAGGAATTTCTGGTGGAATGATATGAAGGAGGAGGTCGCGCAGTTTGTAGCAAGATGTTTGACTTGTCAGCAGGTCAAAATCGAGCATCAGCGACCGGCTGGGTTATTGCAGTCACTTCCCATTCCGGAATGGAAATGGGAAGATATATCGATGGATTTTGTTACGAGTTTGCCAAGATCGAGGTCGGGCATGAATATGGTATGGGTGGTTGTTGATCGTCTGACCAAGTCGGCACATTTTCTGGGCATCAAGGACACTTGGGGCCCGGAGAAATTGGCTCGTGTGTTTATCGCGCAGATTGTGAGACTTCACGGTACTCCGAAGTCTATTGTTTCGGATCGTGATGGCCGTTTTGTGTCGCACTTTTGGCAGGCGGTGCATAAGGCGTTAGGTACCCATTTACATTTGAGTACCTCTTTTCATCCCCAGTCAGATGGACAGTCGGAACGCACTATCCAGACATTCGAGGACATGTTGCATGCTTGTGCCCTCGATTGGAGTAGCGACTGGGAGGAGCATTTGCCATTGATCGAATTCACGTACAACAATAGTTGGCACGCGTCGATTCGGATGGCACCGTATGAGGCACTTTATGGGCGACGATGTCGATCGCCGATTTGTTGGAATGAGGCGTCCGATTTGGTTGGGACCGAACCGGATGTCGTTTTAGAGACGAGACGGAAGATAGAATTAATTCGAGAACGGATGTTGACTGCCCAGAGTCGACAGAAGTCATATGCCGATGTCCGTCGTCGACCTTTAGAATTCGAGGTGGGAGACCACGTTTCTTTGAAGGTGTCGCCGACGAGAGGAGTTTTCCGTTTCGGGAAGAAGGGAAGTTGAGTCCGAGATTTATTGGACCCTTCGAGATTCTCGGCGAGTGGGTGGGTTAGCATACCGTTTGGTGTTACCCCGGCCCCGAGTCATGTTCATAGCGTTTTCATGTTTCCCGGTGAGGAAATATGTCCGGATCCTAGTCACATCATCGACTATGGGGAGATTGACGTTGCGAGATATTACTTTTGAGGAGCGTCCTTTGAAGATTTTAGAGCATCGGGAGAAAGCGGCGAGGCATAAGACCATCCCTTTGGTCAAGGTGCGGTGGTCGAGACACGATGTCGAGGAGGCAACTTGGGAAACCGAGGAGAGCATGCGTGCTAGGTACCCTGAGTTGTTTGTTTCTTAAGTTTCGGGACGAAACTTGTTTTTAGAGGGGTAGAATGTAATATCCGCATTTTTCTTCCCCTTGTATTTTTCTTTTTCGGCGTATTTTCCCGATAGTAGTGACCCTCGTGTATCTTTCAGTGTATCTTTTCTATTATCTATGGATTTTATCCCCGTTATTGTTGTGCGGAACTGCCGTTTCGGGGTTGCCGTGGATCCATTCTATGTTATGATGCCCGTTGAGATGTTCTGTTGGATGTTTCGTCCACCTTCCGGTGTTTTGAACCGTTCATATTTCATACCTAGCGCACGCTATTTTTTCTGCATAGCGCACGCTAGGGGTCCCTTAGTAGCGCACGCTACGTTTGTTTAAATAGCGCGCTAGCGGTAGCCACCGGGAGTGGCGGTGCTGTTTTCGGCCCTCTTTGGACTAGCGTATTAGCGTCGCTACGTATACTAGCGCACGCTAATGTCGAGAGGCTAGCGCACGCCGATGATGCCGTGGCGTGCGCTAGCGTGAGTGTCGATCTTGGGCGGTTTACTCCGAACCCGGTCGAGTTCCGATTAGCGCACGCTACGCTTGTATGGTAGCGCACGCTAACGGATCAGGTGGGTTCTGGACAGTTTGTCACTGGACTCGACTGATGTCCAGGTAGCGCACGCTATTGGTCGATAGCGCGCGCTAACGAGAGGTTATTAGCGCACGCTACATTTCGAGTAGCGCACGCCAACGGCCAAAAATCTGGCCACTGGACTGGGACGCTAACGGTAGGGATTGGAATTTTATCCCGTTAGCGCACGCTAACCTTGAGGTTTTAGCGTGCGCTAACACTCCCTGGCTATATAAACCAGGGAGTTGACCGAGATAATCATAATTTCTCATTTCTTCCTCTCTCCGCGGCGAAGGCGATTCCAAGGCGATTTTCTTGGCGATTTCTTCCTCCAATCATCTCATCCAACATCTTTCTTGAGTTCTTGGAGTATTATAACAACATCAACACGAATCTTTCATCCTAATCCAAGGTAAATCTCTTAGAACCCTACTTTTCGATAAATTGGGGGTTTTGGGATTTTCTACCGATCCGTTCCGTTTTTTTGATGGATTCATGATGAATATGATTAATATTGTTGGTATTCTTAGTTTCCCTATGGATTCATGGTATATTTCGTGATTTTTACGGAATCGAGAGGGTTTGGTTGTGGTCCGCCCTCGTTGTTGTTTATACATGAATCGTAGGCGGGTTTTCGGGTGTATTCCAATTCCGTATTCATTTAGAAATGGTTGTGATTGTATTCTTCGAATCGTTAGGTTCGGTTTCATTGGTTCCTAGAGTTCGTCGGTGACTTTCCTTTCCGTTCTTCGCGTCGTCAATAATTCAAGGCAAGTACTTTTGGGAACCTTTATGCTTAACGTGGAATGGTAATGTATTTTGTGTGTGATTTGCTCACCTCGTGTTGGTCCGACGGGATAAAGGAGGGAATCCAAAGGTTTGCGTCCCGGATTCATGAGTTTGTTTAGCTAGCCAGTGCGGGAGGGTCCTTAGAGGCCTCGTGCGGGAATTTATGATATGACTCTGTTCCCAGGGCGATGCATGTGCGTGTTTTGTTTTATAATATAGCCAGTGCGGGAGGGTCCTTAGAGGCCTCATGCGGGAATTTATGATATGACTCTGTTTCCAAGGCAAATTGTTTGACTGTTTATTTCCGGAAAAGGACATGTCTAGTTTTGGTTTTTGAAATGATATTGGTGCATGTACTATGAAATGTGTAAGCGATTGGTTTGCCTTGATTACTTGTACTAGCATAATTGCTAACCCCTTTGGGGGACCCGTTTTGGGGAAATTCTTGTTATGGATTTTAGGTTATGATCATCCGGACGAGCGACGGCCCAGGACGAGACGAGGATCTTGGCCGTGGTCGTTGACATGTGCACTTGGGTTTACTTATTTCTTTTGTCCACTTCGATTTGGTTGTTTTCTATATTTATAAACTGATAGACTGTACTCGCGAGTACTTAGGCTTTTCAATTCAAACCCCGTGTTGTATTATTTTAAATTGCTACATTGTCGATGGTTGCTCATTTCGTCGGTTGCTTCGGGTGTATTTTTTTCACATGATGTATTATTTGATTGTGTATCCCCGCTAACCGAGGTGGTTAGTCGAGGGGTACCCACTTGTTGTAGCCTGATGGGTCCCATGTAGGGGTCCACAGCGCTGTAACATACTCCGAATATCTTGGGGTGTTACAATATATATATATATATATATTATCCCTTGTTTTTTTCTCTCACCTTCCCATGTTATTTCATCTCTCTCACTTTCTCACTTTTCTCTCTCCCTCACGTTATCACCCTCTCTCTCCAGCCCTCTCGTCATCTCTCTCTCTCTCTCGTCATCTCTATCTCTCGTCCTCCCTCTCCCTCTCGTTCTCTCTCTTCTCTATAGCTCTCTCGTCTACTCTCTCTCTCATTTTTTTCCGACGAGATAGAGCTTGGATGGCAGCCGGCTTCTTTCCGGCGACGGACTGGAGTTGACGACCGGAGTTAGAGGGGCTGACATCTCCGGCAACGACTGAAGCTCGACGGCGGCGTGGTGGCTCGTGACTGGAGATGTTCCGGCCTTTTTCTGGCGAGACGAAGCTCAGGCACCGCGCTCTTCATGGTCTCCGGCCATGGACGTGGCTCCATAGATTCCAGCGACCAGAGATGGTTTCTGACCGGAATGGACGGCAGAACGGAGGCGCGGCAAACTTCTGGCGAGGAGTTGCAGGCGGAGATGGTGAAAACCGGCCATGGTCGGGATCGGGCTGGAGTTGGACGAGGTCCGGCGGGTCAGTTTTTCCGGCGGCCGAGTTCCAGTAGGAGTTGCTTTTCTGACCGGATTCCGGCGAAGGTTGCCCGGCCGATCGGCTTCTTCTAGTTAGTTTGTGTGTGTGTGTGTGTGCAGGTATATATATATATATATATATATATATATATATATATTGTGTGCAGTGTACGTTATATATATCTATTGTGTGCAAGTGTGTGTTATATAAATATATATTGTGTAAAGTGTGTTGTGTGTGTGTGTGTATATATATATATATATAATGTGCACAGTGGGTGCGTGTGTTGAGTGTATAAATATATATTTATTGTGTACTGTGTTATATATATTGTGTGTGTACTGTATGTATATTATATATATATATATACGGGTAAATACGAGTATAGTATGTGTTCGTATTGGAATCGGAGTTATTTATTATGTTGTTTTCTGTCGATATCGTGTTATCGAATAAATTTTATTTCATTCAAGGTTGTTCGAGTGCTTGTGATTGTCGGAGGACGCCGTTGATCGATTCGTGGTAGGACGTTGATCGTGGAAAGACTTTCTCGCCTTCGGTTCGAGGCAAGTTTTATACTTGTACTAGTCAATGAGATTAATGTTATCATATATGTGTATGAATGTGTGTATCATTTCGAGACTTGGTCTCTTCATGTTTTTGTTGATATCAAGGGATTGTTTGATACGATACCCTTCGGAAAATTATGCCAAATATTATTGTTGTTCGTAGATGGCCGATTTAAGGCATTGCGATACTTGTTGGTAATATATTTGTCGATAGCCGATTCGCGGTATCGACATATCGATTGTTAATGTTGATTGATGTTCCCTTGAGATATTATTGTCGATAGCCGGTTCGCAGCATCGACGTATCGATTATTATTGTTGATTGATATTCCATCAAGATATTGTTGTGAATCGTCGTCATTGATATCAGTATTTTTTCTATTGATGTCGTATTGGCCGATTGAAGGTATTGACGTAATCGATTATCATCTTCGTTATCGGTAATCGATTAAATATACCGAGACATCCGTTGTATAATTGTTATCGGTTAACCGTTCTAAAGGTAATCGATGTATTGAATTGGGATTATCAAAGATAATTCCCATCCGTTGTATCGTTGTTATCGATTGGCCGTTCTACGGTAATGAAAGTATTGAATTGGAACTGTCGAGGATAGTTCCCATCCGTTGAATTATTATTCTCGTGTTGGCCGACTCAAGGCAGCACACTATTATTCTTGTGAACTCGATAATTTTGTGATCGTTGAAGGTTGAGGATTTCCCGGATTATTGTGTTATTGTTGTTCGTGTTAATCGGTCCTTAGGGATTTTGATCCCAGGATGGTTGTTTTGAATATTGTTGGTTGTGTCGATCTTTCATTATTCGTGTGTTATTGTTCACTTGGTGAGTCGTATGATCCGTATTGGATGTGTTATCCTTTGAGTTTTGTTGTCATGTTGCATCGTGACATATCTGGAATCATATATGCGTGCCGATTGGTTATTGTGTAGGATTTTTAGCCAGGCACACGATGGTCATGCGTGGATGTTTCCGCATTGGACCGTGCACACGAGACATAGTTCGTGAGGCTAATTAGGTATATTGTCCCATGTATATTCTGGATTCCGTATACGGGGTGGACATGTGCACGGACACATTTCTGGATCGGGCGTAATGTGATATCCCTCTTGAGCCTTATTGTTTGGTCGTTCATAGTCCATGTTGTATTGGATATGTCCGACGATTTGCGACTAGTTGTTCATACGCCGAGGGGTATGTCCGATAGTCAGGTTTGTTTCTTTGAGATCCGTAGTGTGATGATATACAGCTTCGGGTTGTTCGGTTTTCAGGCCATCGTGATGATTTACAGCTTCGGGCTGTTCGGCTTTCAGGCCATCGTGATATTTTGGCAGCTTCGGCTGAGGGGCTTTCAGGCCATTTTGATGTATTTCCGTTGGAGCCTTCGGGCATTGTGATTCGTATTTATTTCAGCGTTGGTTTGGTTTACCGTCGGGTAATGTATTGTTGTGTTCTATATTGATGATTCGCCGTTGGGCACTTATGTTCTAACCTATTGAGCAGGTATTGATCGTATGCCGTGTGTTGTGTCGAGATTTATAAGTCTCAATAGGCGATCGCCTTAGAGACCGGGCGACCGAGCCAGAGCCCAGCAGCCAAGGCAGATTGGCCGACCGAAGGTCCCAGGACAAGTCCCGGTGCCGAGCGATCGACACCTTAGGCGATCGTCTCTCGGTACTTGGCGATCGACTCCTGGTGACCGACCGAATGGCGACCGCCTCATGTCACGCGAACCCATCACCCGTCCAGTCGGCAAAGGCCTAAGCTCGGGACAGAGCCCACGTGCAGATCCATAAAAGGCGCCGAAGCACATGGATTGTTGACCACAGCCTATCAGCATCTTGCCACCAACCGACTGGGACCGGCCGTGACAGCAACTCAGGATGCGTGCTGGCTCCTCATTGGACCGCCTGGTGTGCCACAGCGGACTTCAAAGCGATGCCCATGTGACATAAAGACGATCGCCCCTTATTATATTACATAAAAGGCGATCGCCCGTCAGTAAATAGAGCATCTCAGCTCCTATAAATAGAAGGCTGCCAGCACATGGAAATCTCTCGGTCTCTCTTTGATTCAGTCCACACCTTGGCCTTCTTATTCTTGGCTACATCTATCTCTCGGCCTTTCTTCTCTCTCAGCACCTCTTACACGAAAGACGGTTGGTAGAGACGAAACACGCAAAGCTTCGCTCAAGAGCAAGATAATTAGGATCTTTTACACTCATTGTAATCGCATTCTTACATTAACACTTGTATCCCCGAATATTTGTATTAATAATATCTCACGAGAGCATTCAAGCCTGGGCCTAACAAACCCGGCAAATCTTGTGTTATTTCCATTCCCTCGGATGTGCTCTCGCAATTTGCTGTTGCTCGACCATTCCAGCAATATTCATCTTCGGATAATATTTTGGTCAACAACAATTGGCGCTAGAAGAAGGGGATCTAACCCTCATTTTTATTCCTACCGTCTCGAAGAACACTCACTGTTCTCCGGGGCATATACCTGAAGAAACACTCACTGTTCTTCAGAGAAAGCTTTCAGAATTATGACTTCTGCCTCTGCATCGAAGAAATCCACTGGTCGATCCGCTAGACGCCTCATTCCGTCTCAATCCGAGCCACAGCCTATGGCGGAGGGTAGCCGCCGCGGTCCGAGACTCTCGATCCCGCCCCCGAGGGACGGCTAGCATCTCGCTCGATCAGTTCCAAACCGCGGAACAGATCGAAGGAGCCCTTGCCATCCTACGGGAGCGACGGAGAGCTTTCGACGCGCCGCCCGCTCTAACCCCCTCGGTCATCCGCCGCATGACCAAACGGAAGTTCAAGGCGTTACTGACCGAGCGATCGCCAGAAGGCTCCCATTCGCAAGAAGAGGTGCTCGCAAGCCGGGGCACCCCTATTTTCAGCCGCCTAGGCAGCGACCCGTCATGGCGACCAGGGCAGTCCGGCCCCAGCCACGAGACGACGGAGCCCAAGTCCATCACTAGGAGTTCGGCGTATCCGACTCCCAGAAGGCTGGCCATCCATCTGGATCCTCCTTTCCAAAGAACCGAGGTCGGCAACAGCGGAGTCAGTAGAGCGGTACACGATCGCCTCGGCTCCCGCTCCGAAAGCCAAGCCACGAGCGACCAAGCTACAGCGATGGCCGCGATGCAACGCCAGCTCGACGACATGAAGGCGCTCCTGGAATCTGGGGCAGGCGCCAAAAGAAAGATCGTCGGGCCGAGCGAGCCACTCGCGGTCGACATCGAGCTCGCCCCCATGCAGCTTAAGATTGCTCCTCCGCAAACATCTCTGTACGAGGGAAGATCGGACCCCGAAACTCACCTGAGCAAGTTCCGGATCTACATGACCGGGTGTGGGGCATCAGACGCGACCAGGTGCCGAATGTTCCCACTGACGCTGGACGACCTTGCCCACAGGTGGTATACCTCATTGCCGACACGATCCATCAATTCCTTTGATCAACTGGCGAACAGCTTCACAGCTTACTTCGCCGCCAAGGTCGCTCGGCCGGAAGGTCCGCATCGCATGATGCATATCAGGCAGGGGGACGAAGAGTCCGATGCAGACTACATCGACCGGGTAGACGAGATAATCCTCAACGGCGCACCCGTAAGCGATGAGATCGCCCTCTACTCGGTCCTAGGGGGATTCCATGGTCTTTCGCCTATGTTCAGGCATCTTACGAAGGACCATCCCCCGACCTACGTGATCTTCTGCGCTAAAGCCGCAGACTTTCTGGCCAGGCAAAGGTTTCTTCTTAGCCTATGAGCAGCGCAATCGGCGCCCGAACGACGATCTCCAGTCTTCCAGCCCGATCGCCGATATCAAGCTACATCACCACAACTGGAGGACTCGCTCGCCATCTATAGTTCATCATCTAACATTTTGGACTAAGGCACGAGATCGCCTCCCCCACACAACGTACACCGTCGAAGGTTGGCATTTGACATGACGATCTGAGGTGGAAGAGTGCAGCCATGGTCCTGGTGGTCGATGGAACCGACTGCTTAGGCCATGCAAGGTTCCTTTGGGCTGAGATCGCTCGCCCTTCGTTTAAATACGAGGCGGGCGTAGTCGAAAGACCCTCCAAGTGAATCAGTGGACACGATCGCCGGCCCTCGAAGGTCCGTCATTTAACATGGTGGATCCTTCACGGACAATGCGATGCATCACTACCCCCGTCTTAACGTATACCGTCGAGGATTACCATCTAACATGACGATCCGAGATAGAAAAGAGCTAACAAGCCACGGACGTGGAGTCGAATAATCCGACGACGCCCCGTGCAAGGACTTCTCCAGACCAAGACCGCACGCCTTTCGTTTAAATACGAGGCGAGGCGCAGCCTAACGGAGGACCCTCACAATAAAATGAGTCATGAGACAGACAATGTCGCTCGTGCACAAGACATGGTCATGGAGTTGGTTCATTGAAATCCGCGACTGTGCATGGTTCCTCAACGACGAAACTATCAAGTTTCTAAGAGGGATCGGCAAAATTGTTTATTGCAGGTACAAGACCAAAGATAGCTAGCCAATCGACCAGATCGCCCAAATCCGAGACCAAAGTCCGCTCATCGGATCGCCCGTCTCCATCCTACACGATCGCCAGCAAGAACCACCTCGCCCCATGTCTTCAACATCGGAGCAAGCTGGGGGGTAATTGTTGTGGCCAGATTTATACGTCTCAACAGGCGATAACCTCAGAGAACGGGCGACCGAGCCAGAGCCCAGCAGCCAAGGCAGATTGGCCGATCGAAGGTCATAGGACAAGTCCCGGTGCCGAGCGATCGACACCTTAGGCGATCGTCTCTCGGTACTTGGCGATCGACTCCTGGTGACCGACCGAATGGCGACCGCCTCATGCCACGCGAAGCCATCACCCGTCTAGTCGGCAAAGGCCTAAGCTCGGGACAGAGCCCACGTGCAGATCCAGAAAAGGCGCCGCAGCACATGGATCGTTGACCACAGCCTGTCAGCATCTTCCCACCAACCGACAGACCCGCCGAAAGTTGTACAGTGGGACCGCCCGTGACAGCAACTCAGGACGCGTGCTGGCTCCTTATTGGACTGCACAGCTGGCTTCCGGCAGCAGCCGCGGACTTCAAGGCAGACAGCCCATGTGACATAAAGACGATCGCCCCTTATTATATTACATAAAAGGCTATTGCCCGTCAGTAAACAGAGCATCTCAGCTCCTATAAATAGAAGTCTCTCGGCCTTTCTTCTCTCTTAGCACCTCTTACACGAAAGACGGTCGGCAGAGATGAAACACGCAGAGCTTCGCTCAAGAGCAAGATAATTAGGATCTTTTACACTAATTGTAATCGCATTCTTACATTAATACTTGTATCCCCGAATATTTGTATTAATAATATATCGCGAGAGCATTCAAGCCTGGGCCTAACAAACCCGGCAAATCTTGTGTTATTTCCATTCCCTCGGACGTGCTCTCGCAATTTTCTGTTGCTCGACCATTCCAGCAATATTCATCTTCGGATAATATTTTGGGCAACAACACCGTGGGCATAGTGTTTCACGAATGCTCGATTCTTACTTTGGTTTGTGAGCATCTCGTACTACCATTGTTGTACTGTTCATTCTACCTTTGGATGCATATCATGTTGTACATATATTTGATATTCATTATCTGGATGACTGACCCCGTGGGGGTGGAACATGTTTTCATGCTTTAGGTGCTTGCGAGGAGAGAGTTGAGACACAGGGGCATGACGATGGTGACGAGGCATTCGAGCGGTACTAGTCCGAGATGATTTTGGTGTTCATGTCGGTCAGACAGTTTGGAGTACTCCAGTTTTGTTCAGTCGTTGTCGTTTTGTATTATCCGAGCAAGGCTCGTGGATGTTGTTGTATTTTATTTTGGCCATGTAGGCCCATCCTTGTCGTTGAAATTCCATATTGGAATAGTATGTCGAGCATCATAGTAGGATCTGTGATTCCTATTTTGGTCAGTTTGTTGTGTTTTAGTCGTGTTCGCCTGGTGGATCACCTGGTGTGGGGTCCACGGCACTATAATAACCCAAAGGGATTTGGGGGTGTTACAGAAAATGGTATCAGAGCATTGGGTTTTGAGATACCCTGATATGTGAGTTATGTAGCTTTACCGACGCGGTAGTAGTGGGGCTGTCAGGTTATGACAACCTGGGTAGTCGGGTTTTGTGAGTCGTGATAGTTGGATTACTGTATGAGTCATTCTTTCATCGAGTCGTCGTCAGTGAAGACTAGTATCGCAAGACCTCGAAGCTTCGTATGACCTGTGTAAGGACTCGATTCACTTTATATTCATACATTCATTATGTCATTGATTATACATGTTTTGTTGAGACCTGTATGTTACATTTGTTTTACGATTCATTCATGGTTATTTGTTTTGGAGCGTGTGGGCTCCGTGTTGGCTTTAATTAGCATGTTTGGGGTGATTATTTATCTGTTGAGTATGTATACTCGTGTTTTGCGTTGACCTAGCATTCTGGCCGTTGAGGCATATTTGAGTTGTGGTCATGATTGAACGTTATTCTTTCAGTCTGGAAAGAGGACGTGACAGAGGGGGTAGAGGCCGCAGAATGAGCCAAAACCCGAAACCTCATACCAATACTTTGGTAGCTGACGAATCATTTTCGGAGTCGTGCTCGATAACCCACCGATCTTGATTGTGTTTGGATCGAGTTCAAGACTCTCATGTTAGAGAGGTATTATCCGGCTCCACTTCGTGAAGCCAAGTTGTCGGAGGTTTTGAACCCCGAATCTGTCGAGGACGAGGGTGTTATTGTTATTGCTGAAAAGTTTCAAGGACTTCTTCAGTTTACTTCATCTGTTATCCATACTGAGGCGGATAAGATCTAGTATTTTAGTAAGAGGTTGAACCCGCGGTTGAGGATGCAGCTGTTCAATCACAATTGTAACTCACTTGGCGAATTCATCGAGAAGGCTCTTGGAGCAAAGATTTCGATCAAGGAGCTTGCTCGGAAGAACCCTTCAGTTTCTTCTGGTGAGAGGACTAGGATGCCGGTTCATTCATAGGGACATCAGGCTACGACGTCCCAAAGGTCACTTTATTGTCGTCTTCGTGCTGGGAAAACATCTTCTTCTCAGACGACGAGTTCGACCGTTGTTTGCTTTAACTGTGATACCTTAGGACATCGCAGTACTCGATTTTCGATGAAATCTATTGTTTGTTTTCTGTGTCGGAGGCAGGGACACCTTCAGAAATACTGCAGGAGTTCTAGTGCCAGTAGATCTCGAGAGAGCTCACGGGCCTCGAGAGATTTTGTCACTTCAGTCCGTACTTCATCCAAGGGGTCAAATCGGGCTTCGGGAGCTAGAGGTATGGACACTCGAGGGGGAGTAGCGAGTTCAGATTTGGGTCTTCCTCGAGTCGATGAGATCGAGGAGCTCGATGATTTGGAGGATGTTGATTCCGGGTATATTTGAGATGTAATCTTGATTTGTATTTTCCTTATCTTTCGGATTGATGTTTGACTCGGTCTGTATTTTAGTATTGTGGTTGCAAACCATTTATGGTTGATCTATTTGTAATGATTGTATCTGAGAATCTGGACACTTGAGTCATTTGATGTGATTTTCTTTCCTTTTGGTCCTATACCCGAGATTTTTGTGATGATCTGGGTAATCATTCATTGTGATTCGAGACGTCAAGTCGTGAGGACTTGGGCGTGCGGTTGATATGGTCCCGAGGACTATTTGTGCGTTGTTATTTTCTTTGCATGGCGCGAGTCAGTGTTTGCATGGGCGTCGATGCTGACGAGAACGGGGAAGTGTACACCGATGGTTGTAGGCATGTACAATGAGCGGCTCCCTCAGGACGTGTACGTCGGTGTTCGAGTCATGCGGTTAGTATGACTTCCTGGCTGGTCTCTAGCAGAAGAGTCATGATTCTGCTAATCTCGCACTTGGTTGAGTGTCTTTATCACTTGATTTTTTTCGCCTTGTTCAGGCAGAGGAGACGTGGGGACCCATGGGGTCGGCCCAGTTACTCAGGCGGAATTGCTTGTATTGAGGAGTATTCCTGGAGATGTTGTTTTCTTATCCTGATGAATAGTCCGTGCCTCGACTTGTGCACCCTGAGTTTCGGGGACGAAACTCTTTTGAAGGGGGGAGTATGTAATATCCGGGAGCAATTTTTTTTCGTGTTACTGTTGAGTTGTACGTATTCATTTGGAATTATACAAGTGTTGTTGTTTGGACCGATACAATATATATTATATTAGAATATTTCGGGATCGAAATATTTTTACTGGTCGTCGGTTTGGTTTCGTCGTTTGGTTGTTGCTTGGCGAGTTTAGAATTTTGGCTAAGTTTATAGCCATAGCGTACGCTACCTGTGTAGCATTACGTACGCTAATTTGTTGCGATTACGTACGTTACGCCCTGAGGTTTACGTACGTAATGCGTGGTAGGTGGTAGGAACCTTCCTCGTGGTCAACTTTCGGGGCGAGGGTATCTTTGGGGGATCATTTATATATATATATATATATATATATATATATATATATATATATATATTATCCCTTGATTTTTTCTCTCACCTTCCCATGTTATTTCATCTCTCTCACTTTCTCACTCTTCTCCCTCCCTCACGTTATCACCCTCTCTCTCCATCCCTCTCGTCATATCTCTCTCTCTCCTCATCTCTCTCTCTCTCGTCCTCTCTCTCTTCTCTCCAATTCTCTCGTCTTCTCTCTCTCTCCTTTTTTTCCGACGAGGTAGAGCTTGGATGGCAACCGGCTTCTTTCCGGCGACGGACTGGAGTTGACGACCGGATTTAGAGGGGCTGACATCTCCGGCGACGACTGAAGCTCGATGGCGGCGAGACGAAGCTCAGGCGCTGGCTCTCTTCATGGTCTACGGCCATGGACGTGGCTCCATAGATTCCAGCGACCGGAGAGGATTTCTGACCGGAACGGACAGCGGAACGGAGGCGCGGCAAACTTCCGGCGAGGAGTTGCAGGCGGAGATGGTAAAAACCGGCCATGGTCGGGATCGGGCTGGAGTTGGACGAGGTCCGGCGGGTCAGTTTTTCCGGCGGCCGAGTTCCAGTAGGAGTTGCTTTTCTGATCGGAATCCGGCGAAGGTTGCCCGGCCGATCGGATTCTTAGTTTGTGTGTGTGTGTGTGCAGGTATATATATATATATATATATATATATTGTGTGCAAGTGTGTGTTATATAAATATATATATTGTGTAAAGTGTGTTGTGTTTATATATATATATAATGTGCACAGTGGGTGGGTGTGTTGAGTGTATAAATATATATTTATTGTGTACTGTGTTATATATATTGTGTGTGTTTCGTATGGGTGTGTGTACTGTATGTATATTTTATATATATATATATATATATATATATATATATATATATACGGATAAATACGAGTATAGTATGTGTTCGTATTGGAATCGGAGTTATCTATTATGTTGTTTTCGATCGATATCGTGTTATCGAATGAATTGTATTTCATTCAAGGTTGTTCGAGTGCTTGTGATTGTCGGAGGACGCCGTTGATCGATTCGTGGTAGGACGTTGATCGTGGAAGGACTTTCTCGCCTTCGGTTCGAGGCAAGTTTTATACTTGTACTAGTCAATGAGATTAAAGTTATCATATATGTCTATGAATGTGTGTATCATTTCGAGACTTGGTCTCTTCATGATTTTGTTGATATCAAGGGATTGTTTGATATGATACCCTTTGGCAATTTATGCCAAATATTATTGTTGTTCGTAAATGGCCGATTTAAGGCATTGCGATATTTGTTGGGAATATATTTGTCGATAGGCGATTCGCGGTATCGACATATCGATTGTTATTGTTGATTGATGTTCCCTTGAGATATTGTTGTCGATAGCCGGTTCGCGGCATCGACATATCGATTGTTATTGTTGTTTGATATTCCATCAAGATATTGTTGTGAATCGTCGTCATTGATATCAGTATTTTTTCTATTGATGTCGTATTGGCCGATTGAAGGTATTGACGTATTCGATTATCATCTTCGTTATCGGTAACCGATTAAAGGTGCCGAGACATCCGTTGTATAATTGTTATCGGTTAACCGTTCTAAAGGTAATCGATGTATTGAATTGGGATTATCAAAGATAATTCCCATCTGTTGTATCGTTGTTATCGATTGGCCGTTCTACGGTAATCGGAGTATTGAATTGGGACTGTCGAGGATAGTTCCCATCCGTTGAATTATTATTGTCGTGTTGGCCGAGTCAAGGCAGCACACTATTATTCTTGTGAACTCAATAATTTTGTGATCGTTGAAGGTTTAGTATTTCCCGAAATGTTGTGTTGGATTGTTGTTCGTGTTAATCGGTCCTTAGGGATTTTGATCCCAGGATGGTTGTTTTGAATATTGTTGGTCGTGTCGATCTTTCATTATTCGTGTGTCATCGTTCACTTGGTGAGTCGTATGATCCGTATTGGATGTGTTATCCTTTGAGTTTCGTTGTCATGTTGCATCGTGACATAACTGGAATCATATCTGCGTGTCGATTGGTTATTGTGTAGGATTTTTAGCCAGGCACACGATGGTCATGCGTGGATGTTTTCGCATTGGACCATGCACACAAGACGTAGATCGTGAGGCTAATTAGGTACATTGTCCCACGTATATTCTGGATTCCGTATACGGGGTGGACATGTGCACGGACACATTTCCAGATCGGGCGTAATGTGATGTCCCTCTTGAGCCTTATTGTTTGGTCGTTCATAGTCCATGTTGTATTGGATATGTCCGACGATTTGCGACTGGTTGTTCATACGCCGAGGGGTATGTCCGGCAGTCAGGTTTGTTTCTTTGAGAAGTGTGATGATATACAGCTTCGGGCTGTTCGGTTTTCAGGCTATCGTGATGATTTACAGCTTCGGGCTGTTCGGCTTTCAGGCCATCGTGATATTTTGGCAGCTTCGGCTGAGGGGCTTTCAGGCCATTTTGATGTATTTCCGTTGGAGCCTTCGGGCATTGTGATTCGTATTTATTTCAGCGTTGGTTTGGTTTATCGGGTAATGTATTGTTGTGTTCTATATTGATGATTCGCCGTTGGGCACTTATGTTCTAACCTATTGAGCAGGTATTGATCGTATGCCATGGGCATAGTGTTTCATGAATGCTCGATTCTTACTTTGGTTTGTGAGAATCTCGTACTACCATTGTTGTACTGTTCATTCTGCCTTTGGATGCATATCATGTTGTACATGTATTTGATATTCATTATCTGGATGACTAACCCCGTGTGGGCGGAACATGTTTTCATGTTTTAGGTGCTTGCAAGGAGAGAGTTGAGACACAGGGGCATGACGATGGCGACGAAGCATTCGAGCGATACTAGTCCGAGATGATTTTGGTGTTCATGTCGGTCAGACAGTTTGGAGTACTCCAGTTTTGTTCAGTCGTTGTCATTTTATATTATCCGAGCAAGGCTCATGCATGTTGTTGTATTTTATTTTGGCCATGTAGGCCCATCCTTGTCGTTGAAATTCCATATCGGAATAGTATGTTGAGCATCATAGTAGGGTCTGTGATTCCTATTTTGGTCAGTTTGTTGTATTTTAGTCGTGTTCGCCTGGTGGATCACCTGGTGTGGGGTCCACGGCACTGTAATAACCCAAAGGGATTTGGGGGCGTTACACCAACAGCATAAGTTAATGCTTAGTTTTGCTCCGGATTATGATCATTTGCCTCTTATATCAAAAGTTGAGGTGTTTGACTATGCCTTGCAAAATACCAAAGGAAATGACCTTTCAAGGGTAGGGATCATTCAGCAAGTGACTGCTTGTCCTTTCATTGTGATAAATGCTTATGTTTGCTTTTGGGAAAATGCTAGGTGTTGTGGTTAAAGAGTCGCACTTCGGAGGTCCAGTTGGACAGGAGGACCAACTATACAAGAAGTTTGGCTGTTATGAGTATGGTAATGGATCTTTACTTAAAATAATTCTTGTTGAGCAACGATATTAAGAATATAAAAAAAAAGTCGAGTTATTGCTTGTCTAGCTTTATATCTGTTCAAAAAATGACCCATTTGTTAGTATTATTTATTTATATGCTCGATCTTTTTAGTTTTTTATTTGGAAGTTCATATATTGCTTTAAAGAATGATTTTTCCTCACTTTCCTATTTTCATATTTGTTCCTGTTATTGACTTGTATGCGCGTTTTTATAGTTTATTATTTTCGAAGTTCCTCCTGCACTGCTGTAAAGAATCAAGGTATCCAAATTTAGAAAACTCTTAAGAGTGGGGTTATTACCTGCCTAGCTTTATATTTGTTCAAAAATGACTTGCTGCTGTTATTACCTGCTCGATTTTTTTTAGTTTTATTTGTAAGTTCCTATATTGTTGTAAAGAGTCGAAGGTTTAATTCTGTGTTTCAAGCTGTCAAAGGTTTAATTGCTTTTAAGTCAGTGTTTTGCCTTCCTAGCTTTATATTTGTTCAAAAATGATGTCCGAGTCCCAAAACAAACAAGATTTGACCAAGTTCTTCTGTAAATATATATATATATCCATTTTTATTCTCTATATTTTCACTCAATTTTTCTTGCACACCCGCGACACATTGTAATGCCGGTCATGGTCCATATACAATTTTGCAGGAGTATGAAAATTTGGAGCTCAAGGTCTCTTTTCGTCATGTGCCTTATTTGAAACAATATTTGGTGGACTACAAAATCATGAAAGATAGATTCATTAGAGGCTATATATCGGTGGCCCTTCCGTGCTCCACAAAGGGTCTTTAAGCATAAGGGATGATCTCATTGAAAGATTGAAGTTGTCCTATCTGAGTGACAGAATCACACTTAATACTTTCATATCCCGACAAAGAGATATTTTTCTCCGTCAGGTTAATAGTATTATAATATTATATTCTGTTTTGTGGGATCTCTAAATCTTCTTTTGATTCTGAGCATCACATGTGAACGAAATGGTAAATTGAATAATAACTAGTCTAGTATAAAAATGTTATAAATTAAATTAAGTTCCTCACCTTGTATAATGTGTATTTGTCATTCTGTTACTTTTGCTGAAAAGGTCATTGGGTTTTTTTGTTATCATGATTTCTCGTTTCCATTCTTTCTCTTGTCTGTTCAGTTCATGTAGCTGTCTTGGAGGGGTAGCAGGTAATCCAGTTGCTTTTAGGCCCCCTGATTCCCTGATAAGGCCCCTCATGTTTAGATAATAATTGTTATATATACCTTAAGTTGTTATTCCATGATACTCCTTTGAGGCATTTATGAAACGTGAAATTGTATGGCAGAGTTGTAAATAGAAGAATTAGAAAGGCATTTCATTGTGAACGCGCCAACCTTTTCAGGTCGGTTACTTGCTTGGCCTGGGTGATTGACATCCAAGCAACCTCATGCTGCATCGTTACAGGTATATACATGAATGTCTATGATTTGTAATTGTGTGAGTGTTTGAATATATTTGGATAAGGTACTATCAACAGTGGGAAGATATTGCATATCGATTTTGGAGACTGCTTTGAAGCTTCAATGAACCGAGAGAAATTCCCGGAGAAGTTCAATGCGGAAGCTTCGTGATATTTATTGCCGGTAAGACAGTATTGCAAAATCTAGTGCTTGATGACCAGTGTTTTTGTGTATGTAGAAAACTCATTGCTCTGATGGGACATATTTAGATTTGTATCTGTTGTCCTTCCTCCTGGAAATGAAGACCTCAAAGGTAATGAAGTTGAGACCATTATTAAATTCAAAAACTCATTATTAAATATTGCGTTTAATGCTTTAATTTTGCAGTAAACTATGATAATGCTATTTGTTTAATGAGTAAATGTTGATCACATGTTTTCAAATTTTTAACCACAATTTCTCAGATTGGTAGGCGAATTTTCAGGCAAAGACTTGAAACTGGAGATCGTGAAACTGATATGGAACAACGTCGGGTATGATATCAATTAATCATCTAAACATGATGTAGTACGACCTCTGAACATGGAGATATGGAGCATGACCCTTTTTTGGTTTCGATACGGGCATTTGAAGCTCATATACGTCTCAAATCTTGTGTTTGGTGAAACATCCAGTTTTTTGTTACCATGGAAACGTGTGTTGAAGGTTACTAATTCTCAGGTAATAATTATTGGTTAAACTATTATTGGCGCTTCTTGTTTCTCTTAAGTCTGAAGTAATCAAGTGAATGCTCTAAATTTACACTTCACAAACTAGTATAAGCATGTTCTTTTCGGACCTTCTTTTGTCTTTTAATGCCTTCTGTTTATCAGGTAGAGGTTGCTGTCCGAGATAATGCACAAAGGTTGTATGCGGTCAAGCTTGAATGAATTTCCCATGGTAAAGTATTCATATCAGTTATGTGTTAATGTGTTATGACAATCACAAACTTCGTGGTATATGATTTGTTAGTATCTGGGTGAAAATGCCATATTAATGTGGCTTAAATTGTTTCCCAGATGTCCATGTGAATGAGATGATCAGTCTTAGAGAAGCACAACTTCTTTATCTACTTTCGGATGAGGTATTGTCTTCAGTGAAGTTGTTATCAATATCTTTATGCATATCCCATATGGCCCACTGGGCACTAAAAAGACCGACCACTAAATGTTTGTTATATTCAGTAGTTTACATGTCATAGTGTCGGAAAGTCTCAGGAGTCGAGCAGCATGTTGCATTTTTCTATATTTGGTTACTAGCGTTTTGTTATCTTTTGTAGCTTGCTGAAGACATGTTCAGAGAGCATGCAAGAAATCTTGCTCAGCAAAATTTATCAGCAGCTCTCAGTGCATTGAAGTCCAGAACTAGAGCAGTGTATGGCCGATACTATATGCTTGAAATTATAAAGATGTGCAAGAGTTATTGGTTTTATTAAACTTTTCTTAGCACAAAAGATCTTCACAAAAAAGTAGTATGATAGGTTCTCAATATTTTCATGGTGATTCGGTTATGGGATGACCATGGCCCTACAGTTGAAGCATGTTTATTGATTGTTTTGTGGATGGGTTTCATTCTTGATTAACTATTGACTTTCGCTTTTTGTTAAACTGAGTTATAATAACATAAGTCAGTAGTTAATACAACACCTTTGCGAACGATCACCTAAGCCAAAACGACCACAATCTAGCTGGTTAGGCCTAATCTAAATCAGAGAATGGATTTTGGCTATGTTTGGTCTGATTAAACATTTCACTCTAGCGACAAATGTTCCGACATCATCTTGGCTACTCATATTTCGCCGGCTGTAAATCCATATTCCGGTAACTTAGTGATACCCTAAACCGCCCCACGTTTGTGACCCATGCTATACCTAATTCTGTCCGAAACTAACTCTTAGCGCTTCATACTTCTTGTTTACAATGTATACGATATATTATGTAGGCATGTCATGCTCGCATTGCTGCTACCAAAACACAACTCGGTCTGCCAGAACTCGAGCTTGGAGTTATTCGTGGCTCAGGAGGGAGCATGGTATTTATTAATGTTGATCAATTGTCAGTATACGATATACATAAAGCATATGTTTTATGAGTTTTTGCAGCTTAATACTTTTTGCAGCTTAATACTTTTTGTAGCTATACTTTTTGCAGCTTAATACGACTGAATCTTCCGGTTTTATGAGTTTTCTTTTTGTTTATGATGTTCAATTGACATGCAGCTAGTTATGTCTTTTGAGCTTGAAAATTAAGTGAACCATTTTAATGCATTTTGTTACATCAATTTTTTTTACTGGTGTTGGTAAACTAATTGTTACAATTTTGTTTTGCTTTGAAATTTATTGGTGAAGCAAATAGGAGAAAAAAATAAAAAATTGTAGTATGTGCAATAGGTGAATTTGGGGGTGGATATTTTTTTTTAGAAAAAAAAAACATTCTACAACGTTTTACATAAACGTTGTGAATACTCAAGGACAACGTTTTTTCAAACGTTGTGGAACTTATTAACAACCTTTTCAGAACGTTGTCAATAAACAAGGACAACGTTTAATTAAACGTTGTTGAAGTTAGTAACAACGTTTACCAAACATTGGTAAAGGTTTTTAACAAAAAACGGGATTGCTATTACAACAACGTTTCCGCAACGTTTAAAGAACATTGTCATAAATATGGACCTAAGACAACGTCGGATAATACAACGTTTTAACAAACGTTGTCAAACACCTATTACAACGTTTAAAAAACGTTGTGAAAGACCTTTTTTGTTGTAGTGGCCTCACGAACTACGTCTCGTGTACACGATCTAATGCGGAAACATCCACGCATGACCATCAACTGCCCAGCTAAAAATCCTACACATAACCAATCGGCACGCAGATATGACTCCAGAGATGTCACGATGCAACATGACAACGAAACTCAACGAATTACACTTTAATCAAAGAATCGAACAACTCACCGAAGTGACAACAAAGCTCAACGAGACCAACGGTAACAAGGGCGATAAGTTTGGGAATACAATCCCGCCATAAATGGTAACACGATAAAAAACATCACCAAATCATGAATCATAGATTCACAGAACATTTCATATACACAAAACGCATAATAATCACAAGAATTCAACCATCATTATAACCAAGTAAGATAACTTGCCTCAATTTCGTTGATGAATAATCCTTCTTTGAACGAACAAACGAACGGTATCTTCGTCTAACAATATTCACTTGAACAAGTGACCTTGAATGAAACGTGATTCATTCAACTACACATTCGTACGATAATGGTATTAATTCATAGAAATAATATTCGTAACTTTACTCGAATAGCTCAATTGTCCTATCGAACATTCTAATGCTCCAATTATGAATTATCATATATCAATTTTATTAGATTCGCCCACATATTCTAACCTTAATGCCCAACATTTGAAGTTAAGAACATTATCAATGTAATACTATGATGATTAAACATACTCTCAATCTATCAACACTTCCGATTAACGTTGGACATGCCAAGAGTTTGTGTTTAGTTACATTCTTCATCATCTTTCCAATGATTACGTTAAGCCAATCCAGAAATGAGGGGTCGTGGACTTACGAAGGTGTGAGAGGGATGGCGGAGGTCCGGTGATGGTAGTTGTTCGTGGTCGGGTCTGTCCATAGACCGGAGGGGGTGCTGGTAGGCGGCGGAAGAAGATGAGGGCTTGGATCAGGGAAGAAGAGGTCCAAGCTTAGGGTTTGCAAAAGTGGCGACGACCGATATAGGGTTAGAAAAAAAATCTAATTTTTCGATCGATTTATTTTTTTGGGAATTTCCAGAATTCTGGATGAATTTTTTTCTCGCTCTATTAGTAGAGTGCGTGCTGATAACGTGTTTTATGAGAAAGTAAAAGACTATAAATACGAGTCAATCAATTGTATTCATAACACTGATAGGGACCTTTATATAGGCATTATAATGAGAGTCATTCCATACATATGTGTAACGCCCCGACTTTCTAGGGTGAATATTGGGGAAAATAAATAAAAGGTAAATTTTGAGAAAAATAATTTTCTTGAGAATATAAAAATTCTCGCCTACAAAGTCGAGTCGCTACAATGTCGTGAAAATAAATACCTTTGAATAAGGTAACATTTCATCATAAATACGAGGTAAAAATTTGCGGCGGAAGAATAAATCATAATTTATAAACTTCAAATCTAAGTTTCCCCAAATAAGTTTCAAACATTTGACATAAAGAAAACAACATTTAATAAAAATTTTTTCATATGCTCCCTCGGCTCGCTCCTTCGTCCATCCGGCTCGGTTCAACCTGCGGGATCAATAAAGGTGGGGGTGAGCTTCCTTCAGCTCGTGGAAATCTCAGTGATCACACTAATATACAATCTCATGGAAAGCATAACATGAATAAACTATCACATTTTTACTCAACATGAATGCATACTCACAATATTACGTACAGCATGAATCGAGCACGCATAACACGAATATTGAGGTTGCGCAGGTGCCCCCGCAACAACATGAAACATACACGCAATACCACATATAACATGAATCGAGCACGTATGTGAATATTGGGTTGTGCATGTGTCCCCACACAACATGAATCTCAAGATAACCTCTTACACGAATACATATGAGCCTGATTTACGACGTGTATCATAATTTATAAACATGAATTGAATATCACATATGCAGTCCAATTAAAGAAATTAAAGTGATAGTGACAATTTCCACCTGAATAAATGATGATGTCTGACTTGAAATGAAGATGCTCGACTCACAGTCCTAAGCCCGTAAATCCTCGATAAAATCTACATATAATAATAATAATTATAATCCTTACAATTTATAATAAATGGAAAGATACGAAAATCACTATATAATAACTGAAAATAAATTATAATTGTTCATTAATATTAACCGAAGAGTTAACATTGTTAATGACTGAAATTAAAATACTTATGTATAAATTTCAGATTAATTATTAATGTTAATTGAAAGTCAACATTTTAATGTTCTGGGTCAAAATAAGACTGGAAGTGAATTTTAAAAGTTGACTGGGGTCAAATCGTAAAGGCTGAGAAGCTGTCTGGGTTAAAAACCGAAGTAAATGGAAATTCTGGGGTTAAATTGAGGGTTCCTAAAAACTGGGAGGACTAAATTGATAGTCCTAAAAATTTGGGGGTATAAATACCCCTAAACTTAAACTGCAGCCGACAAGTTCATTTCCTCACCTCCCGTCTCCCTCTCTCTCTCTCCCTCTCTCTCTATCTCCAAAATCCTTCTTCTCGGCCAGAGAAGTAAAATCCCGAAACACACACACACACAGAAAATTATACACACACACATACACAGAAAACTATACACACACCCACAAATGGCCGGAAACAAAATAAACGCCCGGGAAAGCGGCGGTGCGGGAAGGAAAAAATGAAGGTGAAAGCTGACAGTGGCTTCGGTTTTTGGCAAGCACTGCGGCCTCAGTTCTCGGGTGGATTGCGGCGGAGACGAAGGCAGCTTCTGACGAAGCAAAATGGGTAAGGTCGGCGAGGTTAAACCGATGTTTCTGGTTGGCGAGTGGCGGAAGGTGAAGCAGGTAATAGTTTTTCTTAATTTATGAATCCGATTCCAACTCCAGAACTGCGACGGCGGCGCTTGAACCGACGGCGGGTCGCAGTACGGTGCAGGTCCGGCGATGATGTCGGTCAGTTGTGGGTTCGGGTTTGAAGGTTTGGTTCCCGAATTTGATTTCGGATTCGGAAGATGTTTTGATTTATGAATTCCATTAAAATTAAGTTTTAAATTTGATTTCTGATTTCGGGGCTTGAATTTCCAGATTCGGATCGAACTGATTGGTTTTCGGATTTGTCCAGTTATTGATTAGATTGACGAAGTAAGTGTGTGCGGGTTTGGGGCTGGGAATTTCGGGTTATGGGTTTCTGTGTTTGATTGAAGTTCATATTTTTCGGATTTTGATTTTTCTGTTTTAGATTCAAAATCACGAAGAAGAAATATCTGATATTGACATCATAGCAGGGAAAAGAAAACGAGAATATGATTCCGCGAAGAAATCGGCAGAATACCTTCTGTTGAGATTCAGATGACTTGTTGAATTTGGACGGTCGATGAAGATGGTGTCTTCTTCTCCTTCCTCTTTGCAGTAAATTTTCTGTGTTGTATTTTTTTTTTTGTATTCTGGACGATGAACGACGGCGCTGGGAAGAAAAAAAAAGTATGTACTGTATTATGTATTGTACTGCAGAGACAGTATATTTATACTGTATTGGATCAGGGTTTGGGTTTAATTATTCTGGGATTGATATTATTTTGGGTCATTACAATGTGTTTGGGCCATTGATAATAATAATAATAATAATAATAATAATAATAATAATAATAACAATAATGATAAAATTAATAATAACAATAGTAATAATATTAATAACATCGATACTAATAATAATATCGAGAGTAATATAAATGATGATATAGAAATGATACTGGTAAAAATATTAATACTGTTAATATTAATATGGTTCCTATTATAAATATTATTATTATTAATAATAATACATTTAATTATCATATTAACAAAAAAATGACTAATACTAAATGTTCTAAAATTAACTTGAGAAATTGACTCGGGTTTAGAAAATGTGACATATCATGAAAATGTCTGATCTTATTAAATGATATTACATGAAGTTGACTTGTACGTGTAGAGAAAGTAATTGTACAACAATTACTCACTTGGTAATGAAATGAGATTAAATGTATTATTAATATTATTAGTAGTAAATGACTACTTGAATATAACTGACAAAAAAAAATGATTCGGGCTAGGACTTGTGACACGTCGAAATAAATGTTCATGATTCTCTAAATGGAATTAAATAACATGAAATGCATTATAATATTATTATAATTAATAATATTGCATTATAAAAATGGAGGGTATTACATCCTTTCCCTCTTAGAAAAATTTTCGTCCTCGAAAATAAATGATATACCTCGATTAAAGAAATTCGGATAACGAGCTTGAAGTTCTTCTTGGCGCTCCCAAGTAGCTTCATCCTTATTGTGGTTACGCCATTGGATCTTGACAAACACCTTCTCTTTGTTCCTCAATTGCCGGACTGATCGGTCGAGAATCAGTTCTGGTTGTTCTTTATAGGTAAGGTCTTTGTTCATCTCCACGATGGTATAGTTGATGACGTGGCTGGGATCATGCACATACTTCCTCAACAGCGATACGTGGAAAACGTTGTGCACAGCCGAAAGTTCTGGGGGTAAAGCCAAACGGTAAGCTAACTCTCCAATCCGCTCGAGAATTTCGAACGGTCCAATGTATCTCGGTCTCAACTTGCTCCTTGGACCAAAACAAACAATTCTCTTGGTAGGAGATACCTTCAGGAATACCTTGTCGCCAACACAGAATTCGAGATCTTTCCTACGCTTGTCGGCGTAAGACTTCTGACGATCCTGTGCTATCTTGATCCTCTCACTAATCTTATCCACCATGCCAACTGTCTGTTCGAGCATCTCGGGACCCAAAATCCTCCTTTCACCTACCTCATCCCAATACAGTGGTGATCGATACTTCCTACCGTATAAGGCTTCATATGGTGCCATACCGATCGCCGACTGGTAACTGTTGTTGTAAGCAAATTCTACTAAAGGCAACAGTCGTTCCCAATTATTTCTCATATCTAGCACACATGATCGCAACATATCCTCAAGGATTTGGATGGTCCTCTCAGACTGACCATCAGTCTGGGGATGATAAATTCAACTGCATTCCCAAGGCTTCTTGCAAAATCTCCCAAAAATGCGATGTGAAACGAGTATCCCTGTCGGATACTATAGAGACTGGCACTCCATGCAACTTAATAATCTCCCTGATATAAAGTTGAGCATACTGGTCCATTCGAAAGTTCATCTTAACTGGGATAAAATGAGCTGACTTTGTGAGTCGGTCGACAACAACCCAAATAGCGTGGTTTCCTCTTTCCGTTAGAGGCAAACCTACCACAAAGTCCATCGTAGTGTGTTTCCATTTCCATTCTGGGATATGAAGTGATTTAAGTAATCCAAAGGGGCGTTGGTGTTCTGCCTTCACTTGTTGACAAACTATACACTTTCTGACAAAGTCTGCCACATCTCTTTTCAAACCTTCCCACCAAAATGTCCCCTTAAGATCTTGATACATCTTTGTACTCCCAGGATGTGCTGTATATGGGGTATTATGTGCCTCCTTTAATATCGCTTCGCTCAACTTAACAACATTGGGCACACAAATTCTCCCTTCGTAATACATCGTACCATCATCGGACCCTCACCTGAAAGAGTACGTTCTTTCATCTTGACCAAGAATTCGTCCTGTCTTTGACCTTCTTTGATTTGTTCCCTCAAGGTTGGTTGTACCACCAAACTAGCCAATAATGACTCAACTGGACACGATGGTGTAGCCACCTCAAGGTTCATCCTTGCAAATTCCTTGACCAAGCTTTCCTCCTTGGTCAACAAACAAGTTAGGTCTCCCCTTGCCTTACGGCTTAGTGCATCAGCAACTACATTTGCTTTACCGAGGTGGTAATGAATTGTACAATCGTAGTCTTTGACCAACTCAAGCCATCTGCATTGCCTCATATTTAACTCCTTCTATGTGAAAATGTATTTCAGACTTTTGTGGTCTGTATAGATTTCACACTTACCTCCATAAAGGTAATGTCTCCAAATCTTCAAGGCATGAACTATCGCTGCTAATTCCAAATCATGAGTAGGGTAGTTCAGCTCGTGCGGTTTCAACTGTCTCTAGGCATAGGCAACAACCTTTCCCTCAGCATCAATACACATCCCAAGCCTTGCTTGGATGCATCACTTTAGATGACGAACTCTTTCGTCGGATCGGGAATCGTCAAAACTGGTGCAGCAGTCAATCTTCGTTTAAGTTCTTGGAAACTCTTTTCACATTTCTCATTCCATAAGAAAACTTCTCCTTTTCTAGTCAATTTAGTCATCGGTGCAGCTATCTTCGAAAATCCCTCGATAAATCTTCGATAATAACCGGCTAATCCCCATAAACTACGAACTTCATTCGCATTACTCGGTACTTTCCAATCATTGACTGCCTCAACTTTAATCGGATCAACCTCAATTCCTTTAGAAGTGACCACATGACCCAAAAATGCAACTCGGTTAATCCAGAATTCGCACTTGTTGAACTTTGCATACAACTTCTCCTTGCGCAGTATTCCCAATACTGTTCTAAGATGCAGCTCATGTTCAACCTTGGTCTTTGAATATACAAGTATGTTATCTATAAACACAAGGACAAACTTATCCAAATAAGGTTGAGATACACGGTTCATGAGGTCCATGAATACCGCTAGAGCATTAGTCAAACCAAATGGCATCACTATAAATTCATAGTGTCCATATCGAGTTCGAAATGCTGTGATTGGGATATCATCATCCTTAATCCTCAGCTGGCACTACTACAAAACTGGCTTTTAACAGCGGTTAAAATGCCCAATTAACGGCGGTTCCGCAACCGCCGTTATATGTACCGCTGTTAATATCAACGGCGGTTTTATAAACCGCCGTTAAATTCATCAAATAACGACGGTTAGTGGTAACCGCTGTTAAACTTGATCTTAACGGCGGTTATAGAACCGCCGTTGAATTTGACATATGTTACGGCGGTTCCATGAAACCGCTGTTAAATGTGCCATTTAACAGCGGTTTCGGAGGAACCGCTGTTGAAATATTAATCATTTTATCCAGTTTTTCCTCTATTTTGCACAATCTAGTACCTGAATCGGATCAAACTAATCAATAAACCACCAATTCATCGAATCCAAACACACCGAAAAGAACTAACCAACACCAAATTCATTGAACCACCAATACATTGAAAAAGATAATACAAAAATCCCAATTCATCCAAAATAATTCATACAAATATCCAATGTACTAACCAACACCAAATTCATTGAACCACCAATACATTGAAAAAGATAATACAAAAATCCCAATTCATCTAAAATAATTCATACAAATATCCAATGTATTCACACAAAAACACCAAAATCATGTCGCGAGACGATTTCGCACCTCCAAGAAATAAAGTCCCCAATCAACTCGAATTTTATCAAAAACATCTTCAGACAATGCTCCAACATCATCAAACATCTGCACATATAAACGTATAATAAACAAACTTTAAATGTAAAAGAGTAAACAGTTTTATCACCACTTCAAGTAAAAAATATACTACCTCCATCCAACCATCCAAAATACGCGCTCGGGCGATAGTCGACATCCAGTGCATAACATAATAACCACACTCCCAACCTTAATTTTGTTTATTACACTAAAACAAAATAAGACACAATTATATGAGTCGCTTTCAGTAAATAAAATCAACACGTACACAACATACACAGTTAAAAAACACACACTGACACAAAAACACAATGCACAAAAAAAAAACACAGCACACACAAACTTCACACACAGTAGACAAATGATGTTAAAACGCAAGTAATCAACATTCTACTTCCAGAGATTGGAATGTTCATCATGTTAAAATTAGATACAAATAAACATTATGAGAAGGATATCCCAGCCCGCATCAGGTACTAGACACCTAAAAACTAAACTTTAGTTTTATGATTAAATAGCACAGTAAAAATCAAGCTGGGACACTAGCTTATACCAAAATATGAGAAGCTCAAATTCAATATTGAGTGCTAGAAAAATCAAGCAATATTGGCCATTTTTACTGTCATAACAAATTTTGACTTTTTTAAAATAACTACAAGTTTGACTTCATTCTCTTGATTCTTAGATTAGCTCCCTTTTTACTTATCTCATCATTGGCCATCCTTTTCCCCATAAGAATTCTCTTGCACGTTAACAGACAGAAGACCTGCTTATGGCCCTTCTCCGCGGGTGGTGAACCGGATTATTCCGATTAAACAGATGGCACTTCTTCCTAGCTCTGCTTGGAAACCTTAGCTTGACTTCATTCTTTCAAATAAGAATCATCATTCATTCTAGTTCAGGTTTTCGGCTTTAGTTATCACTTCTAGCATCTTAGCTTGAAGATCTAAGTGACTTTTTAGGAACCTCTTTTTCTTATTAATTAAAGAAAAAAAACTGTTGGAACACTGTCTCATAGTTATCCCACACAGCAGCTTTTGATTTAGCAGGCAAACCAAACCGTCGAGCCCTTGTGCTTTAACATTTCAATTTGTTTGAACTAGGAACTTCTTTCTATTAAGCAAAAAGAGTTGTAACGAGGTCGAATAGCCTGTCTTCAAGAAGGCTCTTCAAGACCTACCCTCCCAGCCATCAACATATCGGCCCCGATGAAAGATCAGAAGGGATCAGTCGAACATTTGTCTATCTCCACTAATGTAGTAAGAAATAGTAACTGGCCTCCCGTCAGTCTAGCTCGTGCCCGCCCAGCTACAAAGTGTAAGTGGAGTTCCCTCAGTGAAAACGCCCTTAGACGAACGAAGAATAAGATAAAGGCTAGGAGCCTCCTTTTCATACTACCTTAAGAAATGTTCGAGTATTAGACCACTACACGGAAAGAACAGACATACGGATACGAATCCCGCCCTTCTCTGTCTCGTATTCGCTATCGAACGTAAGAGGTCTAACACCATTTGATCTTGATTCTTAGACAGCTAATGATGAGATAAGTAAAAAGGGAGCTAATCTAAGCTTCTTTAACAAATTTTGAACAAGTGTGAAGGATTTGGACAGTCAACATGCATGACAGTTAACTGTCATGCTCATTTCAAGTCTATTTTGACTTGAAGCTTGTAAACCATGGTTTTCTTTACTTACTAGCTGTTTTGAGGACAAGTATGAATGAGTCAAACAAACAACAACAACAACAACAACAATGGTCAAGTAGAAATCCAACAGACAGTCCAACCAAACACCCCTTTAAGCCACTGTCTTGCAACTTTTTAAAGCAAAACCAACACAAACAAACGGACACTTCATACACGATATGTTGGGAGAAGATCCTTAAGACGAAAGTTAACATCTATCCCAAAGGGAGAAGATCCTTACGACGTTAACCACGTCTATCCCAAAATAATTCGTGTTTCCAAAAACAATATTATCGTACACACTCAAATATTCATACACACAAACACACATATTTACACTCATGTAATTAAATGTATTACCTTGGGATATATCCAACTAACCGCCTGCTTTGATTTACTCGTATGCATACCATCCATGGTCTTGAATGCGGTCACGGCACTGCTTAAAAGTAACAATAATATATTGAGTCGTTGATATAAAATTTTAAAGCAAATATATTATAAATAAAATCTTACTTTTGGAGTATGGCCTTAATGCGAGAGTCAGGCCTACTATGTAGTGAGCAAAACCATATAATAGTTCCTCTTGCTGGCACAATGACCAGAAGTTGCCAATGATGCCTACATAGATAAATGCATTTGAAAGAAAGAACATATTACTACAGTATGTTGTAAGAAAAAAAGGAAATAGTTTTGTTAAAAAGAAAATATTTTGAAATTTACAATCTTTTATCTTACTTATGATGGTAAGCTCCCATGTATATTTGCTTCTTCGATTCAAGCATACGCGTCGATATATATCTCGAGATCTCCTCTCCCCTCTGTCCCATATTTTGTATGGATTGAGGATCAAAATATCCATACAAAACCTCGTCCATCGTGCCCACATTCATAGTAGACAAATACCTAATTTGTTAAGCAAAATATTAATATAAAAAAACACTCCACACACTGCACACAAACACACACACACACACTTTTCACACACACACACTGCCACACAATAAAAACACACACACACACTGCACATACACACACACACACTGCACACACAAACACTGCACACACACAGCACATACAAACACACACACACACTGTACACACACACACATACTATGAATGTAGAAAGATTCCATAAAGGAAATTACTCACATAGTCCAAAGCTGTAAAACTGATAAACTAAGCCACTCCTTTCCTTGAACGATCTCTAAAATATCAGTGTGAGCGATGTACAATGGAACATCATCGCCACCACAGCCAAATATAGCTGTATCCCACGGCACTGATATCAGACTATTGTACATACTCGACGCAGCCATAAGTAAGTCTCTCATGATGTCATCTTTGGTCCTCGACCCGTCATTCTGACGAGCCTGCTTCTTTGGTCGCTGAATATCCTATTTCATATAGTATAGTGTAAAATACAAGTAAATTTGAAATAATTTATTTTGTTTTCTTTCCATTGTAACTTCAGAAAGGATGAAGGATAAACGTATCTATTGAATACTATATAAACTCATTAATAATGACCCGAACCTATATCTATTTTTTGAATATTAAAAAGAGAAGAATTGGTGCGAATTTATTCTATATTGAATAAAGAATGTTCATTCATCAAATCATTCACTCCATAGTCTGATAAATCTTTTAAAGAACTGATTAATCACACGAAAATAAAGAGAGTCCCATTCTACATGTCAATACATGTCAGGGGTTAAAATATTTTTATATATATATACTATCTAAATATATACTCCAATAAAGTCAATAAAACAAAAAAAGAATAGGGCTTATTATTTTTATTTATTATTATTCCTACATGTTTCCATTCCTTTGGGATGTTACTACGCATTTTGGTTGCGTTTAATCTTTTCCATATTAGAAATCATAATCAATTTATATTGGATTGATTTTGCAATAATGTTTGGTAGTTACTAAAAAGAAAAAGAAAATTTTTACCTTTGAAAAATCGGAGAAAATAAAATCTCGTGGCCATGCAATAAATCCACCTAAAGCTTCCCCCACGACTCTCACCTCATCAGTCGCCACAGGGACTTCAGCGCTGGCATCTACGGCCTCCTCAACCACTACCTTAACCAAATGAGCTGGTAAAGGAGCACAATGTAGGGTCGAATCGCCCTGAATAACCCTACCGATAGCAACTAGACGGGGAGGATGCTCGTCCACATAAAATCCAACTCGATGAGTGTCTCCAGTCACAGGCCTCTCTCCGAAAGGGACAGAAATAGCATCAACACAACTCCCCTTCGTGCTAACACGAGTAACCTCATCCGGTGTATGAATATCAACAGGCCGCTGGGAACTAGCACCCATTGTCTGGCCGAACTCTTTCCTAAAAGTCTTTGTGACATCAAGGGTGATCTCTTTCCTTAACTGCTCCAACACATCTTTACTTACGGAAGACGTCAATCCACATGATCGTCCAAAGTAATCGCGAATACCCACACCAAAACCAATGCCACGAACACGACCAGGGTGCTTGGGTCTCCCAATGACAGCCGCCAATATATCCTGTTGTCCCTCAGGAATGAAGGTACCTTGTGTATACTGCTTCTCCAAATCATCTTACAAAAATTTAATTTGGCACCATATTACAAAATTTTGAAATTTGCAAACAACTGATACAAGTTGATGCAGGAGAAAAAACAATACAAGAATGTAGATAAAAATAATTGGGTAGAAAAGTGGTTATTTACATTTAATAAAGCAAATAATTTACCTCAAATTCTTAATGTTTGCTAACACTTAGCAACAAAAAAGTGGAGCTTTTTCTTTTTCTTACAAGAGAAAAATAATTCTTAAAAAAGAACTTACAATCCTCTCGACAATCTCCCGTGCAGCATCGGATGACGTACCCTCCCGTCTTTTTGTATGACCAAGCTTCCACCTTTGATGACGCGTAGGTGGAGACGGAGGATCAATAACAATATCTTCTTCAGATTTGGATACTTCTCGACGCTCCTTCATCTTCCTCTCCATCTCCCGTATATCCACCAAGTCGTACCCTCCTCGAGCCATATAATGCGGAATGTTCATTTTGGCTAATTCTTGTTTCTTACTTCTTTGTTCCTGATACAAGTATCAAATAATCCATAAACAATTTTATAAATATTTTCAAATTCAAAACATTTTTTCATATTTTATGTTCTTAATTAGAAATAGGTTCTTAATTAGAAATTGTTTTATTTGATTCTTGTAAAATTATTCAGATTTTATGTTATTAATTAGAAAGTGTTTTATTTGATTGTGCGTTCATTATTTTCAGCATTGAACTTAAAAAACTTAAAACATTTTTTTATTTCAGATTTTATGTTATTAATTAGAAATTATTTTATTTGATTGTGCGTTCATTATTTTCAGCATTGAACTTTAAAAAAAAACTTAAAACATTTTTTTATTTCAGATTTTATGTTATTAATTAGAAATTATTTTATTTGATTATGCGTTCATTATTTTCAGCATTGAACTTTAAAAAAAAACTTAAAACATTGTATTCGGTTTTACCTCCCAAGCGGAGTCCTCACGAATCCTTTTGAAATCTCTCCAGTCCTCCTCGGAGATACCATACTTGTCACAAGGAGATTTTTCTTTGCTTGGACCATATATGTACTCACCGGTCAAATCAGACTTAAACTGCCTCCATTTTACGCCAATGGACTGTAAATACGTCTTTTGAAAATGACCAAGATTGCTAATCTGGCTAACATCGAAATTGGCCTACACATTGACAATTAAAACTAGAGTTAGCCACACACACAAACACACACAACATAAAAACATGGTTGTATAAAAACAATGTTTGACGTAAAAACAATGCTGATGTAAAACAACTACTAATAAAACGAATGTCTGATGTAAAAAAACTACAATGAGTTAACTAATAAAAACAACTAATAATGGTGCCACACACATAAAAACAAAGTCTGATGTAAAAAACTACTAATAAAACGAATGCTGCTAACTAATTCAATTTGAAGCATGGTTGCAAAAACAGAGTCGTGTACCAATATATCCTGCCACAACATTTCTTTATCCGGCTTGTCAGGTACTTGCTTCCAACTCTTGTACAGTATCGAGACATGATCTTTGGCAAGTTTTCCCAAGTACGTACTTAACTTCAATTTGTGTTCGTATTTGATCTTTCCCCGTACTGGATCAATGTGAAGAGGTAATTTTTTTCCGTCAACACGGCGTTTCGACATACTTCTACATCGCGTGGGATTTCTCGATGTAGAAGTACTACGTGTATGAGCATCGGGAGACCGGGAGGAATGAGGAGAACGAGCGGGAGGAGTGTGAGGGGAACGAGAAGGAGACGCCATGTGCCTGCATTAATAAATAAATTTAATCACCAAGAACTGCTTGATAAGTGTGCTAAGTAGAAATGCTTGATAAGTGTGCTAAGTAGAATAGCGCACATAGCGCTCGCTATAGCGAACAGCGACGCGAAGCGAAGATTTATTAAAGGCTCTTAGCTTCCCATCGCTTTCTTTCAAGTGGATTATAACCTATCTCACTACTGTTTCCTATCAAGTGAATATCAATGGCAAACTTACTGTGCCTTTTCCTGGTGGGAAGGGTATTAGAGAGGGATAACAAAATGAAGAGTGAAATATATATGGCTGAAGGTGCTCACAATTTCTTCTTTCAATATCATCCTAACTGTGAGTAGTTGAAGATTACAGATTTAGTGTTTGCTAATGATTTGTTTCTCTTTAGCAAAGGCACCCTTTCTTCTATTATGCTTTACTGAGCACCTTTGATGCTTCCAGCTGCACCACTGGTCTTAGGGATAATAAAATGAAGAGTGAAATATATCTGGCTAGAGTCAATAAAGATATTAAGACTTTGATTCTGCATTATTCTCAACTAAAAGACGGGAACCTTCCCTTTAAATATTTAGGAGTTCCTCTTAATTCAAAAAGGCTCTCTGTTGTCCAATATCAACCCTTATTGGAGAAGATGTTGGCTAGGATTAACCACTGGACTTCTAAGATGCTTAGTTATATGGGGAGACCCCAACTCATTCATAGTGTTCTCTACTCCATCCAGCATTATTGGTGCCAGGTTTTTCTTTTTCCAAAAAAGGTGTTCGCTGCTATTGAGGGTTTATGCAGGAAGTTTCTATGGACTGGTCAGGCTGGAGATAATAATAGGGCTCCAAGCTTACTATGTAAATAATGAAAATATGATGGAGATGTCTGCTCCAAATCAGGCATCTCTTTTATTTAAGAAGCTTCTCAAGTGTAGATCTCTAGTGGTTGGCGATGTAGAGTGGAACAGACTTTTAGCAGCAGCTAGATTTGATCCATATATAAGATTATCAGACCTGATATACCTGAAGCAACTGTAGTGGTGGGAAGGTAAATTCTGAAGATGTCTTTAGCAGTTGTTCTTCTCCTGCAGGTAGGACATTTGGTCTCAGGCCTATCGCAGCTTTAATACACGCCTTGCGTAAAATGTGGCCACGCTTTGTAGATGTCTCCTCAACTAATGCACCCATGCAGATCGGGATACCGAAAGTGGCCTCTTTGGTGGCGGCGGTGGTGCGGGAGGCAATGTCTCAGACATTTTCTCTCTGAAATGCAAACACCATATCCTTAGTCAACCATGCATACCAATAACCCTCCAACAAATCAAAACAAAAACAGGAGGTATACTAATATAGGAAACAATACCATGACTGAAAATCAAATCTCATCAAAATAAGAATATGAAGTCAAAGACGTGTATAAAGTAATAATGTTTAATATCACAGAATGCCCCACATACGAAAAAACTGAAGACTAGTAACCAATGAATCGTCCTTTGAAACCATCATCGACCGACTACATAAATAAAAAAAGGGAAAAAAGAAGAGAAACATGTTGCAAATAAATAAATAATGAAAACTTGTTGGGTCGACGATATTGGTGACAAATCAAGATAGACCAGTTCTAGATGAGGGCGAGTACTATAACAATGACCTTATTGGAATGAGAGTTATCCTTAAGGTGTGTGATTTTGCAAAACAGAAAAAAATTGCAGAGAAACAACCTTTCAGTTTTCAATCTCCTCCTTGCCAACCACAAATGAGAGTTTATCTTGAGCTTCCCAGACCTGCAGCCAAATATATATCAACGACCACATACACAAGTTAACCACAAGATTTTCTTGATAGTCACTGCTTGTAAGCAATTGGTTTTCCGTTTAAATATAACGAAAGAGAAATTCTGGCAACGCTTTTGTTAAAGCAGAGTAGATATTGCCCCCATAATTTCATGTAAAACAGTCACCTTTCCAACTTAAACTTCTTAAAGATGTACCTTTATTCCATGATTACTCCAACCCAAGTATATGTACTTGTAATATATAGATCGACAGGAAGACATGACTAATAAACTTGACGATGCTGTATCACATTTTAATACCGTTAATAAATAGTCAACTCATTCTTATGTAACAAACACAGTTTCAAATGGGACTCCTTTTTGTCGAACAAGAGTAATATCTATGTACGTAGTTATATGAAGAACTACAACATGGTATTAAGCACTAGAGCAAAATTTGTGTCACCTTCTTGTTCACGGTCTTATCACTTATATCAACATCTACATAATATCCAGCTTCATGAATCTGCTCCTTTACCTATCAAAAGTTACATAGGAGAGATCAGTAATATCTCGATATAATCGAACAGAAAAAAAAAACATATTTTTTCTAACAATGATATAATATAAGTCGTTAAATAAGTTATATATTCTGTCACAATTTTGGCAGGAAAACTCAGATGAAATCTCTTGGTTAAAGCTTAACTTTTCAGTTTGACCTTAGTTAAGTAGGGGAAACACATTCAATCTGTGCTTCCTCCGTATTGGCATTATTGCAACTCCCAAATTAGACAATACAAATATAGAGAAGTTGCAGGTAAACAATAGAACAGAAAAACACAGTAAGATGAACACAACCTGTACAACATATGCTTGTGATTTATCAGACACTGAGCAAACAATGGCTTGACGTGGACTAAGCCACAGAGGCCATTTCCCCTTATAGTTCTCAATAAGTATAGATAACATGCATTCAACCGACACAAGAACAGCTCTGTGTATTATGACAGGTGTGTCCCCATTACTTTCATCTTTTGCCGAGTACGTCAAGTTGAAACGAGAAGGAAGTTGAAAGTCTAGATGTGGAAGGTACAATTGAATTAATATGTAAAATTTTACTAATAAAATTTTATTTTGGACCATTTCTCGATTGTCATTAGTTATCTTATGAGCTTTTATTGTGTTATTAATATGTAAGTTTTATTGTATGACTCGTACGAGCTGATCGTTTTTTAAAACATTGCTATACACACTACATAGAGTGCATATACACACGCACACACACACACACTTTTTTTAATAACAAATAATGAAATAATCTTAATTACTAAAATATAAAAACTTGATTCTTCATAACAGAACGTTCAACATTAATACTAAAATTCAACAAAACCAACTTTATCATTAACAATATCACAAAATTGAACATTAATACTACAATTCAACATAATCGACTGTGCCTTCATCATCAACTATCTAACTTGACTCTAGATAACAACGTTTTCCCATATGCCTTCATCATGATCATCTCGAATGGCATGTATGTCGTCTGCTACATTTTCTTCAACGATAGTCGGCATCCGTGTTGATAAAGGAATAAACTCACAAAGTCAAAACTTGACTCTTCAGTTTCATTAATATCCACACTTCTACCCGGAATGACCACTGACAATATTTCATTGCATGGATCCTTGACATAAAACACCTGTTTAGCTTGATATGCCATGATAAAAGGCTCGTCGGTAAGCTATCTTATGAAGATCTACCAATGTAAAGCCCATTCATCGATTACCACACCCGTGTTATTATCAACCCACTTACACTTAAAAATAGGCACTCTAAACTTAACATAATCAAGTTCCCATATATCTTCAATAACTCCATAGTAACTTGTCGATGCCATAACGGATTTTTATCTTTCGAGCTTGAAAAGTGCATGGACTCGGCTTGAAGAGTAACTCCGCTATTTTGAACCGAACTTTTGTCATCTTGTGACTTTGTATAGAATGAGTACTTATTGATATCATATCCATTCCAAGTTACGACATCGGACTTCGGCCCATAAGCTAGCCATTTTAACATTTCAGATGCGCTATCACTTTCAGAGATTTGTACCTTAAACCACCTCAAAAAAGTCTTATTATGTTCAATCAACAACCATTTCTCGCTCATCCGGGGATTCTTTGTCTTCAAAAGATTCTTGTGAGCAGACAAGTACGGAAGAACCTCATCAGTGTTATTCAAAACGTACAAATGTGCTTGAAGCACCTCATCGCGATTCTTGGTTAATATTTTAACACCCCATGTACCCTTTCCATTAAGTTTCCCATCATGTCGAGACTTCGGAAGTGTAACATCCCCAATCCACTCAGGGATATTACACGTCGCAGACCCTTTTCCTCAAGGATCTACTAGGCTGGTAAACAACGACGAACATCACAACAATGCATTTAATGCTAAAAATGACTCAGTGGACCGATTTGGTCTTTCAATAAATACATACAACTCAATACATGTCCATGCAGGGGTCGAATACAACATGCTCCCGTACAACGGGTAATTATACTGCAGCGGAAATAAAATACAACTGAACCAATACAACAACGTACGGTTCCTCATGTGATTAGTATCAGTCATCTTTCATCATCCTTCGTGCCGACCCTGTGTTATGCTCCAAAACCTGAATGCAAAAACAAACATCCACCCCCTGAATACTCGGGGGTTAGCAAAACTCCACTGTTTTGCTAGTGCAAGAACAAAGTGCAAAATACGAGTCATACAATTCACATTCCAAGAATAACAATAACCAGGAATCCTCAAAGATCCGAACGTAAAGAAAAGTACTTCCCGAGGCAAGAGTTTGGGTAAAACATTCCAAAACCGAAAGATCACAACTCAAGGGAAACAATTTATAAAACAGTTTAAAATGCCATCGAGAGTTTTAATAGAAAACAATTTAGTATTTACCGAATCCTTCTCTTTCAAAAATCAATAGGGGTCACGGCCCAAAGGTTTTGTTTTCACAAATGAAACCAACAACAATACACAAGGTAAAAACCCACGTCACGCGTCCTCGACGGACATAAAATACACACGCACCCGTGAAGTTTCACTCGTGAATCCAGGGCTATACCATTGGACTCCCTCCGTGGCCCCATCGAACCCTCCCGAGGTGAGCAAACACATTCACAAAACATACACACGAACTCGTGAAGTTTCACTCGTGAATCCAGGGCTATACCATTGGACTCCCTCCGTGGCCCCGTCGAACCCTCTCGAGGTGAGCAAACACATTCACAAAACATACACACGCACTCGTGAAGTTTCACTCGTGAATCCAGGGCTATACCATTGGACTCCCCAGTGGCCCGTTGAACCCTCCCGAGGTGAGCAAACACATTCATAAAACATACACACAAACTCGTGAAGTTTCACTCGTGAATCCAGGGCTATACCATTGGACTCCCTCCGTGGCCCCGTCGAACCCTCCCGAGGTGAGCAAACACATTCACAAAACATAAGCAACCGCACTCGTGAATCCAGGGCTATACCATTGGACTCCCTCCGTGATCCCGTCGGACCCTCCCGAGGTGAGCGAAATACATTCACACAAATCATAAGCAACCACACTCGTGAATCCAGGGCTATACCATTGGACTCCCTCCGTGATCCCGTCGGACCCTCCCGAGGTGAGCGAAATACATTCACACAATTAACACGTCACAACAAGGATATTCATACAATCTACCCAAAGGCAACAAACACAAAGCACGACATAATCGTCAAATCACAACGCATCGAAATGAGATAATATATGCATATACATTATCAAAGCACAACAACAACACCAAATATATCCAAAAGATTCAAGTAGTCACTTACCACCCACACAATTTACAAAACATACCCATTTTGAAAGTGAGCCTTTAATGAGGCTAGCCGAATCTTTTGAAAATTCATTTCAAACAAACATACAAACATACCAAGACGATCACCAATCATCATATCCACGAAACAAGAAATGTATGGACAAAGTACTTGCCTCGAAATCGGCACGCAAGTATTCCGACGAACACGGCTCAACTGGGAAGCTTCGAAACGCTCGATGCTAACGAAAAGGAAGACGACGACGAACGGAAAGGTTCAACACGGGTTCTTCGCAAGAACCTCCACCCTAAAATCATACAATTAATAAATCAACGATCATACGATGAAGAATAATCGTAGAACGCCCAAAAACCCCTCTATGACATTCTACCGGACACCTTCAAGGCGTCGATCAAGAACTCAACCAAAACAACGAATCGATATGATCCAACCATGGAATAACAAGGGAAATGATATAATACATCTAAATAATCATCAATACATCACAAGCTTAAGTTAAATCGGATTAAACGGATGAAATCAACCAAAACACCAAATTCCCCAAAACTAGATTTCTAGATAATCTGACCTGATTCGCTCGATCAAAGGATGTTATAGGATGGATGATTGATGATATGAACTCCAAGAATTCATGGATTGATTGTCCAACAATATCTCTCCATGATAACCACACCTCCAGCCGCGGAAAAGAAGGAAAAGAATGAGAAAAATGGTGAAAAACCCGTCTGCAGGACCTTAAATAGGCTGCTTGCCCGCAGAGTTACATACGTAACCGGCCAAGGGCTTATGTACGTAACCGGCCATAGCCGAGTCACTGCCCAAAAATGCCGATACTGTTACGTACGTAACCGGCTAAGGCTTACGTACGTAACCGGCCTTACGTACGTAACTGCCGAGCACTACCGGCCGTAACTCGGCCAAGGCTTACCGGGCCTGCATCGCCGGTCATGACTCGGTTGGGGCCAACTCCGACGGCCCGAACGACCGCGAAACCCGAACTTGAATACGAATCGAAGATACAGTTACGAAGTACTCGCAAAGACGAATTCGATCACTAAGAGAACACACGATTCCGACCACCCGAAGGCTCGAAATTCGACAACGGGAAGTAATTACCCCAAACTTTGGGAAATTATGAAAATAGCCCAAAACGTCCGAAATACACGATACACGATCGAAACACCAAGCCGAAGCTCGCAACATGAATAATAATATTAAATGAACTTACGAGAAACTCGAAACAACAGTTTCGGACGAGATTCGCAAGAATCGAACTCAAGTGCGAAAAAACCGCTCAAAAACACGGAACTCAATAAAACGATACCGAAACGAACTCGGATGACAAAAAGTTCAGAATTAATCATTCTCGGAATGGCGTAACGGTCATGAGGGAGTCGTCAAAACGGACTTTTGCCAAAAAAAGAAATTACCAGAAATCAAAATTACGGGTATTACACACTACCCTCCTTAAAAGAAGTTTCGTCCCGAAACTTAAAACAAGTAGGGAGAAGCAATATCCCGCCAGGACAACTCAACGAGATACACAAGAAACGCGTAACGTACGCCCATCGGCGAAACGTTACAAGCAACGCAAAGGAATATATGGCGTGAAAACACGCTCCACGACGACTAACACAACGCCACCGGTAGAGACATAATAAAACCAACAAGTGACAAGCGTCATCAAACAAATAATACAATCAAGTCGATTATCCGAACTATCACAAAACACAAAGCACCTGTTACAAGGAACACACACAGTCGAGAAAACAGACAATAAATACCAAACGATCCACAAGGACAATCACAAATAATTCGGACTACGCTGAAATCCTAAAAAAGCATACTAGGCAACTATGTGCCATTCGGAGCAGAGACGTAGCCTCGATCCCCAAATCTCTCAGCTACCGTCTCGCAATGCACGGCTCAGTGATCCACCTGGCCAAACTCGAAACAACTGACTAACAGTGAACGACAATCCCACGCGGTACGAGGTCAGGCAACAACAGTCAGACAACCCCGATCGAACAATAACGATCGAATAACGACCAAATAACAATGATCGGACAACAACGATCAAATAAAAATGATGAAACAACAACGATCGAAATGCAATGATCGGGTAACAACGATCAAACAACAACGATCGACCAACAATGATCGAATGACAACGGTCGAACAACGACTCCGAAGTTCACACTTCAACTCAATACATCAAAAGAACTAGTAGAACCAAAAGATGTTACTTCCGAACAAGGTTCACAAGAATCGAACCGAACTCGGAAAAGTCACAGCGATAACCGGATCAACCCAAAACAAGATCACGGCTCGTTCGAACCATGAAACCGAAATACAGAACAAGTTCAGAAAGTATCAACGAACACGAGCAAGTCGATAGAATTTAGAAGGAGAAAATGCAGAAGTCAAAAATAATATGGGTATTACATTCGACCTCTTATAAAAGAAGGTCGTCCCCGCTACTCACAATAACGGAAACAAGACAACAACACAAAAGAAACTGACGGAAACTTTTTCCATGGGCCTCTTAGAGCCGATCCTGATATCTGTACTGAAGTTCATGCTCCGAAAGACTCGGAACCCAACTCGCAAAATTGGATCCTGTGTCTCTCGGGTCCATACTTGAGACGCGTTACCGACGAGAAAGATAATTGGTACGTGCATGCCCCCGGCACACCACGATTGAAACACCTCGCCTCGGCATACCGAATATACAACTGCTAGGTACAATGGAATATAACGTCGAAAAACAACAAACCGGAGATGCCAACTTGGCATAACATATCAACACATACTAAAATCACAACAACAACGGCATCGTTCGACGATTACAACGGCCCGAACGATACCCAGCATATAATTACTAAACA
Source organism: Orobanche coerulescens (assembly GCA_033398695.1). NCBI lineage: Eukaryota > Viridiplantae > Streptophyta > Magnoliopsida > Lamiales > Orobanchaceae > Orobanche > Orobanche coerulescens. The sequence continues at coordinate 39,422,512 of CM065807.1, forward strand.
TCACGAAACAAGCACGTATGTACACAATCATACACACCTTCTCCGACCACAAGCAGGAAATGATGGGTTGTAAAAACGAAAACCACCTTTTGAAAATAATTTGGAAACACCAGTAGATATTGAGTATCACTTTACAAAAAGTAGTACAAACACCCTTATCGAGACTTTGGAGAACCATTTCGCATTCGATAAAACGAGGACACTTCCCTTTGGTGAAAGACTTTCAGAAATATTCGACCCTCGGGTCTAAGCAAAGCATTTCTAAATAATTGAAAATATCTCAAAATATTTTTGGTCCTCAACTGAAATTTTTTGAAATACATTGCGGCACTAGAAAGCACCTTGAAAACACCGCAAGAAAATAATTCATTTTAAAATTACGTCTCGAAATTTAATTTTCTAAGATACTCAAGGTTTTCAAAAATTCAATAGGCCAGAATGCCCGAAACTCACAAAATCCTTTATCAAACCGTCATAAAACATTCAAGGCCAAAGTGTCAAAACTCAATTTAGGGAATCAGTTATACGAATTAGAACTCAGTTTGCAAAATACTGAAAGTCATTTTGAAAGGACTCACGCAGCGGATAAAATACAGTTCGAGAATACATTAGCAGCGACACCGCTCCTCATATAAATAAAATATTAGAGTTGAATACCCACATATCACGGAATCAAAATCCACAGAAGGATTCAATCAATCAACGATATAATCATACAAGCAGCTCATGTCACACGAGGCACAACACAAAGAAGTAGACTTACATCCACAGGTCGCACGAAGATGATGATCGCTCCACAATACTAATCATGACCAACAGACTCAGACGACGCGTTGCGACACGACTCAGTCAGACAAAAGCCGACGAGACAAAAACTCAACAGACACCACTAAACCCGACAGCCTAGGTTTCCACAACCTAAGCTCTGATACCATTTATGTAACATCCCCAATCCACTCAAGGATATTACACGTCGTAGACCCTTTTCCTCAAGGATCTACCAGGCTGGTAAACAACGACGAACATCACAACAATGCATTTAATGCTAAAAATGACTCAGTAGACCGATTTGGTCTTTCAATAAATACATACAACTCAATACATGTCCATGCAGGGGTCGAATACAACATGCTCCCGTACAACGGGTAATTATACTGCAGCGGAAATAAAATACAACTGAACCAATACAACAACGTACGGTTCCTCATGTGATTAGTATCAGTCATCTTTCATCATCCTTCGTGCCGACCCTGTGTTATGCTCCAAAACCTGAATGCAAAAACAAACATCCACCCCCTGAATACTCGGGGGTTAGCAAAACTCCACTGTTTTGCTAGTGCAAGAACAAAGTGCAAAATACGAGTCATACAATTCACATTCCACGAATAATAATAACCAGGAATCCTCAAAGATCCGAACGTAAAGAAAAGTACTTCCCAAGGCAAGAGTTTGGGTAAAACATTCCAAAACTGAAAGATCACAACTCAAGGGAAACAATTTATAAAACAGTTTAAAATGCCATCGAGAGTTTTAATAGAAAACAATTTAGTATTTACCGAATCCTTCTCTTTCAAAAATCAACAGGGGTCACGGCCCAAAGGTTTTGTTTTCACAAATGAAACCAACAACAATACACAAGGTAAAAACCCACGTCACCCGTCCTCGACGGACATAAAATACACACGCACCCGTGAAGTTTCACTCGTGAATCCAGGGCTATACCATTGGACTCCCTCCGTGGCCCCATCGAACCCTCCCGAGGTGAGCAAACACATTCACAAAACATACACACGAACTCGTGAAGTTTCACTCGTGAATCCAGGGCTATACCATTGGACTCCCTCCGTGGCCCCGTCGAACCCTCTCGAGGTGAGCAAACACATTCACAAAACATACACACGCACTCGTGAAGTTTCACTCGTGAATCCAGGGCTATACCATTGGACTCCCCAGTGGCCCGTTGAACCCTCCCGAGGTGAGCAAACACATTCATAAAACATACACACAAACTCGTGAAGTTTCACTCGTGAATCCAGGGCTATACCATTGGACTCCCTCCGTGGCCCCGTCGAACCCTCCCGAGGTGAGCAAACACATTCACAAAACATAAGCAACCGCACTCGTGAATCCAGGGCTATACCATTGGACTCCCTCCGTGATCCCGTCGGACCCTCCTGAGGTGAGCGAAATACATTCACACAAATCATAAGCAACCACACTCGTGAATCCAGGGCTATACCATTGGACTCCCTCCGTGATCCCGTCGGACCCTCCCGAGGTGAGCGAAATACATTCACACAATTAACACGTCACAACAAGGATATTCATACAATCTACCCAAAGGCAACAAACACAAAGCACGACATAATCGTCAAATCACAACGCACCGAAATGAGATAATATATGCATATACATTATCAAAGCACAACAACAACACCAAATATATCCAAAAGATTCAAGTAGTCACTTACCACCCACACAATTTACAAAACACACGCATTTTGAAAGTGAGCCTTTAATGAGGCTAGCCGAATCTTTTGAAAATTCATTTCAAACAAACATACAAACATACCAAGACGATCACCAATCATCATATCCACGAAACAAGAAATGTATGGACAAGGTACTTGCCTCGAAATCGGCACGCAAGTATTCCGACGAACACGGCTCAACTGGGAAGCTTCGAAACGCTCGATGCTAACGAAAAGGAAGACGACGACGAACGGAAAGGTTCAACACGGGTTCTTCGCAAGAACCTCCACCCTAACATCATACAATTAATAAATCAACGATCATACGATGAAGAATAATCGTAGAACGCCCGAAAACCCCTCTATGACATTCTACCGGACACCTTCAAGGCGTCGATCAAGAACTCAACCAAAACAACGAATCGATATGATCCAACCATGGAATAACAAGGGAAATGATATAATACATCTAAATAATCATCAATACATCACAATCTTAAGTTAAATCGTATTAAACGGATGAAATCAACCAAAACACCAAATTCCCCAAAACTAGATTTCTAGATAATCTGACCTGATTCGCTCGATCAAAGGATGTTATAGGATGGATGATTGATGATATGAACTCCAAGAATTCATGGATTGATTGTCCAACAATATCTCTCCATGATAACCACACCTCCAGCCGTGGAAAAGAAGGAAAAGAATGAGAAAAATGGTGAAAAACCCGTCTGCAGGACCTTAAATAGGCTGCCTGCCGGCAGAGTTACATACGTAACCGGCCAAGGGCTTATGTACGTAACCGGCCATAGCCGAGTCACTGCCCAAAAATGCCGATATTGTTACGTACGTAACCGGCTAAGGCTTACGTACGTAACCGGCCTTACGTACGTAACTGCCGAGCACTACCGGCCGTAACTCGGCCAGTGCCGGCCTGGGCCCAGACTACCCGGTCATGACTCGGCTGGGGCCAACTCCGACGGCCCGAACGACCGCGAAACCCGAACCTGAATACGAATCGAAGATACGGTTACGAAGTACTCGCAAATACGAATTCGATCACTAAGATAACACACGATTCCGACCACCCGAAGGCTCGAAATTCGACAACGGGAAGTAATTACCCCAAACTTTGGGAAATTATGAAAATAGCCCAAAACGTCCGAAATACACGATACACGATCGAAACACCAAGCCGAAGCTCGCAACATGAATAATAATATTAAATGAACTTACGAGAAACTCGAAACAACAGTTTCGGACGAGATTCGCAAGAATCGAACTCAAGTGCGAAAAAACCGCTCAAAAACACGGAACTCAATAAAACGATACCGAAACGAACTCGGATGACAAAAAGTTCAGAATTAATCATTCTCGGAATGGCGTAACGGTCATGAGGGAGTCGTCAAAACGGACTTTTGCCAAAAAAAAGAAATTACCAGAAATCAAAATTACGGGTATTACAGGAAGCCCTACAGATGGTGTTTGTGACATGTAATATGTGAAAAACTCGATTGCTTCTTCTGCAATATACCTCTCAACAATAGATGCTTCTGGACGAAATGGGTTTACTATACCCTTTAAAAATCTTCATGTATCGCTCAATCGGAAACATCCATCGCAAATAAACGGGGCCACACTCTTCAATCTCTCTAACTACATGGACAAGTAAGTGAACCATAATATCAAAAAAAAAGGAGGAAAATACATCTCCAATTGGCACAAGATAACAACAGCCTCGTTTTTCCACTCATCCAAAACCAAAGGATCAATCACTTTGCTACATATAGAATTGAAGAAAAAACACAAGCGAGTTATGGCATTTCTCACTTTTTTAGGCAAGACGTCACGTATAGCCACAGCTAGAAGTTGTTGCATCAAGACATGACAGTCATGAGACTTTAAGCCGGCCAATGTCAGATTTTGCATCGATACAAGACTCTTAATATTCGACGAATAACCTTGTGGCACTTTAATGCCTTGTAAACAATTACAAAAGCTGATTTTCTCTCTTCTGGATAAAGTATAACATGCCGGGGGAAGATAAGTTCGTTTACCAACTACTTGCGGATGCAACTGAGGACGTATACCCATTTCCTCTAAGTCTTGACGAGCCTGGACACCATCCTTTATTTTGTGTTTAACATTGAGAAGTGTGCCGATCACACTATCGCAAACATTTTTTTCGACATGCATAACATCTATGCAATGTCTAACATCTAGATGTCTCCAGTAAGGAAAATCAAAAAATATTGACCTCTTCTTCCAAATGTTTGTCGTAGCAGCCTTCTCTTTAGTTTTTCCAAATATAGTATTTATGTTCTTCACACGATCGTACACTTGCTCACCTGTTAAGGGCATCGGCGCAAGTCCATTTTCTGGGAATCCATTAAAAGCTTTTCGCAATCAACGATACGGGTGATGGCGACTGAGAAACCTCCGATGTTGAGTGTAAACTGTTTTATTTCCATGTTTCAACTGGATGTAGCTTGTGTTTTCTTCACATATAGGACATGCATGATGTCCCTTCACACTATATCCACTCAAGTTTCCATATGCAGGAAAGTCATTAATCGTACAAAATAACATTGCACGCAACTTGAAACTTTGCTAGCGGTAACCATCAAACACGTAAATCCCTTCATCCCACATCATTCTCAAGTCATCAATCAACGGACTTAGATAAACATCTATGTCATTTCCTGGTTGTTTTGGTCCTGAAATCATCATTGACAACATAACGTACTTCCGTTTCATACATAACCAATGAGGTAGATTATATATCACAAGTAAAACAGGCCAAGAGCTATGCTTGGTGCTTAAGTTACCGAACGGATTCATTCCATCTGTGGAAAGTCCAAGCCTAAGGTTTCTTGCGTCACTCCCAAAATCTGGAAATAAATGATCTATTTTCTTCCATTGTGCAGCATCAGCTGGATGATGAATTAGCCCATCGCATTTTCTCTCATTTGCGTGCCATTTGAGATTCTTTGCATCATCTCTATTAGCAAACAATCGCTTGAACCTTGGAACAATCGGAAGATACCATAACACCTTCGTGGGAGGTCCTTGTTGTGTGTTCTCTCCATCATTCTTCACTTTGAATCGTGATACCCCACACCTAGGACACTTATGCAATTCTTCAAACTCTTTTCTGTACAGTATGCAATCATTGGGACAAGCGTGTATTTTTTTATACTCCATACCCATCAGACACAAAACCTTCTTCGCCTCATAGGTACGCTTAGGCAATGTATTGCCTGTTGGTAGCATCTCATTCATCAACTGGAGCAATTCGGTGAAACTTTTGTCACTCCACCCATTTATTGCCTTCAAATTAACCAGCTTCAACATGGCAGATAGACGTGTGAAATTTTCACACCCCAGATACAATGGTGTCTGTGAATCACTTTTGAACGCATCATAAACATGAGCTCTTTGAAATGATTCTTGCCCGACATCACGAATCATTTCTTCAAATTGATCACCATCTATATCTACATGAGTGTTTCCAGTTGGAACATCTACTATTTCGCCATGCCATATCCACACCGTATAGTTGGTGTTTATCCCCTCACAAACAAGATGTTCACGAATTGTGTCAGCCTCATGTCGTCTCCCATTCATACACTTCACACAAGGGCAAAAGTATCGTTCATCGGGTTCCAAGCGATGTTGTCGAGCAAATTTAAGAAATTGCTCAATTCCATTGTCATACTCCGCACTCGCACGACTTGCATTCATCCAACTTCGATCCATTTCTTCTTTTCTGTTACACATACTATGTTCATCAATTTTCTATTGTTTTGTATAAAGGGGAAGAATTTCATTTCTATATGATTACTAACTTTTTGAAAATTGTTTTGACAAAGAGAATGACAAAGGTATGGTAGTCCTATAATTGTTGTTTAAAATAGAAACATGAACGACGGTTGTCAAAATAGAATTAACTGTATACTACGTCAACTTATGGCTTTGTCAAGATTGCTAACTCTATCTGCACGAACTGTTGGGAGAAGATCCTTAAGACGAAAGTTAACATCTATCCCAAAGGAAGAAGATCCTTAAGAAGTTAACCAAAGCTATCCCAAAATAATTCGTGTTCCACAAAATAGTGCTGTCAAAAGCAACACACATAATTAAACACGCGCACTCAACTAAATCGATTAAATTATACGACAAACAAGAAGAAAATAATATGTAAAACTACATTACACACAAACAATACACACAACACAAACAAACACGATACACACACACACACACTGCCACACACAATACACACACACTGCCACACACACACACACAATACACACACACTGCCACACACAATACACACACACACTGCACGCACACACACTGCCACACCTATACATGCACATACACACACAACACACAAATTAAACATCACACAACAATCCTTAAAAGACTAGATAAAATTACCAAATAGGAACAAAGAAGAGAGTTCGGAATAATTACCAAATAATTCGCGGTGGTCGATTGCGAAACGCCGAGGAGGTTGCGGGGGTCGCGAGGTCGCCGGAGGTCGCGGGGGTCACGAGGTCGCCGGAGGTCGCGGGTCGCCTGTTAAAAGTCGCAGAGTCAACAGTCGCGGAGTCAAGCGTAGGATGAAAGAAAGGAAAAAAGAAGAAAGAAAGAAAGAAATGGGGTGTAATTAAATGGAAATTAACAGCGGTTTTCAAGTAACCGCTGTTAAAAGAGGAAAACTAACGGCGGTTTTAAAGTAACCGCCGTAAAATAGGAAAAATTAACGGCGGTTGCTTAATAACCGCCGTTAATTGGTGGATTTTAACAGCGGTTTCGTAAAAACCATCGTTAACTTCTTAATTTAACAGCGATTTCTTTTTTAACCGCTGTTAATTTTTCATAATATTTACGAACCGTGCCACCGCACAAATTTAACAGCAGTTTTACGATAACCGCTGTTAATTGTCCGCTGTTAAATGGGTATTTTGTAGTAGTGTGGTGATATCCAGATCTCAAATCTATCTTCGAAAATACTCCCGATCCTCCAAGTTGATCGAATAGGTCCTCTACTCTAGGAAGTGGATATTTATTCTTTATCGTGAGTCGATTAAGTTCACGATAGTCTATGCATATCCTCAAACTTTCATTCTTTTTCTTCACGAAGAGCACTGGCGCACCCCATGGCGAAACACTGAGTCGGATAAATCCAGAGTCGAGCAGTTCCTGGAGTTGTACTTTCAGCTCTTGCAATTCCTTACGCGCCATCATATAAGGAGCCTTCGATATTGGTGTCGCTCCTGGCACTAAATCAATCGAAAATTCAACTAGACGATTAGGTGGAACTTCGGGCAAATCTTCAGGAAAGACGTCTGGATACTCCTTGACGATAGGTACATCAGCTACCGTCTTCTCCGAAGTCATTTTCCTAATCACATTCACCAAGAATCCTTGGCAATCACGCTTCTTCAACATCTTCACAGCTTTCATGGCTGATATTACCTTCGGGGTACTGTTGTGTCTAACTCCCTCAAAAACGGTCTTGACATCAACAGACGGACATAACGTTACCCTCCTTTAGGAGCATTCAACTACAGCTCTATGCTTGTCCAACCAATCCATACCCAAAATGACATCAAAATCACCGAGTTCAACTATCTGCAAGTTGGTTAAGAAGCTATGTTCGTTAATCTCCACCTTCACATGGTTAGTTATCGAGTTTACACGCACTAGTCCCCATAATCACTGCTAATAATCTCTATAACAAGAATAGGGGGTCGCGGCTCAATCCACATAGTGAGTTCATCTTCAGACTCGATATCTGCCATCAACACGTCCTTCGTATTCTCGGAGAGATCCACCCTTGAGCTTTCATCAGGAATTTCTTCCGGATCTTCTTCTGGATATTCTTCGGGATTCTCCTCTGGTTTTTCTTCTGGATCTTCTTCGGGATCCTCCTCCGAGTCTTCCTCGTCCGTAGAGTCTGCATCCCAATTTGCAGCTGGAATCTCCTCTTGAGCATATAAATCCAATAGGCATCCAGCGACAAATTGGAAATCATCCGCAGCCTCTCGTTCTTCAAGCGATCTCTTGATGGCCTTTTTCCAAAGCCGGAAGATACAGCAACTCCAGGCTTCGGATAATTTCTCCATCAAGTGCTCTAGCTGTCGAGTGACGGAACCTTGTTTCCCAGATTTTAGCCACTTACTCAGTCTATTAATGACGTAGTGTGGCGCATTTTCTGGTAAACTAGGATCGTCCCACCAGTCTTTACGCGCTAGGAGACATGAGTCAAAAGTAGCTGGGACCTTCTTATGCAGTGTCATTCTAGGTTTGGCCATTCTAACAGTTCGTACATACATAAATAATTATATAAGTAAAATGAAATGACATATGCATGATTAATTACTAAAATTCAGTACCTCAGACGGAGTGACGAAGTGGCGAAGCTGAGAGCATATGATACTTTTACATTTTAGCGAGTCTACAGAAAGGTAAAACCTGCTCTACAACGCTATGTAACGCCCCGACTTTCTAGGGTGAATATTTGGGAAAATAAATAAAAGGTAAATTTTGAGAAAAATAATTTTCTTGAGAATATAAAAATTCTCGCCTACAAAGTCGAGTCGCTACAATGTCGTGAAAATAAATACCTTTGAATAAGGTAACATTTCATCATAAATACGAGGTAAAAATTTGCGGTGGAAGAATAAATCATAATTATAAACTTCAAATCTAAGTTTCCCCGAATAAGTTTCAAACATTTGACATAAAGAAAACAACATTTAATAAATTCTTTTTCATATGCTCCCTCGGCTCGCTCCTTTATCCATCCGGCTCAGTTCAACCTGCGGGATCAATAAAGGTGGGGGTGAGCTTCCTTCAACTCGTGGAAATCTCACTGATCACAGTAATATACAATCTCATGGAAAGCATAACATGAATAAACTATCACATTTTTAATCAACATGAATGCATACTCACAACATTATGTACAGCATGTATCGAGCAGCATAACACGAATATTGAGGTTGCGCAGGTGCCCCCGCAACAACATGAAATATACACGCAATACCACATATAACATGAATCGAGCACATATGTGAATATTGGGTTGTTCATGTGTCCCCACACAACATGAATCTCAAGATAACCTCTTACACGAATACATATGAGCCTGATTTACGACGTGTATCATAATTTATAAACATGAATTGAATTTCACATATGCAGTCCAATTAAAGCAATTAAAGTGATAGTGACAATTCCCACCTGAATAAATGATGATGTCTGACTTGAAATGAAGATGCTCGACTCACAGTCCTAAGCCCGTAAATCCTCGATAAAGTCTACATATAATAATAATTATTATTATAATCCTTACAATTTATAATAAATGGAAAGATATGAATATCACTATATAATAAATGAAAATAAATTATAATTGTTCATTAATATTAACCGAAGAGTTAAAATTATTAATGACTGAAAGTAAAATACTTATGCAAAAATTTTAGATTAATTATTAATGTTAATTAGAAGTTAACATTTTAATGTTCTCAGTCAAAATAGGACTAGAAGTGAATTTTAAAAGTTGACTGGGGTCAAATCGTAAAGGTTGAGAAGCTGTCTGGGTTAAAAACCGAAGTAAATGGAATTTCTGGGGTTAAATTGAGAGTTCCTGAAAACTTGGAGGACTAAATTGAATACTCCTAAAAATTTGGGGGTATAAATACCCCTAAACCTAAACTGCAGCCGACAAGTTCATTTCCTCACCTCCCGTCTCCCTCTCTCTCTCTCCCTCTCTCAATATCTCCAAAATCCTTCTTCTCGGCCAAGGAAGTAAAATCCCGAAACACACACACACACACAGAGAAAATTATACACACACACATACACAGAAAACCACACACATACAAATGGCCGGAAACAAAATAAACGCCCGGCAAAGCGGCGGTGCGGGAAGAAAAAAAAATGAAGGTGAAAGCTGACAGTGGTTTCGGTTTTTGGCAAGCACGGCGTCCTCAGTTCTCCGGTGGATTGCGGCGGAGACGAAGGCGGCTTCCGACGAAGCAAAACGAGTAAGGTAGGCGAGGTTAGGCTGATGTTTCTGGTTGGCGAGTGGCGGAAGGTGAAGCAGGTAAGAGTTTTTTTTTAATTTATGAATCCGATTCCAACTCCAGAACCGCGGCGGCAGCGCTTGGACCAATGTTGGGTCGCAGTACGGTGCTGGTCCGGCGATGATGTCGGTCAGTTATGGGTTCGGGTTTGAAGGCTTGGTTCCCGAATTTGATTTCGGATTCGGAAGATGTTTTGATTGTTGAATTCCGTTAAAATTAAGTTTTAAATTTGATTTCTGATTTCGGGGCTTGAATTTCCAGATTCGGGTCGAACTGATTGGTTTTCGGATTTTTCATCTGGTTATTGATTAGATTCACGAAGTAAGTGTGTGCCGGTTTGGGGCTGGGAATTTCGGGTCATGGGTTTCTGTGTTTGATTGAAGTTCATATTTTTCGGATTTTGATTTTTCTATTTTGGATTCAAAATCACGAAGAAGATGTTAGGAGTATGCCCTCGAATGCCACTCAGAGGATGTTGAGTGAGGGCATTGTACTTGTAATTATGTAAATCATTAATATAAGGCAATGTATATTTGTTTATTTACTGGTAGTTACTGGCATTCCTAACTCGTAAATATAAATATAGAAACTAGTCCGTGTATTTGAGAGCAAAACATTCCACTCTTTATTGGATAAGGGGGTAGGCACTGGAAAGGTTTATAGCTCAAATACTTAATCGTTCGCAAGTCGATGAAACTTGACTAGGCGTTAAGTTTATGTGAGGACTTGTATGACGTGTTCTTTGACATGGAGAGTGCCTGTCGAACACTAATGGTTAGTGGGAGCACACGTTATAGGTATGCTAATTGGATTAGTATACTGGAACCGACTCACCCTCGATTCGTCACACGGATTTCACTCCGGGACAGTCAATGACGGAATTGAAAGGTTGTGATAGGTATTCGTGAACCTTCGGCTTTAGGATTTAGTAGGGATGTGCTTGTGACGTTAAGATTTTCATTAGAGTAGTTCGACCCTATAAAGCGGGAGGTGGGGGTCAACCTCGACGTGCATCTTAACGGGCAAGTAGCAGGTCCTACTGAATACCAAGATAGAATTCTTTCTCCCGTTAGTGAGCGGGTTATATGTCCTATGCGGTTATTGGCATATGAGATCATAAGCCTTTGGCCAAAGCATTGGAGCTAGTTGTATTGGATGCACGAGAGCTCAATGATCTCGATTTGCATTAACGCATGCATAGCGTCAAGTACAGATAGGGTTTGACTGACCGTGACCCTATAACTTGATCGGGACATTTGAAAGAGTGGTTTATACGTATACTGGTATTCACGACAGAATGGTTCTTGAATGATCCCAATCATTTGTTCTCAGTTGGGGTACAGTGTAGGCCTCCAGGCTGGCTAGGTGGTGCTACTACTCTTTGGTTCCTACCATTGATGACTGAGACGAACCTACCGAGTCACGCAATAGGATTGACGATGGAATGAATCGAGGTTAATCTCTCATTATGAATATTAGATATTGGATATCTAATTTGGGAGATTGGATGTCTAAATTGATTTATTAAATAAATTAATTTACGGCCTAATTAATTAAATAAATTAACGGGTGATTAATTTAATTCATGAATATAATTATTTCTTGTAGAAATTAATTATTTTATTGTGTATTTAATATGATTAATTAATTGTATTAATTAATCGATATAAATACATCGGAACGGAATCGGAGTTTATCTGTTTGGACTCTCGGGAGTCCGAAACAAACCGAACTCGTCGGATTCCTTCTAGAGGTTGGCCCCACTTTTGATCTCTTACCTTTATTCTTTGTCTTGCTTTGGTGGATAAAGACTAATCACCTAAGAGATATGATATCTCTTATAATAAGGATAAAGGGATTGTGTGGGATTTGAAGTAGAATAAATGAAGACATCTCTCAACCTCTCCTAAGCAATTCAAAACGTGAGTTTTACATTTGAGAAAGAGAAAATAGTTTTCTCAATTATCTTCATCTTGTTCTTCATCTTGTTCTTGAGTTTTCTTGGAGAAAATTCAAGATACATTGAGAGATAAATATTATACACGTAGAGTGCAATAATAAAAGGCTTCATCACTTGATTCTAGCCGTAACCTTAGAGGTTAATCGAGTGTCGTCATTCCGGTCATTTTTCCGGCGCGTGGCAAGTAGAGACGCGGTGCTTTCGGCGTTGGATCGTTCAAGAACTTGGAGCGGATTGGATTCGTAGAGATCAATCAAAGCTTGGGGAATAGCTGAAGAGAAGGTTACCATTTAATCAACGGACTTCAAAGGTGAGTTTCTTATAACTCTTGTTTTTCGTTTATATATTCATATATACGTAGCTCGATCGATCCTCGTAGGGATTCGGATCGAATTAATTTTCGTTTTACCGCTTCCGCTGGGCCTTCGTTTTAGGGACCGAATCCCAACAGTGGTATCGGAGCGTAGGTCTTGCGATCGTATATACGATATTGGCATTTGGAATGCTTGATTAGATGGGGAATGATTTGGAATCATTTTAGTCATAATCGTGGTATATGTTTTTCGTTCGTTCTAGTTGTATTTTTCGTAAGTTTATGTCTAAATATAAATCTTAAATTTCTGGGAAATATGATTTATATTGAAGATATGAAAGTCGGAAAATATAGATATTGGATATCCGGTCGAAAATCTAGCCCCGAATCGTCGTCGGACGATCAAAAGGTGCATTCTGGCCGAGAGTGACTCGACCGTGTCCTGGGTGACTCGGTCGTGTCCGGCAGTCTGGCCAGGCCACTGCCTGGCAGACCCGACCATGTCAAGCGACACGGGCCGTGTCTGGCCGGCAGGCTTTCGGAAGTGACTCGACCGTGTCAGGCGACACGGCCGTGTTTGGCAGGAATGTCTGGGACACTGCCGACATGACCCGACCATGTCATGCGACACGGGCCACATGTCTGGCCGGCAGTGACTCGGCCAGGCAGGCCAGTTTTTTCGTGTATTCTTAAAAATTAATCTTCCGCATGTTAAATTGGATTTAATATGATTAAAATGATTTATGGTATTTCATTTTATGAGGGAAATTTGATTAATTGGAATATTTATGGTCGACCGAATTATTTTGAACGTTATCATATTACCGATTGTGTGAATCGATTGGATCGGTTCGTATTGTTGATTGGATCAATGTATCTGTACGCTTTCCATTTATATAGTATTTATTGGATGAATGTTTTTGAATGGGGATGTGGTTCGTGGACTTAGTTTTGATTTGTTTATTTTATTCGATTGGGTTGTAAAGGCCGTTTTGAGCCTATTTATTTTACTAGAAATATTTGTATCTAGGATGCAATTTTCAATGTAAAATTTATATGTAATGACGAAGACCGGAGGAAGATCCGTTTCGAGAAGACGAAGATTCAAGACAAAGACTTATAATTAGATTACGGAGTTCTGTTTTCTAGGAACGGTCCATGAACCACATGTTGGTAGCAACTAGGTTGTGAATGGTTTTTTCATATTGTATGAATGCCACAAACGTGCTTAAATGATTAATGTGCAAAGTGTAACATTAATCGCGAAAATTCTCCCACGAAAAATTATTAAGTTTATAAGGTTTCAAGGTTTTCCTTCCCTCCATTGAGTTTTCGGGAAATTAAAATCCAAACCGGATGTGCTATGCTTCCGAGTTATCGGGATAGTCATTCGGGGAGGACGTATAAATTACCGGGAGTGCATTGTATGCCTTCGGTTGGAGCAAATTTTATCCCTAGAAACCTGATAGGTTGCCGGATAAGATTCAATTGTGAAACTGATTTGCGTCGATAGTATAAACTTAACTTGTTCACGAACCATAGAAACTGTATAGGTTGAGGGGATGAACAAGGGGAAAAAGAAGATCGAATCATCCATTAGATGGGTTGGTGTTGGACATCACTTTATGAAAATTAATATACTAGAAACCTGTTCGGTTGCCCTCTATTAAGATTTATAAAGAACTCGGTCACCACTATGAAGTAGAGCGACGATACTTCCGGATTTCACATGGGAGTGTGTTTTTCTGATAAAAATAGTGGGAGCTGGGTAACAAGAATATAAAAGACCTTAATTCTATACTCAGAACATAATTAAACGAGTCACTAATTAATCTGTTATAATTAATGCAGACATAACTCTCAATATGACAATGAATCCAATCGCAATTCTACTCGAGAAGAACACCTTGATTGGACCTAACTTTGTGTACTGCCTCCGCAATCTGATGATTGTCCTCAGGATAGAGGCACTCGGATACGTCTTGGAGACGGACATTCCGGCGCCTCCTGTGTGGACCAGAGCAAATCAGCAAGAGATCGAAAACCACAAAAAGTGGGTTAAGGATGACATAAAAGTCCGTGCTTACATGATGGCTTATATGTCTAATGAGCTTCAGAGAGCTCATGAGAAAATGACTTCTGGTAGGTAGATTTATCTCACTTAACCGAACTTTATGGCGAGCACAGCAGAACTGCTGGATATGAGATATCCAAGCAACTGTTCGGTGCAAGGATGAAGGAAGGTGAGAAGGTTGGGGAACACGTCCTCGAAATGATATCCATGATCGAGAGATTGGAGGCTCTTGATTTTAAAATGGAAACTTCTCTTCAAACCGACCTTATCCTTCAGTATCTCCCTGATTCCTTCTCACAGTTTGTTATCGACTTCATCTGCAATGAGATTGCATTTAACTTAGCTGGACTAATGAACAAACTGGTGACCGCTCAGTCTCAGATGAAGACTCCGCGGATGAAGGAGTCTGCCCTTGTGATTTCTTCTGGACTTCGGAAGTCTAAGAATAAGAAGAAAAAGACCAAGAAGCAGATTGGACCACAAGTTAAGGACCTTAAAGGAAAGGGCAAGGCCCCGATGGTTCCAAAAGGCAAGAAGAAGAAAGACACTTGTATCAAGTGCGGTGAGCTGGGCCACTGGGCTAGAGACTGTCCGATTCTTCATGGCACTTTAGGTACAGAACTTTTAGTTTTGGAAACAAATTGTTCTGCTACTATATTTTCTACTTCCTGGATACTGGATTCTGGTGCTAGTTCTCATATTTGTACCGTGAATCAGGATCTGGAACAAAGTAGGAAGCTTGGAGCTGGAGAAGTTATGATCATAGTCGGAAGCGGGCATAGTGTCAAGGCGACCGACATAGGATCACTTCTTTTGGGTTTAGAATCCAGTTTTGTTTTGACTTTAGAAGATGTACTTATTTTGACCAAGGGGCATGTCGGTATGGATTAATCCCAGTTTATTAGCGGCTCTTTCAAAAGTCCATGTGAAGGGGGACTTAGTCATTTTGCCTTTAAGGCAAGATTCACAAGTAGGAAAGGGATCCGATCCCAATGGACCCATAAATCCATCTTGTAAACCTTGGTCTAACCAACATGACCAAGTCTAAGATGCCATTTCAAAACTTGATTGGTTTTATCCCTACCACGTTTTCTAGTCATAGTATTCACAACTACTTTGTTGCTGAGATTTAGATGATACAATCCATTTAACAATGTAGCAGTACACACTAGTTTATTTCTGAAATAAATTTTGCAGGAACCATCACCAATGAAAAATGAAAAACCTTTTCAGTCCATGACCGGAATGGATACAATGTTTTTGTGGTGCTTTAGAAGCAGCACGTGACAGATATCAATATTTCATTACGTTTACGGATGATCATACTAGGTATGGTTATGTATACTTAATGAAACATAAATCCGAGGCCTTTGAGAAATTCCAGGAATTCAAGGCCCTAGTCGAGAAACAAACTGGTAATCATATCAAATCACTTCGGTCGGACCGAGGTTGCGAGTATATGAGTATGGAGTTAGACGAGTTCCTTAAGTAACATGGAATAGTTTCACAACTAACACCTCCAGGTACTCAGTTAAATGGTGTGTCAGAAAGAAGGAAACGGACCTTGTTGAACATGGTCCGTTCCATGCTGGGCTATACTGACTTACCGATTTACTTATGGGGGTATGCACTCCTGAATACCGCCTACATCTTGAACATATGTCCTTCCAAATACGTTCCTAAAACTCCACATGAGATGTGGGAGGGCAGGAAACTAAGTCTTAATCATATTAGGATTTGGGGATGTCCCGCCTATGTCAAGAAGACTAAGGTGGAGAAGTTGGAAGCTAGGTCCGCGAAGGGACGTTTCATTGGATTCCCATCTGGGACGATGGGATATCTATTCTACATGCCTGAAGATCGAAAGATCGTTGTTGCTTTACAAGTACACTTCCTGGAAGATGAGTTCATTCAGGAAGGCGGAGCAGGTAGAAGTATTGCTTAAGAAGAATACAATGAAACTCCTCGG
Organism: Orobanche coerulescens; assembly: GCA_033398695.1. NCBI lineage: Eukaryota > Viridiplantae > Streptophyta > Magnoliopsida > Lamiales > Orobanchaceae > Orobanche > Orobanche coerulescens. The sequence goes on from CM065807.1 coordinate 39,439,404, forward strand.
GAGACACCTGTGCAAGAAACTGGAACCGAACCATCTGAAACACAAGTACAACCACCTCGTAGGTCTAGTAGGGTGTTTCATTTACCTGAGAGATATGGGCTTGTGCACTTGGAGGAGATGGGTCTCCATGAGGTTCCAAGTGATAGCCAAGAGACCGACCCAATGACCTATGACCAAGCGATGGTGAATGTAGACTCCGTGAAATGGCGTGAAGCTATGGAAGCTAAGATAGACTCGATGCATGTCAATCAGGTCTGGACTCTAGTAGACCACCCCAAGGGCATTGTGCCTATTGCGAACAAGTGGATCTACAAGAGAAAGGCTGATGGTGATGGCAAGGGGACGCATATAAGTCCAGGCTTGTAGCAAAGGGTTATACCCAGAAAGAAGGGATCAATTACCATGATACCCTCTCCCCCATAGCCATGATCAAGTCTATTCGCATGATGCTTGCTATAGCTGCCTACCACGATTAAGATATATGGCAAATGAACGTAAAGACGGATTTCCTTAATGGATTCCTCGAGGAGGAAATCTATATGGAGCAGCCTAAAGGCTTTGTGTCCGAAGTCGATATTCAGAAAGTGTGCAAGCTTCAGCATTCCATTTATGGACTGAAGCAAGCGTCGCATAGGTGGAACCTTCGTTTTGACGAGGCGGTCAAAGAGTTTGACTTCATGAAAAATGAAGAGGAACCTTGTGTATGCAAGAGGGTTGGTGGGAGCATGATCACATTCGTAGTTCTATATGTAGATGACATTCTACAAATAGGAAATGATGTGGGCATGCTCAGTTCTGTGAAAGCTTGGCTTTCGAGTAATTTCTCCATGAAAGACTTGAGAGAAGCAACCTATATTCTTGGTATTCGGCTCTACCGGGATAGAGCGAAGAGAACAATAGGTATTTCCCAAGCCCTCTATATAGATAAGATCTTAAAGAGATTTAAGATGGATGATTAAAAGAGGGTTCTTACTGATGCAACATGGAGTAAAACTCTCCTTGAAGATGTGTCCTCAAAGTGAGGAACAATGAAAGGAAATGAGTAATATACCATATGCTTCGGATGTGGGTAGCCTTATGTATGCTATGTTGTGTACAAGACTTGACATCGCGCATGCTGTAAGCGTGGTGAGTAGGTTTCAGGCAAACCCAGGTAGGGAACATTGGACTGCCGTAAAGAACGTTCTCAAGTACTTAAGAAGAACTAGAGATATGGTTCTGATGTATGGCGGTGGAGAATTGTATGTGGTGGGATTCACTGATTCGGACTTCCAAGGACTGAAGGATGACTCGATGTCTACTTCTGCTAGATATTTACTCTTAATGGAGGAGCAGTATCTTGGCGTAGCGCCAAGCAAAGCGCGACTGCTGATTCCACCTGTCAGGCTGAGTATCAAGCAGCCTCGGAGGCTTCCAAGGAAGGTTTCTGGATTAAGAAGTTTCTGGGAGAACTTCAAGTGATACCATATGCTGAGCTGCCTGTTCTGCATCTTGCGACAACGACGAGTCAGAAGCGCAGCCAAGGAGCCGAGGTTTCACAACAGCACCAAACATATTGAGAGGAAGTATCATCTCGTAAGAGAATTTGTTCGCAAGGGATACATTGTGCTGCACAGAGTAGACACGGCCGACAACATCGCTGATCCACTGACCAAGCCACTTTTTCATACTAGCTTAGAGCGTCATCTGGAGAACATGGGTATTAGATACCAAGTGTGTGGCATTGAGTGCAAGTGGGAGATTGTTAGGAGTATGCCCTCGAATGCCACTCAGAGGATGTTGAGTGAGGGCATTGTACTTGTAATTATGTAAATCATTAATATAAGGCAATGTATGTTTCGTTATTTACTGGTAGTTACTGGCATTCCTAACTCGTAAATATAAATATAGAAACTAGTCTTTGTATTTGAGAGCAAAACGTTCCACTCTTTATTGGATAAGGGGGTAGGTACTGGAAAGGTTTATAGCTCAAATACTTAATCGTTCGCAAGTCTATGAAACTTGACTGGGCGTTAAGTTTATGTGAGGACTTGTGTGACGTGTTCTTTGACATGGATAGTGCCTGTCGAACACTAATGGTTAGTGGGAGCACACGTTATAAGTATGCTAATTGGATTACTATACTGGAACCGACTCACCCTCGATTCGTCACACGGATTTCACTCTGGGACAGTCAATGATGGAATCGAAAGGTTGTGATAGGTATTCATGAACCTTAGACTTGAGGATTTAGTAGGGATGTGCTTGTGATGTTAAGATTTTCATTAGAGTAGTTCGACCCTATAAACCGGGAGGTGGGGGTCAACCTCGACGTGCATCTTAACGGGCAAGTAGCAGGTCCTACTGAATATCAAGATAGAATTCTTTCTCCCGTTAGTGAGCGGGTTATATGTCCTATGCGGTTATTGGCAGATGAGATCATAAGTCTTTGGCCAAAGCATTGGAGCTAGTTGTATTGGATACACGAGAGCTCAATGATCTCGATTTGCATTAACGCATGCATAGCGTCAATACAGATAGGGTTTGACTGACCGTGACCCTATAACCTGATCGGGACATTTGAAAGAAGGGTTTATACGTATACTGGTATTCACGACAGAATGGTTCTTGAATGATCCCAATCATTCGTTCTCAGTTGGGGTACAGTGTAGGCCGCCAGGCTGGCTAGGTGGTGCTACTACTCTTTGGTTCCTCCCTTTGCTGACTGAGACGAACCTACCGAGTCGCGCAATAAGATTGGCGACGGAATGAATCAAGCTTAATCTCTCATTATGAATATTAGATATTGGATATCTAATTTGGGACATTGGATGTCTAAATTGATTTATTGGATAAATTAATTTACGGCCTAATTAATTAAATAAATTACTGGGTGATTAATTGAATTCATGAATATAATTATTTCTTGGAGAAATTAATTATGTTATTGTGTATTTAATATGATTAATTAATTGGATTAATTAATCGATATAAATACATCGGAACGGAATCGGAGTTTATCTGTTTGGACTCTCGGGAGTCTGAAACAAACCGAACTCGTCGGATTCCTTCTAGAGGCCGGCACCACTTTTGATCTCTTACCTTTAGTCTTTGTCTTACTTTGGTGGGTAAAGACTAATCACCTAAGAGATATGATATCTCTTATAATAAGGATTAAGGGATTGTGTGGGATTTGAAGTAGAATAAATGAAGACATCTCTCAACCTCTCCTAAGCAATTCCATACGTGAGTTTTAGTTTTGAGAGAGAGAAAATAGTTTTCTCAATTATCTTCATCTTGTTCTTTATCTTGTTCTTGAGTTTTCTTGGAGAAAATTCAAGATAAATATTATACACTTAGAGTGCAATAATAAAAGACTTCATCACTTGATTCTATCCGTAAGCTTAGAGGTTAATCGAGTGTTGTCATTCCAGTCATTTTTCCGGTGCGTGGCAAGTAGAGATGCGGTGCTTTCGGCATTGGATCGTTCAAGAGCTTGGAGCGGATTGGATTCGTAGAGATCAATCAAAGCTTGGGGAATAGCTCAAGCGAAGGTTACCATGTAATCAACGGACTTCAAGGGTGAGTTTCTTATAACTCTTGTTTTTCGTTTATATATTCGTATATACGTAGCTCGATCGATCCTCGTAGGGATTCGGATCGAATTAATTTTCGTTTTACCGCTTCCGCTGGGCCTTCGTTTTAGGCACCGAATCCCAACAGAAAAAATATCTGATATTGACATCATAGCAGGAAAAAGAAAATGAGAATATGATTCCGCGAAGAAATCGGCAGAATACCTTCTGTTGAGATTCAGATGACTTGTTGAATTTGGACGGTCGATGAAGATGGTGTCTTCTTCTCCTTCCTCTTTGCAGCAAATTTTATGTGTTGTATTTTCTTTTTTTTTTGTATTCTGGATGATGAACGACGGCGCTGGGAAGAAAAGAAAAGTGTGTACTGTATTATGTATTGTACTGCAGAGACAGTATATTTATACTGTATTGGATTAGGGTTAGAGTTTAATTATTCTGGGCTTGATATTATTTTGGGACATTACAATGTGTCTGGGCCATTGATAATAATAATAATAATAATAATAATAATAATAATAATAACAATAATAATGATAAAATTAATAATAACAGTAGTAATAATATTAATAACATCGATACTAATAATAATCTCGAGAGTAATATAAATGATGATATAGAAATGATACTGGTAAAAATATTAATACCATTAATATTAATATGGTTCCTATTATAAATATTATTATTATTAATAATAATAATACCTTTAATTATCATATTAACAAAAAAATGACTGATATTAAATGTTCTAAAATTGCCTTGAGAAATTGACTCGGGTTTAGAAAATGTGAGATATCATGAAAATATCTGATCTTATTAAATGATATTACATGAAGTTGACTTGTGCGTGTAGAGAAAGTAATTGTACAATAATTACTCACTCGGTAATGTAATGAGATTAAATGTATTATTAATATTATTAGTAGTAAATGACTACTTGAATATAACTGACAAAAAAAATGATTCGGACTAGGACTTGTGACACGTCGAAATAAATGTTTATGACTCTCTAAATAGAATTAAATAACATAAAATGCATTATAATATTATTATAATTAATAATATTGCATTATAAAAATGGCGGGTATTACAATATGATTCCTAGATAAGGTAAGTCTAATAGGATTCTACTACTTCTAGAAGGATCTAGAATATTCCATCTATGTATCTTCCTAAAACCAATATTAGGTAAGACAGATCACGAGAATAATAATTCCGGAACAATTTATAAAATTTGAATCTATATATATAAAAAAATAAGCTTAATATTTTATTTTTTTTCACTAATTTTTACTCAATTAAAATAAATGATTCAAGTTGGTCATTTATACTGAATCTAATGGAAAATTAAAGAGTTAAAATGATATATGAAAAAACATCCCATGTTGTTTTTCTTCCTGTCTGTAACGCCCCGATTTTCGAGCATGTATTTATTTTATAATTTATAAAAAGCGCATGAATGGTTATAAATATCCAACAATTTATTTACGAATTTTATTTCAGTTATTAAATAAGGTCAAATTTTTCCTTATTCGCATATCATGATTGTAGTTACATTCCAGGCTCGAGTCCAAGTTCTCGTATTATTATAGTCCAGTAATATTTATTTTTGTAAATAGTCCAAGTTAATAAGTTAGCCCAAATCGATTTTACTTTATTATTCTAAATGTTATATCAAGAACCTATTATTATTGTTATTTTTTTATCTAACAATTTAATATTCTATTATTATTAAAATCATAAATTAATAGGTTACTAATAAAGATTAATTAAAGCAATTTAATTAATTTAATCTGAAATTAGTAAGCTGATTAATTAAATATTTAAAATAATTATATAATTAATATACAATTAATATTATTTTTGGATCAATCATCATCCAACAAGAACTCTAGACAAATCAAAACTCTATTACTAAACCTAACTCTACGGTATAAATATTGTATGATATACTCATACGGGCTCTAGAATACACCATACTCCCAAAGAAACAAAGATCACGTGATTTCTTACTACACACCTACAACTACAACCTATTCCTACTGACTCACGATCAAAATTCGAGATCTACAAAATAATTCCTACTACAAACTCTATTGCAAAAGAAGAAGCACGACCGAATCTGCTCCATTTTCATCGAGGTCACTAGGAGCGATTCTTTCTCTGCTCGTGTGCCTCATCCATTCAGCCTTAATCATCATACTGCAATTGAAAGGTAAAATATTAAACCTTAACACCCTCCATTCAATTACGATTTTTATCATTCTTACGCTCGGTTGAAGCTTATACGCAAATCATACGGCAATATCAAATTAAAAAAATTCTCTCTTCTTGTTATGAAAATACTTACAAAGATTGTAGCCTCAATCGGCCCTGATACGCAAAAATCAACTCCCCTCGGAATTAATCCTGAATTCCAAGTCAAACTAGAAACATCACAATCGATCCCAGAATCCAAACTATTAACCCGTTCCTTGACCAAAACCAAACCAGTCCTAGGCCTAAATACCTTGATGAGAAGCCCGAACCCGTCGACTCCAAATCCGACTAGAATCAGACCTTCCTCACCTTGGCCGAGAGCTGCCGCCGCACCGACACGCATCTACACCTCTACGTCGTAGAGTACTACGAGCCTGTCGCCACCCGAGCCATTCCAGTTTGCGGCAGGTCTATGTAGGAGCTTCTATTGGCGTGTATGCGTATCGAGTTGGTGAGTGTGTGCTGTCTGCAAGTTTTTTTCCCTATTGGCCGAGAGGAATTCTAGAAGGAGGAGGGCCAATTTTTGATGTAGTTGGGATAGAGAAGAAGATGGAGAAAGAGACGGGGTGATGATAGAAATGAGAATGAGTGGTTCGGCCGACCATGAGGAAATAAGGGTTATATACCCATGTTTTTCTTTAGGGTTTTTCAATTGAGTCCCCTATGTTCCAAACTTTTTGATTTGACCCCAAATCAACCTTTCAGTATATTCAATTTCAGTCCCTCAGTTTTCTCAATACTTTTAGTTTGATCCCAGCCAGTATTTGTTGGAATATTTATTCCACATATTCACAAATAGTGTTTTGATGATTAAGTTGCTAAACAAAACAAAACAACAAAGAGGCGAAGCAAATCAACGAAGCAGACGAAGACGCAAAAAGTTGGACAAAATATAAAGCTAGCGCATGCTAGATATATAAATTAGTGCACGTTAAGGATACCCGGCTGCAGATCAGACGAGTTCGAAGTTACCTGAAGTGAAGTCATCTGATGAAGATAGCGCACGCTACTCATGATTATTAACGCACGCTATCGAAGTCTATATTACTGTTGTGAATATATTCAAACATTGTATGACGCAAGCAATGACGAAAACGCACGCCAAGGATGGGGAATAGCGTACGCTAATGTGTTTGAAATCAAGTCAATCAATCCGTTGGGAAAGATTCTGAAGCAAAGTCAAAAAGTATAAATGGATATATGGCGCATGCAATGATGCAAGATTAGCGCACGCTACAAGGAAGTGTTAGCGCACGCTAACTGTCATGGACAGTAGCCACTGGACTGAAACTGGAAGACATTAACGTACGCTACCTAGAGAACATTACGTACATAACAGGCAAAATGCGCGATAGCGCACGCTAAGAGGAAGAGCTAGCGCACGCTAACTAGTCAGCAGTCAGCAACGGCTAGTTTGATGAAGAAGGCTATAAATACCACATCCTTGGTATCAATCCATACAACAACTTCAAGCAATCAAGACATTGATCTGATATTCATATACATTATATTGTTATTGTGATATTGAGCTTATATTGTTAGTTTGAGTGTTTATACATTCAACACATACACGAGAGGTAAAAGAAAAGATACGATTGGATTCGGTGTTATTAGGATCAAGGATCCGGCATTGTTAGAATCGCAATCGCTATCTTAGTGAGGTTTATCTAGTACCCATAGAAAGCTAGAGTGGTTTATTCCTTGTCCAATATAAAAGAAAACGGTTTAACTTGGACCGACATATAGAAAAGTACAAGCAGTAATATCTCGATCGATAGAAGAGAGATTGAACGGTTTACTCGGACCGATAGAAGACAAGATTGTAACGGTAATCCCTCGACCGATATAAGAGAGGTGCAGAGGTTTTGATCTTCATCCTCTAGAAAAAGATAACGAGAGAGGACGCAGGCATGTTTGGCCGAACCTCTATAAATCCGTGTGTCGATTTATTTTCCGCACTTTATATTTACGCTTCCGCAACACGGCGCAAATACCGAAATTGCTCCAACAATTGGTATCGGAGCGGTACCTCCAATAAGTAGCTTAACATTCGAGGAGTCGATCCAAATGGCATTTCAATATGCTCCAGTCGAAGGCCTTGCTCTCAATCGACCACCATTTTTTGATGGCTCGAACTTCATGACGTGGAAGAAAAAGATGTCAATATTTATCCGAGCATATGACATCCAGCTTTGGAAGGTGATTTGTCTTGGTCCAAAAATTCTGACGAATTCCAACGGTACGCTAAAAACTTTCGAAGAATATGACGATTTCGATTGGAAAAATGACCATTACAATTGTAAGGCAACTCAACTTCTACATTGTGCCTTAGATCTGAAAGAACACAACCGGATATCATTGTGTGATAGTGCCAAAGAAATCTGGAAAATGCTTGAGGTAACACACGAAGGTACGTCTCAAGTCAAGGAGATGAAAATAAACATGCTCCTTCACGAGTACGAACTATTTCAAAGGACGGTGAATCCATCATGATCATGCTCGACCGATTTTCGGTCATCACAAATGGATTAGCATGTTTCGGAAAACCACTTTCGAGTAGTGAGAAAGTAAAGAAAATTCTCCGATCACTACCTCGAGAATGGGACGGTACGGTGACAGCAATAATGGAATCTAAAGATCTAAACAATCTTGATTTTAGTACTCTCGTTGGTTCTCTTATCAACTACGAGATTGTTCTAAAATTTCGGAATGCCAAACCAAAACCGAAGGAAAGATTAATAGCTATGAAGGCTAAGATGTCAAGATCTAAGGAAGAAATCCTGGTGGACTAAAGCGACGAAGAATCGGCATATTATGCCAAAAATATTAATAAGTTCCAACACTTATTAAACCGGAGAAAGAAAGACATCCAAGCGGGCGAATCTAAGAAATTCGACAACACTTGTCGATTATGTGGTAAACCAGGCCACTTTGCAAAGAACTGTCGTGTAAAACCCAAAGAGGTTTTAATTGCAACATTGAGTGACGAAGATATTGATGATGATTTCATCGATCAAAATAACCTTGCATTCATGGTTTGGAGTTCATTCGATGATAGCGACGTCGAAAGCCAATTAAGTAATTCTTACGACGAACTTTTTGAAGCATTCGAGTTATTACATACGAACTATCAAAATGCTTTAAATGAGATTAAATCCCTTAAATCTAAATACAAATCATTGGAAATTGAAAATTCTAAAATTCTTAAAAAAGGAAAATTTGTTGAAATCGATCATTCAAAATGTGTTGAAAATGAAAATATTTCAAAGGATGATCTTGTTAAAGTTCAAACCGAGCTCAAAAATTTAACGAAGAAATTCTCTCTCGAAAACGAGAAATTTGAAAATATGCTCTCGGTTCAAAAATACACGTTGAACAAACAGGGGTTAGGATTCAAACCATGTTCTAAAAACGAATCCGTAAATTTTAAAATACCCTATTGCGAAAAATATTTGAAAATCGGGCATCACATTTCGAATTTCAAAAGCCCAAGACGGACGATAAAAACTAAGAAAATTTGGATTCCCAAAGGAACGTTTATTCCAAATATCGTCTATGTTTCGAAAGAAAAACCAACTATCGGTTGGATACCCAAAAATTAATTTTTACCAATTGATTTTTATAAAGGGGGAGATAATATTTTCAGGGGAAGTTATTTCCTATTCATGCATAATTATATTCATCAATTGGTATCATGCATATTCAATAATTGGTATTCTCTATTAATTTGCTATATTTTTTACACTTTTTGCTGAATACAAAAAGGGGGAGAAGGAGTTGAATCGGATAAAAAGCGTCATGAAAGATATGACAAGGAAAATAAAAAGTAAAAAGGAGGAGAAAATAATAAAAATCGAAGAAGTCGAAAAGGATAAAAAGAAAGCATACAAAAAAGCGGAGAAATGAAGGAGTTAAAGAATAAGAAACGAAGTAGTCGAAAATGACAAAAAGAAAAGAAGGTGGGTGAAACTAACGAAACGATCAAAGCCGAAAACTTTGAAACGTACAAATATATATATTTTTATTTTGCAGGTTTTATCCAATTCAAGAGTTGTTTTGTAATCATCAAAAATGGGGAGATTGTTGGAATATTTATTCCACATATTCATAAATAGTTTTTTGATGATTAAGTTACTAAACAAAACCAAACAATAAAGAGGCGAAGCAAATCAACGAAGCATGTGAAGATGCAAAAAGCTGGACAAAATACAAAGCTAGTGCATGCTAGACATATAAGTTAGCGCACGCTAACGATACCCGGATGCAGATCAGGTGAGTTCGAAGTTACCTGAAGTGAAGTCATCTGATGAATATAGCGCACGCTACTCATGACTATTAACGCACGCTATCGAAGTCCATAATACCGTTGTGAAGATATTCAAACACTGTATGACGCAAGCAATGACGAAATCATAGCGCACGCTAAGGATGAGGAATAGCACACGCTAATGTGTTTGAAATCAAGTCAATCAATCCGTTGGGAAAGATTCTGAAGCAAAGTCAAAAAGTATAAATGGATATATGACGCATGCAATGATGCAAGATTAGCGCACGCTACAAGGAAGTGTTAGCGCACGCTAACTGTCATAGACAGTAGCCACTGGACTGAAATTGGAAGACATTAACGTACGCTACCTAGAGAACATTACATACGTAACAGGCAAAATGCGCGATCGCGCACGCTAGTTAGTCAACAGTCAGCAATGGCTAGTTTGATGAAGAAGGCTATAAATACCACATCCTTGGTATCAAACCATACAAAAACTTCAAGCAATCAAGACATTGATCTGATATTCATACATTATATTGTTGTTGTGATATTGAGCTTATATTGTTAGTTTGAGTGTTTATACATTCAACACATACATGAGAGGTAAAAGAAAAGATACGATTGGATTCGGTGTTATTAGGATCAAGGATCCGGTATTGTTAGAATCGCAATCGCTATCTTAGTGAGGTTTATCTAGTACCCAGAGAAACCTAGAGTGTTTGATTCTTTGTCCAATAGAAAAGAAAAACGGTTTAACTTGGACCGACATAAAGACAAGTACAAGCGGTAATATCTCGACCGATAGAAGATAGATTGAACGGTTTACTCGGACCGATAGAAGACGAGCTTGTAACGGTAATCCCTCGATCGATAGAAGAGAGGTGCAAAGGTTTTGATCTTCATCCTATAGAAAAAGATAACGAGAGAGGACGTAGGCACGTTTGGCCGAACCTCTATAAATCCGTGTGTCGATTTATTTTCCGCACTTTATATTTACGCTTCCGCAACACGGCGCAAATACCGAAATTGCTCCAACAGTATTTAATATTTAAAATCAGATCTCTTTTACTCAATTATAAATTCAAATAATTTATATTAATTTATTTTGGACGCTATATTAATATTAAAAATTTAATTGTTATTTTAGGAGAAGAGGACTTGGAGCCTAGGACTTGAGCTGCATTTGCATCCCAATTTTTCAAGGATCATCATCGTATTTTGAGGTGGGGATTTTACGCTTGTTTTATTTAATGTATGATATTACTTGTATATATGCTTGTTTCTTGCCAAATATTTATATGCTCAAAGTTTGCATATTATTTACGTCGTAGCCTCCAATGAGTAGTAGGCATAATGTGCTCAAAGTTTGCATATTATTTACGTTGTAGCCTCCAATGAGTAGTAGGCATAATGTGCTCAATATTTGCATATTATTTACGTTGTAGCCTCCAATGAGTAGCAGGAAGTATGCACAAAGTTCGCATATTAATGGCCCTTGGGCAATCACCAGGTTCAGGCATGTCATATCTACTTGGCAACATGTATGTATTTAAATTTAACAAAGCCTTCCCTCCTCACTTAGCGATTTGAAAGCTCACCCCATTATTTAAACCTTTCAGGTTGAGGAGTTTGGCGTGGCAGGCAAAGGCGTGGCGTGATAATAATATCTGGTTCTTCATTTATTTCGTTTACCTAAATTTTAAACTTTGGCTTCAAAGTCATGGTTATGGATGTTTTGAAATGTTGGGAATTTATTTTATTTTACTTGCGAAATGGATGATTTTATTTCAATTTCCGCTTCAACAATTCAATTATTTTTTTGGGATATTTAATCTCCCTTGAAATTATTTTAAAATGTCATTTTAAAGAGTGGTCGCTACATAAGTGGTATCGGAGCGGGTTTACGGTTTTGTAGACTCGTTAAAATAATTTTTTTCCAAAACTAAATTTTCTTTTTCGCAAGTAGTTAAAACTTTAATGGCATCTATGATTATTATCAGCCATCGTCGCCGCTCCACGTCGACTCCAAGGCACACATTTCAAGTTATGTTTATGTTGTAACCATAACAAAATTTTACGGTTATGAGATTCTTCTCATTTTTGAATCATGTTGCAATACCATATTTATATTTTAGAGATGATATGCTATGGAGATTCATAATAAATGTTGGACATGTACGCGCTTTCTTATAAATTTGTAAATACTGTTGACGACTGATTGGGTCAACGTCACGTGTGCTGATCTGCATGAATAGATCGAAGACACATAGAACACAATAAATAAGATGGAATAAATTAGATCACTAAATTTTATTAATGACCTTAATATGATATAGAGCCGAGCTGGATATTTTGAGCCGGTCTATATTTTTCGCTTGTTTATTACAAGTCTTATCTTTTCTCTTTTTCTCTCTCTCTCTCTCTCTATTTTCGCACAAAATTTCAAAAGTCCTTTTTTCCTGTACACTTTCTCTATATATAGACAATCTCGGCCAGTCAGGAGATGACAGCTCGAGAGTGTTGGGGAATATGCCCAAAACACTTGTCAGAGTGAAAGCATGCCTTTGACACGTGGTGGCCTCTAAGGATTGCTTCGGGAAGTGATATGACAGCATGCATTAATTATCCTGTGTGCATGTTCTGCATGCTTCTGGCGATGCTTATCTGCTAGGGTCGGTCCTCGGGTCTCCCGCCGTTCTAGTCGGCCTTGTCATAATTTTGAGTTGGAGGGTATTCATCCCGGATCTGTAATGCATTAGTATAGCACTGCTAGAACGTCTATTGGGAGCAGTTAACCCTTAGACGCGAGGTATACTTTTATTTCCACCCCTTATGAGGAGATTCCTAAGAAGTTATTGGCTATAATGCACCTTAGGACCATGGCAACTCGTGGACGTGGACGCCCAGCTAACCGAGGTGCTAAAAATCTCAGTGGTTAGAATGCAAACCCCGGTGCTGGAGCTGGTTGTGATGGTTACGGAGGTCAAGATAACCACTATAATAATGATCCATCTCTTACCCAAGCACAAGTTGTGCAACAGGACGTTTCACACCACTATCATTCAATGGTCGAGAAGGACCAGCTTTTGTCGAAGAATGGTTGATGTCGTTGGAGCGTACCCTTGAGCTCATTGGGTGCACCGATGCGCAAAATATTATTTGCGCCCAGTATCAAATGGTAGAGGATGCTGGACGCTGGTGGATGAGCTATTGGCGTTTGAAGCCGGCATCCGAGCGTGCTGCATTAACTTGGGATCGGTTCAAAGAACTAGTGATGGAACAGTACTATCCATAGCATTACCGAGAGAAGATGGAGAGAGATTTCTGGAACCTTGAGCAAGGGAGCTTATTGGTTGAAGAATATGAGAGAAAATTCAACTAAATCAGCTTCTTTGTGGAGCACATGGTGGATATTGATCGCAAGAGGGCCATTAAGTTCCGGAGTGGTTTACGCCCAAGTATTCGTCACATTGTGGCTGGTCATGGGGTGCTCCCATATACCGAGATAGTGTTCAGAGCTCAAGAGGTTGAAGCTAGTCAGAACTTGAGTCCTCAACCAGCTGCTAAGTCATCTTCTGGGAAGAGAGGTTGGAATGGTAATCAATATAAGTCGATGGCTTTCAATAAGCAGAAAAAGGTAGATGATAAATCTGGACCGAGTGCGCCGATCACTAGGCCTGCATGCCTAAAGTGTGGTAAGAATCATGACGGGGAGTGCTTGTATGGAAAGGGTGTATGCTATAACTGCGGGAAGCTAGGTCACACAAGCTGACATTGTCCACAATCTAAGGGCAAAGGACAAGCATCGGGAGGTCAAGCTCGAGTCTACTCAATGAATCAAGCTGATAATAGTCCCGGCACAGTATCAGGTATGCTTATGATCTCTAATGTGCCTGCTTTAACTTTATTTGATACTGGTGCCACATACTCTTTTATGTCTGTAAAGTTCTATTATGCCATTGGTCATAGAAGCGTTAAAACTGTTGAGTCTCTTGAGGTTAGCTTACCGTCAGGAAATACGATCCTCACTAACAGAATGATTGACGATAGTATCGAGATAAGAGGAAGATAATTTGACGCTAGTCTGTATTTGATTAACTCTATGGATTTTGATGTGATCCTTGGTATGGACTGGCTCGATAAACATGATGCCGATATAAACTGCCGCGAGAAGAAGGTGACATTGAGGTGTTCCGAAGACGAGTCGATCACCTTTTTATGGTACTAAGAGTAGGTCAGTACCAAGAGTAATCACATCCATGAAGGCACTGAGAAGTCTAAGGAAGGAGAAATGTGTAACACCCCAATTCACAAATGGGACATTACACGCCGTAGAACCCTCATGAGGTCTACCAGGCTAACACATGACACACATTCCGTACATGAAAATCCCAAACACACAATCATCAATGTAAAATGGGGTCGTGGCCTCGGCTAAAACATTTTAATAGACGTACGTGGAAATATAAGTCAATACCATATCATTGCCCACGCAGGGGACTTTAACCGAATTTAATAAAAATTAGTCAAATTCCGATACTCAAACAGTATAAATGACCAAACATAAATAAAGACTCGAGCCTCATAATCATGCCGGTCCATCCTTTGCGTGCATATCCCGTGCCTGCTCCTCACCTCTTCCGGTACCTGAAATGCATAAGACGCATTTCCCCCATTTAAGGGGTTAGCATTCGAATAGCTAGTGCAAGTACACAATTACACTACATTATATATAAATACGATTTTACACAATCATCTCAATAAGAAATCATTTGCCATAAACATTCCAGAATACTACATTGGCAATCAAATTAGTTATTAATTCATCACGATATCACAAATCACAACTGGTATCTCGTGGCTGTACCCCTTAGTATCGACCCCCAGACGCCCCGTCGAGCACTCCGGGTGGGACACCACTTCCGCGGCCGTACCCCTTAGTATCGACCCCCAGACATCCCGTCGAACACTCTGGGTGGAAGTTCAACCACGCACGCACCGAAGTCCACTTCCGCGACCGTACCCCTTAGTATCGAGCCCCAGACATCCCGTTGAATGCTCCGGGTGGAAGGAACACAACTCACGCAACCGAAAACCACAATTTATCATTCATTTCGAAAACGTAACATACATAACGGAATGTAATACATGTGCTTGCCTTGGTTAACACGACGTGAAGGAAAACGGTGAATGTAAAGGTTTTGGCCCGAATAATCTTCACATCCTAGCACAATAATGATATACAACCAATCTCAATACTACGAAAACATAGGAATACATCCTAGTTCTACCCCTTGGAATAATTCGTCGAACATTACTAGGGTATCGTCGAGTATAAGTGACGAACAATGGAAAAATCAGAGTTTAAATCCACAAATCCTCAAGAACCACGAAGGAATACAAATATACAATTGGAGTCTAGTAATAACCTATGACAAATCAGATTGAAAAGGTTTAAATCGCAAGAAACCCCCAAAATTCCCCCAAAATCTCAAAACAAGGGCTTTATGAATTCTTACCTTGATTCGGGTGGTGGGAGATGTGGAGAATTTGATGAATTTGCTCAAGGAATGCAGGGATGTTAGAAGATGATAATATTGGTCGAAATCGGTTCTATCTGTCGTCTTGAATCGCCCAAAGCCGAAGAGAAGGTGTGAGGATGAAAAAAATGACGACGTTGACTGTTGTTGTCCTATATGTAACGGACAGGCTTAGCACACACTACGCCCTAAGAATTAGCGTGCGCTATCGGGGTGGGGGAAAACAGTCAGAGACTTTTGTCCTCCCGTTAGTGTACGCATATACAAGATAGCGTGCGCTAGCATTAGAAATTAGCGTACGTTACCACTCAATTAGTGTACGCTATCTGGTTCAGTATTGAAATACTAAACCTTCTGCCTAGTTCCAGGGTATACTGCCCAAAGGTATTAGCGCACGTAAAAATGTAAATCTAGCGTGCGCTAGTTTTACCCTCATAGCGTGAGCTACGGAAAAATGTTAGCGTGCGCTAACGGCGCCTGCACAGAGTACAGTCAGGACTCGGCCAGACTGTATCCGACTCGAACGACACGAAAACTTGACAGATGCCAGCAACCAACGAGACATGACAAAGAAACAAAAGCCTGCAAGCAGAATCTCTCAACCGAATGTATGATTCCGACTACTGAGGGACTTGAAATACGACAAAGGGTACAAATTCCCTAAACTTATAGGAAATTACAAAATGGCCCAAACGTCCGAAAATCACGATACAACGTCGGATTAACAATCCGAAACTCACAACATGAGCAACTCAACCATATTGACTTATGGGAACAGATAAATAATGAAATCGATCGAGTTTTATGAGAATCGAACGTACATGCGACAAAACATAACTCAAAACAAAAATATGAAAACACGTCCTCGAAACTCATCCTAACGGAAAAACTCCAAGAACAAAATAGATTCAGAACTTCAAAATAGTAACAAGCGAGTCGTCCGAAACGAACATACACCAAAAATAGAAATTACCAAAAATAGAAAGTACGGATATTACATTCTCTCCCTCTAAAAATAAGTTTTGTCCCGAAACTTACAACGCGAATAACTCGGGGTATCTCGACTTCATACTCTCTTCCGTCTCCCATGTGTCTTCCTCGGATCCATGTCTCGACCATTTCACTTTAACCAAGGGAATGGTTTTGTGCCGAAGTTGCTTCACCCGACGCTCCAGAATCTGAATCGATCTCTCCTCGATGGTCACGTCGGGCGCCCTAGCTCGATCTCCCCAAAATCAATAATATGGATAGGGTCCGGTACGTACCTCCTAATCTGGGAAACATGAAATACGTTATGTACGTGACTCGGGTGTAATATCCAGAATTTCTACTACTGTGGTTTAATATTATTTTATCCGAGTTATGTTGTACAGCGTGGAATCTGTACAGTATGGATAAAATAAATGAAGGACTAAGACATCTGTATTGGTATAATTACTGTACTTGGTCGACAATTGCAGTTGAGGATATGAATGTATCGTATGAGAATATTATTGGAAGAAGTATGTATATTTGGTATGCCGTATGTTCGTATTTTGTATGTTGAGACGTTGGACGAGAAGATATAGAAATGGCTAAGTATAGCCTGATTAGCGCGCGCTAATGTTCAAGTATAGCGCACGCTATCGTTCATGGTTAGCGCACGCTAGAGGCAGAATGTAGCGCACGCTAGTGCAGATCAGACCAGAGGGAATCTGCGTGTGGACCCAGCTGCTTTCGGTGCATGTTCCGATAGGGTCAACGGTTGTTTGTCCTGAACGATTAGCGCATGCTAAAGCATGAGGCTTAACGCATGCTAATTATAGATCGGTCAAAGGGAATCTTATCCTTGTGAGATGCTTTCGGCATGTGGGTCACGAGCATCTTTGTGGTAGGTGTAGACTGTAACAAGTCAACTTATATTAGCGCACGCTAAATGCAAGCACTTGCGTACGCTAGATAATGTAAGTTACGTACGCTAATGCATGGGCATTACGTACGTAAGCACATGTACAAAGCCAGGCAATAGCCTCTGGACTTCGATAGCGCACGCTAACAAAGAATGTTAGCGCATGCTAAACTGGTAACGTACGTTAAATGAAGAGGTTAGCATACGTTAATAATGTACAGTGTATATATATATGAGTAGTTGGCTGTCATTCCTCATTTCGTCCATTCTCTTCTTGCAACCAATAGAGAGAACCTTGTGAGGACATTTGGAGTTCCTAAACACTGAGGGATGATCCTCTTTAACAAGATTAAATATGGAAATCATGGATTAAAGCTTTGTTCTTTAAATCATTGGCGATTCTTGGGAATGGATTCAACCTTGGAAATCAATCCATTCCTTCAAAAAGGTAATCACTCTTCATCTTTGGATTTCGTTTTGGATTGAATGTTGATGTTCTTGAGTTGTTGATTATTACATAAACAAGTTGATAAGCATGATTATGAGATGGATTACCGGAGTATGATGATATTAATGTGATTCGTATGGTTTGAGTTGTGTTGATTCGTCTTCTTGAGATTAGTTGGTTAATTCTTCTCCTCAGTTTCGAATGTTGATGTTATTATTGATAATTACTCCCTGTAATGATAGATTATGGAAGTGTTGTTACGTTCTTAATGTTTCATGATGTTGATATTGAGGAAGATGATATATGGATATAGGCCTTGGATTATAAGTTGAATGATTGTTTGTATGTTAAAGGATATCGGATTTCGTTGTTTTGATAGCTTTGAACATGGTTCAGAATCACTTAGTGTTCTTGATAATCGCCATATGTTGATCGGTATCCGAAATACATGCAAGTGCATATCATTAGCGCACGCTAATCTTACGGTCTAGCGCACGCTAACGGGAGCTACTTAGCGCATGCTACGTTATGAGTTTATCGTGCGCTAAGTAGGCAGACAGTGCAGTATTTTCGTGTTGTGGTTGTGAATTTGTACTAGTTTGAGTTGGATTGTTCAGACTTATGTTTAACCGAGATGTCATAGAACCGTTGGGTTTGTGGATTGGTTATGTCGGTTATTGATTGTTGTCGAACTTGTTGTTTATCGATTATTGTAATAGGTTGAGATTATTGATCGATGTTTATAACCGTATGTTGCGGTCGTGTTCGAGTATGTTCGTGAATTGCGTTGGTCAGGGCCGAGGAGCTCGTAGACGAAGACAATGAGATTAGTAATGGCTTCATCATTGTTGTTTTGGTATCGAGGTAAGTTATTACTTGCTCAGTTTATAATATTTAATGAATGGTTTACGTTTCATTCGTTTATAATTCGTATAGCAATGTTTATAATCATAATCACATGATATTTGGGATTATAAATCGTATTCGAGTTTTGAGAATCTAAATCATAATGTATATGATTTACTTTTGTTATTGGTATACGTGTATATCGAGGATATATTGTGATAAAGATGAAGATATGAATTATCAGCAATCCGTGATACTATGGACTGTCGAGTATTGAGGATACTGGTTCGTGATGGTTTAGACATTGAGATCGTTCTCGAAGGACTCGGGGCAAGTACTCTAATCATTTTTATCATTTGTGTCGATCATGTCGTAATACATTCGTGTATCATTGTTGTCATGCATTTGTGCATTGTTGTTGTCGTGTATTGTGTACTATTGTTTTGTGCAGTTGTGCATTGTTGTCATATGTTCACCATGTGTTAGTCCGACCGGATCACCATGGGAATCTATAGCTGTGTACGCTGGATTGCTGGACAGGTAATGCCACCATGCGTTGGTCCGACGGGATCATCATGGGAATCTATAGTTGTGTGCGCTGAATCGTTGGATTACCTTGTGTTGTTGTTGTGCATATGTATATTATGGGCTTGCCATAAGTATACATTGTCGTTATTGTTGTGATCATATTGACGTTGGCATATGAGTATGCATTTGTAGGTCTTGTGTTAGGACCATGTTCGTATGTTGTGTTGATCTGATCTCGGATTAGACTAACGTGATGGTAATGGTATTTCGTATCTTGAGGTATTTTCCGTATTTCCTTGATACTTGTCTTTGATGTACAATCGATTATCGTATTGGAATTGTCGACGTTATCCGATGGATTGAATTGGTCAGAGTTGGTATAATTTCCGTATCGCGAGTTATGATAATGTTTTGAGAACCTTGGGTATTGTTGAGATACCGTACATATATTTCGGTATTATCTTATTGTGTTGTTAAGGATACGAATCGTGGATTTTCGTAAAGTTACGACGGTAAGATTACATTGGTCGTATTCTTACTTAGTATTTCCATTGATGTGTAATTATTGACGTGATGTGATGGTTATCATTGTTGGATATTATGGCTGACCCCATCGTGGGATTTCTTTTTAGGTTCTTGGATTATCAAGCTTGTAGCGCTCATGAAGAGATGAGCTTCCCAGAGGATACTGGCTAAGACATGTATTTGTGTATTGAGTTTCTGATCAGTTGTTGTATTCCGCTGCTAGAGTATTTTAATTGTTTGTCTTTATCCGCTGCGTGAGTATTTTTAAATTGCCTTTTGGTATCTGGTAACTTAGGTCACTTTGGCAATCGTTTTCTAAATCTATTATGTCGGTACGTGTAAGCGATAGCTTAACGTATGTTTTTAAACTATTGAGTTTTGGCATTTCTGGCCTTGTGGTTTCAAATGAGATTTTACGACGGTCTTGATAAACGGGTTTTGTAAAGTTTTCGAACGTTTTTTTTAAAGATGTACCGTCATTAGCCTCTTGGGTGT
Organism: Orobanche coerulescens; assembly: GCA_033398695.1. Lineage (NCBI taxonomy): Eukaryota > Viridiplantae > Streptophyta > Magnoliopsida > Lamiales > Orobanchaceae > Orobanche > Orobanche coerulescens. The sequence goes on from CM065807.1 coordinate 39,459,775, forward strand.
TTGTAAATGTTTGCGAAAATTTCCTTCAGCCTTGTGGGTTCCATCTCGGGGCCCACGGCGCTGTAATATTCCTAGATGGCTCTGGGGTGTTACAGAATATGGTATCGGAGCTTAGGTTGAGAAAACCTAGGCAGTCGGGTCGAGTTGGGTCGTGCTTTTGTCGTGTCATTTGAGTTGTCGATTGACAAATAGCAGAGCCGTGAGTTTTTGTTGTTCACTCGGGCTTGTGAATTATGTGATTTACCAGTGTGGTACTGGGTTGTTGTAAACTTTTCTAAATGGTGTTAACGTGTTTCTTCAGATAGAGCTGTGTTACGTTCTCGAGTTGAACTGTTTTTGCAAAACTTGTGTCTTGAAAATATCTGTGTCGAGTATTTTCTAGAGTCAAGACATGTGCCAGTATCACGGGGAATCGTCGGCTTCACGATCTGTAAGTATTTGGATTTTCGAATTTCATCGAGATTTATTGTTGTTCTAGATTGATATGCTTTGAGGCTCAGCAGAATATTATGCGTCACAATATGAGATGGCAGAGTTGGGACAGGATTGATGATTTAAGAAGTTATGATTTTGGAAATCAATATGTCGGTTAGATTTCGGAACAGAGTTGTGCATTTGGGGGAAATATTGTGTATGGTTGAGAAGAACATGTAGTCATGTTAATTTATTTTGAGATATATGAAACTGCTTTTGAGCATTTGAAAATGACACTTTTCAAAATGAATGTTTTAAGGACGTTTTACAGAAAATGATTTTTGGGCCGAGACCCAATCGATTTTGAAATAGTTTTGTAACTCAGGACTTGGAGTCCAAAAAGAGTTTTCTACTTTTTAAACTTCTTTTAATGCGGAATGAGATACGGGCTGAGACCCTAATGCTCAAAAGACTTTTCTGTTTTCTAAAACTCCTGAGATTTGTAAAACACTTTATCAATCATTTATCTACTTTATCACTACCTTTCGGGGTTTTGATTTATTGGTTCAAATGAGACTTCTCGGGAAGTCTTTCGCTGTATTGATTTGTTTCAATGTTTTGTCATAGCATATTTGAGGTGATTCAGGATGGGCTAATGATTGACGTTGCGAGTCATATGTGGAAAAGGAGTTTTTGGTCGGAGTTTATATACTGAGATTTTGGAACTCTATCGTGTGGTTTTCCGATGGAATGTCAGTGGATATTGGTGACGAACCGAATTGGTATACAGGAGTATGGATGTAGTCGAGCATTTGCATAGTTTTCATTTTAAACTTCGAAATCATGTGGATTTGAAGGAAACTGTTATCGAATACTTGGCACCAGTGAGCCGATTTAATTTTTTGAAAATTGATTCAGTGGTCTTACCAAAATTTATGTTTTGAGCTTTGAAATTTTTTAAAGGACTTTCGAAAATTTGTCTTCTTGACAAGACTATATGATTTCAAACTGGTTTTGAAAATATAATTGATATACATACGCATTTAGTGCATAATGCACATCGTGGTAAAGTTATGAGTGTGACTCACAAACTAGATAATACATCAGTATGGAACTATGAATAGAGATTCGAACTTCAGTATAGTAGATTGGTTATCCAGGGATGATCAGTTGAATTATCGGATAAGATAAATATGTTGCATGTTGTAGATTCATGCACATAATATTATTTTGGAAACTTGGGATTTTATGAAACCGGGACATATGTACTATGTGATTCCATTGGTATGGTAGTAGAGCGACTCTACCATAGTGACTTTTGAATGATTTCTTTGTAAGTGTAGAATTGGGATGGTGACCCCATACTGGTTGCTTTGGATATTGAGTGGTCATTCCCACTCCACATATGATTGGATATGTTCGTCGGGTTGTGACTGGTTGTTCGTATATAGAGGAGTATGTTCGATAGTCAGGTGTGTTTATTGAGATCCACTATATGTGATTGGTGTGCCGTTTTGAGAATTTTGTTCGTTCGTATATCGGTTTATGTGGTTCTGTGTTGACCGTGTTGGAGCTTACCATGTGAAGGTATTCTCGATTAAAGTTGATCGTTCGTTGGTCATATTGGAGTTTATCATGATGATGATATTCTCGATTGTGCTTTGACCTCTCGTTGGTCATATGGGAGGTTATCATGTTGATGATATTCTCAGTTGTGTTTTGACCTTTGGATGGTCGTACTAGAGTTTATCATGTTGATGATATTCTCGGTTAATTTATTGGTTGATCATTGCTAGTGATCATCTGAGCGTTCAGATTTTGTGTCGATATTTCGGGATTCGTTGCCATTGTGTTGGGCAGTTTTTTTCACAGATGTATCGTGTATTATTGATTTGTATCAGGATTTGGACTTGATTGCGTAATCAGGCAGACAGGATTTGAAATGGATAGATTATTTCATCTGAAGATGATATATTTTTGTTGAGACTCATGGAATTGTGATCATAAGCGTATTGAGGCTTTACAATGAAGTCACTTGCTAGTATCTCAGGAGATCATCGACTATTGCGCATTTGTAAGTGTACTGTTTTGGTTACTCATTAATGATGATGATTGATCGCTGTCGTGATGGTTTCGGGGTATTTTGGTTTAACAGTTTGTTTGTTTTATGATGGATTGCAAGTTTCAAGGCCGAAACTTATTTTAAGTGGTGTAGTATGTAATATCCGGAATTTCTATTATTGTGGTTTAATATTATTTTACCCGAGTTATGTTGTACAGCGTGGAATCTGTACAGTATGGATAAAATAAATGAAGGACTAAGACATCTGTATTGGTATAATTACTATACTTGGTCGATAATTGCAGTTGAGGATATGAATGTATCGTATGAGAATATTATTGGAAGGAGTATGTATATTTGGTATGACGTATATTCGTATTCTGTATGTTGATACGTTGGACGAGAAGAGTTGGAAATGTCTAAGTATATCCTGATTAGCGCGCGCTAATGTTCAACTATAGCGCACGCTATCGTTCATGGTTAGCGCACGCTAGAGGCAGAATGTAGCGCACGCTAATGCAGATCAGACTAGAGTGAATTTGCGTGTGGACCCGGCTACTTTTGGCGCATGTTCCGATAGGGACTGTAACACCCCCAATCCGCTCAGGGATATTACACGCCGTAGAACCTTTCCTCAAGGTTCTACCAGGCTGGTAACAAAACCGAATAACTCAACAACGCCTTTAAGGCTAAAATAACTCAGTAGACCGATTTGGTCTTTCAATAAATACATACAACTCAATTACAATACATGCCCACGCAGGGGTCGAATACAACACACTCCCATACAACGGGGAAAGAATACTGCAGCGGAAATAAAATACAACTAAACCAAAGACCTCATACGGATCCTCGTGTGATTAATATCGTTCATCTTTCATCATCTTTCGTGCCGACCCTGTGTTATGCTCCCAAACCTGAATGCAAAAACAGACATCCACCCCCCGAATACTCGGGGGTTAGCAAAAATCCACTATTTTTCTAGTGCAAATACAAAGTGCAAATACGAGCCATATAATTCAAGTTCCAAGAATAACAATAACCAGGAATTCTCAAAGGTTCAAATCCAACGAAACGAATATTTCCCGAGGCAAGAGTTTGAGTAAAACTTTCCAAATCCGAAAGATCACAAATAACGAGAACGGTTTGCAAAATGGTTTAAAATACCCTCGGGGGTTTTAATAGAAAACAATTTAGGATTATCAAATCCTTTTCTTTCTAAAATCAATAGGGTCACAGCCCAAAGGTTTTATTTTCACAAATAGAAAATCGACAACAATTTACAGGGTCAGAGCCCAACATCACGTGTCCTCAACGGACATAAATCAACGAAACATAATCACGCACGTGCATCGCCTAGGACCGGGACGAAGCCACAAATCCCACCCGAGGCCTCGAAGGACCCTCCCGAGCTGGATAGCGAAACAAATCACACACAGGCATCGCCTAGGACCGGGACGCCACCACAGACTTCCCACCCGAGGCCTTGAAGGACCCTCCCGAGCTGGCTAGCAAAATAAACTCAAACCACCCATAAGTTATCTTGACATCGTACTCGCAAGTACTGATTCTCGGAGCCCTCTCCAGACCTACCCGATTAGATAACCTTATGGTCAAATCATATCAAATGGCCGTACTCGCAAGTAACGCGCCGCCGGAGGCCTCACGGGTCCCTACCCGGTAAACATCAATCGAATATACCCACAAGTTATCGTGAAATCGCACTCGCAAGTGACGATTCTCGGAGCCCTCTCCAGACCTACCCGAATTGATAACCTTGTGGTCAAATCATCAATGCATCGAGTTCACAACGACAAGGGTTTCACATTTGCCACAATCACAAATACGTCAAATCATGGGTTAATGCAAACAACACTTAGCAAAACACCACGTCAAACCATAACGCACCGAAAAGAAACCATATACGACCACACGCAATACCAAGTGCAACATCAACACCAAACATATCCATAGAATTCACATAATTCACAAACCACACCATTCACAAAACACACGCGTTTTGAAAGAGGGCCTTTAACAAGGCTAACCAAATCTTTTGAAAGTTCAATTCAAACGACCAAACAAACACAATTAGACGATCACCAATTATCATATCCACAAAACAAGAATTATATGGACAAGATACTTGCCTCTAAATCGGCACGCAAGTAGTCCGACGAACACGGCTCAACCGGGAAGCTACGAAACGCCCGATGCTATCGAAAAGGAAGACGACGATGAACGGAAGGGTTCAACACGGTTTCTTCGCAAGAAACACGACCCTAACATCATATAGTTAATAAATCAATGATCATACGATGAAGAATAATCGTAGAACGCCCGAAAACCCCTCTATGACATTCTACCGGACACCTTCAAGGCGTCGATCAAGAACTCGACCAAAACAATGAATCGATACGATCCAACCATGGAATAACAAGGGAAATGATATAATACATATAAATAATCATCAATCCATCACAATACTAAGTTAAATCGGATTAAACGGACGAAATCGAACAAAATACCCAAAATCCCCAAAAATAGATTTCTAGAAAATCTGACCTGATTCGCTCGATCAAAGGATGTTATAGGATGGATGATTGATGATATGAACCTCAAAACTTCATGGATTCATTGTATAACAACATGTCTCCATGATTAACCAAGCTCCAGCCGCAGAAGGGAAGAAAACGAGTGAGAAAATTGCTGAAGAAAACGTCTGCTGGCCTTAAATAGTCGATCGCCGACAATACAGACGTAATCGCCAAGGGCTTACGTACGTAACCGGCCATGGCCGAAATCTCTGCCCAGAAACGCCGGCATCCTTACGTACGTAACCGGCCAAGGGTTACGTACATAACCGGCCTTACGTATGTAACTGCCGAGCACTACCGGCCGTAACTCGGCCAGTGCCGGCCTGGGCCCAGACTGCCCGGCCATGACTCGGCCGGGGCCAACTCCGACAGCCCGAACGACCCCGAAACCCGAACCTGAATACGAATCGAAGATATGGTTACAAAGTACTCGCAAAGACGAATTCGAGCATTAAGAGAACACTTGATTCCGATCACCCGAAGGCTCGAAATTCGACAACGGAAAGTAATTACCCTAAACTTTGGGAAATTACGAAAATGGCCCAAAATGCTCGAAAATCACGATACATGATCGAATAACCAAACCGAAGTTCACAACACATCTAACAAAGTTAAACGGACTTACGGGAAACTTGAAACAGCAGTTTCGAACGAGATTCGCAAGAATCGAACTCAAGTGCGGAAAAGTCGCCAAAAAGCACGGAACTCAACAAAACAACACCGAAACGAAGTCGGATGACAAAAAGTGCAAAATTAATCATTCTCAGAATGACGAAACGGTCATGAGCGAGTCGTCAAAACGGACTTCCGCCGAAAAAAAAAATTACCGGAAATCGAAATTACGGGTATTACATTCTACCTTCCTTAAAAGAAGTTTCGTCCCGAAACTTAAAACAAGTAGGGGGAAGCAATATCTCCGCCAAGAAAACTCGACGAGATACACAAAAACTGAAAACTCGCGCCCGACGGCAAAACGTTGCAAGAAACGCAAAGAGACATACGGCGTGAAAACACGCTCCACGACGACCAACACAACGCCACCGATAGAGACATAATAAAACCAACAAGTGACAAGCGTCATCAAACGGATAATATAGTCAAGTCAATTATCCGAACAATAAAAAAAACACAACTAACGAAAATCAATATGATTGACCACACCCACGGTACATCACTCAAAACGCGAGCCAATCGCTGAACAAATACAGAATTCCACCGCCCAAGGGTTGGAAGATCGAAAAAGAGACCAATTTCCCGAACTTAAGGGAATTACGAAGAAGTCTGAATGTTCAACAATCATGAAACGAGATCAACAAAAACCGAACAATCAAACGATCGAACCACAACGATCGAGACAACAAAAATCGAACAATCATGTTCGGATCACGAAAAACAATAAGGTTCAATCGACAACTCCGAGGTTCACATCTCGACTCGAGACAAAACATGATCCGGTGAAAACAACAAGATGTGCATTCACATAAGATCCACAGGAAAGGGAATAGCAATTGAAAAATCACAACGACAAACGAGTTATTCCGAAACAATACCACACTCGTTCGATCAACAAAAGCAAGGGGCAGGACAAGCTCAAAAAATGTCAACGAATATAAACGAGTCGACAGAGTCGTAAATACAGAAGTTCAAAATCCGATCCACTTCGAATAAAAGAACTAGTAGAACCAAAGGATGTTACTTCCGAACAAGGTTCACAAGAATCGAACCGAACTTGGAAAAGTCACAGCGATAACCAGATCGACCCAAAACAAGATCACAGCTCATTCGAACGATGAAACCGAAATACAGAACAAGTTCAGAAAATATCAACGAACACGAGCGAGTCGGTAGACTTGAGAAAGAGAAAATGCAGAAGCCAAAAATAATATGGGTATTATATTCGACCTCTTCTAAAATAAGTGTCGTCCCCGAAACTCACAACAACAAAATCAAGGTGACGACACAACAAGAAACCGACAGAACATCCTTAGAAGGCCTCTCAAAGCCGATTCTGATAACTGTGCTGAAGCGCGAACTCCGAAAGTCTCGGTAGTCAATTCGCAAAACTGAATTCGGTGTCCGTCGAGTCCACACTTGAAATGTGTTACCGACGAGAAGGACAATTTACATGTGCATGCCCCGGCACATCACGGTTGAAACGCCTCGGCTCGGCATACCGAAAATACAAATGCTAGATACAATGGGGCATAACGTCGCAAAACAACATAGCGGAGATGCCAACTCAGCACAACAAAGAATCATAATACATATCATATACAACGATTACCATCGTAAAGTAATACACACAAACAATACATCAACGACGGTATCGTTCAGCGACCTCAACGGCCCGAACAATAACCAGCACATAATTACAAACATCATGAAACAATCACACATGTACACAAACGTACAAACCCAAGCTTTAACAGCTCACACAGGAGCGATAACACGCAAGCCACCACGAAATGACAACATTAAAGATCGTCATCACACCTCCCACAAAGGGCTAACAAAACATATGCGTGGCGAATGACCCATCGTTCACACCATCAATTCAATCACAATTCGGAGGGCTAACACCCTAACAACAATACCAACATCATACACACTTTTTCCGACCACAATCAGGAAATGATAGGTTTTAAAAACGAAAACCACCTTTTGAAAACAGTTTGGAAACACCAGTTGATCTTGAGTATCATTTTACAAAAAGTAGTACAAACACCATTATCGAGACTTTGAAAATCATCTTGCGTTTGAACAAAAATGGGGACACCTTTCTTTTAGTGAAAAACTTTCAAAAATATTCGACCCTCAGGTCTAAGCAAAGCACTTCCAAAATTACTGGAAAGAAAAAAAATATATTTTGGTCCTCAAGGTAGAAGAATTTTGAAACAGATAGTTGCGCTAGTAGGCGCCTTGAAAATATAATCCATTTAAAAGTACGTCTCGAATTTTATTTTCTAAGATACTCAAGGTTTTCAAAGATAATTCAATAGGCTAGAATGCCCAAAAATTTCACGTAATTACACGGAACATTATAGCGCCGTGGGTCCCGCGCCGGAACCCACCAGGATAAAATCATTTACCAAAACGCCAAAAAGGCTAATGACGGTAATATTTCAAAAACTTGCAAAATCCATTTACAAAGTACTAAATACCATCGTAAGAATTTCGCCAAAACGATCAAGGCCATAATGCCAAAAACTCGGTTAAGAGAATCAGTTTTCGAAATAAAACTCAGTCGGTAAAATACCGAAAGCCATTACAAAAGAACTCACGCAGCGGATAAAACAAGTACAGTCCAACATGCACAATCCAGCAACACTACTCCTCACATGAACGAAATATGAGAGTCAAATAACCACGTATCAAGAAATCAAAATCCATAAGAGGATTCCGTCACTTAACAAATAATCATAAAAATAGCTCGTGTCACACGAGGCACAACACAAAGAAGAGAGACTTACATCCACAGGTCGCACGAAGATGATGATCGTCCACGATACTAATCACGACCAACAAACTCAGACGACGCGTCGTGACACGACTCAGTCAGACAAATTCTGACGAGACAAAAACTCAACAGACACCACTAAACCCGACAGCCTAGGTTTCCACAACCTAAGCTCTGATACCATTTATGTAACACCCCCAATCCGCTCAGGGATATTACACACCGTAGAACCTTTCCTCAAGGTTCTACCAGGCTGGTAACAAAACCGAACAACTCAACAATGCCTTTAAGGCTAAAATAACTCAGTAGACCGATTTGGTCTTTCAATAAATACATACAACTCAATTACAATACATGCCCACGCAGGGGTCGAATACAACAAAGTCCCATACAACGGGGAAAGAATACTGCAGCGGAAATAAAATACAACTAAACCAAAGACCTCATACGGATCCTCGTGTGATTAGTATCGTTCATCTTTCATTATCCTTCGTGCCGACCCTGTGTTATGCTCCCAAACCTGAATGCAAAAACAGACATCCACCCCCCGAATACTCGGGGGTTAGCAAAACTTCACTGTTTTGCTAGTGCAGATACAAAGTGCAAATATGAGACATATAATTTAAGTTCCAAGAATAGCAATAACTGGGAATTCTCAAAGGTTCAAATCCAACGAAATGAATATTTCCCGAGGTAAGAGTTTGAGTAAAACTTTCCAAATCCGAAAGATCACAAATAACGAGAACGGTTTGCAAAATGGTTTAAAATACCCTCGGGGGTTTTAATAGAAAACAATTTAGGAGTATCAAATCCTTTTCTTTCTAAAATCAATAGGGTCACAGCCCAAAGGTTTTATTTTCACAAATAGAAAATCAACAACAATTTACAGGGTCAGAGCCCAACATCACGTGTCCTCAACGGACATAAATCAACGAAACATAATCACGCACGTGCATCGCCTAGGACCGGGACGAAGCCACAAATCCCACCTGAGGCCTCGAAGGACCCTCCCGAGCTGGCTAGCGAAACAAATCACACACAGGCATCGCCTAGGACTGGGACGCCACCACAGACATCCCACCTGAGGCCTTGAAGGACCCTCCCGAGCTGGCTAGCAAAATAAACTCAAACCACCCATAAGTTATCTTGACATCGAACTCGCAAGTACCGATTCTCGGAGCCCTCTACAGACCTACCCGATTAGATAACCTTATGGTCAAATCATATCAAATGGCCGTACTCGCAAGTAACGCGCCGCCGGAGGCCTCACGGGTCCCTACCCGGTAAACATCAATCGAATATACCCACAAGTTATTGTGACCTCGCACTCGCAAGTGACGATTCTAGGAGCCCTCTCCAGACCTACCCGAATTGATAACCTTGTGGTCAAATCATCAATGCATCGAGTTCACAACGACAAGGGTTTCACATTTGCCACAATCACAAATACGTCAAATCATGGGTTAATGCAAACAACACTTAGCAAAACACCACGTCAAACCATAACGCACCGAAAAGAAACCATATACGTCCACATGCAATTCCAAGTGCAACATCAACACCAAACATATCCATAGAATTCACATAGTTCACAAACCACACCATTCACAAAACACACGCGTTTTGAAAGAGGGCCTTTAACAAGGCTAACCAAATCTTTTGAAAGTTCAATTCAAACGACCAAACACATTTAGACGATCACCAATTATCATATCCACAAAACAAGAATTATATGGACAAGGTACTTGCCTCGAAATCGGCACGCAAGTAGTCCGACGAACACGGCTCAAACGGGAAGCTACGAAACGCCCGATGCTATCGAAAAGGAAGACGACGACGAACGGAAGGGTTCAACACAGTTTCTTTGCAAGCAACACAACCCTAACATCATACAATTAATAAATAAACGATCATACGATGAAGAATAATCGTAGAACGCCCGAAAACCCCTCTATGACATTCGACCGGACACCTTCAAGGCGTCGATCAAGAACTCGACCAAAACAATGAATCGGTACGATCCAACCATGGAATAACAAGGGAAATGATATAATACATATAAATAATCATCAATCCATCACAATACTAAGTTAAATCGGATTAAACGGACTAAATCGAACAAAATACCCAAAATCCCCAAAAATAGATTTCTAGAAAATCTGACCTGATTCGCTCGATCAAAGGATGTTATAGGATGAATGATTGATGATATGAACCTCAAAACTTCATGGATTCATTGTATAACAACATGTCTACATGATTAACCAAGCTCCAGCCGCAGAAGGGAAGAAAACGAGTGGGAAAATGGCTGAAGAAAACGTTTGTTGGCCTTCAATAGGCTGACTGCCGACAGCGTTACGTACGTAACCGGCCAAGGGCTTACGTACGTAACCGGCCATGGCCGAAATCTCTGCCCAGAAATGCCGGCATCCTTACGTACGTAACCGGCCAAGGGTTACATACGTAACCGTCCTTACGTACGTAACTGTCGAGCACTACCGGCCGTAACTCGGCCAGTGCCGGCCTGGGCCCAGACTGCCCGGCCATGACTCGGCCGGGGCCAACTCCGACGGCCAGAACGACCCCGAAACCCGAACCTGAATACGAATCGAAGATATGGTTATGAAGTACTCGCAAAGATGAATTCGAGCATTAATAGAACACACGATTCCGATCACCCGAAGGCTCGAAATTAGACAATGGAAAGTAATTACTCCAAACTTTAGGAAATTACGAAGATGGCCCAAAATGCTCGAAAATCACGATACGTGATCGAATAACCAAAACGAAGTTCACAACACGTCTAACAAAGTTAAACGGACTTACGGGAAACTCAAAACAGCAGTTTCGAACGAGATTCGCAAGAATCGAACTCAAGTGCGGAAAAGTCGCCAAAAAGCACGGAACTCAACAAAACAACACCGAAACGAAGTCGGATTGTAACACCCCAAACTAGGCGGATATTACAGTGCCGTAGATCCCCAACTGGGACCCACCAGGCAAATAAAAATGAATGAATTACACAAGATAAATGTAGTACCGAACTACATTACAACAATAATTACTCCGATGAGGAGTTTAGTTACAACACACCAGGACAATACCGAATACTAGTGTATTTTATATGAAGATAAAATACACAACACTTAATGAAACGGAGTATTCAAATGAAAATCTGCAGCGGAAAATAAATGACAACAATAGGAATGACTGAAAGGATTCGGGGCCCCCTACTAGTATCAGTAGGACTCCTCGACATCAACATGCTATTCCCGTGCGTTTGCCTTGCCATGACCTGAAAAACAAAATCCCCAAACGGGGTCAGTTACAAAGAACAACAATCCTCAAGAGTTGAAATTACACAATCATGAATTAACTGAAGTTATGAAATATTCTTAATTATGAATTTCGCTGAAGAGGAGTATCATAGTACGCCCGTAATGTTCTGTGCAAGTGTACAAGACGAATGACCGGACACACCCGTCCTTGTACCTAATTAGTCTCACGGAGGTAAGCGTTACCGTGTGCACGGTCCGATGTATCGGTGAACCCAATACATGACCATCGTGTGCTCGACTAAAAATTCCACACAGCCACACCCGGCCACGCAATATGAACCCGGAAGGTCACATGAACGAGAATGACCATGATGAATATCAATGAATAACAATTAGACTAGGCCAAGATGACTCACCGATATGAAAGTAATAGTGACGTGATTGATAACCCAGTGAAATGATTTGGAACCGTCGTTCCTCATGGATGAAATGATTATTCGACAATTACAAGTCTCAAAATGATTAATATTATGATGAATGAATTATGATTATGAGCAATCAACAACAAAAGGAATGAGTATCCTTTTAACCGAGTAAGAATTAACTTACAAAATACCGATGAAGAAAGTCCTTCCACGAACAAATGTCCTAAATGAAGTGTCGGTCGCACGAACAACCTTAATTCAATACAATTACCAACAATCCGATCAATACACGAATATAACGAATTCCAAACGTCGATACGACTAAACCAAGTCCATAGAGACATTAAATCAAACACGTTGTATCCAAACTCCGATTGTTTACAATCAAACCTCGATATATCAATATCAAAGTCCCCAAGAAGTGTTTCAAACCAACAAAACATCTCCAATACGATCAATAATCCGTTACGAATATCCAAAAATGTGATTATAACAACAATTAGTCGAAAATCTCCAATTCCAACTCGATATTCAAGGTGTTCTTGAATAATCCCTCAATAATCCAATGAATCCTTATACAAACTCATAATCATATACATATCTCTTCATATAACATGATTATAACATCCAAAACATCATATCTCAACACAAAATCGAAGTCCAAAGTGTTGAAGAAATTACCTCTTGAATATCCAACCAATTCGATCCGAAGAACACGAGTTTAATCGAGTATCCAAGCTTCCCGAATGATTGAAGGTGATGAAAAATATACTCTAAAATGATAATTGATGAAGAAATCTCTCCCTCAAGTATTTCTCTCTCGGTTGCAGGTGAAGAAGATGGAAAAAATGGGAGAAATGAGCTCAAAATGCTCAAAAAAAGAATTTATAGGGGTTGACTCGGCCAACAGGCTCGACCGTGCCCGCCTGACACGGTCGTGGCGCGCACTGGCCGGCGAGGACTCGACCGTGTCCCGCTTGACACGGCCGAGGCGCGAAGGGGCCTACCGACAGTGACCCGTCCGCGGCGCCGACAATGACTCGGCCGTGTCCCGAACACGGCGGGCCTGCAGGCGCCGCTGAGCTAATCCGAAGAGCTCGACTCGGCCGTGCTGCACGACACGGTCGGGTCCTGAGGCAGACGCTCCGGCACTATCCGGACGAGTACGGCACGGGCCGTGTCGGACGACACGGCCGAGTCGTTCGGCAGTGATCGGCCAAAATTGAAAAAATGAGCGGGTGAGCTAAAACGACCATAACTCTCTCGTCCGGACTCCGATTGACTCACCGTTTGAACCATTGGAAAGCTAACTCCATGCTCTATAATATTGAAAAGATTTAGAATTTTTGGAGTTACCAAAAATTAATGGTGATCTAACAAAGTCGAACTCATATGAGGAAAGTTGAAACGATGAACAATAACGATACTCAACTCGAAATTTATACGAACGGTGAACACGGTGAATGAACATGATTGATGAATGATTATAATTGAGTGAAAATACACTGAGTGACAATTACAGGCTGATAATTACTGAATGAAAATGAATGAATTACAACCGGGTATTACATACTCCCCCCCTTAAAAAGAGTTTCGTCCCCGAAACTAAGGGTCAAACAACTCGGGATAACTCTCCCGCATAATCTCCTCGGTTTCCCAAGTGGCCTCTTCGACTCCATGTCTGGACCACTGAATCTTGACCAAAGGAATCGACTTATTTCTCAACTGTTTGATTCGCCGCTCTAAAACTCGTATAGGACGCTCCTCATATGAATGATCGTCGGCGATCTCGATTTCATCGAGCTGCAGTATGTGACTCGGGTCGGCAACATACTTCCGCAACTGAGAGACATGAAACACATTATGAATTCGGCTCAACGCCGGAGGTAAAGCCAATCGATAAGCTAACTCGCCTACTCGATCCAAAATCTCGAACGGTCCAATGAATCTCGGACTCAACTTCCCCCGTTTTCCGAAATGGAAAATACCTCGACTCGGGGATACCTTGACCAAAACATGGTCACCCGTCTCGAACTCTAGTGGTCGACGACGATTATCTGCATATGATTTCTGTCGACTCTGAGCTGTCAACATACGACTCTTGATCAAAGTTACCTTCTCCCGGGCGGCTATAAGCATATCGGGCTCGGTGCCGATTGATTCTGACAAGTCATCCTAACACAAAGGAGATCGACAACGACGACCGTACAAGGCCTCGTAAGGTGCCATCCTAATGGAAGCATGCCAACTATTATTATACGTGAACTCGATCAACGGTAGTTGGGCTTCCCAATCGTCCTTCCAATCGAGGACGCAAGCTCTCAACATGTCTTCTAATGTCTGAATAGTCCTCTCTGATTGTCCGTCGGACTGAGGATGAAAGGCAGTACTGAGATTAAGCTGAGTTCCCATAGCACGATGAACTGATTTCAAAAAATGAGATACAAATCGTCCGTCACGATCGGAAACGATACTCTTAGGAGTACCATGCAGTCTCACTATCTCCTTGATGAACAACTGGGACAGTCTCTTGGGACCCCACGTATCCTTGATCTCAAGGAAATGAGCTGATTTAGTTAAACGGTCCACAATCACCCAGATCGTATTCATGCCACGACGACTCGTCGGCAAACTCGTGATGAATTCCATAGAAATGTCTTCCCACTTCCATTCTGGAATAGGGAGCGGTATCAGCATACTCGCCGGTCGCTGATGTTCAATCTTGACTTGTTGGCAAGTTAAGCATCTCGAAACAAATTCCGCGACTTCTCGCTTCATATTACTCCACCAGTAATTTTGTTTCAAGTCCTTGTACATCTTGCTGGACCCCGGATGAACAGAATAAGGGGTAGCATGAGCTTCTCTCAAAATCGAGTTTTTCAACCCATCATTCGCCGATACACACATCCGATTCTTAAATCTCAAAAGTCCACCCTCGTGGATCACGAATCCAGGGGCTTTCCCCTGAGCCACATCTTCACGTATGCGCAACAATGAAGGGTATGAACTCTGATTCTCTCTGATTACCTCCTCAAGTGACGATGAAATCTCTAACATACAAAGCTGTCCCTGAATTCGCTGAAGCCAGACTTCGATCTCGGGTCTAAGGAATTCCTGCTGAAGCTCCTTCTGACTGTTAAACGAGCAAGCATTTGCTCTTGAACGGACTTACGACTCAAAGCGTCGGCGACAACGTTAGCCTTGTCCGGTGGTAAAGGATCTCGATATCAAAATCTTTGATTAGTTCCAACCACCGCCTCTGTCGCATATTTAACTCCTTGTGAGTAAATATATCCTTCAACTCTTGTGATTGGTGAATAACTGAAAGGTGACGCCATAAAGGTAACGACGCCAAATTTTCAAAGCGAACACCACGGCTGCTAGTTCCAGGTCGTGGGTTGGATAATTAACCAGCTAATCCGAGGAAACATCGGATTTAATTAATATCTTTCGGAGGTTGCTAATCTCGGATAGTCTCCGTCTCCTGAGGGTCGACACGAACTCTGTCAGATGAAATTACATGCCCGAGAAAGTCACTTCGGACCTCCAGAACTCACATTTGGAAAACTTTCCATATAGTTGTTCTCGTCTCAACACGTCGAGAACCTGATGAAGATGAACCTCGTGTTCCTCTCGGCTACGAGAATAAATCAAAATGTCGTCGATGAAGACAACAACAAACTGATCCAAAAAGTCGATGAAAACCCGATTCATTAACCCCATGAATACCACAGGTGTAATAGTTAGCCCGAACGGCATAACTACGAACTCATAATGACCATAGCGTGTATGAAACGCTGTCCTCGCGATATCCGACTCTCGAATCCGCAACTGGTGATATCCAGATCTTAAGTCGATCCTGGAAAATACTGAAGCTCCCTGAAGTTGATCTAAAAGATCATCAATACGAGGTAAAGGATACTACTCTTGATCATCACCCTGTTCAACTCCTGGTAATTAATACACACACGAGACGAGCCATCCTTCTCCTTGACAGATCACACTGGTGCTCCTCACGGGGACGCAATCGGTCGAAGATGACCTTCCTCGAACTATTCCTCAAGTTGAATCTTCAACTCCTGCATTCTGGTCGGGGCCATCCGATACGGTGCCTTCGATAAAGGGGACGTACCGGCTCCAACTCACTCCTGAATTCCCTTACTCTATGTGAAGGCAACCAGATAACTCGTCTGGAAATACATCGTCAATCGATGACAATGATACCACGAATGATTGAACATTTCGATTGCCCTAGAATGGTCAATCGATAAAAAGAGATACCAATAATGATTGAACAACTCGATTGCCTTAGAAAGGCCAATCGATGAAGATGATACAAGGAATGTTTGAATAACTCGATTGCCTTTGAAAGGACAATCGATGAAAATAATACAATGAATGATTGAATAACTCGATTGCCTTAGAAAGGCCAATCGATGAAAATGATACAATGAATGATTGAATGACTCGATTGTCTTAGAAAAGCCAATCGATGGAAATGATACAATGAATGATTGAATGACTCGATTGCGGAATTTCTCTGCTTCCGCCATAATAGAAATTCTCTTTGGAACAACGGGGATTACTTCCCTGAAGCACACATTCGACAACTAACGACGGAAAGATAGCGACCAAACGCTAACAAACACTGAGGATAGTATTAAGACGGTTAAGCCAACTAATACCGAAAATTAAGTCGTCCTAAGATAAATTCACCACGATTAGATCCATCAATCAATCACGGTCGTTAAACTTAATTCGGTATGATTCCGAAAATTCTTCCATCGTCAGGTAGACCGATGGTATGAGGTCCACAAGCAGTAGGACTATCCCGAAATAAGTCTATTCAAGCATGATTCGAAAATGAATGAATGCGGTGTACCAGAATCAAAAGGTACACACAAGTTGAAATAAAATTACGAGTATACCTGAAATCATTCGGGCCACCGGATCGTCGATCCTCCTTATCATATGAATCTGGGACTTGCCGGTCCCCGAACCGGACGCTCCCGTCTGATAATTACGAGCTCCAACTCTATTTGCTTCCATTATCTTAAACGACGATGACAAAGCGATCGATTAAACGCTGGTTGCTTCGGGGCCTGAGATGCCGCCGGAGCCGACTTGGAGTCCCTTCGCAAAAACGGGCCCTATGCCCGGCAATTCCACATTATGGCACGTGATCCGCTGGACATTTGGTGCTGAAATGACCTGTTCTTCACGGTGAAACAGTGGCACGAATCGCCGCTCGAGATCGAGATCCCGCGCAACTATGCACCGTAGGAGGTCGCTCGAAATGATAGGACTCACACGAGGCTTCTTGAAGGTTGACCGACCGCCTTCGGATTGATTACGCCGTTGATTTCTTGCCGACAAATGAAGGTTGTTGTTCAAGACTTTCCTTAGCAAATGGCTCATACGGAGGGTTCTCTCGATTAATCCGGTCAGTGGCGCAATGATGATTGAGCAACCGCACATGGGTCATCATGGCTCACATAAAAGTGAGTGGATCAACCCGAACATCTTCTCGATCGAGCCGAGTCCTCAGGCACGATTTCTCGGCCGAGTGATTATTTCTCGGTTTCGGTTCGCACACGGCCTCTCCCCGTGCATCTCCTGACAGTTCTCTCCATACTGAAGTAGAAAGGTCGCATAATGATTATATTTCCCGCATGATTAACACGTTATGATTATGTCATGAGATGATGAAAATGAGTATACATGCTCTAACTTAGTGATTATATGAATGATTTACTGAAGTTACATGATTATCTGATGAAATTCTTAAAATGACTATCTTGAATAACTTAACAAGATTGATAATATGATCTTCCAGATTGACAACTGAGTAATGAAATGAATTGAGTAATTAATGAGTTAACGTGATCGTCCTGATTATTAACTGCGTAATGAAATGAATTAAGTGATTAATGAGTTAACATGATCGTCCTAATCACAATGAATGATGATGTTTGAGGATTGTTAATTGATGAATGATGAATGAATGACTATTGCCAGAAATTATACCATGGCGTTAGAAACCTTACAGTTCTTCCGGTCTGATTGGCTCGGCATTTGCACAGGTCACACGTGACGCGAAAGTCCAATGATACTAGTCTGATGACGATGATTTCAAATAAGACATGACTTGGAGGGTAGTATTCAAAACCACGCTCCGATACCAACTCTGTAACACCCCAAACTAGGCGGATATTACAGTGCCGTAGATCCCCAACCTGGGACCCACGTGCAAATAAAAATGAATGAATTACACAAGATAAATGTAGTACCGAACTACATTACAACAATAATTACTCCGATGAGGAGTTTAGTTACAACACACCAGACAATACTGAATACTAGTGTATTTTATATGAAGATAAAATACACAACACTTAATGAAACGGAGTATTCAAATGAAAATCTGCATGGAAAATAAATGACAACAATAGGAATGACTGAAAGGATTCGGGGCCCCCTACTAGTATCGGTAGGACTCCTCGACATCAACATGCTATTCCCGTGCGTTTGCCTTGCCATGACACGAAAAACAAAATCCCCAAACGGGCCATTACAAAGAACAACAATCCTCAAGAGTTGAAATTACACAATCATGAATTAACCAAGTTATGAAATATTCTTAATTATGAATTTCACGAAGAGGAGTATCATAGTACGCCCGTAATGTTCTCGTGCAAGTGTACAAGACGAATGACCGGACACACCCGTCCTTGTACCTAATTAGTCTCACGGAGGTAAGCGTTACCGTGTGCACGGTCCGATGTATCGGTGAACCCAATACATGACCATCGTGTGCTCGACTAAAAATTCCACACGACCACACCCGCCACGCAATATGAACCCTAAGGTCACATGAACGAGAATGACCATGATGAATATCAATGAATAACAATTAGACTAGGCCAAGATGACTCACCGATATGAAAGTAATAGTGACGTGATTGATAACCCAGTGAAATGATTTGGAACCGTCGTTCCTCGTGGATGAAATGATTATTCGACAATTACAAGTCTCAAAATGATTAATATTATGATGAATGAATTATGATTATGAGCAATCAACAACAAAAGGAATGAGTATCCTTTTAACCGAGTAAGAATTAACTTACAAAATACCGATGAAGAAAGTCCTTCCACGAACAAATGTCCTAAATGAAGTGTCGGTCGCACGAACAACCTTAATTCAATACAATTACCAACAATCCGATCAATACACGAATATAACGAATTCCAAACGTCGATACGACTAAACCAAGTCCATAGAGACATTAAATCAAACACGTTGTATCCAAACTCCGATTGTTTACAATCAAACCTCGATATATCAATATCAAAGTCCCCAAGAAGTGTTTCAAACCAACAAAACATCTCCAATACGATCAATAATCCGTTATGAATATCCAAAAATGTGATTATAACAACAATTAGTCGAAAATCTCCAATTCCAACTCGATATTCAAGGTGTTCTTGAATAATCCCTCAATAATCCAATGAATCCTTATACAAACTCATAATCATATACATATCTCTTCATATAACATGATTATAACGTCCAAAACATCATATCTCAACACAAAATCGAAGTCCAAAGTGTTGAAGAAATTACCTCTTGAATATCCAACCAATTCGATCCGAAGAACACGAGTTTAATCGAGTATCCAAGCTTCCCGAATGATTGAAGGTGATGAAAAATATACTCTCAAATGATAATTGATGAAGAAATCTCTCCCTCAAGTATTTCTCTCTCGGTTGCAGGTGAAGAAGATGGAAAAATGGGAGAAATGAGCTCAAAATGCTCAAAAAAAGAATTTATAGGGGTTGACTCGGCCAACAGGCTCGACCGTGCCCGCCTGACACGGTCGTGGCGCGCAGCCGGCCGCGAGGACTCGACCGTGTCCCGCTTGATACGGTCGAGGCGCGAAGGGCCTACCGACAAGCTGACCCGTCCGCGGTGCTCGACAATGACTCACCGTGTCCCGAACACGGCCGCCTCGGCGTCGCTACAGCTAATCCGAAGAGCTCGACTGCCGCGCTGCACGACACGGTCGGGTCCCGAGGCAGACGCTCCGCACTATCCGGACGAGTACGGCACGGGCCGTGTCGGACGACACGGCCGAGTCGTTCGCGTGATCGCCAAAATTGAAAAAATGAGCGGGTGAGCTAAAACGACCATAACTCTCTCGTCCGGACTCCGATTGACTCACCGTTTGAACCATTGGAAAGCTAACTCGATGCTCTATAATATTGCAAAGATTTAGAATTTTTGGAGTTACCAAAAATTAATGGTGATCTAACAAAGTCGAACTCATATGAGGAAAGTTGAAACGATGAACAATAACGATACTCAACTCGAAGTTTATACGAACGGTGAACACGGTGAATGAACATGATTGATGAATGATTATAATTGAGTGAAAATACACTGAGTGACAATTACAGGCTGATAATTACTGAATGAAAATGAATGAATTACAACCGGGTATTACACGGATGACAAAAAGTTCAAAATTAATCATTCTCAGAATGACGAAATGGTCATGAGCGAGTCATCAAAACAGACTTCCGCTGAAAAAAAAAAAGAAATTACTGGAAATCGAAATTACGGGTATTACAGGGTCAACAGTTGTTTGTCCTGGAGGATTAGCGCACGCTAAAGCATGAGGCTTAACGCATGCTAATTGTAGATCGGTCAAAGGGAATCTTATCCTTGTCACATGATTTCGGCATGTGGGTCACGAGCATCTTCGTGGTAGGTGTAGACTGTAGCAAGTCAACTGATATTAGCACACGCTAAATGCAAGGACTTGCGTACGCTAGACAGTGTAAGTTACGTACGTAAGCACATGTACGAAGCCAGGCAGTAGCCTCTGGACTTCAATAGCGCACGCTAACAAAGAATGTTAGCGCACGCTAAACTGGTAATGTACGTTAAATGAAGAGGTTAGCGTACGTTAATAATGTACAATGTATATATATGAGTAGTTGGCTGTCATTCCTCATTTCGTCAATTCTCTTCTTGCAACCAATAGAGAGAACCTTGGGAGGACATTTGTATTTTCTAAACACTGAGGGATGATCTTCTTTAACTAGATTAAAGATGGAAATCATGGATTAAAGCTTTGTTCTTTAAATCATTGGCGATTCTTGGAAATGGATTTAACCTTGGAAATCAATCCATCCCTTCAAAAAGGTAATCACTCTTCATCTTTGGATTTCGTTTTGGATTGAATGTTGATGTTCTTAAGTTGATGATTATTACATAAACAAGTTGATAAGCATGATTATGAGATGGATTACCGGAGTATGGTGATATTAATGTGATTCGTATGGTTTGAATCCTGTTGATTCGTCTTCTTGAGATTAGTTGGTTAATTCTTCTCCTCAGTTTCGAATGTTGATGTTATTATTGATAATTACTCCCTGTAATGATAGATTATGGAAGTGTTGTTACGTTCTTAATGTTTCATGATGTTGATATTGAGGAAGATGATATATGGATATAGGCCTTGGATTATAAGTTGAATGATTGTTTGTATGTTAAAGGATATCGGAATTCGTTGTTTTGATAGCTTTGAACATGGTTCAGAATCACTTAGTGTTCTTGATAATATTTAGTGACGGCTTCATCATCGTTGTATCTGTATCGAGGTAAGTTATTACTTGCTCAGTTTATAATATTTAATGAATTGTTTTCGTTTCATTCGTTTATAATTCATATAGCAATGTTTATAATCGTAATCACAGGAGATTTGGGATTATAAATCGTATTCGAGTTTTGATAATCTAAATCATAATGTATATGATTTACTTTTGTTATTGGTATACTTGTATATCGAGGATATATTGTGATAAAGACGAAGATATGAATTATCAGCAATCCGTGATACTATGGACTGTCGAGTATTGAGGATAATGGTTCGTGATGATTTAGATATTGAGATCATTCTCGAAGGACTCGGGGCAAGTACGCTAATCATTTTTATCATTTGTGTCGATCATGTCGTGATACATTCGTATATCGTTGTTGTCATGCATTTGTGCATTGTTGTTGTCGTGTATTGTGTACTATTATTTTGTGCAGTTGTGCATTGTTGTCATATGTCCACCATGTGTTGGTCTGACGGGATCATCATGGAAATCTATAGGTGTGTGCGCTGTATCGCTGGACAGGTAATGCCACCATGCATTGGTCCGACGGGATCATCATGGGAATCTATAGCTGTGTACGCTGGATCGTTGGATTACCATGTGTTGTTGTGCATATGTATATTATGGGCTTGCCATAAGTATACATTGTCGTTATTGTTGTGATCATATTTACGTTGTCATATGAGTATGCATTTGTAGGTCTTGTGTTAGGACCATGTCCGTATGTTGTGTTGATCTGATATCGGATTAGACTGACGTGATGGTAATGGTATTTCGTATCTTGAGGTATGTTCCGTATTTCCTTGATACTTGTCTTTGATGGACAATCGATTATCGTATTGGAATTTTCGACGTTATCCGATGGATTGAATTGGCCAGAGTTGGTATAATTTTCGTATCGTGAGTTATGATAATGTTTTGAGAACCTTGGGTATTGTTGAGATACCGTACAGATATTTTGGTATTATTTTATTGTGTAGGATACGAATCGTGGATTTTCGTAAAGTTACGACGGTAAGATTACATTGGTCGTATTCTTACTTAGTATTTCCATTGATGTGTAATTATTGACGTGATGTGATGGTTATCATTGTTGGATATTATGGCTGACCCCATCGTGGGCTTTCTTTTTAGGTTCTTGGATTATCAAGCTTGTAGCGGTCATGAAGAGATGAGCTTCCCGGAGGATACTGGCTAGGACATGTATTTTTGTATTGAGTTTCTGATCAGTTTTTGTATTCCGTTGCTAGAGTATTTTAATTGTTTGTCTTTATTCGCTGCGTGAGTATTTTTAAATAGCATTTTGGTATCTGGTAACTTAGGTCACTTTGGCAATCGTTTTCTAAATCTATTCTATCGGTACGTGTAAGCGATAGCTTAACGTATGTTTTTAAACTGTTGAGTTTTGGCATTTCGGGCCTTGTGGTCTCAAATGAGATTTTACGACGGTCTTGATAAACGGGTTTTGTAAAGTTTTCGAATGTTTATTTTAAGGATGTACTGTCGTTAGCCACTTGGGCATTTGTAAACGTTTGCGAAAATTTCCTTCAGCCTTGTAGGTTCCATCTCAGGGCCCACGGCGCTGTAATATTCCTAGATGGCTCTGGGGGTGTTACATCAGGGACGGCAGCAAGCCTAACCGATATGCAAGTTCTCCAACTTTCTCTAAAATCTCGAATGGTCCAATATATCTCGGACTAAGTTTACCCTTCCGACCGAAGAGGTGGCAACACCTTAAGCAAGACATGATCTCCCACCTCAAACTCCAACGGTCGGCGATGCGTATCGGCATAAGACTTCTGCTGACTCTGGGCCGTCAACAACCTATCGCGAATCAGAGCAATCTTCTTTCTCGTCTCAACTACCATATTGGGCTCGGTACCAATCAGCTCGGACGCATCGTCCCAACACAACGTCGATCTGCACCTCCTCCCATACAATGCCTCAAATGGTGCCATTTTGATCGAGGCGTGCCAACTATTGTTGTACGTGAACTCGATCAATGGCAAGTGCGACTCCTAATCATCCTTCTAATATAAGGGACAGGCTCTCAACATATCCTCCAGCATCTGGATCATCCGCTCTGACTGCCCGTCAGTCTGAGAGTGGTTGGATGTACTGAGTCTCAACTCCGTCCCCAAAGCTCGATGAACGGCCTGCCAAAAATGTGATACGAATCGGCCATCTCGATCTGAAACAATACTCTTGGGAGTCCCATGCAACCTCATGATCTCCGCAATGAATACACGTGATAATCTCTCCGGCCCCCAAGTATCCTTAATACCTAGAAAATGAGCTGATTTGGTTAGTCGATCGATAATAACCCAAATCATGTTCATTCCAGTCCAAGTCCTAAGCATACTGGTAATGAAATTCATGGAAATGTCCTCCCACTTCCACTCCGGAATTGGAAGTGGTCGCAATAATCCTGGGGGTCGCTGGTGCCCAATCTTAACCTGCTGACAGGTTAAACACCTTGATACAAACTCATTCACGCCCGTCTTCAAATTGCTCCACCAGTAGTTACTCCTTACATCCTTGTACATTTTGCTCGTACCAAGATGTATGGAGTAAGGCGTAGTATGAGCCTCACTCAAAATCTTCTACCTCAACTCAATATTATTCGGTAAACATAATCTGCCGCGAAATCTCAAAACTCCGTCATTCTGAATCACAAACCCAGGGGCTTTCCCCTTCCTCACATCCTCCCTCAAATGGACCAAAAACGGATCGTCGTACTATTTCGTCTTGATATCATCAGTCAAGGATGAAGCGATTTCCAACGCACATAACTGACCCTGAACTCTCTGAACCCAAACCTCAATATCTTGACAAATCAAATCCCACTGGATCCTGCTCTGTGATGTAAGTGCCTCTAACATGTGTAACGCTATCGGCTTCCGACTCAACGCATCAGCTACTACATTAGCCTTACCCGGATGGTAAATTATCTCTAGGTCATAATCTTTAATTAGCTCTAACCACCTACGCTGTCTTATATTCAACTCCTTCTGACTGGAGATATACTTCAAACTCTTGTGATCCGTAAAAATCTTACACGACGACCTAAGGAGATAGTGCCTCCAGATTTTTAAAGCGAAGACAACCGCAGCTAACTCTAAATCGTGCGTAGGGTAATTTGCTTCGTAAGGTTTCAACTGTCGGGATGCATAAGCAATAACCCTATCTCTCTGCATTAACACACACCCAAGCCCGAGGCCCGAAGCATCACTATACACTACGAAATCCTCGTTCCCCTGAGGCAATGCTAAAATGGGTGCGGTAGTCAGTCGTCTCTTCAACTCGTCAAAACTATCCTGTCTGTCTACGGTCCACTCGAACTTCTGAGTCTTCTGGAGTAACTGTGTGAGCGGTCTAGCGATCTTAGAAAATCCCTCAACGAATCTACGATAATAGCCTGCAAGTCCCATAAAACTCACTTCCTTCACATTCTTGGGCGCTTCCCATGCTGTCACTTCCTCTATCTTCTGCGGGTCTACCCGAACTCCCTCCGCTGAAATCACATGCCCGAGGAATGTCACCTCCTTAAGCCAAAACTCACACTTAGAGAACTTCGCGTATAACTGCTCAGTCCTCAAAATGTCCAACACAATCCGGAGATGTAAGGCATGCTCTTCTCTACTCCGGGAATAGATAAGGATGTCATCGATAAAGACGACCACGAATTTGTCCAGATACTCCATAAAAACTTTGTTCATTAACTGCATGAACACTGTTGGGGCATTGGTTAGCCCAAAAGGCATAACCACAAACTCGTAATGGCCATATCTCGTCCGAAATGCAGCTTTCGGTACGTCACTGTCCCGAATCCTCAACTGGTAGTAGCCCGATCGTAAATCAATCTTTGAAAAAACTGTTGCTCCCTGAAGCTGATCAAACAAGTCGTCAATCTGAGGCAAAGGGTACTTGTTTTTTATGGTCAACTTGTTTAATTCTCTATAATCGATACATAAACGAAGCGACCCATCCTTCTTTTTAACAAAAAGCACAGGCGCACCCCAAGGCGATGCGCTCGGTCGAATATACCCTTTATCTAGCAATCCTCCCAACTGACTCTTCAGCTCTAACATCTCCGACGGTGCCATACGGTACGGCGCTCGAGAAACAGGGGACGTATTCGGCTCTAGATCAATAGGAAACTCAACCTCTTGCTGTGGTGGTAATCCCGGCAAGTCATCTGTAAATACGTCGGGGTATTCGCTAACAACTGGAATCGACGACATGTCGACTCCACCATCCTCCGCCTGCAGAGCGTAACACCAATAGCCAACACAACCCTGATTCAGAAGTTTCATCGCCTTCAAGGCGCTAATCACACTTCCCGATCTACACGGTTTACAACCGACGAGAGTATGCTCGGTGCCGTCCTCAGCCACTATTGAGATGGTGCGAGTCCAATAATTCATAATAGCACCGTGACGGTCCAACCAATCGTCCCCGAGGATCAAATCCTCACCCTTAATATCTATAACAATGAGATTCGAGGGCCAATCTCGGCTCCCGATCCTCACTGGGCAATACCTAACTTCCCGGTCCCCAACTATACGATCCCCGCTAGGCGTACCCACTACGAACGGTTCGCACTCATACAAGCAGTCAATACCAATACGACACACACAATCCGAAGCAATAAAAGAATGAGTAGCACCCGAATCGAAAAGCACCGAGACGCCACCGGAACGTCTGCCTCCTCCGTGCGCCTCATCTGATATAACCAAGGGTGGACTGAGCCCGAACTAGACGCAACTCGACGGTCCGGCTGACCTGGACCTCCACCACAGCCTGTACTATACGGGGTCTGAGTGACTGGAGCCTTCTGATCCATGCTGCGCTCTCTCTGAACGGCGGTGGTAGTCGGAGCTCTGGCAGCCCTGGTAGCCCTCTCACAATGCGCTGCTCGGTGTCTGGTTTGCCCGCAAGTAAAGCAAGTAACCGAAGGAGAAGGACAATCCTTCATCAAATGCTCATATTGGTTGCATTTAAAACAAACCCTGCCACCAGAAGCAACGGACTGGGCTGAATGATTACCCTGAGATCCTCCAGTCTGATGAAACGGCCTCTTCCCAGGTGTAGGGCAGAATGAGCTCTCGAAAATCGACCACTCTTGCCGGTTGAAAAACTGCCAGCTGTTTTATGTTTCTTGGCCTCGGAACTCAACTCTGATTCCGGTGCAGCCATCTCGATCGCTAGGGCGCGATCCTGATACTCCTTTAAGGTGGCACACATGAGCGGTGCCATACTCTGCCTGATATGCGGCTTCATGTGCATATTGAGATAACGGATCTTATCGGCCTCGGTCCTCACCTGATCTTTCACGAATCCTAACTGCTGATTATAAGTGATAATGGCCTGAGAAATCAGCACATCCTGGGGTGTAGCAGTAAAGAATTCCACAATCCTGCGCTCCTTGACTCGCGGTGAACAATATTGTGCTTCCATAAGAGCCTAAAATTCCTCCCAAGTGGCTATGCGGTCTCTGGGTGTCACAGCCTCCCACCATTCCGCGGCTTCCTTATCCAGGAGGTACTGTGCAATAGGTACCCTCCTGTCATCGGGACAAGCTACAACATCGAAAGTTCTGCTCAACTGAAAGAGCCAATTCTCCCAACCAAGGGAGTCAGAAGAACCAGAGAAACGAGGGTGGTGCATCTTAGTTACTTTCTGAAGCCATTTACTAGCTTCGTCCTCTGGAGTCGGGGGCGGATTTTGGCGTCCACCCTGAGCTATCTGAGTGAGTTGGGCTACCAACTACTGAAGTACGGCAATAGCCCCGACGTGGCGTTAATACCCGACGGCACTGAATGAGAAGCCGAATCCACAGAGGACTGAGAAAGTGAGCCTTCCTCGTTATTAGCACCACGACCACGGCCTCGGCCGCGTCCCCTAGATGGTCTACCGCGACCTCTCAACATACTGATGAAAATATGAAAAGAACAAGATCAAAAAAAATTCACAATTCACAATTCCGAACAACGCAAGAAAGCGAATTACAGAAGTATAAGAGTTCGAGGAGACTTACAATACGGTCGCATTTAAAAGACGGTAGCACGATGATATTAGGCTCAACGACTGACTCTAACGACACAACTGACAGACCCAAAATTAACCGACAGCCTAGGCATTCCTAGCCCTAGCTCTGATACTAGGGCTGTAAACGAACTGAGTCGAGCCGAGCTTTGACCTAAATGAGCCAAGCTCAATTTTTTTCCCTGATGAGCCGAGCCGAGCTCGAGCTGTTCGCGAATAATTATATATTTTTAAATTATTTAAATAATATATTTGAATGATTTAAAATAAATATTTTAAAATAATCATTAAAAATTATATATTTTTTAAATATATATAAAAATTAATATTTTAATATATGAAAATTATTTAAAAAATTATTAATCTATAATATAATATATAAATATTATTAAAATAAATTTAAAAATATATTTAATAATCGAGCTTAACGAGCCGAACCGAGCTCGAGCCGCACATGCCCAAGCTCGGCTCGAGCTCGTTTTCTTAACTCACAAATTTTTGTGTTCGAGCTCGAGCTCGAGTTCTTAACGAACCGATTCGAACCGAGCCCTTAACGAGCCGAGCCGAGCTTTGTTCGCGAACAGCTATGTTCGTTTACAGCCCTATCTGATACCATAAATGTAACACCCCAATTCACAAATGGGACATTACACGCCGTAGAACCCTCATGAGGTCTACCAGGCTAACACATGACACACATTCCGTACATGAAAATCCCAAAGACACAATCATCAATGTAAAATGGGGTCGTGGCCTCTGCCAAAATGTTTTAATAGACGTACGTGAAAATATAAGTCAACACCATATCATTGCCGACGCAGGGGACTTTAACCGAATTTAATAAAAATCAGTCAAATTTCGATACTCAAACAGTATAAATGACCAAACATAAATAAAGACTCAAGCCTCATAATCATGCCAGTCCATCCTTTGCGTGCATATCTCGTGCCTGCTCCTCACCTCTTCCGGTACCTGAAATGCATAAGACGCATTTCCCCCATTTAAGGGGTTAGCATTCGAATAGCTAATGCAAGTACCAATTACACTACATTATATACAAATACGATTTTACACAATCATATCAATCAGAAATCATTTGCCATAAATATTCCGGAATACTACACTGGCAATCAAATCAGTTATCAATTCATCACGATATCACAAATCACAACTGGTATCCCATGGCCGTACCCCTTAGTATCGTCCCCCAGACGCCCCGTCGAGCGCTCCGGGTGGGACACCACTTCCGCGGCCGTACCCCTTAGTATCGACCCCCATACATCCCGTTGAACGCTTCGGGTGGAAGTTCAACCACGCACGCACCCAAGTCCACTTACGCGGCCGTACCCCTTAGTATCGACCCCCAGACATCCCGTTGAACGCTCCGGGTGGAAGGAACACAACTCACGCAATCGAAAACCACAATTTATCATTCATTTCGAAAACGTAACATACATAACGGAATGTAATACATGTACTTGCCTTGGTTAACACGACGTGAAGGAAAATGGTGAACGGGAAGGTTTTGGCCCGAATAATCTTCACATCCTAGCACAATAATGATATACAACCAATCTCAATACTATGAAAACATAGGAATAAATCCTACTTCTACCCGTTGGAAAAATTTGTCGAACATTACTAGGGTATCGTCGAGTATAAGTGACGAACAATGGAAAAATCGGAGTTTAAATCCACAAATCCTCAAGAACCACGAAGGAATACAAGTATACAATTGGAGTCTAGTAATAACCTATGACGAATCAGATTTAAAAGGTTTAAATCGCAAGAAACACCCAAAATTCCCCCAAAATCTCAAAACAAGGGTTTTATGAATTCTTACCTTGATTCGGGTGGCGGGAGATGTTAAGAACTTGATGAATTCGCTCAAGGAATGCAGGGATGGTAGAAGATGATATTGGTCGAAATCGGTTCTATCTATC
Source organism: Orobanche coerulescens (assembly GCA_033398695.1). Lineage (NCBI taxonomy): Eukaryota > Viridiplantae > Streptophyta > Magnoliopsida > Lamiales > Orobanchaceae > Orobanche > Orobanche coerulescens. The sequence continues at coordinate 39,489,668 of CM065807.1, forward strand.
GTCTTGAATCGCCCAAAGCCGAAGAGAAGGTGTGAGGATGAAAAAAATGACGACGTTGACTGTTGTTGTCCTATATATAACGGACAGGCTTAGCGCACACTATGCCCTAAGAATTAGCGTGCGCTATCGGGGTGGTGGAAAACAGTCAGAGACTTTTGTCCTCCCGTTAGCATACGTAGATACAAGATAGCGTGCGCTATCATTAGATATTAGCGTACGTTACCACTCAATTAGCGTATGCTATCTGGTTCAGTATCGAAATACTGAACCTTCTGCCCAGTTCCAGGGTATACTGCCCAAAGGTATTAGCGCACGTAAAAATCTAAATCTAGCGTGCGTTAGTTTTACCCTCATAGCGCGCGCTACAAAAAAATGTTAGCGTGCGCTAACGGTGCCTGCACAGAGTACAGTCAGGACTCGGCCAGACTGTATCCGACTCGAACGACACGAAAACTTGACAAATGCCATCAACCAACGAGACATGACAAAGAAACAAAAGCCTGCAAGCAAAATCTCTCAATCGAATGTATGATTCCGACTACTGAGGGACTAGAAATACGACAAGGGGAACAAATGCTCTAAACTTATAGGAAATTACAAAACGGCCCAAACGTCCGAAAATAATGATACAACATCGGATTAACAATACGAAACTCACAACATGAGCAACTCAACCATATGGACTTATGGGAACAGAGAAATAATGTAATCGATCGAGTTTTACAAGAATCGAACATACATGCGACAAAACATAACTCAAAACGAAAATACAAAAAAACATCATCGAAACTCATCCAAACGGAAAAACTCTAAGAACAAAATAGATTCAGAACTTCAAAACAGTAACAAGCGAGTCGTACGAAATGAACATACACCAAAAATAAAAATTACCAAAACTAGAAAGTACGGATATTACAAAATGTCAGGGTTAGTTGGTGAGTTTGGTCGACACTCGTACCAGTGAGGTGTCCCCTACAGACGTACCTATAGTATGGGAGTTTTTGGATGTACTTCCAGAAGATTTTCCGGGAGTCCCACCCGACCGAAAAGTGTAGTTTAGTATTGATTTGGTCCCTGGGGCGGCCCCAACATCCAAAGCGACATATAGAATGGCTCTGAAGGAACTTCAAGAATTGAAGGTCCAAATTCAAGAGCTGCTGGAACTCGTATTTATTCGTCCTAGTGTGTCACCATGGGGTGCACCAGTGCTGTTTGTAAGAAAGAAGGATGGGTCACTTCGGATGTGTATTGATTACAGGGAGCTGAATTGACTCACGATAAAGAACAAGTACCCATTACCGAGAATCAAGGATCTATTCGATCAACTGAGAGGAGCCGGAACCTTTTCGAAGATCGATTTGAGGTCGGGGTACCACCAACTGAAGATTAGGGAGTGTGACATTCCCAAGATGGCTTTCAGGACCCGTTATGGGCATTTCGAATTTGTAGTGATGCCATTTGGTCTGAGTAACGCACCTGCAGTATTTATGGATTTGATGAATAAGGTTTTCCAACCTTACTTGGATAAATTCGTGATCGTATTCATAGATGACATTTTGGTGTATTCTAAGGACAAGGAACAACACCAAGAACACTTGAGGATTACATTGGAGATACTCCGTAAAGAGAAGTTGTATGCCAAGTTCAAAAATGTGAGTTTCGATTGAACAGAGTTGGATTTCTTGGACATGTGGTGACTTCTAAAGGAATTGAGGTAGATCCCGACAAGGTCGTAGCAGTGAGTAGTTGGGGAGTACCCAAGAATATGAGCGAAGTTCGCAGCTTTCTGGGCTTAGCTGGCTATTATAGAAGATTTATCGAATGATTCTCTAAAATCGCCACTCCTATGACCTAATTAACAAGGAAGGGCGTGAGGTTTGAATGGAGTGAAAGGTGCGAGGAAAGTTTTCAAGAGTTGAAAATGAGACTAACCTCGGCACCAGCATTAACGATTCCTGATCCGACAGAGGACTTTGTTATTTATAGTGATGCCTCAAAGCAGGGTTTGGGTTGTGTTCTGATGCAACATGGTAAAGTAGTAGCATATTCATCGATACAGCTTAAACCACATGAGTTGAACTATCCAACGCATGATCTGGAGTTGGATATTGTAGTACATGCGTTGAAGATTTGGCGTCATTATCTCTACGAAGGGAAGTGTGAGATTTACACAGACCATAAAAGTCTGAAGGATCTTAACATGAGGCAAATGAGATGGTTAGAATTGGTGAAGGACTATGATTATACTACTCATTACCATCCGGGTAAGGCTAATGTGGTAGCTGATGCCTTGAGTCGGAAGACTATAGGCGGGTTAGCTTGCTTGACCGATCAGGAGAGTTTGATAAAGGAGTTCTCCCAATTGAGGATTGAGGCAGTTGAGTTTTCAAAGAATTCGAAAGCAATCCTATTATCTTTGGTCTTGCAACCAAACTTGAGGGATAAGATTAAGGAGGCTCAACCACGTGATAAGTTCTTGTGTAAGATGAAAGATCGAGCACAAGATGGGAGTATTGAGAAATTTGTCATTGCCGCGGACGATGTTTTGACTTATGATGGGAGGTTATGTTTTCCTACGGATCCATCCCTTAGGAAACAAATCCTTGAAGAAGCTCACAACGCACCATACTCCGCCCACCCGGGTGGTACAAAGATGTACCACGACCTGAAGAAGTTATTTTGGTGGGGAGGAATGAAACGGGACATTGGTGTATTTGTAGAAAGGTGTATGATATGTCAGCAGGTGAAGGCAGAACACCAACGGCCAGAAGATTTACTTCAACCATTGGAAATCCAAGAATGGAAATGGGAGCATATCACAATGGATTTTGTGGTTGGTCTGCCACGAACCGTGAGGAAGAACGATGCTATCTGGGTGATAGTAGATCGTTTGACGACGTCATCTCATTTTCTACCTGTGAGGATGACTTACAGTATGGAACAATATGCAAATATTTGTATTCGGGAGATTGTGAGGTTACATGGTGTTCAAGTGTTGATGATCTCGGATAGAGATCCGCGATTTACGTCAAAATTTTGGAAGAGTCTTCAGAGTGCGTTGGGCACTAAGTTAAATTTCAGTACTGCATATCATCCGCAGACTGATGGTCAATCTGAACGGACTATCAAAACACTCAAAGATTTGTTGAGGGCGTGTGTTCTTGATACTGGTGAGAATTGGGAGAATATTTTTCCGTTAGTAGAGTTTGCTTATAATAATAGTTACGAAGCGACTATACAAATGGCCCCGTACGAGGCTCTCTATGGAAGGAAATGTCGATCGCCTCTTTATTAGAGTGAGGTTGGAGAAGGAAAGATTTTGGGTCCCGAATTGATAGAGCAGACTCTAGAGAAGATATCCGAGATCAGAAGTAGAATTAAGACTGCCCTGAATCGTCAGAAGTCTTATGCTGATAAACGAAGGAAAGACATCCAATTTGAGATTGGAGAAAAGGTGTTCTTGTAGCACCGATAAAAGGAGTGATACGATTCGGTAAAAATGGAAAGCTACAACCTCGTTATATCTGACCTTTTGAGATTTTGGGTCGTGTTGGTGATCTTGCTTATAGTTTGGCATCGCCGTTAGAGTTATCGGGAGTGCACAATATCTTTCACGTCTCCATGCTGAGAAAATATGTGCATGATCCTGGTCATGTATGTAATTTCAAGGAGTTGCACGTAGCCAAGAACCTGACTTATGAGGAAGTACCTACAGCTGTTTTCGAGTGTAAGATACATCGGTTACGAAACAGAGAGGTTAAACTGGTAAAAGTTCAGTGGAGCCATCATGGACCGAACGAAGGACTTGGAACGTGAAGAAGAGATCCGTTCTAAGTATCCGACGTTCGCCATTGAAGGTACATGATTTAATTTTCGAGGACGAAAATTCATTTAAGAGGGGTAAGTTGTAACGCCCCGATTTTTGAGCATGCATTTATTTTATAATTTATAGAAAGCGCATGAATGATTATAAATGTCTAACAATTTATTTACGAATTTTATTTCAGTTATTAAATAAGATCAAATTTTTTCTTATTCGTATATCATGATTCTAGTTACATTTCAGGCTCGAGTCCAAGTTCTCGTATTATTATAGTCCAGTAATATTTATTTTTGTAAATAGTCCAAGTTAATAAGTTAGCCCAAATCGATTTTACTTTATTATTCTAAATGTTATATCAAGAACCTATTATTATTGTTATTTTTTTATCTAACAATTTAATATTCTATTATTATTAAAATCATAAATTAATAGGTTACTAATAAAGATTAATTAAAGCAATTTAATTAATTTAATCTGAAATTAGTAAGCTGATTAATTAAATATTTAAAATAATTATATAATTAATATACAATTAATATTATTTTTGGATCCATCCACATCCAACAAGAACTCTAGACAAATCAAAACTCTACTACTAAACCTAACTCTACAGTATAAATATTGTATGATATACTCATACAGGCTCTAGAATACACCATACTCCCAGCAAAACAGCATCACGACAGATTTCTTACTACACAGCCTACAACTACAACCTATTCCTACTGCAGCTCACGATCAAAATTCTGAGATCTACAAAATAATTCCTACTACAAACTCTATTGCAAAAGAAGAAGCACGACTGAATCTGCTCCAGATTTTTCATCGAGGTCACTAGGAACGATTCTTTCTCTGCTCGTGTGCCTCATCCAGATTCAGCCTTAATCATCATACTCTGCAATTCGAAAGGTAAAATATTAAACCTTAACACCCTCCATTCAATTCTGATTTTTTATCATTCTTCTGCTCGGTTCGAAGCTTATCTGCAAATCATACAGCAATATCAAATTAAAAAAAAATTCTCTCTTTACTGTTATGAAAATACTTACAAAGATTGTAGCCTCAATCGGCCCTGATACGCAAAAATCAACTCCCCTCGGAATTAATCCTGAATTCCAAGTCAAACTAGAAACATCACAATCGATCCCAGAATCCAAACTATTAACCCGTTCCTTCAGCCAAAACCAAACCAGGTCCTAGGCCTAAATACCTTGATGAGAAGCCCGAACCCGTCGACTCCAAATCCGACTAGAATCAGACCTTCCTCACCTTGGCCGAGAGCTGCCGCCGCACCGACACGCATCTACACCTCTACGTCGTAGAGTACTACGAGCCTGTCGCCACCCGAGCCATTCCAGTTTGCGGCAGGTCTATGTAGGAGCTTCTATTGGCGTGTATGCGTATCGGGTTGGTGAGTGTGTGCTGTCTGCAAGTTATTTTTTCTTATCGGCCGAGAGGAATTCTAGAAGGAGGAGGGCCAATTTTTGATGTAGTAGGGATAGAGAAGAAGATGGAGAAAGAGACGAGGTGATGATAGAATTGAGAATGAGTGGTTCGGCCGACCGTGAGGAAATAAGGGTTATATACCCACGTTTTTCTTTAGGGATTTTTAATTGAGTCCCCTATGTTCCAGACTTTTTGATTTGACCCCAAATCAACCTTTCCGTGTATTCAATTTCAATCTCTCAATTTTCACAATACTTTTAGTTTGATCCCAGCCAGTATTTAATATTTAAATTACTCAATTATAAATTCAAATAATTTATATTAATTTATTTTGGACGCTATATTACTATTAAAATTTTAATTGTTATTTTAGGAGACGAGGACTTGGAGCTTAGGACTTGAACTGCATTCGCATCCCAATTTTTCAAGGATCATCATCGTATTTCGAGGTGGGTATTTTACGCTTGTTCTATTTAACGCATGATGTTACTTGTATATATGCTTGTTTCTTGTCAAATATTTATATGCTCAAAGTTTGCATATTATTTACGTCGTAGCCTCCAATGAGTAGTAGGCATAATGTGCTCAAAGTTTGCATATTATTTACGTTGTAGCCTCCAATGAGTAGATATTATTTACGTTGTAGCCTCTAAGGAGTATTAGGCATAATGTGCTCAAAGTTTGCATTTTATTTACGTTGTAGCCTCCAATAAGTAGTAGGCAGTGTATGCACAAAGTTCGCATATTAATGGCCCTCGGGCAATCACCAGATTCAGGCATGTCATATCTACTTGGCAACATGTATGTATTTAAATTTAACAAAGCGTTTCCTCCTCACTGAGCGAGTTGAAAGCTCACCCCATTATTTAAACCTTTCAGGTCGAGGAGTTTGGCTTGGCGGGCAAAGGCGTGGCGTGATAATAATATCTGCTTCTTCATTTATTTCGTTTACTTAAATTTTAAACTTTGGCTACAAAGTCATGGTTATGGATGTTTTGAAATGTTGGAAATTTATTTTATTTTACTTGCGAAATGGATGACTTTATTTCAATTTCCGCTATAATTATTCAATTATTTTTTTGGGATATTTAATCTCCCTTGAAATTATTTTAAAATGTCATTTTGAAGAGTGGTCGCTACACTATCTCTGCGGATAGTGCCTGCAGACGTACCCCTATTAGTAGATCCACACACACCTGTGTTACTGTGTCTGTGTGTGCGTGTCGTCCAACTACCCTTTCATAGGGGTAACAACTACTCTTTTTCTCATTGGAAAAGTATATCTTTCTTTACTAATTTATTAGTATGAAGGTGTATGACTAGTTTAAACAAGACAATAGCCTACTCTAGTGGACCAGAACTATAAAGCCAACACATACGCGCACTGCTTGTCGGTTGGCTCGGGCTCGGGGTGGGCCATGGGCTTTGGGTCTTGGTCTTTGGTGCTTGGCAGGACTTTGGACTGGACTGTGGAAACTTAGACCTTGTGATTTGGATTGAAGTTATAATTATTTTGTAATCAGATCTAATGAAATTAAAAGTCCATAATGATAAACTAAAGCTCAATGAATTATTAAGCCTAGCTAATTAGCTCTTCTAGATTGCGACTCTTTGAGCTCAAGAGATGAGGGTTATTGGAGCATTTAATTTAGAAACTGAATTTCATTTTTGTAGGATTTATGTCACCCATCAATTTAGGTCCTGAATGCCATTATAGTAATGTTTAATTTCCCACACAATGTAGTATATTTGGAGCCCATAAATTTACAGGCATCCTACATTTCATGCAACATACAAAAACATCCAACATATTGATAGTCTTTTTCCTGTAATTTTTTGTACACACTTTTTCATTCAATTCGTCCGAGTACTGTATTTTAGAGAGCACTTAATTTTAAAATATTAAAGTAGTTGTAATTTGTGGACTAAATATCCAGTGGCGAATCCAGGATTTTCTAAGACTGGGGGCACAATTTTTTTACCGTAATAAAAAAATCAATAATGAAGTACAATATCATTATAAAGGTGAAATAAATTATGTTTTACAGTTGTTCTCTACGAAATTTCATCTTTTGAAAGCGATTCATTACATCTTCATTCCTAACATCAGCAAGTCCTTTTTCAACGGTACAAATTACATAATCGTTCAAATAGTCTTCAGAAATTCTGCCTTATTTCATCTCTTTGATTAGGGTGATACTCTAAAATTCTTTTCCTTTCGATCACAAAGAAGATCATCCAAATAAATTTTCGTAGGCATCAAAAGAGTAGAACTAGGTTGAAAAATATTATCTCCACTTGAAGATCTGGGTGTCGATATTTTTCTTTTTAAAAAACTTTCCATTCTTTCAACAAACCCTAAAAATTAAAATCAACAATAAATAAATTAATTTTATACATACTCTAACTAGTGATTAATATATATATATATATCTATATATATATAGATATATATATATATATATATATATATATATATACCTTTTTTTTTCACTGGGGGCATGTCCCCTCCATAAAGTGTGAATGGGTCCGCCCCTGTAAATATCTATACGAGGATAAAATAATCTTACATATAGGGTCCATCTCGCCCATGTCTTCCAATTATTCTTCATTTTATTTCTATATTTTTATAGTAGATAAATTATTTATGAACCAACGACACGTTTTTCCATAATATCAAACATAACAACTATTTTAGACCCGGCAGGCCCAGTCTTAAATCGACTGGCATGGACAATCATGGACACAAATGCACTTAGGTGGTTGCAAGTCACCGCCAGGGGTACATATTGCTTTTGTTGGGCCTTTAAAGGCTTCAGCACATCTCTTACCACATTGGGCCTTATGACATATTCCACCAAACGTAGTCTCACATTTGCAGGCCCCGGAAACTATTTCATTAACTGCACCAAAGAAAAAAATAAAACAAGCCAATCGCTGGCCTTTAACATTTATTTCACCTCCCAAATTTAAAATAATAAGTATTTTTTTTGTTGATTATTTTCACTAAATGCTTATACCTTTAAAATAGTCAATTTATATTAAGAAATAAATGAATATAATAACTTTTAAAATAGTGGACGCTCCTTTGGAGTCTTAAGAGCAAAATTGTAACAAACCACACAAATTTATTGTAGCCAAAGAAATTATCAATTAAATAAATATAACAGCAAGTCATTTATGTCGGGGGATATAAAAGATACTTTCTCACCGTATACTAACTTTAATTTTTCGATCAAAATTAATAAATTTTAATTATAAATTATAATCAATATATAAAATATTATATCCATGTAAGTATTTGTTAGATTTATCTTAATATATATTTTTAAAATATTATTTTTATATTTTAATTATATATAATAAAAATTATAAATAATCAAGGTGAGCATATTTTTTATTGTGGACATCAAAATTTAACATATTTTTTATAAATAGATGAAGTATTATTTAATGGATATTACCAATTTATAGAGTATAAAATTATTGAGATTCTACTGTATTAGAAACTTAGTTCAAATTCCATTGTTGGTTTTTATAATTATACCTAAAGATTATCTGTATCTACTAGAGTGAATTCCAACTGTGAATTGGAGTATTTTATTTTCTAAACCCGCAGCTAATTAATTCGAGCATTCATTATATATATATATATATATAATAGGGATGTGAATTTGTGCATATTTATTATAAAATTATTGTCCACATAGCATGTTGTAATATATAAAAATTTTCAACGAACAGTGTATCACATCTCAAGACATTTCCATTAGAAGATTTATATCATTCGCTCTGCACTCTCCTCCGAAATGCCTCACGATTTTATTTCTGGGAGCCCGCGAGCAGCTTCCCAGGAGGTCACCATCCAGGTACTACTCTCGCTCGAGCACGCTTAACTTCTGAGTTCCCATCTCCCCGAAGCCACTGGGCTCCCAAAAGGCCTCATGCTATTTGGAGGCGGGCATGCACATATAAGGCACATCGCCCCTTCTCCGCTAGTCGATGTGGGATATCACACAATGGTTATGTATTAAATGTGTGCAGTGACTTAAAAAATAAATACATTACATCATATTATATGTACAGTGAATCCATACTAAATATGCACTATACATACGTTCTCATCTTTAAGATTGGTTCCCATTTGAACAAATCCCTATATATAATCAACATTCGGAAATTAACGGCAGATTATTCTATTTGTTTTATATTATGAACTATTTATCCCCAGCATAAATTAAATAGTCTGTTTTTTCATTAGATAGTCTGATTAACCTCTTGTATTTAAAATTACAGATTAACCCACGTATGAAAATTCAATAGGCACATTGGCCTTTTATATTCTCAAAAAATTACAGATTAACCCATGTATGCTTTATCTGGACAATGCCAAATTACATTCTTGTGCACAATATGATTGAGGAAACATGATACACCTTTCTGAAAATATATGGCAATAATATGCCTATTTAATCGACCGATTTTTAAAAACCCGAGAAGATAATCCATCTATATAATTTATACAGAGAAATAATAACCCATTTTTATAAAACACGAAAATAATCTGCCACAACACCCAATCAATATTCAGTCATTAAACTTTTTTGGTAATATAATGGTATCATACAAAAGTTAATCTATGCATGAAAAAAAAAATGTGTATATATATGAATGTTTACCTGAAGCAAATAAAAGGAGGCTTAGAAGAATGTAGAAACTTGAAGATATAGCCATTTCTCTATCCAGTGGTTATTTGTTTACTTTAGATATGAGTTTTTCTTCTTTGTAAATCCCTTTGATGCATTCTGCACTGGACTATAATATATAAGAAAACTGAGGGTGTCATTATTTATTAAACCTTATATTAAATTTTAAGATATACGAAAATCCATATTTGCCTAAATAAATGAAAAAATCTACATAAATGATAACTCAGAGAATCTCCCATGAAGATTTTACCAATTTTTCTGTATCAGAAATTAATTTCACTTTTGGAAATTTAATAAAAAGTCTTCCTAGTACACAATGATTTTCACTATAAATCTAATAAATAATTCCCCCGTATATTAATTTTGTAACCATTTCCAGAAATATCAAAAAATTAGAGCACAAACTTTTATTTTACCATGTCAATAAAAAAGACAAGTTATAATATATAACTAGTCAACCAAAAATAATTTGTTGTAGTTACCATGTTTAAAAAATATCAATTAATATTTATGAGATAGAAAATTCATGTTCATATTTTTCTTTATACTTATAAGCACACACATTTATTTTGACAAAATTGATCTTTAATTTTTCAGTTTAATTAAATATATTTAATAAAACTTTTGACTTTGCAGTTTTCCGATATGAGCAATTATTAATTAATGATTAATATTTAGATATTATATATTAATAGTCACTCTTATAGGTATTGGCTATGGTGGAAACACTTTTAATAATGAAATCTAGAAACCAATTACATTATTAAGTAATTTCATTGCATATTATTATTATTTGTTGCATCAAGTTGGTCGCTAGTATATGCAACAAATAATGCAATAAAAAATACATAAATGCATATAATTCTACTCATCTACAGCCGTTAGATCACTAATATCAATGATCTACAAAAGTTTCTAGATTTCACAAGGTAATTAGTTTTCATATGATCTATTTCCCACTCTTATATACGTAATTCTGAAACTAAATTGCTACATATTATAAAATTAGAGTTCATTTAGTCTATTAACCAATCAAGTATTATGACATATTATTATTATTTTACCTTTTACATACAAAATTAAATTAAAAAGCTGTTATTATGACAAGTCAATCCTATTAATGTTAACATATATTAATGTTGTTATAGTAAAAGCATATAAGACAAGAATTAGGGCAGAAGAAGATGATGTATATTCTCATTCATATGGTCCTTTTAAATAGGAAAGATTACATGTTCTGGAATATTTTAATACGCCTAGCCCTATACTAGTTGGGAGAAGCCCAATAGCCTGCAGACTAAGGCACACACTGTGTATTTACTTTAACACTCCCTCTTGTGTCGAGTCTCCAACGCATGTCAAGTTGCCTCGTTAAAACCTCGTCAAGCAAAAACCACATGAGAAAAATGTAATACCCGGATTTTCAGTATAAATTTTTCGCCTTATTTTATCTGAGATATACTGTATAGTTTGGTATCTATACAGTATGGATAAAATAAATTGAGGACTGAGACAGTTATACTTGTGTAATTGACGTGTTTGATTGACAGTTATATTGAGGATATGTTGTATCAGATTGAACTGATTTGGATATTAAGTATATCGTATGAGAATATTTTTGGGTTGAGTATATGTGTATTCAGTATGCCGTATGTTCGTATCCAGTATGTCGAGACGTCAGACAGGAACAATTGGATTTTGGCTAAGTATAGAGCCCTTAACGTACGCTAAGTTTAAGGACTTACGTACGCTAAATTATACGCTTTACGTACGTTATGCATAAGGCATTACGTACGTAACAAGAGGAATCAGATAGGACCGAGTTGTGATCGGATAGTGGGGCCCGTGGTCGGCGGCTTTCGGCGCGGATGTGGACAGTTGCATCAACGGATGGATTTACGTACGCTATACAGGGTGTATTACGTACATAATACGAGTATAATACTGTAGCAAGTCAACGTACGTATTACGTACGCAACGGAATAAGTGTTACGTACGTTACGGGGTGGCTGGCCGAGTCGTGGCCGAGAGGACCTGTAGTGGCCGAGCATGGTCGGCAGTGACTCGCAGGGATGGCCGATCGCGGTCGGCAGTGACTCGCTGGGGGCAAGGACTGGCCGATAACGTACGTAAGGCTGTGACCGGTTACGGCTGTAAGGGCCCGTTACGTACGTAAGCAGGTGCCGGTTACGGCCGTAAGGGTGTCGGCCAAAATGGACAGGAGGGTAGGCCACGGCCAGTTACGTACGTAATCCACGGCCGGTTACGGCCGTAAGGTACCGACAGGTCCCGCCTATTTAAGGCCTGGACCGGGTCACTTCGGCATTTTTCATTTTTTTTTCGTTTTTTCGCGATTCCTTCAGCAATAATTGATGGATTTGAGTAAGAACATCATGTAGCAACATATTTTGGAAGTTATATTCGTGTTTAACATCTTCTTCCACCCGAATCGAAGGTAAGAACACCTAAACTTTTGGTTTTGGAGATTTTTAGAGTTTCTTGATGTTTTGGCCGATTTCCTTCGTTTCAATTCAGATTGATGATAGAACTTGGTTGTATTCTCGTGATTATACATTATCCTTGAAGTTTTTTGGAATAAATTCGAGAATTTCTCCGTTAAATCGATTAAATTGGATTATGCCCTCAAAGTGTCCGATAAAATGCTTCAATGGGGTAGAACTTGGGAAGTTCTATATGTTTTCGTAGAATGGTGATTGAATTGATATTGTTGTCATGATTCTTGGTAATTACGGGAATTTTGTTAAGGGAAGATAATGAATTGATGATCAAATGCCTTGATTATGTTGTTATGATTATGGAATCGTAGTATTCTCGATGTTCTTGGTGGTTTGTTGCGATTCATGATGTTGTGAGAAGTATATGTTGAAGAACATGATTATATACACCTTGAATTATGAATAAGGATTGTTTATATGTTAGAACACATCGTATTATGTCATTTGAGGATTTTGAGTGTGATGTCAGAATAAGTTGTGTTCTTAAGGAACTCTTGGATTATATGAATTGATGAACATGTTTAAGAAGTGTTGGTGTTTTGAATATGAATATGGAATATTCATATCTAGAACTAAGTTATGTATTTCGGTACAATATTCGTATAGGAATACGAATATGATTTTCGGGTTTGATAAGATTATGATTCACTTTTGAGTTTGAGAATTCATACGTATTGAACAAGTGTTCAAATTGGATAATGGAATTATTTGAAACCTTTGGAATATGGTTATCTATAATGTTGAATTAATCGAATCGTCTAGATTAACCAAACCAAACCAAACCAAACATACCCAGTATATCCCGCTCAGAGCAGGGTCTGGGGAGGGTAAGATGTACGTAGACCATGCCCCTACTTATTACGGTAGGGAGGTTGTTTCCGTGAAGACCCCCAGCTTAGTGCACAGCAGAATTTTGTGTGATAAATACAAAGGAAAACATGTGATTCGAAAAAGCTCGAGGTCATACCTGAGCCCATGGCTTGATCCACATGGGACTTACCTAAGCGGAATTTGGCTACTTCACTCCCGATGAACGCTGACAGCTCCCTGTCAAAAATACACCACACGCAAAGACAATATGATAAAATATACAATACAAGTAAAAATGAAATGCTCTAGCTCAGAGCTAACCGAGACAACCCAACCCTGAGGCTCTCAACTACATCACCGCTCCCTACAAAAGAATCCACAACTCTGATCTGGCACCTCCAAGCGCACCTATCAACAGTCATGGTCTCAGAAAGGTTTAAGGACTTCAAATCTAATCTCAGTTGCTCCTCCCACGTCCTCCTCGGTCTGCCTCTCCTCCTCTCCCCGACAACCATTAAACTCTCGACCCTCCTCACCGGAGCAGATGCCTGCCTCCTGCGGACGTGGCCAAACCATCTCAATCTCCCTTCCCTAACTTTCGCTGAAATGGGCGCCACTTCCAGCGCGTTCCTGAAAACCCCATTCGCAATTCTATCTAACATTGTGCAACCACACGACCAACGTAACATTCTCATTTCAGTCACTTCCAACTTTCTCTCAAGCGACTTCTTCATCGCCCAACATTCGGAGCCATATAACATTGCAGGTCGGATTGCCGCTCTATAGAATTTACCCTTCAACTTAAAAGGGACTTTCTTGTCGCACAGGACCCCTGTCGCTGCTCTCCACCTTAGCCACCCCGCCTTGATGCGATGCGTGACATCATCTTCACACTCACCTTCCTTCTGAATGATCGAACCCAAATACTTGAACTTATCCGTACGGGGTACGATCTGATCCGCAATCATTACCAGATTGATGATGATAATCGGTAATTGATTTTTATTATGAATGTACAAGGAGAAAACTTGTAATCGTATTTAAGATTGAATGTGGAATCGGTAATGCTTATGCACTTGGTTAAATTGATTATTGATATGATCTTCGGATTGCGGAATCGCATTGTGGTTTTGAGTTCGTGTTTGATTGGTTTGGGTGGTTTGGATTTGTATTTAATTGGGATATTGTAGAACCGTTGTGTTTGTTGATCGGTTATTGATTGTTATTTGTGATCATCGAGTTATGGATTGTATTGTGGATATGAGTTCGTATTTGTTGAGTTGGATTATTTGGATTTATGTATATGATCGAGGTTTCGTTGAACCGTTGAGTTTGTTGGTTGGGTATGTCGGTTATTGATTTTTATTGAATGTGTGTTAATCGGTTATTGCAATAGGTTTTGATGTTTTGATCGTGGATTATGATCGTTGTGTTGCGGTTAAGGCTGAAGAGTTCGTAGATTGATTCTGGTCGGGGCTGAGGAGCTCTTATACTAAGGCAATGGATTTTGGTAACGGCTTCGTGGTATCGGTATCGAGGCAAGTTTATACTTGTTCAGTTTATAATATTTGATGAATGGTTTCGTTTTCATTTCATTTTTAATTCATATAGCAATGTTATTAGAAATGTAAATTACGGGATGATGGTTTGTATATCGTGCTCTAGTTTGGATTAAAGTATATTGTATATGATTTAATTGTGTTCAAGGAAGACGTGAGTTATCTTTCGTCAAGGATATAGAATATCAGATATCGAGGATAGTTATCATGTCGATATTGATGTCGGGACGGTGGTTTGTTGGTATAAATGGACTATACCTATTTCGGGATTATTCGTATAACTGTGTATTCGTTCAGGGATGTTTATTCGTTGAAAGGATGTTGTCTCCGGCTTTGAGGTAATTTATGTATTGTTCAGTTATGAGATAATTATTATGTTGAGTTGTTGTATATGTTGTACATTGAGGCTTCGTGTATTGAGATTCATATTGGTTGTGTTGATCGTATCATTGAGGGATGTTGATCCCATAACTGTTGTCTGAGATTTGTTGATCGTATGGATTATCCTTTGGAGTTTGTGATCCCAGGATTGTTGTTTTGAATATTGATTGGTCGTGTCGACTTTTCATTGTTAGTCTGTTGTTGTTCACTTCGGTGAGTCTTTTGATCCTTATTGGATATGTGTTTCGTTGAGTTTCGTTGTCATGTTGCATCGTGACATATGTGGAGTCATATTTGCATTCCGATTGGATATTGCGTAGGATTTTTAGTCGGGCACATATATAGTCATGCGTGAATATTTTCTGTGAAGGGCTGTGCACACGAGACGTAGTTCGTTGAGGCTAATTAGGTACATTGTCCCATGTCCATCTTTGAGCCATACCGTTTGGTCGTTCATATTTCCATGTATGATTGGATATGTTTGACGGTTTGTGACCGGTTGTTCATACGCCCGAGGGGTATGTTCGACAGTCGAAGTTATTTCTTTGAGATCCATTATGGTTGATCATTTGGAGTTTACCTTGTTGATGGTATTCTCGGTTATTGTTGGTCCTTTGTTGATCATTTGGAGTTTACCTTGTTGAGAGTATTCTCGGTTATTACTGATCTTTGATGATCGTGTTTAGAGTTTACCTTGTTGAGGGTATTCTCGATTATCGTTGATCATTTGTTGGTCGTATTGGAGTTATCATGTCCATGATATTCTCACTGATGTATTGGTTGATCATTGTTATTGATCGTATGAGCATTCGGACTGTACGTCGATGTTTCGGGATTTGTTATCATTGTCATGTGTATTATGGTCTACAGATATGTTGTGTATTATTGGTTTATCCAGGTTGAGATTTGATTGTGTAATCCGACGGACAAGATTTGGCACAGATTGGATTATTTCCGCACTTATGAGTTATAAGGACGATTTGAGGACACTTGGTATTGTTTGAATACAGTACAAATAATTATTGTTGAGTTCATTTCGTCATTTGAGAATGCGAAATATGGATTATGGTAAGGATTGATTTGTTATGAATTCCCATGGATTGGTAAGATTATGGCGGTAAGATTACGTTGGTAGTATTCTTACTATATTATTACATTGGTATGTAATTATTTATGATGATGTGATCGATATCATTGTTGAGTATTGTGGCTGACCCCGTCGTGGGCTTTATTTTTAGGTACTCGGAGATCGAGCTAGTAGCGGTCGTGAAGGGGTGAGCTTCCCGGGTGATACTGGATGTGGCATTTATTTGAGTATTTATTTCTGGTTGTTTTATTTCAGCTGCAAATGTGTATTTTGAACTGTATTTTTATCCGTTGCGTGTGTATTTTAAAATGGATTTTCGGTATCTTTACCAACTCGTGTGTACTTTCAAAATGGCCTTTTGGCATTTTACGACCTTGGGTTATTTCGTCAAACCCTTTTTCATAACTATTTTATCGGTACGTTTAAGGGGTGGCTTAACATATACTTTGAACTATCGAGATTTGGCATTTAGCCTTGTATTTTCAAATGGTATTTTATGACGGTATTTGAGAACTATGTTTTAGAAAATATTTGAGTATTTAAAATATTACCGTCATTGGCCTTTTGGCATTTTTAAACGTTTTTGAAATGGTTTTTAGCCTGGTGGGTTCCGGCGCGGGACCCACGGCGCTGTAATATCCCGGATGGTTTTGGGGGTGTTACAAAAAAATGCCTTGATCGTAGGAAAAAGAGTAAAACATCCAGACATATAGGTTATACTAATTTCATTAAGTCAAAACCTCTATATATCATTTCGTCGATCAATGTGTGCTCAAGAACATGATCAGTTCGTCGATCAGTGAGCTAAACGTCTAGTTACCTCGTTAAAAATCTTTCCAAGTGATAAAAACCCAGTGGAAAAAAAAGAATCATTGGTTAAGGAAAAGAGTGTAACTTGCGTCGTGGATGTAAGACTCTCCCTCAAGTCTACATCTCCCCCTGATTATTTCGTCAATCAAGGAATCTGAAAAACAATGCATGTGTCGTTGCCTCGTTAAAAAATTTGCCAAGTAATAAAACCAATTGGGATAAAATAAACATTGGTCAAACAAAAGAGTACAACATTAGTGGGTAAATTCGTTATACCTCACCTTCCCATCAGATCCTTACTTCGATCTCGGGAGTTCGGAAATCCTACGCACTCCAATGTTTCTCACACGTTTTTCAAATACGGCCTTGGGCAATGATTTAGTGAATAAATCAGCCACATTCTCCCCAGACTTCACTTGCTTAACTTGGATATTGAGGAGGACCCGTTGTTGCTGATTGCAGAAAAACTTTGGAGAGATATGCTTCGTATTATCTCCCTTGATATACCCAAGCTTCATTTGTTCGATGCAAGCGGCATTATTTTCGTATATGCATGTGGGCGCATCAGTGACATTACTTAGTCCACTGTTACCTCGAATATGTATAACGGTGGTTCTCAATCATATACACTCACGTACCGCCTCATGTAGAGCGATAATCTCAGCGTGATTCGAGGAGGTAGCAACAAGGGTTTGCTTAGTTGATCTTCAAAATATAGCGGTGTCCCCAACGGTGAATACATAACTAGTTTGGGATCAACCTTTATGTGAGTCTGAAAGATAGCCAGCATCAGCAAAACCTACAAACACATTCATCGGGGTAGTTTCCTTGATATTCACACTTACTTTAGTGATTGCACGTTCATGGGCAGTTTTGTTAGCCTGATAGGGAAAGAAAAGTCCCGAGTCAATAGTTCCTTTAAGGTATCAAAAGATGTTCTTGATACCGTTCCAATGACATTGCGTGGGCTCAGAACTATATTTAGCCAACAAGTTCACTGAGAAAGCTATATCAGGTCGAGTATACTGAGCCAAGTACAATAATGCACCTATTGCACTTTAGATAGGGATTTTCATCTCCAAAAAGCTCTTCGTCACATTCCTTCGGATGAAATGGATCTTTCTTCAAGTCCAAACTACGACCGATCATGAGAGTGCTAACCGTATGTGCCTTGTCCACGTTAAAATGACTGATTTTCTTTTGGACATAGGCAGACGGATGGATAAGGATTCCACTAACTCGACGTTCTAGCTCAATGCCTAGATAAGACCGAGTCTTCTCAGATCATCATCTCAAATCTGGACTTTAGATAGCTGCGGTTTCTCTTGATTCGTCAAGAGTACCGATTATGTTCATATCGTTAACATATACAGCTACAATCCCTAATCCGGAACTTGTTTTCTTAATAAACACGCAGGGACACAGTTCGTCGTTCTTATATCCCCTTCCAATCAAGTAGTCACTTAGGCGTGTATTGTAACGCCCCCAAAACTATCTGGGGATATTACAGCACCATGGGCCCCACACCGGAACCCACCAGGCTAAAACTAATTTTCTCAAACATTTCAAATACGCCAAAAGGCGAAAGACGGTAATATATTTTAAATAATTTACAAAAATTCATTTTCCAAATACCGTCACAAAATAAAACCGTTTAATAGTTCAAGGCCAAACGCCAAAACTCTATAGTTTCAAAAAGTGCGTTAAGCCACTACTTATACGTACCGAAAAATAGTTTAGGGAAAAAGGTTTAACGAAATAACCCAAGTTTACGAAATACCCAAAAGGCCATTTTAACATACACACAGAGCGGATATAGACACAGTTCAAAATATACATTTGCAGCGGAATAAAACAACCAGTTAAGAATACTTGATTCCCAAAATAATGCCATAGCCAGTATCACCCGGGAAGCTCATCTCTTCACGACCGCTACTAGCTCGATCTCCGAGTTCCTAAAAATAAAGCCCACGACGGGGTCAGCCACAATACTCAACAATGATATCGATCACATCCTCATAAATAATTACATACCAATGTAATAACATAATAAGAATACTACCAATATAATCTTACCGTCATAACCTTACCAATCCATGGCAATCGATAACAAATCAATCCTTACCGTAATCCACATTTCTCATTCTCAAATAACGAAATGAACTCTACTACAACCATCTGTATTGTATTCAAACAATACCAAGAATCCTCAAAACATCATCATAACTCACAAGTGCGGAATAATCCATCCGTGCCAAATCCTATCCGTCGGATTTGCACCGTCAAATCTTAATTTGGGTAAAAACCAATAACGCACAATATATCTGTAGATCAACTACCACAAGACAATGATAACGAGTCCCGAAATATCGACGTACAGTCCGAATACTCATACGATCAATAACAATGATCAACCAATAAATCGACCGAGAATATCATCGACATGATAACTCCGATACTACCAATGAAGGATCAACAATAATCGAGAATACAATCAACATGATAAACTCTAACGCGATCAACAAAGAATCAATTAACGACCGAGAATACCATCAACAAGGTAAACTCCAAACACGATCAACGAAGGATCAATCAACGACCGAGAATACCATCAACAAGGTAAACTCCAAACAATCAACAATAATGGATCTCAAGGAAATAACCCCGACTGTTGAACATATCCCTCGGGCGTATGAACAACCAGTCACAAACCGTCGAACATACCCAATCATAAATGGGGAATGAATGACCAATCAATATGGCTCAAAGATGGACGTCATAGTATGCCCGATCCGGAAATGTGTTCGTGCACATGTCCACCCCGTATACGGAATCCAGGATATACGTGGGACATGTACCTAATTAGCCTCACGAACTACGTCTCGTGTGCACGGTCCAATGTGGAAATATCAACACATGACCATAGTATGCCCAACTAAAAATCCTACACAATAATCAATCGGAACGCAGATATGACCCCAGATATGTCACGATGCAACATGATACGAAACTCAAAGAATCACATATCCAATAAGGATCAAAAGATTCACCAAAATGAACAATGACAAACTGACAATGAAAAGTCGACATGACCAATCAATATCCAAAATAACAATCCTGGGATCGTCATCCCCAATGAATGATCAACACGGTCAACAATATCAATACAAACAGTCCTGGGATCAACATCCCTCAACGAAATAATCAATATGAATCCCATCATACGAAACATCAACATACAACATATACAACAATTCACCAGAATAATTATCCTCATAACTGAACAATACTTAAATTACCTCAATACCGAAGACAATATACTTTCCACGAACAAACATCCCTGAATGAATACACAGTTATTCGAATAATATTGAATGAGGTACAGTCCATTAATGTCAACAAACCACCATCCCGACATCAATGTCGACACGATAAACTATCCTCGATATCCGGCATTCCATATCGCAGACCAAAGATAACTCAAATCTCCGTCTTCACCAAACACATTTAAATCATATACATTATGATTTAATCCAAACCAAAGCACAATATACAAACCATCATCCCGACAATTTATATTTATAATATCATTGCTATATGAATTATAAATAAAATGAAATAAAAATTATTTATTAACTATTATGAACTGAACAAGTATAGACTTGCCTTAAGTAGCCGAGTCTGTAAAATAGATCCATTGAAGTCTCCGAGATTTGATTTCCACATCTAAACAAGGTATTGATATTCCACTATCAATAGTAATATACTACGACGTTCGATTTCCACGATCAACGACTATTCCAATTTTATAATTTTATTTTCCCCTTTCTCAAAAATGACGATCCGGACTTCAAAAATTTAATTACTAAAACTCCAGCATATTATTTTAAGTATAAAATAATATTCAATATTTTTCGGCCGTATTTATAGTATAACCGTTATTTATATCAATTTGATCGAATGAAAACTTCGTATTATTTTAATACGGAAAATATTTCAAAATCATCAATTTTGAAAACTCATGATCCTCATATAGAAAAATATTAATAATTATCATTATTAAATTTTCCACCCTAAACACAATTACAAGGTATTCAACCCGTTCGATACATACAAAAAATATAGAGCTGACTCGGTGATATATTGATAAATACAAGAGTCTAAACAGTTGAGAAAAATCAAAATAAAATTTATTTATGAATAAATGTATCTCAGAGATAAATTTAATGAAACTTTATCAAAATATGACCTGCAGGTTCAAAGATATACGTGTTCAAGTTAGACAACTCGATCAACTTTCAAAAGACAAGTTGCTGGAAATGACTGATACGAATAGGGGTGACTCAGTGTAAAATGACTTATTTTGTTCAGGTATACTGACTCGGTACCAGTGGTACAGGCTCCTGTTACACTAAAATGTGTTTTATATACAAAATAGTCGAGAAGTATTCTCAAAATAACTTACATGTCATGAGATAATAGAGTTCAAATAAGGAAACCTAGTCTGGAATTCTCAGACTCACTGGAGAAATTCATCAAACAGGTTCCAGTCAGTATCCTGTAAAAGCTGGTCCGACTCACCAGAAAACGGCTCGTATTATCCAAGTATCATAACACAATACTTACCCAAAAACAATATTTATACTTATATGTACCTTGATTACAAACTGCTCGAGATGTATTCGGAATATAGCTTACCTATTGTGAGATAATCGAGTTCAAATATGGCAACCCAGCCTGGAATTAACAGAGTCTCTGGGGAATTTCGTCAAACATCTACCGGACGTATCCTGAATTAGGCTGCTCATATTCGCTGGGTGTTTGAGCGTTTTGGAAGACTTCCAAATTTCAAACAAAATATAAAAATACGGTTTTAAAGAGGTATATATTTTGTATGGATATTGATAAACGAATTGAGAATAATATGAATATAACACTGCTCTTAACAGGTTCAAACTTCACTAGTCAGTCAAAACCGCATGATGGCTAGGCATCATGAGCGACGACCTGTGCCTCGCTCGCGCGGGATTTTCGGACGCCTGTCGGGCGCTGACGCACGCAGTGCCGCACGGCGCCCGGCAGCTGGCAGTCTTCCACTAATTTGATCATAACTTCTTCGTTCGAACTCTGATTTACTCTCCGTTTGAACCGTTAAAAAGCTAACTCAATTTTCTATAATACTGATAATTTTAAGATTTTTTGGACTTTCCAAAAATCCGTGGTGATTTTCAAAGTTGATACTTGTCCACGACAATTTTCATAAAAAGTCCAATTTTATTTCTATTTACACTTTCGGTGTTTTCTTTATTATTTTAAATGGTTCAAGACCAAAAATCTATCTATGATAGGTCCACATAAATTCACGAGCTCATATTTAGTCCGGATAATTTCTCTAATTTTCGTTGAATAATTTATCGGAGAATATAATGTTGGCCACCGCCACATTCTTACCAACAATTATTCGACGATATTAGAAAATACCACCCGATATATTACTCTCGTTTACTCTGTTGGGATTCGGTGTCTAAAACGAAGACGCAGCGGAAGCAATAAACGAATTTAATTCGATCTGAATCCTTTAAGAGGATCGATCAAGCTACGTATATACGAATATAAAATGAAACAAGAGTAGGATTCGAAATCATACCATTGAAGTCCATTGATTAAATTGTTATCTCCTCCACGAATCCGATTAGCCAAGCTTTTTGAAATCCCGAGCACCGAAGCACCGTGCCTCTACTTGCCACGTACCGAAAGTCGATCGGAATAACTCCTACCAAGTTATCTTCCAAAAATACGGCTAGAACAAGGTAGTCGGAACTTATTGAATTTATTTATATCACTCCAAGTGGAAAAATAAATTTTCTCCCTTAAATTTTCTCACAATTTAACTCTAAGAGAAATATGGAAAATGAAGAAAAATGTGAAGAAGTAGAATAGGGAAAACTCTTCTCTCACACTTCTATTGTCCAGCCTAGGCATGTCCAAGGGTCAAGGGTCGACTCGGACCCGGCGGGAACCCGTCCCGACCCGGACCCGCCGGGTCACGGGTCATACGGGTCACGGGTCTAGCGGGTTGCAGGTTATGGTTAGGGTCGACCAAATTCCCACCCGCTGACCCGTCGGGTCATGACCCGCCGGGTCGACCATTTTTTAAAAAAAAAACTGCCTAAGCTGACCGTTGGCAACGACTTTGTTGCTTGGTCCAATTTAGAAAAAAAAATAATGGCTGGCCCCACTTTGAAATGAAACGTTAGAATTAGAAAAGTAATAGAGTCGTTGCATTGCTTGCTCATGCAACGGCATTCTGCACCCAGTGCAGATTTTTTTTTTTTTTTTTTTATAACAAATTAACATTTTTTCCTATAAATACCCAAAATTCATTTCATTCATCTCACACCAATTCATACAATCATTTACTTATACTCTTATACTCTATCTATCATAATCTCAAGTTCACAATTTTTAATTCTCAAGTTTACAAATTCAAATTATTCTCATAATGTCAAACCGAAGACGTAACTCCGTGAGCGGTTCTTCAAGCATGTCCGGACTAAGGGACGAGGAGGAGTTCGATATGGAATCACCTCCTTTCTTGAACACCCAAGAATCCGAGACTCAAGTGCCCGGCTCCGAGGAGACGGACGTCATCGAAAAAGCTCAACTTAGAGCGGCGGTATTTCTATTCTGGTTTACTAAAAGTGATCCCGATATTAATCAAGTGTCTATGGTTAAATGTAGATTTTGTAGCTCAAAGTATAAGCACAAAAAAGGCGAAGGATACGGGAATTACTACCGACATATTAGGACGAAGCATACCGAAAAATACGGATTGGCACGAGGACAAACGCAACTATCCGGGTACGCATCAACCTCTAACCAACCTCCTTCTTTATTTTCATATGATCATTCTTCATCTATGGATGCATTTTCGGAAATGATAGACGTTGATTCATTGTCTTTTAGCTTTGCACAAAATGTTGGTTTTAATGATTGGGTGACAAATCATGTTCAACCCGCATATAAACAAATTTCTCGACAAACCGCAAAAAGAAAAATGATGCATAGATATAAATCACGTAAAGAAAATTTGATTAAATATTTTATGGAAAATAGTGATTTACAAGTTTCAATTTGTAGTGATATTTGGACCGATTCATTTCAAAAAAAATCCTACATGGGCATTACATGTCATTATATTGATAAGTTTTGGGTGTTAAACAAAAGAGTTTTGGCATTACGAGTTTTTAACGACCCACACACCGCGCAAAATATAGCTCGTTTAATTGCAAATATTTTAGAAGAATATAGATTAGTTTCACGAGTTTTTTCAATCGGATTTGACAATGCATCCGCTAACACGGCTTCGATTCAAGAACTAATCACTTATTGTACGCCGTCTATTGGAGGTAAATTTTTTCACATTAGGTGTGCGGCTCATATTTTAAACTTATGTGTTCAAGAATGTTTAGCTTATGTTGGAGAATTAGTAAAACCTATCCGAGGCATTCTTAATGAACTTTGGACTAAAAAAAGTGTTAAGTCGTAAATGGTACCAATATTGTAAACAACATAATGTATATCCAAAAAAATTTCCAAAAGATGTTTGCACAAGATGGAACTCTACATACAAAATGATTTCCGAATCATATGATTATAAAGAACTTTTAAGTGGTTTTGCCGCACAACACATTGATGGTAATTTTGTTTTCGGGGAAGCTTGGGTTTTAGCAAGAGATGTAATGGATGTTTTTAAACATTTCTACGAGGCTACTAAAATTTTTAGTTATGTTTACAAACCAACTTGAACTTATTTTGTTACGTAGCAATTAATATTGCATTTGCACTTAAAGACGGTCTTAACGTACCTTCCATTAAAGTTGCCATAAGTGATATGAGAATTAAATGGCTAAGTTATTTCAAAATTATTCCGGATGTTTACCTTATTGTATTTGTTTTGGACCCTCGACGTAAAATGGAAGGTTTGAAACAATTTTTGGAAAATTATTATTCGTTTCTACAAATACAAAATGATCCCGCATGTATTGTTTCTACTATACTTACTAACGTTAGGAATTTACTTGAACAATTGTATGCTCATTATCATATTTCCGATCAAGCTCAATCATCTCAACAACCACCTCCCATTTCTTCTTCATCATCTACTAGTAGACGTTTGACATCAATTGCTAGAGATTTATTTGCCCCAAAGAGGGCAAAACCACGTCGAGTTCAATTCGGAGCTCGACGATTATCTAACCATTACCTTTGAGTTTGGACATGAAGAAGAGTTAGAAGACTTTGACATCTTGGAATGGTGGAGCCGACCGGAGAGATCAAGGTTTCCTACTCTAAGCAAGATTGCGGCACAAATTCTCGCCGTTCCCGCCTCAACGGTAGCCGTAGAGCAAACCTTTAGTCGGAGTGGAAAGGTTCTCGATCCCACGAGGTCAAACTTGTTGCCCGAGACGTTGGAAGCTCAAGTGCTACTAAGTGATTAGCGGAGAGCGGAAATGAAGACACAAAAAAACAACGAATCAACCGACGATGATGAAGATGAAGAACCACTCACTCCATCGGAGGGATCCGCGGGAAGCACGTAACCACCAAGGTAAGGGCGGCGGCCGGCGGGGATACAAAGCATGAAGATGAAGATGAAGAACCACTCACTCCCGAGTCGATGGCTATGGAACTTGTCTTTTTCTTATTTCTTTTGTAAATCCGAATTTCTTTTTAAAGTTGTAGTCTCCTTTTCATGTTTGCACGTCTAATCAGACAGAAAATGTTTTGTAATGCAAAATTTAGTTGAAGATATAATTGTTTAATTAGTTTTGTTTTGAGTTAATCCGAATTTCTTTTTAAAGTTGTAGTCTTCTTTTGTAAAGTTAATTAGATATAATCCGAATTTCTGTATTTCAAAGTCTTTTTAAAGTTGTAGTCTTCTTTTTTAAAGTTGTAGTCTTCTTTGGTAAAGTTACTTAAACTTTACTCCCCCTCTTTTTTTTAAAAAACAACCATATTATCCTCATTAAAAACTATATAACAAATTAACAATTGTATTTCAAAAAAAAATTATATTACAAAAAAAAAAAAAACCGACCGAGACCCATTGACCCGGCGGGTTGACCCGCTGACCCGCCGGGTTTAGAACCCGTCGGGTTGTTCATTTTTCCGGGTTAGGGTTCGGGTCCTCCTTATCGGACCCGGTGACCCGGCGGGTCGGACCCGGTGACCCGGCGGGTCCGATCCGTGGACATGCCTAGTCCAGCCGTGCGTTCTGCCAAGCTACAAGATAGTTGGTCAAATTTTTCCATTCCTTTTCTTCTTTTTATGTATTATTCTTTCCAAAAGAATAATTACACCTACTCCCACCTATTCCTTGGTCTTCCACCAATTAAGGTGGAAGACTAAGACCAAGGCAAAAAACACCAAGTTATGGGATCGGCCATCTAGAAGGTTCGAAGGAATCCGGTCCAGTTCGGACTCTCTCGAGTCCAAACAGATAAATTCCATTCCGTTCCTATGTATTTATATCAATCAATTAATCCAATTAATTGTATCAAATACAAATTAATATTATTAAAACAAGAAATAATTATATCTATGAATTAAATTAATCACCCAGTAATTATTTAATTCATTAGGTCGTTAATTAATTTATCCAATAAATTAATTTAGACATCCAATGTCCTTAAATTAATTAGACATCCAATGCCCAACAAATTAGATATCCAATATCTAATATTCATAAAGAGAGAGTAAGCTCGATTTATTCCATCGTCTTCCTATTGCGCGACTCGGTAGGTCCGTCTCAGTTAGCAATGGGCGGAACCAAATAGTAGTAGCACCACCTAGCCAGCCTGGCGGCCTACATTGTACTCCAACTGAGAACGAATGATTGAGATCATTCAAAAACCATTCTATCGTGAATACCAGTATACGTATAAACCCTTCTTTCAAATGTCCCGATCAAGTTATAGGGTCACGGCCAGTCAAACCCTATCTGTACTTGACGCTATGCATGAGTTAATGCAAATCGAGATCATCGAGCTCTCGTGTATCCAATACAACTAGCTCCAATGATTTGGCCAAAGACTTATAATCTCATCCGCCAATAACCGCATAGGACATATAACCCGTTCACTAACAGGAGAAAGAATTCTATCTTGGTATTCAGTAGGACCTGCTACTTGCCCGTCAAGACGCACGTCGAGGTTGACCCCCACCTTCCGGTTTATAGGGTCAAGCTACTCTAATGAAAATCTTAACGTCACAAGCACATTCCTACTAAATCCTCAAGTCGAAGGTTCATGAATACCTATCACAACCTTTCGATTCCGTCATTGACTGTCCCGGAGTGAAATCCGTGTGACGAATCGAGGGTGAGTCGGTTAGAGTATACTAATCCAATTAGCATACCTATAACCTGTGCTCCCACTGACCATTAGTGTTCGACAGGCACTTTCCATATCAAAGAACACGTCATACAAGTCTTCACATAAAATTAACGCCCAATCAAGTTTCATAGACTTGCGAACGATTAAGTATTTGAGCTATAAACCTTTTCCAGTGCCGACCCCCTTATCCAATAAGGAGTGGAATGTTATGCTCTCAAATACACAGACTACTTTCTATATATATATATTTACGAGTTAGGAATGCCAGTAACTAACAGTAAATAAAGAAACATCCATTGCCTTATGATAATGAATTACATAATTACAAGTACAATGCCCTCACTCAACATCCTCTGAGTGGCATTCGAGGGCATACTCCTAACAATATCCCACTTGCACTCAATGCCACACACTATGGTATCTAATACCCATGTTCTCCAGATGACGCTCCAAGCTAGTCTGAGAAAGTGGCTTGGTCAGTGGATCAGCGACGTTGTCGGCTTAGTTTACTCTATGCAGCACAATGTATCCCTTGCGAACAAATTCTCTTACGAGATGATGCTTCCTCTCAATGTTTTTGGTGCTGTTGTGAAACATCGGCTCCTTGGCCTGTGCTACAGCTCCGTCGTCATCGCAGTACAGCGGAATAGGCAGCTCAACACATGGTATCACTTGAAGTTCTTCCAGAAACTTCTTAATCCAGAACCCTTCCATGGAAGCCTCCGAGGCTGCTTGATACTCAGCCTGACAGGTGGAATCAGCATTCGCACTTTGTTTGGCGCTACGCCAATATACTGCTCCTCCATTAAGAGTAAATATATAGCCAGAAGTAGACATCGAGTCGTCCTTCTGTCTGTAACTCCCCAACCCAGCAAGGGTAGAAGCGTCACTTTATGGTGACATATCAGATAGAACAGATTCAAATCAAACAGCGGAAGTCTTAAATGAAATTTATCAAAAGAGTGTCAAAAGGGGACTAAAATAACACCAAGTGTCCCCGAAACCAAACAAAAGAAAGTACATACAAATGCCCGAAATCCAGAAATAACGATAAGGAAATAAAGTTCATTATTTAAATAAAGCTATAAGGTAATCCACTCTCTCTCATCCCCAAGCTAATAGCCCCGCTCCTAGCTTAAGTATCTGCCGCATGGAAAAGAAAAGCGGTTGAGCATAAAAAGCTTAGTGAACAGATATAAAGCAAATAACAAAACAGGTCAAACGAGATAAGATAATCAAAGGAATGCGAAGATAGAATACATATGGTGTTAATGAATAATCAAAAGGATATCATAGTTTAAGTATAAAGTGTATGAATGTGGATTCAGTATTTTACCCCAGGCCCAAACAAATATCCAAACAAATAGTAGCCCTATGGAGTGATCAACTCCCAAATGTGAAGGGACTGTATGCACGCATGCCCAATCACCAACCAATATAATATATATCCATATCATCATAGTAGCCCAAACAAATAACAAACAAATCTAGGATGTATCCATACGCCCCGGCAACCAATTCATAATCATAATAATGGCCATAGCAGATAGCAGGTAAGGGATGGTGTGGAACATCTCTCCAACCACACTAGAGTCATAACATTGGTGCATCAATGCTACGGTCATGAACCCCCCATAACTGGGAACAGATAATACCTGGGTAAATACTAAAGGGTCAAAAAGTACAAGTCCAAATCAAAGTGTAGGTCTCATTCATATAGTCAAAGTTCAATATCAAAGGTTCGAATAATCAAAGGGCTAATATCAAAGGTTCAATTCACATGTATCAAATCAAAGATGCAATGTCAAAGGTTCAAGCGAAGAGTTCGAATATCAACAGTCCAAAATAAGATAGGCAAATAATATAGAAGAGAGAGAAAGGTCATGAGAGAGAAAGTAGTTATATTCTTGCTGAAAGAGTACGGAATATCTGTACGAATAATCAAAACAAACGAAACAACCGATAACAATGGTAGAGAGAAGGGGGTATCAATAATATATGTACCTCAAACCGCAAAATGCAAAACACATCAGAAGATATAAAGATCATAGGTTACTCCTTCGTCAGCGAATCTACACGAATTAGGTCCATTTTATGCTTATTAGCCATTTAATGTCATAACGGATTCTTAATTACTTAACACCATTCATTAATGTGATTAGGGTCTCGTTATTGTAATTATATTAACATGTGACCAATAATATCATTAATAAATGTTTAACTGTATTTTAAGGGTTCATACTTATTAATGAATCTTAGATGATACAATACATACATGTTCTTCAAATGACTGGTTTTATAATAAAATTAGGTCCTCTTAACTAATTTTAATACCATAATAGAAATCAAAATAAAAATTTACCAAAATTATAACAAAAGCTATAATGTCTTAGGAGTCTATATGAATTTTCCCAGATTTTATTTTTAAGTGGAACTCCCTGTCAAAAATCGTTTATGCTAACATATTCAGATTCGGATCTGCAGATACACACAGAAAGTTTGTCTTAAACTAACCTATTTCAACACTTTATAAAAGTCCACAAAAATTCCACGGAGTCACAAATAATATAAATATTACCCTTGAAAAAGTAGAGCTTCTAACTCCTTATGGTTTGAACATGAAAAATCATAAACCACGACTGAAATAAAATTCTGCAAACACAGTTTTGACATATCGTCTCATATAATTCAAAAATAGGACCAAATCAAACTCAAATCCATCCAAACCAATTGAGACACTTAGTAACCTCTTTAAACTTAGTTTTGGACTCAAGAAATTCAGATAAACACGTTGGTATCATCAGTTTGTACCCACTTAAATACGACACAAAATTTCTGTCAGCTTGAAAACTCATAAGATCACCACTAAACCCTAATCCTTTAAACCCAAATCGACCCACAATAATTCCTAGGGTTTTATTCCAATATTCATACCATCAGTAGTACCTTTTAATTACAAATTCAAGAGTGTTCAATTATGTTTATAACAATTCATATGGGTCTTTTTATTATTTTACAATCCGATTCTATAATATTAGGGTTTTGTTTTTTATTTTTATTGAGAGCCGTATGGACATAGACTTAGAAACGATTTTTGGAGCATGAATAGATGAAGAGAAAGATCAATTAAACACATAAGATGGACATGGGATCCTCACCTTCTTGTGTCAGCAATAGAGAACCAAAAACCAAGAAAAATTACACAAAGAATTCGCCTCCAAAGCCCTTGAAATCAAACCGTATAATCACCCTTGCTTGAGAACCTTCTTTACCTTGTAATCACCACCACAACCCACCAAAAACCTGGTCTTTTTCTTCCTTTATGCCGTGTATAAGATGGAGAGGAGAGGGAAAAGATTTTGTGTATGTGTAAATAATTATTTGGAGTCGTATACATAGAGAGGTGTTATGGGTTTAAGTTAGGAAAGAAATAAGTGTGTTATAATTTCAATTTAATTGTATTGATTGTGTCTTGATTATACAGGCGTGAATAAGGGCTAAAAAGGTGGGAATTATTATCTCTAAATATGTTATAAGACTTATAACGTGGACTAAGAAAACGTGTGAGGTGATTTGAAGAGAATTAGGGAAAGATTTAGTTTGTAACAATTTTATTTTGCTTAGATATCATAGGTAAATTTTATTAATGTATTAATATTCATAACATATAGTTTAGGTAAGGTTTTAAATTATATCAAAACTTAGGTTAGGATTTGAATTAATCAGAAAGTGTGGAATCCGAATTTTAGGATTTTACAACTCTTCCCCTCTAAAAAGAAAATTTCATCCGCAAAATTGAAATGAAAATGAAATGGAGACATACCAGACTACGAACATAAATGAGGGTAACTTGTTCCCATCGATTCCTCGATTTCCCAGGTCGCCTCGCGTGCTGGGTGGTTCTTCCAAAGAATCTTAACAAAGCGAATGACCTTATTTCTCATGACTCTCTCATGCCTGTCAAGAATGGCTTCCGGTTCTTTCGGAAGTGACATGTCTGGTTGAATCTGGTCAAAAGGGTATGACACCACATGTAGAGGATGATAGTTGTATCCCCGCAAAAGAGATACGTGGAAAACGTTATGCACATGTGCTAGCTGAGGTGGAAGAGACAAACGATAAGACACCTCGCCCACACGTTCCAAAATCTCAAAAGGACCAATAAAACAAGGACTCGACTTGCCCTTAATGCCAAAATGTTTGATGCTGCGAAAAGGAGAAACTTTCAGAAATACTCGGTCGCCAACCTGAGACTCTAACTCACGTCGGTGCTTGTCGGCGTAACTCTTCTATCTGGACCTGGATTCCTTAAGCCTCTCTCTAGCAACAGTCACCTTTTCGTTGGTGATCTCAATCATTTCAGGAACCTCAATAATCCGTTCACCTACTTCGTCCCACACAGTAGGTGATCTACACTTATGCCCATATAACATCTCGTATGGTGCCATCTGAATACTAGCGTGCCAACTGTTATTATACGCAAACTCTACTAAACACAAGTACTCGTCAGTCCAATCAAGTGCACAAGCTCGTAACATGTCCTCTAACGTTTGGATAGTTCTCTCAGATTGACCATCCGTCTGTGGGTGAAAAGCGGTACTGAACTTAAGACGAGAGCCCCAAGCCTTATGTAACACCTTCCAAAAACGCGAAGTAAACCTCGGATCTCTATCAGAAACAATCGCAACTGGAGTGCCGTTCAATCTAACAATATCCTGCTGGAAGATTTCTGCCAACTTCGCTACACCATAACCTTTCTTGATCGGTAAGAAATGATCTGACTTGGATAGCCGATCGACGACTACCCAGATCGCAGCATGTCCTTTTCGTGTGACTGGTAAGCCCATAATAAAATCCATCGTTATCTCTTCCCACTTCCACTGGGGAATCTCTAATGGCTGCAAAAGACCACTAGCTCTTTGGTGCTCAATCTTTACCTGTTGGCAAGTAAAAAACTTAGCAACATATGAAGCTACATCCTGCTTCATCCCGTTCCACCAGAAATGATGTTTCAAATCCCGATACATTTTAATAGATCCCGGATGTATGGTGAAAGGAGAACTGTGAGCTTCTGGCATAACTATCTCACGAAGTTCAGGATCGCTCGGAACACAAAGGCGATCTCCTAACCAAACAATGCCGTCATCATCAACCCGAAATTCAGACTATTTCCCCTCTTCCACATTCTGAACAATGGCTCGTAACTCACCATCGTCACGCTGAGCTTCCTTAATCTTCAAGATCAAGTTAGACTCAACCTTCAAACTAGCCCAATAACCATCGCACCCAGGTAGACATAACTCCACCTCCATGAGCTCAAGATCATGCAAAATCTTAGGCTCAAACTTTAGACTAGCAATCATACCCGACTTACGACTAAGAGCATCGGCAACTACATTGGCCTTACCCGGGTGATGCTGAATGTTAGTGTCGTAGTCCTTGAGTAACTCCAACCATCTACGTTGTCTCATGTTTAACTCCTTTTGGGTAAATATGTACTTGAGACTCTTATGATCCATGAAGATATCAACAGAATCCCCATACAGATAATTTCTCCAGATCTTAAGAGCAAAAACAACTGCAGCCAACTCTAGATCATGCGTAGGGTAGTTCTCCTCATAGGGTTTCAACTGGCGTGAGGCATACGCAATAACCTTCCCGTGCTGCATTAAAACACAACCTAACCCTTTCTTGCAAGAATCACTATAAATCTGATATCCGCCTGTACCAGATGGAAGTGTCAAAATGGGAGCTGACACAAGTTTCTGCTTCAGAGTCTCAAAACTCTCTTCTTGTTCATCGGTCCAATCAAACTTCAATCCCTTCCTCATCAGCTTAGTCAATGGTGAGGCGAGTTGTGAGAATCCCTCGACAAAACTCCGATAGTAACCTGCCAAACTAAGAAAACTCCGGACCTCGGTCACCGTAGTAGGTCTCGGTCATTTAGTGATAGCCTCAACCTTCGCCGGATCCATAGTGATACCACTAGCAGATACAACATGACCAAGGAAAGCAACTTGACTAAGCCAGAACTCACACTTAGAGAACTTCGTATACAACTTCTCCTGCCTCAAAATCTGCAAAACCGTACTAAGATGCTGCTCGTGCTCCTCCTCGGACTTCGAATAAACCAAAATGTCGTCGATGAAAACGATAACAAACTTGTCGAGAAAAGAATGGAATACGCGATTCATAAGATCCATAAACACTGCCGGAGCATTAGTCAGTCCGAAAGGCATAACCAAAAACTCATAGTGTTCATAGCGAGTTCGAAAAGCAGTCTTAAGGATATCCTGCTCCTTAACCCGAAGCTGATGATAACTGGACCTAAGATCGATCTTGGAGAAACATTTAGCTCCTTAGATCTGATCAAACAAATCATCAATACGAGGTAAAGGATAACGGTTATGGATGGTAATACGATTCAACTCCTGGTAGTCTATACATAATCTCATACTACCGTCCTTCTTCTTCACAAATAGTACAGGTGCTCCCCAAGGAGATACACTCAGACGAATGAATCCATTCTCAAGGAGTTCCTGAAGTTGATCTTTCAACTCTTTCAGTTCCGTAGGAGCCACACGGTAGGGGGCCTTAGAAATGGGTTCCGCACCCGGAATCAAATCCATGCCAAATTCTACGTCGCGATCTTTCGATCTTCAGGCATGTAGAATAGATAACCCATCGTCCCAGACGGGAATCCAATGAAACATCCCTTTGCGGACCTCGCTTCCAACTTTTACACCTTAGTCTTCTTGACATAGGTGGGACATCCCCAAATCCTAATATGAGTAAGACTTGGTTTCCTGCCCTCCCACATCTCATGTGGAGTTTTAGGAACGGATTTGGAAGGACATTTGTTCAAGATGTAAGCGGCAGTCAGGAGTGCATACCCCCAAAGGTAAATCGGTAGGTCAGTATAGCCCAGCATGGAATGGACCATGTTCAACAAGGTCCGGTTCCTTCTTTCTGACACACCATTTAACTGAGGAGAACCTGGAGGTGTTAGTTGTGATACTATTCCATGTTCCTTAAGGAACTCGTCAAACTCCATACTCATATACTCACCACTGGTAAGTGTCAGTTTTATACACTTATTCATGGTTTGTATCGATATATTTCACCCGTAATTGAGCTAGTCTACTTGTTTTTGCTTAGAATTAATTAGCTTGTAATAATTTTATTATTTATCAGATAAAGATGTAAATTTAGTCTTAATCGTATTGAATTACTGATTTACTCAAGAAATAACATGTGTTTAAAATATTCTCTTTGTTGAATTTTTATGTATTCATGTTGTAGGGCTTTCCGAGATGAGTTCGGCAGTCTTTCTGGATTCAAAATCAGAGTTAAATATCAAAAGTTATCATCCGAAGAAGATTTGGAGCAAAAACGCAAAGTCTAGAAAATTCTGGGCTGAAAACGTAACTCATAAAGCAACCAGTGTACAAAAAGCCGAAGCAATGTTACGGTCGTAAGACCTCAATGTTACGGCCGTAACATCTGCAAGTTCCGTAACTCTTGACAGATTATTGATCATTGTCTAATTTTTTATACTTTTGGTCTATTATTGAGGGGATGGCTTGATCCGATCTATTGTAATAATGCTGGAGTTTTGGAACTATTAGATGACTTTAGGTGTATAAATAGACCCCTTCGATCCATCATTATTCATGATTCATCTTATATTTTCTCACTTTGTAATACTTTTTCTTTTTGTGTGAAGAACACACTTGTGTTCTTGAGTGATTTATGTAAGTGTGGTTTAGCTTATGTTTTTGAGGGAGTTTATTGCTTCTTTCTCCTTTATCCACTAAGGGAGTTAGGATCAATTCTTTCCCTTTTTCAACTATTAATGACCACTAAAGCTTGTAATATGTTGAATAATAAACCCTTAATGGGCTAAGTTACCTAAGTTGGGATTATAAACAAGGTTAGTCATGTTATTTAAGTTTGTATAAAGATCTATTATGAATTACTTATTATTGTGTGTGATTTTCATTGTTTTACCAATCTTTATTTATTTGGCCAATAAATGACGATATTTATGGTCTTCATATGTTTCGAAAGAAAATATGTTTGATTAGATCAAATGATCTTCACTCTAAGTTGTTCTAGGGGATAGAAATATACCTCTAGACCTTGGATGATTCTTTGAGTTATTTTCATAAAACCTAATGCTATGTATTGAAGCCAACCAACATAGAAATATAGTGGATTGATTCAATATATAAGGGGTGTTTTGACATTCGAAAGAGGAACCGTCTTTTTAAGGAAAATCGAATCTACACAACATAATAAGTAAATACATATTATGATCTCGTGTACATCTTCTATAACTAATGATGAACTAAGTTTGTAATCCCAACTATTTCATTTTATCTTTTATTAATATATTATTAGTGCAATCTTTTATTTCCTTGAATTTTAGAACTATTATTGCATTTTCTTTGTAATTGTCAAACCAAACTCTTAAATTGTATGTTTCAATCATATAAATCTCTATAACCAATAGTTAAATAGTGTATAATTCAATATATAACCTAACTTCCTCATGGGATCGATAAACCGGACTCAAAAAGGCTACTTACTACTTGATACGATATCATGCACTTGCAATAGTTACACAAAAGACGTGTCAAGTTTTTGGCGCCGTTGCCGGGGAAGTATAAGTGTTATATTTGAAATCTTACATTGTAAACTATTGTTATAGGATACAATTTCTCGACGTTGTAACTTAGTACTCAATTGTGTTTGTCCGGTCAAGTGGCGGATAACGGTACTCCGTGACTATTAAAGTCGGATTTTTCAGTTTCCCACAACAACTGATATTTTTAGATTTTTTTTATTATTTATTTTTATTTTATTTTTTTTATCATGGAAGAAACTTTGAATAGTATTGAAAAGAGATTTCCCTTTCTTAGCAAAAAAGTAATTTTTAAAATTTACAAGACAAGACTTGAAAGGATGAGGTTGCTTATGAATAAAAGCATACCTTTTGACATTAGATTCATTATTGAAGCCAAAGTGAGAATAGCAGGTGAATTCACAGAAATACCTACTAGATTTTTACCAGGGCTTGGAAAAAGTTCATATGCCAAGAAACTGTAATATCCGGATTTATTACTGTGTATTTCATCTGTATTCGAACCCTATATTTTTTGGATTTGTGATCTCTAAAATTGGAGTATGTTATTTCTCACATTGGTATCTTTGTACATAAGTATATCTTCATGCAAATTTTCTCATGCAAACTCGTGATAGCGCACGCTAAGAATGTAACTTATCGCACGCTATCGGCTACTACTAGCGCACACTATGAATTTAGGACTTGCGTGCGCTAGGTAATCAATTATTGAGCTAGGCGGCTAACACATGCGCCAGCCGAACGTAGGACCGGATAAGATTCCCGCGGATGAACCTGGACAATTTTGGAGTCAACTTTTATTAGCGCGCGCTAAGGATGCTTAGTAGCGTGCGCTAATCTGCTTTGTGCAGAAAGTTTATATATGGGCCAGCACTCCATTTTATTCCCATTTACTTCGTTCATTCTTCAGTCTTGAGAGACCAGAGAGCAATAATTATCCTCCTAACACACTTATAATTCATCTACTTGATCCTTGAACATTGGATATTACTTGTGAGTGCTCATTGAAGAGGAGTAACTCCTTGGAGTTGCATATAACCAACCGGAGTCGGATTCTACCTTGTGGTTCAGTGATTTCGTCATATTAAGGTATATTGATTCTATCTTCAACTCTAGATTCGTGTTATGGAAAATAAGATGGTCATGTTAGCAAATATTGATCTTCTTGGGTGAATTATCCAAAGCACACCATGTTTGGAATATTGAGATGATTATGCCTTAAGTACCTTGATTATGAACATCATGATTCGAATCTTATTACAATGAACAAGTAGAGGAAGCTTCTATCATCGGGAATCCGAATCTAGTAGGTGTTTTCATAGCAATCATGGACTTAACTTTAACATCATTATTGTTAGATGAATCTAAAGGATTGATCATGGAAGGATTTATCTTGTAAATATGGAATGATAATCAAACTACAGAATAATAGTTTTTTATTGATATAAAGGTGTTGATATCGACCGTTAAGCCTTCCGAATTATCGCATGAAGAATTGTAATCGAAATGGAATATGGTTTCATAATAGTATACATATTCTTGAATCCGAAGTTGTTGTTATCCGTAAGATCATTCATAACCGTATGAACATGATATTCATGGAGGTAACATGAATTAACAATGAAGATTTCATTTGATTGATCATGTTGAGATCAGTCTATTGCCCAGTAGTAAACTGTCATGCACAGTTAGCGCACGCTAAGCTATGTAGATTAACGTGCGCTATCGAGCATGAGTTAACATACGCTACGTTTGGTACGTAACGTACGTTAGTCCATCAGACGAGTCAGTCCGCTGATCAGTGAAGTACTGACCATGCATAGTTAGCGTACGCTAGGCTTTGTTGTTTGCGTGCGCTATCGAGCAGACTTAACGCACGCTACACAGAGTACTTAGCGTGCGCTAAGAAGTTCAGGCAGATTACATTTTATGAGCTTTTGGCCATAAATCGAATTGTTAGACTTTCGTACGACGTGATATAAATTCTATATTATTTCTTTTGTTAAGGTTCGAGCTTGTTACGTGATTGATTTAGGGGGGCGACCTTCGAGTGTTCGTTTTCGTGGAAGTATTGTTCTTGTCTTCGAATCGAGGCAAGTACCTTATTTGTCTTATGTATTGATGTTATACATATTGTCGTGCATGTATGTCGTTGTTGTATGTCCACCTCGTGTTGGTCCGACGGGATCATCGGGGGATCTATGCTAGCATGCGCTGGATCATCGGACGGCTTTTTCCACCACGGGTTGGTCTGACGGGATCATCGTGGGTTCTAGGCAGTGAACGCTGGATCGTCGGAATTACCATGTTTATGTTATGATATCTTGTTGTGATTATCAGTTGTGTATGTCATTTATGAGTTTCTCGTAGGAGAAGACTCGTTGGTATTTTTGTCGTTTATGTTATTATTCTTCGTGAGATATGAATAATATGTTGTGGTATTTGTACTAGCATCGTTGTGCTAACCCGTTCGGGGGTGAACATTTTGTTTATGTTCAGGATCCAGGAGAGCGGGAAAACAACCACTGGAGCTGCATGACGACGAGGGTGCAGAGTGATGTTCCGACCGGGTTTATTTGACTGTTGTTTGTTAGTTATTTCAATAAGTACTTGAGTACGTAGTCATTTATGATGAATTTGAATTTGGTGATGTATTAATAAGTTTCTGTTCAACATTTGTATTTTCAGTATTTGGTCAGAACTGTTGTATCTTAATTCCGTTACTTCCATTCATTTGTACCTATTAATGTCTGTTCAATTCTTCAGCCTTGTAAATCCTTATGTAAAGGATTTACGGTGCTGTAATATTCCTGAATATATCGGGGGTGTTACAGAATATGGTATCGGAGCTAAGATTATGGATATCTTGGCCGTTGGGTTAAAATAGGGGTCATTTATATCTTTTGAGGTAACCGGCCGCGAATAACATCATTGTACTGCCTACGTCTTCGTGCGGGCGGTGGTTGTGAGTTCCTAAACTTTATCTCGTCCTTTCCATGTTATATTTCCTTTTACTTGAGCATTCGAATGATATTGTTTCCTGTATATTGAGTATTTATGCTTATAGTATGTTGAGAGGCGGACGTGGTCGCGGTCGCGGACGTGGTCGCGGTCGCGGACGTGGTCGCGGTCGCGGACACGGACGAAGGAATGCTGAAAGGGAAGCATCGCCTTCTAATCAGGCCAGTCACAGCTCAGGCGAGCCACAGAGATCTATCAATAACGAACCGGAACCTGCTGTACCAGAAATCCTTCGTCATGTGGTGATCCAGATGACTCAGTTTGCCCAAGTCGTGGACCGAATGCAAGTGGCGGTGGGACTACAACAGGGAGAGAGACAGTAAGGGATCCCGAACATGGGAAATCGAGGTGACCGGTGGCTGCAAGAGGTGGCGAATATGCAACCACCCAAATTCGATGGCATTTCTGAGACTCCCACCTGGGACCATTTGTTGAAGGAACTGTAGAAAATTTTTGCCGGAATTAACTGCCCAGACGACCGGAGAGCCTCTATCGCTCAATATTTTCTGATAGGAGAAGCGTCCGAATGGTGGGAAGCCATCCGACCTGTAGACCATGATGCTGATTGGACAGAGTTTAAATTGATGATGGAAGCTCAGTACTGCCCTCGTCCTGTGAGGGAAGCCAAAGTTCGGGAGTTTTTCTCCGCTCAGCCTTCAGATGTGCCAGTATCTCAGGCAATTAAGACGTTTAACCAACAGTTGGCATTTGTTCGACATCTGGTCAGAACAGATGCAGAAATGACGATCCATTTTGATATGAGGATGAAACCAGAAATCCAGAGGTACATGTCCGGTTTTGAATGTACCACACTCCGTCAATACCAGGATAAGGCGTTGGCGTATGAGATCAAGGAAGCAGCTATGGAGAAATTTACGGAATCCAAGAAGTAGAAAGTCTCTGGTACTTTTACAGAGCACAAGAACAGCGGGCCCCGCAAGGCCCAGTCATCCTTTCACTCTTTCAAGAAACCTCCACACCCAGTTAGGAGCGGAAAGAACTTCGGAGCAACATCAACTATGACTGATGTTATCAGGAAATGCTTTAACTGCGCCCAAACGGCGCACTATCGACGGAATTGCCCCCTACCTGCCGTGACTTGTTTTGATTGTGGTCGAGAGGGACATCCTGCGATGTTCTGTGAAGAGGATGCAAAGTCTTTTAGAGCCCGTACACCACAGCCAGTCCAGAAGGAATCCAGTATCCAACAGACGCAACAAAGTGTTCAGATGCCTCAGAACTTTGGCCGCGGGCGAGGCAGAGGACAGTGGGACCGAAAGGGTACATCGAGTGCTGGATCTGTTCCCCCACATCTGTACGAGATGAGGAAAACAGATGATCAGGATTCTGCTGTTGCATCAGGTACTGTCCAGATCCTTTCCCAGCCAGTTAGCGTTTTATTCGATACAGGAGCTACGTATTCTTTTATATCCTTGTCTTGTGTAAATCGTTTGAAAATTTCTGGTTTTCATACTTGTGAACCTTATGTTATTGGTTTACCGAGTGGAGAGAGGATTTTTGGGAACTTAGAAACCAGAAATTTTCCTATATCATTTGGAGGCAGAGAGTGGCTCTCAAATTTGATTGTAATAGAAATGCAAGGAGACGACCTGATACTCGGAGACGATTGGCTTAATCGATATGGAGCAATTGTAAACTACCGAAGGAGGAATATCTCGTTGATCGCTGACGATGGTTCCAAAATACTATTTGAGGGATGGAAACCGGGAAGCTCAGGAAAGTTGATCAAGGCGATGAAAGCTGTCAAATTGTTGAAACAGGGCTGTACCGGATACTGGTGTTATGCAATGAAGAAAGAAGACGAAATTGTGGAACTTTCATCCATTCCTGTTGTGAACGAATTTACAGATGTATTTCCTGACGAGTTACCTGGACTACCTCCACGAAGGGATGTAGAATTTACCATTGAGCTGGAACCCAGAGCTACACCAATTTCTAAGGCGTCGTATCGTATGGCACCTACTGAGATGTATGAACTGAAAAAACAGCTGGAGGAGTTACTGGACAAGGGCTATATTCAGCCAAGCGTTTCGCCCTGGGGAGCGCCAGTTCTTTTTGTCCGAAAGAAGGATGGATCGCTTCGACTGTGTATCGACTATCGAGAGCTGAACAAGATGACGATTAAGAATAAGTATCCGTTGCCACGGATTGATGACCTGTTTGACCAGTTGCAAGGAGCAACAGTATTTTCTAAAATCGATCTGAGATCAGGATACCATCAGCTGAGGATTAAGGAATCTGATGTTCCAAAGTCAGCATTCAGAACTCGCTACGGACACTATGAGTTTGTAGTAATGCCGTTTGGTCTCACTAATGCACCTGCTATATTCATGCAATTGATGAACCGAGTGTTCATTGAATATTTGGATAAATTTGTGGTCGTGTTCATTAATGACATTCTGGTGTATTCTAAAAGCCCGGAAGAACATGCGCAACATTTGCGGATTGTATTAGAACTTTTGAGAAGCGAGCAATTGTACGCCAAACTTTCTAAGTGTGAATTCTGGCTGAAGGAAGTAATGTTCCTCGGCCATGTGGTATCAGCTAAAGGAGTCCGAGTAGATCCTCAGAAGATCGAAGCAATTATGGATTGGAAGCCTCCAAAGAACGTGAAGGAAGTCCGAAGCTTCTTAGGACTTGCTGGATATTATCGTCGAATCGTGGAAGGGTTTTCTAAAATCTCCCACCCACTTACTCGACTCCTGCAGAAAACTCAAAAGTTTGAGTGGAACGAGTCGTGCCAGACTAGTTTTGATGAATTGAAGAGGAGATTGATGACAGCACCAATTTTATCACTTCCACAGGGGACTAGAGGATTCATAGTTTACAGTGATGCTTTGAACCAAGGACTCGGATGCGTATTGATGCAGAATGATAAGGTGATCGCTTATGCTTCACGACAACTAAAACCTTATGAAGTGAATTACCCAACACATGATTTAGAGCTAGCAGCAGTAATTTTTGCTTTTAAGATCTGGAGGCATTATCTGTACGGGACTCACTGTCAGATCTTTACGGATCACAAGAGTCTCAAATACATCTTCAGTCAGAAAGAGTTGAACATGCGGCAAAGAACATGGTTAGAACTGATTAAGGACTACGACTTGGAGATTTTATATCATCCAGGCAAAGTGAATGTGGTGGCAGATGCACTTAGCCGCAAGCCTGTTTCTATTCAGATGCTAGAGACTCTGACCTCTCAACTTAGCCTTCAACGAGAGATGATTAGAGAAGGAATTGAAGTGTGGTTACAAAGAGTCCAAGGACAACTGTGCGTGATGGAATTAACTTCGTCATTAACCGAAGAGATCAAATCTAGACAGGCAGATGATCCTCTGATGATTCGGTTACGTGATGAAGTAATCAAGGGAAAGGCCCCCGGATTCCTAATTCATGATGATGGAGTTTTGAGATTTCAGAACCGACTCTGTGTTCCCGATGTCGATGTTCTAAAACAGATGATTATGAAGGAAGCTCACAATTCGCCCTATTCTATCCACCCGGACACCAGTAAGATGTATAAGGACTTGAAACAGAATTTCTGGTGGGGCAACATGAAGAAAGATGAGGCGGACTATGTTTCAAAATGCTTGACTTGTCAGCAGGTTAAGATCGAGCATCAACGGCCTGCCGGAATGTTGAAGCCGCTCCCGATTCCTGAATGGAAGTGGGAGGACATATCGATGGACTTTATCACTAGTATGCCGAGAACCAAGACGGGAATGAACATGATTTGGGTGATAGTTGATCGTCTAACCAAATCAGCTCATTTCCTAGGCATTAAGGACACGTGGGGACCAGAGAGGTTGGCGCGAGTATTTATTTCAGAGATAGTTTGACTGCATAGTATGCTGAAGACCATTATTTCTGATCGAGACGGCCGTTTTGTGTCTCACTTTTGGAAAGCAGTTCATAAGGCCTTGGGGACCGAATTGAACTTCAGTACAGCTTATCACCCAAAGACTGACGGACAATCCGAGAGGACCATTCAAATGGTGGAAGACATGTTAAGGGCCTGTGCCTTAGATTGGTCAAACAATTGGGAAATTAATCTACCGTTGATTGAATTTACCTACAATAATAGTTGGCATGCTTCCATTAAAATGGCACCATTTGAGGCATTATACGGGAGAAGATGCAGATCGCCCCTATGCTGGGACGATTCATCAGACTTGATCGGAACAGAACCAGAGTTGATCGTACAGACTCGGGAGAAGATAGCTTTAATTCGTGATAGACTGTTGACCACCCAGAGTCAACAGAAATCTTATGCAGACGTACGTCGTCGCCCTTTGGAATTCAGTGCAGGAGACCACGTACTCTTAAAGGTTTCTCCTACTCGGGGAATCTTTCGTTTCGGAAGGAAAGGAAAGTTGAGTCCGAGATATATCGGACCATTTGAGATCCTTGAGAGAGTTGGAGAGTTGGCATACAGATTGGCATTGCCGCCGTCATTGTGCCATGTTCATAACGTGTTCCACGTATCCCAGTTACGGAGGTATATACCAGATCCTAGTCATGTCATTGATTTCGTCGAGATCCAAGTCGCTCAAGATGGGACGTTTGAAGAAAGACAGGTCAAGATACTCGAAAGTTGAGTTAAACAGTTGAGGAACAAACCAATCGTTTTGGTCAAAGTTCAATGGTCACGTCATGGAGTGGAAGAAGCTACATGGGAAACGGAAGATGGCATGAAGTCCAGATATCCCGAATTATTTTCGTCTTGAGTTTCGG
This sequence comes from Orobanche coerulescens, assembly GCA_033398695.1. Classification (NCBI taxonomy): domain Eukaryota; kingdom Viridiplantae; phylum Streptophyta; class Magnoliopsida; order Lamiales; family Orobanchaceae; genus Orobanche; species Orobanche coerulescens. The sequence continues at coordinate 39,533,629 of CM065807.1, forward strand.
GACGAAACTCCTTTTTAGTAGGAGAGTATGTAATATCTGGATTTATTACTGTGTATTTCATCTGTATTCGAACCCTGTATTTTTCGGATTTGTGATCTCGATAATTGGAGTATGTTATTTCTCACATTGGTATCTTTGTACATAAGTATATCTTCATGCAAATTTTCTCATGCAAACTCGTGATAGCGCACGCTAAGAATGTAACTTAACGCACGCTATCGGCTAATACTAGCACACGCTATGAATGTAGGACTTGCGTACGCTAGGTAACCAATTATTGAGCTAGGCGGCTAACACATGCGCCAGCCGGACGTAGGACCGAATAAGATTTCCGCGGATGAACCTGGACAATTTTGGAGTCAACTTTTATTAGCGCGCGCTAAGGATGCTTAGTAGCGTGCGCTAATATGCTTTGTGCAGAAAGTTTATATATGGGCCAGCACTCCATTTTATTCCCATTTCCTTCGTCCATTCTTCAGTATTGAGAGACCAGAGAGCAATAATTATCCTCCTAACACACTTAGAATTCATCTACTTGATCCTTGAACATTGGATATTACTTGTGAGTGATCATTGAAGAGGAGTAACTCCTTAGAGTTGCATATAACCAACCGGAGTCGGATTCTACCTTGTGGTTCAGTGATTTCGTCATATTAAGGTATGTTGATTCTATCTTCAACTCTAGATTCGTGTTATGGAAAATAAGATGGTCATGTTAGCAAATATTGATCTTCTTGGGTGAATTATCCGAAGCACACCATGTTTGGAATATTGAGATGATTATGCCTTAAGTACCTTGATTATGAACATCATGATTCGAATCTTATTACAATGAACAAGTAGAGGAAGCTTCTATCATCGGGAATCCGAATCTAGTAGGTGTTTTCATAGCAATCATGGACTTAACTTTAACATCATTATTGTTAGACGAATCTAAAGGATTGATCATGGAAGGATTTATCTTGTAAAGATGGAATGATAATCAAACTACAGAATGATAGTTTTTGATTGATATAAAGGTGTTGATATCGACCGTTAAGCCTTCCGAATTATCGCATGAAGAATTGTAATCGAAATGGAATATGGTTTCATAATAGTATACATATTCTTGAATCCGAAGTTGTTGTTATCCGTAAGATCATTCATAACCGTATGAACATGATATTCATGGAGGTAACATGAATTAACACTGAATATTTCATTTGATTGATCATGTTGAGATCAGTCTACTGCCCAGTAGTAAACTGCCATGCACAATTAGCACACGCTAAGCTATGTAGATTAACATGCGCTATCGAGCATGAGTTAACGTACGCTACGTTTGGTACGTAACGTACGTTAGGCCATCAGACGAGTCAGTCGGCTGATCAGTGAAGTACTGACCATGCATAGTTAGCGTATGCTAGGCTTTGTTGTTTGCATGCGCTATCGAGCACACTTAACGCACGCTACGCAGAGTACTTAGCGTGCGCTAAGAAGTTCAGGCAGATTACATTTTATGAGCTTTTGGCCATAAATCGAATTGTTAGACTTTCGTACGACGTGAGATAAATTCTATATTATTTCTTTTGTTAAGGTTCGAGCTTGTTACGTGATTGATTGAGGGGGGCGACCTTCGAGTGTTCGTTTTCGTGGAAGTATTGTTCTTGTCTTCAAATCGAGGCAAGTACCTTATTTGTCTTATGTGTTGATGTTATTCATATTGTCGTGCATGTATGTCGTTGTTGTATGTCCACCTCGTGTTGGTCCGACGGGATCATCGAGGGATCTATGCTAGCGTGCGCTGGATCATCGGATGGATTTTTCCACCACGGGTTGGTCTGACGGGATCATCGTGGGTTCTAGGCAGTGAACGCTGGATCGTCGGAATTACCATGTGTATGTTATGATATCTTGTTGTGATTATCAGTTGTGTATGTCATTTATGAGTTTCTCGTAGGAGAAGACTCGTTGGTATTTTTTTCGTTTATGTTATTATTCTTCGTGAGATATGAATAATATGTTGTGGTATTTGTACTAGCATCGTTGTGCTAACCCCTTCGGGGGTGAACATTTTGTTTATGTTCAGGATCCAGGAGAGCGGGAAAATAACCACTGGAGCTGCATGACGACGAGGGTGCAGAGTGATGTTCTGGACGGGTTTATTTGACTGTTGTTTGTTGGTTATTTCAATAAGTACTCCAGTACGTAGTCATTCATGATGAATTTGAATTTGGTGATGTATTAATAAGTTTTTGTTGAACATTTGTATTTTCAGTATTTGGTCAGAACTGTTGTATCTTAATTCCGTTACTTCCATTCATTTGTACCTATTAATGCCTGTTCAATTCTTCAGCCTTGTAAATCCTTATGTTAAGGATTTACGGCGCTGTAATATTCCTGAATATATCGGGGGTGTTACAGAAATGACGAGCAAAGATAATAGTCGTTTGCTATAAATGTGCTAGATGGAACTGTAATTTAAAATATCGATCTTTAGGAATTCTACAAACAGAGAAGATAAAATTCAGTTCATTAAGGATGGTCTGAATAAAGAGAATTTAGATAATATCGAAATTTCTCTTGACAAGCATCCTAGTGGACTCGTACATTACGGAATCCGATATTTGTGGAATAAATTCAAACCAGAATATGAACAACGTCTTGGGAATCTGACGTTAAAAGACCATGTTTGCCAATTTATAAGAAAATTGGATGGGAAGCTTCTCCCCGACTCATAGAAGGCGTTTAGGCCATTTTTGAACGTAAAAAAATCAGAGGAAGATGTGAGCCACAATCACAACTATTATACATACACGTGAGTATCTTTTATTTTTGTCGTAAGGTGAGATTTTCTGAATAAAAAAGGGTGATACGCAATAAATGCATTCATTATTCTATTGAGTAGTTGAAGCGCAATCAACGCAATCACAAACTTGTTAAACAATTTTACCTCATTTTTCTCCTACAAATAAACATTGTGCTTGTTTCTTTTATTTATCCCTCAAACTTGTACTTTTCTCTTTTTCTCTCAAATAAATTTCTTTTAAAAAATGGAGTCATCATCTTCCACAAAAAAATTTAGCACAGTCTGCATTTTTGGTGGAGCTAGTTATGGAAAAGAGGCATGCTTTACTGAAGCAGCCCACAACTTGGGTCGTACTTTAGGAGAAAAATGCATTCATGTAGTTTACGGAGGAGGAAGTCTAGGATTAATGGGACGAGTTGCTGCTTCTGCCTATATGGAAGGAGTAAGAGTGTTGGGAATAATTCCAAAACCTCTGGCTGAAAGTAAAATCACCGGGGGCAACTATTGGAGATGAGTTTAGAGCTGTAAATATGCAAGATCGCATAACTCACATGATAAATAATTCTGGCGCCTTTATCACCCTTCCCGGTGGTTTTGGCACTCTTGAGGAACTTTTTCATATGGTTACCAGAGCCCAGCTAAATGTTCATCAACAACCAATAGGTCTGCTTAATGTCAATGGTTTCTTTGATGGTTTACTATTTTTCATCAACTACTCTGCTGAAAAGGGTTTTATTTCCGAGCGTGCTAAACGAACCATAGCCGTTGCAACAACACCAGAAGAACTAATCAAAAAACTCATTGAATTTGTTCCTCAACCAGATCCAGCTTTAGCTAAAATTGTCTGGGTGAAAGATTTTACCGTGAGAAAGCGAAAAGTGGATTCATTCCTCTCCCTTTGATAACCCATGTCGGACCTCTGTATTTTTACTTTCTGTTGTGTGTAAAAATCGTGCTAAATGATGGCAGCTTAAGGAGTTTCTTTTTGAACTCTTGACGCGCATCTATTCGCGATTGATGTATTGTTATTTTATTGCTGTAATTTTTATTGTTTGTTTTTTATAAAAGTATTGATGGCAGCGTAAGGCGACTCTTCGGACTTTCTTGAAGCGCATCTTAAAAATTGTGTTATACTTCCGAGTATATTTTATTTTCTTTTGTTGTTTGCCTCGTATATTTATTCTCTTGCAGATTCTAAAAGGCGTTAGCTCAAGCATCAACTTTCATAACATGAAGTATTATGTTTTTTCTCCCTTGCTTTTCATTTCTAAAAACTCGGGATAGTTTTATCTTTAAGTTTGGGGGTGTTTTTGAACTGTTGTGTTTATTTTGTTTTGAATCGTATGATTGTGTTAATGGTGTGTAGTGTGGTGTGTTTTTACTATTTTTATTTGGCTTTGATTTTTTAGGTAAGCGTATTTTTATATATATTTTTTTATTATGTTTATTTTGATTTGTGAGATTTCTAGATCTGGCCATAACACCAATAAGTTAGCTATATACAAGCTTCTAAAATCATTTTAACCGGTTAAAAAAATTGTATATTCCAAAATTTTTGAGCCTTAATCTCTCTTTCCAAGCCTTGTAGTTATTATGTAAAATCGAGTCATTCGTTTCCTTGAGAAAAGAAGAATAAGTCGGTTGCTGAAAAATAGAACTGAAATTTACTTAATTTGTGGAGTTTTTGATTTTTCATGCTTAGCTAATAAATGATTTTCTGCAAAAATTCTATTCCCTAAAAAAAATGAAAATTGTGTTGGTGAAAAAAGCCACACGTTAACAAATAACAATATGAAAGCTATCACCTAAAAAAAATGGAAATTGTGTTGGTGAAAAGAGCTACACGTTAGCAAATAATGGTGTGAAAGCTATCATCTAAAAAAATGGAAATTGTGTTGGTGAAAAGAGCTACACGTTAGCAAATAACGGTGTGAAAACTATCACTAAAAGGGATGTAGTTTATGAGCAGATTTGAATTAATTAGCGGCTGAATTTCAGTACACTCAATTTTGTGAACAATCACAATATTTGATGACGCCGATGAAATTCTTCTTCATATTGAGTCGAAAAATAAATGAGTGACCGAGAGCAACTATTAAAGGGAGTTGTGTGTGTCACGAGTGGGAAAGAAATAATCAACCTTTTGGGGGAACACCTTGCATTTGGAATTACAAAATAAAACCGTGTTTTAACTTCAAAATCATTAGTAGATTTATTTTGAATCTTGATTCATTTCTATCTACTGTATAAAGCTGGTTGTTGTGTATTAATGGCATTTTGATCTCCTTTTCTCTTTTTATATTTTTTCTTTATTTATGTGTGTATTATTATTTTTGTCTTATTTTTATTTTTATTTTTGAAGTGTGATTAATAAAGAGTCTTGCTCGGGACTAGCAAGAATTCAAGTTTGGGGGTGTGATAAATGTCAGTTTTATACACTTATCCATGGTTTGTATCGATAAATTTCACCCATAATTGAGCTAGTCTACTCGTTTATGCTTAGAATTAATTAGCTTTTAATAATTTTATTATTTATCAGATGAAGATGTAAAGTTAGTCTTAATCGGATTGAATTACTGATTTACTCAAGAAATAACATGTGTATAAAATATTCTCTTTGTTGAATTTTTTATGTATTCATGTTGTAGGGCTTTCCGAGACGAGTTCGGCAGTCTTTCCGGATTCAAAATCAGAGTTAAATATCAAAGGTTATCATCCGAAGAAGATTTGGGGCAAAAACGCAAAGTCTAGAAAATTTTGGGCTGAAAACGTAACTCACAAAGCAACCAGTGTACAAAAAGCCGAAGAAATGTTACGGACGTAACATCTGAAAGTTACGGCCGTAATACCTCAATGTTACGGCCGTAACATCTGCAAGTTACGGCTGTAACTCTTGACAGATTATTGATCATTGTCTAATCTTTTATACTTTTGGTCTATTATTGAGGGGATGGCTTGATCCGATCTATTGTAATAATGCTGGAGTTTTGGAACTATTAAATGACTTTAGGTGTATAAATAGACCCCTTAGATCCATCATTATTCATGATTCATCTTATATTTTCTCACTTTGTAATACTTTTTCTTTTTATGTGAAGAACACACTTGTGTTCTTGAGTGATTTGTGTAAGTGTGGTTTAGCTTATGTTGTTGAGGGAGTTTATTGCTTCTTTCTCCTTTATCTACTAAGGGAGTTAGGATCAATTCTTTCCCTTTTTCAACTATTAATGACCATTAAAGCTTGTAATATGTTGAATAAACCCTTAATGGGCTAAGTTACCTAAGTTGGGATTATAAACAAGGTTAGTCATGTTATTTAAGTTTGTATAAAGATCTATTATGAATTACTTATTATTGTGTGTGATTTTCATTGTTTTACCAATCTTTATTTATTTGGCCAATAAATGACGATATTTATGGTCTTCATATGTTTCGAAAGAAAATATGTTTGATTATATCAAATGATCTTCACTCTATGTTGTTCTAGGGAATAGAAATATGCCTCTATACCTTGGATGATTCTTTGAGTTATTTTCATAAAACCTAATGATGTGTATTGAAGCCAATCAACATAGAAATATAGTGGATTGATTCAATATATAAGGGGCGTTTTGACATTCGAAAGAGGAACCGTCTTTTTAAGAAAAATCGAATCTACACAACATAATAAGTAAATACATATTATGATCTCCTATACAACTTCTATAACTAATGATGAACTTAGTTTGTAATCCCAACTATTTCATTTTATCTTTTATTAATCTATTATTAGTGCAATCTTTTATTTTCTTGAATTTTAGAACTATTATTGCATTTTCTTTGTAATTGTCAAACCAAACTCTTAAATTGTGTGTTTCAATCATATAAATCTCTATAACAAATAGTTAAATAGTGTATAATTCAATATATAACCTAACTTCCTCGTGGGATCGATAAACCGGACTCAAAAAGTCCACTTACTACTTGATACGATATCGTGCACTTGCAATAGTTACACAAAAGACGTGTCAACCACCTCGGTCTGACCGAAGTGCTTTGATATGATTATCAGTTTGTTTCTCGATTAGGGCCTTGAATTCCTGGAATTTATCAATGGCCTCGGATTTATGTTTCATTAAGTATACATAACCATACCTAGTATGATCATCTGTAAACGTAATGAAATATTTATATCCGTCACGTGCTGCTTCCAAAGCACCACATACGTTGGTATGGATTAATCCCAGTTTATCAGTGTTTCTTTCAAAAGTCCTTGTGAAGGGGGACTTAGTCATTTTGTCTTTAAGGTAAGATTCACAAGTAGGAAAGGGATCCGATCCCAATAGACCCATAAGTCCATCTTTTTCCATTTTGTAAACCTTGGTCCGACCAACATGACCAAGTCTAAGATGCCATTTCAAAACTTGATTGGTTTCATCCCTACCATGTTTCCTAGTCATAGTATTCACAACGACTTTGTTACTGAGGTTTAGATGATACAGTCCATTTAACAATGTAGCAGTACCCACTAGTTTATTTCTGAAATAAATATTGCAGGAACCATCACCAATGAAAAACGAAAAGCCTTTTCGGTCCATGACTGAAATTGATACAATGTTTTTATGCCCCTTGGGCAAAACAAGTGCATCTTCTAAAGTCAGAACAAAGCCGGATTCTAAACCCAAAGGAAGTGATCCTATGTCGGTTGCTTCGACACTATGCCCACTTCCGACAGTGATCATAACTTCTCCAGCTCCAAGCTTCCTACTTTGTTCCAGATCCTGATTCACGGTACAAATATGAGAACTAGCACTAGAATACAGTATCCGGGAAGTAGAAAATACAGTAGCAGAACAATTTGTTTCCAAAACTAAAAGTTCTGTACCTGAAGTGCCATAAAGAATCGGACAGTCTCTAGCGCAGTTGCCTAGCTCACCGCACTTGAGACAAGCATCCTTCTTCTTCTTGTTCTTCGGAACCCTCGGGGCCTTTCCCTTTCCCTTGAAGTCCTTGGCTTGTGGTACCGTCTGCTTCTTGGTCATTTTCTTCTTGTTCTTAGACCTCCGAGGTCCAGAAGAAATCACAAGGGCTGACTTCTTCATCCGCGGAGTCTTCATCTGAGACTGAGCGGTCACCAGTTTGTTCATTAACCCAGCTAAGTTACACGCAATCTCATTGCAGTTGAAGTTCATAACAAACTGAGAGAAGGAATCAGTGAGAGACTGTAGGATAAGGTCGGTTTGAAGAGAAGTATCCATTTTAAAATCAAGAGTCTCCAATCTCTCGATTATGGATATCATTTTGAGGACATGTTCCCCAACCTTCTCACCTTCCTTCATCCTTGCACCGAACAGTTGCTTGGATATCTCATATCTAGCAGTTCTGTTGTGCTCACAATAAAGCTCGGTTAAGTGTTGCGATATTTCGTTGAACGCAAGTGCATGTTATCGTAGACAAGTAATAAAGTGATGAGTGAGATATCGTTCCCACGAGGACTGAATCACTAATTACCGATTTTTATGTATTCTAATTTTATTTGAACTGTCGAAATTTGGGATGCAAATTAATAACTAAAGAAAACCAATAAAAGAACAAACAGTAAAAACGATCGCTCAAAGAAAGAAAATCAAATGATGAATAAGTCTAGGATTGTGAATCCACCTCGGTTTATCTGATCGACTATATGAAGTTAATGATTTCTCAATTTATTGAAGGCGAAGATTGCTAAAAATACTCTACCGCCTCTCCCGAGGTCAGTAGATTTTTCTAAGGCGAATAATACACTCTATCCCTAGGTGAATTAATTCGACAATAGGCAAAAAGCACAAAATCTTCAAAAGGCCACGTAGTTCCTATGAGTATATTCCTATCTCACAAGATAAAACGATTCTCACCAATAGTTCCTCACCAACTCTCCTCTCCCGATTCGAGTTGCGTAATTAAAACAATCCAATTATAGGCCACACAATTGAAAGCATTAAAAACGATTGGGAAAACTCAATAGAAAAGGGAATTATATAGATAATCAAAAGCAAATTCGTCAAAGCCTCGGTTTCATCAAAATCCTAGAACAGGGTTTTAGCCTGACATGCTGAAGAATAAAAATACAGAAATAATAAATGAAAGCATTGAAATCAAACACAGATGAAGAACTCGGATTCCTCCGTTCCTCTGGCTTCCGCTCTCTGCTCCTGGATGTCTTCTGTTTCTTCTCCTTGATAATGATCGATCCTCTGATGATCGTCCTCTTAATTATGACCTTCAACCCTTATTTATAACTCTACTCAGCCTCCAAAACGCGTCCGTGTGATTATGTCGAGAACAGGCTCCAAAACGGCCCAAAACCACGCAGAACACACCAATACCGCCCAGTGGGCCGCAGCTCACTAAATCTGTGCCGCGACTCACGCGTTCAGCGCCCCATGCATGGGCGCCATTTTTCCTTTCTGGGCCGCGGCTCAGCATCCTTGTGCCGCGGCCCCCGATACAGTCGGTTCGGCGTTTGCTGATTGCCTTCGTGTGCCGCGGCCCGCTTGCCTTGTGCCGCGGCCCCAGGCCAAAATTTGCCGTTTTCGCCCGTTTTTCATCGTTCGAGCTTCCGGACTCCAATTTCCTGCAAAACATATAATAATAGTGCATTAAAAGCTCATTTATGCAGATTTAATCATAAAAAGAATACAAAATAATGATAAATAAGCACATAAAAATACGCCTAACAAATACCCCCAAACTTGAGCCTTTGCTTGTCCTCAAGCAAAAATAATCAATTTTAAACAAAAGAATATCGTGAATGATCGTGCAACTCCATAGTGCTCAACTTAATCAATACTACCCTGAAATTCTCAAGGAATAACACAAGTATCGTAATAGTGAGTTACATCCAGGACACTGATTCCACAAGGTAACCAATTTGAGTCCTAATCAATCGTTCAAGACGAAAATCAAGCTCAAAGATTAACAAGCGTGAATTTAACCGACCGTCAATATGAAGGGTTAAAAATAAACAAGCCAACTTGCCCAGTCCCATAGTCTAGTGGCAAACGTTTCAAGAGTTTCGTCATCAAAAATAACCCTCGGACAGTATTCCCTTATATATATGCTCAATAAGATGATTCGAGTTGACCACTAGGTTCGGGTCTCGGGATGTTTCATCGGTATAATCCTAGGGTGGAATTTCCATTCTCATGTCTTGGGGAACCGATTGACGTAAAAGACACTCATGGGGCACATGGATGCTCCTAGTTACTAAGTTCCCTTCCACATCGGAGAAACAACTCGAATAGCTATTCCCGCATGTCCGATTCAAGGTCGCTGTTTTACGCGAAAGTGAACAACGGGTCATGCGAATACCCCCAGTTACTAGGCTCCCCATCATCGGCACATGCGAAATCTCTAAACCACTAGTCTAATCAGGGTTGTTGTTTTACGCGAGAGTAAACAACGGGTCACGTGAATACCCCCGGTTACTCGACTTCCCATCATAGACCAATTAATATCTCGACTTTTTGGGAAAAACTGTCCGACTCTAAACTCAATTTAAGTGCCCACACGACTTATGTTACTGGACAACTAGCTAACCGAAAAATGTAACCAAACATATAGACGGCGATTTGAAAACACGTATCTGCTAAGATTTCTACAAAAACGAAAATATTTTGGACCTAAATGAGTACTCAACAGAAACAAATATCGCTGACTACAACTCGACTAAAACTCAACCGTTTCTTCCAAGAGAAATCAGTATCGTAACATCAGTTTTACACAAAAAGAAGCATGAGAATTCACGAATGCAAATAAAAGCACGACAAGCAAGGCTAACGTCAAAAATAACGAAAAATAATGAAAAGTGCAACGAATAAGTACAACAACAAAAAGTAAAACCCCCCCAAACTTAGGGCGTACATTGACCTCAATGGACAAAAAATAGTAAAATGCAATAAGAGACAAGGTCAAGTACTCCCCTAGTGTCCGCTTACGAACTGGTGCCGGCGTCGTCCGGCAAGCCTGCACGCTTCTCGACTACACCATGCGGAACATGAATGAATGAGCTTGCATCATCAAAGAGGAAATTAAGAATGATCTCTCAAGTTTACATATGATGTAAGGGTCGGGAGATAATGTAATCCGATAAAACGATTCGTTGCATATAGTTTGAAAATGCTTGGCTTAACAATTTTTCATTGCTGCAATTTATCAAACACTTGGTATGCACAAGTGTAAATGAAGAACAAGAATTTTAATGGCTAAATCCAAATCCCCAAAATTAACAACATAGATATATAGCCATGATAAACGACAACTAACATCACCAATTCGTTCATAATCACAAATACCATCACAATCAAGCACAATATTCACCATATTCAAACTCCAATTTGGAAAGATCTTTGAAGAACAACTAGCAACATATAACAACAATCCACTTTTCAAATCATGTATCAATTATGATTAAGAAATTGAGAATTACCTGACATGGAATGAAGAATGCAAGAAGAAGGAGAAGAAGAGGATATCGGCCGATCGCTTGTGCAAAGGAAGGCAGGGGCTTTACCTGATGTGTGCCGGCGATCGTGTATATGAAGGATACCTGGGCTTTCCCTTTTGCGACGGGGGGCGCGGCACAGCTTAAGTGAGCCGCGGCCCATAGTACAGTCTGCCTGGGACTTTTTGTGATGTCGCCGGGTGCCGCGGCTCAATCTACGCGTGCCGCGGCTCATCGTGTTAGTGTGCCGCGGCTCATTTGGACCGTGCCGCGGCATAGAGTACAGTCTCCTGGGCATTTCTTGGACATTTGGCGTGCCGCGGCTCAATGCATATGTGCCACGGCTCAGGGTCCTAGTGTGCCGCGGCTCAGTGAGGTTGTGCCGCGGCACAGAGTACATGAAGTTTAGCCTTCTTTTTCGACTTGTGTGTGCCGCGGCTCACAAGCCCTGTGCCGCGGCCCAATGATGAATTTTCCCTTGGAATAATTTCTGCACAGAATTTTCAACAGAAAATATCAAGAGCGTGAGAGATAAGCATATCCAAGCTAAAATGATGAAAAATAAGGATCCAAAAATGCAAGAAAATACTGAAACACAAAAAATTTACGACTAATACTCGGGTTGCCTCCCGAGAAGCACTAAGTTTATAGTCTTCAGCCGGACTTTTTGAAAATCAGTTCGCTTTTCACAAACACCATTTGTATTCCGCCCCGTCCATCGAACCGTTAATGTGTGTTTTAAATTTTTGACCATTGGTCTTTAAGAATTCGATTTTCGGTTTGGGCACCCAATGTTCTTTGCGAAAATATTTTAACAAAAACAACTTTCCGAAACACCCTTTTTGCACATGACTTGGCACCCGTTGGACATCCGGCTTAATTTTCAACTCCACGGTCGAACTTAGGACAGAAGGAGAATTTTTCGATTGTGGATGAACGGATGTTGAAGACGACATATTCAAATGCCTAATAAATGCGACTTGCTCTTCATTCTTATTAGGCGTCGGGGCAGCTGAAACTGATTCTGACTTTTTCGACCGATAATTCTTCCGGTGTGTGTCCTTCGCAAAGGTATCTACACTTTCAATTCGCGAACTCTTCTCAACACTACTTGGACATGGAAAGGATTTAAATACTTGGAAAGTGACTTGCTCATCTTGAACACGCAGAGTGAGTTTCCCTTTTTCCACGTCTATGAGAGTTCGGCCGGTAGCTAGGAATGGTCTTCCCAATATAATTGGGATGTCTTGATCCTCCTCCATATCGAGCACAATGAAATCAGATGGAAAAATGAACTTATCTACCTTGACTAAAACGTCTTCTATTACCCCCCTCGGGTACTTGATAGATCGATCCGCTAATTGCAGCGATATTGTCGTCGGCTTTACTTCCCCAATGCCTAGCTTCTTAAATATAGAAAGGGGCATCAGATTAATGCTAGCGCCGAGATCGCATAATGCCCTATCAAAAGAGAGGTTTCCTATGTTGCACGGTATATTGAAGCTTCCTGGATCCTTCAATTTTGGCGGAAGCTTTTTCTGAAGAATAGCGCTGCACTCCTCCGTCAATGCGACTGTCTCATATTCCTCGAGCTTCCGTTTGTTAGATAAGATCTCTTTCATGAACTTGACATAGCTCGGCATTTGTTCCAACGCATCAGCAAATGGAATATTTATATGAAGTTTCTTGAAGACATCGAGGAACTTAGAGAATTGCTTGTCCACTTTTTTCTGTTGTAATCGCTGCGGAAACGGGACGGGTGGTACATATGCCTTCGGATTGTCAGGAAATAGTATCGAGGGTCTCGAATTTTGTGATTCCTCGCTCACCGAGTTTTTCTTCTCTTCATCCTCACTTCTCTTCTCGTTCCTCTCGGGCTGGTTACGCACTTCTTTCCCGCTTCTCAAACTGATGGCATTGATACTCTCTCTGGGGTTTGTCTCGGTCGTACTTGGCAAGGTACCCTCCAGACGAGCTGTTAATACATTAGCAATCTGGACCAACTGGACTTCCAAGTTGCGGATAGAAGCGGAATGGTTTTGCAAAGTCGCTTCCGTACGGGCCATGAACTGACTCGTGTTCGCTGCCAATTTCGCCATTGCTTCTTCTAAAGAGATTTTTGGAGCGGGAGGAGGTTGCTGTTGGTGTTGAGCAAACGGAGGCTGGTTCAAATTTTGTCCGTTCTTCCATGAAAAGTTAGGATGATTACGCCATCCCGGATTATAAGTGTTGGAGTACGGATTATTTTGCCGGTTCCCGTTCCCCACGAACTGAGCTTGTTCCATCGGAGTTTGCTCGAAAGGGTTTCCGACTTGGCATTCCGCGCTAGGATGAGATCCGTTGCACCAATTGCACGATTCAACGGCAACGGGGGAAGGAGCATGTGAGAAGGCTTGAAGTTGCTGCGTCAAGGCGGCGACTTGAGCTGATAATGTAGAAATCGGATCGTTATTGGAGATTTCCATAACTCGTTTCGGGTTTACTCGTTCGGACGGCCATTGATAAGCATTCGCAGCCATAGCTTCCAATAGAGAGTGTGCTTCGGCCATTGTTTTTCCCATTAAGGCGCCTCCGGAGGCTGCATCAACAAGAGTGCGTGTAGAAGCACTCAATCCATTATAGAACGTCTGAATCTGAAGCCAGTCCGGTAAGCCGTGGTGTGGGCATCTCCTCAATAAATCCTTGTATCGCTCCCAAGCCTCGTGAAGCGACTCCATATCAAATTGCCCAAAGGTAGTGATTTCGTTCCTCAGTCTCGCCGTCTTTGATGGTGGGAAGAATTTAGCTAGGAAGGCTTGCGCTAATTCCGCCCAAGTCGTGATAGAGCCCGGCGGTAAAGAATTTAACCAAAATTTGGCTTTGTCCCTCAAAGAGAAAGGGAAAAGCCTTAGACGAATAGCATCATCGGTGACACCGTTGTTCTTGAAGGTGTCGCAAATCTCGAGAAACGACGCTATATGAGCGTTGGGGTCATCGTTCGGCAATCCACAAAACTGGCTTGCTTGCACCATCTGAATAATAGCCGGCTTGATTTCGATGTTGTTGGCCTGGATGGTTGGACGCCGAATTCCCGAAAAGTTCGTATTGATTTGCGGCATAGCATAATCGTGGAGTGCTAATGCCGGTTGACCTTGAGGAATGGGGTTTTCCGCTTCTTGACTTCCCGTGTGATCGGCCATGGTGACTTTTGCTGGTAACTCTCGTTTCTCCTTCTTACTTCTCCGAAGAGTGCGCTCGAGTTCGGTATCCAAAGGTAGTAGGCCTTTGTTATCGAATTTTCTCATGCACTAACTGGAAACTCCTGAAAGGAAAAACAAATAAATAAAATTACACAAAAACAATAATAAAAAACAATGTTCAAACTAAGACTAGAAATACTGAAATCGATATTAGTAAAATAAATCAGTCCCCGGCAACGGCGCCAAAAACTTGTTGCGATATTTCGTTGAATGCAAGTGCACGTTTTCGTAGACAAGTAATAAAGTGATGAATGAGATATCGTTCCCACGAGGACTGAATCACTAATTACCGATTTTTATGTATTCTAATTTTATTTGAACTGTCGAAATTTGGGATGCAAATTAATAACTAAAGAAAACCAATAAAAGAACAAACAGTAAAAACGATCGCTCAAAGAAAGAAAATCAAATGATGAATAAGTCTAGGATTATGAATCCACCTCGGTTTATCTGAATTTACTCTCGATTATCTGAAGTTAATGATATCCCAATTTATTGAAGGCGAAGATTGCTAAAATACTCTACCGCCTCTCCCGAGGTCAGTAGATTTTTCTAAGGCGAATAATACACTCTATCCCTAGGTGAATTAATTCGACAATAGGCAAAAAGCACAAAATCTTCAAAAGGCCACGTAGTTCCTATGAGTATATTCCTATCTCACAAGATAAAACGATTCTCACCAATAGTTCCTCACCACCTCTCCTCTCCCGATTCGAGTTGCGTAATTAAAAAAATCCAATTATAGGCCACACAATTGAAAGCATTAAAAACGATTGGGAAAACTCAACAGAAAAGGGAATTATGTAGATAATCAAAAGCAAATTCGTCAAAGCCTCGGTTTCATCAAAATCCTAGAACAGGGTTTTAGCCTGACATGCTGAAGAATAAAAATATAGAAATAATGAATGAAAGCATTGAAATCAAACGCAGGTGAAGAACTCGGATTCCTCCGTTCCTCTGGCTTCCGCTCTCTGCTCCTGGATGTCTTATGCTTCTTATCCTTGATGATGATCGATCCTCTGATGATCGTCCTCTTAATTATGACCTTCAACCCTTATTTATAACTCTACTCAGCCTCCAAAACGCGTCCGTGTGATTAGGTCGAGAATAGGCTCCAAAACGGCCCAAAACCGCGCAGAACACACCAATACCGCCCAGTGGGCCGCAACTCACTAAATCTGTGCCGCGGCTCACGCGTTCAGCGCCCCATGCCTGGGCGCCATTTTTCCTTTCTGGGACGCGGCTCAGCATCCTTGTGCCGCGGCCCCCGGTACTGTCGGTTTGGCGTTTGCTGATTGCCTTCGTGTGCCGCGGCCCGCTTGCCTTGTGCCGCGGCCCCAGGCCAAAATTTGCCGTTTCCTCCCGTTTTTCATCGTTCGAGCTTCCGGACTCCAATTTCCTGCAAAAAATATAATAATAGTGCATTAAAAGCTCATTTATGCAGATTTAATCATAAAAAGAATATAAAATAATGATAAATAAGCGCATAAAAATACGCCTAACATTAAGTGAGATAGAATCTGCCTAGCAGAAGTCATTTTCTCATGATCTCTCTAAATCTCATTAGATATAGAAGCCATCATATATGCACGGACTTTTACATCATCCTTAACCCACTTTTCGTGGTTTTCAATCTCTTCCTGATTGGCTCTGGTCCGCACAGGAGGCGCCGGAATGTCCATCTCCAAGACGTATCCCAGTGCCTCTATACTGAGGACAATCATCAGATTGCAGAGCCAATCCACGAAGTTAGGTCCGATCAAGGTATTCTTTTCGAGTAGAATTGCGAGTGGGTTCATTGTCATATTGAGAGTTATGTTTGCATTAAGTACGACATATTAATTAGTGACTTGTTATATTATGTTGTGAGTATAGAATTAAGGTCTTTTCTATTCTTATTACCGAGCTCCCACTATTTTTATCGGAATAACACACTCCCATGTGAAATCCGGAAGTATCGTCGCTCTACTATATAGTGGTGATCGAGTTCTTTATAAATCTTAATAGAGGGCAACCGAACATGTTTCTAGTTTATTAATTTTCATAAAGTGGTGTATAAAACCAACCCATCTAATGGATTATTCGATCTTCTTTTTCCCCTTGTTCACTTCCCTCAACCTATACGGTTTCTATGGTTCTTGAACAAGTTAAGTTTATACCATCGACGCAAATCAGTTTCACAATTGAATCTTGTCCGTCAACCTATCAGGTTTCTAGGGATAAAATTTCCTCCAACCGAAGGCATCCAATGAGCTCCCGGTAATTTATCCGTCCTTCATGAACGACTATCCCGAAAACTTGGAAGCATAGCACATTCGGGTTGGATTTCAATTGTAATACCCGATTGTAAATTCATTCGTTCTCATTCAGTTAATCATCTTTCTGTAAAAAAAATTCACTTATTAATAACCATTCATCATTCACATTCAATCATTAGTGTTCACCGTTCGAACTAATATTGAGTCGTGTATCGATATCGTTCATTGTTTCAACCTTGTTTGAGAATTGAGACGAGAATATTATCTTGATTGTTATAATTGCTTCATTAGTCGATGTTGATATTGGAGTTCATGTCATTTCAAATCTCCTCCTTGTTCAAATCGTGCTATTGTTGGGCAAACCCTTGTAATTATTGCTTGGAACCACCGTTTTGGGGTTTCCGCACTTCCATTTCGTGTTATTGTTCCCAAGTATTGAATCCTATTACTTTTATTCTCTTCCCGGGTCATTTTTCGTCATTTTTGGACCCGAATGATGTGCACCGCGGAACAAGGGAGTGTGCGCCGCGGCACACACATTTTGCAAATGGTGGCTGACCCGCCTATACCGTGGGCCGCGGCCCCTGCTGGCCAGGCTGCGGCACACAGCCGAGCACCTGGGCAGATTTTTGGCCCTGTACCGCGGCACATAGTACAGATTTTTCTATTTCTGCATTTGTTGTGAAGAACAAATTCATTTCACCACTTTCCCTCTTCCTCTCCTCCTTGGGCGATTGATGGGTGATTTTTGGGTGTTTTAACATCATCAAAACTCAGAGTTTTTCATCTTCTTCAAGTTGTGGTGTGGATTAACAACATATTTGTGGATTCTTCATCCTAATCCAAGGTAATTTCTTCAACCCTAGATTTGATTTTTGAGTTGGAGCTTGATGTTTTGGATGATATAATTATGATTTGTGATGGATATACGTATGATTATGAGTTCTTATGAGTTATTATCAGATTGTTGGAGATTTTACTCAAGAACACTTTGAAGGTTGACTTGAAATTTGGATTTGCAATTTAATGTTATCGTAAACTCGATTTGAGTATTCATATGGGATTATCGATTGTATTGATGGTGTTTTGGTGGATTGGATCATTCATTTGAGGTTGGTTTTTGATACAATTGGGATTAGTTGTAAATAATGGGAGATTGTTTACAAGGTGTTTGTCGAAATATCCCAATGAGTTTGGATTTGTTGTATCGACCTCTTGAATTGGTTAGGATCGCTATTGATGCGTATATTAAGCGAGTTGTTGGTATTGTGTTATTCAAGGTTGTTCGAGCGACCAATACCCTCATTAAGGAAATTTGTTCGTGAGAGGACATTTCTTCACCGGTATTTGTGTAAGTTAATTCTTACTCAGTTAAAAGGACAATCATTCCTTTCGTTGTTGTTCATTAATATTCACAATTCATTCATAGTATATTATTCATATTGATAATTGTAATTATCAAACTAGTCCTTCATTTCACGAAGAACGACGATTCAAATCAACTCCGTGAGTTATCATGCATTTCATCATTTATTCATCTCGGTGAGTCATTCTTGACCCTTGTCGAATTATTATTCATTGGTATTCATTATGGTCATTTTCGTTCATGTGACCCTCTGGGTTCATATTGCGTGGCCGGGTGGGGATGTGTGGAATTTTTAGTCGGGCATGCGATGGTCATGTGATCGGGTTCACCGACACAATGGACTGTGCACACGGTAAAGTTTCCTCTGTGAGACTAATTAGGTACAAGGGCGGGTGTGTCCGGACACTCGTCTTGTGCACTTGCACATACCATTACGGGCGTACTATGATACCCCTCTTCAGCTTGATTTCATAACTAAGATATGTAATTATGGTGATTGTTCAACTCTTGAGGATTGTTGTTCTGTGTAACTGACCCCGTTGGGAAATATTGTTTTCAGGTCATGGCAAGGCAAAGGCACGAGAAGAGAACATTGACGGCGAGGAGTCCCAGTGATACTAGTAGGGGGGCCCCAGTCTACCCATTTGTTCACGTTTCTTTATTATTTATTTTTTCGCTGCAGTTCCGTTTGGATTTCATTTCATTCAGTGTTGTATATTTTATCTTCATATGAAATATACATGTATTCTGTATTTTTCTTGATGTGTTGTACTTGAAACTCCTCATCGGAGTAGTTGATGATGTAATGTAGTTCGGTACTACATGTATATTTTTGTAATTCATTAATTTCATCCGCCTAGTGGGTCCCAGTCGGGGGTCCACGGCACTGTAATATCCGTCTAGTTTGGGGTGTTACATCAATTTCCCGAAAGCTCGATGGAGGGAAGGAAAACCTTGAAACCTTATAAACTTAATAATTTGTCGTGGGAGAATTTTCGCGATTAATGTTACACTTTGCACATTAATTCATTTAAGCGCATTTGTTGCATTCATACAATATGAAACAACCATTCACAACCTAGTTGCTACCAACATGTGGTTCATGGACCGTTCTAACGCAATATAAAAGGGATAAATACTAGCGTTTTGAAATAATAAGAACGACTCTTGAAGAAGCGATAATTTATTCCATGGAACTCTCGCAAGAGTTAAAAAAAAAAGACTTCACAAAGAAGTAGATAAAAGATAGATTCTATTTCAATAATTTGATGATCTCTTTTCACTACATTACAAGCCTTTATATAGGAGGCTAAAAGAAGATGAAGAGATACATTCATGAATGAGGAAATACATGTATCAACCAAAAGTCATGGAAAGATACATGAATA
Source organism: Orobanche coerulescens (assembly GCA_033398695.1). Classification (NCBI taxonomy): domain Eukaryota; kingdom Viridiplantae; phylum Streptophyta; class Magnoliopsida; order Lamiales; family Orobanchaceae; genus Orobanche; species Orobanche coerulescens. Next base: position 39,553,129 of record CM065807.1, read on the forward strand.
AAAAGATGCATGAATGAACCAAAAGTCATGAAAAGATAGACGCATGAATTGACTAAATGATACATGCATGAGAAGATGCATGAATAAGAATGTTTACCAAATTTATAATTATGCTCCTGCATCAGCCTCCCCGAGTGAAAAAGAACTCGCCCACGAGTTCGTATCATCACGATTTGTCACGTAAGGGATCAAATGCTTGACGTTGAACACGTCAGATGTCTTCATGTGCGAAGGAAGCTGTAGACGATAGGTGTTATCATTGATTTTTTTTTAAGATCTCGCAGGGTCCAATCTTCTTGCTCTTAAGCTTGTCGTGCTCGCCAATAGGGAACATATCACGAGTTAAAACTGCCCAAACTATGTCTCCAACTTTGAACACAACCTTACGACGACGAGAATCAGCCTTGTCTTTGTGCTTTAAGTTGCTCTTCTCGATAGCATCCTTCACTTAACCATGGTTGTCATGGAGATGGGAGATAACTTCATCGACCTTCGAATGTTGCTTTCCAGGACGGGATAAAGGAAGCAAATCTAACGTGCCGGAAGGATTACGACCATACATAATTTCGAAGGGACTCATACCAGTGGTTCGATTCGTTGTACGGTTGTAAGCGAACTCTGCTTGAGCTAACACCATGTCCCATTGCTTAGGCTTCTCTCCAACAAGACATCTCAACAAATTTCCCAAACTTCGATTGACCACTTCAGTTTAACCATCGGTTTGAGGATGAAATTGAGTTTAGTACCCATCTTCGCCCATAGACTCCTCCAAAAGTTGCTGATGAACTTGGTGTCACAATCAGATGTAATAGATTGAGGGACACCATGGAGACGAAAAATTTCCATGAAGTAGAGATGAGCAATTCTTGTGGTATCCATTGTCTTTCGGCAAGGTATGAAATGAGCCATTTTTGAAAAACAATTCACTACAACAAAGATGGAATCGTGCGAACGTTGTGTTCTTGGCAAGCCTAGAACAAAATCCATGCTCACATCGAGCCATGGTCCTTCTGGAACAAGTAAGGGTGTATAGAGGCCAGCATTTGTCAACACTCCCTTGCCTCGTTGACATACATAGAAACGCTGGATGAGGTGAGCCACGTCGCTTCCCAATTTAGGCCAACAAAATGAGGCAGACACAAGCGAATGCGTCTTATCTCGCTCAAAATGACCTTCGTTTGTAGCTCTTCCAAGATTTGTTGTCGTAACGAACAACCAGGGATACATAGACGAACCCCTAGAAATACGTCCAGAAGAAGGATCTGTCAGGTAGAGTTCAGCAAAGGCATCAAATCCCATAACCTTGGCACTCACGGTAGATAGTAGACATGATCTTCGACTTAGGGCATCCACGACAATATTAGAATTTCCAGACACATGTTTAAGAGAGAAGGTGAAATCTTGTAAATACGCGACCCATTTAGTGTGCCTTCTATTCAGCTTATGTTGCCCATTGATGTACTTCAGGGCTTCATGATCAGTTAAGAGAATAAACTCTCTATGGATTAAATAATGTCTCCAATGTTTCAACGACTCGATGATGGCGTAGAACTCCAAATCATACGTAGAGTAATTATTTTTCGATCCAAAAAGATTCTCGCTAAAGTAAGCGATAGGTCGATTTTCTTGACTTAGTACTCCTCCAATGCCGACTCCAGAGGCATCACAATTGAGCTCGAATACTTTGTCAAAGTCAGGTAAAGCCAAAACAGGTGCTTCGGTCATCTTTTTCTTGACGAGTTGGAAACTTCTCATTGCTTCACTAGTCCAAACGAACTCACTACCTTTGAGGCACTCGGTAATAGGAGAAATAAGGGTGCTGAAGTTTCGAATGAATCGTCGGTAGAATGATGCAAGTCCATGGAAGCTTCGTACGTCATGGATATTCTGAGGTTGAGGCCATTCCACTATAGCCTTCACTTTTGATGGATCCATATGAACGCCATCGATTGAAACAATGAAACCCAAGAAAGTTACTGATGTTGTAAAGAACATACACTTCTTAGGGTTAGCATAAAGATGCTCAGCACGAAGGGTGTCAAACACGGCTCGGAGGTGGGTGAGATGCTTCTCCTTGGTAAGGCTGTAGATGAGGATGTCGTCAAAGTACATGACCACGAACTTTCCCATGAATGGTCGTAGAATCTGGTGCATGAACCTCGTGAATGTACTGGGTGCATTGGATAGGCCAAAAGGCATAACCAACCACTCATAGAGGCCTTAATGAGTTTTGAATGCCGTCTTCCATTCATCACCAGGACGGATTCGTATCTGATGGTATCCACTCTTTAAGTCAATCTTTGAAAACACTTTGGAACCTGAAAGTTGATCTAGCATGTCGTCAAGACGAGGAATAAGGAAACGGTACTTGATGGTGATTCGGTTGATGGCTCGGCTGTCGACACACATTCTCCATGTGTTGTCTTTCTTCGGAACCAAAAGAGCAGGGACCGCACACGGACTCATACTCTCTCGGACATATCCTCGAGTCAACAACTCTGTTACTTGCTTATGGAGTTCTTCAGATTCTTTAGGACTCATGCGATATGCAGCCCTATTCGGAATAGTAGAACCTGGTATAAGATCAATGTGGTGTTGGATAGCTCTCATAGGTGGTAAGCCAGGAGGTAGATCATTGGGCAGCACATCCTTGTATTCCTTAATCAAAGGTTTGACTTCCTCAGGAAAGACACTTTCTTCTTTAGCTGCTGGGACTTCACAAGGAACGAGGGCATAGATCACCGATTCATTCTCGACTTCTTTCAGGAAGTTAGTCCTAGACAAGAGTGTCTTAGGTGGCGGATGTGTTGATGGTGGTTTTGGAACTTCTTTTCGTGGGGCTAAGACGATTTTCTTTCCATTGACATGAAGAGAATATGTATTCTTGCGACCGTCATGGATTACACTTCGGTCATATTGCCAGGGACGTCCAAGAAGAATGTGACAAGCATCCATAGTAACTACGTCACACCAGGCACTGTCATAGTACAGTTGTCCCACAGAAAAAGAAACTAGAGACCTCTTATTGACCAACACTTCACTTTCTTTGTTCAACCAAGAGAGACGATATGGTTGAGGGTGATGATCTGTCTTGAGTTGGAGTTTTTGTACTGCCTCGTTAGAAATGACATTCTCACAACTCCCGCTATCAATGATCATCTTGCACACTTTGTTGGAGATGGTACAAGTGGTATGAAAAATATTGGTCCTTAGCCATTCTTCATTGTTGGAGCTCTTCGGAACCAGGAAACTCTTTCGAATAACCAAATTTTCATGGCCATCACAATAAACAACTTGTTCATCGTAATTTTCTTCTTCCTCCTTCTCTTCGTCATAGATAGAATCTTGAAGAATAGTGGATGTGGGTGTAGGATCCTCAACTTCTTCAATTAACAATCCTTTGTCCTTTCTTTGAGGGGTACTATTTCGACAATTGGACGAGAAATGCCCTATCTCTCCACATCGAAAACACCTGGTATTTGAAGATAAAGGGCCACCCTTATCATGTGGACCACTCTTATCACGTTGTTGGGTCGTAGAAGATCTAGTAACCGGCGGGGTATGATGAGATGATTTATCTTCTCGGTTCGTAGCAGGTCGGCGGATCAATTGCTTCTCCACAACTAAAGCCTTTTGGTAAGCCTCGGTCATGGTCCAAAGTTGGTGAAGACTCAGCGCGTCGTGGATATTGGGACGAAGTCCTCCAATATATCGCGCGGTTGTTTGTTCCTCCGACTCGTTCAAGTCATTTCGAGCCATGAGTTGGTAGAACTCCTCGATGTATTATTCTACTGATTTAATACCTTGCTTGAGATTATGGTGTCGTAGAAACAACCCTTGAGTATAGCCAGATGGAAGAAAATGGGACTTCAATCTTTTCTTCATCTTAGACCACTCCATGATCTTGGACTTTCCTTCTCGGGCTCGCTGTCTCTTTACTTGTTCCCACCATATGGATGCACGTCCTTTCAGTCGTGTAGCAACCAATTTTACTCTGACATTTTCGGGCACCACTCGATAGTCAAAGACTCGTTCAACCTCATTCAGCCAATCGATAAAGGCGTCAGCATTGAGGGTTCCGGTGAACTCTGGGATCCCCACCTTGAAGCCGTAGTCATTGGGGCGCTCGGGTTGACGATGGAATGGATTAGAAAATGTAGATTCATCATCGGAATCACGTTGAGTACCTCGAGTACTTCGATTTGCATTCTGCTGCTACACTACCACTACACCATATATGGCTTTCGACAACATTTTTTTTGATGTTACAAGCAAAAGTGTAGCCTTAGATGCCTTAAAATTGGTCAAATTTGATTTAAGGCTACACATTTTTCTAACGTTATTATTGATATAAATTAGTGTTACCGTAGACCAAATTGAATATCTACGCTAACACAAAATTTGGTGTAGCCGTTGCTATTTAGAAAACGTGTAACTATACACTAAAAAAAATAGGCGGACTTGCTAAAATATTTTAGACGGTCCAAATAAATTATTTTCAACTATAACGACCTAATTTTTTTAAGGTATTTTATGAATCGTCCTAATCGGAGGGAGTAATGTAAGAGAGATGAGCATTAAATAAGAGGAAATATTGATACTTTGATCATTAAATTGGAGAAATAATTATCTTTCTTAAAACATGTGAATAGTCAAAAAGCGACAGTTATTTTGGACCAGATGGAGTAATTATTTATTTTAGCTCCTTTTCTATATGTACATATCTAGCTAATTATTATGTTATCATTAGAAATGAATATATCATTTTTTTGATTAGGGAGATGGCGGCTCATGATTTCTACACAAGTAAGGAATCGGTTCATGATTGGAAAGCCCAATCCCCAACTACTAAATTGCCTGATAGCACTAGTAGGATAAACATCACAGACTTCGGTACAATTTACTTTAGTTATGTATATTAGTGAAGTAAAAAACAGAAAAACAATTTCGCTTTCAATTTACTGAAGTAAAACACCCACGTAGACTTCAGTAAATGGTATCATACTAAAAAGCAGAAACTAGTTGGGAATTTTAAGATACAAAGACTTCACTAATTTGATAATTAATGGAGTTAACAGTGTGAAATTTTATTTTTTTATCAGAATATTTTTACAAAAGCGAAGTGTATGTGTTTTGACCGGGAATTAATATTTTCAACTTCAGATATTTTCATTTAACTCTTAAAAACACAAGTAAAATATTACCATTATTAATTTATATTGTGTATTATATTTTTTAATATCACTACAAGTAAAATTTCTGTTATCAAGAATTTATAATTTACGAAAAGATACCATTAATAATTTATGTTATGTATTAAATTTTAAACAGATTTTAATCATTATAAAAAAAGTAAAGTTGATGTCTGTGCGATTCTAAAAACAAATCTCATAACACTATAGCAAATCCTTTGTTCAGAATTACCACAGAAATCAGCCAAATTAACCCCTTTTAAGTCTTGGAATTGAGACTCTTGAAGCATCACAAAATCAACTTCATTCTTTATCCTCAAGTCCCGAACCCATTTAGCCTTCCCTTTCCCCTTCTTCCCCAAACCGCGAATATTAATAGACATCGTATTCATGGTTCCACCCCTTGAAAACCTTCATTTAAAATCTGATTACGTACCTGGTCTGAGAATTCAGATATGTTTTCTGCACCAATCGCGACTCCCAACAAGACCGTAGCACTTCCACTGCCGCCGCCGACCCAAACCAAATCCGACGCAACCCCCATCAACGGAACAAACCGACCTCCTTCATATCGCTGTACATGCACATCAGAACCCCGCAACCCTAATTCCCGCTGCTCAGATCGGACCCGCAACCCTAATTCTCGCTGCTAAGTATCTTGGTGGATTCACTGTTATGTTGGTATTCCCATCGGCGGAGGAGTGTGTACGGTTCCTAGAATCAGAAATTGTGTGGAGGATATGGTTTTGAAAAGGCTGAAAATTGGAGTGGTCAGGCGTATCCAGTTGAAAGAATAGCTTGGTTACGAATCCATGGAGTCCCCGTGAATATAGCTTTAGAGCCTGTGTATAGTGTGATAGGGAGATGCTTTGGAATGGTTATTCAACAGGCTCAAGTTACCGATTCAGACAGAGACTTTTCGTTTGCGTTTATTGGGATCCTTTGTAATAAGTTGAATAGGGTGGGTGAAAGTGTATCGTTAGAGTGGCGAGGTAGAACAATTACGGTTTGGGTTGAAGAGGATACTAGTGAATGGATTCCGGACTGCGTGGTGGAGTTTGAGGACGTTTCGGTTCACTATGATGCAGCAGGGTATGAGGAGAATGGTGATCAGAGCAATGGTTCAACCGGAGACCGGTGTGACTCCGGTGATAAGCCAATCAACGGTGAAAATCCCGAATGATGTTAGTTCCTAAACCCTAGCTATTTATTTTTGTCTTAATTCACTTTTCTTTTTATATCGTTTTTTCCTTTTTGTATTTAATTGTTTTGCTCTCATGTACTTAAGATTTGCGATTCATTTCCACCTGGAGGAATCCCCTCTCTGCGATTACCAGTGGTAGTTGTACTTAACTCAGATACAGTTTTACAGACAGAACACATGATTTTATTACAATTCAACATCTTTGGTGGAAGACTTTTAGGTATCATTTAGAAAGCATGGTGTCAATTAATGTTCATTTTGAATATGATTAAATTACAACTATTTGTGTGTTTGTTCTGTTTATGGTTTGTTCATGTCATGAACTTGACTGATCAGAAGCGTTAGTACGAGGTGTCCATTTGTCAGTCTTGAACAATATGTGGAATTCACTAGGAACTCTTCAATGGGATACATTCAGCATTCTCTATAACAATGTGTTTCCTTTTAACACTTGGTACAAATGTAGGTCACAAGCAGTGAGACCAGTCTTGTTGCGAGGTGCAGGAGAGTATATGCTCATGCACATGACTACCATATCAATTCCATCTCAAATAACAGGTGGATATTTTATCACATGTCCATTTTTATGCTTGTTATGTGCTATGACTGGTGCTTGTATTATGACTTTGGCTACTCAACTATTCGATGTTCATGTTTCTGTTAGTTCGTATTCCCCTTGTTTTATGATGTACTGAACCTAGAAAGGGTGAATTTACATTTAATTTCTATTTGTGATGCTTCCCAGTGATGGTGAAACATTTATATCAGCTGATGACCTCCGAATAAACCTTTGGAACTTGGAAATAAGCAATCAAAGTTTTAATATTGTTGATGTGAAGCCAACAAATATGGAGGATTTGACTGGTAAGCTCTCTCTCTCTCTCTCTCTCTCTCCCCCTCTCTCTCTCCCTCTCTCTCCCTCCCCCCTCCCTCCCTCCCCCCCTCTCTCCCTCCTGGGTCCCAGTACTGTTGATGCTGCCTATGGTTCCACCGTTGTGCTTTAAATGCTGAATAGTTGTCACGAGTCTTTCTATTACGACATTCATCAATTCTTGTGCGATAAATTTTCACCTTTGAAGCAACAAACCACTTATATCTGGACAGTCATTTATTTTCTCTGAAGCTCTGAAGGGTATTCCTTGCAAGCAGGTATGCCATTTTGTTGCATTTTCTCCATCGCCGGTAGATATTAGAATTGGTTCATTATTATACTTCCATTTTTTTCAGACTGTGGCATGGATAAGAATAGGCGGTATCAATTCCTTTACTAAAAGGAAATAGTTTCCATTTAAGCCTTTTGTTTTTCCGGAAGTGCATTACTCGAAATTAGTTGATCTTGTTTATATTGTTGAATGAGCTTATCTTTTGCTACGTTTACTATTCACTTTTGAAGCATCATTGAATTAAACTTGATAAAGTTACAGCTCGGCCTGAGTTTAGGATAAAGTTCTGCAATGCTTTGCTCTGTTCCTGTCAGTGGACCATCATATTCAGGCTCATCCGGTGCTAAGGACAAAGCCAAAAAATCAGGATACCATAATATTATAGGCCTGGATCCAACTAAACAATTCCTAATGCATATAGCATCTAGTAAGATGTTCTATACGGAGGTTTTTTCTCGATGTTTAATTTCTATTTTTACATCCTTTGGACATCTATTGAACTTGTGATAGGAGCGGAAGTCGATAAAAGTATTCGAGTTCGTAAAAGCATACTTAGAGCCGTTGGTCGGGTAAATCGTTGGACCTCTGTCGGTCAACCGCATTGAGTGCCAAAAAAACTCGATATACATGAACTATAGGACATGGGAAAGTCATAGTTAAGTTGAATCTCATATTCGGGAGGTGGAGAGTGGAGAGGCGGCTCGTGAGTATGTTGTATATTTTACACTTGTTTCCTCATGAACATGAGAAATGCGGGTTGACTGATGCTAAACATTCTAATTTGGCTAATTGAACAACAAATCAAAATATATTTTCAAATTATTTCTTGAAAATTTTGTATCTGTCTGAGTGGCCATAAAGTGTCATCATTTGCATTGACTAACTAGCATCCAACAAGCTGTTATAAAAGGTAAATAAGCTTCTAGTTTGCTCTTGCTTAACTTTTCATTCGGTTTACTCTCTTTCTCGCCTCTGCCTATGCGATTGAAATTAAATCGATCTTATGGATGCTCATATGTATGCATTCAAGAGGTATGAGGGTTTTCCTATACTCCATGGAGATTAATGCTTATTTCTTTGTTAATCAATTTTCTTTTATATTCACACATGTATTTGATATTTGAAACAGATACATTACGCAAGATGTCTGAATCAAAAGAAACTTTGCATAGTTTGAGGCGTGATGTATTGCCTTATCTTGTCAGGAGCACCGGTTAGTTTAGGTACCATTGTAATTTGTTATGGTGATAACACAAAGTTTGCAATTTATCTCAAGTTCTAAGCTACATGTTCTTGATTCCGTATCAGAGATCAGAAATAATGTCAAACGGAATGCAAGCACAAGATGTTGTGTTTATATTGCTAATAAGAGCAAATATTGTGCACGATTAAATTCCATTCAGGCATTCAGCGACATGAATAGAGATGTAAGTTTTCGTACTTGTAGTTCTTGCTGCTCAACATTTGCTTCTCTTTTCCGCAGCTGGGGAGCTCCTAAAATTGTGTTTTGCAATAAATTGGCGCAGATAGTAGGCGATGCAAATCACTTGATAAACTTTATATATATATTTACACAGGCAATATGCATTTTATTAACTTCGACCCTATCGATACAAGAACTTTTTACCCATTCATATTGCCTGTTTGAGTACTATGTATTCTTCGGTATACTAAGCAGTTTATTCCACCTTATGTAAATGCTCAGGGAGTCGATGCTACCTTATGCAGAAAAGATTTAACATTGATTTTGCAGTTTATCTTATCCTATACTCTATCATCTCTTCCTTGTGAAATTCAACTATCTCCTTCTTAACATAATGTGACATATCCTCATTCTTCTTACCAGTGAGTGTATATATATAGTCAAGAAAAGTATATTACAGAGCAACCAAAATCGAAGTCTTCAGCATCACCATCCGTTCAAGTTCTTGATCAGTATGTGGCGGACCTAACTGCTAAGATCAGGGCTCAACTTCAACAAGAGATGGATGAAAAACTTGAAGATAAATGATGAAAATGTTGGCCGAGAAGAATCCAGATTTGAAATTAAAGATTGATGACTCTCGAAATCGGTCGAGGAGTCCTATGGCGGTGACAATGTCACTCCTTGGTGATCTCATCATTTTATATTATGCTAGCTAAGTGACTCAAGTAGTTTTGTTATATTTGTGGATTGCGATTGTAACTTGTTCTTAGCTATTATGGATTGAATATTAGCAGTCATGTATTTTGGATGTTGTTATGGTTGACATTGTTTTAATGGTATTGACTATTTTACGGTAATATTTATTTTCCAATATAAAATTTTGCTTTTTAGCATGAAAAATGTTGGTAAAAACCTGCAAAAATGTAGCCATAGACTATAATTTATAATTCTTTATGTTGGCAAAATATAAAAATTGTGTTGGCAAAGATTAAAAGTGTGTTGGCAAAAGTTAGAACTGGTCATATATAAGTGTAGCCATAGTGTTAAAGTTGTTGGTAAAGATGTCAAAGTGTTTCACAATTTAATGTTACATTAGACCTCATGAGTGTTGGCATAGGTCTACGGCTACACAAATCTTTGTGTCACTAAATATATAAAAGTGTGGCCTTAAGTCTACAGCAACACAAAATCTAGTGTAGCCACAGACAATAAAAGTGTTGGCATAGGGGTCTATTGCTACACTTTTTTAACATGTTACCAAAAAAAAAGAAAAGTGTTACCTTAGACCCCTATGGTTGCGGCCATTTTTGTAACACTTTCGAATTTGGTCAAAGTGTAGCCATAGCTTGTTTTTCTACCTTCAGCAACACTTTTTGGACTTTTGAACACAGTTTTTCAGGTGTTGCTGAAACCCATATATGGTGTAGTGTACATTATATACAAATACGATTTTACACAATCATCTCAATCATAAATCATTTGCAATAAACATTCCGGAATACTACATTGGCAATCAAATTAGTTATCAATTCATCACGATATCACGAATCACAACTGGTATCTCGTGGCCATACCCCTTAGTATCGACCCCCAGACGCCCCGTCGAGCACTCCGGGTGGGACACCACTTCCACAGTCGTACCTCTTAGTATCGACCCCCAGACATCCCGTCGAACGCTCCGGGTGGAAGTTCAACCACGCACGCACCGAAGTCCACTTCCGCGACCGTACCCCTTAGTATCGACCCCCAGACATCCCGTCGAACGCTCCGGGTGGAAGGAACACAACTCACGCAACCGAAAACCACAATTTATCATTCATTTCGAAAACGTAACATACATAATGGAATGTAATACATGTACTTGCCTTGGTTAACACGACGTGAAGGAAAACGGTGAACGGAAAGGTTTTGGCCCGAATAATCTTCACAAATCCGATCCTAGCACAATAATGATATACAACCAGTCTCAATACTACGAAAACATAGGAATACATCCTAGTTCTACTCGTTAGAACAATTCTTCGAACATTACTAGGATATCGTCGAGTATAAGTGACGAACAATGGAAAAATCAGAGTTTAAATCCACAAATCCTCAAGAACCACGAAGGAATACAAGTATACAATTGGAGTCTAGTAATAACCTATGACGAATCAGATTGAAAAGGTTTAAATCGCAAAAAACCCCCAAAATTCCCCCAAAATCTCAAAACAAGGGTTTTATGAATTCTTACCTTGATTCGGGTGGTGGGAGATGTAAAGAACTTGATGAATTCGCTCAAGGAATGTAGGGATGTTAGAAGATGATAATATTGGTCGAAATCGGTTCTATCTATCGTCTTGAATCGCCCAAAGCCGAAGAGAAGGTGTGAGGATAAAAAAAATGACGACGTTGACTGTTGTTGTCCTATATATAACGAACAGGCTTAGCGCACACTACGCCCTAAGAATTAGCGTGCACTATCGGGGTGGGGGAAAACAGTCAGAGACTTCTGTCCTCCCATTAGCATACGCAGATACAAGATACTGTGCACTAGCGTTAGAAATTAGCGTACATTACCACTCAATTAGCGTACGCTATCTGGTTTAGTACCGAAATACTGAACCTTCTGCCCAGTCCCAGGGTATACTGCCCAAAGGTATTAGCGCACGTAAAAATGTAAATCTAGCGTGCGCTACGGAAAAATGTTAGCGTGCGCTAACGGCGCCTGCACAGAGTACAGTCAGGACTCGGCCAGACTGTATCCGACTCGAATGACACGAAAACTTGACAGATGCCAGCAACCAACGAGACATGACAAAGAAACAAAAGCCTGCAAGCAGAATCTCTCAACCGAATGTATGATTCCGACTACTGAGGGACTTGAAATACGACAAGGGGAACAAGTTCCCTAAACTTATAGGAAATTACAAAACGGCCCAAACATCCAAAAATCACGATACAACATCGGATTAACAATCTGAAACTCAAAACATGAGCAACTCAACCATATGGACTTATGGGAACAGAGAAATAATGAAATTGATAGAGTTTTACGAGAATCGAACGTACATGCGACAAAACATAACTCAAAACAAAAATACGAAAAAACGTCCTCGGAACTCATCCTAACGGAAACACTCCAAGAACAAAATAGATTCAGAACTTCAAAACAGTAACAAGCGAGTCGTCCGAAATGAACATACACCAAAAATAGAAATTACCAAAAATAGAAAGTACGGATATTACATTCTCTCCCCCTAAAAATAAGTTTCGTCCCGAAACGTACAACGCGAATAAATCGGGGTATCTCGACTTCATACTCTCTTCCGTCTCCCACGTGGCTTCCTCGGATCCATGTATCGACCATTTCACTTTAACCAAGGGAATGGTTTTGTGCCGAAGTTGCTTCACCCGATGCTCCAGAATCTGAATCGGTCACTCCTCGATGGTCACGTCGGGCCCTAGCTCGATCTCCCCAAAATCAATAATATGGCTAGGGTCCGGTACGTACCTCCTAATCTGGGAAACATGAAATACGTTATGTACGTGACTCAGGTGTAATATCCGGAATTTCTACTACTGTGGTTTAATATTATTTTATCCGAGTTATGTTGTATAGCGTGGAATCTGTACAGTATGGATAAAATAATTGAAGGACTAAGACATCTGTATTGGTATAATTACTGTACTTGGTCGACAATTGCAGTTGAGGATATGAATGTATCGTATGAGAATATTATTGGAAGGAGTATGTATATTTGGTATATGTTCATATTCTGTATGTTGAGACGTTGGACGAGAAGAGTTGGAAATGGCTAAGTATAGCCTGATTAGCGTGCGCTAATGTTCAAGTATAGCGCACGCTATCGTTCATGGTTAGCGCACGCTAGAGGCAGAATGTAGCGCACGCTAGTGCAGATCAGACCAGAGGGAATCTGCGTGTGGACCCGACTGCTTTTGGCGCATGTTCCGATAGGGTCAACGGTTGTTTGTCCTGAAGGATTAGCGCACGCTAAACCATGAGGCTTAACGCACGCTAATTGTAGATCGGTCAAAGGGAATATTATCCTTGTGAGATGCTTTCGGCATGTGGGTCACGAGCATCTTCGTGGTAGGTGTAGACTGTAGCAAGTCAACTTATATTAGCGCACGCTAAATGCAAGGACTTGCGTACGCTAGATAGTGTAAGTTACGTACGCTAATGCATGGGCATTACGTACATAAGCACATGTACGAGGCCAGGCAGTAGCCTCTGGACTTCGATAGCACACGCTAACAAAGAATGTTAGCATATGCTAAACTGGTAACGTACGTTAAATGAAGAGGTTAGCGTACGTTAATAATGTACAGTATATATATGAGTAGTTGGCTGTCATTCCTCATTTCGTCCATTCTCTTCTTGCAACCAATAGAGAGAACCTTGGGAGGACATTTGGAGTTCCTAAACACTGAGGGATTATCCTCTTTAAGAAGATTAAAGATGGAACTCATGGATTAAAGCTTTGTTCTTTAAACCATTAGCGATTCTTGAAAATGGATTCAACCTTGGAAATCAATCCATCCCTTCAAAAAGGTAATCACTCTTCATCTTTGGATTTCGTTTTGGATTGAATGATGATGTTCTTGAGTTGATGATTATTACATAAACAAGTTGATAAGCATGATTATGAAATGGATTACCAGAGTATGATGATATTAATGTGATTCGTATGGTTTGAATCGTGTTGATTCGTCTTCTTGAGATTAGTTGGTTAATTCTTCTCCTCAGTTTCGAATGTTGATGTTATTGTTGATAATTACTCCCTGTAATGATAGATTATGGAAGTGTTGTTACGTTCTTAATGTTTCATGATGTTGATATTGAGGAAGATGATATATGGATATAGGACTTGGATTATAAGTTGAATGATTGTTTGTATGTTAAAGGATATCGGATTTCGTTATTTTGATAGCTTTGAACATGGTTCAAAATCACTTAGTGTTCTTGATAATCGCCATATGTTGATTGGTATCTGAAATACATGCAACTGCATATCATTAGCGCACGCTAATCTTACGGTCTAGCTCACGCTAACGGGAACTACTTAGCGCACGCTACGTTATAAGTTTAACATGCGCTAAGTAGGCAGACAGTGCAGTATTTTCGTGTTGTGGTTGTGAATTTGTACTGGTTTGAGTTGGATTGTTCAGACTTATGTTTAACCGAGATGTCGTAGAACCGTTAGGTTTGTGGATTGGTTATGTCAGTTATTGATTGTTGTCGAACTTGTTGTTTATCGATTATTGTTATAGGTTGAGATTATTGATCAGTGTTTATAACCGTATGTTGCGGTCGTGTTCGAGTATGTTCGTGAATTGCGTTGGTCAGGGCCGAGGAGCTCATAGACGAAGACAATGAGATTAGTAAAGGCTTCATCATTGTTGTTTCGGTATCGAGGTAAGTTATTACTTGCTCAGTTTATAATATTTAATGAATGGTTTCCATTTCATTCGTTTATAATTCGTATAGCAATGTTTATAATCGTAATCACAGGAGATTTGGGATTATAAATCGTATTCGAGTTTTGAGAATCTAAATCATAATGTATATGATTTACTTTTGTTATTGGTATACGTGTATATCGAGGATATATTGTGATAAAGATGAAGATATGAATTATCAGCAATTCGTGATACTATGGACTGTCGAGTATTGAGGATACTGGTTCGTGATGGTTTAGACATTGAGATCGTTCTCAAAGGACTCGGGGCAAGTACTCTAATTATTTTTATCATTTGTGTCGATCATGTCGTGATACATTCGTGTATCGTTGTTGTCATGAATTTGTGCATTATTGTTGTCGTGTATTGTGTACTATTATTTTGTGCAGTTGTGCATTGTTGTCATATGTCCAGCATGTGTTGGTCCGACCGGATCATCATGGGAATCTATAGCTGTGTACGCTGGATCGCTGGATAGGTAATGCCACCATGCGTTGGTCCGACGGGATCATCATGAGAATCTATAGCTGTGTGCGCTGGATCGTTGGATTACCATGTGTTGTTGTTGTGCATATGTATATTATGGGCTTGCCATAAGTATACATTGTCGTTATTGTTGTGATCATATTGACGTTGTCATATGAGTATGCATTTGTAGGTCTTGTGTTAGGACCATGTTCGTATGTTGTGCTCATCTGATCTCGGATTAGACTGACGTGATGGTAATGGTATTTCGTATCTTGAAGTATGTTCCGTATTTCCTTGATACTTGTCTTTGATGGACAATCGATTATCGTATTATAATTGTCGACGTTATCCGATGGATTGAATTGGCCAGAGTTGGTATAATTTCCGTATCGCGAGTTATGATAATATTTTGAAAACCTTGGGTATTGTTGAGATACCGTACAGATATTTCGGTACTATCTTATTGTGTTGTTAAGGATACGAATCGTGGATTTTCGTAAAGTTACGACGGTAAGATTACATTGGTCGTATTCTTACTTATTATTTCCATTGATGTGTAATTATTGACGTGATGTGATGGTTATCATTGTTGGATATTATGGCTGACCCCATCGTGGGATTTCTTTTTAGGTTCTTGGATTATCAAGCTTGTAGCGGTCATGAAGAGATGAGCTTCCCGGAGGATACTGGCTAAGACATGTATTTGTGTATTGAGTTTCTGATCAGTTGTTGTATTCCGCTGCTATAGTATTTTAATTGTTTGTCTTTATCCGTTGCGTGAGTATTTTTAAATGGCCTTTTGGTATCTGGTAACTTATGTCACTTTGGAAATCGTTTTCTAAATCTATTATGTCGGTACGTGTCAGCGATAGCTTAACGTATGTTTTTTAACTGTTGAGTTTTGGCATTTCGGGCCTTGTGGTTTCAAATGAGATTTTACGACGGTCTTGATAAATGGGTTTTGTAAAGTTTTCGAACATTTTTTTAAGGATGTACCGTCGTTAGCCTCTTGGGCGTTTGTAAATGTTTGCGAAAATTTCCTTCAGCCTTGTGGGTTCCATCTCGGGGCCCATGGCGCTGTAATATTCCTAGATGGCTTTGGGGTGTTACAGAATATGGTATCGGAGCTTAGGTTGAGAAAACCTAGGCAGTCGGGTCGAGTTGGGTCGTGCTTTTGTCGTGTCATTTGAGTTGTCGATTGACAAATAGCAGAGCGTGAGTTTTTGTTGTTTACTCGGGCTTGTGCATTATGTGATTTACCAGTGTGGTACTGGGTTGTTGTAAACTTTTCTAAATGGTGTTAACGTGTTTCTTCATATAGAGTTGTGTTACGTTCTCGAGTTGAACTGTGTTTGCAAAACGTGTCTTAAAAATATCTGTGTCGAGTATTTTCTAGAGTCGAGACATGTGCCAGTATCACGGGGAATCGTCGGCTTCACGATCTATAAGTATTTGGATTTTCGAATTTCATCAAGATTTATTGCTGTTCTAGATTGATATGCTTTGAGACTCAGCAGAATATTATGCGTCACAATATGAGATGGCAGAGTTGGGACAGGATTGATGATTTAAGAAGTTATGATTTTGGAAATCAATATGTCGGTTAGATTTCGGAACAGAGTTGTGCATTTGGGGGAAATATTATGTATGGTTGAGAATAACATGTAGTCATGTTAATTCATTTTGAGATATATGAAACTGATTTTGAGCATTTGAAAATGACACTTTTCAAAATGAATGTTTTAAGGACGTTTTACAGAAAATGATTTTTGGGCCGAGACCCAATCGATTTTGAAATAGTTTTGTAACTCAGGACTTGGAGTCCGAAAAGAGTTTTCTACTTTTAAACTTCTTTTAATGCGGAACGAGATACGGGCTGAGACCCTAATGTTCAAAAGACTTTTCTATTTTCTAAAACTCCAGAGATTTGTAAAACACTTTATCAATCGTTTATCTACTTTATCACTACCTTTCGGGGTTTTGATTTATTCGTTCAAATGAGACTTCTCGGGAAGTCTTTCGCTGTGTTGATTTGTTATAATGTTTTGTCATAGCATATTTGAGGTGATTCAGGATGGGCTAATGATTGACATTGCGAGTCATATGTGAAAAAGGAGTTTTTGGTCGGAGTTTATTTACTGAGATTTTGGAATTCTATCATGTGGTTTTCCGATGGAATGTCAGTGGATATTGGTGACGAACAGAATTGGTATACAAGAGTATGGATGTAGTCGAGCATTTGCATAGTTTTCATTTTAAACTTCGAAATCGTGTGGATTCGAAGGAAACTGTTATCGAATACTTGGCACCAGCGAGCCGATTTAATTTTTTGAAAATTAATTCAGTGGTCTTACCAAAATTTATGTTTTGAGCTTTGAAATTTTTGAAAGGACTTTCGAAAATTTGTCTTCTTGACAAGACTATATGATTTCAAACTGGTTTTGAAAATATGATTGATATACATACGCATTTAGTGCATAATGCACATCATGGTGAAGTTATGAGTGTGACTCACAAACTGGATAATACATCAGTATGGAACTATGAATAGAGATTCGAACTTCAGTATAGTAGTTTGGTTATCCAGGGATGATCGGTTGAATTATCGGATAAGAGAAATATGTTTCGTGTTGTAGATTCATGCACATAATATTATTTTGGAAACTTGGGATTTTATGAAACCGGGACATATGTACTATGTGATTCCATTGGTATGGTAATAGCACGACTCTACCATAGTGACTTTTGAATGATTTCTTTGTAAGTGTAGAATTGGGATGGTGACCCCATACTGGTTGCTTTGGATATTGAGTGGTCATTCCCACTCCACATATGATTGGATATGTTCGTCAGGTTGTGATTGGTTGTTCGTATGCAGAGGAGTATGTTCGAAAGTCAGGTGTGTTTATTGAGATCCACTGTATGTGATTGGTGTGTCATTTTGAGAATTTTGTTCGTTCGTATATCGGTTTTTGTGGTTCTGTGTTGGCCGTGTTGGAGCTTACCATGTGAAGGTATTCTCGATTATCGTTGATCGTTCGTTGGTTATATTGGAGTTTATCATGATGATGATATTCTCGATTGTGCTTTGACCTCTCGTTGGTCATATTGGAGGTTATCATGTTGATGATATTCTCAGTTGTGTTTTGACCTTTGGATGGTCATACTAGAGTTTATCATGTCGATGATATTCTCGGTTAATTTATTGGTTGATCATTGCTAGTGATCATCTGAGCATTCAGATTTTGTGTCGATATTTCGGGATTCGTTGCCATTGTGTTGGGCAGTTGTTTTCACAGATGTATCGTGTATTATTGATTTGTATCTGGATTTGGACTTGATTGTGTAATCAGGCATACAGGATTTGAAACGGATAGATTATTTCATCTGAAGATGATATATTTTTGTTGAGACTCATAGAATTGTGATCGTAAGCGTATTGAGGCTTTACAATGAAGTCACTTGCTAGTATCTCAGGAGATCATGGACCATTGCACATTTGTAAGTGTACTGTTTTGGTTACTCATAAATGATGATGATTGATCGCTGTCATGATGGTTTCGGGGTATTTTGGTTTAACAGTTTGTTTGTTTTATGATGGATTGCAAGTTTCAAGGCCGAAACTTATTTTAAGTGGTGTAGTATGTAATATCCGGAATTTCTACTACTGTGGTTTAATATTATTTTATCCGAGTTATGTTGTACAGCGTGGAATCTGTACACTATGGATAAAATAAATGAAGGACTAAGACATCTGTATTAGTATAATTACTGTACTTGGTCGACAATTGCAGTTGAGGATATGAATGTATCGTATGAGAATATTATTGGAAGAAGTATGTATATTTGGTATGACATATGTTCGTATTCTGTATGTTGAGACGTTGGACGAGAAGAGTTGGAAATGGCTAAGTATAGCCTGATTAGCGCGCGCTAATGTTCAAGTATAGCGCACGCTATCGTTCATGGTTAGCGCACGCTAGAGGCAGAATGTAGCGCACACTAATGCAGATCAGACCAGAGTGAATTTGCGTGTGGACCTGGCTGCTTTCGGCGCATGTTCCGATAGGGTCAACGGTTGTTTATCCTGAAGGATTAGTGCACGCTAAAGCATGAGGCTTAACGCATGCTAATTGTAGATCGGTCAAAGGAAATCTTATCCTTTCAGATGCTTTCGGCATGTGGGTCACGAGCATCTTCGTGGTAGGTGTAGACTGTAGCAAGTCAACTTATATTAGCGCACGCTAAATGCAAGGACTTGCGTACGCTAGACAGTGTAAGTTACGTACGCTAATGCATGGGCATTACGTACGTAAGCACATGTACGAAGCCAGGCAGTAGCCTCTAGACTTCGATAGCGCACACTAACAAAGAATGTTAGCGCACGCTAAACTGGTAATGTACGTTAAATGAAGAGGTTAGCGTACGTTAATAATGTATAGTGTATATATATATGAGTAGTTGGCTGTTATTCCTCATTTCGTCCATTCTCTTCTTGCAACCAATAGAGAGAACCTTGGGAGGACATTTGGAGTTCCTAAACACTGAGGGATTATCCTCTTTAACAAGATTAAAGATGGAAATCATGGATTAAAGCTTTGTTCTTTAAATCATTGGTGATTCTTGGAAATGGATTCAACCTTGGAAATCAATCCATCCCTTCAAAAAGGTAATCACTCTTCATCTTTGGATTTCGTTTTGGATTGAATGTTGATGTTCTTGAGTTGATGATTATTACATAAACAAGTTGATAAGCATGATTATGAGATGGATTACTGGAGTATGATGATATTAATGTGATTCGTATGGTTTGAATCATGTTGATTCGTCTTCTTGATATTAGTTGGTTCATTCTTCTCCTCAGTTTCAAATGTTGATGTTATTGTTGATAATTACTCCCTGTAATGATAGATTATGGAAGTGTTGTTACGTCCTTAATGTTTCATGATGTTGATATTGAGGAAGATGATATATTGATATAGGCCTTGGATTATAAGTTGAATGATTGTTTGTATGTTAAAGGATATCGGGTTTCGTTATTTTGATAGCTTTGAACATGGTTCATAATCACTTAGTGTTCTTGATAATCGCCATATGTTGATCGGTATCCGAAATACATGCAACTACATGTCATTAGCGCACGCTAACGGGAGCTACTTAGCGCACGCTACGTTATGAGTTTAACGTGCGCTAAGTAGGCAGACAGTGCAGTATTTTCGTGTTGTGATTGTGAATTTGTACTGGTTTGAGTTGGATTGTTCAGACTTATGTTTAACCTAGATGCCGTAGAACCGTTGGGTTTGTGGATTGGGTATGTCGGTTATTGATTGTTGTCGAACTTGTTGTTTATCGATTATTGTAATAGGTTGAGAATATTGATCGGTGTTTATAACCGTATGTTGCGGTCATGTTCGAGTATGTTGGTGAATTGCGTTGGTCAGGGCCGAGGAGCTCGTAGACGAAGACAATGAGATTAGTGACGTCTTCATCATCGTTGTATCTGTATCGAGGTAAGTTATTACTTGCTCAGTTTATAATATTTAATGAATGGTTTCCGTTTCATTCATTTATAATTCGTATAACAATGTTTATAATCGTAATCACAGGAGATTTGGGATTATAAATCGTATTCGAGTTTTGAGAATCTAAATCATAATGTATATGATTTACTTTTGTTATTGGTATACTTGTATATCGAGGATTTTGTGATAAAGACGAAGATATGAATTATCAGCAATTCATGATACTATGGACTGTCGAGTATAGAGGATAATGGTTCGTTATGGTTTAGACATTGAGATCGTTCTCGAAGGACTCGAGGCAAGTACTCTAATCATTTTTATCATTTGTGTCGATCATGTCGTGATACATTCGTGTATCATTGTTGTCATGCATTTATGCATTGTTGTTGTCATGTATTGTGTACTATTATTTTGTGCAGTTGTGCATTGTTGTCATATGTCCACCATGTGTTGGTCTAATGGGATCATCATGGGAATCTATAGCTGTGTGCGCTGGATCGATGGACAGGTAATGCCACCATGCATTGGTCCGACGGGATCATCATGGGAATCTATAACTGTGTACACTGGATCGTTGGATTACCATGTGTTGTTGTTGTGCATATGTATATTATGGGCTTGCCATAAGTATACATTGTCGTTATTGTTGTGATCATATTGACGTTGTCATATGAGTATGCATTTGTAGGTCTTGTGTTAGGACCATGTCCGTATGTTGTGTTGATCTGATCTCGGATTAAACTGACGTGATGGTAATGGTATTTCATATCTTGAGATATGTTCCGTATTTCCTTGATACTTGTCTTTGATGGACAATCGATTATCGTATTGGAATTGTCGACGTTATCTGATGGATTGAATTGGCCAGAGTTGGTATAATTTCCGTATCGCGAGTTATGATAATGTTTTGAGAACCTTGGGTATTGTTGAGATACCGTACAGATATTTTGGTATTATTTTATTGTGTAGGATACGAATCGTGGATTTTCATAAAGTTACGACGGTAAGATTATATTGGTCGTATTCTTACTTAGTATTTCCATTGATGTGATTATTGACGTGATGTGATGGTTATCATTGTTGGATATTATGGCTGACCCCATCGTGTGCTTTCTTTTTAGGTTCTTGGATTATCAAGCTTGTAGTGGTCATGAAGAGATGAGCTTCCCGGAGGATACTGGCTAGGACATGTATGTGTATTGAGTTTCTGATCAGTTGTTGTATTCCGCTGCTAGAGTATTTTAATTGTTTGTCTTTATCCGCAGCGTGAGTATTTTTAAATAGCCTTTTGCTATCTGGTAACTTAGGTCACTTTGTCAATCGTTTTCTAAATCTATTATGTCGGTACGTGTAAGTGATAGCTTAACGTATGTTTTTAAACTGTTGAGTTTTGGCATTTCGGGCCTTGTGGTTTCAAATGAGATTTTACGACGGTCTTGATAAACGGGCTTTGTAAAGTTTTCGAATGTTTATTTTAAGGATGTACCGTCGTTAGCCACTTGGGTGTTTGTAAATGTTTGCGAAAATTTTCTTCAGCCTTGTGTGTTCCATCTCGGGTCCCACGGCGCTGTAATATTCCTAGATGGCTCTGGGGGTGTTACATCAGGGACAGCGGCAAGCCTAACCGATATGCAAGTTCTCCAACTTTCTCAAAAATCTCGAATGGTCCAATATATCTCGGACTAAGTTTACCCTTCCGACCGAAGCGGTAAACTCCCCGTGTCGGCAACACCGTAAGCAAGACATGATCTCCCACCTCAAACTCCAACGGCCGGCGACGCGTATCGGCATAAGACTTCTGCCGACTCTGGGCCGTCAACAACCTATCGCGAATCAGAGCAATCTTCTCTTTCGTCTCAACTACCATATCGGGCTCGCTACCAATCAGCTCGGACGCATCGTCCCAACGCAACGGTAATCTGCACCTCCTCCCATACAATGCCTCAAATGGTGTCATTTTGATCGAGGTGTGCCAACTATTGTTGTACGTGAACTCGATCAATGGCAAGTGCGACTCCTAATCATCCTTTCAATCTAAGGCACAAGCTCTCAACATATCCTCCAGCGTCTGGATCGTCCGCTCTGACTGCCCGTCAGTCTGAGGGTGGTAGGATGTACTGAGTCTCAACTCCGTCCCCAAAGCTCGATGAACGGCCTGCCAAAAATGTAATACGAATCGGCCATCTCGATCTGAAACAATACTCTTGGGAGTCCCATGCAACCTCATGATCTCCGCAATGAATACACGTGCTAATCTCTCCGACCCCCAAGTATCTTTAATACCTAGAAAATGAGCTGATTTGGTTAGTCGATCGACAATAACCCAAATCATGTTCATTTCAGTCCGAGTCCTAAGCATACTGGTAATGAAATTCATGGAAATGTCCTCCCACTTCCAATCCGGAATTGGAGGTGGTCGCAATAATCCTGCGGGTCGCTGGTGCTCAATTTTAACCTGTTGACAGGCTAAACACCTCGATACAAACTCATTCACGCCCGTCTTCAAATTGCTTCACCAGTAGTTACTCCTTACATCCTTGTACATTTTGCTCGTACCAGGATGTATGGAGTAAGGCGTAGTATGAGCCTCACTCAAAATCTTCTGCCTCAACTCAATGTCATTCGGTAAACATAATCTGCCGCGAAATCTCAAAACTCCGTCATCCTGAATCACAAACCCGGGAGCTTTCCCCTTCCTCACATCCTCCCTCAACTGGACCAAAAATGGATCGTCATACTATTTCGTCTTGATATCATCAGTCAAGGATTAAGCGATTTCCAACGCACATAACTGACCCTGAACTCTCTGAACCCAAACCTCGATATCTTGACAAATCAAATCCCGCTGGATCCTGCTCTGTGATGTAAGTGCCTCTAACATGTGTAACGCTATTGGCTTCTGACTCAACGCATCAGCTACTACATTATCCTTACCCGGATGGTAAATTATCTCTAGGTCGTAATCTTTAATTAGCTCCAACCACCTACGCTGTCTCATATTCAACTCCTTCTGACGGGAGATATACTTCAAACTCTTGTGATCCGTAAAAATCTTACACGATGACCCAAGGAGATAGTGCCTCCAATTTTTTAAAGCGAAGACAACCGCAGCTAACTCTAAATCGTGCGTAGGGTAATTTGCTTCGTAAGGTTTCAACTGTCGGGATGCATAAGCAATAACCCTATCTCTATGCATTAACACACACCCGAGCCCGAGGCCCGAAGCATCACTATACACTACGAAATCCTCATTCCCCTGAGGCAATGCTAAAATGGGTGCGGTAGTCAATCGTCTCTTCAACTCATCAAAACTATCCTATCTGTCTGTGGTCCACTCGAACTTCTGAGTCTTCTAGAGTAACTGGGTGAGCGGTCTAGCGATCTTAGAAAATCCCTCAACGAATCTACAATAATAGCCCGCAAGTCCCAGAAAACTCCTCACTTCCTTCATATTCTTGGGCGGTTCCCATGCCGTCACTGCCTCTATGTTCTGCGGGTCTACCCGAACTCCCTCCGCTGAAATCACATGCCCGAGGAATGTCACCTCCTTGAGCCAAAACTCACACTTAGAGAACTTCGCGTATAACTGCTCAGTCCTCAAAATGTCCAACACAATTCGGAGATGTAAGGCATGCTCTTCTCGACTCCGGGAATAGATAACGATGTCATCGATAAAGACGACCACGAATTTGTCCAGATACTCGATAAAAACTTTGTTCATTAACTGCATGAACACTGATGGGGCATTGGTTATCCCGAAAGGCATAACCACAAACTCGTAATGGCCATATCTCGTCCGAAATGCAGCTTTCGGTACGTCACTGTTCCGAATCCTCAACTGGTAGTAGCCCGATCGTAAATCAATCTTTGAAAAGACTGTTGCTCCCTGAAGATGATCAAACAAGTCGTCAATCCGAGGCAAAGGGTACTTGTTTTTTATGGTCAACTTGTTTAATTTTCGATAATCGATACATAAACGAAACGACCCATCCTTCTTTTTAACAAAAAGCACAGGCGCACCCCAAGGCGATGCGCTCGGTCGAATATACCCTTTATCTAGCAATTCTCCCAACTGACTCTTTAGCTCTAACATCTCCGATGGTGCCATACGGTACAGCGCTCGAGAAACAGGGGCCGCATTCGGCTCTAGATCAATAGGAAACTCAACCTCTCGCTGTGGTGGTAATCCCGGCAAGTCATCTGTAAATACGTCGGGGTACTCGCTAACAACTGGAATCGACGACATGTCGACTCCACCATCCTCCGCCTGCAGAGCATAACACCAATAGCCGACACAACCCTGATTCAGAAGTTTCATCGCCTTCAAGGCGCTAATCACACTTCCCGATCTACCCGGTTTACAACCGACGAGAGTATGCTCGATGCCGTCCTCAGCCACTATCGAGATGGTGCGAGTCCGATAATTCATGATAGCACCGTGACGGTCCAACCATTCGTCCCCGAGGATCAAATCCTCACCCTTAAGATCTATAACAATGAGACTCGAGGGCCAATCTCGGCTCCCGATCCTCACTGGGCAATCCCTAACTTCCTGGTCCCCAACCATACGATCCCTGCTAGGCGTACCCACTACGAACGGTTCGCACTCATACAAGCAGTCAATACCAATACGACACACACAATCTGAAGCAATAAAAGAATGAGTAGCACCCAAATCGAAAAGCACCGAAACTGGATGAGGAAGGATCTGAGTGGTACCTGACGCCACCGGAACGTCTGCCTCCTCCGTGCGCCTCATCTAATATATGGACTGAGCCCGAACTAGACGCAGCTCGGCGGTCCGGCTGACCTCGACCTCCACCATAGCCTGTACTATGCGGGGTCTTAGTGACTGGAGCCTTCTGATCCATGCTGCGCTCTCTCTGAACAGCGGTGGTAGTCGGAGCTCTGGCAGCCCTGGTAGCCCTCTCGCAATGCGCTGCTCGGTGTCCGGTCTGCCCGCAAGTAAAGCAAGTAACCGGAGGAGAAGGATAACCCTTCATCAAATGCTCATATTGGTTGCAGTTAAAAAAACCCTGCCACCAGAAGCAACGGACTGGGCTGAACTATTACCCTGAGATCCTCCAGTCTGATGAAACGGCCTCTTCCCAG
This sequence comes from Orobanche coerulescens, assembly GCA_033398695.1. NCBI lineage: Eukaryota > Viridiplantae > Streptophyta > Magnoliopsida > Lamiales > Orobanchaceae > Orobanche > Orobanche coerulescens. The sequence continues at coordinate 39,578,679 of CM065807.1, forward strand.
GTGTAGGGTAGACTGAGCTATCGAAAATCGACCACTCTTGCCGGCTGAAAAACTGCCAGCTGTTTTACGTTTCTTGGCCTCGGAACTCAACTCTGATTTCGGTGCAGCCATCTCGATCGCTAGGGAGCGATCCTGATACTCCTTAAAGGTGGCACACATGAGTGGTGCCATACTCTGCCTGATATGCGGCTTCATGCGCATATTGAAATAACGGATCTTATCGGCCTCGGTCCTCACCTGATCTTTCACGAATCCTAACTGCTGATTATAAGTGATGATGGCCTGAGAAATCGGCACATCCTGAGGTGTAGCAGTAAAGAATTCCACAATCCTGCGCTCCTTGACTCGCGGTGGACAATATTCTGCTTCCATAGCAGCCTTAAATTCCTCCCAAGTGGCTATGCGGTCTCTGGGTGTCACAGCCTCCCACCATTCCGCAGCTTCCTTATCCAGGAGGTACTGGGCAATAGGTACCCTCCTGTCATCGGGACAAGCTACGGCATCGAAAGTTCTGCTCAACTGAAAGAGCCAATTCTCCCAACCAAGGGAGTCAGAAGAACCAGAGAAACGAGGGTGGTGCATCTTAGTTACTTTCTGAAACCATTTACAAGCTTCGTCCTCTGGAGTCGGGGGCGGTTTTTGGCGTCCACCCTGAGCTAATCTGAGTGAGTTGGGCTACCAACTGCTGAAGTACGGCAATAGCCCCGACGTCGGCGTTATTACCCGACGGCACTGAATGAGAAGCCGAATCCGCAGAGGACTGAGAAAGTGAGCCTTCCTCGTTATTAGCACCACGACCACGGCCTCGGTCGCGTCCCCTAGCTGGTCTACCGCGACCTTTCAACATACTAAAGAAAATATGAAAAGAATAAGATCAAAAAAAAATCACAATTCACAATTCCGAACAACGCAAGAAAGCGAATTACGGAAGTATAAGAGTTCGAGGGGACTTACAGCTACGGGTCGCACGAAAAGACGGTAGCACGATGATATTAGGCTCAACGACTGACTCTAACGACACAACTGACAGACCCAAAATTAACCGACAGCCTAGGCATTCATAGCCTTAGCTCTAATACTAGGGCTGTAAACGAACTGAGTCGAGCCGAGCTTTGACCTAAACGAGCCGAGCCGAGTCGAGCTTTGTTATCGCACAAAAAATGTGTTCGAGCTCGAGCTCGTTAATAAAACGAGTCGAACTCGAGCTGTTCGCGAATAATTATATATTTTTAAATTATTTAAATAATATATTTGAATTATTTAAAATAAATATTTTAAAATAATCATTAAAAATTATATATTTTTTTAAATATATATAAAAATTAATATTTTATTATATGAAAATTATTTAAAAAATTATTAATCTATAATATAATATATAAATATTATAAAAATAAATTTAAAAATATATTTATTAATCGAGCTTAACGAGCCGAACCGAGCTCGAGCCGATCTCGAGCCGAGCTCGAGCCGCACATGCCCACGCTCGGCTCGAGCTCGTTTTCTTAACGCACAAATTTTTGTGTTCGAGCTCGAGTTCTTAACGAATCGAGTCGAACCGAGCCCTTAACGAGTCGAGTCGAGCTTTGTTCGCGAACAGCTCTGTTCGTTTACAGCCCTATCTGATACCATAAATATAACACCCCAATTCACAAATGGGACATTACACGCCGTAGAACCCTCATGAGGTCTACCATGCTAACACATGACACACATTCCGTACATGAAAAATCTCAAAGACACAATCGTCAATGTAAAATGGAGTCGTGGCCTCGGCCAAAACATTTTAATAGACGTACGTGAAAATATAAGTCAACACCATATCATTGCCCACGTAGGGGACTTTAACCGAATTTAATAAAAATCAGTCAAATTCCGATACTCAAACAGTATAAATGACCAAACATAAATAAAGACTCGAGCCTCATAATCACGCCAGTCCATCCTTTGCGTGCATTTCCCGTGTCTGCTCCTCACCTCTTCCGGTACCTGAAATGCATAAGATGCATTTCCTCCATTTAAGGGGTTAGCATTCGAATAGCTAGTGCAAGTACACAATTACACTACATTATATACAAATACGATTTTACATAATCATCTCAATCAGAAATCATTTTCCATAAATATTCCGGAATACTACATTGGCAATCAAATCAGTTATCAATTCATCACGATATCACAAATCACAACTGGTATCCCATAGTCGTACCCCTTAGTATCGTCCCCCAGACGCCCCGTCGAGCGCTCCGGGTGGGACACCACTTCCACGGCCGTACCCCTTAGTATCGACCCCCAGACATCCCGTCGAACGCTCCGGGTGGAAGTTCAACCACGCACGCACCCAAGTCCACTTCCGCGGCCGTACCCCTTAGTATCGACCTCCAGACATCCCGTCGAATACTCCGGGTGGAAGGAACACAACTCACGCAACCGAAGACCACAATTTATCATTCATTTCGAAAACGTAACATACATAGCGGAATGTAATACATGTACTTGCCTTGGTTAACACGACGTGAAGGAAAACGGTGAACGGGAAGGTTTTGGCCCGAACAATCTTCACATCCTAGCACAATAATGATATACAACCAATCTCAATACTACGAAAACATAGGAATAAATCCTAGTTCTACCCGTTGGAAAAATTCGTCGAACATTACTAGGGTATCGTCGAGTATAAGTGACGAACAATGGAAAAATCGGAGTTTAAATCCACAAATCCTCAAGAACCACGAAGGAATACAAGTATACAATTGGAGTCTAGTAATAACCTATGATGAATCAGATTGAAAATGTTTAAATCGCAAGAAACCTCCAAAATTCCCCCAAAATCTCAAAACAAGGGTTTTATGAATTCTTACCTTGATTCGGGTGGCGAGAACTTGATGAATTCGCTCAAGGAATGCAGGGATGTTAGAAGATGATAATATTGGTCGAAATCGGTTCTATCTGTCGTCTTGAATCGCCCAAAGCCGAAGATAAGGTGTGAGGATGAAAACAATGACGACGTTGATTATTGTTGTCCTATATATAACGGACAGGCTTAGCGCACGCTACGCCCTAAGAATTAGCGTGCGCTGTCGGGGTGGGGGAAAACAGTCAGAGACTTTTGTCCTCCCGTTAGCGTACGCAGATACAAGATAACGTGCGCTATCATTAGAAATTAGCGTACGTTACCACTCAATTAGCGTACGCTATATGGTTCAGTACCGAAATACTGAACCTTCTACCCGGTTCCAGGGTATACTGCCCAAAGGTATTAGCGCACGTAAAAATGTAAATCTAGCGTGCGTTATTTTTACCCTCATAGCGCGCGCTACGGAAAAACATTAGTGTGCGCTAACGGCGCCTGCACAGAGTACAGTCAGGACTCGGCCAGACTATAACCGACTTGAACGACACGAAAACTTGACAGATGCCAGCAACCAACGAGACATTACAAAGAAACAAAAGCCTGCAAGCAAAATCCCTCAACCGAATGTATGATTCCGACTACTGAGGGACTAGAAATACGACAAGGGGAACAAATTCCCTAAACTTATAGGAAATTACAAAATGGCCCAAACGTCCGAAAATAATGATACAACGTCGGATTAACAATCCGAAACTCACAACATGAGCAACTCAACCATATGGACTTATGGGAACAGAGAAATAATGAAATCGATCGAGTTTTACAAGAATTGAACGTACATGCAACAAAACATAACTCAAAACGAAAATACAAAAAAACGTCATCGAAACTCATCCAAACGTAAAAACTCTAAGAACAAAATAGATTCGGAACTTCAAAACAGTAACAAGCGAGTTGTACGAAATGAACATACACCAAAAATAGAAATTACCAAAAATAGAAAGTACGGATATTACAAAATGTCAGGGTTAGTTGGTGAGTTTGGTCGACACTCGTACAGTGAGGTGTCCCCTACAAACGTACCTATAGTATGGGAGTTTTTGGATGTACTTCCAGAAGATTTTCCACGAGTCCCACCCGACCGACAAGTGTAGTTTAGTATTGATTTGGTCCCTGGGGCGGCCCCAACATCCAAAGCGACATATAGAATGGCTCTGAAGGAACTTCAAGAATTGAAGGTCCAAATTCAATAGCTGCTGGAACTCGAATTTATTCGTCCTAGTGTGTCACCATGGGGTGCACCAGTGCTGTTTGTAAGAAAGAAGGATGGGTCACTTCGGATGTGTATTGATTACAGGGAGCTGAATTGACTCATGGTAAAGAACAAGTACCCATTACCGAGAATCGAGGATCTATTTGATCAACTGAGGGGAGCCGGAACCTTTTCGAAGATCGATTTGAGATCGGGGTACCACCAACTGAAGATTAGGGAGTGTGACATTCCCAAGATGGCTTTCAGGACCCGTTATGGGAATTTTGAATTTGTAGTGATGCCATTTGGTCACCTGCAGTATTTATGGATTTGATGAATAGGTTTTTCCAACCTTACTTGGATAAATTCATGATCGTCTTCATAGATGACATCTTGGTGTATTCTAAGGACAAGGAACAACACCAAGAACACTTGCGGATTACATTGGAGATACTTCGCAAAGAGAAGTTGTATGCCAAGTTCAAGAAATGTGAGTTTTGGTTGAACAGAGTTGGATTTCTTGGACATGTGGTGACTTCTAAAGGAATTGAGGTAGATCCCGACAAGGTCGTAGCAGTAAGTAGTTGGGGAATACCCAAGAATGTGAGCGAAGTTCGCAGCTTTCTGGGCTTAGCTGGCTATTATAGAAGATTTATCGAATGATTCTCTAAAATCGCCACTCCTATGACCCAATTAACAAGGAAGGGCGTGAGGTTTGAATGGAGTGAAAGGTGCGAGGAAAGTTTTCAAGAGTTGAAAATGAGAGTAACCTCGGCACCAGCATTAACGATTCCTGAGCCGACAGAGGACTTTGTTATTTATAGTGATGCCTCAAAGCAGGGTTTGGATTGTGTTCTGATGCAACATGGTAAAGTAGTAGCATATGCATCGAGACAGCTTAAACCACATGAGTTGAACTATCTTACGCATGATCTGGAGTTGGTTGTTGTAGTACATGCGTTGAAGATTTGGCGTCATTATCTCTACGGAGGGAAGTGTAAGATATACACAGACCATAAAAGTCTGAAGGATCTTAAAATGAGGCAAATGAGATGGTTAAAATTGGTGAAGGACTATGATTGTACTACTCATTACCATCCGGGTAAGGCTAATGTGGTAGCTGATGCCTTGAGTCGGAAGACTAGAGGCGGGTTAGATTGCTTGACCGATCAGGAGAGTTTGATAAAGGAGTTCTCCCAATTGAGGATTGAGGTAGTTGAGTCTTCAAAGAATTCGAAAGCAATCCTATCATCTTTGGTCTTGCAACCAAACTTGAGGGATAAGATTAAGGAGGCTCAACCACGTGATAAGTTCTTGTGTAAGATGAAAGATCGAGCACAAGATGGGAGTATTGAGAAATTTGTCGTTGCTGCAGACGATGTTTTGACTTATGATGGGAGGTTATGTGTTCCTACGGATCCATCCCTTAGGAAACAAATCCTTGAAGAAGCTCACAATGCACCATACTCCGCCCACCCGGGAGGTACAAAGATGTACCACGACCTGAAGAAGTTATTTTGGTGGGGAGGAATGAAACGGGATATTAGTGTATTTGTAGAAAGGTGTATGATATGTCAGCAGATGAAGGCAGAACACCAACGGCCAGGAGATTTACTTCAACCGTTGGAAATCCCAGAATGGAAATGGGAGCATATCACAATGGATTTCGTGGTTGGTCTGCCACGAACCGTGAGGAAGAACGATGTTATCTGGGTGATAGTAGATCGTTTGACGAAGTCATCTCATTTTCTACCTGTGAGGATGACTTACAGTATGGAACAATATGCGAATATTTATATTCGGGAGATTATGAGGTTACATGGTGTTCTAGTGTCGATGATCTCAGATAGAGATCCACGATTTATGTCGAAATTTTGGAAGAGTCTTCAGAGTGTGTTGGGCACTAAATTAAATTTCAGTACTGCATATCATCCGCAGACCGATGGTCAATCTGAACAGACTATCAAAACACTCGAAGATTTGTTGAGGGCGTGTGTTCTTGATACTGGTGAGAATTGGGAGAATATTTTTCCGTTAGTAGAGTTTGCTTATAATAATAGTTACCAAGCGACTATACAAATGGCCCCGTACGAGGCTCTCTACGGAAGGAAATGTCGATCACCTCTTTATTGGAGTGAGGTTGGAGAAGGAAAGATTTTGGGTCCCGAATTGATCGAGCAGACTCTAGAGAAGATAGCCGAGATCAGAAGTGGAATTAAGACTGCCCTGGATCGTCAGAAGTCTTATGTTGATAAACGAAGAAAGATATCCAATTTGAGATTGGAGAAAAGGTGTTCTTGAAGGTATCGCCGATAAAAGGAGTGATATGATTCGGTAAAAAGGGAAAGCTACAACCTCATTATATCGGACCTTTTGAGGTTTTGGGTCGTGTTGGTGATCTTGCTTATAGTTTGGCATCGCCGTTAGAGTTATCGGGAGTGCACAATATCTTTCACGTCTCCATGCTGAGAAAATGCGTGCATGATCTTGGTCATGTATGCAATTTCAAGGAGTTGCACGTAGCCAAGAACCTGGCTTATGAGGAAGTACCTACAACTGTTTTCGAGTGTAAGATACATCGGTTACGAAACAGAGAGGTTAAACTGGTAAAAGTTCAATGGGGCCGTCATGGACCGAACGAAGGACTTGGGAACGTGAAGAAGAGATCCGTTCTAAGTATCCGACGTTCGCCATTGAAGGTATATGATTTAATTTTCGAGGACGAAAATTCATTTAAGAGGGGTAAGTTGTAACGCCCCGATTTTTGAGCATGCATTTATTTTATAATTTATAGAAAGCGCATGAATGATTATAAATGTCTAACAATTTATTTACGAATTTTATTTCAGTTATTAAATAAGATCAAATTTTTCCTTATTCGCATATCATGATTCTAGTTACATTCCAGACTCCAGTTCAAGTTCTCGTATTATTATACAGTAATATTTATTTTTATAAATAGTCCAAGTTAATAAATTAGCCCAAATCGATTTTACTTTATTATTCTAAATGTTATATCAAGAACCTATTATTATTGTTATTTTTTTATCTAACAATTTAATATTCTATTATTATTAAAATCATAAATTAATAGGTTACTAATAAAGATTAATTAAAGCAATTTAATTAATTTAATCTGAAATTAGTAAGCTGATTAATTAAATATTTAAAATAATTATATAATTAATATACAATTAATATTATTTTTGGATCCATCCACATCCAACAAGAACTCTAGACAAATCAAAACTCTACTACTAAACCTAACTCTACAGTATAAATATTGTATGATATACTCATACAGGCTCTAGAATACACCATACTCCCAGCAAAACAGCATCACGACAGATTTCTTACTACACAGCCTACAACTACAACCTATTCCTACTGCAGCTCACGATCAAAATTCTGAGATCTACAAAATAATTCCTACTAAAAACTCTATTGCAAAAGAAGAAGCACGACAGAATCTGCTCCAGATTTTTCATCGAGGTCACTAGGAACGATTCTTTCTCTGCTCGTGTACCTCATCCAGATTCAGCCTTAATCATCATACTCTGTAATTCGAAAGGTAAAATTTTAAACCTCAACACCCTCCATTCAATTCTGATTTTTATCATTATTCTGCTCGGTTCGAAGCTTATCTGCAAATCATACAGCAATATCAAATTTAAAAAAAAAAATCTCTCTTTACTGTTATGAAAATACTTACAAAGATTGTAGTCTCAATCGGCCCTGATACGCAAAAATCAACTCCCCTCAGAATCAATCCTGAATTCCAAGTCAAACCAGAAACATCACAACTGATCCCAGAATCCAAACTATTAACCCGTTCCTTCAGCCAAAACCAAACCAGGTCCTAGACCTAAATACCTAGATCAGAAGCCTAAACCAGTCGACTCCAAATCCGACTGGAATCAGACCTTCCTCACCTTGGCCGAGAGCTGCCGCCGCACCGACACACACCTACACCTCTACGTCGTAGAGTACTGCGAGCCTGTCGCCAACCGAGCCATTCCAGTTTGTAGCGGGTCTATGCAGGAGTTTCTATTGGCGTCTATGCGTATCGGGTTGGTGAGTGTGTGCTGTCTGCAAGTTATTTTTTCCTATCGGCCGAGAGGGCTTCTAGAAGGAGGAGGGGCAATTTTTGATGTAGTAGGGATAGAGAAGAAGATGGAGAAAGAGACTGGGTGATGATAGAATTGAGAATGAGTGCTTCGGCCGACCGTGAGGAAATAAGGGTTATATACCCACGTTTTTCTTTAGGATTTTTCAATTGAGTCCCCTATGTTCCAGACTTTTTGATTTGACCCCAAATCAACCTTTCAGTGTATTTAATTTCAGTCTCGCATTTTTCTCAATATTTTTAGTTTGATCCCAGTCAGTATTTAATATTTAAATTACTCAATTATAAATTCAAATAATTTATATTAATTTATTTTGGACGCTATATTAATATTAAAAATTTAATTGTTATTTTAGGAGACGAGGACTTGGAACTTAGGACTTGAACTGCATTCGCATCCCAATTTTTCAAGGATTATCATCGTATTTCGATGTGGGTATTTTACGCTTGTTCTATTTAACACATGATGTTACTTGTATATATGCTTGTTTCTTGTCAAATATTTATATGCTCAAAGTTTGCATATTATTTACGTCGTAGCCTCCAATGAGTAGTAGGCGTAATGTGCTCAAAGTTTGCATATTATTTACGTTGTAGCCTCCAATGAGTAGATATTATTTACGTTGTAGCCTCTAAGGAGTAATAGGCATAATGTGCTCAAAGTTTGCATATTATTTACGTTGTAGCCTCCAATATGTAGTAGGCAGTGTATGCACAAAGTTCGCATATTAATGGCCCTTGGGCAATCACCAGATTCAGGCATGTCATATCTACTTGGCAACATGTATGTATTTAAATTTAACAAAGCGTTCCCTCCTCACTGAGCGAGTTGAAAGCTCACCCCATTATTTAAACCTTTCAGCTTGAGGAGTTTGGCTTGGCGGGCAAAGGTGTGGCGTGATAATAATATCTGCTTCTTCATTTATTTCGTTTACTTAAATTTTAAACTTTGGCTTCAAAGTCATGGTTATGGATGTTTTGAAATGTGGGAATTTATTTTATTTTACTTGCGAAATGGATGACTTTATTTCAATTTCCGCTGTAATTATTCAATTATTTTTTTGGGATATTTAATCTCCCTTGAAATTATTTTAAAATGTCATTTTGAAGAGTGGTCGCTACACTGTCTCTGCGGGTAGTGCCTGCAGACGTACCCCTATTAGTAGATCCACACACCCGTGTTACTGTGTCTGTGTGTGCGTGTCGTCCAACTACCCTTTCATAGGGGTAACAACTACTCTTTTCTCATTGGAAAAGTATAACTTTCTTGACTAATTTATTAGTATGAAGGTGTATGACAATAGCCTACTCTAGTGGACCAGAACTATAAAGCCAACACATACGCGCACTGCTTGTCGGTTGGCTCGGGCTCGGGGTGGGCCATGGGCTTTGGGTCTTGGTCTTTGGTACTTGGCAGGACTTTGGACTGGACTGTGGAAACTTAAACCTTGTGATGTGGGTTGAAGTTATAATTATTTTGTACTCAGATCTAATGAAATTAAAAGTCCAGAATGATAAACTAAAGCTCAATGACTTATTAAGCCTAGCTAATTAGCTCTTCTAGATTGCGACTCTTTGAGCTCAAGAGATGAGGGTTATCGGAGCATTTAATTTAGAAACTGAATTTCATTTTTGTAGGATTTATGTCACCAATCAATTTAGGTCCTGAATGCCACTATAGTAGTGTTTAATTTCCCACACAATGTAGTATATTTGGAGCCCATAAATTTACAGGCATCCTACATTTCATGCAACATACAAAAACATCCAACATATTGATAGTCTTTTTCCTGTCATTTTTTGTACACACTTTTTTATTCAATTCGTCCAAGTACTGTATTTTAGAAAGCACTTAATTTAAAAATATTAAAGTGATTGTAATTTGTGGACTAAATATCTATACGAGGATAAAATAATCTTACATATAGGGTCCCATCTCGCCCATGACTTCCAATTATTCCTCATTTTATTTCTATTGTTTTATAGTAGATAAATTATTTATGAACCAATGCCACGTTTTTCCATAATATCAAACATAACAACTATTTATTTTAAACCCGGCAGGCCCAGTCTTAACTCGACTGGCATGAACAATCATGGACACAAATGCACTTAGGTGGTTGCAAGTCACCGCCAGGGGTACATACTGCTTTTGTTGGGCCTTTAAAGGCTTCAGCACACCTCTTACCACATTGGGCTTTATGACATATTCCACCAAACGTAGTCTCACATTTGCAGGCCCCGGAAACTATTTCATTAACTGCACCAAAGAAAAAAAAAAACAAGCCATCGCTGGCCTTTAGCATTTATTTCACCTCCCAAATTTAAAATAATAAGTATTTTTTTGTTGATTATTTTCACTAAATGCTTATACCTTTAAAATAGTCAATTTATATTAAGAAATAAATGAATATAATAACTTTTAAAATAGTGGACGCTCCTTTGGAGTCTTAAGAGCAAAATTGTAACAAACCACACAAATTTATAGGGCTGGGCACTTGAACCCGAAATCCCGATCCCGTTCCGAAAACTAGTGGGACGGGACGGGATAGTTTTTTAAAATGGCAATCCCATCCTGTCCCGTCCCGCTCTGTTACTATTCAAATGGGACGGGATGGGATCGGGACCATCCCGATCAATCCCGTTCCGTCCCGTAATATTTAATATAATCAATTTTTTTATATATCATTTAATCATGTAAACCCTAAATTGATGTATGATGTATGAAACATCAAAATTTCAGTAGTAGTTTTCAGTTTTAAGTTGATGTTTCCAGCACTTTCAATTTGATGTTTATCTTCACGTGTTGATGTTGATGTAATATGCACTATATATGCAGTTGAATTATTGATCTATTGTCCTTTGTGCGTGTTTACGTTACTATCTATTTTGTACTATGTGTTTTTTAAGTTTCTAATGGATATTGGAGGTCACTTTTTTTTGGAATGATTAGTTTGGATTTTTTTTTTTTAAATTTCTACCTCATTCATTTGATAATTCCAAAATTTATAGGTGTGTCATTCGTTTTTTCACAGTTTCTGTCAAGGTCCCGTCCCATCCCGACCCGAACCCAAATGGGATCGGGACGTGCGGGATGAATTTCAAAATACGCAATCCCGTCCCGTCCCGTCCCGATAATTTATTTTCGGGACGAGATGGGATTCGTCCAATCCCAACCCATCCCGTCCCATTTCCACCCCTACAAATTTATTGTAGCCAAAGAAATTATCAATTAAATAAATATAACAGCAAGTTGTCGGGCATATAAAAGATACTTTCTCACCATATACTAACTTTAATTTTTCGATCAAAATTAATAAATTTTAATTATAAATTATAATCAATATATAAAATATTATATCCATGTAAGTATTTGTTAGATTTATCTTAATATATATTTTTAAAATATTATTTTTATATTTTAATTATATATAATAAAAATTATAAATAATCAAGGTGAGCATATTTTTTATTGTGGACATCAAAAGTTAACATATTTTTTATAAATAGATGAAGTATTATTTAATGGATATTCCCAATTTATAGAGTATAAAATTATTGAGATAAAACGTAGTCCAAATTCCATTGTTGGTTTTTATAATTATACCTAAAGATTATGTGTATCTACTAGAGTGAATTCCAACTGTGAATTGGAGTATTTTATTTTCCAAGCCCGCAGCTAATTAATTCGAGCATTCATTATATATATATATATATATATATAACAATCTTTGGAATAGGGATGTGAATTTGTGCATATTTATTATAAAATTATTGTCCACATAGCATGTTGTAATGTATAAAAATTTTCAACGAACAGTGTATCACATCCCAAGCCATTTCCGTAGAAGCGTGATATTGTCCATTTCTGGCACTCTCTCTGGTGGCCCTCACGGTTTATTTCGGGAGCTCGTGAGCGGCTTCCCGAGAGGTCACCATTCAGTCTCTACTTCCATGCAAGCACGCTTAACTTCGAGTTCCCATCTCCCGGCTGGGCTCAAAGGCGCCATCTTATTTGGAGGCGGGCATGCACATATAAGGCACATCGCCCCTTCTCCGCTAGTCGATGTGGGATATCACACAATGGTTATGTTCTAAATGTGTACAGTGACTTAAAAAATAAATACATTACATCATATTATATGTACAGTGAATCCATACTAAATATGCACTATACATACGTTCTCATCTTAAAGACTGGTTCTCATTTGAACCAATCCCTATATATATTCAACATTCAGGAATTAATGGCAGATTATTCTATTTGTTTTATATTATGAACTATTTATCCCCCGCATAAATTAAATAGTCTGTTTTTTATTAGATTGTCTGATTAACCTCTTGTATTAAAAAAAAAAATAAGTTGATTACTCCATATGAAAATTCAATAGGCACATTGGCCTTTTATATTCTCAAAAAATTAAAGATTAACCCACGTATGCTTTATCTGGACAATGCCAAATTACATTCTTGTGCACAATATGATTGAGGAAGCATGATACACATTTCTGAAAATATATGGCTATAATATGCCTATTTAAAAACCCGAGAAGATAATCCATCTATATAATTTATACAGAGAAATAATAACCCATTTTTATAAAACACGAAAATAATCTGCCACAACACCCAATCAATATTCAGTCATTAAACTTTTTTTGTAATATAATGGTATCATACAAAAGTTAATCTATGCATGAAAAAAAAAATGTGTATATATATGAATGTTTACCTGAAGCAAATAAAAGGAGGCTTAGAAGAATGTAGAAACTTGAAGATATAGCCATTTCTCAATCCAGTGGTTTTGTTTACTTTAGATATGAGTTTTTCTTCTTTGTAAATCCCTTTGATGCATTCTGCACTGGACTATAATATATAAGAAAACTGAGGGTGTTATTATTGAGAAAATTATCAAATTGGTCCCGTATGTGGGACTAATTGGCCAAAAAAATCTATCTGTTTCCGGCGGACCAAAAAACCTCACATCTCCCCCCCCCCACTTTAACCAATTTAGCCCTCCGTCGTCGGCCGGAGTATTTTCCGACCACGGGAACTGACGTGGACCACACGTGCCAAAAAAATATAAAAACCTAAATAATATAAAAAAATTAAAAAAAATTAAAAAATCTGGAATATTAAAAAAGCTAAATTTAAAATAATTTAAAAAATCTAAAAAAATTTAAAATCTAAAAAAATTTAAAAAAATATATAAAAACCTAAATAATATAAAAAATCTAAAAAATTTAATTTTTAATTTAATTTAATAATAGAACCTTAGGTAATTATTTTTAATTCTGAAATATTAATATAAATGTATTAGAATTTTTTATTTATTTTTTAATTTTATAATTCTGAAAAGATTTTTTTCAGAAAAAAAAATCTTTTTAATTCAAAAGATTAATTTTATAATTCTGGAAAAAAATAATCTTTTTAAACTTTTTAATTTCTGAAAAAAAATTATATATATTTTTTTTAATTTTATAATTCTTAAAAAAATAATCTTTTTAATTTCTGAAAAGATTCTGAAAAAGATCGTTTGATAATTTTCTCATTTTTTTCAGAAATTAAAAAGATTTTTTTTTCAGAATTATAAAATTAAAAAAAATATAATTTTTTTCCGAAATTAAAAAGATTAAAAATTTGTTCAGAATTATAAAATTAATCTTTGGAATTAAAGAGATTTTTTTTTTCTGAAAAAAAATATTTTCAGAATTATAAAATTAAAAATAAAATAAAAATTCTAATATATTTATATTAATATTTCAGAATTAAAAATAATTACATAAGGTTCTAATTTTTTTTTAAATTTTTTTACAATTTTTCAGATTCTTTAAATTTTTTTAAATTTTTTAATTTTTTTTAAAATTTTTTATATTATTTAGGTTTTTAATTTTTTTAAATTTTTTTTAGATTTTAAATTTTTTATTTTTTTTTAAATTTTTTTAAATTTAGGTATTTTAATATTCCAGATTTTTTAATTTTTTTAGATTTTTTTATATTATTTAGGTTCTTATATTTTTTTTTGCCACGTGTCAGCCACGTGTCGTCCACATCAACTCCGGTGGCCGGAAAATACTCCGGCCGGCGACGGAGGACTAAATTAGCTAAAGTAAGGGGGAGATGTGGGGTTTTTTGGTCCGCCAGAAACAAATGGGATTTTTTGGCCAATTGATCCCACATACGGGACCAATTTAATAATTTTCTCTGTCATTATTTATTAAACCTTATATTAAATTTTAAGATATACGAAAATCCATATTTGCCTAAATAAGTGAAAAAATTTACATAAATAATAACTCAGAGAATCTCCAATGAAGATTTTACCAATTTTTCTGTATCAGAAATTAATTTCACTATTGGAAATTTAATAAAAAGTCTTCCTACTACACAATGATTTTCACTATAAATCTAATGAATAGTATATTAATTTTGCAAATATTTCGAGAAATATCAAAAAAATTAGAGCATAAATATTTCTTTTGCCATGTCAATAAAAAAGATAAGTTATAATATATAACTAGTCAACCCAAAATAGATTTATGTAGTTACCATGTTTAAAAAATATCAATTAATATTTATGAGATACAAAAATTCATGCTCATATTTTTCTTTATACTTATAAGCACACACATTTATTTTGATAAGATTGATTTGTAATTTTTTAATTTAATTAAATATATTTAATAAAAGTTTTGACTTTGCAGTTTTTTTATATGAACAATTAGTAATTAATGATTAATATTTAGATATGTTGCAACAATATTTTTCATAACATATTTTGATGATGTTTATTTGAACAAAACAACCCTAACATATTTTACAAAGATAACGTACGTAATATACCTTTCATAACGTAAGTAATATGCATTGTTTTATCACAAGTTAAAATGCAGGATTACGTAAGAGAAGCTACTTTATATGAAGACCTTAACGTAACGTATACTTGGTAACGTACGTAACGTGAAGGATTTATCCATTGAAATGCTTCCAGAAGGTCAACAAAGTGAACGGTCTTATTGAAGATAACGTACGTAATGGTTGCCTCATAACGTGCGTAAATCAGTTCAAATTCAATTCAAATTGATCCGTTGAGACTTTTCGAAAAGTCATCAGAAAAGTCATCACATCAACGGGTGTCTGAAAACAAGATAACATACGTAATATATCAGAGCATAACGTACGTAACAGATGAAGTCAGTAGCCACTGCCCGTTTCCTAGTATCTCATTACAGTCGTTACACATAAGGTGTAACATACGTTACAGTCATTACGTACGTAACATTGGATACATGACGTACGTAAAGCAGGACTCCTATTCTAACGGGAAAATGGCCTCCAAGAGCTATAAATATAGCTCTTCCAAGGTGTTGAAGAGACGCAGAATTATTATCAATCATACATACTCTCATCTGAGCTTGTCACACAAATCATTCTGGGATATACACATTCTGTATTTGATACAAGAAGAATTGTTCTATATTCCTATATACACATTCTTGTATCTCTGTGAGAAACTGTACTGTAAGACGAGTAACTGTACTCGCAAACATCATTGTATTTGTGAGAGTTTATCATGTACTCATAAAGCAAGATAGTAAGGTTAGTCTTGAGCTAGGAAATCAAGCAATTGAAGTTTAGCACTAAGCTCAAAAGTGTTGTTGTATTAAAGTTGGCACTAAACTGTAAAGTGCATTCAGTATTGAAGAAGAGTCCTAGTCGATACACTAGGTAGGGGACGTAGGGTTCGTTAATAGCCGAACCTCTCGAACAAATTCGTGTGTCATTTCATTTCCGTTTCTTTTGTTTATTATTCCGATTATCTTCTTCCGCACAAAAAGAGTTCAAAACTCTAATCCGCACTATTCAACCCCCCTTCTAGTGGAGGTACCAATTCAACAATTGGTATCGGAGGGGTCTCTTTTTCACTGGTCTAACACCCGCTAGAGAAAAGATCCAGTTATGGCCTACATTCATTCTTTGCTTGAAGGTAACGCTCTTAATCGCCCTCCCTTCTTTGATGGTTCAAATTTTATGACGTGGAAGAAGAAAATGTCTATCTTCATCCGAGCCCACGATATCGAAATTTGGAAGGTCGTTACTTTTGGACCTACTATTCTAAAGAAGACTGATGGTTGGCTCAAAAGTTTTGAAGAGTACGATGAGAGCGACTGGAAGAATGATCATTTCAATAGTAAAGCTACTGAGCTGCTTTACTGTGCTCTTAATCCTGAAGATCACAACAGAATCTCTTTATGCGAAACAGCCTAAGAAATTTGGAAGATGCTCGAGATTACTCACGAAGGTACGAGTCAAGTCAAAGAAACGAAAATTAATATGCTTCTTCACGATTATGAACTTTTCACTATGAAAGAAGAAGAAAGAATTACTGTTATGCTTGAACGTTTCTCGGCTATTACAAATGGGCAAGCCTCGTTTGGCAAACCTATATCAAGTAGTGATAAAGCTAAGAAAATCCTACAATTACTGCCGAAAGAATGGGATGCAACAGTTACGACTATTATGGAGTCGAAAGATCTAAACACGATGGAATTCAGTGCTCTTATTGGCTCCCTTATCAATTATGAGATTATCATTAAATCTCAAAAATCGAAACCAAAGCCCAAAGAAATAGAAAGACCGATCGCCTTCAAGGCCAAAGAGGATAGTGATCCAGAAAATAAACCGATCGAGGATGAGGATGAGAAATCTGCTTTCTATGCCAAAAATATAAAGAGATTCAAAAATCTCTTACAAAGGCGTCGGACAGATATCAAACAGGAACCCAGGGATGAATCCAAAAAGATTCATTTCCCGCAAAATAAAAGGTTCGATAATACTTGTCGAAGGTGCGGTGTTTCAGGGCACTTTGCTAAAGATTATCGTGCTACTGCGTCTATGAGTTCATCAAAACCACCTCATGAGAAATTTAAAAAGAAAGAAGTCTATGTTGCTACATGGAGCTATGATGATGAGGATAATGAAACACAAATTCAAACCAATCTAACTTTAATGACCCGCACAACTGACGACAACGATGCAGAAGACCAGGTACAAGCAAGGACAACAACATTATCAAATAAATGGTATGTTGACAGTGGATGTTCAAACCACATGAGTGGGAACGAGCATCTTTTCAGAGAGCTGAAAAAGGAAGATCGAGGTTGTGTCACCTTTGGTGATAATAAAAAAGGCAAAATCAAAGGAACAAGTAAGGTAGGTAAGATACCTTTACCAACTGTAGAAAATGTTCCTTTTGTTGATGGTTTTTGCCATAATCTTCTAAGTGTTTCCCAATTATGTGATACTGGTCTCAAGTTAATTTTTAAAATTACACATTGCACTGCAATGAGGAAAGACCAAATTGTTTTTATTAGTTTACGTCATGGAAACATTTATATTGTTAATCTTCAAGACGAATCCTCTTTTAATGAAAAGTGCTTAATTTCTTATGATGAAAATACTGTTATTTGGCACTGGAAATTGGGTCACGCCTCTTTACCTCTTATTTTAAAATTAGCTAAAAATGATATTGTTCGTGGTCTATCAAAACTTAACTTCAGAAAAGACCACATTTGTGAAGCCTACATGAAATTAAACCCAAAATGGAAACTTCTACTAGCCGTATTCTTGAAGTAATTCATATGGATTTAATTGGACCATCTCGGCATGCTAGTTTGAGTGGTAATCTTTATACAATGGTGCTTTTTGATGATTTTTCAAGATTTACTTGGGTAAAATTTTTAGCAAATAAAAGTGATGCTTTTAATGAGTTTGTTAAGTGGCGTAAGGATACCCAAAAAGAAAAAGAATTTCCAATTATCGCCATCAGATCCGATCACGGTGGAGAATTCGATTCTAATGATTTTGAAGATTCGTGCGATAAATATGGTATTGGGCACAACTTTTCGGCACCTCGGATGCCTCAACAAAATGGAATTGTCGAGAGGAAGAATCGCTCTTTAGAAGAAATGAGCTGAACAATGCACAATGAATACGGGCTACCAAAATATTTCTGGGATGAAGCTGTTAATACTGCCTGTTATGTTATTAATCGAGTTCATCTTCGGAGAAACAAGATGATCACTCCATATGAGATATTCAAAGGTAAAAAGCCTAATTTATCTTACTTTCATCAGTTTGGTTGTAAAGTCTTTATTCATAATAATGGTTGGGAAAATTTGATTCTAAATTGGATATTGGTATATTTCTTGGATATTCTACTAATAGTAAAGCTTATCGTGTTTTTAATTATACAAGAGGCTCAGTAGAAGAGTCGATTCATATCAAATTCAATGATACAGTTTTACCCCCGATAAAGGTTGTTTTTGATGATGATGCAGGTATGGTCCCAGCTAATGAAGTGTCAGAAGCAACGAAGGAATTGGAGAAGCTTGACTTAAGATCGGACAAAGAGGGGATAATCCTTTCAACCTTCCTAAGGAATGGGCAAATATGAAAGATCATCCTTTAGAGCAAATTATTGGGAAAATCGATGAAGGTGTGCGAACAAGGAGAAATGTGAATGATTGCCTGAACAATATTGCATTCATTTCTCTTATGGAACCAAAGTACATCGACGAAGCTATAAATGACGAAAAATGGGCTATTGCTATGCAAGAGGAGCTCAATCAATTCGAGGGAAACAAAGTATGGAAATTGGTTCCGGCTCCGGTGGATAAAACAATTATCGGTACTAAATGGGTTCATAAAGTAAAAACCGATGATAATAGTCTCCCGATCAAAAATAAATCAAGATTGGTTGCTCAATGATACAATCAAGAGGAAGGATTAGATTATGAAGAAACCTTCGCTCCTGTTGCCCGTCTTGAGGCTATTCGCCTTCTGTGTGCCTTTGCTTCCTACAAGAAGATTAAACTCCATCAAATGGATGTAAAAAGTGCATTTCCAAACGGGGTTATCCAGGAGGAAGTGTATGTCAAGCAACCGTCGGGATTTGAAGACTATGATCATCTAGATCATGTATACAAGCTCCATAAAGCTCTCTATGGATTAAAACAAGTGCCGAGAGCTTGGTATGAACGTATAAGCTCTTTTCTTATTTCTAATGGGTATAAAAGAGGTAATATTGATAATACCCTATTTATCAAAAACTATGGTGATAATATGTTTATATGTCAGATTTATGTCGACGATATTGTTTTTGGTGCAACTAACGAATCTTTGTCCCTAGAATTTTCAAATCTTATAAAGGGAGAATTCGAAATGAGTATGATGGGAGAGTTAAAATACTTTCTCGGACTCCAAATTAAGCAACTCAAAGACGGAATATTCATTCACCAATCCAAGTACGTCAATGAGCTTCTAAAGAAATTTAAGATGGAAGGATGCAAAGAAATTTCTACTCTTATGCTTTCCACTCTTAAACTCGACAAAGACGAGAAAGGTAAGTCTGTTGACCATAAATAGTATCGAGGTATGATTGGGTCTCTACTTTATTTAACTGCTTCTAGACCAGACATTATGTTCGCTACTTGTCTCTGCGCTAGATTTCAAGCAAATCCCAAAGAGTCTTATCTTATTGCTTGCAAATGTATCTTTTGATATTTAAAAGGTACTATTGGTTTAGGTTTGTGGTATCCAACGAGCATTAATTTTGAACTTTTTGCATATAGTGATGCTAATTTCGGTGGATGCAAAATTGATAGAAAAAACACCACTGGAACTTGTCATTTCATGAGTTCGTGTCTAATTTCATGGGGTAATAAGAAACAAACTAGTATAGCTACTTCCATAGCTGAAGCAGAATATGTGGCTGCATGTGCACAAGTTTTGTGGATTAAAAATTAATTACGAGATTATGGCATTTCTCTTAAAAATACCTTTATTTTTTGTGATAATACGAGTGCCATAAATTTAAGAAAAAACCCCATCTTGCATAGTAGGACAAAATACATTGAAATTCGCCATCATTCTATCCGTGATCATGTATAAAACGGGAATGTGTGTCTCCAATTTGTAAGCACTAATGAACAATTGGCGGATATTTTTACAAAACCATTACCCGAAGATGCTTTCAACTTTATTCGGATAAATTTAGGAATGGACATGTTGATCATTTCTAGAATATTGCATATTCATCATACACAGCAAAAATGGTCATGAGAAAATCACTATTCATTTGGTCAGAGTTACGGCCGCTACAGGTAAGGGGCTTACGTACATAAAGAGTATTACGTACGTTAAGTTGTTTTTGGTTACATACGCTATGCATCACAGGTTTTTGGGCAGAAGCTTTTGATATTCCATTACGGCCATTATACTCTTTTATAACGTACGTTATAAACCCCTTATTATGGACGTAATACAACATAACGTACGTTACGTGCTGTAATTTGAGTTTTTAATTCCTGATCTGTCATAACCTTCCCCATTCCCCGAAATTCAAAACCCTACTCCCGATCGCTTGTCTCAAAATTTGTCCACATAAGCCAATCGATTCACCATATTTCTTCCATCAAACACCTTCTTACCTCAGATTCAATCATGAATACATGAACATCCAAGAAAAGAAGAGGTGAAACACCCCAATCTTCATCCAATCCAACCAATCCGGCCGATGGTCCTCAATTCTGTAATCTTCAGGCGATGAAAATCTACAACGATATATTGATCGATGAAGAGGTAACTCCCAGTCACCACTTCGATTTTGAGTCATTGAAATCCGTTGGTATCAACATAGATGAATTCTTTGACAACATAGATGAATTCTTTGACTTGCTTGGAATCACAAAGTTTGTAAGTTTAGCGAGGCCTATATATGTCAATTGTATACGTGAATTCTATGTGAATTTTTAGATTTCCTACAATGCTGAAGGATCACATGTTGTTCATTCTGTTGTTCGTGGAAAACAAATTGAACTTGATGCGGGTAAATTATATGAGATTTTCGGGTTACCCACTGACGGTTTTATCTGTAGTGGAAACTTTGTTCCTAATGATGAAAACCCAGTAATCAATATATATGATGCTGAGTATGAACCCTTGAATGAGATAGTTGTGAGAAATTTCTTGATATCCAAAGCCGTGCTGGAAGTTAATACCGACAAATTCGAGAACAATGACTTTAGTTTGAATATCCGGTTCCTTCATGACGCTATTACTAGAAGCCTGGTGCCGAAGGTAAATGCACAACAATGTTTTGTGAATTTAGACATGGAAATTATTTACCATGTTTTAAAAGATCAAGAAGTGAATTTCTCGAAAATTGTGATGAAATGGCTTGTGGAAAAAGGACAGATTTTTCACAAGAAGGGGTATGCTAAGGTTGATCGTCAAAGGAAATCTGGGATGCCTTTTGGTTCAATTCTGACCGAAGTGTTTGAGAAAGCAGGGATCGACTTATCAGGGTTACATGGAGTGCCTATTCCGAAGGGTAGCTTGGTTCATGAAGGAACCATTCGTAGCATGAAGTATCTACAGACCCGTAATCAAGGATGGATTTACTTTACTTACCTGAAGGATGATGATGTTTTGGTTGATGGTGGGGCGTTGCCTCGTCCGGAGGACAGATTCTCATCTAGAGGCACTCAGTCATAGAGGCCTAGTCTACGCTCTCAGTCTTCCCAGCCAGGTCCTTCACAAGTCAGTCGGGCGAGCTCCTCATCTCCGATGGAAATGCGAATGGAGAGATTAGAAAATGAGATGAAAGAAATCAAACTCATGGTTCTGGATATCTGCACTCACTTTGGCATTCCGCCTTCGCCTCCCGAAGCTGGCCTTGATTACTTGATCGTTCTTCACATGATGATTTTCTTCGTATTGTTGACCAAATATTTTTTTTTTGCATTTTAGTGTTTTTCAAACATTGATGGTTTGTTTTGTTGGTTTCTCATAATTGTTTTTTTTATGGTTTTTGATAATATTTGGTACTTTTGTTGGTTGCTTATCACTCATCTATACGATTTACTAACTGCGTTTTTTTGAGATGTTTCTTTTTACAAGTGATTACATCTTTCTTATTATACTTTTTGTTAATGACAAAACGGGGGAGTAAATATGCATATCATTTTGAACTTCATCTTGCACTATTTATTGTGAACTTCATCTTCGACTATTTTTTAACTCAGGGGACGTTATTTTCAGGGGGAGCTTTTCAAAATAAATTTTATCGAAAGCTCAAAATTTTTGAGTTCGAAATTCTCAAGTATTATTTTGTCATTATAAAAAAAGGGGGATATTGTTGAAACAATATTTTTCATAACATATTTTGATGATGTTTATTTGAACAAAATAATCCTAACATATTTTACAAAGATAATGTACGTAATATACCTTCATAACGTACATAATATGCATTGTTTTATCACAATTTAAAATGCAGGGTTACGTAAGAGAAGGTACTTTATATGAAGACCTTAACGTACGTAATGTATACTTGGTAATGTACATAACGTGAAGGATTTATCCATTGAAATGCTTCCATAAGGTCAACAAAGTGAACGCTCTTATTGAAGATAAATACGTAATGGTTGCCTCATAACGTGCGTAAATCAGTTCAAATTCAATTCAAATTGATCCGTTGAGACTTTCCGAAAAGTCATCAAAAAAGTCATCACATCCAACGGGCGTCTGAAAACAAGATAACGTACGTAATACATCAGAACATAACGTACGTAACAGATGAAGCCAGTAGCCACTGCCCGTTTCCTAGTATCTCATTACGGTCGTTACACTAACAAGTGTAACGTACGTTACAGTCATTACGTACGTAACATTGGGTACATAACGTACGTAAAGCAAGACTCCTATTCTAACAGGAAAATGGCCTCCAAGAGCTATAAATAGAGCTCTTCCAAGGTGTTGAAGATACACACAATTATTATCAATCATACATACTCTCATCTGAGCTTATCACACAAATCATTCTGAGATATACACATTCTGTATTTGATACAAGAAGAATTGCTCTACATTCATATATACACATTCTTGTATCTCTGTGAGAAACTGTATTGTAAGACGAGTAACTATACTCGCAAACATCATTGTATTTGTGAGAGTTTATCTTGTACTCGTAAAGCAAGATAGTAAGGTTAGTCTTGAGCCAGGAAATCAAGCAATCGAAGTTTAGCACTAAGCTCAAAAGTGCCGTTGTATTAGAGTAGGCACTAAACTGTAAAGTGCATTCAGTATTGAAGAAAAGTCCTAGTCGATACACTAGGTAGGGGACGTAGTCTTCGTTAATAGCTGAACCTCTCGAACAAATTCGTGTGTCATTTCATTTCCGTTTCTTTTGTTTATTACTCCGATTATCTGCTTCCGCACAAAAAGTGTTCAAAACTCTAATCCGCACTATTCAACCCCTCTTCTAGTGGCGGTACTAATTCAACAAAAATATATTAATAGTCACTCTTATATACTAATTGTGAAACTAAATTGCTACATATTATAAAATTAGAGTTCAGTTGTCCTATTAACCAATTATGTATTATGACATATTATTATTTTACATTTTACATACAAAATTAAATTAAAAAATATTATTATGACAAGTCAATCCTATTAATGTTAACATATATTAATGTTAGTTTTTAACATTGAACTATATATAAAATTTTCTATAACAAAAGATAGAATAAATATTTATCTACACACTACACATCTCATAAATATATTTTTATGACATTAGTATTTTAACAAATTTTTATTAAATGGTTTTTACAATATGTATTGTGAGTTATTTTCCAAATTATTTGATGAACGTATTTCTGGTTCAACTTTTTGTTTTTACTTTATTCTTATAATGACATATACAAAGTATGTAATAAAAATCTATTAAAAGTACTAATGTCAAAGGAAATATATTTATGAGATGTATAGTGTTTAGAAAAATATTTATTATATCTTTTGTTGTAGAAAATTACATATACAGTTTAATATCAAAAAAATAACATTAATATATGTTGATTTTAATAGGATTGACTTTTCATACTAATATTCTTTAATATAATTTTGTAGATAAAAAAAATAATGATATGTCATTGTACTTAAATATAATTGGTTAATAGAGTAAGTGAAATCTAATTTTATGGCATGTGGCAATTTAGTTTAACAATTAGTATTTGAAAGAGATTATGAATATATGATATTTAAGATTAATTATTAATTAATAGTTGTTCATATCTGAAAACTACAACGTCTAAATTTTGATCAAGTATATTTTATACTCGATAAGTTGTTAAGTAGAATTAAATTAAAAATTGAAAATCAATGTTATCAAAATAAATTTAGAGGAAATACACTCCTTTAGCCACTTTGTCATAGTCAATGACAATATTTATCAATGGACTTAGTTTGTAAAAATTCTAGCAAAAAATGACATGGTTTGACCAATATACCCTTACTTTTCAATAAAACTAACCCACTTTATATCTCTCCTTATTTTTTCTGAGTTTCTGGGTTACGACGTATGTATTTCGTACCGTCTCGTTACCATGTGTTGTTTACCTTTTGTGTTATTGTATCGTAACTTCGTATCTTATTTACCGTGTCAGAATATTGCACACGAGGTACCAGTAAGCAGATACGATATTTGTTTTTCGTTACATTACCCGATTAATAATTGATCATTTATTATTTATTTTTCGTTACGTTTCGTTACGTTCGTTACCAATATAGTAACATGTTAAGTTTAAATAGTACACTCGGTAAGAAGTTACAATTTCTTACCAATATACCAGAATGTAAACAGTGACACCCTTACATATTCGTAGCTGGAAATAGTTACGGTTACACTAATACGAAGTCATTAATTCGTAACTTCGTACTAATTACACTTGGTAAGAAGTTACAATTTCTTACCAATATACCAGAGTGTAAACAGTGACACCCTTACTAATTCGTAGCTGGAAATAGTTACGGTTACACTAATACGAAGTCATTAATTCGTAACTTCGTACTAGTTACACTTGGTAAGAAGTTACAATTTCTTACCAATATACCAGAGTGTAAACAGTGACACCCTTACTAATTCGTAGCTGGAAATAGTTACGATTACACTAATACGAAGTCATTAATTCGTAACTTCGTACTAGTTACACTTGGTAAGAAGTTACAATTTCTTACCAGTCGTAACAGTTACGAATTCGTAACATGTATACCAAATCTCCAATACGAAAATTTCAAATCGGCATAAATGTGTTATCAAATTCGAATTTCGTAACTTCATACTGATATGAAATGATAAAATCTTAACAGAAAGTCAAGGCATAGTGATACGAAATGACAATATTGTAACATGGTAATCCAGTACGAAATGAATAAATTGTACCAACTGTAAATTCGTAACCACGTATGCAAACTTGCCAAAAACTAGATCTAAAACACCAATACATACAAATCGATCTGAATCACTCCAAATATACCACGAATCACCAGAAATCACATGAAAACTTGTAAATCATCAAAAACAAATACAAAAATAACATTATTTCAAGATAGATCTAGGATTTTTCTAGAGAGAGAAAGTTGGAGAAAGAGAAATAAAATCGAATGAGAAAGTAGGGAAGATTCGGAGCTGCTGGCGGTCGTAGGGAAGATTCGGAGTAGGGAAGATTCGGAAAGAACTTGAACTCCGGCGAAGTAGGCTCCGGAAATAGCTAGGTTCCGGCGAGATATGAAGATGGTTGTGAGAGCCATGGTGGTCACCTAAGAACATGGCCGACGGTGGCGCAGCCATTCGATGGGAAGAGAGGGATTGAGAGAGAGGAGAGAGGAGAGAAGAGAGAGACGTGGGGTGTGTAATATCCGTAATTTTCCATTTTTAGCAGTTTCCATTTTTTGTGTATGTCTATTTTTATCGACTCGCTTGTAACCGTTTCTACATTTTGAATCTACTTTGTTCTTGGAGTTTTTCCATTCGGACGAGTTTTGATGATGTTTTCACGTAATTTCGTTTTATGACATGTTTTGCCGTATGAACGTTCGATTCTTGTAGAACTCATTCGTTTTCATTGTTTCTTGGTTTTTACAAGTTCGTATGATTGAGTTGGTCGTGTAGAGACTTTCGATTTACAAATCCGACTTCGTTTCGTGATTTTCGGGCACTTGGGCCATTTTTGTAATTTCCTAATAGTTTAGGGAAATTCATCTCCTTGTCGTATTTTGGATTCCTCGGTAATTGGAAGTGCAATTACTTTCGAACACTCAGCTCCGTTGTTATGAATAGCTCATATTCACACTTTTGATTCTATTCTCGTGTTGTAGTTCGTCGTCGAATCGACTGTGCAGAATTGGTGTTCAGAACTGGGGTCTGTTACGTGCATAACGTACGTTATGCATGATCCATAACGTACGTTATGACCCTTCACAATTCAGTACAGACATTTGGTTACGTACGTTAACGATCTTGGGTTACGACGTAACCATCATAACGCACGCTTGTGTTAACGCACGTAACGCATCGGCGTTTTTAAACCCGACTTAACCTCGCCGCTTCTTTTATCCTTCTTCGCCCCTTTTCGCGACGTGAGTATTCTTGAGTGCCTTTGGAACGATTTGTCCAGAGCAATCCGTGGATTTCCTTTAGAGATTGATTATTGTGTACCAAGGGAGATTAATCTACTACATTCACATCTTCCATCAGTCGAATCCAAGGTATTTCCTCAGGAACCCTAACTTTGACGAATTTGGGGGATTTTCGGGATTCTAGGGTTTAGTTCCGAATTGTTCAACTATGTTACGATATTCTTTACCGATTGTGATTATTGGGTGATTCTAAATCCATTTTCCTTGATTCTAATCCGCAAATTATCAATACGGGGAGATTTTGCGTAAACCCTCGCCCGTATCGATTGAACATCTATTGTCGTAATTTGTAATCGGGGTTTTGGGAGTATTCCTTTCGATTATTGATGTCCGTTGGGACTGAGTTATGCTAATTCTTCGTTTAGGAACCGTCGTTTTCCATTCGGATCATCCGTAGTCATTTTCACTTCTGATTCTTCAAGAATGTCTCAAAGGCAAGTACTTTACATTTGTTTACATGTTCTAGTATTTGAATTATGGCTATATGTGGTTGTCGTGGGAGAATATGTGTATGTTCACCTAGGGACGGTCCGACGGGACCTCTAGGGATACGTATTGCCGTGTGTGTGCGTATCACGAACTGTGGTTAACCACCCAGGGATGTCCGACGGGGCTCTGCGGGGTACGGTGGCCGTGAGTCACGTACCAAGGTTAACTTTGAATTGTTTTGGTTGGAGAAAATGTGTTTTGTGCTTGTGCATCGTAAATATTCCGGAATATAAAATGTTTTCTAAAATGATTTTTGGCGCATATATTCATCTGATTAGAATGTAGTTCAAATGGATTGTACTTGCACTAGCAGTTGTCGCTAACCCCTTAAATGGGGGAAATACTTTTTGTATTTCAGGTATTGATCGTGGGGACAAGCGAGCACCCGAGCAGTATGAGGATGATGGGCAAGCATGATACTATCCAGTAGTTGATGATTGGTGTTCTGTCTGTCAATTATTATTGATGTCTGATTTTAGGATTTATGTATTATAAAATTAGTTTAAGTACTCGAGTACTTCTGGTTTGAATTTGTTAATGTTATGTTCACGTTTTGGGAAAATGGATTTGATGTCACAATTTTATTAGTCGGTTATAGTCTTTTATTTAGCTTGTCGTTTTATTTATGATGGTTTGTCGTTGTCGAATGTCTTGTTCGGTACGTTAGCCTGGTGGATTCCACAGTGTGGGGTCCATGGCGCTGTAATATGCCCTGAATATCTTGGGGGTGTTACAGAATATGGTATCGGAGCTTAGGTCTATGGATACCTAGGCTGTCGGTTATTTGGGTCTAGTTAAGTGTCGTTTTTGGGACAGTATCACTGCTATGCCATCATCTCAATACGCCGGTGCTCGTAAGTTTTTCTAACTTGATTCGTTTCGTTGTTCGGTTCTATTCCTGTCTTAGCATCTTGTTTCGTTTTGCGTTTGAATTGTACTTACCCGTTGCTTCTTCAGAATTCCTGCTGGTAGAGGACGCGGACGCGGTAGAGGACGTGGCGCAGCCGGTGGGGCGTCCATGTCCGATCACTCGGGAACTGATTCGTCGATGCCATCCTTGTCGAACAGTGTTTGTTGGTCCCCTTAACTTAAGTATACTCGATACAGCTTGGGAATTGTTTAAGCAACAGGCTGTATGGTTTTTCGAATCTGAATGCGTAGCGGAAGTCTTTAATATAGTAAGTTGCCGTCGATACAGCAACTCGGTCTATTCTCCTGTTAGCTTGGTGCGTACAGGGTTTTGCAGTGTATACTTATATAAATCACAGTTATGAAAACAGTAACGGAGAAAGGTAAATAACACAGTATTTAAGTGGTTCGAGGTAAACCCCTCTACGTCCACTGGTCCTCCACACAGGAGTAAAATGTTTATTATAAATACGTACACAACTATGTATTTATAATCAAACCTATCCTTGTATCGTTCACACGATAGATACAAAGACTGCCGCTTTCAACCGTTCACACAGATTGGTTAAAGCTTCCTTCTCGACTAGCTTCTTCACACACGGTTCAAAGCTTCGTCTTCTTATTCGTCCCACAGTCGAATAACTTGTTGAGTTCACAGAGCTCGGTTTTTACACAAAGGTAAAAGGTAGGTAACCGGTAAGAACAGCAGCTTTGAAGTTCGTGAGCTGATGATGACTGTTCTTGATGACTGAGTATATTTCTTCTTTCTCAGATATGGATTGATGCTAGAAAGAAATATACTTACTCTTTATAAGCTTGATCTGATGTTAATGAATATTCAGTCTTTCGATCTTTTGAATATCGCTTGTAAGCTTGTAAATGTTCTTGATGATTCGGATGCTCGTGATGATCTTCAAACTCTGGGGATATATATAGTTTTCTGAATAATATATCCGTTGAGATAGATCCGTTGAGCAAGATTTGATCGTTGACTTGAATAGACCAGGATCCGGATATTGCGGGTTTTGAAGATCTCTGACAGCTTCAGTATTTAAATACTTTATCCTTTCAGTATTTAAATACTTCTTTATCGAACGGTGCTTGACTTTAGTGAGTACTAAAGATTCCTTTTCAAACGGTCTTCAGTCCTGATCCGATGTGGATGCTGTATCCACTGGTGCTGTAGGCATAATGGAATAGTCAGGCGCTGTATGGAAGGGCGCTGTATTGAGGTTTCGAGACAGCTTCCATACTTGGCGTTTATTTAGACTTTGTTGCTGTATCTAGGTAGCGCGAGAGCTTGCTGTATGCTGGCGCTGTGATAAGGTCTTCGATACAGGATTGCAACTTCAACCGGCTTTCGATACAGGGCTTGTTGTATCAAGCTTTTGTTGTTTGGCAATTATCAAAACATCATTTATCCCAACAATTTCCCCCTTTTTGATAATTTCCAAAACTTCTTGATCATTCCAAAACTTCTTGATCTTCTGTCAAATGATCTGGTCTTCAGCACTTAGTCTAAAAGACATGTGAACTGCTCGCAGGCAATTTCTAAAATGATAACATCTAATAGGGAATTGTGTTACATCTTAAACTTATGATTGGCGCGTAGGCACAATCTTACATTTGTGATCTAGTTGAGTACAACTTAACCTATGAACTGTTCGCAGACGAGTTCTTACAGCAAAAAAAAAATTATCAATCAAAAATTGATGTCCTGTTGTGAAAATAGTATAATGTTCTTCCTTAAGAGGTACATACAGGATTTAATTTATGTTCGGATTAACGCTGTATTCATGGGTCGTACTGTATTCCCCCTTAATTAATGCACACGTCAGCTGTAGGAAGGTTTCATGCCTTCTTTGTCCTACTGATCTTTGACTGCTACGAGTGTACAGTTAATTAATGGCAGATACTGTATTCATGGGTCTTACAGCATTCCCCCTCACTTAATGAGTAAAAGCATAAAAACTTACAGGGTTTTCTGGCTGTAGTGTTTCCCGATAGTGCCTTTCGGTACCCAAATTTGCCGGGCAACAGTTTGTTTGTTGTAGGCTACTTTTGGTCCATTATATCGATATCTACGTGGGGCATGCACGTAGTCGTTGTAATCATGATAATTATAATGCATGAAAAATCGAGAATTATAGTTGTTATTCCAGTACGATTGTCGTCTCGGAGGTGGAACCATTTTCTTTGGCCTAACATCTTGCCTTCTGGGTCTCCAGTTGGATTCCCAACGATGTTGTTGATACTGAACGGGCACTTGCTGTCTCGAGGGATAATGGGGCTCTTGTATCCAGTGCCTAGGCGCGCTGTACTGAGAGTACTGCCGTATGGGCCTTTGATAATTTGATACAGCCTTCTTTCTGAGGGGCTGTTGGCGCTTATGATATGCTTGTGGAGCATGCTGTTGAGTACGCCTTCTGAGTGGCTGTTGGTTCCACTGTCTCGAATATGACTGTGGTGGCGGAATGGCAGCTTTTGCAGTTCGCGGTGCAACGGGTTCCTTCACCGGGCTCGGAACTTCTTTCGATACAGGAATGGATTCCTCACTCCTGACGAATACCATACTAGATTTTTCTTTGTTGGAGAATGAGTTGTACCCTAAGCCACGTTTATCATGAGCATGTTGCCCAGTGCTTAGGATCTCTTCCATTCTTTTAGAGGATTTCTCGAAAGATTTCAAGATTGTCTCTAATTCTCCTTCACGTTTCTCGAGAGATTTTACTTTGGCTTCGAGTAGAGCCAAATCATTTGTCTTGCTTTCAAGATGAGACTTAGTCTCATTTAGATCGTGAGCAAGTTGATGATTGCTCTCCATGAGTTTTTCTAAATTGACTTTGCTGTTTTCGCAATCAACTGACATATTTTCGTAATTATCCTTCAGCAAGTCATTTTCTTCTTTCAGCTCTAAGTTAGAAATTTCAAGCTGTATGTTTTCTCCTTTCAATATCTCATGGGCCGTTTGAATGTTATTGAATTCATTCAGCATATTTTCAAAGGTATGAGATGCATTTATAGGAATAGTTGCGGTGGAGCTTACCTCATCATCATCGCCGTCTTCATTTTCTTCTTTAACTTCGGCCATAGAGCACACATAGGCTCTATCCTCTAGCTCATCATCTGACGAGTCACTATCAGTGACCACCTGAAGACATTCTTCGGTCTTTGTTGATGCGGGCGGAGCTTTTGATTCTCCAATGAAGGCTTTGAGTTTGTTCTTCATCCTGTTTCTCCAGTCATCAAACTCGTTAATGTGAAACATAGATATCTTATTAGACATAAAGGTATCCATATTAGAAGATGGGAATTACAGAGACTGTTTTCGAAAATAAGTATTTTTAAGGATCTGATTCAGTTAAAAATGCGACTGATTCTTTTTAGAATCAACCGCTCCGATACCAATTGTTGGTCCCCTTAACTTAAGTATACTCGATACAGCTTGGGAATTGTTTAAGCAACAGGCTGTATGGTTTTTCGAATCTGAGTGCGTAGCGGAAGTCTTTAATATAGTAAGTCGCCGTCGATACAGCAACTCGGTCTATTCTCCTGTTAGCTTGGTGCGTACAGGGTTTTGCAGTGTATACTTATATAAATCACAGTTATGAAAACAGTAACGGAGAAAGGTAAATAACACAGTATTTAAGTGGTTCGAGGTAAACCCCTCTACGTCCACTGGTCCTCCACACAGGAGTAAAATGTTTATTATAAATACTGCGTACACAACTATGTATTTATAATCAAACCTATCCTTGTATCGTTCACACAGATAGATACAAAGACTGTCGCTTTCAACCGTTCACACAGATTGGTTAAAGCTTCCTTCTCGACTAGCTTCTTCACACACAGTTCCAAAGCTTCGTCTTCTTATTCGTCCCACACAGGTCAGAATAACTTGTTGAGTTCACACAGAGCTCGGTTTTTACACAAAGGTAAAAAGGTAGGTAACCGGGTAAGAACAGCAGCTTTGAAGTTCGTGAGCTGATGATGACTGTTCTTGATGACTGAGTATATTTCTTCTTTCTCAGATATGGATTGATGCTAGAAAGAAATATACTTACTCTTTATAAGCTTGATCTGATGTTAATGAATATTCAGTCTTTCGATCTTTTGAATATCGCTTGTAAGCTTGTAAATGTTCTTGATGATTCGGATGCTTGTGATGATCTTCAAACTCTGGGGATATATATAGTTTTCTGAATAATATATCCGTTGAGATAGATCCGTTGAGCAAGATTTGATCGTTGACTTGAATAGACCAGGATCCGGATATTGCGGGTTTTGAAGATCTCTGACAGCTTCAGTATTTAAATACTTTATCCTTTCAGTATTTAAATACTTCTTTATCGAACGGTGCTTGACTTTAGTGAGTACTAAAGATTCCTTTTCAAACGGTCTTCAGTCCTGATCCGATGTGGATGCGGTATCCACTGGTGCTGTAGGCATAATGGAATAGTCAGGCGCTGTATGGAAGGGCGCTGTATTGAGGTTTCGAGACAGCTTCCATACTTGGCGTTTATTTAGACTTTGTTGCTGTATCTAGGTAGCGCGAGAGCTTGCTGTATGCTGGCGCTGTGATAAGGTCTTCGATACAGGATTGCAACTTCAACCGGCTTTCGATACAGGGCTTGTTGTATCAAGCTTTTGTTGTTTGGAAATTATCAAAACATCATTTATCCCAACAATGTTCCCCCTAGTTCCGGAGGTCAGCAGGACCAGTCTGCTAGCTCCGGTAATGCACATGAGAATGTTGGAGTGGCCAACATTTTGCAACAAGTAGCGAACCAGATGACGCTACTGACTCAGGCCGTTCTAGTCGGCCAAGCTAATGCCAACCCGGTTCCGCCTACTGGATCCGGCAGTGATAAGTTACTTAAGGACGTGATTCGTATGCGTCCCCCACAGTTTTATGGTGCTTCCGACCCTTCTGGTTGGGAGAATTGGCTATTCGAGATGGAGAAAGTATTTGAGGCTGCTAACTGTTCTGAGGAGAGGAAAGTACCCATTGCTCAGTACTTCCTCGCCAAGGAGGCAGCAACGTGGTGGCAAGCGGTGAGACCGCGTGCCCGGGCAGCCACATGGGCAGAGTTTCGGGATTTGATGGAAGATGAGTTCTGTCCATGGCCAGTGAAAGAGGGGAGGATCCGAGCCTTCTTTGAGGCTAAGCCCCAAGATGTTCCTATATCTCAAGCTATCAAAGACTATAATCAACAGCTGCATTATGTGAGAAACCAAGTCCGAGATGAGCTTGATAAGATCCGCCACTTTGATATGCGGATGAAACTGAGGGTGCGCCACTACATGTCTGGTCTGGGGTACACGACTTTGAAAGAATATCAGAATAAAGCGATGGCTTATGAGATGTCGTTTTCCGCGACAGAGACGGCAGCCGAAGGAAAGAAGCAGAAGACCGCCGGTTAATTTTCGGGAGGCAAGTCTGGAGGGTATCCGAAGGCTCAGTCTGGTTCGCGAGTCTTCGGGAGTCAGTCGCCGTCAGTTGGGCGAGGAAACGGATCTAGGTCTGCTCCTACTGGTTCCGTTCGTGGTCCTACGTACTTCAACTGTAGTCGTCCGGGCCACATGATGAGTGAGTGTGATAGGCCTCCGATTCAGTGTCTTGCTTGTGGTCGGATGGGTCATCGTGCTAAGTTCTCAGACGGAGGCGATCGAGCTCCGCTACTCGAGATATCGGCCCACCGCGGAGAGCCGAGTGTTAATCGTGCACCGGCGCTCCTCGCCGCAGCAGAGTTTTGGTAGAGGTCGAGGTCGTGTACAACCTTCTAGAGGGGGAGCTTCTAGTGCGGGGTCTGTTCCGCCCCGGGTTTATGAGATGAGACGAGCAGGAGACCCAGATGCGACGGTGGCTACAGGTACCGTCCACATCCTTGATCATCCTGTTTCCGTATTGTTCGATTCTGGTGCTACGCATTCTTTTATATCTATGGATTGTGTGCGTCGTCTGCATATTGATTGCCTAGTTGCCTGTAAGCCTTTTGTTGTTAAACTTCCTAGTGGGGATAGCATCGTGGGGGATCGTGAGATTAGAGATTTTTCTGTGAGTATCTCGGGGAGGGATTGGCCTTCTAATCTGATTGCGGTAGATATTAGGGATGAGGATTTGAATTTGGGTGAGGATTGGCTGGACCGTCATGGGGCGATCATGAATTATAGAACGAGAAGCGTTTCGATGTTAGCTTCTGACGGTACCGAGCATTCCTTTGTGGGACGTAAGCGGAGTAGCCAGAGACTCTTGATCAGCGCCTTGAGGGCGGTGAGGCTTCTTCGGGGAGGTTGCACGGGCTATTGGTGTTACGCTTTGAGATCGGAAGAAGGGAGAGTCGAGCTCTCGTCTATCCCGGTAGTGTGTGAGTATCCTGATGTCTTTCCAGACGAGTTGCCGGGTTTGCCGCCGGACCGAGAAGTTGAGTTTACCGTCGATTTAGAGCCGGGTGCAGCACCGATTTCTAAGACGCCATACCGTATGGCGCCTGCCGAGATGCTTGAGCTGAAGAAACAGTTAGGAGAGTTGCTAGACATGGGATATATTCGACCGAGCGCTTCGCCTTGGGGCACGCCGGTCCTATTTGTAAAGAAGAAGGATGGGTCACTTCGTTTGTGTATCGACTACCGAAAGTTGAACAAAGTGACCATAAAAAACAAGTATCCGCTCCCGAGGATTGATGATTTGTTTGATCAGTTCCAAGGGGCAACTGTATTTTCGAAGATTGATTTGAGATCAGGGTATTATCAGCTCCGAGTGAAGGATACCGATATTCCGAAGACGGCCTTTCGGACGAGATACGGTCACTACGAGTTTGTGGTTATGCCTTTTGGGCTAACCAACGCCCCAGCCGTGTTCATGCAGCTTATGAACAAAGTCTTTATCGAGTACCTCGATAAATGTGTAGTCGTCTTTATCGACGATATTCTGATTTACTCGAGGAGCGAGGAGGAGCATGCCCGTCATTTGCATATTATGTTAGACATTTTGAGAACTCAGCATCTTTTTGCGAAGTTCTCAAAGTGTGAGTTTTGGTTACGGGAGGTTATGTTTCTCGGTCATGTGATCTCGGCCGAGGGTGTTCGTGTGGACCCACATAAGGTAGAGGCAGTGTTGGATTGGGCGCCGCCCAAGAACGTGAAAGAGGTCCGCAATTTTCTGGGATTAGCCGGGTATTACCGCAGATTCGTCGAGGGGTTCTCTAAGCTCGCTCGACCGCTGACTCAGTTGTTACAGAAGTCAGAGAAGTTTGTGTGGACCGATGAGAGGCAGAATAGTTTTGAGGAGTTGAAGAAGCGGTTGACGACCGCTCCTGTTTTTGCTTTACCAAGTGGTAATGATGGTTTCTCAGTTTATAGTGATGCATCAGGCCAAGGGCTCGGATGTGTACTTATGCAGCACGGGAGGACGATTGCCTATGCTTCCCGTCAGTTGAAACCGTATGAATTGAATTACCCTACGCACGATCTTGAGTTGGCCGCAGTCGTATTTGCGTTGAAGATCTGGCGTCATTACTTGTATGGCTCGTCGTGTAAGATTTTCACTGATCACAAGAGCCTGAAGTACATTTTCACCCAGAAAGAGCTTAATATGAGACAGAGGAGGTGGTTGGAATTGATTAAGGATTACGATCTCGAGATCCTTTATCATCCGGGCAAGGCTAATATGGTAGCAGATGCCTTGAGCCGGAAATCGGTATCGCTTCGGGCGCTTAAGTTACTCACGGCCCAGTTGGGACTTCAGCGAGAGTTTACGAGGTTGAGCATTGAGGTTGTACTGCCAGAGAGTTCCGGGCAGTTGCGTACTCTTGAGATTTCTTCATCTCTGGTCGACGACATAAAATCGGGACAGTTGGAGGACCCAATGTTTATTCAGCTTCGAGAGAGTGTAGGGAAGGGGAAAGCCCCGGGATTCGTTATTCATGAGGACGGTGTGTTGAGATTCCGCGGTCGGTTGTGTGTTCCGAACGACTCGGAATTGAGACAGAGCATTATGCGAGAGGCTCATGCGTCCCCTTACTCAGTCCATCCAGGCTCGAGTAAAATGTATAAGGATTTAAGAAAAAATTTCTGGTGGAACGATATGAAGAAGGAGGTAGTGCAGTTTGTGGCTAAGTGTTTGACTTGTCAGCAAGTCAAGATTGAGCATCAGCGGCCAGCCGGGTTGTTGAAACCACTTCCCATCCCGGAGTGGAAGTGGGAGGATATCTCTATGGATTTTGTCACGGGTTTGCCGAGGACGAAGACTGGTATGAATATGGTGTGGGTGATTGTAGACCGATTGACTAAGTCGGCACATTTTCTGGGCATCAAGGATACTTGGGGTCCAGAAAAGTTGGCTCGTGTTTTTATCGCACAGATAGTGAGACTTCATGGTACGCCGAGGACCATTATTTCGGACAGAGATGGCCGATTTGTATCGCATTTTTGGCAGGCGGTACATAAAGCATTGGGGACACAGTTACGTTTGAGCACTTCGTTCCATCCCCAGACCGATGGGCAGTCCGAACGCACCATTCAGACGTTCGAGGATTTGTTGCGCGCGTGTGCGTTAGACTGGAGTAGTGACTGGGAGGAACATCTGGCCTTGATTGAGTTTACTTATAATAATAGCTGGCACGCGTCGATTAAGATGGCACCGTATGAGGCACTTTATGGCCGACGTTGCCGATCACCAATATGTTGGGATGAGCCGTCCGATTTGGTTGGCACCGAGCCGGACCTCGTGTTAGAGACGAGGGAGAAAGTTGAATTGATTAGAAAGAGAATGTTGGCTGCTCAGAGTCGACAAAAGTCTTATGCGGATGTTAGGCGTAGACCTTTGGAGTTTGAGGTGGGAGATCATGTTCTGTTGAGAGTGTCTCCGACGAAAGGAGTTTTCCGTTTTGGGAAGAACGGGAAACTCAGCCCGAGATATATTGGACCTTTCGAGGTATTGGAGAGAGTCGGTGAGTTGGCATACCGTTTGGCTTTACCTCCGTCGCTGAGTCATGTTCATAGCGTATTTCACGTTTCCCAGTTGAGGAAGTATGTTGACCCGTCCCACATTATTGACTTCGGGGACGTGGAGATCGAGAAGGATGTTACGTTTGAAGAGAGGCCCGTCAAGATTTTGGAGCGTCGAGACAAACAGTTAAGGCACAAAACCATTCCTTTGGTTAAGGTGCAATGGTCGAGGCACGGAGTAGAAGAAGCGATGTGGGAGTTGGAGGAGGATATGCGTTCGAGGCACCCCGATCTTTTTGATTCTTAAGTTTCGGGACGAAACTTTATTTTAGAGGGGGAGAATGTAATATCCGTAATTTTCCATTTTTAGCAGTTTCCATTTTTGGTATATGTCTATTTTTATCGACTCGCTTGTAACCGTTTCTACATTTTGAATCTACTTTGTTCTTGGAGTTTTTCCATTCGGACGAGTTTTGATGATGTTTTCACGTAATTTCGTTTTATGACATGTTTTGCCGTATGAACGTTCGATTCTTGTAGAACTCATTCGTTTTCATTGTTTCTTGGTTTTTACAAGTTCGTATGGTTGAGTTGGTCGTGTAGAGACTTTCGGTTTGCAAATCCGACGTCGTTTCGTGATTTTCGGGCACTTGGGCCATTTTTGTAATTTCCTAATAGTTTAGGGAAATTCATCTCCTTGTCGTATTTTGGATTCCTCGGTAGTTGGAAGTGCAATTACTTTCGAACACTCAGCTCCGTTGTTATGAATAGCTCATATTCACACTTTTGATTCTATCCTCGTGTTGTAGTTCGTCGTCGAATCGACTGTGCAGAATTGGTGTTCAGAACTGGGGTCTGTTACGTGCATAACGTACGTTATGCATGATCCATAACGTACGTTATGACCCTTCACAATTCAGTACAGACATTTGGTTACGTACGTTAACCAGTACTGGGTTACGTACGTAACCATCATAACGTACGTTAACAGCTTGTGTTAACGTACGTAACGCACTGTCAGCGTTTTTAAACCTGACTTAACCTCAGTCAGTTTCTTTTATCCTTCTTCGCCCCTTTTCGCGACGTGAGTATTCTTGAGTGCCTTTGGAACGATTTGTCCAGAGCAATCCGTGGATTTCCTTTAGAGATTGATTATTGTGTACCAAGGGAGATTAATCTACTACATTCACATCTTCCATCAGTCGAATCCAAGGTATTTCCTCAGGAACCCTAACTTTGACGAATTTGGGGGATTTTCGGGATTCTAGGGTTTAGTTCCGAATTGTTCAACTATGTTACGATATTCTTTACCGATTGTGATTATTGGGTGATTCTAAATCCAATTTCCTTGATTTTAATCCGCAAATTATCAATACGGGGAGATTTTGCGTAAACCCTCGCCCGTATCGATTGAACGTCTATTGTCGTGATTTGTAATCGGGGTTTTGGGAGTATTCCTTTCGATTATTGATGTCCGTTGGGACTGAGTTATGCTAATTCTTCGTTTAGGAACCGTCGTTTTCCATTCGGATCATCCGTAGTCATTTTCACTTCCGATTCTTCAAGAATGTCTCAAAGGCAAGTACTTTACATTTGTTTACATGTTCTAGTATTTGAATTATGGCTATATGTGGTTGTCGTGGGAGAATATGTGTATGTTCACCTAGGGATGGTCCGACGGGACCTCTAGGGATACGTATTGCCGTGTGTGTGCGTATCACGAACTGTGGTTAACCACCCAGGGATGTCCGACGGGGCTCTGCGGGGTACGGTGGCCGTGAGTCATGTACCAAGGTTAACTTTGAATTGTTTTGGTTGGAGAAAATGTGTTTTGTTCTTGTGCATCGTAAATATTCCGGAATATAAAATGTTTTCTAAAATGATTTTTGGCGCATATATTCATCTGATTAGAATGTAGTTCAAATGGATTGTACTTGCACTAGCAGTTGTCGCTAACCCCTTAAATGGGGGAAATACTTTTTGTATTTCGGTATTGATCGTGGGGACAAGCGAGCACCGAGCAAGATATGAGGATGATGGGCAAGCATGATAATCGTCCAAAGAGTTGATGATTGGTGTTACATTCACAATTATTATTGATGTCTGATTTTGGGATTTATGTATTATAAAATTGGTTTAAGTACTCGAGTACTTCTGGTTTGAATTTGTTAATGTTGTGTTCCCGTTTTGGGAAAATGGATTTGATGTCAGAGTTTTATTAGTCGGTTATAGTCTTTTATTTAGCTTGTCATTTTATTTATGATGGTTTGTCGTTGTCGAATGTCTTGTTCGGTACGTTAGCGCAGTGGATTCCATAGAGTGCCCACTGCTACTGTAATACGCCGAATGTCTTGGGGGTGTTACAGGGTGGGGGGTGGGGGGAATGAGAGAGACGTGGGGGGAAGAGAAAGAAAGACAGAGAGAGAAATAGAGAGACGTGTGGGGGGGGGGGGGGGGGGGAATGAGAGAGAGAGAGGCAGGGGGAGACAAAAATAAGGGGGTGGGGGTAAATTGGTTCGAATTTGCTATTTTTGGCTGCAATTTGTACAAACTAAGTTGCATGACAAATATTACAATTTACTAAGCAATATGGCTAGATTATGTCTTCTCTCATAAATGTACCCTTTAACGTAAGGAAAAAACATGAGGATGAATTTTGTACCTCATAAAATTGATCTTTTTAAACAAGTTAACTATAACAAATGTAATTTTGGTTGATTAATTGTTTATTATAACTTTTTTTAGTGACATGGCAAAATGAAGGTTTATAGTTGGACAATAAATTTAGAGATGGAATTATTGTTTTAATTCTTTGATACTTGTCAAGTTGGTTACAAAATCAGCTAAAAAAATTGTGAGATCAATAAAGTTCTCTCTTGGTTAATATTGGATATTAGATGTAATGTAATTTATTGGATAAAGTAAATCGGTCTTCTGAATTAAATAAATTATTGGGAAATTAATTTTATTCATATTATTTTTTAGAGAATTTAATGTCAAAATCATCATCTACCTCATGAGTACTTCCGCATAGATAAGTGCCGACAAAGTTGGAAAACCAATTGATCAAGGATTCTAATGTGTTTTATTTTTATGAATCTTAGTAACTTCCAATACAAGAACCAATTGAAACCTAAACAATTTGGTACTCCCTCTCTCTTCGCTCCACAAAAAAATATGATTCATAGAGTGGCATAAATTTTAAAAAAGTAGAGGATACGTGTATTTTCAAGTGGATAAAGTAGAGGGAAAATATATTTTTGAGTGGGAAAATAGTAATATTTATGTTAAGTCATTTTCATTTAAAAGACCACACTTTTCGTGAACGATCCAAAAAAATATTAAGACTGTTGTAAATAAGTCATATATTTGATGAATGACTAATATGCCCCTGAAACCCTAAATATGTACCTATAAATAGAGGTCTATGACCTTCATAATGAAACACAATTTCATTTGTTTCTCTCGTCTTCTCTCATATTTTCCTATTTCTCTCAATGTTTATAACACGTTATCAACACGATATTCTATCAGCAAATTTTTTATTTCTCTCCGATTTTCGAAATAAAAAAAACGCGAGCAGATTTTCTGCACTGCAAGACCGCGCAAAAATCGCGATTCCCGCTTTGTCAACCGTCGGATCAGCATGAAATTTTTACAGTATCTTCATGACAAACATATCTACAAATTCAACAGTGGAGATCGGATTCTAAAACGTATTGCATATATAAAAATAAAAAATTCGAGCAGAAATAGTGTTTTTTTGCATGGGTGAACGGTATTAATTCTATTTACTCCTTCAAAAACTTTCTTGCATATGATGATTTCGAGAAAAAATATATATTCTTTAGTTATTAAATTTTATGATTTCGTGCACATTATATATAAATGATATATATGATGACCTCGAAATCTATTATCAAATCATATTCCTCTTTGTTTCCAGAAGAAACACGATTCAACAATACTTAATAATCCAGAAGATTATAGATCTGTTGTAGTTCTTGAAGAAGGGAAACGTTATCTCGTCATATTCTTGTTGAATACGATGTGTTCATGAAGAACACTATGAGATCTAATAATTTGTGCAATTCCTAATAAAAAATACAAAATAATATTTCTGAAGAATATTGTAAGTGCTCTTGAAGAAGCAACCATTTTAGTTTAGTTATTTCGAGTCTTGATTAATTCTCATACTATTCTTTTCCCTTTGTATATTCAATTATGGATCTTAAAATTATTACTCCCGAAGTAGCACAATTAATTGTAATATTCTTGAAGAATATTACTATTTTAAATGAATAATTCTTATTTATACATGAATTATGTGATAATGCAATATTCCTGAAGAATATTGATTTGTTACTTATAAATATAATAGCATAATTAAATCATTATGCTCTTTATGTAGCATGATATTATTCCTGAAGGAAAATATAACTTATTTCTCAAATAAAAAATATTAATATAATTTGAGAATATTCTCTATCGAGATTGTATCATATATGATATACACCACAATCATAATCCGATTGTGCTCCAATGGTAGCAAGATTAGTGAGTGGTCGAATATTCCCATCAAGTTGTTCCTGGAAGTGAACAATATTAAATTAAAAACTTCAATATTACATGGCTCAAATTTTATCTCCCAAAGTAGATAAAATTTAGAGCTTATCATTGTAGGGGATAATTATTTATAAATTTTATCTCGTGGAGTTGATATATCAGTTGTTAATGATAAGGACATGATAATCTTAAGATTATATGTCAATATCTAATCTTATATATTGTGTAGTTTAATATTTTATTATCTCTTGTGATATAGTGTGAGTTTTTATCAATATAAGATATGATGTCATACCTGAAGTATGATTTGAATTGATCGTTGCTATATAATTAGTGATAAAAGGGTCAAATACCCTGAAGATATTTGTATCATTCAAATTCTTGGCTTATCTTATTTCTTCTTTTTGTGAATAGAATGCCAAGTTCTTGGGATTAAATAGTAGTCATGATTTATTGTCTCATCAAAGTGCAAATATGCATGATATCCTTAGAATTATACTTTTTCGTATGGAAAAAAAAGGTAGTGCTAAATTTTTTGACAGTTCCTGAAGAACTACTAAATTCCTTCCTATATGGTCGAAGATTATGCACTATTATCTTCTAAGTATCGATAAATCTATGGATTTCTAAACTATCGCTTGAAATATGTATGATTCCACGATAACAAGTGAGACAAATGACATATACAATTTCTGAAGAAAAGAAATTGGTATTAGAGAAAATATCAATGTAAATGACGTATAAAATTCACCACTTATTAGACCAGAAGTCTACTAATCCAATACTTTCAATATTTACATGTTAAATTTACGTGTTTGGTGTTAAAGTCTATTTATATCATTTTTATATTTTATCTAACTATATGTTTATTTATGATATATATCCTGAAGATATATTAATACAAATTCATGGCATAATGAGGACATTACAAAGATCGATATTAGACCTCCAAAAATAAAGTACGAAGGAGTAGTTGTACTCTTTTTCCTTCGATCAAGTTTTTCCCACAGGGTTTTCTTGACAAGGTTTTGATGAGGCAACACATGGATACTCCTATATGAATATTCTGTATACGGAGAAACTTATAGTGTTATGATCACTCAGTTTTTGTCCCATGAGGTTTTACTGAGGCGACACATGAATATTCATACAAGAATGATCGATATGGTGGGGAGCAAATGCAATTATTGCTCAGGACTTTTCCTAACAGCAGTATGATACAACAAGTTGTGCGTGTTACAAGATCACTCTAAATAGTTTGGAAGTTTTTCTCCCGTTGGGTTTTTCTTCAAAATATTCCAGTAGACATTTATGTAAATAGTCATTCAAGTGGGAGTGTTCATATATTTGATGAATGACTAATATGCCCCTAAAACCCTAGATGTGTACCTATAAATAGAGGTCTATGACCTTCATAATGAAACACAATTTCATTTGTTTCTCTTGTCTTCTCTCATATTTTCATATTTCTCTTAATGTTTATAACAAAGACCATATTTTTTGTGGACGGAGAGAGTACATGTTTGCTCACTTTAGCAAAGCTATTATTTACCATCATTGAAGTCAATTGCACCTAATAAATTCATGCAAAAACAAAAGGGGAAAAGTTTGGCAATAGATTCATGCAAAAATAAACCGGAAGGGCTTTATGCCAGATGTCCTTATCACGATTTTCAAAAGAGGGATAAAATAAAAATCTCAGAACGTCAACATTATAATTTCTTCCATTTGAGTGAAATTTATTGTGCATTCAATAAAATAATATATAGCTACATATTTTACTATTAGATTTTTAAAAAGGATGAAAAAATAAGTTTTATATTCAGTTAAAAAGTAATAAGAATTCAGTTAAGAAGTAAAAACATCCAGTAAAAACTAATTAGAATCTAGTTAAATCTTCATCGAGAAAATAATAAAGAATAAGTTAAAGAAATAATAAACACTCAATAACAGACGAATGAAACACATAGTTAAAAAAAAAATCAACAATTCAAGTTAAAAAAGCAAACATTTAATAAATTAATAGACACTTGGTTAAAGAAAATAACAATTCTGCCACTGGAGTTCTCCTAAATTTCATTGCCGGTGGATAAAGGAAGAAAATTGCAGTAGGTTTGTGGCAGCCAACGTACACATTTTATGGACATGAATCAAATTTTCATGGTATAATACAAAATTCGAATTCTTATTCATGATATACTCGACAACTCATAGCCTATATGGTTTCTTCTCGCTTCATTTGTCAACCATATAATCGATCCTTAATCATATCATATATGACAAGAAGGCGAAATGAGGTTCAAACACGAATCAAGTGTGGGAATACTGCTGTTAAGTTGTTACTGCTTTCCTCGCCTTGATGCCA
The DNA here is from genome assembly GCA_033398695.1 of Orobanche coerulescens. Taxonomy (NCBI): domain Eukaryota; kingdom Viridiplantae; phylum Streptophyta; class Magnoliopsida; order Lamiales; family Orobanchaceae; genus Orobanche; species Orobanche coerulescens. The sequence continues at coordinate 39,622,735 of CM065807.1, forward strand.
CCTCCAAAGCCCAAGTTTTCCCCAAATCAGTTTGGAACTTCCCTACAAAAAAAAATTATCAGTTGTTTAAAAGGAAAACTGAAGCAGTATAATTTTCCAAAAACTCATTCTTCTGCTGATATTATCACTTTTTTCTGGAATCAACAATGAAAATTAGAGGACAAGGTGATGTTCATATGATGCCTAACATAATCTTTTTTCCGTTAAACTGCGCAGAAAAAAAATTACGAGATTTTCTGAGATTTAGCAACATATGTCAGTCACATTTACAAGTCATGATAATCGGAAACCAAGATAAGCCTTATCCCACTACTCTGTGGAAGTCATGATAAACAGAAATAGCAACTAATATAATTTTTTTTCTTTTTGCAGCTTAAGAAATGTCACAACTTGTGATTGCGGTAGCATAATATATGTGAAGGTATATAGTGTACAGGTAGAGTAGGCGTTTCCATGGAAATTAAGAAAAAAACAAGTTATGGGTGTGCACCTGCAGTCGACTCGAAAAACTCTTCCAAATTTTTGCCTTGCTCTGCATACAAGAAAAGCGGTGCACATTTCTGAGTTAAAAATATAGTTCTTGCCTCGGCACATGGTTAGCTTGCACGAGTCTTTGTCATATATTCACATAATTCATATCAGCCATAAATTTCTTTTTGAGGACCATTTTTTTCAGTTTGCGACCCTCTTACTAACTGGAGCCAAAGACTCCTTATTCTTTAGTTCTTGATTATAATGGAATAAAACAAAATGACTCACTAAACGGTCTGCACTTCTTTTTCACATGAAGTACTAGTCATTCCATGCAATTCTCGATGCAATTTTCATTTGGATCATCCGGAAACAGCCTCTCTGTGTTAAGACAGGGGTAAGGCTGCATACATCCGATCCCCCATACCCCGCTTTTTGCGGGAGCCATTAAGGCATTGGGGTAATGTTGTTGTTGTTGTTGTTACTAACTGGGAACAATAATTGGAATGGGACTCGGATTTAGATTCCCAATCCGAATATGAGCAGAAAAAAGAATAAACTTATTACTGTCATAATATTTTTATGGATGAAACAGAAGCATAACCATTTGTACTTTACAGCACAACTTTTTGAAGCTTAGAGAAGGAAGTCCGATTTGTGAGGAATGCATTTGTGATTGTGTTCTCGCTATAGCCAGCGCTATGGTTAATGATGCGGAAAGTGTGCATCTCAGGTTGAAGTTGGCATAATTCGAGAAGGTGTTTAATAGCTTATATTCTTCTTGAGATGGGAAATCAAAGAGAACATTTCTCAGGCTCTATCAAAATCCAATAATCATGATATTAATTAGAAGTATTTAAAAGGTACTTGAAACAAGGTGGACCATGCTGATTTACCATTTTCATATTCCAAGGCTTGAAGTATCATCTCCAACTGAAAATACAGAATACAAAAATAATTAGGATGACCGAGAAAAAAAAAAAGAATGAAACAAAACAGATGATGGGAGCACTTCAAATAAAAAACAATGTATCACTTAATAACTTCAGTACCCTTAGTTAGAACCCTAAAATAAACTATCAATTCAATAATATCAAATCGAAGGTTCGGCGTCTAACTGCTGGTATATCACTTGTCTGTTCTTGGGATCCTATTCCCTATAATTTTGTTCCTTTCGTAATTTCAGTTAAGAAAATCGACGGATATGGAAGGATAGGTGTAATTTTTTTCTTTCTGCTTTAGAAAGAACAAACTGAAAACGAGGAAGGAGGATACAAGAAAACTGGCAGCTCTTTTGCTGTCTAAGGGTCTGACCTTCCATTTTATTTCAGTCCTCTGTGCAGACAAGATTTTTGGATGCTTATATCAGTTTATTTATTTCAAACTCTTTCCCAATCCCTTTCTTGAACTTTTCTTTTTAATAAATAAAATGCATTCCTGATTAGCTCATTGTTGTTAGCTTCACATACCAAACATGATTCACACCTCAAATTGGCAAGTTCAGTCGCTGTAGTCATCAGTGAAAATTTAATTTGTGACAAACAAACTTTAAGTTCCAAATCTTAAGCAACACATATCGCCACAAACGGGAACTTCCACAAAAGCACCTTGTCGAAGTCCTTTACAAGCTTAGCTTCCATTGACGAATTCTCTTCATACTCCATCCACAAATCGCTTATCTCCTTAGCTGGATCAAATGTACTATTAGGCGGCGAACTTGTAAAAAAAGATAGATTACATAGTAGCAAATGAGTTTAAACATATTGAATGTGGAGCTTCAAGGTATGTGGTACCTCTTTCCCCTCCACCAAGTAGTTCACACATGTTGCGTAATGCTTCTTGTTCGCGTCGGCTTTTTTCTTGCTTTGGAATATTATCCGAAGGAGTGATGTCACCAACAATAGCTATCCAAAGGAACCAAAACAAGACAGATGGGCGGATCAGTTTTACAAATCGACCATATACATGTCAAAGGAGAATATATTTGTTCTCATTTATTAGATCCTAGGTCGTGGATCAATTCCTATGATCCTCTGAAGTAGACCATGTTTTCAAAGATTTAATTTTTTATTAGAACTTTAAGTTTTGGAATATGTATTTACTTATATCAGATCCCCTTTTCCGTTTTGCAAGTTATTTGTTTTTTACCTAAGATCTTTATGTATTGAAATTTTTCCTAGTCTTTTACCCTATTTTGCAAACTATGAGTTTCTATCTCATGTCGGATTTTCTTCATAAGAACTTTAATATCTAGCATAACTTGAGAGTAGCCAGATGCATTAGAATATAGTATATACGAATTTGAAAAGGAAACATACCCGCTTACACGGATAACCCAATTTCAGATATCCAAGAACTATGTAATTTCGGATATCCTTGTCAGACCTACAAAAGATTTTGTGCAAATCCATTCACCAATAGTAGATTGTGTACAACCTTTTAACAATAACAAATAAGCAAATAGACCATAGTAGTTTTCTTTTTAGAGTACTATTGTTTTTTTAATTAAAGAAAAAGTTTAGAGTAGCAGAGTGTTATTAGAAATAAAGAAATATACGTAGTATTTTAGAGTAGCAGAGTGTTTTTAGTTTGTTGCAGTATTATTGTACCATACCAAAATCCCTCGAGTGTCCTCCCTTCCAATTAACTACTTCTTGCCCTTTTTTTCATCTCCTTACCCATTTTCTTGTTCTCTTTTTCCTCCTCCTTGATCGCCAGTTTCCTTTCCCCTTTACCTTTTCTGCTGCACACTTAATCATTTTCATCAACACGTTTTCCTTCATGTTGGCTAGGTTTGTTACAAATGGCACATTTGTGTGTAATTATGAGACGCTCTTTACATTTTCCTTCGGGACTTTACTCTGCATCTTAGTTGCTGTTTTTTATCCAATTGATTGATAGTTGACCACAGTTATCTCATCAAGAGATCGACCACAGGTATTATCAATCATCTTATTACAAAATTGATCACATTTGATTGATAATCGACCACTTGTGTTCGATTTTTTAATGAGATCAATGTGATGGATTATCAATGAAATACGTCCAAAAGAACCGGCCAGGAAAAACATGAAGAGCGACTGTTTGTAACAAATACCTAAACAACATGAAGAAAGATGACCTGCATTCAGGATTATGTGTGCTGTAGAAAAAAAAAGAGGGGGGAAGGAAACTGGTGATGGAGGAGGAAAAAGAGAAAAGAAAATGGGGAAGGGGATAAAAAATGGCAAAAATAAGGTGGCTATTGCGCTCTGGAAATTTGGGTAAGGTGCAATTAACTAAAAACACACTGCTACACTAAACCACTAATGCATGCTTCATTTCTATTGTATCTCTGAAAATAACCAACTTCTCTAACCGACTAATACTAAATGTTGCTTTAAATAAATGACCACCTACTCTAAACTACTCTAGACTACTAAGAAATGTTGCTTTAACTAAAAAAAACTCTGTTACTATAATAAATTACTAATGTTGTCTATTTGTTTCTTTATTATTGCTGAATAATTCTGCCATGGTTATCACGGCGTCGCCTAGGCGACGCCTAGGCGGCAAGGCGGTCCGGCCAGGCCGCCTGAATCCATCGCCTCGCCTAGATTTGAGCTAGGCGAGCGCGGCGTCGCCTAGGCGACGCCTAGGCGAGAAAGGCGACGCCTTGTCGCCTCAGTCAAGGGCAAACAGGTAAATTCTTGTTTTAATTAAAAAAAAACTGTTGGTGAGGATTGGACTAGGTCCAAATTGGCGGCTACAGAAGCGGGCAAAAGAGTGAGCGACATTGTGCTTTCTTCTCGATTTTGGAATGTTGTTGAAAATTGTATAAGAGCTTCACACCACGCTTATTGTGATGAGGATAGTTGATGCCGATGAGACACCCGCAATGCCCGAACTTACCGTGGCCATGGATCATGCAAAAAAAACAATCTCGGAGTCATTTGCAAATAAGCCGAGACTGTTGGATAGTGTGATGGAAATTATTGAGACGAGGTGGGAAGTTCAAATGGAGGTCAAATTATATGGAGCGGCTTTGTTCTTAAATCCTTCTAAATATTTTGACCTCAAACAAAATGACCTAACCTATGCGGCTAAGTAAAGAGGGATGTTCAATGACGTGCTTGAAAAAATGGTGACGGATGAGGCTTTACAAATCAAGATAAGTAATCAAGTTGATGATTACGAGCACATGCGAGGGAGTTTCGGGAAGCAACTAGCAATCAAGCAACAAAAGACTAAGACTCCTCGTAAGTATCCAACTTAACTTATAAAATGTATGTTCTCTCTTTCTAAATTATATTTGTTGAGAAGTAACAATTTTTTTTTTTTACATTTTAGTTGATTGGTGGAATTCCTTCGGTGTAAATGCAATTGAGCTTCAATTACTTGCAAAGCGTATCATTGGTCTTTGTTGCTCGTCTTCCGGATGCGAGCGAAATTGGAGCACATTTGAATTTGTAAGTACTAAGTGTCATTAATAAGTAAATAAATTTTGAATTTTAATTTTTTTTTTTTAGATCCACACCAAAAAGAGAAATAGGCTTGAGCATCAAAGACTCAATGATTTGGTGTATATTCAATATAATCGGAAGATTGCCAATCGATTCCAAAAGCGTCGTGAAGAAGGGGCTAGTTTCAATCCATTGATCATAGAAGATTTCCAATGGGATAATGAATGGGTCGGCAATGAGGTTGTTCATCCGGGCGATAATCTTTTATGGAGCCATGTTGATGAAGCAACAGGTGCATCGAATAATCTCCAAGGCCGTAATCTTTCTAGGAGATCTCATTTAGACTCTCAATTTGATGAGAGCAGGGGTTCGCGTGGTGGTGAAGTACTAATTTATGCTCGGCGTGGTAGAACTAGTACTAATTCTAGATTACGTGATGAAGAAGATGGAGAAGAAGATGATGGTTTTCCCGATGATGATGTTGATCTTGATGATGATTATGGCCAAGAGACTACCAATGCTCATGACAGTGAGAATGAGGGCAATGAAGGATATGCTAATGATTTGATTTTTGATGATATTTGAGAGATGAGAGCTTGTGTTTTATGTTATTGTATTTGCTACTTATGTGAACTTCGTACCCTTTATTTATTTGTGTTGAATTTTATGGCTTTAATTATAAAATGTGGACTTAATATAATGTTGTTTATTAATTTTAATAGTGAAATATTAATTATTATTATTTATTAAATATATTTTTTATTTAACGCCTAATTGTCGCCTAGGCGGGCGCCTAGGCGCCTAGGCGTCCGGGCGGTAGCCGAGCGCCTCGCCTTGCCTTGGCGCCGTGATAACCATGAATTCTGCACAATCTATTATTGGTGAAGTGATCTGCACAAACTCTTATGTAGACCCGCCACTGATATCCAAAAAAAAGGAGCATGATATCCCTGTATGCAGATACGGATGCTAAATATGCTATCCAACCTCTATACTTATACATATCCGCCTCCATTTCTTTCAAATACGAATACGACTTCAACATAGTTGGGTTTAAGGTGCAGTTGATTAATACGAATATAAATTCGAATTTGTGGGCGCAATCTAAGTGGGCAACATCGTTTAGTTCTATTTTTAAGAAAACAAAAGAAATTAGATATAAGAAACCTTAACCTAACTGTCCCCGAGAGAACTGCGCAGCAAAAGAGAAAGAAAACAGCATTTGCAGCTTCTCTAGGGAGGGAGGAACGGCGAGTGCAAGCGCGAGCGAGCGGGAGGGTGAGGAGGGAGGGGAGAGCGAGCAAGCGAGAGGGAGAGATGGGGAGGAGGGAGGGGGGAGCAAGGGAGGGATGGGGAAAGGTGGGTAGAGGAGGAGAGAGAGGAAGGTGGGGAGGGGGGAAGGTGGAGAGAGGGGGAGGGAGAGAGGGGGGGGGGGGGGAGAGAGAGAGAGAGGGAGAGAGAGGGGGAGGGAGAGAGAGAGAGGGGGAGGGAGAGAGAGAGTTAGAGAGTTTAAACTAATTGGAAAAGGGCATGCAAGGCCAAGAGATTTATTATTCTTAGTGTTTTTTTAATTAAGATCGAGGCTTACGCCTCACCTCATTTGAGCAAAACGCCTCAAACCTGCCTGACGCCTTTTTAAAACATTGCATGGTCTACTTTAAGAATCATGGGAATTGATCCAAAACCTCGGATCTGATAAATGGGAAGAAAATCTAATCTTCAATCTATATTCAACATTACTGAGGTTTTTAGGTATCTCCAAAAAACTAATAAAGGAAATGCAATAGCATATATTTCCAATGCCAATAAAACGCCATTACATAATATATGCTTTCTCACCATGGGAGATGAGCATGAGGATACTGTGTGAATAGTAAAAGGGTGTATATGAACAAAAATAACTATCAAAACTAAATATGTGGTAGACACTGTATTTGTATTTCGAGCAACAGATAACTCACCAGAGAAAGTTCTCAAATGATTTTTTATTCCATGAACCAAAACTGAATACAGGAGGTAACTTAAATAGCAAACAAAAGGAAACCTAAAAGGACTCTAACATGGACCGACCCAAACAAGGGATAAAAATACTGAAAATAGATAAATACTAGAATTTAAACTAATTACTATTACCCCCCTAAGACTTTAAATTCTGATTACTTGCGCCTTTTGTAAACCACACCAAACCGACCCACTCCTTGGGTCGTAACATTACTCCCCTCCCAAACACGAACCTTGTCCTCAAGGTTGAAGTCTGGAAACTGCTGATCCAAGCCATCAAACGGTTCCCATGATGCTTCATATTATGGAAGGTCTTTCCACCTGATAAGCACTTCACGACCAGCAACACCTTCACGAACTCCCTCAACTTGTCCCGGTTGCAACAAAACTTCCATTTCTTCCGTCAAAGTAGCTGGTAAAGCCGGCATTGCTACCCGGTTTCCAATAGCTTTTTAAAGTTGTGACACATGAAAAACAGCATGTATACGGGCAGTATCTGGAAGTTTTAATCGATATGCCACTTGCCCAATTTTCTCCAACACCTCGAAAGGTCCAAAGTACCTTGGGGCTAGTTTTTCATTCTTACGCCTTGCCACTGTCCACTGCCGGTAGGGCCTTAATTTCAGATACACCCAATCTCCGACTTCGAAATTCACATCCCGGCGATGTGCATCTGCAGCTGTCTTCATACTTTGTTGTGCCTTAAATAAACACGCTCTTAACTCTTGTAAGACCTGGTCCCTTTCTATTAAATACTCATCAACCGTGCTTACTGGCGTTTTTGCACTCCCGTAATAAAGTAAATGTGGAGGATCGCACCCATACATGACACGAAAAGGAGTTGTCTTAGTGGACGTATCGAAAGACGTATTGTACCAATACTCTGCCCAAGGCAACCACGTGACCCACTTTTTTGGCGTATCTGCTACAAAACATCGTAAGTAAGTTTCAAGACACCGATTAACAACCTCAGTCTGTCCATCGGTCTGCGAATGGTAAGTGGTACTTCGTTTAAGGGTGGTACCCAACATTCGGAACAGCTCTTTCCAAAAACTTCTTAAGAAAGCTTTGTCGCTATCAGAGACAATCGAATCTGGAACGCCATGCAAACGAACTAAATCTCGTATAAAATCTCCTGCTATCACCGGCGCAGTATACAGATGCTTCAAGGGACTGAAGTGCGCGTACTTGCTAAGCCTATCAACGACCACATAAATGACTGTAAACCCCTCGGACCGAGGTAGCCCGTCTATAAAATCCATCGTAACCTCTGACCAGAAAGTAGTTGGTAACTCCAACGGTTGCAACAGGCCGCTGGGCGCCATGGTAGAATACTTTTGTCGCTGACACACATCGCATTCAGCTATTCGCCTTGCGATATCACCCTTCATGCCGGGCCAATACACCTCCCGAGCCATCCTTTGATAGGTCTTTTGTACCCTTAAGTGACCATCACTGATACTCCCATGAAACTCGTTGAATAACATTGGAATCCAACGTGAACCCATCGGTAGCACAAGACGGCCTCGAAAAACCAATCGGTCATGCTCTACTGAGTAGCCATTTGGAACCGTTTTCCCTTCCATACCCTTATGTTTCATAATGTTGAGCCCCGGGTCTGATTGCAAATCCTTCCATAACTCATCCCAGTCAATTTTCTAAGACTTTGTGATTGATTTTAGTTCAATTTCATTGTGCTTGCGTGATAACGCGTCCGCCACTCGATTCTCGTTGCCAGGTCGATAAATAATATCAAAATTATAACCCAGAAGTTTGGATAACCACTTTTGGTGGTCTTCAGTTACAGTTCGCTGTTCTAGGAGATACTTTAAGCTAGAGGTGGCCAAAAAAACCGGAACCGGGAACCGAGCCGTGAAACCGGACCGTATGGGACGGTTCTCGAACCGGAACCGTGTTAGACGGTTCCGAGCGAATCAAACCGTGTCGGCCGGTTCGGTTTGGTTCCAGAAAAATCGGCGGTTCCGGTTGGGCAATCAGAATCGTGGAACGCGAACTAACCGTCCGAATCACGGTTATCACGGTTCAAACCGGAACCGTTAAAAAAAAGGAACCGGACCACTTTGGCACATGGTGGGAGATTTGGTTCCCACTTTTGGAGATTTTTTTTTTATTTTTTCAGATTTTGGTTCCCAAGGTGTTGAATTTCAAATTTAAATTTCAAATTTGAATTTCAAATTCAAATTTCTCCCAATTTTACCTGAAATTTAATGTATTTTTTAAAAGAATTTAATACTCCTTCGTGGGTTTTCTTTTCGGTTCTTTCCCATAACGCCTTTATTGAACCGACAGGACTTAGTTATAAATACCACAAACTATTATCTAAGGAATAATAAGAAATAGTTGCACTAATCTCTTCTCTCTCTCTTCTCTCTCTCTATTTCTTTTCGGTTCTTTTTCAAAATTGTTTCTTTTATTTTATTATTGATTATTTCATTAACTTATACAAAAATACATTTAAACAACAAAAAACAATTAAAGTGAAGTTTACGAAAAAAAAAGGTTCGGACGGTTCGAACCGAGAACCACCGGTTCGAACCGAATCCGTTCCTCTTGCTCAACCAATCGTGGCACTATGTTACCGGTTCGGTTCCGGTTCCCGTTTCCGGAACCGTGGAACCGGCGGTTCGGTTCCGGACCGAACCGGCGGTTCTCGGTTCGAACCAAAACCGTGGCACTATGTTACCGGTTCGGTTCCGGTTCCCGTTTCCGGAACCGTGGAACCGGCGGTTCGGTTCCGGTTCGAACCGGAATCGGAACCGTGGCCACCTCTACTTTAAGCTCCGCTGGTCGGTTCAAACGAGGAATTTGCGACCCAAAAGATACGGGCGCCACTTCTGGATAGCCATAACAATCGCCATTAATTCCCGTCAGAATCGATTTCGACTTTGCGCGAGTGCCCAACATATGACTGAAAAATGATAGCGGCCAACCTTTTTGCGTGAGTACCGCTCCGACACCGTATCCCGACGCATCCGTATCAACTACAAATTCCTTGGAAAAATCGGGAAGCGCCAAAACAGGAACTCGAGTCATCGCTAACTGGAGTTTTCGAAAAGCTTCTGTTGCTTCGTCATTCCACTTAAACCCATCCTTCAACTGTTCCGTTAGCGGCCATGCGATCTTCCCATAATTTTTGACAAATTTTCGGTAATAGCCAAGGTTGTTAAGTCGACAAGTCGAGCCCGAGTACCGTGGAATTGACTAGTCGGCAAGCCGCCCGACTAGTTGTAAAAAGTCGTAAATAGTCGACAATATCCTATTTAGAGTAATTATAATATATAATATAGGTAAACATACTTCAATTTCATAGTTCAAATAAAAACTAATAGATAATAAGTTCAAGTACCCAAAGTTAAACATCTATAAGCAAATAAAAACATAATTAAAAATAAAACCGAAAATTAATTATAAAAATAAAATCAAAAATTAATTTTTAAAAATAAATTAATTTTAAGAAATAAAACAGAAGAAATTGAAAAATAGAAATAAAAATGTATGTAATTGAGACGTGGTGTACTGGTGTGTTGCTACTTGTTCGTGTATATAAACACTATGTATGTATATACACCCAGTAAGATGAGAGGAGAAGAAAGGAGAGAAGACACAGGAGAGGAGAGAGAAGACTTACCGAAGGAGATGAAGCCGCCATTGAAGTCGTCGGAGGAGATGAAGCCGTCGTTGAAGTCGTCGGAAGAGATGAGTCGCGATCTGTCGGCGCCGACTGTCGGGGTGAGAAGAGGAGAACACTCGGGTAGGTGGGTTATGTGATAAAAAGGTATGTCAATTAAAAACCCTCTTTTTTTTAATTTCGGGTCGGGTAATTGGGCGGATTGCAGGTCCGGGTATAACCCATGGACAACTATAACAGAAGTCAGGCATCGATTTTTTCAGGCATGTCGACTTTTCGACTAGTCGGCGACTAGTCATCGACGTGACAACCATGGTAACAACCGGTCAATCCAAGAAAACCCCTAAGTTCACCCAAGGTTTTCGGTATTGGCCACTTTAGCATGGTTTCAATTTTCGCCGGAGCTGCAGATACCCCATCATTAGACACGATGTGTCCTAGGTACTCCACCTGCCCCTGGGCAAACGAACACTTTTTCCAGTTTGCTATAATTTGTTTTGTTGCAACACTTCCAAAACAGTAGATAAGTGGTCATGATGTTCTTTTTCCGTTTTGCTATATATCAAGATATCATCGAAAAAGACAAAGTACAAAACAACGTAGAAGTGGTTTGAATACCTTGTTCATGACGGCTTGAAAAGTCGCGGGCGCATTAGTTAGCCCGAACGGCATGACTAGGAACTCGTAATGGCCTTCATGAGTCCGGAAAGCCGTCTTGGGTATGTCTACGAGCTTCATCCTGATTTGATGATATCCCGATTTCAAATCCAACTTGGAAAAAATGGTTGCCCCTTGAAGCTCGTCTAGAAGTTCATCAATTACAGGTATAGGGAGCTTGTCTAACACTGTGGCTTTATTGAGAGCCCGGTAGTCGACACAAAACCGCCAACTACCATCTTTCTTTTTCACCAATAACACTGGACTAGAAAACGGACTAGTACTAGGCTGGATGATCCCAGCTTCAAGCATTTCCCCAACTAGCCTTTCGATCTCATTCTTTTGAATATGTGGATACCGATATGGTCTCACACTAATGGGACCAACTCCTTCCTTCAATGTTATCGCATGATCGTGATTTCTTTGAGGAAGACCTGCTGGCATGTGAAAAACCTCATCAAAATTCTCGAGAATCTTTAGAATGGGAGCTGTCAAGTTTAATGACTCGATCTTGTCTGCTTCAACACTCACTTGCACCAAATATGCTTCCGGCTCCTGTTGTAGTAGTTTGCACAAGGATTTACACGAAATCAAGGATCTTGACAAGCTCGGATCTCTGGTTATAGTTACCCGCATGTCACCTTCCCAGAACTGCGTGATCAAATGTTTCCAGTTGACTGTCATATCACCCAAACGTCGTAGCCAAGTCATTCCCAGTTTCAAATCGGACCCACCCAGATTTAGTGGAAAGAAATCTTCAATAATTTGTACTTCCGGAAGATTTAGTACCACACCTTTGCACGTCCCACTACTTCGATCGGTCACCCCAGTGCCCAATGTTACTCGAAAAGTTCCCGTACTAGTCACGCCCAACCCAAGAGAATCTACTACCCGTTTTGAGATAAAATTGTGGGTAGCACCACAATCGCCCATAACCTTCATAGTGTGCGGTAAGGTGATACCACGACTTGTATTCCACCCAACTCGCCCTTAACCTTCATAGTGTGCGGTAAGGTGAACCCACTGACATAATTTAATGAAACCTCAATAACAAGTGGGCATGACCGCTTTCTTCATCCTCCCCGTCCTCTCCTTCCTCTTCTTCATCGATAATCAGGACCTGGAGGGTCTTGCTGGGACAACGATATCCTGGACCAAACTTCCCATCACACTTAAAACACAAGCCTTTTGCCTTCTTTTCAGCGATCTCCGCCTCTGTCAGCCGCTTAAACTGACCACCTGGGCCACCGGAAGTGGGTTTCTTGTCGCCCACGTTTGTGGTTTCCGTCGACGAGTAACTTGTTTTACCGGACCGCTGCTCCCGCCTCGAGATTAGAGGGTGCTGCCACCTGCCTTGAACGCCCCTCCACTCCTGTTTTCGTCCATCTTAACAGCAACCCTCATGGCCTTAGCAAGGGTATCAGGTTCCATCACCCTAATTGCCAAACGAAGTTCGGATTTTAGGCCCTTCACAAACGTACTCTCCAATACCTTCTCTCGTAAATCAAGAAGTTGACCGGCCAGCTTTTCAAACTTGTAGACGTATTCCCGAATCGTACCCTCCTGTTGTATGTTCAAGAATTGCTCATAGACACTGCCCTCCTGCGAAGCCTGATTCCAGCGATACCATGACAGCGCCGACCCTTCCATGCAAATAGAAGCTGCCCGGAGCTGGTCTTTTGCCTTGATTCCCTGGATTTCAAAGTACCGTTCAATCCGGTAAATCCAGTCATGAGCATCTTCTCCTTCGAAAATTGGCATCTTCAATTTTCGACAGTCCCGTAAGGGACCTTTCTCCTTTTCGCCAGTGCTTCTCCCAAACCCGTCTGATTCCTCCTCCTCCTCATCTTCGTAGTCCCCATCAGCGAAGGAGCCGAAAGGAATCGTTGGCTTCTTCTTCTTTTCTCCGCTATCCGATCCCTCCTTCAAATCCTTGATTGCGCGCAGGACCTACTGAAACTGCATCGCATTATCGATGCGATTTGCCTCCACCACCCCCTTCATCTGCGTTAACCCTTCTTCCAACATGCTGATGCGATCGGCGTGAGTGAGTTTTCCCGCCATGGCCAGAACCGATGAGAGCTCTGATACCAATTTGGTAGACACCCAAAAACCCTTCCTGTATTTCGAGCAACGGGTAACTCACCAGAGAAAGTTCTCAATTAATTTTTTACTCCATGAACCAAAACTGAATACAGGAGGTAACTTAAATAGCAAACAAACGAAAACCTAAAAGGACTCCAACATGGACCGACCCAAACAAGGGATAAATACTGAAAATAGATAAATACTAGAATTTAAACTAATTACTATTAACCCCCTAAGACTTTAAATTCTGATTACTTGCGCCGTTTGTAAACCACACCAAACCGACCCACTCCTTGGGTCGTAACAATATGTTACAATAGGTAATACAAAAACTTCTATTTCTGCATATCAGATTTTCGTTTTGGACGTTTTGCGTCATTCCTTGCTGACTATCTGAGAAGCCCGTAAATTTGGTCTGTTATAACTATAAGAGACATAAATATAAATATCATGTATATCTCTATTGTCACATAAAGAAGCATAAATGTATATTCAAATTCAGCGAGATCAGCCACGAACAATTTCAAATTTTACGGTTAAAGAAAGCCCCAATGTACTACATTAAGCAAATGTTCTGTTACTTAGAGCTAATAAAAAAGTATCCTATCTTCATCACAACCAGATCTGGAGATTAAGAGTCTTCGTTTATTACAGCCACTGCCATTTTTTCCTCTTTTTATTTTGGTTTCCGTGTCGAATATTTTCTTATACCAATGACAATATATTATACAGGATGAGTACGAAGCAACTCCAGCTGACGCAAATGTGTATGAGACTGTATACTCAATGTGCAAGTCAACAACTATCTAAAGATTTCCATCTTGATTCTAAACCGATCCACTCTGCCTACTCATCATCATCATCAACTGCACCTTAACCCCAACTATGTTCGGATCGGTGGCATGAAAATTAGTGTCAATTAATTGTCTAAAATCAATTAACACTATAAGTCATGAAAAAAAAATGGAAAAGTTTTACGTCAAGTGCCCTTCCTGTCGCAACCGTCATACGCGGGGGAGAAATGAAATGATATTCCAAAACCGTCAACATCTTGGGTCCTTAGTTACACAGAAAATTATCATGAGACGGCGATGAGTTGAGATAATTGTTATAGTCATGTCATATTACATGATTGATATTGTAAAACCAACACGTACATTATGATTTTCCACTCTACCTACTAAAATAAAAGCATGTCATATATCATCAAATTCACTTATGACGCTATGATTTTGTCGAGTCATTCGCCAAATGCTTCAACACTTAACACATAATCTATTTCATTCCTATTCTTCAACTTTTTTTGCTTCATTACCTGATACTCAAATACATTTTAAGACAGATTCTAAGAGCTGGTATATTAAGAGGTGAAACTTCTACAAATGGGTAACTACTAATTACAAATCCTCACCTTCAGCAATGTCATGCACAATTGCGATCTTCATACACCTGAAAATCAAAAGGGAATGGCCAAATAATTTCAAAACAACAAAAATTCAAAATGTTTGTTCAAATGAATATCAGACCTACCGAATAAAATAGGAAAAATACCAAAGCCACATTTTACAAAAGCCACTCACTTTTCACGGTTTACACCAGGAATATCGGAAGCTATAAGAGCCATTAATCCCATCCGATACATGTGATCAGCTATTGATTCAGGTTCCTTAACCTCTCTTCGTACCCATCCTGCTCGCTTTGTCGTCTAATAATGCAAAGCTCAACATAGCAAAAACTAAGTGAGGAACGTATCTAGCATACAACAACAACATCTAAGCCTTAGTCCCAAAATGATTTGGGGTCGGCTAACATGAATCAAACTTTGAAACCGTCAATAAAGACAAATACTTGTTGCTTGACCAGTTGTGGCCATGGGATTTATATATGCTGAAATGTACGAATAATGGGTAGGCATACAAATCAAAATGAATAAATATATGTATTAACAAATTAACGTGAGAGCCCAGTTGTGGCCATAGGATTTATATACGCTGAAATGTACAAATAATGGGTAGGCATACAAAATCAAAATGGATAAATATATGTATTAACAAATTAACACGAGAGCTTCAACAACCGAATCATACAGTAAGGTAGACCTTATCGAAATGGATCCACCAATGTGACAGAAGCTATAGATAACAATTTTTCCTTGTTTAATGAATAACAACTCTATAAAGGGTTTACATGGTCCTGCACCAGAACAAACTGATTTTCACTGGTTATTCCCTAGCACTACGATGTTCAGCCTACCTTCGACTATTCGAGACTCATACCAATCCAGGAATTTTCCCATTTCAATTTAGGCTAATAAAATGGAACATTATCACAGACAAAAACATGTTTTATCACACACAGTTATCTAGAAGATTTTATCCACATACTTAGACTGCAATCGTAAGCATGTTACCATCAAGACTACATATCATTCAATTTTTTACCATTTTAATCAGCAAATTCAACATCAAGCCATTAAAAACTCAGAAAAGGAGATAGAAAGACCGAAGCAAATTCCCATCCAGAATCTCGATTCTGTCCAGCCATTACATTCAACTAAAGCAAGCATACCAACAAACATTTAGTCGGAGCACTCACACAAACATATATACAAACAGTTTACCTTGAGACGGTGACACAAAGTGAGAAAATCGATAGCTGAGGAATGGGAATGTGAAGAAGATGCGGATGATGTTGATGACGAAGAAGCTTCAGCTGCCATCCGGAAAGCCCTTGACGCAGTTGTTCGCAACGGCGTCGTTCGGAGTCGAGCGGAAGTAAGAGAGGATAATATGGATTTGCACATCAGTCCACTCATTTTCTTTTCCATATTTTTCCTTTTCTCGGTTTCTTTATATTTTCTAGTTTCTAAGAACGGTTCTTTTAAATTTATTTTTCAGTTTTTCAATTGATTCGATTGCGCCCATTCGATTCGATTCAGCCCATTCAATTCGATTCATTTAGGTCCATTCGATTCAGTTTTTCTTATTATTATTATTATTATTATTATTATTAATCTTAATTATTATTATTGTTATTATTACTAATAATATTACTATTATCGTTGTTGTGGTTGATTAGTATTATTATTATTATTATTATTATTTATCATTATTATAATTATTTACCCTTAATATATATTTCGATTCGATTCGATTCAGTCCATTCATTCGATTCATATCCATTCGATTCGATTCGATTCAATTGATTCGATTCGATTCGATTGATTCATTCAAATTAAAAGAATGAGCCTAATAGTTCAACATCCGTCGAATTTCGAACGAATATAAACTTTATGATTACTTGAAAGCTATGATGCACGGATTCTTCAAAATTCACCAATATGTAGTATCGGATACTGTATGGGTGCGGGTGCGGGTGCGATTCGCGTGGGATTCGCACGGGATTCACCAGGTGGCGAATCCGTGCAAAAAAAAAATCGGGCTCGCGTATTCTTGCACAGGATACGCGTATCCGGTGCGTGGGTGAATTTTTTTTTAGGTTTTTTTTATAATTTTTAAAAAGTAAATCAAATAAACTAAAATACAAAAAGTAAATCATTTAATAAATAATTAGTTTTACCTTTAGCAGCATTCACGAACAGTATCGGAAAGCTTCGCTGCTCAAAGCCATTTTGAATTGTTTTTTATATGACTTGTTTTATGTATTTGAATTGGTTTTATGGTAATATTTGAATTGTTGTTTTTATATTTAACAAGTGTTATATATAATAAAATATAAAATAAACAGACGTATCCTTGCCGTATCGCACCCTAACATTTTCAAAAAACTGTATTCTCGCACCCGTATCTGCCCGCACCCCCCGCACTTGTGCAACATAGGTTGAAAGTAAAATATAAAGATAAATATATGTTTCAAAAATAAAATAAAATATAAAAAATTAATTGATTTTCGACGGGATATAAAACTACTTTATATAAGAGTCAAAAAAAAAAAATTAACTCGAAAAATTTCCTCACATGCTGTCGAAAAGCTCTTTATAAACTACATTAATCGTCAAATTATAGGTCTGGACTTCTTCGTCACATATTAAAACTTTCAGATCCGTCTTGTTAGTTACTCTGGAGACTGCCACATACAACTGATTATTCCAGAATACCGGTTTGGGAAGGTACAGTGCAACGTGCGAAAGAGACTGTCCCTCACACTTATTGATAGTCATCGCAAAGCAAACGGACAAGGGGGACTGCCTATGTTGGACCTTAATAAGGAATTTGGTGAAATCTGAAGGGCTCAATATCATACGAGGAATATTCTTATCGGCATTTTTTTCAAAGATCATTGCAACCTCAATGACGTACTTATAAAGCTTTGCGACCATCATCTTTGTACCATTGCAAAACTCGTCCGACTGGTTTATATTCCTAAGAAGCATCACTGAACATCCAACTTTCAACTTGATCACGTGGTTTGGCAATTGGGAACACCTAATCGTATTAATAAACTCAACAAAATTTATATCTTCGTGACCATCTATGTCTCCATCCTCTTTACCGATGTTGTTCGAGCTAATATACTCCACCGCGATCACCAGGCAATGTGAACAATATATAGTCATTGATCTTGTCAAATATCTCATTTGTTGGAGCAAGTATAGCCCTATGTTTAAAAAATAGTGGATCATGCATAGTCCGAAATATGAATTGTTAAGCGCTCTCAACGATTGTTGCAAGAGGATCGGTCGTATCACGTATTATAATATCATTGGGTAATTCAACATCTGCCTCTCCATCGTTGTTGACACCAACAGTCCCATCCCCAATCTCCAATATCCACTTAGCGAATTCCCTACCCTTCGTAACATCAAATGTAGATGCGCCAACCTGCATTGAAATAAGTACGTAAATTTGATAATTAAAATATTTTAATCACGTTAAAAATCAAATAATAAAATGCAACAGTAATAAAAAATTTAGGAGTGCACAGAAAGACCTTGAAGCGCATGTTTTTCGTAAACTTAAAGACCTCACAAATATTCCAAAGTTTAGATGAAGTGATGACTGTAATATCCTGAATTTCTACTATGGTTGTTTAATGTTATTTTATCCGAGTTATATTGCACAATGTAGAATCTGTACAGTATGGATAAAATAATTAAATGACTAAGACAGTTGTGTTGGTATAATTATCGTAGTTGGTCGACAATTGCATTTGAGGATATTGTGTATCGAATGAGAATATTATTGGAACGAGTATATGTATTCAGTATGTCATGTATACGTATCCAGTATGTCGAGACGATGGACAGGAATAGTTGGAATTGGCTAAGTATAGCCTGATTAGCGTACGCTAATATAAGGACTTAGCGCACGCTAATGTGTATAACTTACGTATGCTAGTAAGGACAGTTAACGTACGTAAGATTATATTGGACATGATCAGGTTGTGGCCGACAGGTAGGTCCCGACCCGAGTCATCGGCATTTAGCGCACGCTAATGCAGATCAACCCAGAAGGAATCTAAGTATGGACCCGGTTACTTTTGGCGCATGTTCCGATAAGGTCAAAAAGATGTTTGCTATGGAGGATTAGCGCACGCTAAGCGTAGGGCTTAACGCACGCTAATACCAGATCAGTCAAAGGGAATTTCGGCTTTGTCATTTGATTTTGGCGTATGGACCCACACATCTTCGGAGTAGGTGCAGATTGACGAGTCAACGTGGATTAGCGCGCGCTATTGTTGGAGAAGTGTGCACGCTAATGAGCATGTTACTGTAGCAAGTCAACGTCGATATTACGTACGCTACGACATGGGTTTTGCGTACGTAAAATCATTGTGCGAAGTAAGGCAGTAGCCTCTGGACCACGACAGTGCATGCTATCAAAGTCATTTAGCGCACGCTATGGCAGATAACGCACGCTATTTAGTGAGAATAGCGCACGCTAGTAATGTGCAGTATATATATGTGCAGTTGGGTATTATTATTCATTTCGGCCATTTCTTCCCTTCATCCGATAGAGAGAGTTCTTGGGTGAGGTTTTGAGGTTACAAACACTTCCTTTAACAACATTAAGCTTGAGAGCATGGATTAGAGATTTGTTCTTAAAGTTGTTAATGATTCTTGGAGGGAGTTCGATTGCTCATCACCATAGTTTGTCAATACAAGGTAATATTCATATCCATTCGATAGTAGTTCATTTTAGAAGGATGTTTACATGTTAGGAAGCGTGTTGGTTTATCCTATTATATATGATGATGTTATACGTGATTAAATGGAATTGTGACAAGAGATTGAAGATGTTGGTTAAGATTCTTCATGTTGTAAGAATGGTGATTCGTTCAAATGTGCTTGTAAGATGGATTTCCGAATCATGTTGATGTTGTTATTGATATATGGGTATTGATATGATTGTAGTGGTTTTGGATTGTGTTGAAGGAGTATGTTGATGTAATCCCTTTCTTCATTTCAAATTCTTGATGTTGTTGTCGTTGTTTACTTCGTATGATAACGATTATGATAGTATTGTTGTGACTCTTGGTGTTGCTTGAAGCTTGTTGAGGAAGATGGTGATGTGATGATTTAGATGTTCGAACGTAATGTATTAATTGTTGATGTGTTCATCGGATTATGGAATCGTATTGTGGTTATGGCTTTGTGATTGATTGATTGAGTTATTCGGATTAGTGTTTAATCGAGATATTATGCAACCATTGAGTTTATTGATTGGTTATATCGATTGTTGATTGTTATCGAACTTGTTGTTTATCGATAACTACAATAGGTTGTGAGGATTGATCGTTGATTACAATAATATGTTGAGGACGAGTTCGAGAATGTTCGTGAATTACTTTGGTCAGGGCCGAGGAGCTTGTAGACGAAGGCAAGGAAATTGGTAACGGCTTCATTGTATCGGTATCGAGGCAAGTTATTACTTGCTCAGTTTATAATATTTAATGAATGGTTTCAGTTTCATTCGTTTATAATTCGTATAGCAATGACTTTAATTGTGAACTCTGGAGATTTGGGATTGTACGTTGTTTACGGATTTTGGGAATTAAATCATAATGTATATGATATACATGTGTTATTGGTATGCTTGGATATCAAGGATACATTATGGTAAAGACGAGGATATGAGTTATCTATAGTTTGTGGCATTGTGGATCGTCGAATATTGAGGATAATCATTGGTGATGGTTTTGACATCAAGATTGCTCTCGAAGGACTCAGGTAAGTACTCTAATCATTTTTGTCATTTTATGTCGATCATGTTGTGATACAATCGTGTATTGTTGTTGCCATGTATTGTTGTGTTGTTGTTATCATGCATTTGTGCATTGTTGTCGTATGTCCACCACGTGTTGGTCCTACGGGATCATCTTGGGTATCTATGCTGTGTGCGCTGGATCGCTGGACGGGTTTTCCACCTCGTGTTGGTACGACGGGATCATCTTGGAATCTATGCAGTGAACGCTGGATCATCGGACTACCCATGTGTTGTTGTTGTGCATATATATATTGTTGGTTATCCACCTCGTGTTGATATAACAAGATCATCTTGGGATCTATGATGTGTGCGCTCGACCATCGGATTTCCATGAGTAGACATTGTTGTTATTGTTGTGGACATATTGATGTTGTCATGTGAGTATGCATTTGTAAGTCTTTTGTAGGACCATGTTCGTATGTTGTATTGATCTAATCTCGACAGGATCTGGATTCCGTGGCATTGCGTGTCTTGAGGTATGTTCTGTATTTCCTTCTGGGTTCTTATCTTTGGATGGACAATCGATTATCGTGTTGAGGTTTGATGATGTTATCCGATGGATGGAATTGGTCAGAGTTGGTATATTTTCGTATTGGTGAGTTATGATGATGTTTTGAGAATCTTGGGTATTGTTTGAGGTACAGTATAGATGTCGTGTTTGAGTTTATTGGTTAATCGAAACTACGAGATATTCAATTTGGTAATGGTTATTTTGATGAGGATTATTATGAGTTGGTAAAGTTATGGCGGTAAGATTACATTGGTCATATTCTTACTTTGTAATTTCATTGGTATATAATTATTGATGAGATGTGATCGTTATCATTATTGAGTATTATGGTTGACCCTGTCGTGGACTTTATTTTTAGGTACTCGGAGATCGAGCTTGTAGTGGTCGTGAAGAGATGAGTTACCCGGGAGATACTGGCTATGGTGTGTATTTGTGAATCGAGTACTTTGACTAGTTGTTATTTTCCGCTGCAAAAGTATTTTTAGTTATTTGTTATATCCGCTACGAGTGTGTTTTAAAATGGGTTGTTAGTATTTTGCAAATTTGGGTTTATTTTGGAAAATCGTTTTCTAAACTATTTTGTCGATTCGTGCAAGCGGTGGCTTAACGTATACTTTTGAAACTGTTGAGTTTTGGCGTTTTGGCCTCGTACTTTCAAATGAGATTTTTCGACAATATTGATAAATAGATTTTATAAAGTCTTTGAATATTTTAAAAGATATTGCCGTCATCGTCGCTTAGGTGTATTTTAAATGGCTTGTAAAAATGTCTTTTAGCCTTGTTGGTTCTGTTTCGGGGCCCACATCGCTGTAATATTTCTGGATGGCTCTAGGGGTGTTACAGAATATAGTATCAGAGCTTAGGTTGTGAAAACCTAGGCTATCGGGTCGAGTCGATTCGTGTTTTTGTCACATCATGTGAGTTGTCGGTTAGCAAGTATTAGAGCCCTGGGTTTTTGTTGTTCACTCGGGCTTGTGTGCTTTGTGGTTTACCAGTGTGGTACTGTGGTTGTTTTAAACTTATCCAAATGGTATTAACATGATTCTTTGGAAAGAGATATGTCGTAATTTGAGTTGAACTCGTTTTGCAAAATGTATGTTTTGAAAATATCTGTATCGAGTATTTTCTAGAGTTGAGACATGTGTCAGTATCACGGGGAATCGTCAGCTTCACGATCTGTAAGTATTTAGATTTTTGGATAACATTGAGGTTATTTGCAGTTATAAGTTGATGTACTTTGAGAAACATTCAAAAAAATATTACGTGTTACAGTATGAGGTAGCAGAATATAATAGTTGGGACAGAACCGATGATCTTGAGAAGCTATGATTATGGAAAATCAATATGTAAGTTAAACTTGGAAAATGAGTTGTGTATTTGGGAGAAATATTGTGGATTGTTGAGAGGAACATGTAGTCATACTAGTTCATTTTGAGATACATGAAATTGTTTTTTAACATTTAAAAATGATACTTTTCAACATGATATATTTTGAATAAACTATTTTGCTTGCTGTCATGAAAATGTATTTTCTTAAATTTATTTTGAGAGACACTATTGTTGTCTTTAAAAACATGTTTCATCATGGCATAGTTGAAGTGTTGCAGAATGGAATAATAGTCGATATAATAAGTTATATGTGGAAAGATGATTTTAACAAGGTCTATACAATAAGATTTTAGATTCCATCGTTTGATTTTCCGACCGAATGTCGGTGGAATTGGTGACGAGCCGAATTGGTATACAGGAGTATGGATGTGGTCAATCGTTTGCATAATTTCATTTTATTTAATCGTGTGTATTCGACAAGAATTGTCATCGAGAACTTGACATGAGCGAGACGGTTTAACTTTCCGAAAATTAATTTTAGTTTCACGAATATATACATATACATGTTTTGGGTTTTGAAATTCTTGAAAGAACTTTCGAAAATTGTTTTTATTGACAAGATTATATGAATTCAAAGCTATTTTAAAAATGTGATTGGTATACGTACAAACGTAGTGCATAATACATATCATGGTGAAATTCTGAGTAAGACTTATAATATGGATACATATCAATGGTACGATGAAAAGAGATTCGAACTTCAGTATGGTAGTTTGGAGTATCCATGGATAACCGGTTGTTTGATCAGATAAGAGGAATATGCTGCGTGTTGTAGATTCATGTGGAGAATATGATTTTGGGACTTTGGGTTTTGTGAAACTGGGGCATATGTGCTATGTGGCTCTATTGGTGTGGTAGTAGTGTGATTTTGCTATAGAGATTTTTGACTTTTGATCCATATTGATTTGAGTATGATTGAGTATGATCGACGGTTTGTGACTGGTTGTTCATACGCCCGAGGGGTATGTTCAACAGTCACGTGTGTTTCTTTGAGATCCAATGTATGTGATTTGTGTAACGTTTTGAGAATTTTATTCTTATCTGGCTCTATGGTTTTGTGTTGATCGTGTTGGATCTTACCATGTGAGGGTATTCTCGGTTATTGTTGATCCTTCGATGGTAGTATTGGAGTTTATCATGTCGATCATATTCTCGGTTGATTTAATTGTTGATCATTATTATCAATCGTATGAGCGTTCGGACTTTGTGTCGATGTTTCGGGATTTGTTGCCATTGTTTTGGGCAGTTGTTTCACAGATGTATCGTGTATTATTGGTTTTATCGGGATTGAGATTTGATTGTGCGATCCGTCAGACAGGATTTGACACGGATGGATTATTCCATAATTGAGTTACAACGATGTATTTTGTTGAAATTTGTGAATTGTGATTGTAAGCGTATTGAGGCGTTTAAGTGGGGTCATTTGCTAGTATCGCAGGAGATCATCGACTTCACGCATTTGTAAGTATATTATTTTGGTTATTCGTTAATGATGATGATTGATCGGTTTCGTGATGATTTTGGATATTGTGGTTGGACTTTGATTGTGACCAAATTGCAAGTTTCGAGGACGAAACTTATATTAAGTGGGGTAGAATGTAATATCCTGAATTTCTACTATGATTGTTTAATGTTATTTTATCCGAGTTATATTACACAGTGTAGAATCTGTACAGTATGGATATAATAATTAAAGGACTAGGAGAGTTGTGTTGGTACAATTGTCGTAGTTGGTCGACAACTATATTTTAGGATATTGTGTATCGAATGAGAATATTATTGGAACGAGAATATGTATTCAGTATGTCATTTATACGTATCTAGTATGTCGATACGATGGACAGGAATAGTTGGAATTGAGTAAGTATAGACTGATTAGCGTACGGTAACATAAGGACTTAGCACACGATAATGTGTAGAACTTACGTACGCTAGTAAGGACAGTTAACGTACGTAAGATCATATTGGACAGGATCAGGTTGTGGCCGACAGGTAGGTCCCGACCTGAGTCATGGGCATTTAGCGCGCGCTAATACATAAGGTTAGCGCACGCTAATGCAGATCGATCCAAAAGGAATCTAAGTGTGGACCTGGTTACTTTTGGCGCATTTTCCGATAAGGTCAACGGATGTTTGCTATGGAGGATTAGCGCACGCTAAGCATAGGGATTAACGCACGCTAATACCAGATCAGTCAAAGGGAATCCCGGCTTTGTCGTTTGCTTTTGGCGTATGGACCCACGCGTCTTCGGAGTAGGTTCAGATTGACGAGTCAATGGGGATTAGCACACGCTATTGTTGGAGAATTGCGCACGCTAATGAGCATGTTACTGTAGCAAGTCAACGTCGATATTACGTACGCTACGACATGGGATTTGCGTACGTAAAATCATTGTGCGAAGTAAGGCAGTAGCCTCTGGACCACGATAGTGCATGCTATCAAAGTCAGTTAATACACGCTATGGAAGATACCGCATGCTATTTAGTGAGAGTAGCGCACGCTAGTAATGTGCAGTATATATATGTGCAGTTGGGTATTGTTATTCATTTCGACCATTTCTTCCCTTCATCCGATAGAGAGAGTTCTTGGGTGAGGTTTTGAGGTTACAAACACTTGAGTGTTTGTAGAGATGATCACGTTTAACAACATTAAGCTTGAGAGCATGGATTAGAGCTTTGTTCTTAAAGTTGTTAATGATTCTTGGAGGGAGTTCGATTGCTCTTCACCATAGTTTGTCAATACAAGGTAATATTCGTATCCAATCGATAGTAGTTCGTTTTAGAAGGATGTTTACATGTTAGGAAGCATGTTGATTTATCCTATTATATGTGATGATGTTATACGTGATTAAATGGAATTGTGACAAGAGATTGAAGATGTTGGTTAAGATTCTTCATGTTGTAAGAATGTTGATTTGTTCAAATGTTCTTGTAAGATGGATTTCCAAATCATGTTGATGTTGTTATTGATATGGGTAGTGGTTTTGGATTGTGTTGAAGGAGTATGTTGATGTAATCCCTTTCTTCATTTCGGATTATTGAGGTTGTTGTCATTGTTTACTTCGTATGATAACGATTATGATAGTGTTGTTGTGATGATTTAGATGTTCAAACGTATTGGATTAATTGTTGATGTGTTTATCGGATTATGGAATCGTATTATGGTTATAGATTCGTGATTGGTTGATTAAGTTATTCGGATTAGTGTTTAATCGAGATATTATGGAACCATTGAGTTATTGATTGGTTATATCAATCGTTGATTGTTATCGAACTTGTTGTTTATCGATGATTCTAATAGGTTGTGAGGATTGATCGTTGATTACAATAATATGTTGCGGACGAGTTCGAGAATGTTCGTGAATTACTTTGGTCAGGGCCGAGGAGCTTGTAGACGAAGTCAAGGAAATTAGTAACGGCTTCATCGTATCGATATCGAGGCAAGTTATTACTTGCTCAGTTTAAAATATTTAATGAATGGTTTCAGTTTCATTCGTTTATAATTCGTAGAGCAATGATTTTAATTGTAACTTTGGAGATTTGGGATTGCACGTTGTTTTCGGATTGTGGGAATTAAATCATAATGTATATGATTTACATGTGTTATTGGTATACTTGAGTATCAAGGATACATTATGATACAGACGAGGATATGAGTTATCTATAGTCTGTGGCATTGTGGATCATCGAATATTGAGGATAATCATCGGTGATGGTTTTGACATCAAGATTGCTCTCGAAGGACTCAGGTAAATACTCTAATCATTTTTGTCATTTTATGTCGATCATGTTGTGATACAATCGTGTATTTTTGTTGCCATGTATTGTTGTGTTGTTGTTATCATGCATTTGTGCATTGTTGTCGTATGTCCACCACGTGTTGGTCCTACGGGATCATCTTGGGTATCTATGCTGTGTGCGCTGGATCGCTGGACGGGTTTTCCACCTCGTGTTGGTCCGACGGGATCATCTTGGAATCTATGCAGTGAACGCTGGATCATCGGACTACCCATGTGTTGTTGTTGTGCATATATATATTGTTGGTTATCCACCTCGTGTTGATATAACAAGATCATCTTGGGATCTATGATGTGTGCGCTCGACCATCGGATTTCCATGAGTAGACATTGTTGTTATTGTTGTGGACATATTGATGTTGTCATGTGAGTATGCATTTGTAAGTCTTTTGTAGGACCATGTTCGTATGTTGTATTGATCTAATCTCGAATTAGACTGACAGGATTCGTCGTGGCATTGCGTGTCTTGAGGTATGTTTTGTATTTCCTTCTGTGTTCTTATCTTTGGATGGACAATCGATTATCGTGTTGAGGTTTGATGATGTTATCCGATGGATGGAATTGGTCAGAGTTGGTATATTTTCGTATTGGTGAGTTATGATGATGTTTTGAGAATCTTGGGTATTGTTTGAGGTACAGTATAGATGTCGTGTTTGAGTTTATTGGTTAATCGAAACTACGAGATATTCAATTTGGTAATGGTTATTTTGATGAGGATTATTATGAGTTGGTAAAGTTATGGCGGTAAGATTACATTGGTCATATTCTTACTTTGTAATTTCATTGGTATATAATTATTGATGAGATGTGATCGTTATCATTATTGAGTATTATGGTTGACCCTGTCGTGGACTTTATTTTTAGGTACTCGGAGATCGAGCTTGTAGTGGTCGTGAAGAGATGAGTTACCCGGGAGATACTGGCTATGGTGTGTATTTGTGAATCGAGTACTTTGACTAGTTGTTATTTTCCGCTGCAAAAGTATTTTTAGTTATTTGTTATATCCGCTACGAGTGTGTTTTAAAATGGGTTGTTAGTATTTTGCAAATTTGGGTTTATTTTGGAAAATCGTTTTCTAAACTATTTTGTCGATTCGTGCAAGCGGTGGTTTAACGTATACTTTTGAAACTGTTGAGTTTTGGCGTTTTGGCCTCGTACTTTCAAATGAGATTTTTCGACAATATTGATAAATAGATTTTATAAAGTCTTTGAATATTTTAAAAGATATTGCCGTCATCGTCGCTTAGGCGTATTTGAAATGGCTTGTAAAAATGTCTTTTAGCCTTGTTGGTTCTGTTTCGGGGCCCACAGCGCTGTAATATTCCTGGATGGCTCTAGGGGTGTTACAGAATATAGTATCAGAGCTTAGGTTGTGAAAACCTAGGCTATCGGGTCGAGTCGATTCGTGTTTTTGTCACATCATGTGAGTTGTCGGTTAGCAAGTATTAGAGCCCTGGGTTTTTGTTGTTCACTCGGGCTTGTGTGCTTTGTGGTTTACCAGTGTGGTACTGTGGTTGTTTTAAACTTATCCAAATGGTATTAACATGATTCTTTGGAAAGAGATATGTCGTAATTTGAGTTGAACTCGTTTTGCAAAATGTATGTTTTGAAAATATCTGTATCGAGTATTTTCTAGAGTTGAGACATGTGTCAGTATCACGGGGAATCGTTAGCTTCGCGATCTGTAAGTATTTGGATTTTTGGATAACATTGAGGTTATTTGCAGTTATAAGTTGATGTACTTTGAGAAACATTCAAAAAAATATTACGTGTTACAGTATGAGGTAGCAGAATATAATAGTTGGGACAGAACCGATGATCTTGAGAAGCTATGATTATGGAAAATCAATATGTAAGTTAAACTTGGAAAATGAGTTGTGTATTTGGGAGAAATATTGTGGATTGTTGAGAGGAACATGTAGTCATACTAGTTCATTTTGAGATACATGAAATTGTTTTTGAACATTTAAAAATGATACTTTTCAACATGATATATTTTGAATAAACTATTTTGCTTGCTGTCATGAAAATGTATTTTCTTAAATTTATTTTGAGAGACACTATTGTTGTCTTTAAAAACATGTTTCATCATGGCATAGTTGAAGTGTTGCAGAATGGAATAATGGTCGATATAATAAGTTATATGTGGAAAGATGATTTTAACAAGGTCTATACAATAAGATTTTGGATTCCATCGTGTGATTTTCCGACCGAATGCCAGTGGAATTGGTGACGAGCCGAATTGGTATACAGGAGTATGGATGTGGTCAATCGTTTGCATAATTTCATTTTATTTAATCGTGTGTATTCGACAAGAATTGTCATCGAGAACTTGACATGAGCGAGACGGTTTAACTTTTCGAAAATTAATTTTAGTTTCACGAATATATACATATACATGTTTTGGGTTTTAAAATTCTTGAAAGAACTTTCGAAAATTGTTTTTATTGACAAGATTATATGAATTCAAAGCTATTTTAAAAATGTGATTGGTATACGTACAAACGTAGTGCATAATACATATCATGGTGAAATTCTGAGTAAGACTTATAATATGGATACATATCAATGCTACGATGAAAAGAGATTCGAACTTCAGTATGGTAGTTTGAAGTATCCATGGATAACCGGTTGTTTGATCAGATAAGAGGAATATGCTGCGTGTTGTAGATTCATGTGGAGAATATGATTTTGGGACTTTGGGTTTTGTGAAACTGGGGCATATGTGCTATGTGGCTCTATTGGTGTGGTAGTAGTGTGATTTTGCTATAGTGATTTTTGACTTTTGATCCATATTGATTTGAGTATGATTGAGTATGATCGACGGTTTGTGACTGGTTGTTCATACGCCCGAGGGGTATGTTCAACAGTCAGGTGTGTTTCTTTGAGATCCACTGTATGTGATTTGTGTAACGTTTTGAGAATTTTATTCTTATCTGGCTCTATGGTTTTGTGTTGATCGTGTTGGATCTTACCATGTGAGGGTATTCTCGGTTATTGTTGATCCTTCGATGGTCGTATTGGAGTTTATCATGTCGATCATATTCTCGGTTGATTTAATGGTTGATCATTATTATCAATCGTATGAGCGTTCGGACTTTGTGTCGATGTTTCGGGATTTGTTGCCATTGTTTTGGGCAGTTGTTTCACAGATGTATCGTATATTATTGGTTTTATCGGGATTGAGATTTGATTGTGCGATCCGTCAGACAGGATTTGACACGGATGGATTATTCTATAATTGAGTTACAACGATGTATTTTGTTGAAATTTGTGAATTGTGATTGTAAGCGTATTGAGGCGTTTAAGTGGGGTCATTTGCTAGTATCGCAGGAGATCATCGACTTCACGCATTTGTATGTATATTATTTTGGTTATTCGTTAATGATGATGATTGATCGGTTTCATGATGATTTTGGATATTGTGGTTGGACTTTGATTGTGACCGAATTGCAAGTTTCGAGGACGAAACTTATATTAAGTGGGGTAGAATGTAATATCCTGAATTTCTACTATGATTGTTTAATGTTATTTTATCCGAGTTATATTACACAGTGTAGAATCTGTACAGTATGGATATAATAATTAAAGGACTAGGAGAGTTGTGTTGGTACAATTGTCGTAGTTGGTCGACAATTATATTTTAGGATATTGTGTATCGAATGAGAATATTATTGGAACGAGAATATGTATTCAGTATGTCATTTATACGTATCTAGTATGTCGATACGATGGACAGGAATAGTTGGAATTGAGTAAGTGTAGACTGATTAGCGTACGCTAACATAAGGACTTAGCGCACGATAATGTGTAGAACTTACGTACGCTAGTAAGGACAGTTAACGTACGTAAGATCATATTGGACAGGATCAGGTTGTGGCCGACAGGTGTAACACCCCAAAGCGGCTATTACAGTGCCGTGAATCCCACACTGGGACTCACCAGGCGATATCCAAAACAAATTAAATAAATATTATTTGTGATACCGAACCACAATGAATAGTCATTATTCCGTTTAGGAGTTTATCAAAATATGGCCAACGGCCTTACAATACACAGGATCCAAAAACAAGTATAAACCATATGGAGATGGAAAATACTTCAAATGTCAAATACAACCAAATAGCAGTTTAAATGGAACAGGAAATAACACAACACGGTTTAACATAACCGGACAACAAAGATGAGGGCCCCCCGATCTAGTATCCTTCGAATCCTTCGCCGTCGACATGCTCTTCCCGTGCCTTGCCCTTGCCTCGACCTAAAATACAATACAAGTATTTCGCCCAACACAGGGTCAGATATACATGATAATCAATTCTTCTGACATATAAAATTCACATATATAGATTTCAAAGAAATCATTCCGACTATCAATCAAACCCCCCGGGCGTATGAAACGAACAGTCACAAGCATCCAATACTATGGACGATTTACGATATGGCTCAAAGATGGACATCACAGTACGCCCGATCCGGAAATGTGTCCGTGCACATGTCCGCCCCGTATATGGAATCCAGAATATACGTAGGACAATGTACCTAATTAGCCTCACGAAACTACGTCCCGTGCACACCCAACGCGGAATAATATCCGCCGATGACTATATGTGCCTGGCTAAAAATCCTACACAATAACCAATCGGAACGCAGATATGATTCCGGATATGTCACGATACAACATGACAACGAATTCAACAAATCACATATCCGATTAAGGATCAAGAAAAACTCACCGAAGTGAAAATAAGGCCAACGAGATCAATGATTCAAAACGACGTACTTGGGAATGCAACCCACGAAGAAAACGGAATAACGTCAAGGACAATATCAAATCACGACGAACATTTCATGAACAATTCATACATATGAAAGATATAACCATCAGAAGAATCTAATCATCATTATAACCAAGCAAGATAACTTGCCTTAATACGGAGACGAGAATAGTCCTCTTCTTATCGGAACGAACGAACGGTCCTCGACAAGTTTTACTCAAACAAACAACCTTAAACGAAATACATTTTACTCAAAACATATTCGTATAATTATCAATATAGGATTAGTAAGACGTCAACCTACAATCCTTTAGAATAGTTTGTTACTACCAATTATTGAAGCCTTATGCCAGGAGTCCTTCTAATCATCATTACAACCATAGGGATCGGTTTACAATATTGACCGAATGTTCGCATGGTTCATCATAAGCAAGAGTTCTATCAAGGGTATGTTGAATAACCAATTATGATGTTAAGATCATCTTATGATGCTTAAACTTTCCAAAACATTAAAAGGTTGAAAGGTAAAATCTGCACATTATGATTATTCTCCTCTCATCTAAAATGACTTTAAGCTAATCAACAAGTTCATAAGTTCTGAGATTACACCATACCCATGAGGGTTATCAAAGTCTTTGTTTGCAAGGCTGGAGGATTCATTAATATGATGGTGATTTCACCATTTATCTAGTATGATGATCAAACATTCTAAGTTCTCAATACATTAGATTCATGAAAAGTTATTGTTGTAGTTATCAAGACCCTTATCAATCTTCAAGGACTTGTGCAACTGAACAGATATGCTTTGTTAAAGCTTCTAAGGTTTCTGAACTAGATCATCTAATCTCATACTTAACATCATCAAGTTCTTCTCAAGGTAAATAAATACCTAAAATGGTGTTTAATCACTTTATGATATCAAGTTCTTGATTAAATCCAGTTATGAAGAAGCTAACCGATCCATCAAAGTCCTACTGAGCTAAATTCGTCCAGAAGGTGAGTGATGACAATTACAACATGATTAAAATCACTATATCATCAAGAACACCTCCATCTCAAACCCTTATTTAACATATTCATCAAAAGTGCTTAAAGGGTTTAATTATAACCATGTTTTACTTGCTTAATCTACTCTAGGTGAAGTATAATTCGTCATTAATAATCAACATAAGAAAATAATGCGAGAAGAAAACACACCAACCTCCGTAAATGAAGAATAACTTAAAATTTATGAGAGAATATATTCCAAGCTTAAAAACAACTCCAAATCTCCAAGAAAATGATCTACACTCCGAGGAACAAGGCTAAGAAACTAGATGGTGAAGGTTTATATCGTTTTAGAGTGCGAGGGACGATAAAAGGGAGAGAGAATCGGTTTAGAGTTGTGAAGAAATGAAAAGCAGTGGCCCTATAAATAGATCGACATACTTAGCGACGCTATCGAACAGCTTTAGCGTACGCTAATGCACTTACGTACGCTATCCGGTCGATATTACGACGTAAGCGGCCAATGGCTACCGCCTTGAATTATCGCAGCCGTTAGCGCACGCTAACGAGAAATGGGTTACGCACGCTAATAAAAGTAGATTCTCACCGACACGCCACTCGATTGAGATCTCATGCATGCTAACGGTTAAAAGGGTTCACGTGCTGAAGTCAATCGCCGCGATTCCTCTTAGCGTACGCAATGTAGGAAACCTTACGCACGCTAAGTCACATGTTTAGCGTACGTTAATAGACTGTAGCGTACGCTACATTAACAAAAATTCAAAATGCAACACTCTAATAACATCGAATCATCACATATGAAATAACAACGATATGATATTCAAATCTATAATACCTCAACATAAAACTAAATGCAACGATTTCGATAATCGATTATCCGAATAATACAACGGTTTAAAAAAATGAAAAGTTACAATGGATATTACATACTCCCCTTAAAAAGAGTTTCGTCCCAAACTAAGGGGTAAATAACTCGGGGTATCTCGCTCGCATACTAGCCTCGGTCTCCCACGTAGCCTCCTCGACTCCGTGTCGTGACCACCGAACTTTCAAGTAGGGGAATCGCCTTGTTCCGCAATCGCTTGATCCTCCTCTCGAGTATCCGCAGATGCTCCTCGTATGAATGATCCTCTGCTAATTCAATATCTTCAATTGAAGTACGTGGCTCGGATCGCAACATATTTCCTCAATCGGGAGACATGAAACACGTTGTGAATCTTACTCAAGGTCGGTGGCAAGGCTAGTCGACAGCGATCACCTACACGCCCGGAACCTCAAACGGCCCAATGTACCTTGGGCTTGCCCCCTCTTCCCGAAACGAAAAACACCTCGAGTAGGAGACACCTTCATTAACACATGGTCACCAACCTCGAACTCAAGCGGTCGCCGACGATGGTCAAGATAAGACTGTCGACTTTGAGCCGTTAACAACCGACTCTTAATCAAAGTGATCTTCTCACGGCACTAACAACATATCGGGTTCCGTACCCAGAGATTCCGGCGTTCGTCCCAACACAAGGGGGACCTACAATGACGGCCATACAATGCCTCATACGGTGCCATCCGAATCAAGCGTGCCAACTATTATTATACGTGAATTCCACCAAAGGCAATCGGGCTTCCTAATCGTTCTTCCAATCAAGAGCACATGCTCTCAACATATCTTCTAGAGTCTGGATCGTTCTTTCCATCGACCATCGGTCTGTGGATGAAAAGCGGCATCAAATTCAACCGTGTGCCCATCGCACGATGAATCGCCCTCCGAGTGTGACACAAATCGCCCGTCACGCCTGATACAATGCTCTTGGTGGTACCGTGTAGTCTCACAATTTCCTTAATAAACAGTGGGCCAATCTCTGGGGCCCCATGTGTCCTTAATCTCCAAGAAGTGGGCTGATTTGGTCGACGGTCCACAATCACCCAAATCATATTCATTCCTCGACGACTCGTCGGCAAGCTAGTGATAAAATCCATAGATATGTCTTCCCATTTCCACTCGTGAATCGGGAGCGGTTTCAAAGATTCTGCAGTCGCCGGTGCTCAATCTTAACCTATCGATGTGTCAAACACCTCAAACGAATTCGCAACCTCACGCTTCATATTCCCCACCAATAATTCTGCTTCAAATCCTTATACATCTTGCTAGAGCCCGGTGAATAGAGTACGGGTAGCATGGGCTTCTCTCATGATAGAGTTCCTCAACTCTTCGTCACGGTACACAAACTCGATTTCTAAAACGTATCAATCCATCCTCGTGGATCACGAATCCAGGGGCTTTCCCTTGGTTTACTTCATCCCGAACTCGAGATAAGAATGGGTCCGTAACTTGCTTTGATTTGATCATATCATCAAGAGACGAAGAAATCTCAAGGGTGCAAAGTTGTCCCTGAACACGCGGTAACCAAACTTCAATTTCTGACCTCATAAGGTCCAACTGCAACTCTCTCTGTGCTGTCAAATGGCTCAGCATCTGCTCTTGCACGGTTTTACGGCTTAATGCGTCGGCAACCACATTTGCTTTACCCGGATGATAAAGGATCTCGATATCATAGTCCTTGATTAATTCTAGCCACCTTCTCTGTCTCATGTTCAACTCCTTCTGAGTAAAAATGTACTTTAGGCTCTTGTGGTCCGTAAAGATCTGGCAAGTAACTCCATAAAGATAGTGACGCCAGATTTTTAAAACAAACACCACGGCTGCTAACTCCAAGTCATGGGTTGGGTAGTTAACTTCATAGGGTCGCAATTGTCTCGATGCATAGGCAATCACTTTCCCTTCCTGCATTAGTACACATCCCAGACCCTGTCTCGACGCGTCACTATACACCACAAATCCTTCCGTTTCTTTTGGCAAGACCAAAACAGGGGCCGAAATTAATCGACTCTTGAGCTCATCAAAACTCTTCTGACATGTTTCTGACCACAAATACTTCTTGTCCTTTTGCAGTAAGTTAGTCATTGGTTGCGCAATTTTAGAAAATCCTTCTACGAACCGTCGGTAGTAACCTGCTAGGCCGAGGAAACTACGAACTTCCTTCACGTTCTTCGGTGGTAGCCAATCTCGAATGGCTTCCGTCTTTTGTGGGTCCACTCTCACCCCTTCGGCTGATATCACATGACCGAGAAAGACAACCTCAGGCATCCAGAATTCACACTTAGAAAATTTCCCATAAAGTTGTTCCCGCCTCAATGTATCGAGAACTTGGTGGAGGTGACTCTCGTGTTCCTCGTGGTCGCGAGAGTAAATCAGAATGTCGTCTATGAAAACGACTACAAAGCGATCCAGATAGTTAATAAAAACTCGATTCATCAACTCCATGAATACTGCCGGTGCATTAGTCAGTCCAAATGGCATCACCACGAACTCATAATGCCCATAGCGAGTACGGAATGCTGTCTTCGAAATGTCAGACTCTCGAATCCTCAACTGATGATAACTAGATCTCAAGTCGATCTTAGAAAACACGGCAGCTCCCTGAAGTTGGTCCAATAAATCATCAATACGAGGCAAGGGATACTTGTTCTTGATGGTTACCCTGTTCAGCTCACGGTAATCAATACATAAGCGTAGAGATCCATCTTTCTTCCGTACGAATAACACTAGTGCTCCCCAAGGGGACGCACTAGGTCGAATATAGCCTTTGTCAGTCAACTCCTCAAGCTGGTTCTTCAATTCTTGCATCTCAGTCGGAGCCATACGGTACGGTGCTTTTGAGAGCGGGGACGTACCTGGTTCTAACTCAATAATAAACTCCACGTCACGATGAGGAGGTAAGCCTGGCAACTCGTCTGGAAATACATCGGGTAATCTCGGACTACCTAATGTCGGCCAATTCAATCGGGTCGACCGCTTTTGGTCATGTAGCACCAATACCCAATACACCCTTGATTAAGCGGTTTCACCGCTTTCATAGATCGATGACTCTCCCGAACGAGTGGGATTATCACCTCGAAAAATACACTCGAATCCATCATCGAGTGACGGTAACCATCCGCTATGACACTAAGTATTGCATCGTGACGATCCATCCAATCGATACCCAAGATTATATCATCCTTAGGTAGATCGACTACAATCGATTTGACAACCACTCACGGTCGTTCAAACGACCTGACAAATTCCGACTTCACGATTTCCAATAATTCTTCTACCATCACGTAGGCCAATCACGTAGGGCTCACAATTGATAACATGGTCTAGAGGCAAACGACTTAAACAAGAAGAAGATATAAAGGAGTGTGAAGCACCGGTATCAAAAAGAACACATACAGGCTGGGAGTGGATCTCGAGTATACCGAAATCATGCGGCCTCGGGATCATCGGCTTTCTTCATCTCGTAAATCCTGGGTTTCGCAGACGCACCAGTGTACCACTTTGATTCCCACGGCCCATTCCCCTATTCGCTCCGGTGGTCTGATAGAAGCGGACGGAGGTGTCCGGTTTTGAACAAGATTGAACTGGAGCATGAGACGCCACTGGATCATGTCCGGCCCACTCTCGCAAAACGAGCACGGTGACCATTCTTCCCACAAGTATGGCATGTGATGGCAAAGCTTTGGGCAATTGAAGTTGATATGCCCCCTGCCCCCACGTTGTGGCACACCGCGGAAGAGGGAACCGCTCGAGAGTGCGATCCGGCGGGCTTTGACGCCATGGGTGATCGATCGAAGGGTTTGGCAATGACCGGGCTTCGAATGTCCCCGATTACTCTCACCTGCTCGGTTCTTAGACCTTTTGTTGTTGGGTAGGGTTGTTTCTTGGAAATCTCTTTCGCGGTGAGTTCGTATTCCAGAGCCTTCTCGATGAACTCGTAAGGTAGTACAGTGGTGATTCAACAATGCATTCTCATTCGGGGTTTAAGCCTCTTGAGAAAGTATTTGATCTTATCGGCCTCTGTTCGGATAATTGTCGTGGCAAAAGGAAGGAGTGCGGAATTTCTCAAAGAATGATAATACATCATCGTCTTCAGACGGGTCGGGGTTCAATAGCTCCGACAGTTTGGCCTCATGGAGTGGCCCTGGATAGTAACGGTCTAGCATGAGGTTTTTAAATTCCTCCCAAGTGTAAACACCATCACCGGCCTTACCGAAAGCCACCAGAGTGAGCGCCTTTGCCAAGGTAATACGCTGCCATCAAACGCGATTCTCTTCCGGCACCCACCATCCGGAAAAGTTTCTCAAAATGCTCGATCCAATGCACACGTCGCAGGCTCGAGGAGCCTTCAAAAGTCGGTGGTCGCCGCGAGAGATGTCGCCGATAATTCGGCTCACGGGTCCGCCAATCACAAAGTGAGGATGAGCCCCCGCCGCCGCCGCAGCGGCTCTCTGCATAGCTTCCATTAGTTGACCCATCTGGGTCATCTGTGTCATCATGCCCTGCATTACGACGTAAGGATCGACACGCGCATCTCCGCGCCCACTGTGGTGCGATTGTTCCCTAGAAGGTGAACCACTGTCTGTGGAACTCTGATCCGCATTCGCGCGTCTATTGGCTCGAGGTATCGGGATTAGGCCCCTTCCGCGGCCTCGTCCCCCTCTGCCACGACCCCTCAGGTTTCTTTCCATACTGAAAGAATCAATCATAATGATAACCATAAGTACAGTTCAAGATACTAAAATTCATGCTAAGTTAATAGCAACAAGGAATCACATATTCAAGGAAACGGTTAGCGATACCACAATTGTTGCACCGAATATCATATCAGTGTCAAGTCGAACAATTTCAATTGTATAATAAATTCAGCATTTACCTCGGATTATCAATCAGATAAATCCTGTCACAATTCCTCGAAATAACATGATCAACAAAGAGACCCATACTGATATCAATATCATGCCAGTAATTAAACCATGGCTCATAAAGTACATACCGCATTTGGCTCGTAGGGTCAGGCGCTTGCACGGGTCACACGCGACACGAAGGTCTCTTGATACTAGTTCATTTCTCAATGACTCATGAAAAAAAAACGACTCTCTGATACCATCTTCTGTAACACCCCAAAGCGGCTATTACAGTGCCGTGAATCCCACACTGGGACTCACCAGGCGATATCCAAAACAAATTAAATAAATATTATTTGTGATACCGAACCACAATGAATAGTCATTACTCCGTTTAGGAGTTTATCAAAATATGGCCAACGACCTTACAATACACAGGATCCAAAAACAAGTATAAACCATATGGAGATGGAAAATACTTCAAATGTCAAATACAACCAAATAGCAGTTTAAATGGAACAGGAAATAACACAACACGGTTTAACATAACCGGATAACAAAGATGAGGGCCCCCCGAACTAGTATCCTTCGAATCCTTCGCCGTCGACATGCTCTTCCCGTGCCTTGCCCTTGCCTCGACCTAAAATACAATACAAGTATTTCGCCCAACACAGGGTCAGATATACATGATAATCAATTCTTCTGACATATAAAATTCACATATATAGATTTCAAAGAAATCATTCCGACTATCAATCATACCCCTGCGTATGAAACGAGCGATCACAAGCATCCAATACTATGGACGATTTACGATATGGCTCAAAGATGGACATCACAAGACGCCCGATCCGAATGTGTCCGTGCACATGTCCGCCCGTATATGGAATCCGTAATATACGTAGGACAATGTACCTAATTAGCCTCACGAAACTACGTCCCGTGTGTGCACACCCAACGCGGAATAATATCCGTCGATGACTATATGTGCCCGCTAAAAATCCTACACAATAACCAATCTAACGCAGATATGATTCTCGGATATGTCACGATACAACATGACAACGAATTCAACAAATCACATATCCGATTAAGGATCAAGAAAACTCACCGAAGTGAAAATAAGGCCAACGAGATCAATGATTCAAAACGACGTACTTGGGAATGCAACCCATGAAGAAAACGGAATAACGTCAAGGACAATATCAAATCACGACGAACATTTCATGAACAATTCATACATATGAAAGATATAACCATCAGAAGAATCTAATCATCATTATAACCAAGCAAGATAACTTGCCTTAATACGGAGACGAGAATAGTCCTATTCTTATCGGAACGAACGAACGGTCCTCGACAAGTTTTACTCGAACAAACAACCTTAAACGAAATACATTTTACTCAAAACATATTCGTATAATTATCAATATAGGATTAGTAAGACGTCAACCTACAATCCTTTAGAATAGTTTGTTACTACCAATTATTGAAGCCTTATGCCAGGAGTCCTTCTAATCATCATTACAACCATAGAGATCGGTTTACAATATTGACCGAATGTTCGCATGGTTCATCATAAGCAAGAGTTCTATCAAGGGTATGTTGAATAACTAATTATGATGTTAAGATCATCTTATGATGCTTAAACTTTCCAAAACATTAAAAGGTTGAAAGGTAAAATCTGCACATTATGATTATTCTCCTCTCATCTAAAATGACTTTAAGCTAATCAACAAGTTCATAAGTTCTGAGATTACACCA
Source organism: Orobanche coerulescens (assembly GCA_033398695.1). NCBI lineage: Eukaryota > Viridiplantae > Streptophyta > Magnoliopsida > Lamiales > Orobanchaceae > Orobanche > Orobanche coerulescens. The sequence continues at coordinate 39,662,236 of CM065807.1, forward strand.
TACCCATGAGGGTTATCAAAGTCTTTGTTTGCAAGGCTGGAGGATTCATTAATATGATGGTGATTTCACCATTTATCTAGTATGATGATCAAACATTCTAAGTTCTCAATACATTAGATTCATGAAAAGTTATTGTTGTAGTTATCAAGACCCTTATCAATCTTCAAGGACTTGTGCAACTGAACAGATATGCTTTGTTAAAGCTTCTAAGGTTTCTGAACTAGATCATCTAATCTCATACTTAACATCATCAAGTTCTTCTCAAGGTAAATAAATACCTAAAATGGTGTTTAATCACTTTATGATATCAAGTTCTTGATTAAATCCATTTATGAAGAAGCTAACCGATCCATCAATGTCCTCGAGCTAAATTCGTCCAGAAGGTGAGTGATGACAATTACAACATGATTAAAATCACTATATCATCAAGAACACCTCCATCTCAAACCCTTATTTAACATATTCATCAAAAGTGCTTAAAGGGTTTAATTATAACCATGTTTTACTTGCTTAATCTACTCTAGGTGAAGTATAATTCGTCATTAATAATCAACATAAGAAAATAATGCAGAGAAGAAAACACACCAACCTCCAGAAATGAAGAATAACTTCAATGTTATGAGAGAATATATTCCAAGCTTAAAAACAACTCCAAATCTCCAAGAAAATGAGCTCCACTCCGAGGTTCAAGGCTTAGAAACAAGTTGGTGAAGGTTTATATCGTTTTTAGAGTGCAGAGGGACGATAAAAGGGAGAGAGAATCGGTTTAGAGTTGTGAAGAAATGAAAACAGTCGGCCCTATAAATAGATCGACATACTTAGCGCACGCTATCGGAACAGCTTTAGCGTACGCTAATGCACTTACGCACGCTATCCTGGCCGATATTACGTACGTAAGCGGCTAACAAGTGGCTACCGTCTTGAATTATCGCAGCCGTTAGCGCACGCTAACGAAATGGGTTACGCACGCTAATAAAAGTAGATTCTCACCGACACGCCACTCGATTGAGATCTCATGCATGCTAACGGTTAAAAGGGTTCACGTGCTGAAGTCAATCGCCGCGATTCCCTCTTAGCGTACGCAATGTAGGAAACCTTACGCACGCTAAGTCACATGTTTAGCGTACGTTAATAGACTGTGTAGCGACGCTACATTAACAAAAATTCAAAATGCAACACTCTAATAACATCGAATCATCACATATGAAATAACAACGATATGATATTCAAATCTATAATACCTCAACATAAAACTAAATGCAACGATTTCGATAATCGATTATCCGAATAATACAACGGCAAAAAAAAATGAAAAGTTACAATGGATATTACATACTCCCCCTTAAAAGAGTTTCGTCCCCGAAACTAAGGGGTAAATAACTCGGGGTATCTCGCCGCATACTAGCCTCGGTCTCCCACGTAGCCTCCTCGACTCCGTGTCGTGACCACCGAACTTTCGAGGGGAATCGCCTTGTTCCGCAATCGCTTGATCCTCCTCTCGAGTATCCGTGCAGATGCTCCTCGTATGAATGATCCTCTGCTAATTCAATATCTTCAATTGAAGTACGTGGCTCGGATCGAACATATTTCCTCAATCGAGACATGAAACACGTTGTGAATCTTACTCAAGGTCGGTGGCAAGGCTAGTCGACAGCCGATCACCTACACGCTCCGTAACCTCAAACGCCCAATGTACCTTGGGCTCACTTGCCCTCTTCCCGAAACGAAAAACACCTCGAGTAGGAGACACCTTCATTAACACATGGTCACCAACCTCGAACTCAAGCGGTCGTCGACGATGGTCGCATAAGACTTCTGTCGACTTTGAGCCGTTAACAACCGACTCTTAATCAAAGTGATCTTCTCACGGGCGGCTAACAACATATCGGGTCCGTACCCGGAGATTCGGCGATTCGTCCCAACACAAGGGGGACCTACAATGACGGCCATACAATGCCTCATACGGTGCCATCTGAATCGAAGCGTGCCAACTATTATTATACGTGAATTCCACCAAAGGCAACTGGGCTTCCCAATCGTTCTTCCAATCAAGAGCACATGCTCTCAACATATCTTCTAGAGTCTGGATCGTTCTTTCCGACTGACCATCGGTCTGTGGATGAAAAGCGGTACTGAAATTCAACTGTGTGCCCATCGCACGATGAATCGCCTCGTAAGTGTGACACAAATCGCCCGTCACGGTCTGATACAATGCTCTTGGGGGTACCGTGTAGTCTCACAATTTCCTTAATAAACAGCTGGGCCAATCTCTCGGGGCCCCATGTGTCCTTAATCTCCAAGAAGTGGGCTGATTTGGTCAGACGGTCCACAATCACCCAAATCATATTCATTCCTAGACGACTCGTCGGCAAGCTAGTGATAAAATCCATAGATATGTCTTCCCATTTCCACTCAGGAATCGGGAGCAGCTTCAAGATTCCCGCAGTCGCCGGTGCTCAATCTTAACTCGCCGACAGTCAAACACCTCGAAACGAATTCGGCAACCTCACGCTTCATATTCCCCCACCAATAATTCTGTTTCAAATCCTTATACATCTTGCTAGAGCCCGGGTGAATAGAGTACGGGGTAGCATGGGCTTCTCTCATGATAGAGTTCCTCAACTCTTCGTCAGCGGGTACACAAACTCGATTTCTAAAACGTATCAATCCATCCTCGTGGATCACGAATCCAGGGGCTTTCCCTTGGTTTACTTCATCCCGAACTCGAGATAAGAATGGGTCCGTAACTTGCTTTGATTTGATCATATCATCAAGAGACGAAGAAATCTCAAGGGTGCAAAGTTGTCCCTGAACACGCGGTAACCAAACTTCAATTTCTGACCTCCTAAGGTCCAACTGCAACTCTCTCTGTGCTGTCAAATGGCTCAGCATCTGCTCTTGCACGGTTTTACGGCTTAATGCGTCGGCAACCACATTTGCTTTACCCGGATGATAAAGGATCTCGATATCATAGTCCTTGATTAATTCTAGCCACCTTCTCTGTCTCATGTTAAACTCCTTCTGAGTAAAAATGTACTTTAGGCTCTTGTGGTCCGTAAAGATCTGGCAGGTAACTCCATAAAGATAGTGACGCCAGATTTTTAAAACAGACACCACGGCTGCTAACTCCAAGTCATGGGTTGGGTAGTTAACTTCATAGGGTCGCAATTGTCTCGATGCATAGGCAATCACTTTCCCTTCCTGCATTAGTACACATCCCAGACCCTGTCTCGACGCGTCACTATACACCACAAATCCTTCCGTTCCTTTTGGCAAGACCAAAACAGGGGCCGAAATTAATCGACTCTTGAGCTCATCAAAACTCTTCTGACATGTTTCTGACCACAAATACTTCTTGTCCTTTCACAGTAAGTTAGTCATTGGTTGCGCAATTTTAGAAAATCCTTCTACGAACCGTCGGTAGTAACCTGCTAGGCCGAGGAAACTACGAACTTCCTTCACGTTCTTCGGTGGTAGCCAATCTCGAATGGCTTCCGTATTTTGTGGGTCCACTCTCACCCCTTCTACCGATATCACATGACCGAGAAAGACAACCTCGTGCATCCAGAATTCACACTTAGAAAATTTCCCATAAAGTTGTTCCCGCCTCAATGTATCGAGAACTTGGTGGAGGTGACTCTCGTGTTCCTCGTGGTCGCGAGAGTAAATCAGAATGTCGTCTATGAAAACGACTACAAAGCGATCCAGATAGTTAATAAAAACTCGATTCATCAACTCCATGAATACTGCCGGTGCATTAGTCACCCAAATGGCATCACCACGAACTCATAATGCCCATAGCGAGTACGAATCTTTGTCTTGAAATGTCGACTCTCGAATCCTCAATCGATGATAACTAGATCTCAAGTCGATCTTAGAAAACACGGCGGCTCACGAAGTTGGTCCAATAAATCATCAATACGAGGCAAGGGATACTTGTTCTTGATGGTTACCCTGCTCACTCACGGTAATCAATACATAAGCGTAGAGATCCATCTTTCTTCCGTACGAATAACACCGGTGCTCCCCAAGGGGACGCACTAGGTCGAATATAGCCTTTGTCACCAACTCCTCAAGCCGGTTCTTCAATTCTTGCATCTCGGTCGGAGCCATACGGTGCGGTGCTTTTGAGAGCGGGGACGTGCAGTTCTAACTCAATAATAAACTCCACGTCACGATGAGGAGGTAAGCCTGGCAACTCGTCTGGAAATACATCGGGGTAATCTCGGACTACCGGAATGTCGGCCAATTCAACTGGTCGATCTGCTGTTTTGGTCATGTAGCACCAATACCCAATACACCCTTGATTAAGCAGTTTCACTGCTTTCATAGATGATGACTCTCCCGAGCAGTGGGATTATCACCTCGAAAAATACACTCGAATCCATCATCAGAAGTGACGGTAACCATCCGCTTGCGGACACTAAGTATTGCATCGTGACGATCCATCCAATCGATACCCAAGATTATATCATCCTTAGGTAGATCGACTACAATCAGATTTGACAACCACTCACGGTCGTTCAAACGAATCGGACAGTCCTGGACTTCACGATTTCCAATAATTCTTCTACCATCACGTAGGCCAATCACGTAGGGCTCACAATTGATAACATGGTCTAGAGGCAAACGACTTAAACAAGAAGAAGATATAAAGGAGTGTGAAGCACCGGTATCAAAAAGAACACATACAGGCTGGGAATGGATCTCGAGTATACCTGAAATCATGCTGGCCTCGGGATCATCAGCTTTATTCATCTCGTAAATCCTGGGTTTCGCAGTACCGGCACCAGGTGTACCACTTTGATTCCCACGGCCCATTCCCCTATTCGCTCCGGTGGTCTGATAGGAAGCGGACGGAGGTGTCCGGTTTTGAACAGAAGATTGAACTGGAGCATGAGACGCCACTGGATCATGTCCGGGCCCACTCCTGCAAAAACGAGCACGGTGACCATTCTTCCCACAAGTATGGCATGTGATGGCAGGCTTTGGGCAATTGAAGTTGATATGCCCCTGGCCCCCACAGTTGTGGCACACCGCGGAAGAGGGAACCGCTCGAGAGTGCGATCCGGCGGGCTTTGACGCCATGGGTGATCGATCGAAGGGTTTGGCAATGGTAGGGCTTCTGAATGTCCCCGATTACTCTCGATGCAGTTGGTTCTTGGACCTTTTGTTGTTGGTGGGTTGTTTCTTGGAAATCTCTTTCGCGGTGAGTTCGTATTCCGCAGCCTTCTCGATGAACTCGTAAGGTAGTACAGTGGTGATTCAACAAATGCATTCTCATTCGGGGTTTAAGCCTCTTGAGAAAGTATTTGATCTTATCGGCCTCTGTTCGGATAATTGTCGTGGCAAAAGGAAGGAGTGCCTGGAATTTCTCGGAACAGATAATACATCATCGTCTTCGACGGGTCGGGGTTCAATAGCTCCGACAGTTTGGCCTCATGGAGTGGCCTGGATAATGTGATCTAGCATGAGGTTTTTAAATTCCTCCCAAGTGTAAACACCATCACCGGCCTTCTTGAAAGCCACCAGAGTGAGCGCCTTTGCCAAGGTAATACGCGGCTCCGAAACGCGATTCTCTTCCGGCGATCCACCATCCGGAAAAGTTTCTCAAAATGCTCGATCCAATGCACAATGTCGGCGAGCTCGAGGAGCCTTCAAAAGTCGGTGGTCGGCGAGAGATGTCGCCGATAATTCGGCTCACGGGTCCGCCAATCACGGGAGGAGGATGAGCCCCCGCCGCCGCGCAGCGGCCCTCTGCATAGCTTCCATTAGTTGACCCATCTGGGTCATCTGTGTCATCATGCCCTGCATTACGACGTAAGGATCGACACGCGCATCTCCGCGCCCACTGTGGTGCGATTGTTCCCTAGAAGGTGAACCACTGTCTGCGGAACTCTGATCCGCATTCGCGCGTCTATTGGCTCGAGGTATCGGGATTCGCCCCCTTCCGCGGCCTCGTCCCCCTCTGCCACGACCCCTCAGGTTTCTTTCCATACTGAAAGAATCAATCATAATGATAACCATAAGTACAGTTCAAGATACTAAAATTCATGCTAAGTTAATAGCAACAAGGAATCACATATTCAAGGAAACGGTTAGCGATACCACAATTGTTGCACCGAATATCATATCAGTGTCAAGTCGAACAATTTCAATTGTATAATAAATTCAGCATTTACCTCGGATTATCAATCAGATAAATCCTGTCACAATTCCTCGAAATAACATGATCAACAAAGAGACCCATACTGATATCAATATCATGCCAGTAATTAAACCATGGCTCATAAAGTACATACCGCATTTGGCTCGTAGGGTCAGGCGCTTGCACGGGTCACACGCGACACGAAGGTCTCTTGATACTAGTTCATTTCCCAATGACTCATGAAAAAACGACTCTCTGATACCATCTTCTGTAACACCCCAAAGCGGCTATTACGGGCCGTGAATCCCACACTGGGACTCACCAGCGATATCCAAAACAAATTAAATAAATATTATTTGTGATACCGAACCACACTGAATAGTCATTACTCCGTTTAGGAGTTTATCAAATTATGTCCAACGGCCTTTCAAGACAGAGTATCCAAAAACAAGTATAAACCATATGGAGTTGGAAAATACTTCAAATGTCAAATACAACCAAATAGCAGTTTAAATGGAACAGAAATAACACAACACGGTTTAACATAACCGGACAACAAAGATGAGGGCCCCGAACTAGTATCCTTCGAATCCTTCGCCGTCGACATGCTCTTCCCGTGCCTTGCCCTTGCCTCGACCTAAAATACAATACAAGTATTTCGCCCAACACAGGTCCGATATACATGATAATCAATTCTTCTGACATATAAAATTCACATATATAGATTTCAAAGAAATCATTCCGACTATCAATCATACCCCTCGGGCGTATGAAACGAACAGTCACAAGCATCCAATACTATGGACGATTTACGATATGGCTCAAAGATGGACATCACAGTACGCCCGATCCGGAAATGTGTCCGTGCACATGTCCGCCCCGTATATGGAATCCAGAATATACGTAGGACAATGTACCTAATTAGCCTCACGAAACTACGTCCCGTGTGCACAGTCCAACGCGGAATAATATCCGCCGATGACTATATGTGCCTGGCTAAAAATCCTACACAATAACCAATCGGAACGCAGATATGATTCTGGATATGTCACGATACAACATGACAACGAATTCAACAAATCACATATCCGATTAAGGATCAAGAAAAACTCACCGAAGTGAAAATAAGGCCAACGAGATCAATGATTCAAAACGACGTACTTGGGAATGCAACCCATGAAGAAAACGGAATAACGTCAAGGACAATATCAAATCACGACGAACATTTCATGAACAATTCATACATATGAAAGATATAACCATCAGAAGAATCTAATCATCATTATAACCAAGCAAGATAACTTGCCTTAATACGGAGACGAGAATAGTCCTATTCTTATCGGAACGAACGAACGGTCCTCGACAAGTTTTACTCGAACAAACAACCTTAAACGAAATACATTTTACTCAAAACATATTCGTATAATTATCAATATAGGATTAGTAAGACGTCAACCTACAATCCTTTAGAATAGTTTGTTACTACCAATTATTGAAGCCTTATGCCAGGAGTCCTTCTAATCATCATTACAACCATAGGGATCGGTTTACAATATTGACCGAATGTTCGCATGGTTCATCATAAGCAAGAGTTCTATCAAGGGTATGTTGAATAACCAATTATGATGTTAAGATCATCTTATGATGCTTAAACTTTCCAAAACATTAAAAGGTTGAAAGGTAAAATCTGCACATTATGATTATTCTCCTCTCATCTAAAATGACTTTAAGCTAATCAACAAGTTCATAAGTTCTGAGATTACACCATACCCATGAGGGTTATCAAAGTCTTTGTTTGCAAGGCTGGAGGATTCATTAATATGATGGTGATTTCACCATTTATCTAGTATGATGATCAAACATTCTAAGTTCTCAACACATTAGATTCATGAAAAGTTATTGTTGTAGTTATCAAGACCCTTATCAATCTTCAAGGACTTGTGCAATCGAATGTATATGCTTTGTTAAAGCTTCTAAGGTTTCTGAACTAGATCATCTAATCTCATACTTAACATCATCAAGTTCTTCTCAAGGTAAATAAATACCTAAAATGGTGTTTAATCACTTTATGATATCAAGTTCTTGATTAAATCCAGTTATGAAGAAGCTAACCGATCCATCAAAGTCCTACTGAGCTAAATTCATCCAGAAGGTGAGTGATGACAATTACAACATGATTAAAATCACTATATCATCAAGAACACCTCCATCTCAAACCCTTATTTAACATATTCATCAAAAGTGCTTAAAGGGTTTAATTATAACCATGTTTTACTTGCTTAATCTACTCTAGGTGAAGTATAATTCGTCATTAATAATCAAAATAAGAAAATAATGCAGAGAAGAAAACACACCAACCTCCAGAAATGAAGAATAGCTTCAATGTTATGAGAGAATATATTCCAAGCTTAAAAACAACTCCAAATCTCCAAGAAAATGAGCTCCACTCCGAGGTTCAAGGCTTAGAAACAAGTTGGTGAAGGTTTATATCGTTTTTAGAGTGCAGAGGGACGATAAAAGGGAGAGAGAATCAGTTTAGAGTTGTGAAGAAATGAAAAACAGGCTGGCCCTATAAATAGACTGGACATACTTAGCGCACGCTATCGGAACAGTTTAGCGTACGCTAATGCACTTACGTACGCTATCCGGTCGATATTACGTACGTAAGCGGCTAACAGTGGCTACTGTCTTGAATTATCGCAGGCCGTTAGCGCACGCTAACGAGAAATGGGTTACGCACGCTAATAAAAGTAGATTCTCACCGACACGCCAGCTCAGATTGAGATCTCATGCATGCTATCGGTTCAAAGGGTTCACGTGCTGAAGTCAATCGCCGCCGATTCCCTCTTAGCGTACGCAACAGAGGAAACCTTACGCACGCTAAGTCACATGTTTAGCGTACGTTAATAGTACTGTGTAGCGTACGCTACATTAACAAAAATTCGAAAATGCAACACTCTAATAACATCGAATCATCACATATGAAATAACAACGATATGATATTCAAATCTATAATACCTCAACATAAAACTAAATGCAACGATTTCTGATAATCAGATTATCCGAATAATACAACGACAGGAAAAAAAAATGAAAAGTTACAGTCGGATATTACAACAGGTAGGTCTCGACCTGAGTCATGGGCATTTAGCGCGCGCTAATACATAAGGTTAGCGCACGCTAATGCAGATCGATCCAAAAGGAATCTAAGTGTGGACCCGGTTACTTTTGGCGCATTTTCCGATAAGGTCAACGGATGTTTGCTATGGAGGATTAGCGCACGCTAAGCATAGGGCTTAACGCACGCTAATACCAGATCAGTCAAAGGGAATCCCGACTTTGTCGTTTGCTTTTGGCGTATGGACCCACGCGTCTTCGGAGTAGGTTCAGATTGACGAGTCAATGGGGATTAGCACACGCTATTGTTGGAGAATTGCGCACGCTAATGAGCATGTTACTGTAGCAAGTCAACGTCGATATTACGTACGCTACGACATGGGATTTGCGTACGTAAAATCATTGTGCGAAGTAAGGCAGTAGCCTCTGGACCATGATAGCGCACGCTATCAAAGTCAGTTAATACACGCTATGGCAGATACCGCATGCTATTTAGTGAGAGTAGCGCACGCTAGTAATGTGCAGTATATATATGTGCAGTTGGGTATTGTTATTCATTTCGACCATTTCTTCCCTTCATCCGATAGAGAGAGTTCTTGGGTGAGGTTTTGAGGTTACAAGCACTTGAGTGTTTGTAGAGATGATCACGTTTAACAACATTAAGCTTGAGAGCATCGATTAGAGCTTTGTTCTTTAAGTTGTTAATGATTCTTGGAGGGAGTTCGATTGCTCTTCACCATAGTTTGTCAATACAAGGTAATATTCGTATCCTATCGATAGTAGTTCGTTTTAGAAGGATGTTTACATGTTAGGAAGCATGTTGATTTATCCTATTATATGTGATGATGTTATACGTGATTAAATGGAATTGTGACAAGAGATTGAAGATGTTGGTTAAGATTCTTCATGTTGTAAGAATGTTGATTCGTTCAAATGTGCTTGTAAGATGGATTTCCAAATCATGTTGATGTTGTTATTGATATGATTGTAGTGGTTTTGGATTGTGTTGAAGGAGTATGTTGATGTAATCCCTTTCTTCATTTCGGATTCTTGAGGTTGTTGTCATTGTTTACTTCGTATGATAACGATTATGATAGTGTTGTTGTGATGATTTAGATATTCAAACGTATTGGATTAATTGTTGATGTGTTTATCGGATTATGGAATCGTATTATGGTTATAGATTCGTGATTGGTTGATTAAGTTATTCGGATTAGTGTTTAATCGAGATATTATGGAACCATTGAGTTACTGATTGGTTATATCAATCGTTAATTGTTATCGAACTTGTTGTTTATCGATTATTATAATAGGTTGTGAGGATTGATCGTTGATTACAATAATATGTTGCGGACGAGTTCGAGAATGTTCGTGAATTACTTTGGTCAGGGCCGAGGAGCTTGTAGGCGAAGGCAAGGAAATTAGTAACGGCTTCATTGTATCGATATCGAGGCAAGTTATTACTTGCTCAGTTTAAAATATTTAATAAATGGTTTCAGTTTCATTCGTTTATAATTCGTAGAGCAATGATTTTAATTGTAAACTTTGGAGATTTGGGATTGCACGTTGTTTTCGGATTGTGGGAATTAAATCATAATGTATATGATTTACATGTGTTATTGGTATACTTGAGTATCAAGGATACATTATGATACAGACGAGGATATGAGTTATCTATAGTCTGTGGTATTGTGGATCATCGAATATTGAGGATAATCATCGGTGATGGTTTTGACATCAAGATTGCTCTCGAAGGACTCAGGTAAGTACTCTAATCATTTTTGTCATTTTATGTCGATCATGTTGTGATACAATCGTGTATTGTTGTTGCCATGTATTGTTGTGTTGTTGTTATCATGCATTTGTGCATTGTTGTCGTATGTCCACCACGTGTTGGTCATACGGGATCATCTTGGGTATCTATGTTGTGTGTGCTGGATCACTGGACGGGTTTTCCATCTCGTGTTGGTCCGACGGGATCATCTTGGAATCTATGCAGCGAACGCTGGATCATCGGATTACCCATGTGTTGTTGTTGTGTATATGTATATTATTGGTTATCCACCTCATGTTGATCTAACAGGATCATCTTGGGATATATGTTGTGTGCGCTAGATCATCGGATTTCCATGAGTATACATTGTTGTTATTGTTGTGGGGATATTGATGTTGTCATGTGAGTATGCATTTGTAAGTCTTTTGTAGGACCTTGTCCATATGTTGTATTGATCTAATCTCGGATTAGACTGACAGGATTCGTCGTGGCATTACGTGTCTTGAGGTATGTTCTGTATTTCCTTCTGGGGTTTTATCTTTAGATGGACAATCGATTATCGTGTTGAGGTTTGATGATGTTATCGGATGGTTGGAATTGGTCAGAGTTGGTATATTTTCGTATTGGTGAGTTATGATGATATTTTGAGAATCTTGGGTATTGTTTGAGGTATAGTATAGATATTGTGTTTGAGTTTATTGGTTAATCGAAACTATGAGATATTCAATATGGTAATGATTATTTTGATGAGGATTATTACGAGTTGATAAAGTTATGGCGGTAAGATTACATTGGTCGTATTCTTACTTTGTAATTTCATTAGTATGTAATTTGATGAGATGTGATCGTTATCATTATTGAGTATTATGGCTGACCCCGTCGTGGGCTTTATTTTTAGGTACTCGAAGATCGAGCTTGTAGCGGTCGTGAAGAGATGAGTTACCCAGGAGATACTGACTATGGTGTGTGTTTGTGAATCGAGTACTTTGACTAGTTGTTATTTTCCACTGCAAAAGTATTTTTAGTTATTTGTTACATCCGCTGCGAGTGTGTTTTAAAATGGGTTGTTAGTATTTTGCGAATTTGGGTTTGTTTTGGAAAATCATTTTCTAAACTATTTTGTCGATACGTGCAAGCGGTGGCTTAAGGTATACTTTTGAAACTATTGAGTTCTGGCATTTTGGCCTCGTACTTTTAAATGAGACTTTTCGACGATATTGATAAATGGATTTTATAAAGTCTTTGAATATTTTAAAAGATATTACTGTCATTGCCGCTTAGGCGTATTTGAAATGTTTGTAAAAATGTCTTTTAGCCTTGCGGGTTCCGTTTCGGGGCCCATGGCGCTGTAATATTCCCGGATGGCTCTGGGGGTGTTACAATGACAGCATGCACAATATCTTGTCTGCTTCCTTTATGTACAACACACAATATTTGTCTGAAATCACCACCGAACATGACCACCAACCCTCCGAATGGCTTATCAAAGGGCTCTCCGTCAAGCTATCGCGTAGTGTCCTTCAAGCCTTTATCAAGTGCTTCTGAGAAGAATCTATGAGTCATTGGTGCTTCATACCAAATTATGAGCTTTGTATATCTATGAGTTCAGCTAGGTCAGTTCTATAATATTCGAGAATTTTGTTTCCGTTTGCCTGAAATTATTTGTCGCTTTATGCCAGATATTTTTTTTGATGATGATTAATTGAGGTTATTTATCTGTTGTGTACTGTATGACGTACGTATTGTGGTGTTCGTCGGCTGAAACCTGTCATTGCGTAAGTCGTATAGATTGTGTGCATGCGTATATGATACAACATGTTGTATTCTATTATCTTGTTGCCTCTTAGAAGATTTTGTTGGCTCGTGGTACCCCTTCCTTTCGAATTGGTTACGTTCTGGGTTCTTTTGGAACCACATCAGGCTTGAATCTTGCCTTTGCTTGCAGCGCAAGAGCAGGCACACGAGCAGGTGCTCGTGCGACACACCAGTACTCCGGCAGTGAGGGACACATGACCAGACGCATGGACTCGCACACTAGCACATGCTCATGCGTCCCTGCATGTTGTGGCTGATGAATTTTAGCACAACCATGCGCACGAGCAGTTGGTCGTCCGTGATCCGTCATGTATCTCCGTAAGTATAAAACCGGATAGTCGGGTTTTTGACCCTATTCTTCATTTTACCCCTTCTTCTCGTGGCCGACGGACGTCTTTGACTAGGATTCGTATTCTTGGCCGATTTTGCTCCATCCAAGGATGTTTTAGAAGGCCTTTGACGATTATCTCAACATCTAATCATTTTTTCTTCATCGGATTGAGGTATTTTCTTTAAACCGTTATTTGTCTATTTTGGGGTTTTTTCTTTTAGATTCATTTTCATCCGATTTTGGTGATTTATTTAGTGTTATCCGGCGTTGTTGAACAAATTCTATGGATTGTATATCCATATTTCAGTTTCTTTTAATCCGGATCGTGATGTTTGTGTTCTTGAGAAAATTTGAACATTTAATGTTCGATTAAACGCTTCGATTGTTTTTTCGCCGGGTTTGGGGCATTTTTCCATCATGCTTGATTGTTATGCTTGTAGTAATCGTATTATTGGTGTTCTTTCGCGGAGGTTATAGGTTTTCGAGGATTTTCGATCGAGTCGTGCTCGATTATATGGTGGTTAGTTCATTCTCGTTGAATGTGGTTTATATGATTTGCTTGTTATATATCTCTCGTTGTGTTGATGTTGCTCTTGTATATTTCTTGTTGTGAGATTGTAGTGGTTGTGACGATTATATTGGTTAGTTATATACTTGGATGTGTATTATGCCGTGTTGTGGATCGATGGATATAGGGTGGTTGATTGTGTATTGTTCGTGATGGTTGTCGTGATGTTGTTTGTGTATTTTGTGGTGTGATAAAATGTGTATAGTTCATGATGGTTGTTGTGATGTTGATACTATATTGGGCATGAAGTGATTGTAATATAGTGATGACTTGGATTATGAGTCATGGAACATGTTTGTGAATTTTCAGTATATTGATGTACTTTAGAAGGTGTGCCGATGATAGATTTTGTTGAGAACCGAGGCAGGTTATGTTGATCTTTGTTTGAAATCGGTGTTTCTAAGTTCTGCTTGTTGAACTAGTGATTTTGGGTATCAGATAGTTATGTGGATATGAGTTGAGTATTTTGATTGATTAGTATTTTCCTTGCATGTGTACTATAAAGTAGTTTTTTGAAATTTTACGAAAATGAGTACATTATTGAAAAACCAATACTCTAAAATATTTTATCGGTACGTGGAAGTGGTGGCTTAACGTACATTTTGAAAGTTGTTTGAGTTTCGATAAACTAGTCGCATATCTTCTAATGATATACTTTGATGGTTTTAAAAAAAATAGATTTTGGGGAATATTTTTTAGTGTTTTGGGAGATGTTACTGTCATTAACCTTTTGATATGTTTGAAAGAACTTTGGAAATAATTGTTAGCCCAATGAGTTCTGTTTTGAATATATTTCCAGCAAGAAAAATAAATTAGTGTTGATATTTGACTCAAGTGTATGATTTGAAAATCTTTCATATAATATAATTTTTGTATTCTAAAATGACAATGTGATTTCTTTCAAAAAAGAGCGAAAGATGAATTTTTTTATTTTAAGTTACAATGATGTTTTATTTTGGAAAACGATGATAGTTCGCAAGGTGGGACGAAAATTTCGCATTCGTATTTAATTTAAGCTTTCAAGTTCGAATTTAGAAAATTTTCTGATTTACAAATAGCTCTCATTTTTTTGAATTAATAATTTTTATAATTGAATTTAGATACAGTGTATGCATGATGTGGATATATCGCTTAAGGAGATACAGCTAGAGTTCGGGACTAATGCATTTGCGTGAAGGCTAAGTTGTTTTCACATATTCGTTATATTGCTACTCTTGTTGGAGGGTTTTGGTTTCGTTTCCAAATATTATGTTGCGCGGTTTGGAGTTATTTTGTAGCTTGTATGATGTCACTTTCATGAAATACGATAGCACATCCGTATGTTGCATACATACGTAAGCACTTCGCGACTTTTCGTATTTTAGTGTCGTGGCTACTATTCTGGGTTGTTTCAGAGATGATGAACTATCTCTGTCGTTCGGCAATATGTTAAGGCTATAATGAACATCTAGTTATGGTCGTGAGTGTTCTTTAGTCGCTGTCGTATGATCTGTTAGTTATGACCGTAAGTTCCGTTTGTTACAGTTGTAATTTTTGCGTTCGTTTAGTTGCCCTGAGTAGATACTTTCGTTGTGTTACTATGTGTTGCCACATTTTGTTGTGCTGCATTGAGTGGGTATTTTCGGTATACTATTAGGTGTTATGTTTCATTGTTCTGAGCGATTGTATGTTCGGTATGCCGAGAGGTCGAGGTCGTGGTTGTGGTTGTAGCCGTGAGCGTGGCGAGGTAACTCGCTCGTTGTCGAGTGCTAATCATCCATGTACAGATGGTTGTGAGGACCAGTCGTGCGATCAAAGGTGGCCAACTAGAGATAATGAGTTTTTACAGCTATGCCCCGGGATTTGTTGATATACCAGGATATATAGTTTATTATAATCAGCAGCGGTGTTATGTTCTTGAGCAAGTGAGAACTGAAGCAGACAAGATTCGCTAGTTCGACATGCGCATGAAACTCCGTATTCGATAGAGTATGGCTCCTTTCATGTAGCTACTTTGAAAGCATATCGGGATTGAGCCTTAGCCGTCAAGATTGCGAGTTTCGTGACTGATGATAGTTCAGAAGCTAAGAGACAAAGGATTTTGTAGGTCACACATACATATGGTAAAAGTCTAGAGGGGGTGAATAAACTTTTAAAACACTTTACTGAAATAGTTGGTTTAAGAAACTCAACTATGATGTGTGCAGCTAGGTAAACTTAGCTGAAATCTCAGCTAGGTACAATTCAGATGTCAGCTAAAAAACAATACGCGGAAGACTTAGCTGACTTTTAATGCAACAATTAAGATAGATGCAGCAGTTAAGTATGATGTTTAAAACAGTAAATCACACAACACTTATAGTGGTTTCGGAGGTGGGGTAATCCTCTACTAGTCCACTTTTCTCCAATCCACTTGGAGATAAATTCACTATAACGTTTGATGGTTACAGTGAATTAGTTAATGAAGCTTTCGCCAGTGAAAGCCCTTGGCCACGGTAACTCCTTAACTTGGTTGCTTGTCATCATGTAACAAACCCAAAGCATAGCAATCTAACTTGAAACTCTCATAAACAACTCCATACACCGTTTCCAAATCATCATAGCATGTTGGGCCCTTAATGTGGTTCAACATTATTCGAAAGTAGTAGAGCTCAATGGAACTAACAGGGACATGATGAAGTCATTCTATTGTGAAGCGCTGCTTTCTCGGCGTCTATTTTCGTTGTGTATCATTCCATACGAACTTTTAGGAAAACTCTCAATATTTCAACTTTCTAGCTTCCTCACTCACCTTGTTCATTTCCATCCATGCAAAAAACTTTGACTCACTGGACGGAGGCTTATTAAAGACATCCAAGATGTTATCGTCATCCCTGAAAAAACAACTCTTTTCACCCTATAAATTTAATGTTAAACGCTCCACAACAACACTTCGATAATGGATTTCAAACATAAATGTCCGCCAAACCGCCTCACATAGAGAGATATATCTGACAATCGATGTATCACTTGATCACATTGTCTATTCCAGCCCCTTCACCATCTACTCCACTAGTGGACAATCTACCAGTAATCCTATCGTTACCATTGTTGATGTACTTGAAGAGATACTTGATGGCTCTATTTTGATTGCAATATTCAACATTAATGTGAGTCTGATACTTCAAAAGTAGATAACGATTATAGGGAACAATGTACAGGTTGTTAGGGGAAACTCTATTTTTTATACAGTGGTACCGGTGTTCTTCCTCTTGTAAACAGGATATCCCTAATCGTAAACGAATGATCGTCATTAAAACTCATTGGGAATCGCTTTGGGCACTTTCCATCAACCATGCACGGGGAATAAAGATTAGCAGCACCGCATGGACCATGTACCATGTAACCAGAGACGGCCTTATATAATTTTGGATCGCTTTCCTTATCATGTATCTCAACGCATATGACCTTATCCATATACTCAACCATGTTAACTTGATTGTTACGTTCGAGAAAGAGGACGATGTGAGCACGAGATGAATTGCGTTTGAAACCATATAACTGCATCAATTCATGAAAGTTATCAGTCGAGATGTAAAATTCATAAGAGCTCATCCAGATGTATTTTTTCGAATCTCATAATCGAGCAGACTAATTATTATAAAAAGAAAATTTAATTAACAATCTTTAAATTGAAAATAGCAAGTAATATGACGTATATATTTGTACATAGTAAAAATAGATATTTGCTAAATATCTTATTGTGGTTGAAGAGTCCCGATTAATTATGGTCAACCTACATGTGTTGAATTTAAAATACCCAACATTAAGTTAGACACTAACCTGAAGATTTTAATCTATATGATTTATTCTTGAAGTGTAAAATTTATGCATTGACACGTATCATTTAAAAAATCACATATATAATAATAAAATAATAACAAGTAAGAGAGGTGATAGTATAAGTGTATAACTAACTTGTTTTGGGTTTTCCAAAAATATAATTGTCCTTAAAATCATTCACGAGTTGATCAAATTTTATTTTGAAAATACTGCATAGTATATTAGGCCTATCTTCAGGTCTCAATCTTCTCTTATTAACGAATTTGGTGATATTTGGCCATTTCGAATTGCATGTAAATGTATTTAGAAATGAAGAATATCCAGTCCATCTGCAAGTAGCCATGGCATCTTGAAGATTTTCAATCATGTATCTAGCACCTCTAGTGAATGACGATGGCAGTACAACTCGTTTACCCACGGATGAAGGTGCAGTATCACCTCTAGCAACTGCATCGGATAGGCTTTTGTATTTTTCAACCCTTGAGGCTGGTGATTAAAACAAATATAGTCCAGCCTCTTGTTTTCATCATTGTGTATGAGTCAACCAAGTACTGTTGGAATAGCATTCTTCCAATTAGAATATGTGGTCCTTCATTAGCACGATCCTAAATCTCATAGGCGGTGAACTCCCTTATTGTAAGATTGCTTCATCTATTGTTAGATGATTCAACATGCAGAATATCGACATAATAGCCATCCTCCCCGTATATGAATAAAAAATCAGACGTTGAAGAAGAAGGTAAGAAGGGTGAAACTTGTTGATGCGTTGAAAAGCACCAGATTGAGTCACAACAACACATATGGCATCATAGGATGAATCAACATCATGAGCAATAAGGGAATGTTAAAGTTCAAAAAGTGTTGCTGAAGGCGAAAAAACAAGCTACGGCTACACTTTGACCAAATTTGAAGGTGTTACAAAAACGGCCGCAACCATAGGGGTCTAAGGTAACACTTTTCTTATTTTTGGTAACATGTGAAAAAAGTGTAACAATAGACCCCTATGCCAACACTTTTATTGTCTGTGCCTACACTAGATTCTGTGTTGCTGTAGACTTAAGGCCACACTTTTATATATTTAGTGATACAAATATTTGTGTAGCGGTCTATGCTAACACTCATAAGGTCTAATGTAACATTAAATTTTGAAACACTTTGACATCTTTACCAATAACTTTAACACTATGGCTACACTTATATAAGAATAGTTCTAACTTTCGCCAATACACTTTTAATCTTTGCCAACACAATTTTTATATTTTACCAATAGGAAGAATTATAAATTAGAGTCTATGGCTACATTTTTGCAGGTTTTTACCAACATTTTTCATGGTAAAAAGCAAAATATTATATTGGAGATAAATATTACCATAAAACAGTCAATACCATTAAAACATTGTCAACCATAACAACATCCAAAATACATGACTGCCAAATATTCGATCTATAATCAAACAGCCAAATGCACTTGCATAACCCAACATTCAAAACTACTTGAGTCACTTAGCTGGCATAAATATAAAATGATGAGATCAGTCAAGGAGTGACATTGTTATCCCCATAGGACTCTAATTTATGAGAGTCATCAATCTTTATGTTTAAATCTGGATTCTTCTCAGCCAACATTTTCATCATTTCTCGAACTTTTTGGTCAAGTTTTCATCCATCTCTTGTTGAAGTTGAGTCCTAATCTTAGCAGTTAGGTCCGCCCACGTACTGATCAGCAACTTAAACGGATGGTGATGCTGAAAACTTCGACTTTGGTTCCTTTTTCTGAATAAGTCTCCCAATTAGATAAGATGGTCGGTGTTCTTTGCCATCATGAATCAATTTATTAGCAGCCTCAACACTTTCAGTTTCAAGAGCTTTCTTAACATCAGCCTGTAAATAAAAGTATCATGTATTTCCCTTAAATAATTAATAGAAACAAAAAATACAAACAATAATAATAATAATAATGGAAAGATATCTTAATTCCTGCTTCATAAGTCAACTACCCTATTAACAAAATAACAATATGCAGCACATCTAGAATTTCAGTAAAATTGTAAAACAATATATACCAACACCAAACATAAAAGCAATATATAAGTAGAATTGTACTCATCAACCATGGCCATCAAAATCTACAATATATAGGACACCAATATCTAACTCTGTACCTGATCTACTGCATTTATATTTTACTGCTTCCTATCTGTTCCTAGCTCTCTCTTCAATTAAACCATAAGATGATTTCCATATTATATTAGAAAAAGGAGACCAGACAACATCAAGATATATATAAACTGTTAGATTGTTAGCATTACATCAAGATGACATCATTGTCATTAGGTCATCATGATCATATTTACTGCAGCAAACTTAGGGACCAAGTTTTACTTTCTATATATAAGGCTTCAGTCTCCCTCTTGTAAATATAAGAGATATATACAGCAGCTAAGCTATATAAAGCGTCTTTGCTCTTCTTCTCTCTATTTTCATTATCAATCATATATTATATATATATATATATACACATATATATATATCTATCTTCTGAGATGGTATCGGAGCAGGAAGGATAGAGATTAGGGCAGGAGCTTGAAGTTTTTCAAGAAAAACATCAAACTCAGTCCGCCAGATCCTAATCAAAATAGAAAAATCGATCTTGCATAGATTACAAACACATGAATATAAAGAGCATTACCAGGCGACCTACCACCAGAAAGCATTACCAGGCGACCAACCATTTAGTAGCTACGATAAATACTTACAATTTTTTCATCAACGGTTTTAAGCACCTCCTTAGGTAACTTGTACTTCCCATTCTCTTTGCGTCTGCGAGTCGCTAAATACATATCAGCATTAGAGATTACAACCGACTTTTCCTCGCGATCACCATCACCATAACCATCGACATCGTCATGTATTTCTTCAAGTTTTTTTAAGTCGCTTAATTAAATTTTACATGTTACCGATAATAATACATTTGCAATTTATTATTAAAATATGATCAAATATACATTACCAGCTTGTTAGCAACTTGAGCGAAACTTCTGGGTCCAGTAATATGGTCAAAGTTTTATCTCAAAAAGTGAGAACGACGTATATTATGAACCATAGAAAGTAGTAGAACCAGAAACAACACAAATATGCAAATTTAGGGCAGTGACAAAATTGAGATTTGAGATTAAACTGATGATATTGTTACGAAGTTTTTAGCTCCAAGTGGTCAAGTTATTATCCCCATTCTACAATAGATCCTGAGCGGTCAAGCTATTATCCCCATTCAGCAATAGATCCTAATGATTATACAAAGACCCAGAAGAAGTATAGCCACAATTCTGGAGACTTCAACTCCAAAATTGACCTTTATTAATAAAAACTCTCACATGAGAAACCACCTCTTGTGCCCATAGTCATAGATAAAGAACTGTGAACTACTTTATGAGAAAGAATGAAATTGGGTTTAATATGTTCCAGAAGTACTGTTAAAAAAAGAGGTAAAAGATGGCACGGATTGCATATTAAACAAAAAAAATCAAGTAGATCACCTATAATTTTGTCAAGAGTCCGTCTTGTTGGATCCATTTTGTATCTTTCTGAACCAATACGAAATATTCTTTCTCCTGTTTATGCCATTCCAAATACAGAATACCAGTTATAAACTGTTACATACCATAAATATGAAACAATCCTAATTAACACTTAAAAGTGAGTTACGTGATACATGTATATTATGCATTGCACATTCATAATTAACGAAAATCCGTGTGTCTTTAACATAGAATATCAAGCATATCTTATATGCCACACCAGGATTGCAGAGTGGCGTACCTGGACGCAGCTGTACACTAATAACCAACTTACGAGAAACATTATTTCTGCTATTTGAAGAAATCGGAAGAGCACCATTTTCTTTTTTCCTCTTCTCAGCTGCAGCAACAGCCCATGTAACTTCATATAGATAAGGCACACAACACTTCAGAAAGAAAGCTGTATCTAAATATCAAAGGCAAGCACCGCAGTACTATCAACAGTAGATTGCACCTAGATATTGGATATAAGAGCACCATTATCCATCAAGGAAGCAGGTCGCCGCACAGTATCAACAACAGCTCTGAGAATCTAACTGGAGACCCAAAACACAAGGTGTAAGACCTAAGAAAATGGCTCCACCTCCTAGACGACAATCATACCGGAACTATAACCCTAAATTTCACATGCATGATTATCAAGGCTAAGGAGAATGCATGCCTGCCCCATGTAAACACCGCAAAATTGGACCAAAAGTAACCTACGGCAAACCTATTGATATCAGGCAAATTTGGATACCAAAAGGCACTAACATAGATGGACCCAACAATCAAAGGGGACTTAAATCTACTTAATCTCTTTCCTTACAGGATATCAAAGAGAAGGACATCATGTACTTTTACAACGGATGTTCTCGGCACATGACAGGTGATATCAGCAAGCTGTTAGATTATGTATAAGGCGTGGTCCAAAAGGTGCACTTCAGTGACAAGTCCAAAGGAAAAACAAGAGGGAAGGGAGCCCTGCTTGTAGAAAAGTTCAAAGTCATCGACGTAGCCTATGTTAAAGGCTTACACCACAATCTACTTAGTATCAGCCAGTTCTGTGACAAATAGTTCTCGGTCAAAGTTTATGTAGATCACAGTAGAGTGAAGGACATCAAGACCAAAGAAATCGTCCTCACATGAAGTAGGTCAGGTAATATGTATATTGCTGATTGGAAGCCTGCGAGCTCCACTGTTCCTTGTTTTGTTGCCAAAGGCAGTGCAGATCAAATATGGCTATGGCACAAGAGGATGTCACACATCAACTTCAAGATGATCAAAAAACTAGCCAGATAGGGAATGGCTAGAGGGTTGCCCCTATATGTCATTCAATAAAGACAGCGTCTGCGGACCCTGTCAGAAAGGCAAACAAGTCAAACCACCTTGAAAAGCAAATCATACATATCCACCCATAGGGTTCTGGATATGCTACAGATGGACCTCTACGGCCCTGTAGACCCTGTGAGCTTAGGAAGTAAGAAATACTGTCTCGTTATTGTTGATGATTTTTCCAGGTATGCTTGGACATTTTTTCTCGGCAAGAAGAAAGAAACCACAATCACTACACCATATATGGCTTTCAACAACAGTTTTTTTGATGTTACAAGCAAAAGTGTAGACTTAGATGCCTTAAAATTGGTCAAATTTGATTTAAGGCTACACATTTTTCTAATGTTATTATTGATAAAAATTAGTATTACCATACACTAAATGGAATATCTACGCCAACACAAAATTTGGTGTTGCCGTTGCTATTTTAAAATAGTGTAACTTAACACTAAAAAAAATAAGAGGGCTTGCTAAAATATTTTAGGCGGTCCAAATAAATTATTTTCAATTTTAGCGGGTCAATACACTCACAGTAGTCAATACTCACTCAACACAGTTTCTCTAAAAACGCAAACTAACTCATCACACTTTCTCTCTAAAACACAATTTCCACTAGGGGTGTTAAAAAATATCTGATACGCGATATTCGATCCGAAAATTCAAAAATACGATCCGAAATTAATCGAAAAAGCAGATATTCAAAATTTCGGATATCTGAAATTTGGAAATCCATTTTTTCAGATTCGGATAGTATTTTTTAAAAAATTCGAATATTTCGGATATGTGAATCCGAAATATATTAGACATGTGTTACTTTTTTAGTCTTTTACATTTATCACTCAACACTTTTACGTTTATCACTTAACACTTTAATCAGATTTTTTTTTCCACCACTCCAAACGAGTCAACTTCACTTTCCTCTAACACCTTCCCTCATCAGATTTTTTTTCCCACCGCTACAAACGAGTCAACTTCACTTTCCTCTAACACCTTCCCTCTTGCAATAAGTAGATTTCTTCCAAATCCGAACCTTTAATCGATTGGACCTTCCCTCCTGCGATTGGACTTCCCTTCTGCTGTTCGAGTTTCATCTTGTACAAGTTCCGTACATCTAAATACCACTGCGAGCTTCACGAAGGCACGACCTAGGGTTTCAATCGATTCAAGCTTCACTACTGTTGTTCGAACTTCATCCCTACTGTGCGAGGTTTCCAGAACTAATTAATGAGTATGCCAGATTGATGAGCTCTCAGACAGTTAGTGTGGATCTCCGGTTAGTGCAGTTTCCGCTCTACTTTGTTATGGTTTTTATCTTTTGTGCTCAATTGTTTTCCCCCTCAAAAATCCCTTTTTTAGTTATGGTTGTTACTGTTAATGGAATAATTATGAGCCTTTTTTCTCTCTGACTTGTTTATTCTAATTACTCTTTTATATTTTGCTCAGTTCAAAATTCTTAGTTGGAAAAGATGTATTTAGATACTCTTTGATTCTCTACTCTTGCAATTTTGTAGCCCCTCTCCAGTCTTTACGAGTTACATTTATTTTCTGAAAATGAATTTGTGTTTATAATGATTGGGTAATAACAGAACGAGAATTTACAAAGATTTAATTGTTTCTTTGAATTTTTTATTCTTCAGTATTCGTTTAATAAACTGTATAATATAGAACTACATTTTGGTTGTTGAAAAATTATTGTGGCAAGTTAAATGTAAACCTTCATACGTGGGGATGAAATTAATGCAAGTGATATTGATGACCTCATATTTTAGTTTATAGAAAGCATTATGAGTTCTCTTGAAAGATTTGAAACTCACTGTATTTGGTTTTTGTGCATGTATTCTAAATTTTGAGTTGGCTTTTTTTGGAAAGATGCCAGTAAGAAGTGGATATGTGTGTAACTAAGGAAAAGTATAAACATATGTAGGTTACAGAATTTGTAGTTGGAAGAGAAACAGTGACTTGAGTTCTAATCATGCTTTCTCTTTTTAACTTTCCAGTCACAGATCATGGGAGTTTCAACAATAGTGTGACAGAACAACAGGTCCATTTCTTGAATTCTAACATGCATATCTTTTATGTTATTGAAATTTTTTTTAGATCTGTAAAAAAACGGTGGATGTTCAGATTATTAGGTGCATTCCAACAACTAATCATGGATCAGAGTCTAGTTCTGGCATACTCAGATTATTAGGTGCACTGCTGTTGGACAAAAAAAGGATCACACTCAATTATCTCAACCAACCTATAGCGGATGATGGCAAGTTACTATCTGAGTTTAGCAACTTTTTGTGGCATTTTTGTTATTCAATTTGAATTCTTAGAGTAAGGGAAGAATGAATAAAGTGATTATTAGATATCCACGTATGTTTAGATGGTGTTATGATTACAGTATACCATAACTGAATTTGAATATAGAACATGGGTGTTACAACTACCTTCATAAGCACAGAAGAGTTGCGCCACCTCCGCCGCCTTCATGGGTCGTATGCAAAGTCGCTGGTACTTTATCAAATCAGTTTTTTTCCTTTCTTTTTCATTGTAGTAAAATTTAATGCCTTTTCCTCTGTCTCAGGAAGGGTATTTCCACTACAGCTCTCCCATACAGGAGAACTCCCCCAAGCTGGCTCAAAACCTCATCCCAAGATGTACCATCTCCTCTGATCCCAAATCTAATAAAGTACATTTAGAGACTGGCAAATTGACTGATTTTATGTTTTGGCAAATTTTGTTTAACATGCAAGGTTGAGGAGCATATATGCAAGTTCGCAAAGAAGGGACTGACGCCATTACAGATTGGTGTGATTCTCCGTGATTCCCATGGTATTGCTCAGGTGAAGAGTGTCACAGGAAGCAAGATCCTTCGCATTCTGAAGGCCCACGGTATTATTCCATTTTTTTATTTTTCTGCTGATTTGTTGTGAAAGTGATATTGAGAATCTTACTTTATAATTCCAGACATGTCAGGAGTTCTTTCTACATAAACTACAAGGTCCCTCGAATCAATTATAGTATTTCCATAGATTTGGTGTGTGATTTCACAATTACAAAAGCATTCGAGATTAGTATTGCAGTAAGTTTGCAATAAAACTCGCAACAATTTTGGTTATTGGTGCGTGATAAGAGAAATTAATTCAGTCAGCTAGCCTTTAAAATATTACACTTTCAGTAGAAACTTCCATCAATCATTACCAATGTATTAGAAAATAGTAAAATGTCAGGAGCTCGTGGTATGGTAAGTGTCCCAAGTAGAGCAAAGGCCATCACCAATGTTAGCCAATTCTAGCCAACCTACATTAAGTTTCTTAGAAGCAGCTTGCATCTGACTTTTAAATGCCTTAATCTTCTTCTCTAAATCCTTAATCCTACTTTCTCTGTTTCCAGCATGGTCATGGATTGACTTTTCAAGATCTGTCACTTTAGCTACACATTCTTCATAGAGAAGTTTCTTCTCTTTGATGGTTGATTTTGCTTCTCCAAGCTCCTCCTAAAACTTCTTTACCAACTCGCTGAGCTGCATCACAAACAAAATTATTGCTCATGATTGTGATAGAGAATAAAGATTAAGCTGGAGTTCTGAAAAAAAAGAAGCGTGGCTTAACAATGAAAATATTCAGCACTCAAAGGTTTATACATAAAGTTGCACAGAACAGAAATAAGGGTCAACCTTATGATGCTCATTTTGCTTAGCTCTGTTTTCCGAGAGTGAAAGATCATGTGACTTGAGCTACGATTGTGTTTTAAGGTCATTGAACTTTCTTTGAAGGGGAAGAAGCTCATTAATCTGATGCCAATAAATAGAAGTGAGTGTTAAATCTTATGAAATATCATCAAGAAAGTACATATGAAACTTGATAAAATAGCCTCACTGATTAATGAAGTTCACTTCCAATGAAATTCATTTTCTTTCAGTGTACAGATTAAATATAATCTGCTCTTGTATTAGTGATGACAATGAAAAGGAGATGGAGGCTCAAAATAAACTTAGCCTCGATCTCTGACAAACATCTCTGATGGAAAGAGAGTTTCGACTAAGCGTCTGCCAAAGCATGTAGCCGCCTCAACAGGTCCCTTCCACCTCTGAAATTGGGAGTAGAGTTTTACACCACCAACAGTAAATTAAAAAAAATGAAGAAAAAAGCATATAATAGAATGCAGGCCAGTAATATATTTTAGCATTATTTGGACAAATCCATGGGACTTTCTAGTATCACTTACTTATGACTACCACCAGTTAGAAGTCCCCTGGGTTCGAAAATATCACCTTTCAAGGTGACACTTGATGTTCTGGTTTCTCTGTTGAAAGCTACCTATGAATATCAATTAATAAGATTATACTTGACAAAAACAAAGCGAACAGTTCATAGTTTAAGTTGTATGCATCTAGAAAATAATGTAAGATTGTGCCTGCGCGCCAATCATAAGTTTTCAATGTAACATTCTTTTGATGAAATCTGAACTTGCCTGCGAGCGGTTCTTAGTGTTAAGCCAAATGCCAAAGAACGAAACATTCGAAAGAAGACCAAGAAGTCTCCCCTACTTCAAACCGCTAAGTTTCAAAGTTTTGGCATCATCAAGGATGTTTGGATAACATCATAAGGTTTTAAAAAGAAGACTCGGAAGGACTTGGCAAATTATCAAAAAGGGGGAAATTGTTGGGATAACAAAAACCCTATATCGATAATGTTGGGATAAACAATCCCTGTATCGATCGTATTGTCAGAATGTTTTGACAATATGCCAAATCCTGAATACCGCCAATAGCTGTAGTGAAAAGCTGATCAAGTATCAACCTGTATCGAAGACTTCTCGCAGTCCCAATCATACAGTAAATATATCATACAGCAAAGAGTCCCGCAAAGCTAAGTATGGAAGCTGTCTCGAAATATCAATACATCGATCCTTCCATACAGCCCTCAAACAGGACAAGAAGGAATCTTCAGTATTCGCTAGAAGTCAAGTCCCGTTTGATAAAGAAGTATTTAAATACTAAAGGATAAAGTATTTAAATACTGTAAGTCATCAGAAGATCTTCAAATCCCGCAATATCCGGATCTCAGTCAAATATCAAGTTGTCGCAGAATCTTGCTCAACGGATATCTTTCAAATGGATATATTTCAGAGGCTATATATATCTCCAGAGTTTGAAGATCAAGAACCACTACTACAGAAAATATACAGAATATTCACGACTTACAAACGAACAAATCTTACAAGAATTATTCAGAGCAAAACATATCTCCCTAAGCTTTGTGCTATTCTGATAGAAGAGATATACAGTGCTCAAACCTTGAACAACACATTATCAACTTAAAGCCCAGAAAGTCATAGCTGTTGTTCAAACCCTGTTCTATCTTTGAACAAACTCATATCAGCCCTGTGTGGACTGAGGAATCCTTGCTACTCTCGAACTGTGTGTGACGGACTTGCATTGAAGAAGACGAAGCTTCAGAATTGTGTGTGAAGAAGCTAGTCAAGTGTTAGCTCAAACCAATCTGTGTGAACAGTTGAAAGCTAAGATCTTTATATCAATCTGTGTGAACGATATATTGATTAGGTGTTGTTATAATTACGTAGTTGTGTACGCAGTAATTATAATAAACTTTTTACTCCTGTGTGGAGGACCAGTGGACGTAGAGGGGTTTACCTCGAACCACTTTAAATATTGTGTTATTTACCTTCTGCCTTTATTATTTTATTAACTGTGATTATTTAAGTATACACTGCACACCGAGTTGATGTATCCTCAGCAACTTACTGTATTAAAGACTTACGCTACGCACTCAGATTTAAAAACCGTACAGCTTGTTGTTTAAAACACTTTATAAGCTGTATCCAGTATACTTAGTGGCCAACAGTCTATGTGCCAATTACGCCTCCACAGCGTACTAAAATAGGTCCGTAAAGACGATTAGGTATATACGTTGGGTATGAATCGCCTAAAATTATCCGCTATTTGGAACCTTTGACAGGAGATCTGTTTACTGCAAGATTTGCAGACTGTCACTTTGATGAGACAAACTTCATGTCGTTAGGGGGAGAGAGGAATCGAACGATTCCAGTTGAATGCAGGAAATTGTCTGGTGTGCTCCCTCTTTGCCTCATCAAGATCCCCGCACGGCTCAATCCGAGCTGGAAGTGCAACGTATTCTCAGTCTTCAGAAAGGTGCGGATTCGATGCCCGACAGCTTTACTGATACTGCGAAAGTGACAAATCTGCCATTCCCGCTGCGAATGTTCCTGCAAGGTTAGAAGTCCCAGTTATAGGGCAAGGTTCAGCCTCCCAAAGGAATGATGCCCCCGGCATCGCCTTAGTGGTGGGACGGCTGCTTCGGCTACTCTTATCCCTGCTCGAAAGAGGGGGAGGTCAGTGGGTAGAAAGGATACCGAACCTCGAAATAGAAGAGGAACGGATGCACAAAATCCTCTCATTATAGACACAATGACTCCGTCACACGAGATTATCTCTGACTACGGATATGTCCTCGAATCAATAATGGAACAATCGATGGATGCGTCGGAAACTTTGTTGATGTCAGAGAATAAAGAAATCTCAATGTAATGTACGAGTGAATACGTACTATTGGACAGGTCGTCCACGCTAGTCGATGATGCTTTTGCCTACTCCATCGCTCAAGAAATCATTGAAGATGACGATGCTGAGCCGCGATCGGTTGCTGAATGTCAACGATGAGCCGATTGGCCATAATGGAAAGATGCAATGCAAGCTGAAGTAGACTCAATGGCTAAACGTGAGGTATTTGGCCGTATCGAGCCTGTACCCGTGGGCCTTAAACCAGTTGGACATAAGTGGGTCTTTGTTCGTAAACGCAATGATAAGAATGAGGTCATGCATTATAAAGTGAGACTAGTTGCCCAAGGCTTCTCGCAACGCCCTGGCATTGATTACGAGGAGACATATTCTCCCATTATGGACATCATCACTTTCCGCTACTTAGTCAGTTTGGTAGTGTCCGAAAAACTGAATATGCAGCTTATGGATGTGGTTACAGCGTATCTTTATGGGGATCCAGATACGGATATTTATATGAAAGTCCCCGAAGGGATTTCGTTGCTCAAATCAAATAGCTCTAAGCCACGGAGCGCTTATGCTGTGAAACTGCGTTGTTCACTATATGGGTTGAAACAATCCGGAAGGATGTGGTACAACTGCCTACGTGAATATTTGGTTGGGAAGGGATACGAGAACAGTGATATCTGCCCATGCATTTTTGTGAAAAGAACAGATACAGGATTCGTGATTGTAGCTGTTTATGTAGATGACACGAATGTTATCGGTACCATAGATGAGGTCAATGAAATGGCCCACTACCTTAAATCCGAATTCGAGATGAAAGACCTGGTGAGGACTCGATTCTGGATGGGCTTAGAGCTAGAACATCGAGATGATGGTATACTCATTCATCAATTTATCTATGTCCAGAAAATGCTCAGGCGATTTAATATGGACAATGCACATCCTCTTGCTACCCACATGGTTGGTCGAAGTCTGGAAATGAACAAGGATCCGTTTCGTCCTAAAGAGGAGGATGAAGAGGTCCTTGTAGCAGAAACACCGTATTAGCGTAATCGGTGCGTTGTTGTATCTAGCTCAATGTACTCGCCCAGACACCACATTCTCTGTAAATCTGTTAGCGAGATTTAGCTCCGCCCCCACGATAAGGCATTAGAATGGAGTAAAACACATCTTTTGATACTTGAAAGGATCCAGTGATCTTGGATTGTTCTTTCCCTACGCAAGAGAGAGGGATATTCCGAAAAGAATTGTTGAGGTTAAGACAATGCATACCGACCATTGATCTTCCTCTGATATTGCAGCTAAGCATGACAGCTTGACTATCAGAAGTGTTAATGCAAGCAAGCTTACCCCCTATGCAGAGAATCCTAACAATATGTTAGTTGGATTTGCTGATGCCGTTTATCTCTCTGACCCGCATAAAGGACGTTCCCAAACTGGTTATGTGTTCACCATTGGTAATACGGCGATATCTTTGCGATCTACCCAGCAGGCCTTGGTTGCTACTTCCTCGAACCATGCAGAGATAATTGCATTGCACGAATCCGTAAGGGAGTGCATTTGGCTTCGGTCAGTCTTACACCATATACGAGGAACTTGTGGATTAGAGCCCACTACAGCAACCCCTACTTGCATCTTTGAGGACAATGCGGCATGCATTGAGCAAATGAAGTTAGGTTTCATTAAGGGTGACAATACCAAACATATCGCACCGAAGTTCTTTTATAATCAGCAACAGCAGAAAATGCTGAATATCGAAGTGAAACAAGTGAGTTCCGATGAGAATATCGCAGACTTGTTCACTAAGTCTATGCCAAAATCTACATTTGAGAAACATGTGAGAATCATAGGCATGTGTCGTTTATCCGAGCTCAACTAATGATAGCTCGTCGGAATAAGCTGTTATGTATATCTTAGGGGGAGTATACTTCACATGATTCTGGCATTTGTAGTTGGTGCGTTGTACTCTTTCTCCTCACCAAGACTTTGTTTTTCCCACGGGGTTTTATTTGACTTGGAAAGGTTTTTTACCGGGGCAACATCTATGCACCATGATAGTATTAGTGCTCGACACATGGGGAGTGTTCCGAGATATCCTTCCCTTATTGGTGTCTTACCTAATACTGGTTGTAGGGGGATACAAATATGGATGGTTCTAGATCCTTCTAGAGGTGGTAGGATCCTATTAGATCTCTTACCTTATCTAGGAATCCTATGTATGGAAGGACTCTCATTGTAATGCCTATATAAAGGCCCCTTTCTCAGTGTTATGAATACAATTGATTGACTCGTATTTACAGTCTTTTACTTTCTCCTGAAACAATAATTAAATATTAATCACTAGAATTAAGAAATAATATTGTCTGAGATGTACGTTCTTCTTATAGTCAGCACAGAAGAATCTATCTCAACTCGATCTTGTTCAACGTATACCGAATACGTTAATCTATATTAATGGTCAAGACCAACCAATCTCAAGCTTATATTACAACCTCTCACATAACGGTCTAATGTTATATAGGTTGTGAACTAATTATTACTATATAAGGAACAGATAATGTGATATTCTGAGTGACACGACACACCACATTATCTACAATATAAAGTAATTAGACAACATCCGCATAACCATAGCGTGAATAAATATGCAAAACATGTGATAAATGAATTAAATATTCTCAAAGATAAAGACCGGGAAATTAGGTAATACAAGCATAAAGTATGCTTTGATGTATACAACCCTAACAGATAGCTCATTATTCAATGTTGGATAGCCATCCCTCATTTTTCACAATTAAGTGACAAACTGTAATTCACTATTTCTCACTCACCGGGAATCGGTTTAGAGAAAGTGAATAAACCACGATCATCTACTCGGAACGTAGATCGATCCTATGATCTTTAATTTTACAAAATAAAATTAAAATCATTAACGATTCCAACACATAAGTCTACAATTGAATACTTGATCAAATTATATGCTTATATTTTTCAATAATTCAGAATTTTAGGTTGATTTGATTTCATAATAAACGATAGATCTTGATTGTGAATGGTTTGTTTTCCTAAATTGTTACCGGGGGTGTTTGGAGTTAGAGGTTTTGGGATAAATTAGAGGATTGAGCTCATTTAGAGGTTTGGCTAGATGATTTATCTAATATAAGAGTTTGGTGGTTAGCGGATTTAAGTAGCGGGTTTGGTCCAATCCGCTAATTTCAAAAAACTATTTGGGGGAGATTTTTCAATTAGATGATTGTAACTAGTGTTATGAAATAAATTTTATCCCCAATTTTCATCATTAAGTTTTAAATTTTGCATTAAAAATTATGCATTATTTTAGGAGAAAGTAAAAGACTGTAAATACGAGTCAGTCAATTGTATTCATAACACTGATAGAGGGGCCTTTATATAGGCATTACAATGAGAGTCCTTCCATACATAGGATTCCTAGATAAGGTAAGACATCTAATAGGATCCTACTACCTCTAGAAGGATCTAGAACCTTTCATCTTTGTATCCCCAAAAAATGAGTATTAGGTAAGACACCAATAAGGGAAGGATATC
Source organism: Orobanche coerulescens (assembly GCA_033398695.1). Taxonomy (NCBI): domain Eukaryota; kingdom Viridiplantae; phylum Streptophyta; class Magnoliopsida; order Lamiales; family Orobanchaceae; genus Orobanche; species Orobanche coerulescens. The sequence continues at coordinate 39,694,782 of CM065807.1, forward strand.
CCAGAACACTCCCCATGTGTCGAGCACTAATACTATCATGGTGCAAAAGATGTTGCCTCGATAGAAAACCTTTCCAAGTCAAACAAAACCCCATGGGAAAAACAAAGACTTAGTGAGGAAAAAGAGTATAACGCACCAGCTACAAATGCCAGAATCATGTGAAGTATACCCCCTAAGGTATACATAACAGCTCATTCCGACGAGCTATCATTAGTTGAGCTCGGATAAATGACATATGCCGATGTTTCTCACATGCTTCTCAAATGTATATTTTGGCAGAGACTTAGTGAACAAGTCTGCAATATTCTCATCGGAACTCAATTGTTTCACTTCGATATTCAGCATTTTCGGCTGTTGCTGATTATAAAAGAACTTCGGTGTGATATGTTTGGTATTGTCACCCTTAATGAAACCTAACTTCATCTGCTCAATGCATGCCGCATTGTCCTCAAATATGCAAGTAGGGGTTGTTGTAGTGGGCTCTAATCCACAAGTTCCTCGTATATGGTCTATGACTGACCAAAGCCAAATGCACTCCCTTACGGATTCGTGCAATGCAATTATCTCTGCATGGTTCGAGGAAGTAGCAACCAGGGTCTGCTTGGTAAATCGCCAAGATATCGCCGTATTCCCAATGGCGAACACATAACCAGTTTGGGAACGTCTTTTATGCGGGTCAGAGAGATAACCGGCATCAGCAAATCCAACTAACATATTGTTAGGGTTCTCTGCATAGGGGGTAAGTTTGCTTGCATTAGCACTTCTGGTAGTCAAGATGCCATGCTTTGCTGCAATATCAGAGAAAGATCGACGGTCGGTATGCATCGTCTTAACCTCAACAATTCCTTTCAGAATATCGCTCTCTCTTGCATAGGGAAAGAACAATCCAAGATCACTGGAGCCTTTCAAGTATCGAAAATGTGTTTTACTCCATTCCAATGCCTTATCGTGGTAGCGGAGCTAAATCTCGCTAACAGATTTATAGAGAATGCGATGTCTGGACGAGTACATTGAGCTAGATACAACAACGCACCGATTGCGCTAAGATACGTTGTTTCTGCTCCAAGTACCTCTCCATCCTCCTCTTTAGGATGAAACGGATCCTTGTTCATTTCCAGACTTCGACCAACCATGGGGGTAGCAAGAGGATGTGCCTTGTCCATACTAAATCACCTGAGCATTTTCTGGACAATGGCAGATTGATGAATGAGTATACCATCATCTCGACATTCTAGCTCTAAGCCCAAGCAGAATCGAGTCCTCCCCAGGTCTTTCATCTCGAATTTAGATTTAAGGTAGCGGGCCGTTTCATTGACCTCGTCTATGGTACCGATAACATTCAGGTCATCTACATAGACGGCTACAATCACGAATCATATATCTGTTCTTTTCACAAAAATGCATGGGCAGATATCACTGTTCTCGTATCCCTTCCCAACCAAGTATTCACGTAGGCGGTTGTACCACATCCTTCCATATTGTTTCAACCCATACAGTGAACGACGCAGTTTCACAGCGTAAGCGCTCCGTGGCTTAGAGCTACTTGATTTGGGCAATGAAATCCCTTCGGGGACTTTCATATAAATATCCGTATCTGGATCCCCATAAAGATACGCTGTAACCACATCCATAAGCTGCATATTCAGTTTTTCGAACACTACCAAACTGACTAACTAGCGGAAAGTGATGATGTCCATAATGGGAGAATATGTCTCCTCGTAATCAATGCCAGGGCGCTGCGAGAAGCCTTGGGCAACTAGTCTTGCTTTGTAATGCATGACCTCATTCTTATCATTGCGTTCACGAACAAAGACCTACTTATGTCCAACCGGTTTAATGCCCATGGGTACAGGCTCGATACGGCCAAATACCTCACATTTATCCATTGAGTCTAGTTCAGCTTGCATTGCATCTTTCCATTTCGGCAAATCGGCTCGTCGTTGACATTCAGCAACCAAGCGCGGCTCAGCATCGTCGTCTTCAATGATTTCTTGAGCGACGGAGTAGGCAAAAGCATCATCGACTAGCGTGGACGACCTGTCCAATAGTATGTATTCACTCGTACATTGCATCGAGAATTCTTTATTCTCTAACATCAACAAAGTTTCCGACGCGTCCGTCGATTGTTCCATTGTTGATTCGAGGACATACCGTAGTCAGAGGAAATCTCGTTTGATGGAGTCACTGTGTCGATAATGAAAGGATTTTGTGCCTCCGTTCCTCTTCTCTTTCGAGGTTCGGTACCCTTTCAACCTACTGGCCTCCCCCTCTTTCGAGTAGGGATAAGAGCAGTCGAAGCAGCCGTCCCACCACTAAGGTCGATGTCGGGGGCATCATTCCTTTGGGAGGCTGAACCTTGCCCTATAACTGGGACTTCTAACCTTGCAGGAACATTCGTAGCGGGAATGGTAGATCTTGTCACTTTCGCAGTATCTGTAAAGCTGTCGGGCATCGAATCCGCAACTTTCTGAAGATTGAGAATATGTTGCACTTCCAGCTCGGATTGAGCCGTGTGGGGATCTTGATGAGGCAAAGAGGGTGCACACCATACAATTTCATGCATTCAACTGGAATCATCCGATTCCTCTCTCCTCCTAACGACGGGAAGTTTGTCTCATCAAAGTGACAGTCTGCAAATCTTGCAGTAAACAGATCTCCTATCAAAGGTTCCAAATAGCGGATAATTTTAGGCGATTCATAGCCAACGTATATACCTAATCGTCTTTGCAGACCCATTTTAGTATGCTGTGGAGGCGTAATTGGCACATAGACTGCACAACCAAAAATGCATAAGTGTGAAATATCAGTCTCATATCCAGTTACCAACTGGTACGCAGTAAACGGTTGATTGGCAGTGGGTCGAAAGCGAATAAGTATAGCCGCATGCAAAATTGCATAACCCCAAGCATAAATCGGGAAGTTGGTGCGCAATACTAATGCGTGGGCGATAAGCTGTAACCGCTTAATCATAGCCTCAGCAAGGCCATTCTGTGAATGAATATGGGGGCGGGATGTTCATCTTCAATCCCAATCAACATGCAATAGTCGTCAATGGACTTTGACGTAAACTCACCAGCGTTGTCCAATCTTAATGACGAGATTGGAAATTCGGGGTGGTTAGCCCATAACTTGATGATTTGTGCTAGGAGTTTAGCAAATATAGCATTTCTTGTGGATAGCAGAGCGACGTGTGACCATCGCGTTGATGCATCAACCAGAACCATAAAGTATCTGAATGGTCCGCACTCTGGTTGAATAGGTCCACAAATATCCCCTTGAATTCTTTGTAAGAAGCGAATATTTTGTGTTGAGTCTTTAGCAAAGGACGGAGAAGGTATCAACTTTGCTAGTGAACAGGCTTTACAAAACGATTTATGGGCATTGGAAATTGCCACGGAATCCACGGGATTTACGAAAGATGCACCGTCAACCTTATCAGGGCGTATCAAGGTGATAACCGTTGGCACAGATGTCCCTAAAACTTAGCAAGGTTCGGTTTGCTCTTGGGGCATAGAGAGCATTTGTGACATTAATATGCATACCATTAGGTAGCAAGAAATGAGCAGGTCCCCTCCCTTGAATTACTTGGGAGGAACCAATCATTGTTGTCACTGAGGATATATATGGCACAATATCCTTAAATAATTGTCTATTCCGAAGAATGGTGTGGGTTGTTCCACTAGCAGCAAGGCACTCAATTTCGCCACGAGACATCTACAATAAGACATGAAACTCGATTAGTCTTGTGATGAAAGACATAGTGAAAACTCATTAACTTCGAGTTTGGGGAAATTCGACCAAGTTGGTTTGGATCAAAGTTTAGCACAATCGTTGGAAATAATTTCCGCGTAGCTTGACCTTTACTAAAACAGCAATAACTCCTTCGTTAAGAAGTCTATGGACGAACGGTCAGTTGTTCTGGAAACTAGACTTCCATATCTTTCTGTCCATATGTCGTACATAGGGTTGTAAATGAATCAAATCGAAGCGAATATCGTTGTAATCGAATCGAATCAATAAATTTATTTATGAATTCGAATACGAATACGAATCGCGTTCGAATATTAATTTTGATTTGAATTTGAATACTTGAACAATTTCAAGAATTCGAATCGAATACTCGAATCTATAGATAAAGGAGATGAAGAATGACTCGTCGAGATTAAAGTTATTGCAATATATATTTATGATAAACAATGTCACCTTAATTTAAAGTGGACTTCAATATGAGCCAAAACTCAATACATTTGACATGTATTTACAGATTTAAGAGTATAATTCCTAGTTGTATTAACAAAATATAATATATGCAAACTATATTTTTAGTTATATTATATATTTAAATATTTCATCGAATCTTTACGAATATCGAATCGAATATCGTAAATACTTATAAGTATTTGATTATTAATCGAATCAGAAAAACTATTTGTATTTGAATTCGAATCATAAAATTTCGAATTCGAATCACCAAATTTCGAATTGAATCACGAATCAGATCAAAATTATTTGATTTGTTTACAACCCTCTTTCTGGATCATTAAACTCAGATCTCAGTGCTCGTTTCAAGTTGCTATTTTGGTATTTCCCTATTGTTGAGTGATAGAGCAAGGTTGAAATCTTTTTCAAAGGCATTATTGTTGATACAATACTGTGGCAATGATGGCCATAGGAGCGTTTAAACATTTCAAAACGCATCGGGGTGTTAGATTTATATCTCGACTAATGATCCTTTGAGTAACTCCAAGTTGGTAGACTTGCAGAGAAAGTAGGAATGTCGGTACAGCTAAGGCTGTTTAAAAACCACTGATTCCGTTTGAACTTTCAAAGCATAAACAAATACCAAGGAGGATGCGTCTAGTCTTGATCAAAAGTTTTGATGAAATCCACCAATGTATCAAATTAACAAAGCAATTCTTTACTGATCAATTGTTTTGTAATAAACCAAACATGCTTTTGAAAAGAAAAATAAAATTTGTTTTTTTGCACAATCACAGCAATTAAAAGAATTTTATTCATCATGACCAACTTTATTACATTCATAGAAAATCCCAAAGTAGTTCTCGAAAGAAAACTAGAAACAAGACAAAACATAACCAAAGCGTAAAACTAGTCAAACTACAATGATCTAGTCAAAGTCAGCAACATCCAAATGTTGGTCTTTGTCCGCAATGGTGAGAGGAGAGATCTCAATATGGTTCACCTCCGTATTCTCATTATCTTCCTCCATGTAATTTGACTCTTGAGTCAAGTACTGTTTATAGTGCTTGTAGTAGGCTTGGATGTTCTTTGGCGCCTTGCAATTGCGGTAAGTATGCTTCTTTGAGCCGCAAGTATAGCAATTCTGGCCTTCCTTTGGAGTGGGTCCAATCCCGGCGGCACGAGGCGGTCCACGTGGTTGGGCTCCACTAGGACCCGTGGCGAGCCACCTTGCCTCTTCTACATATTGGAATGACGACCTCGTCTTTTCCCTCGCTTGCTCGAGTCATGCACCCGTGGTGCTTGCAAAAACTGAGTAGTGTTGCCTTTTCTATTTTGTCGTGGTGCCTTCCTGTGGGTAGCCTGATTCACTTCCGAAATCGGCTTCGTACTAGCTGGGCGCGCATTGCTGTTGAGAATGATCTCATGATGCCTTTCTTTTTTCGCGAGGTGGGAGATAAGGTCACTAAAATTTTTAGTTCTCCCTTCCTCATAGGCAACGCGCAGCTGATGAGCAATCACACTTGCTCCCACGGGAAACATGTTAAGAGTCTTCTCGGCCAAGTCTTGATCAGACTTCTTGACACCACAAAAACCAAGATCAGCGCGAAGATCGAGGATGGCTTGGTTATAGGCCTCCACATTCGCATAATCCAAAAACCGGATTTGCTCCCACTGAAGTTGCAATTCGGGGAAGTGCTGATCATGCACATTATTAAACCGTTGTTCGAGTGTATCCCATAGTACTTTGGGGGTTTGCAAATTCATGTAATATTTTTTCAACAATGGATGTATATGTCTATGCAAATACATTAGTACATTAGCCTTGGTTTCCTCGTTCTGTTCTTGAGTGGTAGGCTCATTAGAGGGAAAGATGGTGGTGGTAAATCTCTTACCGACGAACGCCAAGCGAACGTCTGAGACCCACCTATGGTACTCCTTACCAGCATGGTCAAGGATGTCGAACTCCGGGTGAACATTGGAGCTTTGTGCCATCTATAATTTTCAGTGACAATGTAAACGGTCACAATCGATGCTTTTAAAAGCGTGTAACATAACTGTTACTCGATGTACTTCCCTTAATTGTTGTTTAGTAAAGTCGACAAAAATGGCTATATAAAATCGCACCCAGATACGTGGTGTATGCAACAACCATAAGTATCGACTTTCAACAATTCCGTGACTCCCCCAGGACCGTCACACAGTTTTCTTCGACACGTAGAGATACCGCTCGCGGTCTCATCCACTGCAAAGTAGTGTGGGAGATAAAGAACCCAATAACCCATGTCCCAAAAAAGAAAAATTCCCAAAACAGAGAATTAAATAGGGACAAGTTCAGATAATTACCTCGAGTATAAAATTAGGCACGTGATATGAATGAATTTGTGGTGTGCTTCGATCTACCAATTGGTACTCGATGCGACGACGTAAAATCGGGGGCGCAATTTGGGCGGTTTCAGAAAATAAATTAAGTCGATGTTTGGGTTTTTGGTCCGAGATTCTGAACCGGGTCGGACTGGCTGGACTGGATCGGGTCATGGCTTTGGGCAGCGGACAACTGGACTATAGCTGGTCGGATCGCGATTGGCCGGATCGGCAGTACCGGATTTATCGGGTTGAGCCGGTTGGATCGCTGGCCGGATCGGTAGGCACGACGACTGGCCGAGCCGGCCGGATCGCGCAGCTAGCCGGATCGGCAAGCACCGGACGGAATCTGGTCGGCACAGGCGAGTTGCGGTCGTGGCTGGACTAGATGGCAGGTACCGTACGGGATCGACAGGCACCGGCAAGTTGCGGTCGCGGCTGGACTGGATTGACAGGTACCAGATGGAATCGGTAGGTACCGGATGGAATCGGCAGGTACCGGACGGGATCTGGTCGTGGCTGGAATGGATTGACAGGTACCAGACGGAATCGGCAGGTACCGGACGGGATCTGGTCGTGGCTGGACTGGATTGATCGTTGTTCCGACAGGGTCGGGTCTGATCGGCGGTGATCGGATGTGGCCGATCTCGATCGATCGGTGCTCCGATAGGGGTCGGTGGTGGTCCGGCGGTGGTTGGCTAGGGTTTAGGGGCCGATTTTTTTTTCGAGCTACGTGTTGATAACGTGTTTCAGGAGAAAGTAAAAGACTGTAAATACGAGTCAATCAACTGTATTCATAACACTGATAGAAGGGCCTTTATATAAGCATTACAATGAGAGTCCTTCCATACATAGGATTCCTAGATAAGGTAAGACATCTAATAGGATCCTACTACCTCTAGAAGGATCTAGAACCTTTCATTCTTGTATCCCCTTAAAACCAGTATTAGGTAAGACAACAATGAAGGAAGGATATCCCGGAACATGCATATATGTAATATATATATAATTATGAATGTTTTTTATTTATTTTTATTTACTTATTATTTTAACAATTATTAAATTTAAATAATAATATATATTAATATCCTTATTAGTCATTTTACATATTGAAATAGCTAACCGCTAACGGTTATTTACCCAATATTTTTATACAAACTGCTAGTCAAAACAGTTAATTCAAAAAGCTAGTCAAAACAGCTAACTCAATCCCTACAGCTAACTCCTAGTTGCCAAATAGGGCCATAGTATTGTTAGCACATACTTTTAGAGAAATCTGAAAAAAAATATACTAAAAAAATCTCAGATTTGATTATTATAATGCTAAGGGATGACTTGCCAAAATTTTGAAAATCAGCTCTATAGTAATAGAACCCGAATATATTTTGATATATGTTCTTTAATTATATTATCATCCAGGATTCGAGCTGAAATGAGCTTGTTGATTTGGATAATTAAAAAACAGTAGAAGTCGAATTATAGTCTATCTGAGTGAACTAGATATCTTAGGCTAATTGGAGTTTTGAAATATTAGTCCAAAAAAAAACAGCGTTGCGATAAATTGTAAATTTTCTTAAGAGAGAAGACATAATCTATCCATATTGTTTAGTAAATTGTAATATTTGTCATGCAACTTAGTTTGTATAAATTGTAGCCAAAAAGAACAAATTTGACCTCCCTTATTTCTCCTCTGCCTCTCTCTCTCTCTCTCTCTCTCTCTCTCTCTCTCTCTCTCTCTCTCTCTCATTTTTACATTTTCTCTCTCCTCTCTCTCACCCTCCCTCCCACCCGCGCCACCCATCCACCCTCCCTTCCTCACAACCATCTCCAGATCTCGCCGGAACCTAGCTATTTCCGGAGCCAACTTCGTCGGAGTTCCAGTTCTTTCCGCCGCCGCCGCTGAAGTTGCACCGCCCGTAGATCCACCACCATTACCGCGCTGTTGCACCGGAATCCTAGCTCCTTCCAGCGCTGACTTTGTCGGAGCTCCGGTCTTTCCTGTCCGACGACCGCCAACAGCTCCGAATCTTCCCTACTCTCTCTTTCGATTTTATTTCTCTTTCTCCAACTTTCTCTCTCTAGAAAAATCATAGATCTAGCTTGAAATAATATTATTTTCATATTTGTTTTTGATGATTTACAAGTTTTCATATGATTTATGGTGATTCGTGGTATATTTGGGGTGATTTCCGATCGATTTGTATGTATTGGTGTTTTAGATCTAGTTTTTCGCATGTTTACATGTATAGTTACAAATTTACAGTTGTTACGGTTTATTCGTTTCGTACTGGGTTACCATGTTACAATATTGTCATTTCGTATCACTATGCCTTGATTTTTTTGTTAAGATTTTATCATTTCATATCAGTATGAAGTTACGAAATTCGAATTTCATAACACATTTGTGCCGATTTGAAAATTTCGTATTGGAGATTTGGTATACATGTTACGAATTCGTAATTGTTACGATTGGTAAGAAATTGTAACTTCTTACCAAGTGTAACTAGTACGAAGTTACGAATTAATGACTTCATATTAGTGTAACCGTAAATATTTCCAGCTACGAATTAGTAAGGGTGTCACTGTTTACACTCTGGTATATTGGTAAGAAATTGTAACTTCTTACCAAGTGTAACTAGTACGAAGTTACGAATTAATGACTTCGTATTAGTATAACCGTAACTATTTTCACCTACAAATTAGTATCTGTTTTAATGGGGTTCTGGTATATTGGTAAGAAATTGTAACTTCTTACCAAGTGTAACTAGTACGAAGTTACAAATTATGACTTCGTATTAGTGTAACCGTAACTATTTCCAACTACGAATTAGTATCTGTTTTAATGGGGTTCTGGTATATTAGTAAGAAATTGTAACTTCTTACCAAGTGTACCATTTAAACTTAACATGTTACTATATTGGTAACGAACGTAACGAAACGTAACGAAAAATAAATAATAAATGATCAATTATTAATCGGGTAATGTAACGAATATAACGAAAAATAAATATCGTATCCGCTTACTGGTACCTCGTGTACAATATTCCAACACGGTAAATAAGATACAAAGTTACGATACAATAACACAAAAGGTAAACAACACATGGTAACGAGACGGTACGAAATACATACGTCGTAACCCAGAAACTCAGAAAAGATAAGGAGAGAGATAAATTGGGTTAGTTTTATTGAAAAGTAAGGGTATATTGGTCCAACCATGTCCATTTTTGCTAAAATTTGTACAAACTAAGTCCCTTGATAAATATTGTCATTGACTATGGCAAAGTGGCTAAATGACTGGATTTCCTCTTTTCATAATATAGTGAGGCCACATGATTTTCCATCTTCGACATTTATGTTTCAATAAATTAGGCTGATTTGGTTGTTTATTTGGGAAGATTAGTTTATTTATGGTTTGATTAAATTTATTTACTAAGCAATGGAATATTTGAAAAAGAAAAAAGAAATTGGTGTATTTTAGGTGAATAAATGTATGTGATAAAAGTGTAGATTTTGTAAGTATTGATTGTGCTTGTGTGATGTAGGTTAAAAGATAAACCATATTTATGATGAGTGTTCGGTAGATATAAAAGTGATGGTTAGATATGATATACTGATACGAAATCTATGATATAAAGGACAGTGGTATTGTTTGGTGGTAGTCCGCACCGAAAATGACTATTATACCCTCCCCATCTCTTTTGTTTTTTTGTTGAATTTAATAATACGTAATAAGGATATTAACAAATATTCGAGAATAATAAATTTTAAAACATACGTTTAGAATATTAAATTAAATTAAATGGATAATTAATTTTCAGGAAAAAAAACTTCTACGGAAATCTCTGAAGGACCTCCAACCGACGATTTTCAGCAGTATTTGCACTGTTGGTTGTCGGCACCTCGAGCGGCCGGCTTTTTTTTATACGCCAGTGTCGGCTGCACCCCGGCAGACCACGGCGGGGCTGTTGGTGGGCCTCCGACGACCGATCATTTTAATTTCTCCAGGCCCCCTGTCTGCTTTCCGGCAGGCCACTGGACCTCCGATGCCCGGTGTAACACCCCAAACTAGGCGGATATTACAGTGCCGTAGATCCCCAACTGGGACCCACCAGGCGAATGAAAATGAATGAATTACACAAGATAAATGTAGTACCGAACCACATTACAACAGTAATTACTCCGATGAGGAGTTTAATTACAACACACCAGGACAATACCGAATACTAGTGTATTTTATATGAAGATAAAATACACAACACTGAATGAAACGGAGTATCCAAATGAAAATATGCAGCGGAAAATAAAGGACAATAATATGAATGACTGGAAGATCGGGGCCCCCTACTAGTATCACTCGGACTCCTCGACATCAACATGCTATTCCGTCGTTTGCCTTGCCATGACACGAAAAACAAAATCCCCAAACGGGGTCAATTACAAAGAACAACAATCCTCAAGGGTTGAAAATACACAATCATGATTAACTGAAGTTATGAAATATTCTTAATTATGAATTTCGCTGAAGAGGAGTATCATAGTACGCCCGTAATGTTCTGTGCAAGTATACAAGACGAATGACCGGACACACCCGTCCTTGTACCTAATTAGTCTCACGGAGGTAAGCGTTACCGTGTGCACGGTCCGATGTATCGGTGAACCCAATACATGACCATCGTGTGCCCGACTAAAAATTCCACACAGCCACACCCGGCAACGCAATATGAACCCGGAAGGTCACATGAACGAGAATGACCATGATGAATATCAATGAATAACAATAGACTAGGCCAAGATGACTCACCGATATGAAAGTAATAGTGACGTGATTGATAACCCAGTGAAATGATTTGGAACCGTCGTTCCTCGTGAATGAAATGATTATTCGACAATTACAAGTCTCAAAATGATTAATATTATGATGAATGAATTATGATTATGAGCAATCAACAACAAAAGGAATGAGTATCCTTTTAACCGAGTAAGAATTAACTTACACAATACCGATGACAATTATCCTTCCACGAACAACGTCCTAATTGAGATATCGGTCGCTCGAACAACCTTAATAATACAATTACCAATAATCCGATCAATATACGAATCAAACACGAATATAACGAACTCAAAACGTCGATACGACTAAACCAAGTCCATAGAGGCATTAAATCAAACACGTTGTATTCAACTTCGATTGTTTACAAACAAACTTCGATATACCAATATCAAAATTCCCCAAGAAGTGTTTCAAACCAACAAAACATCTCCAATACGATCAATAATCCGTTATGAATATCCAAAAATGTGATTATAACAACAATTAGTCGAAAATCCCCAATTCCAACTCGATTTTCAACGTGTTCTTGAATAATTCCTCAATAATCCAATGAATCCTTATACAAACTCATAATCATATACATATCCCTTCATATAACATGATTATAACGTCGAAACATCATATCTCAACACAAAATCGAAGTCAAAGTGTTGAAGAATTTACCTCTTGAAGATCCAACCAATTCGATCCGATGAAAACGGCGTAAAAGCGACTATCCAAGCTTCCCAAATGATTGAAGGTGAAGAAAAATATACTCTCAAATGATAATTGATGAAGAAATCTCTCCCTCAAGTATTTCTCTCTCGGTTGCGAGTGAAGAAGATGGAAAAATGGGAGAAATGAGCTCAAAATGCTCAAAAAAGAATTTATAGGGGTTGACTCGGCCAACAGGCTCGGCCGTGCCCGCGACACGGTCGTGGCGCGCAGCCGGCAGCGAGACTCGGCCGTGTCCTGCCTTGACACGGTCGAGGCGCGAAGGGGCCTACCGACAGCAGTGACCCGTCATGCGCTCGACAATGACTCGGCCGTGTCCCGAACACGGTCGGGCCTCTGGCGGCGCTACAGCTAATCCGGAAGAGCTCGACTCGGCCGTGCGAGCGACACGGTCGGGTCACGAGGCGACGCTCCGGCACTATCCGGACGAGTGCACGGCACGGCCGTGTCGGACGACACGGCCGAGTTCGTTCGGCGATGATCGCCAAAACCGAAAAATGAGCGGTTGAGCTAAAGCGACCATAACTCTCGTCAGGACTCGATTGACTCACCGTTTGAACCATTGGAAAGCTAACTCGATGCTCTATAATATTGCAAAGATTTAGAATTTTTAGAGTTACCAAAAAATTAATGGTGATCTAACAAAGTCGAACTCATATGAATAAAGTTGAAACGATGAACAATAACGATACTCAACTCGAAGTTTATACGAACGGTGAACACGGTGAATGAACATGATTGATGAATGATTATAATTGAGTGAAAATCCACTGAGTGACAATTACCGAATGAAATTACTTGAATGATAATGATCGAATTACAATTCTTGAATTACAACCGGTATTACATACACCCCCTTAAAAGAGTTTCGTCCTCGAAACTAAGGGTAAATAACTCGGGACATGAACTATCCATCACGATCTGCAAACAATAATGTCCAAATAGTTCTGGGACCAAATCAATCGCACGCCCAAGTCCCCAAGTCTTGACGTCTCGGATCACAATGAGCGATTTCCCAAAAATATCACGAAGTCTCGGTATGACACCAAAAGGAATGCATCAAACGATCTCAAAATCTCAAGATTCTCAAATACGATCATTATAAGATAGATCAACAATAAATGATCCACAACCATGACACATTAATACGGATTGAGTTATATAGTCATCTCAAAGACAAGGCTATATATCAAATGTACCCAACATCGATATCCTCCATACCATCGATCTCCTCGATCCCAACGATTCGACGAAGACCCAAACCTGAACTCACCGCTTAATATGACCCCGAAAGGTTACCAAAACGAGAGTGACTAAGATGAATGATAAATGATTAGATATCCGACAAGGATCAAGAATAACTCGCCGAGGTGAACTAATAACGAAATGAGTGATAACTCAAATGAAATTATTGGAACCATTGTTCGCCGTGAGGTGAATGATTGTTTGATAAATATAAGTCTTAACGTGATTGATATATGATGAATGACCTCTGCGAACAATTGACCGACGATGAAATGAATGATTATCCTATTACTGCAAGAATTAACTTGCTCAACACCGGTGATGAATGTCCCGTTGTATCACTGTTTAAGCAAACAACAGTCGAACTCGTTGTCTGAGATGAAGATGCTCTCCCAGCATGAATATGACTAGAAACGATCTCTTGGACGTGAGTCCGATGTCCCTCGGAACTCCTTCCATACCGAGGCGGGAAAGTCACGTGATAATTACGGATCTCGTATGAAGATTGCACTATGTTTACGAGATGAAATGATAACAATGAGCATACATGCTCTAACAAAATGGATGCATTAATAATGCAATAAAACGATCGTCGACATGACGCCGTAATATGAGAAGATCGCCTGAAAAATCAAGTGAGGTGACAAGCCTATCTGATGAAATTCTGAAATGATTACCTTGAACAAGTTCACAAGATTGAAAAATTTGATTCACAAGATCAACAAGCTGAACCGTGAGATGGATGGATGGTTAATAAATTAATCGAACAATGAGATTGACTCGTGATGAATGAATTAATTGAACAATGAGATTAAGCGAGTGATGAATGAATTGGTGAACAATGAGATTGGTGAGTGATGAATGAATTGGTGAACAATGAGATTGGTGAGTGATGAATGAATTGACTGAACAATGAGATTGACTGAGTGATGAATGAATTAATTGAACAATGAGATTGAGTGAGTGATGAATGAATTGACTGAACAATGAGATTGACTGAGTGATGAATGAATTAATTGAACAATGAGATTGAGTGAGTGATGAATGAATTGACTGAACAATTTTTAGAAAATCCTTCCACAAACCGCCGATAATAGCCGGCTAATCCGAGAAAGCTTTGGATTTGCTTAACATTCTTCGGAGGTGACCAATCTTGGATAGCCTTCGTCTTCTGAGGATCAACACGCACTCCATCTGATGAAATTACAGGTCCGAGAAAAGTCACTTCGGACATCCAGCACTCACCTTTGGAAAACTTCCCATAAAGTTGCTCTCGTCTTAACACGTCGGAAACCTGATGAAAATGAACCTCGTGTTCCTCCCGGTCACGAGAATAATCAAAATGTCATCGATGAAGACAACAACAAACCTGATCCATAAGTCGATTAAAACCTGATTCATTAACTCCATGAATACCTCAGGTGCAATGATCAACACAACCGGCATAACCGCAATCTAATAGAGACCATAGCGTGTTCGAAATGCCGTCCTCTAGATATCCGACTCTCGAATCCATGGCCCGATGATATCCGGATCTTAAGTCGATCTTGGAAAATACGAAGTTCCCGAAGTTGATCCAAAAGATCGTCGATACGAGATAGAGGATACTAATCTTGATCCTCACCTGTTCAACTCCCGATAATAATACACACGAGCGAACCATACCTCTCCTTGACAGATAACCGGTGCTCCCCACGGGAACACACTCGGTCGGAGATAACCTTTCTCGAACTAATCCTCAAGTTGAATCTTCAACTCCTGCATTTGGTCGGGGCCATCCGATACGGTGTCTTCGATAATGGGGACGTACCGGCTCCAACTCACTCCTGAATTCAACTACTCTATGAGAAAGCAACCAGATAACTCGTCTGGAATACATCGTCAAACGATGACAATGATACCACGAATGATTGAACATTTCGATTGCGAGAATGGTCAATCGATAAAAAGTGATACAATGAATGATTGAATAGCTCGATTGCCTTAGAAAGGTCAATCGATGAAAATGATACAATGAATGATGAAATAGCTCGATTGCCTTAGAAAGGTCAATCGATGAAAATGATACAATGAATGATTAAATAACTCGATTGCCTTAGAAAGGCGATCGATGAAAATGATACAATGAATGATTGAATAACTCGATTGCCTTAGAAAGGCAATCGATGAAAATGATACAATGAATGATGAATAACTCGATTGCCTTAGAAAGGCGATCGATGAAAATGATACTGATGAATGATGAAATAGCTCGATTGCCTTAGAAAGGCCAATCGATGAAAATGATACAATGAATGACTGAATAACTCGATTGCCTTAGAAAGGCCAATCGATGAAAATGATACAATGAATGATGAAATAGCTCGATTGCCTTAGAAAGGCCAATCGATGAAAATGATACAATGAATGACTGAACAACTTGCTTGCGGAATTTCTCTGCTTCCATCATAATAGTAATCCTTCTGGGACAACGGGGATTACCTCACAGAAGTACACATTCGACGACCAACGACGAAAATGATAGTGACCATGCGCTTACGAACATTGAGAACGGCATCATGACAATCCATCTAATTAACACTCAATATTACATCGTCCTTAGATAAATTCACCACGATTAGGTCCACTGACCAATTGCGGTCATTAAGCTTACCTTGGTATGATTTCCGAAAATCTTCTATCGTCAGGTACACCGATGGGATGAGGTCCACAAGCAATAGGACTATCCAAATTAAGTTTATTCAATCATGACTTGAAAATGAATGAATGCGGTGCACCAGTATCAAAAGGTACACACGGGTTGAAATAAAATTACGAGTATACCTGAGATCGTTTGGGCCACCGGATCGTCGATCCTCTTCATCACATGAATCCGGGACCTGCCGGTCCCCGAACCGGACGCTCCCGTCTGATAAATCTGACTCCAACTCTATTTGCTTCCATTATCTTAAACAGCGATGACAAAGCGATCGATTCTAAAAGCTGGTTGCTTGGGGCTGAGATGCCGCGAGCGACTTGGAGTCCTTTCGGCAAAAACGGGCCTTATGCCCAAAATTCCCACAATTATAG
Source organism: Orobanche coerulescens (assembly GCA_033398695.1). Classification (NCBI taxonomy): domain Eukaryota; kingdom Viridiplantae; phylum Streptophyta; class Magnoliopsida; order Lamiales; family Orobanchaceae; genus Orobanche; species Orobanche coerulescens. The sequence continues at coordinate 39,711,211 of CM065807.1, forward strand.
CACGTGATAGACGGTTTCAAACACTCGGTGCTGAAATGACCGGCGTTCCACAATTGAAATAGGTGATGGCGAATCGGCGCTCGGGAATGAGATCCCGCACGATTATGCGCCGTAGGAGGTCGCTCAGAAACGATAGGACTCACACGAGGCTTCTTGAAGGTTGACTGACCGCCTTCGGATTGATTACGCTTCGTTGATTTCTTGCTGACAGATGAAGGTTGTTGTTCAGCACTTTCCTTAGCAGCTGGCTCATATGGGAGAGTTCTCTCGATTAATCCGGTCAGAGTGGCGCAATGATGATTGAGCAACTGCACATGGGTCATCATGGCTTGCATAAAAGTGAGTGGATCAACCCGAACATCTTCTGATCGAGCCGAGTCCTGGGCACGATTTCCCGGCAGTGAGTGATTATTTCTCGGGTTTCGGTTCGCACCGCGGCCTCTTCTCGTGCATCCCCTGACAGCTCTCTCCATACGGAAGTAGGAAGGTCGCATAATGATTATATTTCCCGCATGATTAACACATTATGATTATGTCATGAGATGATGAAAATGAGTATACATGTTCTAACTTAGTGATTATATGAATGATTTACTGAAGTTACATGATTATCGATGAAATTCTTAAAATGACTATCTTGAATAACTTAACAAGATTGATAATATGATCTTCAGTTGACAATCGAGTAATGAAATGAATTGAGTAATTAATGAGTTAACGTGATCGTCCCGATTATTAAGCTGCGTAATGAAATGAATTAAGTGATTAATGAGTTAATATGATCGTGCGATCATAGTGATTGATGATATTTGAGGATTGTCAAATGATGAATGATGAATGAATGACTATTGCCAGAAATTATACCATGGCGTTAGAAATCTTACGGTTCTTAGGTCGATTGGCTCGGCATTTGCACAGTCACACGTGACGCGAAAGTCCAATGATACTAGTCGATGACGATGATTTCAAATAAGACATGACTCGGAAGGTAGTATTCAAAACCACGCTCCGATACCAACTCTGTAACACCCCAAACTAGGCGGATATTACGGTCCGTAGATCCCCAACCGGGACCCACCAGCGAATGAAAATGAATGAATTACACAAGATAAATGTAGTACCGAACCACATTACAACGGTAATTACTCCGATGAGGAGTTTAATTACAACACACCGGGACAATACGAATACTAGTGTATTTTATATGAAGATAAAATACACAACACCGAATGAAACGGAGTATCGAATGAAAATATGCAATGGAAAATAAAGGACAATAATATGAATGACTGGAAGATCGGGGCCCCCTACTAGTATCACTCGGACTCCTCGACATCAACATGCTATTCCGTGCGTTTGCCTTGCCATGACACGAAAAACAAAATCCCCAAACGGGTCAATTACAAAGAACAACGATCCTCAAGGGTTGAAAATACACAATCATGATTAATCAAGTTATGAAATATTCTTAATTATGAATTTATTTGAAGAGGAGTATCATAGTATGCCGTAATGTTACGTGCAAGTATACAAGACGAATGACCGGACACACCCGTCCTTGTACCTAATTAGTCTCACGGAGGTAAGCGTTACCGTGTGCGGTCCGATGTATCGGTGAACCCAATACATGACCATCGTGTGCCCGACTAAAAATTCCACACGACCACACCCGGCCACGCAATATGAACCCGGAAGGTCACATGAACGAGAATGACCATGATGAATATCAATGAATAACAATAGACTAGGCAAGATGACTCACCGATATGAAAGTAATAGTGACGTGATTGATAACCCGATGAAATGATTTGGGAACCGTCGTTCCTCGTGAATGAAATGATTATTCGACAATTACAAGTCTCAAAATGATTAATATTATGATGAATGAATTATGATTATGAGCAATCAACAACAAAAGGAATGAGTATCCTTTTAACCGAGTAAGAATTAACTTACACAATACCGATGACAATTATCCTTCCACGAACAACGTCTAATTGAGATATCGGTCGCTCGAACAACCTTAATAATACAATTACCAATAATCCGATCAATATACGAATCAAACACGAATATAACGAACTCAAAACGTCGATACGACTAAACCAAGTCCATAGAGGCATTAAATCAAACACGTTGTATTCAACTTCGATTGTTTACAAACAAACTTCGATATACCAATATCAAAATTCCCCAAGAAGTGTTTCAAACCAACAAAACATCTCCAATACGATCAATAATCCGTTATGAATATCCAAAATGTGATTATAACAACAATTAGTCGAAAATCCCAATTCCAACTCGATTTTCAACGTGTTCTTGAATAATTCCTCAATAATCCAATGAATCCTTATACAAACTCATAATCATATACATATCCCTTCATATAACATGATTATAACGTCAAACATCATATCTCAACACAAAATCGAAGTCAAAGTGTTGAAGAATTTACCTCTTGAAGATCCAACCAATTCGATCAGGTAAACGCGTAAAAGCGACTATCCAAGCTTCCCAAATGATTGAAGGTGAAGAAAAATATACTCTCAAATGATAATTGATGAAGAAATCTCTCCCTCAAGTATTTCTCTCTCGGTTGCGAGTGAAGAAGATGGAAAAATGGGAGAAATGAGCTCAAAATGCTCAAAAAAGAATTTATAGGGGTTGACTCGGCCAACAGGCTCGACCGTGCCCGCGACACGGTCGTGGCGCGCGGCCGGCAGCGAGACTCGGCCGTGTCTGCTTGACACGGTCGAGGCGCGAAGGCCTACGAGCAGTGACCCGTCGCGGCGCTCGACAATGACTCGGCCGTGTCCGAACAGTCGGGCCTCTGGCGGCGCTACGAGCTGTCCGGAAGAGCTCGACTCGGCCGTGCGACGACACGGTCGGGTCTGAGGCGACGCTCGGCACTATCCGGGCGAAATGCAGCACGGCCGTGTCGGACGACACGGCCGAGTTCGTTCGGCGATGATCGCCAGCGAAAAATGAGCGGTTGAGCTAAAGCGACCATAACTCTCTCGTCGGACTCCGATTGACTCACCGTTTGAACCATTGGAAAGCTAACTCGATGCTCTATAATATTGCAAAGATTTAGAATTTTTGGAGTTACCAAAAATTAATGGTGATCTAACAAAGTCGAACTCATATGAATAAAGTTGAAACGATGAACAATAACGATACTCAACTCGAAGTTTATACGAACGGTGAACACGGTGAATGAACATGATTGATGAATGATTATAATTGAGTGAAAATCCACTGAGTGACAATTACCGAATGAAATTACTGAATGATAATGACTGAATTACAATTACTGAATTACAACCGGGTATTACACCCGGTCAGTTTTTTATATATATTTTTATACGCCAGGTTGTCGGACTGCTTTCCGTCGGACCTCAGACGACCAACCATTTTTTTTTTTGCGTCACGCTAGGCCGCTGGCTTGCTTTCCTCCGGCAGTCGGCCATTTGTTTTTATGGGTCGGCCTGCCGGCCTACTTTCCGATGTATTTAATTTTTTTATTTTTTTTCTACGACAGGCTCGTTGTCTGACGATAAAAATTTAGGAATCAACATATTTTTTTCTAACAAGTAATCTGATAATTTAGTTATTTTAATTCAATTATATTGCCGCCACCGTACTATTATGAAATAGATAATATCTAGTATTTAATAAAAATATAGCACTTCAACATAAATATGTTTTTATGTCAAATGTAAACTTGGAATTGAACGGATAAATTACTCATGTTTGTCATTTTAAGTGTTCAAACAAGACCTAGATAGTTCAAAGAACTTTCTTCCTGACCATCCCACTTCAAGTGAGAGACTCGGGTTTGAATTCCGCTAGGGACACGAATTATTTATGGGCTTATGACCCCTCAGTTCCGGCTGCAGGGTAGGCCCTAGCCCCTCGGAGTATGCTGATGGCATAATTGAATATTGAGGACTTCAAACGACATTATGGGAGGTCTGATCTTGATTGAAACTTGCGGCTAGATGGGTGAAATTCAGCATGAAGCAACTATTGAGAGATACTGAACTCGGTGAGAACCTACAGCTGGATAGATTAGGTCTAGCATGAAGCAATCGCTTGAGGGACGACTCTTTGTGCGCGGTAGTTGAGAATATTTAAGAATCAGAAAACCGGACACACATTTCGCGATTTAACTGATAGCAGTTTTGAAAGATCGAGACGGTTGATGCTAGGATTAGTGAAGTGTAAAGTTGGAGAGTATAAAAAAAAAAAACTTTCATCCCAATAGTTAATTTGATCGTGGTAGAAGCAGGAGCCCACCAACGGTCGGTGGATGTAATCATCCAAGATGTTTGTATGGAGATTTGACTGGTGTCTTGTTCTCTGTCATCTCATTGAGTGCAACTATTTTATACTCCCCGGTTCAAGAATAAATAGAATAATATGCCTCGTCCACTCCAGTGTGCCACGACCGGATGTTAATGTAAATTGATTTGATTTTATGAGTGGAGAAGAAATTATATTTTATTATGAATGGAGAAGAGTATATAAATAAAAAATACATATTTTCTATGGACGTATAAAAAAAAATTCGTGGATGCAATCATTCAAAAAAATCGTATCAAACATTACTAAATTGAGTACGTATAAGTGTCCTAAAATTTGTTAGGCGATTGAGTATTGCTGAGCGACTAATCAAAAATTAATTGGAAGAATTAATTTGGACGTTAATTATATGTGTTTTAATTTTCTGTCCTGTAACTTATTAAATTGTATGATTATTTTATTTTATGCTGTTAATTAGTTAATAATTATTATTACAATATGGATACGAATCAATTTTAATTTATTTAGATAACTTAACCTTGTATTATAAATATACTTTAATATCTTTACTGCAAAATTAGATCCAGTCGAGCTTTTGGCAAAAGCGGCGGAATTCGTAAGGACCTTCTATGAATTAATTGATTTAGATAGGAATTGTAGAATACATAGGCATTGTTGTGCATTGTTCTTTTGCATTGAATGAATCTAAATTGAACTGAATTGAACTAAATTAAATTGAACTGAACTCAATCGAATGAATCTGAACTGAATTTAAATTCATATTAAGAGTAAATAATAATAATGATAAAATAAGAATAATAATAATATAATATAATATATATTAGAAAAATAAATATAATAAAAATAATAATGTAATAAATAACAAAAAATAATAAGTATAATATAATAATAATATAATTAATTACAATCATAATACCAATTATACAACATGATTCAAATGGTCAAAGAAGAGCAGATTCACTTTTGTTTGAAGACGATCGTAAAGAAGCCATGTCCAAGGTCCGAAATGCTTTAGCAAGACAAATTTGGCGAGCAAATCGAACGGAGAGTAATCATGAAGACGACGACGAAGATGACGTATGAGGATTTTTAATAGTGATGAGGACTGGTGTTCTTTTGAGGGTTTTAATTTTTTAATATTTATAATGTAATCTTTGATGTAAGGATATACTCTTGAGCATACTCATGACTATTAATGACTTTTAATTTTCACTAGCAATGGACAGTGTTAACTGGTTATTGTTATTATAACCACTGATGATTTCTTGAGATTTTCCCCTATATTGGGTACGGCACGATGTACCGTGTTGTGGTGTTCGTCGGGTACGACTTATCGTTGCGTAAGTCGAGCTAATAGTATGTCTTGCTTTGTTATGTGTTCGTTTTCGATTTGGATCGTTGGTGTTGTCCGTTAGTGTTTCGTTGCATGTTGAATAATTATTGTTTTGTCGAGGAGTATCGTTTTTGTGCATTTGGTCGACTTTGTAAGATCACCATCGGCGCTTATAAAGTCTAAAAATTCTGAAACTTTACAGTGTGATAGAGCATCAAATTAGCTTTCCAATGGTTCAAACGGCGAGTCAATCGGAGTCCGGATGGAGAAGTTATGGTCATAATGACAAAGTCTACACTGTCAGAATACGGCCCTGGAATACGACGCTGTTTGCACCGTTTTTGCTGAGTCGTTTATAACACGGCGCTGGAATACGGCTCTAATTTGGGCCGTGTTCTGAGCCGTTTTGTCCAGTTGTATAAATAGGACAGTCGCGTTTTTCAGCCCATTTTCACTTCAGTCTCTCGGTTTTTGGGCGATTTGATGGGGATTTCAATCCCTCGGTAGATTATCATCATATTCTTGAAGTCTTGATCATGTTTAACAACAATCCATTGTTCTTCGTCGGATTGAGGTAATTCTTCAAAAAAATCATTTTTCAACTATTTTGGGGTTTTCCTTTTGATTTCAATTCTGGGCCGATTATGATGAATTGGTCATGTAATTCTTGTTATATTGGTTGTAATCTGCGGATTAGTAACTCGTTTATCGATTTCGTTTCACCCGGAACATGATTTTGGCTTTCTTGGAACGAACCCTTGAACCCTTGTAGTTTCTTAGTGTCGATTGAGATTTCGTTTAGTGTTGTTGATTCGTAGCGGTGTTATTCTCGTGGTGATTGTGTTGTTATTGATTTCTCGCGAAAGTGGTCGGTTTTTGGGGCTGTTTCGGGGCTGATTTGGGGCTGTTTCGGCCGAGCTGTTTCGGGACTGTTTTGGGGCTGTTTCGGCCGAGCCGCTTTCGTCGGAGTATTCACAAATTGATTTCGAGGCAAGTATCTTGCCCATACATTACATGTTTTGTGGATATTATGGTTGTTAATCGTCGATATGTACTAAATAAATATTAATAACTATTTTTCAAAAGAATCGGTATATTTACCATCATGGTTTTTGTAAAGGTGACCCGTGTGTGTCGGGAATTAATATGCTTAGTTGAATATGTGTGCTCGAGTATAGAATCACCTTACTTTCTTGTGATGTCATTGCGTATGATTATGTCGTTGGTAAATGTAAAGTGTAATTCTTTTGTCAAATTATGTGCTTGGAGTCACGTGTTTATGGATGAATATGTGAGTTTGTGTGATATTGGTTGTGTCGTTCGGTGCTGTTGAGATCTTGTGCTTCCTTGTGAATTGTTATAGTTTTGGGTCGTGAGTACGTGTTGGATAATATGGCCATTCTAGAAAGGTACCTCGACTATATATATTTTGTGTGTTTACCTTTGAGAGTTGTGGTTTCGTAAACTGTGAGTTGTTCTTCCACCCGGGGATGGCATGTGTGGCCTCTGGGGGCCGATACTAATGGGTACGGCCACGGAAGTGGACTTGGGTGCGTGTGTTGATGTTCTTCCACCTGGGGACGGTTCGACGGGACCTCTGGGGGCCGATACTAATGGGTACGGCCGCGGAAGTGGTTTCCCACCCGGGGATGGTCCGACGGGGCCTCTGGGGGCCGATACTAATGGGTACGGCCACGGGTTACCAAGTGTGGTTTCTGTGATATTGAAGTTGATGTTTTGATAACTATTGTGATATGTTCCGTAGTATCACAATGCTTTATGCTCGGGGTCGAGATACATTATATATCGAGTCTTGGTGTTTGGCTAGAATGGCATAAGAATAACGTGTTATGTGTAATGTGTCCTTGTAAGTGAATTGCAGTGGATGATCGGGTCGTAGGCCCTGTGTTTTGTGATCGAAATGGTTGGGCCGTGGACCCCGTGTTTTTTTAACGGATTTGTATTTTTGGAAATGAACTTTGGGGCTCTGACCCTAAGTGGCTTTCGAGGAATTAAGAACTTTTCAATTTCTAATATTTTCAGAACTCCCGAGATTTGGAATTGTTTTCAAAGTGCTTACTTGTTTCGTTTCTACTTTCAAGACTTGAACTATTTTAATTAAATATCATGTCTCGGGAATTCTTTCGTTGTATTCTCGGAATGTGTTGTGTATGGCTCGTATTTGCACTTTATACTTGCACTAGCGAAACAGTGGAGTTTTGCTAACCCCCGAGTAATCGGGGGTGGATATCTGTATTGTGTCCAGGTACATGCAGGTTTTCAGGAGCAAGACACAGGATCGGTACGAGGGATGATGAAAGACGAATGATACTAATCACACGAAGGCTAGTTTTGGGTTCAGTTAGTCGGAGTCCTTTGTATTGTCTTTTTCGCTGCCGTATTGTCTATGTTTTGAAGTATTTTACCCTTGCGTGGGTATGAGTCTGGATAGGGTTATGTATTTTTGATTTTTAAGACAGTGATAAAAGACCAAATCGGTCTAATGGTTCGTGATTATGCCTTGTCGGCATGTAATGTATTATATTGTTTCAATGTTTAGCCTGGTGGATTCTCACGGAGAGGGTCTGCGACGTGTAATATTCCCGGTTAGATTCTGGGGGTGTTACATTTATGGTATCAGAGCTTAGGTTGCGGAAACCTAGGCTATCGGGTCCAGTCGTGTATTGTTGGGTTTTGTCTTGTCAGATTGAGTCTGACTGATGTCGTGTCGCGACGCGTCGTCTGGGATGTCGGCCGTGATTAGTATCAGGGTGCAGCCATCATCTTCGTGCGATCTGTGGATGTAAGTCTCCCTACTACATGTTGTACCACGAGCTATTCGAGCCTCTGTGATTCTGTGTTATGTAATAGTATTTGAAGTTGCATCGTGAGTAAGTGACATATATTTGTTGATTCCCGTTTTGTGCTAGAATGAAGAATGAACTTGCTAAATGTATCCTTGTATGAACTGTTTTTCTTGCAAGAGTAACAACCTCGGAATTTTTAGTTTCGAAGGCTTCCGGGGAGCCACGTAAATTTTTAAAATGTTCTCCAAGGGAGGAAAAATTTTGATTTTTGTATGATGACCTCAAGGTCAAAATTTTTGAGACTTCAACTACCGATATTTCATTTTCATCTCATACTATAAGTTTTCAAAACACGATTTTTTAACTCAAATAAGGTCTACAAAATATACTCAAGACGTGACTCTCATCTGTAACTTTCCGGTTTCATGAATGTTAGTCAGAAGATGTATATTGATGATACTCTCGTTGTTGGGCAGTGGTGCCAGTTTTATGATTAAAATAGTAACGTGAATGTTGAGTCCATCGGTATGTATGTGTTGATATAGTCCTCTTTATTGAGAAGTAAAATTTTCGTTTTTGTAGGATGATTTTCTTTTGATGGTTGCTTGTGAGATGTTATAATTATGTGAGTGACATTTAGACTCTGTTGGGAAAACAAAGACCCTGTATCGAAACAGCCGGGATACTCGAATCCCTGTATCGAATGTTATTTAGAGGTTTTGACATATATGCCAAATACAGTAAAGGAAACTGTATCGAAGCTTTGAGGCTTTATCTGTCGAAGACACGCCTCGAATCGGCATAAGTGAAGCTCTTGATGCTGACAAGAAGACTTGTAAAAGACCAAGTATGGAAACTGTCTCGACACCCTAAACACAGTCATCTTCCATACAGTTCACAAAAGGACAAGAAAGAACACAAGTCAAGTCCCGTTGAACAAAGAAGTATTTAAATACTCAAGGATAAAGTATTTAAATACTGCCAGTCTTCAGATCTTCAGAATCCCGCGAAATCCGGATCATGTCATATTCCCGTTGAAGGAAATCTTATTCAAACGGATACATCTCAACGGATACTTTCTTCAGAGACTATATATATCCTATGAAGACATTGAAGATCAGTGACCAACGAACAAAAGTAACCTAATACTCAAGCTATCAAAGTTATCATCAGAGCAAACATATCTCCAAAGCATACTGCTATTAAGAACGAAAGAGATATACAGTGCTCAACACCAATAACAGCCATCATCAGCTCAAGATCTTGATATTCAAAGTCTTTGTTCTTACACAGTTACCTACCTTTTACCTCGTGTAAAAACCGAGCTCTGTGTAAACTCAACAAGTTATTCGACTGTGTGGGACGAATAAGGACGAAGCTTTGGAACCGTGTGTGAAGAAGCTAGTCGAAGAAAGCTTTAACCAATCTATGTGAGCGGTTGAAAGTGACATTCTTTGTATCAATCATGTGAACGATACAAGGATAGGTTTGTTTATAATTACGTAGTTGTGTACGTGATAATTATAATAAACTTTACTCTGTGTGGAGGACCGGTGGACGTAGAGGGTTTACCTCGAACCACTTAAATTCTTGTGTCATTTACCTTGACTTTTCTTGTTTTAAATTACTGTGATATATTAAGTATACACCAAATACTTCGTTGCTGTATCCACGGCAACTAACTGTATCCAAGACTTCCGCTACGCACTCAGATTTAGATTCCGTACAGTTTGTTGTTTAAACTATTTTCCAAACTGTATCCAGTATACTTAAGTGGCCAACAGACTCGTATGTTGTTACTTATTTGTAACATTCGAGTCTAGTATTACCTCATATATGTTTGTAATCGTGTTGGTGATTAGAGTAGTTAGCACAGGCTTAGTACGAGCCTAACGCGCGCTAACGTGGCGTGTTTAGCGCACGTTAATCTTTGTTGTAACGCGCCCTAATCAACCTGGGCAGAGGATATGGAACCGCATTTTAGCCGTTAGGTTTAACTTTTGCGGCCAATCACCTGTAGTTGTATTCTCTACGTGGTGTCTAGTGATAACAACTGTTGTGCGTGAATGTGTGTTAGGACTTTTCGTATTGCTAGGTGATATTTGATTGTGTTTGATGAATTGATTTTGTTTAAATTATGTCTGCTGTGTGTTCAAAAATACTTTCCTGGAAACTTCATAAAGTTTTGACGGTTCGATTAATCGGCGGCTCCGTGTATACTTTGAAAATTATTTGGAATTGGAGAGCCGGCCTTGGATTCTCAAATAAAACCTCGATGGTATTTGAAAGAGTTGTTTAAAAGTACATGTAGACATTTTGTAAAATGTTACCATCGTTGATTTTCATGTAGTGTTGGGAGGATTTTCCAAAATAAATTTTTACGTATTGTTGTATTTTCAAATAATTCGAGTAAATGATTTTCAAAAATCTTTCACATCATAAAAATATTTTACTTCAAAAATCAATATGATTTTTATTTTCAAAAATATATAGTGAAAGATGAAAAATCTCACTCGATGTAAAGTTCAAACCCGAATTTAGAAATGTTAGAGTATGTAAGAATGGTTTGATGATCTTGCATGGTTAAATTGTTGGTTGTTAACGGTGATGATGATGCGTAGAGGCATGATAATTTTGGTAATGCCGGTTACAAGGAATTATTATTTTTGCAAATGATTTCAAATGGCACGGTTAAAGTATGTTGTTTGCAAGTTTTGATAAAACAACCCGAGGTACCAAAAGTACTTTTAAAATTTATTTTGATTAGCATACAAATCCAAGGATTTTCAAAAGATTTCCTTTAAAATAATACCTCGTGGATTTTCTTATCGAGTTGTTAGTAGTTACCTTATGTGATATTGTCGTGCTGAGTTGATACTTTAGCATGTTATTTTTGCGAAGTTGTGGCATCGTATCGAGTGAAAATCTGCTTAGTATGCCGAGGGACAGAGGATGCGGTCGTGACCGCGGTACAGTTGGTCATGGATATCAGATGCAGGACAAAGAAGATATGGCCGAGAAGGTCGCTATTCCAGCATTTCGTTCTCGTTGTTTAGGTTTCGGGGACGAAACCTCTTTTAAAGGTGATATGATGTAATATCCGCAATTTTCGATTTTTGGTAAATTTCTTTTTTTGGCAGGAGTCCGTTTTAACGGATCGCCTGTGATCGTTTCGTCCTTCTGTGAATGTTTCATTCTACACTTGTTAACATCCGAGTTCGTTTCGGTATCGTTTTGCTGAGTTCCGTGCTTTTTGGCGACTTTTCCGCATTTGAGACCGATTCTTGCGAATCTTGTTCGAAATCATTGTTCGTATTTCCCTGTAAGTCCGTTTAACCTTGTTAGACGTTTTTAGTGATGTTTCACGCGTTCGGGCCATTTTGTAATTTTCCAAAGTTTTGGGGTGGTTGCCTCCATATCGTCTTTCCCGATCTTCAAGTTATTGGAATCTTGTGTCATCTAGAGTTGCTCTGCCTGGATTGTTTCATGTTTTAAGTTTCGGGACGAAACTTCTTTTAAGGAGGGTAGAATGTAATACCCGAGATTCTCGGTTCCGGTTATTTTTGAATTTTTGTCGATTGCGCCGTTCATTTTGTTCTGTTGGCGATTTCTTGAGATTTTCCCCTATGTTGGGTACGGCACGATGTACCGTATTGTGGTGTTCGTCGGGTACGACTTATCGTTGCGTAAGTCGAACTAATAGTATGTCTTGCTTTGTTATGTGTTCGTTTTCGATTTGGATCGTTGGTGTTGTTCGTTAGTGTTTCGTTGCATGTTCAATAATTATTGTTTTGTCGAGGAGTATCGTTTTTGTGCATTTGGTCGACTTTGTAAGATCACCATCGGCGCTTATAAAGTCTAAAAATTCTGAAACTTTAAAGTGTGATAGAGCATCAAATTATCTTTCCAATGGTTCAAACGGCGAGTCAATCGGAGTTCGGATGGAGAAGTTATGGTTATAATGACAAAGTCTACACTGTCAGAATACGGCCCTGGAATACGACGCTGTTTGCACCGTTTTTGCTGAGTCGTTTATAACACGGCGCTGGAATACGGCTCTAATTTGGGCCGTGTTCTGAGTCGTTTTGTCCAGTTGTATAAATAGGACAGTCGCGTTTTTCAGCCCATTTTCACTTCACTCTCTCGGTTTTTGGGCGATTTGATGGGGATTTCAATCCCTGGGTAGATTATCATCATATTCTTGAAGTCTTGATCATGTTTAACAACATCTAATCCATTGTTCTTCGTCGGATTGAGGTAATTCTTCAAAAAAATCATTTTTCAACTATTTTGGGGTTTTCCTTTTGATTTCAATTCTGGGCCGATTATGATGAATTGGTCATGTAATTCTTGTTATATTGGTTGTAATCTACGGATTAGTAACTCGTTTATCGATTTCGTTTCACCCGGAACATGATTTTGGCTTTCTTGGAACGAACCCTTGAACCCTTGTAGTTTCTTAGTGTCGATTGAGATTTCGTTTAGTGTTGTTGATTCGTAGCGGTGTTATTCTCGTGGTGATTGTGTTGTTATTGATTTCTCGCGAAGGTGGTCGGTTTTTGGGGCTGTTTCGGGGCTGATTTGGTGCTGTTTCGGCCGAGATGTTTCGGGACTGTTTTGGGGCAGTTTCGGCCGAGCCGCTTTCGTCGGAGTATTCACAAATTGATTTCGAGGCAAGTATCTTGCCCATACATTACGTGTTTTGTGGATATTATGGCTGTTAATCGTCGATATGTGCTAAATAAATATTAATAACTATTTTTCAAAAGAATCGGTATATTTACCATCATGGTTTTGTAAAGGTGACCCGTGTGTGTCGGGAATTAATATGCTTAGTTGAATATGTGTGCTAGTGTCGAGTATAGAATCACCTTACTTTCTTGTGATGTCATTGCGTATGATTATGTCGTTGGTAAATGTAAAGTGTAATTCTTTTGTCAAATTATGTGCGTGGAGTCACGTGTTTATGGATGAATATGTGAGTTTGTATAATATTGGTTGTGTCGTTCGGTGCTGTTGAGATCTTGTGCTTCCTTGTGAATTGTTATAGTTTTGGGTCGTGAGTACGTGTTGGATAATATGGCCATTCTAGCAAGGTACCTCGACTATATATATTTTATGTGTTTGACCTTTGAGAGTTGTGGTTTCGTAAACTGTGAGTTGTTCTTCCACCCGGGGATGGCATGTGTGGCCTCTGGGGGCCGATACTAATGGGTACGGCCACGGAAGTGGACTTGGCTGCGTGTGTTGATGTTCTTCCACCTGGGGACGGTTCGACGGGACCTCTGGGGGCCGATACTAATGGGTACGGCCGCGGAAGTGGTTTCCCACCTGGGGATGGTCCGACGGGGCCTCTGGGGGCCGATACTAATGGGTACGGCCACAGGTTACCAAATGTGGTTTCTGTGATATTGATGTTGATGTTTTGATAACTATTGTGATATGTTCCGGAGTATCACAATGCTTTATGCTCGGGGTCGAGATACATTATATATCGAGTCTTGGAGTTTGGCTAGAATGGCATAAGAATAACGTGTTATGTGTAATGTGTCCTTGTAAGTGAATTGCAGTGGATGATCGGGTCGTAGGCCCTGTGTTTTGTGATCGAAATGGTTGGGCCGTGGACCCCGTGTTTTTTTAACGGATTTGTATTTTTGGAAATGAACTTTGGAGCTGTGACCCTAAGTTGCTTTCGAGGAATTAAGAACTTTTCAATTTCTAATGTTTTCAAACTCCTGAGATTTAGAATTGTTTTCAAAGTGCTTACTTGTTTCGTTTCTACTTTCAAGACTTGAACTATTTTAATTAAATATCATATCTCGGGAATTCTTTCATTGTATTCTCGGAATGTGTTGTGTATGGCTCGTATTTGCACTTTATACTTGCACTAGCGAAACAGTGGAGTTTTGCTAACCCCGAGTAATCGGGGGGTGGATATCTGTATTGTGTCCAGGTACATGCAGGTTTTCGGGAGCAAGACACAGGATCGGTACGAGGGATGATGAAAGACGAATGATACTAATCACACGAAGGCTAGTTTTGGGTTCAGTTAGTCGGAGTCCTTTGTATTGTCTTTTTCGCTGCCGTATTGTCTATGTTTTGAAGTATTTTACCCTTGCGTGGGTATGAGTCTGGCTAGGGTTATGTATTTTTGATTTTTAAGACAGTGATAAAAGACCAAATCGGTCTAATGGTTCGTGATTATGCCTTGTCGGCATGTAATGTATTATATTGTTTCGATGTTTAGCCTGGTGGATTCTCACGGAGAGGGTCTGCGGCGTGTAATATTCCCGGTTAGATTCTGGGGGTATTACAATATTCGACAACATGAACAAAACCATATGCATGATTAAAGTTCCAATATAAATCAAACTCAACATATGATACTTGCCTCGAAAATAGCAAGATTGAAATACTCCAACAAATGACACGCGTCCGTATGCCACCGCCCCTCGATCGTCCCCTATGCAAGGCTCGGACCTAAGAAATAATAAAGAATTCCTCTCAAGTCGTACGAACGTCTAAAAATCCGGTTTACGGCCGCAAGCTCTAAAAATGAATTCTGCCTGAACTACTTAGCGCGCGCTACGTACTCTACGTAACGTGCGCTAAGCCTGCCCGTTAACATACGTAAATAATAAAGTCTAGCGTACGCTATTGTATGCGACGACCCTCTCGATCAATCGATCGTCTGCACGATGTCATAACGTGCGTTACGTACCAAGCGTAGCGCACGTTATTCATTCCCGATAAGCGCCGCGTTAATATGCCTATCTTAGCGTGCGCTAATCGTGCATGGCGATTTCTTTCTGGCGAGAAAACTTGAGCTAAATGTGATGAAACTCATGAAATCTTCAGTGTTAATACATGCCATCTCCGTGCATATCATGCTCATACGGTTTCTGAAAGATCTTTACGTATTAAATGACTATGAGATACAAGGATACATATAATCATCACAACACCATAATTCATCTTTGATCTTTAAGAAATATCCTAAGTCCAATCCATTTCATGTCCCAAAATGTATGATTCCTTTATGTAAGGGCATAAGAACTTGGTAATCTCCATATACTGGTCATAATCGGTTTTGAAGATACATGAATATGCTTAGGAGTCCATATACTAAAAAGGTTCAATGGATCATACGATGAATAAGTGCCGAAACGTCAAAAATATCCTTCTAAAACATGATGTTCGACTACTAACGAATTTAACTAACTAGATAATCATGATCAAAACGTCCTCCATACTAGTACTTAATATTGGTGAAGAATCACCTACCTCAAAGTAGTGAAGAACAAGGAGGAATTCGAAGCAATCCAACGCCGAAGGCTTGAACACCAATCCCCAATGATCTACAATCTTCAACTCGAGCTAGGATGCTGATATGAAGTGTTTAGGATGAAGAGAGTGACTCTCTAAGTTCAAGAATTCGGATGTGGGAAGTGAAAAGTCTGAAAATATGAAAAAGGATGCTGTCCTATATATAGAAAATGGTTATTAGCGCGCGCTAGTCCATATTCATAGTGTGCGCTAATGGCTATTTAAAACTTACTGATTTCACTGTACTCGGCCTTTAGCGTGCGCTATCCACATATGAGTAGCGTGCGCTAACGCGTTGACTTGGCTTTTTCCCGAAAGCCGTCCAGGTTCATCCCGACATAATCCGACCAAGATCCCCGGACTGATCTCACCTACCAACACGTCTCAATCATATTGACCACGTATAGCGTGCGCTAAGGTTCCTTCACAGCGTGCGCTATGGATCCAAGTTAGTGTACGCTACACTTAGTCGATAGCATGCGCTACATGCGCATAATCACAATTTTAAATCACATTCATGAAATCATACGCTCAACAACACCGGATTATGAAATACGGAGAATAATACTCATATCAAAATGCAACAATTACAATATCACAAGTTTCAAATACATAGCAGAAATCTCGGGTATTACATAACACATCCTACCAACTAAGTCAACTGAAATATTAAAACTCGTACCGGTCAAAACAATGCACATAGTTGGTGGACGGAGAGAGTATTATTTATTCTTTTGTGATTATATCTTTTTTTTTTTGGTTACAAACGGGGCTTACAAAGCCCAAACAGAAAAGCAAAAGAAAGAGCCTAAGAGATAGAAATAGAGCTCATTATCCTAGCCCTTGTTACAGAAAATAAGTCATCAAGAAAAGCATTAGCTGCATGGATAGGAGGACTATCAAAGCCGATGAAACCAAGATCATGAGTAAGACTAGACTTGGCCAAGGCATCAGCAGTATTGTTGCATTCTCTGAAGACATGGGAGAGCTTCACGTTAAGCATTTTGGCCATAAAATTCCTGCAGCCATCGAACAAGGAACCAAGAGGATGAAGGGAAGAGTGGTTGCTTTGAAATAACTGCACCAGAATAGCAGAATCAGACTCAACCTCAAGGTACATGATGTCAAGGCTTGAAGCAAGTTTCAGACCATAAAACAGACCCCAGGCCTCAGCATCAAGAATTTCACCAGTTCCCAAATTAATTTGGAAGCCTTTAATCCAAGCTCCATTATGAACTCTGATAATTCCACCAGCACCAATATTCCCAGAAGGAGACACTCTTGTTGCATCAATATTCAACTTATAGAAATTAACAAGAGGTTTCTTCCAAGACAGCATCATATCAGTAAAGCAGCTGACACCATTAGGCTTAGACTTGGCCTTCTTCCATGCAATAACATAGTCCCATATCAGCTTTTTATAGCAAGCAGGCATAGAAAAGTTTGTATCAAAAACCACTTTGTTTCTCCACTTCCAAATAAACCAGCATATGAAAATGAACAAATCACACCATCTAATATCATCACCAACCAAAGAATGACAGTGTAAATGAGCATTGATCCAACCATTCCAATCAAGAGATAAGGTATTAGATACAGTACCAGGCATGACAAATGCTCCCCAAATGATCCTTGCTCTAGAACAATCTCTAAAAAGATGCAGTAAAGTTTCATCAGTATAATGACAAATTGGGCAAGAAGCATTGCTAGAGAAACCTCTAGCAACCCTTTGAGCATTGGTAAGCAACTTTTTATGAAGGACGGTCCAAAGAAAAGTCTTCAATTTAGGAGGAATCCTAAACTTCCACACAGCTTTCCAAATGGCATTAGGATTAGAAAAATCAAATTGGGAATTGTAAGCAGAGTTAACTGAAAAACAACCATTGGGAGTGGCACCCCAGATCTTGGTATCATTACCACAATTAGAGAAACCAGTTGGCACATTCATAATCATACTTACAATATTAGAAGGGAGAACAGAAGATAATAAGTCCACATTCCAACCATTTTCATCCCAAAAATCACTAACACATGCATTGCTATCAAAAGTGATCGAATGCAAAGCAAAATTACTCAAGGCTTGAGAAGTGCACCATTTGTCATGCCAAAACTTGACAGAATTACCATTACCAATTCTCCATTTCAGGTTCGCATTTATAAGCTCAGCACCAAACATAATACCTCTCCAAATATGAGAACAATCTGAAGGAGGTTTATACTGAAAATCAAATATACTACCATTCTTTAGATATTTGGAAGAAAGCATTTTAGCCCACAACCCTTTATCATTCTGAAAAAGCCTCCAACCAGTCTTAGCAAGAAGAGCCTGATTCATATTTTTTGTTTTCTTGATTCCCAAGCCACCAAGCTACTTAGGTTGAGAAACAGTATCCCAATTAACCAAGTGAACTTTCTTCTTTTCATCAACATCACCCCATATAAAGTCTCTAATCAGTTTATCTAACTTATCACAGAGACTAATAGGAAGTTTGGCAGTCTGCATAGAGTAAATAGGGATAGAGGAAGTGATAGATTGCACAAGGGTGAGTGTACCTGCCATGCTGAGAACCTTACTTTTCCAGCTCGATAACCTGGTCTGAACTTTATCAAAAATGGCATCATAAGTATGCATATTAACCCTGGAATGGATAAGAGGCATGCCAAGATATTTACCAAGGTCATTTGTGAGTGGAGAACCACAAGTTATATTGATATTAGAGGCTAGGCTCTTAGAAGTATTAGAAGAGCAAAAGATCATGGATTTCTCAAAGCTCACAGTTTGTCCAGAAAGAGAGCAAAAGGTGTCAAGGCATTTTTTAAGGATGAAAGCCTGATGAGAAGTGGCTTCAGCAAAGAGAATAAGGTCATCAGCAAAAAATAGATGAGAGATTTTTGGCCCAGATTGAGAGGCTTTAACAGTTTCCAGTGACCATAATCCACAGCAGATTGAATAAGATGAGACAATTTCTCCATACATAAGACAAAAATGTAAGGAGAAAGTGGATCACCTTGTCTAATACCCCTTTTAGATTTAAAAGACTCAGTGAGCTCCCCATTAAAGCTAATCTGAAAACTTGTGGAGCTAACACAATGCATAATTAGCTTAGCCAAAGGTTGAGGAAAATGAGCCTCATAAAGCACACTCTCAATAAAATTCCAGCTCAATCTATCATAGGCTTTAGACAGATTAATTTTCCAAGCAAAGAAACCCAAATTACCACTGGATTTCTTAAACTTAAAAAGCATCTCTTGAGCAATCATAACATTATCAGAAATGTTTCTACCAGGAACATAACTAACTTGATTTGGGCTAATGAGCTCTGTCATAAGAGGCCTGATTCTAGCTACAATAATCTTAGAAATCACCTTGTAAATAGTAGTGCACAAGCTAATAGGTCTGAAATTAACCATATGTTGAGGACCATCAATCTTAGGAATAAGGGCAATGATAGTATGATTCAAACCCTCAGGAATAGAGCTAGAGGTAAAAGCATTCTGAACAACATTAAAAATCTCAGAAGAGCAAGACTTCCAATGGTGTTGAAAAAACAATATTGGAAAACCATCATAGCCAGGAGCTTTCAGTCCTCCAATAGCGAAGAGAGAATCCCTAACCTCAAGCAGAGATATGGGTTTGCATACATTACTCCAAGTATTTTTATCAATATCAGGAAAAAGCGAAGGAATAGTGACTCTAATATCTTCAAAGTCAGGTTGTGAAAAAAGATCTGTGAAGAAACTTCCAGCAATTTTCTTCATTGAGGAGACTTCAGTGCACCAAGTTCCACTAGAATCAAAGAGGCCTTCAATTTTATTTCTCCTTCTCCTGACAAGAGTGGTAATATGGAAAAATTTGGTATTTCTGTCCCCATTTTGAATCCAATTGTCTCTGGACTTTTGCCTCTAAAACATGTTCTCCTGGTCTCTAATATTTTCATACTCTTGAATTAGCTCAGCCTCTAAATTGATCAGAAATGGATTTTCAGCTCTATCCCTAGCCTTCTGAATACCTCCAATTCTAGCCAGAAGCCTTCTTTTCTTGTGAAACAAATGACCAAAAATCTCCTTATTCCACTGAGTAAGAGCTCTTGCCAACATCTGAAGTTTGGAATTGAAGTCACCATTCAAATAATTCCAAGTATTATTAATAAACTCAGCATATTGATCATGAGTGAACCACATGGCCTGAAACTTAAAAGGAGCAGCAGCTTTATCAATAAAATTGTTAGAAGATAATTGCAGAAGGATAGGGCAGTGATCAGATCTAGTTTTGGGCAAGTGATGGATGAAAGCTTCAGCAAATATCTCCCTCCAAACGACATTGCAGAAACCTCTATCAAGTCTCTCTTTGATTCTATTATTGCTCCAAGTGAAACAGGAGCCAATGAATCCCATGTCAAGCATTGCATTTCTGTTTATCCAGTCCCTCAGACCACCAAACCTTCCAGTAAAAGGACCACAATTCTTATCAGCATGAGAAACCAACTCATTGAAATCTCCAATAAGGCTCTAAGGCATATTCATTCTAGCATCAAGGTCATCAAAATAGGCCCATAATTCAGCACGAATAGAGTTAGCAGGACTATCATAGACAACAGATAATATCCAAGAAGGTTTACCAGGAATAGAAATTTTAACAGAAATGGATTGAGAATTAGAATCAATAAAATCCACCTGAGCTTTAGCTTTGTTCCAAAGAAGCCATAAACCACCAGAGAAGCCATTAGCTTCAACAATGTTCGCAACAGACAAACTAAGTCTGTTTAAGGTATCCTTAGCTTTAATAAATTGAACTCTAGGCTCACAAATAGCTAACATATCAATAGAATTCATCTTGACCAAATCCACAATAGAGGACCTAAAATTTTCACTACCAGCACCTCTTGCATTCCAAAAAAGAACTTTAAACATTGGAAAAGAAACTAAGCAGGGAAGGGTTTGAGACCCAATTAATTATCATTAATCATGCCTTCACAAACAGTGGAAGGCTGATCATTGTCACCTATAATCATGTTGTTTTCAAGAAAAATAGTCTCTACAAATATTGCAGGATCATCATCTTTTTTGGGACTATAGTCAACCATAACTGAGGCATTCTCAGGGGGACAATGTCAAAAAACAGCAGAAATACCACTATTTGAAACAACATTCCTCACATTCTCAAAAGACAACTTCTTAGAAACCTGAGGAGAATGTATTGGTATAGAGAAGTTCACATCATTATCTTTCCAGGGAGCATGTGGTTTTGGAATGGAATTGCTAGAGCTTCCCAGATTAGATAATTCTTTCATAGGAATTCTAGAACTAGCCTCAAACTGCAAAGCACCAGATTGTTTTTCAAAGAAATTGACAGTCTTAGTGGGAGATGAATCAGACAATGCAGTAGATTGCATAGGAGTAGCAGTAGACTTTGTAGGAGCTTTAAGTCCAGAATTATGCTTCAACTTACTAGAACTCTGAATCTTTGAATTCTTCTTCCGAAAACTTTGCCACAGTTTGACAATTGGAGGATCACTCTTGATAGGGCTACCATTATTAATAGGCTCAGAAGCAGGATTGTCAGAAACATTTTCCTCTTGCAAAACAGCAAATCTTGATCCAGTAGATCCATTCTTCTTACCATCAAACGAATTGCCATTTTTCTTCTTATTTCTATAACTCATAAGCATCCAAGGGCCCATGTCTTCCTTCACAATGTCACTTTGGTCTGAAGAGTTCATTTCTTGCATCTCAAGATTTTCAGTAGAATCAGGATTCAGTTCAGAACCAATATCACCCTTAGAACCAACATTAGCATGAGCATCATTGTTACTAGGTGGTTTAACAGAAGTGCATTTATCTTTGGAATGCCCAAAACAACCACATTGGAAACAGATCATAGAAATACCCTCATAAACCACATGATAGGCCACGCCTTCAACTTCAACAAAAGGGCGTAGAGGTTTGCTTAGATCAATCTCAATACACATACGAGCAAATTTACCTCTACACTGTCCAATAGTTCGAGGGTCCATTTAACAACATCCCCTAAAATCTTACCAATTTTATCCATAGTAAAGTCCTTAAAATATTTGACAGGAAGATCAAGGATTCTCACCCATAAAGCCATGCTGCCTATAGTTTCCTTCACAGGATCAAACTCAGGACGCCACTTTCTCACAACAAGGGTTTGACCAGCAATAATCCATGGTCCTCCACATAAAGCATGATTCACATCCTCTTCAAGATTGAATTTTACTATGAAAAAGTCATTGGGCAGATCAATAAGTTTCCAGCCTCCTTTAACCTGCCATTTCCTTCTGAGACCCTTAAGCATGAAATCAAAAGAGTTGGACGAATTAGGTTTACCCATCAACTTAACAACAACTGCACATCTCCATTCGAAATCCAGCTTATTGTGCACTTTCTCAGAGAAAGTGACATTTTGGCCATGCTTGCCAGAGGAGTATATACAATCATCATCAGTGAAATCAAACTCTTCAGACATAGTTTGTGAAAATCGAATCGAAGGATTCTTAAGCATATCAGCATATTTGAGCTTAGGATTCATGTTCAGAGAAGGATGAACAGAAGAATCAATCTCCTCCATTCTCAAAGCTTGTGATTATATATTTTTGTTGCGTTAACGAATTTTAAAATTTTTCCTCCTCTCCAGTCTTTATAAGGCAGAATTCATAAAATTGACCGTGACAAAAGATATACTCCTCATCCACTTTAACGAAGCGTTTGACTTTATATAATTGATAATTTAAGTTTGGTAAATTAATCTCAAAATATAATGATACTGATATTTAACAAAATTATATTATGAAACTTCACCATCTAAAGTTTCATAATATAATTTTGTTAACTATTTTATCATTATAGTTTGAGATTAATTTAATCAACGAAAATTGGCCATATAAAGAAAATCTTCAAATGTTAAATTGAGATGGAGAATACTTATTCCTTGGAAATAATATTATTTATTTGTTGTGATTATATTATTCTCCAATTACATAAATCGTCCTTGTGGTTTGTCGGGTTTCACAGGTTTAGTCCCTATACTTTTTTTTCAGCTGGTCATGTCCTTGTGGTTTTTGATCCGTTACGGGTTTAGTCCTTGTGGTTTGTCGGGTTTCACAGGTTTAGTCCCTATACTTTTTTTTTGGTCATGTCCTTGTGGTTATTGATCGATTCTGGGTTTAAGTCCTTTGACCAATAATTAGTTGATCGTTAATTTGAAGGATATTTTCGTCTTTTCATATATTTTATTATTATTATTATTATTTGAGTACGTTGTAATTAGTTCTTTATTTTATGATTATCTTATACATATAAAGATCGAGTTCTTAAATTTATTGTGGGGCCTTAATGACTCCAATTTTTATGTCTTAATTATTATGGACTCTTAAATCTTAAATTCATTATCTTTAACATCCGAATATAATACACAACCATCAATACAAGAAAACCAAAAGACCACAAAACACAAATAATCAAACGATTGGGACATGATAGGTTAACAGTTTCATTTCCTTATTAATTGAGGATAGTTAATTACAATCATTCATAAGTTACATGGAATAGGGCCTATAAATAATACATACATTTCTTTAGCTTGCCACACCTCCGAATTGATATTAAAGGCTTGAATTACTGAAAATAAGCACATGTTTGATTGGTAAAGTTTTATCTATCTTATCATATCTTATATGGCGGTTGGTTGTTAGAAAAACCCATGAAAGATACGTAGTTGGGGATGCGCCTGTTGCAAATGGTGCCAAGTCGATTGGATCGGTCGAAGTTGGACTCACACCGCTGTGCAAAGATGGGTTGGTGACTCACCAAATCCTAATAATGAGGATATGGGTAACTTCTACTCCACGGGATATGACCCTTTGTTTTACGTCCACCATTCGAATGTCGACCGTATGTGTAAACTCTGGAAGTATTTGGGCATTATAGGGACTAAACCTGTGAAACCCGACAAACCATAAGGACTAAACCCGTAACGGATCAAAAACCACAAGGACATGACCATCTGAAAAAAAAGTATAGGGACTAAACATGTGAAACCCGACAAACCATAAGGTCTAAACTCGTAACGATCAAAAACCACAAGGACATGACCCGGTGAAAACAAAGTATAATGACTAAATCTGTGAAACCCGACAAACCACGAGGACGATTTATGTAATTAACTCTTAAATTTTTTTAAATCTGCCATACTCTTCACTTTTTATAAGGCAGGACTTCATAAAGCTGGCTATATGTAGCCTCGTTGAAATTTAACAATAATATTTAAGGGGTTTAATGTAATTTTGTGAAAATAAGTATCTTACTCAAATATTATACAAATATGCATTTTATGAAACATATCACACTCAAATAATCTTCTGTTTCCTCTCATACGAGTTTCTCACTTTTTTAAATGATTAAAATTTTAAGATAATTAAAATAATCATCTAATTATATGCAAAATTATTTACACATGTAATTTTGCTCTCTAAAATTTTTTCCTCCTGTAAAACAATGATTTTTGATTAATATGATACACTAAGAATTAATTACTTATATATTTTAATACACAATTAATTAATTTATATTACTAGATTATCATAATATATATATATATATATAGGGAAGAATTGTACAAGATGCATCATTCAAAATATATTAAAAATAAAATAATAGAGTTAGGCTCTCACGAAATCAATTATTACTATAATAATAAAATCATACAATTTATTTTTTTGTCATATGAATTTATCATTTTAATAGAATCAATAAAATTTTAAGATAACTAAAATAAGTATCTAGTTACATTTTAAAATATTACAATCAATTTTTTCGCTAAATTATGTTAATTTATATGCAATTATAGAAATTAATTGCTTATACATATTAGAAAGATATATTTTAATATCATAAAATCAATAATTATGTAATTTAATTTGAATTACCAAAAAAAGGATAATTTTTAGATCAATTGTACTAAAATAGTGCAAATATGCATTATCAATAATGTATTAAAAAATAATAAAGACGAATTCTCATTAAATCACTTGTTGCTGCAATAACACATTTAAACAATTTTTTTCTTTTCTCGTACGAATTATCCATTTGTGAACTCTTGAAAATTTAAGACAATTAATATATCACATTTAAAAAATTACACACTTTTTTTATTCTCTAAAATATTTCTTCTGGAAAGTGATGATTACATTGATTAATATAATATTATTAAATATTTAATAAATAGTTTAATCTTATTAAATTAATCCAATATATATAAATGCTAGTGCAACAATTATACTAAAGAAAATAAAATATGCATCATTCAAAAATATAGTACAAAATAAAATTAAAATTAAATTCTCTTGCAAAATCAGTTGTTGTTGAATTTAATGTAATAAAAATAATTTTTCATTTATATTTACAAGACAATTACCATCATATTTTATTCTCTGTTCTATTAATTCACTAGTATAACACCCGTATAATTACACGGGAACGCAAAAAAGACCTCTTATGTAAGTATATAATATGTCAATCGTTCATTATAAATTTCATAATACTTCTTTATAAACTACACTACTTGTTCTGTTTGTGAATACACCATTCTCATCGCAACAAAAGATTTCTAGTCTTTCCTGATCTTCACTCTTGATATGGCTACATAAAGCTAACCATGATCAATATGGGTCTTGGAAGATACAAACTGGCATGAGAGTGTTTGACCTTGACTCTTAAACATAGTCATAGCAAAGCTCATAATAAGTGGGAAATGACGTATTTAAAATTTAAATGGTAATCTGTCATCTAACGGCCTTCATATCGATTGTGGAATAAATACTTTACTATCAAAATTATTCCCCAAATTTTTTTGTTCAATAATATGGTTACGGATTTGGATAATTATTAATGGTGTGACATTGCATAATCCTGATTATTGATCCATATTTTGAATTAGCATAACTGAAACTCTAACTTAGGATTTCAAGGTGTAATTTGGAATTCTAAAACACTTGATGTTATTCAAAAAATCCATTGGATATACTTAATTTTGACTTTTAGAGGTCACAGAGATTTTGCATATACTATCAGAACTCAGATATATCCGCTTGTCTTTTAAAATTATAGACATCACGTAATCGTTTACTATCTCCACAATGTCGTTTGTTGGCGTCAGGATTGCTCTTTTTTCAAAAAATTACTTTATGGAAAGCTACTTATAAGTGAATGATAGTGCTTTCAACAATGGTGCGGCCAAAGGAAATCCTGGTTTTGCGGGGGCGGGTGGTATTATTCGAGACCATTTGGGCAGCCCCATTATTTGTTTTTCCGAACATATTGGTGTTCAAACCAACACTTTTGCGGAGCTCTATGCTATTTGGCGTGGGATTGAGCTTTGCTTGGACAAGAAGTTTAATTATATTTGGATTGAAGTGGACTCCGTTGTGGCTTTAAAATTAATTCAGAGGAAGTCTACTTGCCATTGGAACCTTCAAAACTTGGTGACTAAAATTCACAAACTCTCGAGTCAAGTGACTATTCGTTTTTCCCACATCTATAGGGAAGGAAATGGGATTGCTGACATTCTTGCTAATCAAGGATGTTTTCGTCGAGATTTTTTTTGTTCGAATGGGCTTGATCTTAAAGGGAAAATCCTTGGCCTTATTCGTTTAGATAAAATTAGTTTTCCGTATCTTAGAAATAAAAAAGTTTTGCCTCCTTAGTTTTGGGGCATTTGTCTTGGGGCGTGTAGAGGGGCTCGTCCTCCCTCGTTTCTTTTGGGCGTGTAGAGGGACTCGTCCACCCTCAATTTCCTGGTTTGCTTAATAATATCTCGTTTTGTTTAAAAAAAAAAAAAAAAAAAACAATGGCTGCAATATGATTCTCGGCATTCCGGATTAGTAACTATCAAGAATATCAATCAAGATTTCTCTAGCTACTTCTTCACCCAGCTCACCATCTATAATTTTGAGGATTCATTCGGAGAAGTCCTTAATTTCTTGTAGATTGTGAGATGACATTGTGTGTCCAATAATTAATCTCATATTCTTGGTCAGTCTCATAGTTTGCAATGATGCCAAAGTGAAGAAGAACTTATGCTTGAATAAACGATATATTAATTGTCCTTTGATACAACTTCATATGTAGAATTATACTAAATAATTGTAGCAAGGGTAATTTCAGTAATATTTGAAATTTAAAAAGTTTTTGGAAATACATAAGAGAGTTTGACTTATAATTTAAAATTAAGCACTTCTCAAATTGCAATAAAAAATGTAATAGTAGTATATATAATTTAATTTCTTGTATGACCTATTATAAATATACCTGTTAATTTTGAAACTACATCCAAGTCCTAGCCTTAAGAAATTTAACAATTTAGATTGTAATATAAGAATAGCTTGGATAAGTTAAAAAATACACAACAGAATTTTATTCTAATTACAAATGAACTTAAAATTTTAGAAATTTACAAAAGAAAAAACTCAATTGATTTGATTGAAGTGAAACGGCATATTTATGCTTATATGATACTTTTTCAAATATTTAGCTTCATATTTAAGAGTATTAAAGTCCACCCATTTTATATTTTAAAAAAATAGAAAAGAGTTGAAGTACTTTAGTAATTTCTGAAACTTGTATTACAAAAACTTTCGACTGCATTTGGTTGAAGTGAAACTATATGTATATTTATTTTAAAATAGGTTTTGGAATTACAAAATGCAGAATATGTTGAGCCTAAATGGCAGCTTCTCATGCTTCGGCTGCCACATGTCTTCTGCTGGTGCTTCGTGTAGTTATGTGTCACCCTTCATGCTTCAGCTGACACATAATCAATTACTCGCCTAATCATCATTGCATTAATTACATTATAATTATACCTCAAATAACTCCTACCTACCTTATTAATTTCTACGAATTAAGGAATATGAATTATGAATAAATAGGAATTGATTATATTACAGAAATATTTTATATTTTAATTAATTAAAAAATATAAATTCCAAAGAAGGAGAATTTAATATATATTTCTATTAATTAATTAGTTTGTATTAGGTAATCACTATAATTATGTATATCAATAAAAGAAATATCAACTGAAAGAAGTGTTGAATATATATGTACTCGAAGTGATTTTTTAAATAATTTTAAGTGATTTTTTATTTTTTAAGTTTTAAAAAATTTGTTAATTTATCTACTTTTGAAATCAACTATATATTTTTGAAAGTTTTGAATTTTCTTTTGCATTTTAAATTATACCAAACAATTTATGTATTTTTTTTTCAAATATAAGGATTGAGAAGTGCTTTATTTTAAGTTATAAGTCAAGATCTATTATGTATTTCCAAAAGTTTTTTAAATTCCAAAAACATTACTAAAACTAGCCAAAATTATTTAGTATAATTCTACATATGGAGTTGTATTAAAGGACAATACATATATCGTTTATTCAAGTATAAGTTCTTCACTTTGGCATCATTACAAACTCATAAGACTAACCAAGAATATAAGATTAATTATTGGACAGACAATGTCATCTCACCATCTATAAGAAATTAAGGACTTCTCCGAACGAATCCTCAAAATTGTAGATGGTGAGCTGGGTGAAGAAGTCGATAGAGAAATCTTGATTGATATTCTTGATATTTACTAATGCTGAATCTCCGAAGATCATATTGCAGCCATTGCTGAAAGCACTATCATTTACTTATAAGTAACTTTCCATAAAGTAATTTTCTGAAGAAAGAGCAACTGTGACGCCAACAAACGACATTGTGGAGAGAGTAAACGATTACGTGATGTCTATAATTTCAAAAGACAAACGGATATGTCTCAGTTCTGATAGTATATGCAAAATCTCTACGACCTCTAAAGTCAAAATCAAGTATATTCAATGGATTTTTTTGAATAGCATCAACTGTTCTAGAATTCCAAATCACATCTTGAAATGTAAGTTAGAGTCTCAATTATGCTAATTCAAAATATGGATCAATCATCAGGATTATGAAATATCACATCATTAATAATTATCCAAATCCGTAACCATATTATTGAACAAAAAATTCGGGAAATAATTTTGAGAGTAAAGTACTTATTACACAATTGATATTAAGCCCATTAGATAGCAGATTACCATTTAAATTTCAAATATGCCAGTTCCCACTTATTATAAGCTTTACCATGACTATATTTAAGAGTCAAGGTCACACACTCTCTCATGTCGGTATGTATCTTCCAAGACCCGTATTCGGTCATGGTTAGCTTTATGTAGCCCTATCAAGAGTGAAGATCAGGAAAGACTAGAAATCTTTTGTTGCGATGAGAATGGTGTAATCATAAACAGACAAATAATGTAGCTTATAAAGAAGTATTATGAAATTTTTAATGAACGATTTACATATTATATATTTATATAAGAGTTCTTTTTTGTGTTCCCGTATAATTACATGGGTGTTATACTAGTTATGACTTATAACTTAAAATTAACTAATTAAGTACTTCCCAGTTTGCCCCAAAAAAGAAGCAGCAGCATCGTAGTATATATAAGTGAATTACCTGTATGACTTATTGTAAATATATCAATCACGGGGTTAACTGAGAAAACTACATCCACATCCTAGAATAATTAAAATTATCCCCATTTTTTAAAAGCAAAAAAAGGCCCAATTTTGTTTGTAATATAAGATTATCCGAGAAAAGTTATAGGGTACTTTTCAGACATTGAATTTCATATTTAAGAGTACTAAATTTAAGAAATTTTACATTCAAAAGAAGAGAAAAATAATTAGAGTATTTTTGGTAATTTGTGAAACTTGTATCATAAAAAATCTAAGTGACATTTGGTTCAGTTGAAACTTTATATCATTTTTTATGTGATATTATTTTCAAACAGTTAACTCAATATATAAAAGTATTAAAGTTGG
Source organism: Orobanche coerulescens (assembly GCA_033398695.1). Taxonomy (NCBI): domain Eukaryota; kingdom Viridiplantae; phylum Streptophyta; class Magnoliopsida; order Lamiales; family Orobanchaceae; genus Orobanche; species Orobanche coerulescens. The sequence goes on from CM065807.1 coordinate 39,740,925, forward strand.
CACATTTTACATTGATCAAGAGAAGGACATAAATAGTTGGTTTTTTTTTGCCAAAATGGTCCAAATCGTTAAGTATTAACTGATTTATGTTAAATGATAAAAAAGGAGATAATTTAATCCTTATATCTGAAAAAAATTACATAAATTATTGTGGGAATTAATTTTTTAATACCAAATCATAAACTTGATAAATTTTATATCCCCATTCATAAAACTATAAGTTTTTAGTACGATTAAAAAGACTAAAATGTCCTTTCTTTTGTTGTAATGTTGACTTTTCCCTTTTTTTATTTTATTTAATTCAAACTACTTTTCTTCTCTTTTTTCTTTTTTACTTTCCTCATCTGCTCCGATCGATATTAATGTCCAACAACCAAAATTTAACTACAACATATACATCAAAACAACACAACCATTTTTGACAAAGAGTCTCTCAAAAATCTTATAAAAATCACAAGATTAATCGAAAAGAAAAGTTGACGTTCAAATAGGACTTCATTTGTCGTGCTTCTGGGTAGGTATGCATCAGTATTTGACCGTTAGAAATTTTTTTTCCCGACCAGTTCTTACGGACATGATCGCTGCACACGATGGGAAGCCACCGTGTGCAACGATCGTGTCCAACGACCTTGATATCGTGCGCACAACTAACGTATTCACGATCGTTTAACACGATCGTGTACAATCGTGTGCAGCGATCGTGTTCATGGCCATAAACTTGCACACGATCGATGCACATGGTATCATACGACCGTATGCATCGGTCGTGTCCAAGGCAGACCGTTTTGTAATATTGTTCGTTCAGTTTTCTGAATAGTTATTCATCTTTTTGTAATCATATGTCATGGCTGCGTATTTTGATACATCACGGTGGTCATTGGGAGCGATCGACATATGTAGACGGGGACTCCTTTTTTGTCTACATCGACACGAGAAAAATTAGTCGTGCAAACCTCGTGGGGGTTATCAGAGAGGGTTTGAGTGGTCCAAATGAGTCCGATTACAAATTATGGTACTTGACACACATTGCCAAGGGAAACAAAGTAAACGTCCTATTACGGGGCGATACCGAGATACTTCGATTACTTGTAGAATACAAGGAGGATCCTGAGGTCTATGTTGAGAACGACAACTCCTCCACTCCCGAGGTTAATATGGGATGTAGCAGCTCGAGAGTAGAGCCCGGCAATATAAATTATGACATGCCTTCCGAAGATTATCAATACGAGGAAGATGAGGAAGACGAGGAAGATGAGGAGGTGCATACATCCGAAGATGAAGATTGTTGTAAAGACTTGCTTGAGCTACTATCTGTGGAATTTCTTGCTTGGGTTCGCCAACCGGCCCAAATGGATAGGATTATGAGTCGTCGGAACTTCTCATCCGACCATCAATCTGCGAGCGAGCATGAGCATCTACAATCAATGCGTAACTAGATCATTCCATTTCCGGACCCCGGTAGTGCCGGGACTTTGGGTTGGGTCGAGCAGCCTCCACCGGTTACCGGTCAGCTAGAGGTGGGGTCCACCTTTCATTCCAATACGGAGTTGAGGATAACTGTAGGAATGTATCATTTGGAAAACATGCTACAGTGTATCACTGATCGTTCTGCCGATAAACATATAGTGTTTGTCTGTAAGAGTGGGCGAAAAAATTGTCAGTTTAGGTTGTGTGCTATTTAGAGTGTAACTATTTGGAGAATTACTAAGTTAACCTTGGAGCACAGCTGTCACCCTGATTTGAACCGTGCTGCCGCACGATCGGTCACTTCTGAGGTTGCCGCCCATTATTTTTCTAAAAGATTGACCGATGAGGGGGTCACTTTGAGGCCAAAGGAGATGATTGCAGAGATGTATAGGGAGTACGGCATTGACATGCTATACAGTTTTGCTCTCCGGACGAGGAATATAGCGATAGAGAATACATATGGCTGCTTTGATGAGTCGTATCAGAGGCTCCCATCTTATCTGTATTTGTTAAAACAGCGTAATCCAGGGACAATTTATGATTTGCAGACGACTCGTGAGGGAGTGTTTTGCCACATGTTCGTTGCACTCGGACAGAGTATTAGGGCATTTGATACGTGCCTTCGACCGGTGATTATAGTTGATGGGACCCACCTGAAGGGAAGGAATAAAGGAACTCTATTTGCGGCCATCACATTTGACGGGAACGAGCAAGTATTTCCTCTTGCAGTTGGTCTCAGCCCGATAGAGAACAACGAGTCATGGACTTATTTTCTGTATAACCTGCGCAGATGCTACAATCCGATGGAAGATTTACTGATTGTGAGTGACCAACATAAGAGCATTCAGAATGCTGTTCGAGCCATCTATCCGAATGCATTCCACGGGTTGTGCTATCACCATCTTGCAAAAAATCTGACCTCCTACGGTGCGCATGCTATAGGACTCCTTAGAACTGCTGCCTACACGCATCGTGAAGAAGTTTTTGAAAACTACTTTTCGAAACTACATATTGAAAGCCCTAATGGGGCTCGCAAGCGCCTTTCTGAAATTGGGCCAGAGAGGTGGGCTAGGTCGAAGTGTCCGGTATGATGCTATAACTTCTTAACATCCAATGTTGTTGAATACTTTAATAATCGTATGTTGTGGGCGAGGCATTTACCTGTTTGCTCGTTACTTGAGATATTTATTAGGAGTATGCCCTCAAATGCCACTCAGAGGATGTTGAGTGAGGGCATTGTACTTGTAATTATGTAAATCATTAATATAAGGCAATGAATGTTTCTTTATTTACTGGCAGTTACTGGCATTCCTAACTCGTAAATATACATATAGAAACTAGTCCGTGTATTTGAGAGCAAAACGTTCCACTCCTTATTGGATAAGGGGGTCGGCACTGGAAAGGTTTATAGCTCAAATACTTAATCGTTCGCAAGTCGATGAAACTTGACTGGGCGTTAAGTTTATGTGAAGACTTGTATAACGTGTTCTTTGACATGGAGAGTGCGTGTCGAACACTAATGGTTAGTGGGAGCACACGTTATAGGCATGCTAATTGGATTAGTATACTCGAATCGACGCACCCTCGATTCGTCACACGAATTTCACTCCGGGACAGTCAATGACGGAATCGAAAGGTTGTGATAGGTATTCGTGAACCTTCGACTTGAGGATTTAGTAGGGATGTGCTTGTGACGTTAAGATTTTCATTAGAGTAGTTCGACCCTATAAACCGGGAGGTGGGGGTCAACCTCGACGTGCATATTAACGGGCAAGTAGCATGTCCTACTGAATACCAGGATAGAATTCTTTCTCCCGTTAGTGAGCGGGTTATATGTCCTATGCGGTTATTGGTAGATGAGATCATAAGTCTTTGGCCAAAGCACTGGAGCTAGTTTTATTGGATACACGAGAGCTCAATGATCTCGATTTGCATTAACACATGCATAGAGTCAAGTACATATAGGGTTTGACTGACCGTGACCCTATAACTTGATCGGGACATTTGAAAGAAGGGTTTATACGTATACTGGTATTCACGACAGAATGGTTCTTGAATGATCCCAATCATTCGTTCTCAGTTGGGGTATAGTGTAGGCCGCCAGGCTGGCTAGGTGGTGCTACTACTCTTTGGTTCCTCCCATTGCTGACTGAGACGAACCTACCGAGTCGCGCAATAGGATTGACGACGGACTGAATCGAGCTTACTCTCTCATTATTAATATTAGATATTGGATATCTAATTCATTGGACATTGGATGTCTGATTGATTTTGGGGCATTGGATGTCTAAATTGATTTATTGGATAAATTAATTACGGCCTAATGAATTAAATAAATTACCGGGTGATTAATTTAATTCATGAATATAATTATTTCTTGGAAAAATTAATTATGTTATTTTGTATTTGATATCATTAATTAATTGGATTAATTAATTGATATAAATACATCGGAACAAAATCAGAGTTTATCTGTTTGGACTCACGAGAGTCCGAAACAAACCGAACTCGTCCCGACTCCTTCTAGATGGCCGCCCATTTTCCCTCCCCTTTCTTTTGGTCATAGTCTTCACCTAAATTGGTGGATGACTTGAAGTATCAAGGGGACAAGATCTTTTAGTTAATTCATATTAATTATTTTGTCTTGATTTGGGGAGGATATGATGAAGAATAATAAGAAGACTCCCCTCACTCATTGTATTATCCATTCCATACGTGAGTTAAGAAAGGAGTGAGAGAGAATTTTTTTTCTTAAGTCTTCATCTTGTTCTTCATCTTGTTCTTGATTTTTATTGGAGAAAATTCAAGATACATTGAGAGATATATATTATACACTTAGAGTGCATTAATAAAATGCTTCATCACTTGATTCTAGCCGTACCCTTAAAGGTTAATCGGGTATTGTCATTCCGTTCGTTTCTCCAGCGCGTGGCAAGTAGAGACGTGGTGCTTTTGGCGTTGGATCGTTCAAGTGCTTGGAGTGCTTCGGATCGTAGAGAATTCAAGTAAAGCTTGGGGAATAGCTCAAGAGAAGGATACCATTTAATCAACGGACTTCAAGGGCGAGTTTCTTACCTCTTGTTTTTCGTTTATATATTCGTATATACGTAGCTCGATCGATCCTCTAGGGATTCGGATCGAATTAATTTTCGTTTTACCGCTTCCGCTGGGCCTTCGTTTTAGGCACCGAATCCCAACAGTGGTATCGGAGCGTAGGTCTTGCGATCGTATATACGTTGGCATTTGGAATGCTCGATTAGATGGTGAATGATTTGGAATCATTTTAGTCATAATCGTGGTATATATTTTTCGGTTCGTTATAGTTGCATTTTTCGTAAGTTTATGTCTAAATATAAATCTTCATTTTCTAGGAAATATGATTTATATTGAAGATATGAATGTTGAAAAATATAGATATTGGATATTCGGTCGAAAAACTAGCCCCGAAATGCCGTTGGACGGTCCGAGAGAGGTCCGGAAGAAGGGGGCCGCAGCCTAGGGCTCGGAGGCCGCGGCCCAGGGCTGCTGGTCAGCCCACCCTAAGTTTCTGCACTGTGGGCCGCGGCCGCGGCCCAGGGCTCAAGGGGCCGCGGCCCAGGGCTGCTGGGCAGCCCTACTGCTGCCCAATGTTGTTTTCGGGTGCGGTTAAGCCCATTTCGGACCCGTTTCGGGCTTGTTTTCTTCGTGTATTTCTAAAAATGAATCCCCACATTTTAAATTGGATTTAATATGATTAAAATGATTTATGGTATTTCATTTTATAAGGGAAAATTGATTTATTGGAATACTTGTGATCGACCGAATTATTTGAACGTTTTTCATATTGCCGATTGTGTGAATCAATTGGATCGGTTCGTATTGTTGATTGGATCAATGTATCTCTACGCTTTCCATTCATATAGTATTTATTGGATGAATGCTTTTGAATGGGCATGTGGTTCGTGGACTTAGTTTTGAATCGTTCGTTTTATTCGATTGGGTTGTAAAGGCGGTTTTGAGCCTATTTATTTTACTAGAAATATTTGTATCTAGGATGCAATTTTCAATGTAAAATTTATATGTAATGACGAAGACCGGAGGAAGATCCGTTTTGAGAAGATGAAGATTCAAGATGAAGACTTGTAATTAGATTACGGAGTTTTTGTTTTCTAGGAATGGTCCATGAACCACATGTTGGTAGCAACTAGGTTGTGAATGGTTGTTTCATATTGTATGAATGCCACAATGCGCTTAAATGAATTAATGTGCAAAGTGTAATATTAATCGCGAAAATTGTCCCATGACAAATTATTAAGTTTATAAGGTTTCAAGGTTTTCCTTCCCTCCATTGACTTTTCGGGAAATTGAAATCCAAACCGGATGTGCTATGCTTCCGAGTTATCGGGGTAGTCGTTCGGGAAGGACGGATAAATTACCGGGAGCGCATTGGATGCCTTCGGTTGGAACAAATTTTATCCCTAGAAACCTGATAGGTTGTCGGATAAGATTCAATTGTGAAACTGATTTGCGTCGATGGTATAAACTTAACTTGTTCACGAATCATAGAAACCGTATAGGTTGAGGGGTGTTAACAAGGGGAAAAAGAAGATCGAATCATCCATTAGATGGTTTGGTGTTGGACACCACTTTATGAAAATTAATAGACTAGAAACCTGTTCGGTTGCCCTCTATTAAGATTTATAAAGAACTCGATCACCACTATGAAGTAGAGCGACGATACTTCAAGATTTCACATGGGAGTGTGTTATTCCAATAAAAATAGTGGGAGCTGGGTAACAAGAATAGAAAAGACCTTAATTCTATACTCAGAACATAATATAACAAGTCACTAATTAATCTGTTATACTTAATGCAGACATAACTTTCAATATGACAATGAATCCACTCGCAATTCTACTCGAAAAGAATACCCTGATTGGACCTAATTTTGTGGACTGGCTCTGCAATCTGATGATTGTCCTCAGTATAGAGGCACTGGGATACGTCTTGGAGACGAACATTCCGGTGCCTCCTGTACGGACCAGAGCCAATCAGGAAGAGATTGAAAAGCACGAAAAGTGGGTTAAGGATGACGTAAAAGTCCGTGCTTACATGATGGCTTCTATGTCTAATGAGCTTCAGAGAGCTCATGAGAAAATGACTTCTGCTAGGCAGATTCTATCTCACTTGACCGAACTTTATGGTGAGCACAGCAGAACTGCTAGATATGAGATATCCAAGCAACTGTTCGCTGCAAGGATGAAGGAAGGTGAGAAGGTTGGGGAACACGTCCTCAAAATGATATCCATGATCGAGAGATTGGAGGCTCTTGATTTTAAAATGGATACTTCTCTCCAAACCGACCTTATCCTATAGTCTCTCCCACATTCCTTCTCACAATTTGTTGTGAACTTCAACTGCAATGAGATTGCATGTAATTTAGTTAGGCTAATGACCAAACTTGTGACCGCTCAGTCTAAGATGAAGACTCCACGGATGAAGGAGTCTGCTCTTGTGATTTCTTCTGGACCTCGGAGGTCTAAGAACAAGAAGAAAAAGACCAATAATCAAACTAGACCACATGTCAAGGACTTCAATGGCAAGGGCAAGGCCCCAATGGTTCCAAAGAGCAAGAAGAAAGACGCTTGTCTCAAGTGCGGTGAGCTGGGCCACTGGGCTAGAAAGTGTCCGATTCTTCATGGCACTTCAGGTACAAAACTTTTAGTTTTGGAAACAAATTGTTCTGCTACTGTATTTTCTACTTCCTGGATACTGGATTCTGGTGCTAGTTCTCATATTTATACCGTGAATCAGGATCTAGAACAAAGTAGGAAGCTTGGAGCTGGAGAAGTTATGATCACAGTCGGAAGCGGGCATAGTATCGAGGCGACCGACATAGGATCACTTCTTTTGGGTTTAGAATCCGGCTTTGTTTTGAATTTAGAAGATGTACTTGTTTTGCCCAAGGGGCACAAAAACATTGTATCCATTCCGGTCATGGACCGAAAAGGCTTTTCATTTTTCATTGGTGATGGTTCCTGCAAAATTTATTTTAGAAATAAACTAGTGGGTACTGCTATATTGTTGAATGTATTGTATCATCTAAATCTCAGCAACAAAGTAGTTGTGAATACCATGACTAGAAAACGTGGTAGGGATAAAACCAATCAAGTTTTGAAATGGCATCTTAGACTTGGTCATGTTGGTCAGACCAAGGTTTATAAGATGAAAAAAGATGGACTTATGGGTCCATTGGGATCGGATCCCTTTCCTACTTGTGAATCTTGCCTTAAAGGCAAAATGACTAAGTCCCCTTCACAGGGACTTTTGAAATAGACGCTGATAAACTGGGATTAATCCATACCGACGTATGTGGTGCTTTGGAAGCAGCACGTGACGGATATCAATATTTCATTATGTTTACAGATGATCATACTAGGTATGGTTATGTATACTTAATGAAACATAAATTCGAGGCCTTTGAGAAATTCCAGGAATTCAAGGCCCTAGTCGAGAAACAAACTGGTAATCATATCAAAGCACTTCGGTCGGACCGAGGTGGCGAGTATATGAGTATGGAGTTTGACGAGTTCCTTAAGGAACATGGAATAGTTTCACAACTAACACCTCCAGGTACTCCTCAGTTAAATGGTGTGTCAGAAAGAAGGAACCGGACCTTGTTTAACATGGTCCGTTCCATGATGGGATATACTGACTTACCAATTTACCTGTGGGGGTATGCACTCATGACTGCACTTACATATTGAACATATGTCCTTCCAAATCCGTTCCTAAAACTCCACATGAGATGTGGGAGGGCAGGAAACCAAGTCTTAATCACATTAGGATTTGGAGATATCCCGCCTATGTCAAGAAGACTAAGGTGGAGAAGTTGGAAGCTAGGTCCGCGAAGGGACATTTCATTGGATTCCCGTCTGGGACGATGGGATATCTATTCTACATGCCCGAAGATCGAAAGATCGTTGTTGCTTTACAAGCACACTTCCTCAAAGATGAGTTCATTCAGGAAGGCGGAGCAGGTAGAAGTATTTCTTTAGAAGAATACAATGAAACTCCTCGGGAGACACCTGTGCAAGAAACTGGAACCGAACCTTCTGTTAGGCGTATTTCTATACGCTTATTTATCATTATTTTGTATTATTTTGGAGAGTAAATTTGCATAAATGAGCTCTTAATGCCTTAATCTTGTATGTTTGTCAGGAGATTGAAGTCCGGAAGCTAAAACGAGGCGAAACGGGCGAAAACGGCAAATTTTGGCTGTGAGCCACGGCACAAGGCAAGTGGGCCGCGGCACAGGAAGGCAACCAGCAAGCACAGAGTAAACTGTACTCTGTGCCGCGGCACAGATGAATTAAATGGCGCCCAGGCTTCCAGCTAAAGACCATGTGCCGCGGCACAGATTTAGTGAGCCGCGGCACACTTGGCGGTTTTTGTATGCTCCGCGCGGATTTGGGCCGTTTCGAAGCCAGTTCTCGACCTACTCACACGGACGCAATTTGGAGACTATGCAAAGCTATAAATAGGGGTTTAAGACCCTAATTAATCATCTTTTAATCTTTTGATCTTGGAAGCTTGGAAAATCTTGGAATCAGAGGGGAGACGGCAGAAGAGGAAGAGAAGCAGAAGACTTCAAGAGCAGAGGGCGGAAGCCGAAGAACGGAGGAATCCGAGCTTCACCTGCGTTTGATTTTCATGCTTCTATTCATTAATTCTGTATTTTCATTTATTAGCATGTCAGGCTAAAACCCTAATCTAGGATTTTGATGAAACCTACGTTTTGACGGATTTGCTTGAGATTATCTAATTAATTACCTTTTTGTTGAGTTTTCCCAATCGTGTTTAATGCTTTCAATTATCTGGCCAATAGTTGTATTGTTTTAATCATTCAATTCGAATTGGGAGAGGAGAATTGGTGAGGAACTATTGGTGAGGACCGTTTTATTCTGTGAGATATGAATATACTCATAGGAACTACGTGGCCTTTTGGAGATTTTATGCTTTTTGCCTATTGACGAATTAATTCACCTAGGGATAGAGTGCGTTATTCGCCTTTAGAAAAATCTAGTGACCTCGGGAGAGGCGGTAGAATATATTAGCAATCTCCGCCTTCAATAAATTGGGAAAATTATTAACTTCAGATAATCGAGAGTGAATTCGGATAAACCGAGGTGGATTCAGAATCCTAGACTTATTCATCATTTGATTCCCTTTCTTCAAGCTATCGTTTTCTACTGTCTAGTCTTTTATTAATTCTTTTAGTAATTAATTGCAAACCCAAAATTCGATTGTTCGAATAAAACTAGAGTGCATAAAAATCGGTAGTTAGTGATTCAGTCCTCGTGGGAACGATACTCACTCATCACTTTATTACTTGTATACGATAATGTACACTTGCGTTCAACAAATATCGCAACAAGTTTTTGGCGCCTTGCCGGGGACTGAAATTTTGCTAATATCGATTTCAGTATTTCTAGTCTTAGTTTGAACGTTTTCATTTTATTATTTTTGTGTACTTAATTTTATTTATTTATTTGTTTTTCCTTTCAGGATATTTCGCGTAGTACATGAGAAAACTCGGTGACAAAGGCCTACTACCTTTGAATATCGAACTCGAGCGCACTCTTAGGAGAAAGAAGAAGGAAAAACGAGAGTTACAGACGACGGTGACCATGGCCGAAAATATCGAAATTCAAGGAGGAAATAATATTGTGCAGCAAGCTCAACCGTAAATGGCACTTCGAGACTATGCCATGCCGCAAATTAATGCTAATTTTTCGGTAATTCGACGCCCCACTATCCAGGCGAACAATTTCGAGATCAAGCCTGCGATCATTCAGATGGTGCAGGCTAGCCAATTTTGTGGATTACCGAATGACGACCCAAACGCACATATTGCTTCTTTTCTTGAGATTTGTGACACGTTCAAGAATAATGGTGTCACCGACGATGCTATCCGATTACGGCTTTTCCCTTTCTCTTTGAGGGATAAAGCGAAATTTTGGCTAAATTCCTTACCGCCGGGGTCGATCACAACATGGGCAGAGTTAGCGCAAGCCTTCCTTGCCAAATTCTTCCCACCTTCTAAGACGGCGAGATTGAGAAACGAGATCACCACTTTCGGTCAGTATGATATGGAATCGCTCCACGAGGCATGGGAGCGATATAAAGATTTGTTACGGAGATGCCCACATCACGGCCTTCCAGACTGGCTTCAGATTCAGACGTTCTACAATGGTTTGAGTGCTTCCACACGCACTCTCGTGGATGCAGCCGCCGGTGGGGCTTTGATGGGAAAGACCATGGCCGAGGCACACTCGTTGTTGGAAGCTATGGCCGCAAATGCATATCAATGGCCATCTGAAAGATTAACGTCGAAGCGAGTTATGGAAGTTTCTAGTAATGATCCGATATCCACATTGTCAGCTCAAGTCGCAGCATTAACGCAACAGCTCCAAGCATTTTCGCATGCTCATTCCCCCGTTACCATTGAGACTTGCAATTGGTGTAACCGATCTCACCCTAGCGCGGAGTGCCAAGTCGGAAACCCGTTCGAGCAACATCCGATGAAGCAAGCTCAATTCGTGGGAAATGGAAATCGACAAAATAACTCTTACCCCAGCACTTATAATCAAGGGTGGCGAAATCAACAAAATTTTTCGTGGAGGAACGGGCAAGCTTTAAAACCTCCACAAGCTCACTTCGCGCAGCCCCCACAGCAGCCCCCTCAATCACCAAAGGTATCATTGGAAGATGCTCTTGCTCAATTGGCGGCTAACACGAGCCAATTCATGACCCGCACCGAAACGACCCTCCAAAATCATTCTACCTCCATCCGAAATCTGGAAACACAAATGGGGTAGATTGCTAATCTATTGTCTTCTCGGTCTCAAGGTGCATCTCCCAGCGCAGCTGAAATGAAACCCAAGGAAAACGTGCAAGCAATCGAATTACGAAGTGGAAAGGAGTTGAAAGGGCAGCCTATCAATAACAAAGAGCAGCCGATCGAGCAAAATGAGAAGGAAACGTATGAGGCGCCCAAGCCAAAGGAAGTATCGACTACTCAGCCCACTCCTCAAATTCCATTCCCACAGCGTTTCCAAAAGCAAAAACTGGACAAGCAGTTTTCAAAATTCCTCGACGTCTTCAAGAAATTGCACATAAACATTCCATTTGCCGACGCGTTGGAACAAATGCCAAGCTACGTTAAATTTATGAAAGAGATATTGTCAAAGAAAAGAAAACTGGAGGAGTTTGAAACAGTCGCCTTGACGGAGGAATGCAGCGCGATTCTTCAAAAGAAGCTTCCACCAAAATTGAAAGATTCGGGAAGCTTCAACATACCGTGCACCATGGGGAATCTTTCTTTTAATAAGGCATTGTGCGATCTCGGTGCTAGTATTAACCTCATGACTCTGTCTATTTTCAGAAAGCTAGGAATTGGAGAAGCAAAGCCGACGACGGTCTCCTTGAAATTAGCAGATCGATCCATTAAGTATCCGAGAGGAGTGATTGAGGACGTGCTAGTAAAAGTGGATAAATTTATCTTCCCAACGGATTTTATTGTTCTCGACATGGAGGAAGACGAAGATATCCCGATTATCTTGGGAGGACCATTTTTAGCGACCGGCAGAACTCTTATAGACGTGGAAAAAGGAGAATTAACTCTGCGGGTCCAAGACGAGCATGTTACGTTCCAAGTATTCAAATCCTTTTCATGGCCGGGAGGTGTTGATAAAAGCTCACAAAGTGAAAGTGTGGAGGCCGTTGCAAAAGAGAAACACCGAAGACATCGTCGGTCGAGAGACTCATTTTCAGATGGTCCGACTTCTGAGAAAGATGTAGAACGAGTAGCATTTCTCGAGCATGTGAACATGAAATCATGGCCATCTGATCAGCCACACTCGGAAAAGTCCACTGCAGTCTTAAGTGCGTTCGTGAAAGAGGGGAATAAGCCGGAAGCCCAGCGGACATCTAGTCATGAGAAAAACGGGTGTTTCGGGAAGTTGTTCACGTCAAAACCTTTCCGCAACCAACATTGGGTCCCCGATCTGAAAATCGAATCGTTAATGACCGATGGTCAAAATTTTAAAAATCATATCAACGGTTCGATGAACGGGGCGGAGATCAAATGGAGTTTGCGAAAAGCGAACTGATTTTTTTTAATAGGTCCGGCTGAAGACTATAAACTTAGCGCTTCTAGGGAGGCAACCCGAGTTCGTAGTTGTAGATTTTTGCGTTTCTATATTTTTCTTGCATTCTTGATTTTTATTTTACATCATTTTGTGCTTTAATTTGCTTCTACCTCTCGCTTTTAACGTGTTCTTCTCAAAATTCTGTGCAGGAAAGTCCCAGGGGAGAAAATTATGCTTGAGCCGCGGCACAACAATACTGAGCCGCGGCACACCTAAGCCCTGCGCCGCGGCACACGAGAGCTGAGCCGCGGCCCACAACAAAACGAACGAGCAGTAAAAAGGGACTGTACGCGGTGCCGCAGCTCACTTGAGCTATGCCGCGGCACACCATGCGGAATTTGAAAGGGCTAGGTACTTTATAACCCGCATTCGGCCGGCCATTCCAGGTACGCTTCCTTTCTTCTTTCCCTCTCCCTTGCGCACGCGGTCGGCCGAGTCTTCTTCTCGTTTTCTTTTTGCGATTTTTCTTGCACTTTTCACAAACCAAGCAAGGTATGTTCAAATCTCTAATCTCCACTTGTTCTATGAATTTAAATTTGAAGTTGTTTTATGCATTTGAGGATTGAATATGTTTATTTTCCTTCAAAAGTCTATGATGGTTTAGTGGATAACATGATGGTTTTGATCGAATTTTCATGGTTATTTAGGAATATGAATTAATTGAGTATGTAGTTTTGATGGTGAATGATTCGTGTTGTTGTTCTTGGGGAGTGAATCGAGCTATTGCCATGTTTGTTCTTCAAGTAAACTCTTGCCCTTAAGGTGTTCGATGAAATGTCTAAATGAAAAATTTTCTTTGTTAAGGCAATATTTTGAATCTTTGTGCAACGTATTCGTTATGAAATTACAGCAACCCCAACCCGTACGTCTAGTTTAAACGTTATGGTTCAATTTCATTTTTCTCTCACGGTTGTGCTATCTCGTAAAAATTTCTGATTTACGGCCGGATATCATTAGCCGAGTGATGATTATTCTCGTTATTGTTTGAGTAAGTAACCTTCGGTGTTTAAATTTTTTCAGGAATCACTATGGCTAGGACTAAGAAGCTGAACAAGAGGGCCAGGACTCAGTCATCCCCCACTCGAGGGGAAACCTCTCGTAGTCGCGCCGAGTCAGAGGGGCACCAGTTTTCTGACCCTGAGATCCACAAAATCTTCAATGAGAAGATTCGGCGGCGACCTCTTATCCCGTAGAGGGGATTTACTCCAGCCCCCCAAGACGGGGAATTGCTTATGATGATAGATGAGATGGGGTGGGCCCGATTTGCTGCACCCCCCGAGCCAACAGTGATATCGATAGTGCAGGAGTTCTACGCCAGCACGTTATTGAAGCATATTCGGGCAGGCCAGATGTTGCAGCAGTCAGACACTCGGACTCAGGTCGATGTCCGAGGTATTACAGTTGATTTTTCCACAGCTGCTATTCGGAGGTTGTTTGGGCTTCCGGTGGTAGATGAGTCGGCCTATGACCGAGTTATGACTAGCCTCACGAAGGAGGCTCTGCTAGAGACTATTGCACAGCCCGATTCCGACTGGGAGCAGCGCGCACCGGGTTCTTCTACTTTCCATTTCAAGAGCTCGCGCCTCAATCGGCTCGGGCGTGCCTGGCTTTATTTTATTTGCACGCGTATAGACCCCACATCTCAGATCCGCACTGTTTTTCTCTCCCGCGCCCGGACACTATATGCTATCACATCCGGGTTGCGTTTCGATGTGGCCCCTCTCTTAGTCCGTTCTATATTTCAGTGCATTCAGGGAGGAGCCAAGACGGGGTTGAAGCACCCCTCTCTTATCTGCGCTCTGTGCCGGCAGTTGGGGCTGACGTGGTCAGACGATGAGCCGATGCTTGCTCCCCAGGCCCCGATCGACCACCGCATCATCTCACATTTTGACCAGTGGGGAGGAGCGCCGGCGCACGCTCGGGGGAGAGGATTTCTGCTGGATGAGGCCCACGAGGGGTCCCCCGAGCCTCTTTTGCTGACACAGGGGCAGGCAGGTGCAGGACCGCAGCCCGACGGAGAGAGATTTCAGGCGATGTTCGACGAGCTGAGGGAGGATATGAGGAGAGAGAGAGGGGATACGAGGAGAGAGAGAGGATATGAGAGAGGATGTGAGGAGAGAGAGAGATGAGATGAGGAGAGAGAGGGAGAGTATGCTGGCTTCCATGCGAGAGGAGCAGCGGACGGATCGAGAGAGCGTTATTGCTGCCGTCAGAGCTGAGATGCGAGAGCAGGCCCGCCGGGCCAACCGACGAGAGGCGAGGCGTCTGGCAGCGAGGGACGCCTACCATGAGGAGCACCTTGCCGCATGGACGGCCCATATCATGCATCCAGACGGGCCATTTATTGCACCCGCCCGGCCAGCCACACCACCTTCCTCACCGGATGATGCCGGCACCAGCTCGTGAGAGGACTGGAGGGGAGTACTTGACCTTCTTATTCTATTGCATATTATATTTTGTCCATTGAGGTCAATGTACGTCCTAAGTTTGGGGGGGTTTACTTTCTGTTGCTACATTCATTGCTGTACTGTTTTTGTTGCACTTTTCATTACTTTGCATTAGTTTTTTCGATAGCCTTGCTTGTCTTGATTTTACTCTATTCGTGAATTTTTCGTGCTTCTATTTGTGTAATACTGATGTTACGACACTGTTTTTCTCTCTGAAGAAACGGTCGAGTTTTAGTCGGTTTATAGTCAGTGATTTCTGTTTCTGCTTAGTATTCATTTAGGTCCGATATTTTTTTCGTGATTGTAGAGGTCTTGGCGGATAAGAGAGGATACATACTTGTTTTAAAATCACCGTCGATACGTTTGGTTACATTTTTCGGTTAGTTAGTCGTCCAGTTATATTAGTCGTGTTGGCACTTAGAGTGAGTTTAGAGTCGGTCAGTTTTTCCCAAAAAGTCGAGATATTTTTGTTCTATGAAGGGAAGTCTAGTAACCGGGGGTATTCACGTGACCCGTTGTTTACTCTCGCGTAAAACGACGACCCTGATTGGACTAGTGATTTAGAAATTTCGCATGTGCCAATGATAGGGAGCCTAGTAACCGGGGGTATTCACGTGACCCGTTGTTTACTCTCGCGTAAAACGGCGACCTTGATTCGGACATGCGGGAATTATATATTCGAGTTGTTTCTCCGTTGTAGGAGGGGAACTTAGTAACTAGAAGCATCCATGTGCCCCATGAGTGTCTTTTACGTCAAACGGTTTCCCAATACATGAGAATGGAAGTTCCACCCTAGGATTATCCCGATGAAACATTCCGAGATCCGAACCTAGTGGTCAACTCGAATCAATTTCTTGAGCATATATATATAAGGGAATAATGTCCGAAGATTATTTTTATGAAACTCGTGAAAATTTTGCCATTAGACTGTGGAACGGGACGAACTAGCTTGTTTATCTTAACCTTTCTTATTGACGGTCGATTTGATTCACGTTTGTTAATCTTTGAGCTGGATTTTCTTCATGAACGAGTAATTAGGACTGAACTTGGGTACTTTGTAGAATCAGTGTTCTGAGTGTAGCTCGCTATTACGATACTCGTATTATTCAGAGAGAATTTCAGGATAGTATTGATTAGGTTGAACACTACAAGTTGCACGATTATTCACGACATTCTTTTGATTGAAATTAATTCTTTTTGCTTGAGGACAAGCAAAGGCTTAAGTTTGGGGGTATTTGTTAGGCGTATTTCTATACGCTTATTTATCATTATTTTGTATTATTTTGGAGAGCAAATTTGCATAAATGAGCTCTTAATGCCTTAATCTTGTATGTTTGTCAGGAGATTGAAGTCCGGAGGCTAAAACGAGGCGAAACGGGCGAAAACGGAAAATTTTGGCTGTGAGCCGCTGCACAAGGCAAGTAGGCTGCGGCACAGGAAGGCAACCAGCAAGCACAGAGTAAACTGTACTCTGTGCCGCGACACAGTCCAGGTGAGCCGCGGCACAGATGAATTAAATGGCGCCCAGGATTCCAGCTAAAGACCATGTGCCGCGGCACAGATTTAGTGAGCCGCGGCACACTTGGTGGTTTTTGTATGCTCCGCGCGGATTTGGGCCGTTTCGAAGCCAGTTCTCGACCTACTCACACGAATGCGATTTGGAGACTGTGCAAAGCTATAAATAAGGGTTTAAGACCCTAATTAATCATCTTTTAATCTTTTGATCTTAGAAGTTTGGAAAATCTTGGAATCAGAGGGGAGACGGCAGAAGAGGAAGAGAAGCAGAAGACTTCAAGAGCAGAGGGCGGAAGCCGAAGAACGGAGGAATCCGAGCTTCATCTGCGTTTGATTTTCATGCTTCTATTCATTAATTCTGTATTTTCATTTATTAGCATGTCAGGCTAAAACCCTAATCTAGGATTTTGATGAAACCTACGTTTTGACGGATTTGCTTGAGATTATCTAATTAATTACCTTTTTGTTGAGTTTTCCCAATCGTGTTTAATGCTTTCAATTATCTGGCCAATAGTTGTATTGTTTTAATCATTCAATTCGAATCGGGAGAGGAGAATTGGTGAGGAACTATTGGTGAGGACCGTTTTATTCTGTGAGATAGGAATATACTCATAGGAACTACGTGGCCTTTTGGAGATTTTATGCTTTTTGCCTATTGACGAATTAATTCACCTAGGGATAGAGTGCGTTATTCGCCTTTAGAAAAATCTAGTGACCTCGGGAGAGGCGGTAGAATATATTAGCAATCTCTGCCTTCAATAAATTGGGAAAATTATTAACTTCAGATAATCGAGAGTAAATTCGGATAAACCGAGGTGGATTCAGAATCCTAGACTTATTCATCATTTGATTCCCTTTCTTCAAGCTATCGTTTTCTACTGTCTAGTCTTTTATTAATTCTTTTAGTAATTAATTTCAAACCCAAAATTCGATTGTTCGAATAAAAATAGAGTGCATAAAAATCGGTAGTTAGTGATTCAGTCCTCGTGGGAACGATACTCACTCATCACTTTATTACTTGTATACGATAATGTACACTTGCGTTCAACAAATATCGCAACACCTTCTGAAACATAAGTACAACCACCTCGTAGGTCTAGTAGGGTGTCTCATTTACCTGAGAGGTATGGTCTTGTGCACTTGGAGGAGCTGGGTCTCCATGAGGTTCCAAGTGATAGCCAAGAGACTGACCCAACGACCTATGACCATGCGATGGTGGATGTAGACTCCGCGAAATGGCGTGAAGCTATGGAAGCTGAGATAGACTCGATGCATGTCAATCAGGTCTGGACTCTAGTAGACCGCCCCAAGAGCATAGTGCCTATTGGGAACAAGTGGATCTACAAGAGAAAGACTGATGGTGATGGAAAGGTTGATGCCTATAAGGCCAGGCTTGTGGCAAAGGGTTATACCCAGAAGGAAGGGATCGATTACCACGATACCTTCTCGCCTGTAGCCATGATCAAGTCTATTCGCATGATGCTTGCTATAGCTGCCTACCACAATTATGAGATATGGCAAATGGACGTAAAGACGGCTTTCCTTAATGGATTCCTCGAGGAGGAAATCTATATGGAGCAGCCTAAAGGCTTTGTGTCCGAAGTCGATATTCAGAAAGTGTGCAAGCTTCAGCGTTCCATTTATGGACTGAAGCAAGCGTCGTGTAGTTGGAACCTTCGTTTTGACGAGGCGGTCAAAGAGTTTGACTTCGTGCAAAATGAAAAGGAACCTTGTGTATACAAGAGGGTTAGTGGGAGCAAGATCGCATTCTTAGTACTATATATGGATGACATTCTACTAATAGGAAATGATGTGGGAATGCTCAATTCTGTGAAAGCTTGGCTTTCGAGTAATTTCTCCACGAAAGACTTGGGAGAAGCTACCTATATTCTTGGTATTCGGCTCTACCGGGATAGAGCGAAGAGAACAATAGGTCTTTCCCAAGCCCTCTATATAGATAAAATCTTAAAGCGATTTAAGATGGATGATTCTAAAAGAGGATTCCTACCGATGCGACATGGAATAAAACTCTCCTTGAAGATGTGTCCTCAAAGTGAGGAACAATGAAAGGAAATGAGTAATATACCATATGCTTCGGCCGTGGGTAGCCTTATGTATGCTATGTTGTGTACGAGACCTAACATTGCACATGTTGTAAGCGTGGTGAGTAGGTTTCAGGCAAACCCAGGCAGGGAACATTGGACTGCCGTAAAGAACGTTCTCAAGTACTTAAGAAGGACTAGAGATATGGTTCTGATGTATGGCGGTGGAGAATTGGATGTGGTGGGATTCACTGATTCGGACTTCCTAGGACTGAAGGACGACTCGATGTCTACTTCTGGCTACATATTTACTCTTAATGGAGGAGCAGTATCTTGGCGTAGCGCCAAGCAAAGCACGACTGCTGATTCCACCTATCACGCTGAGTATCAAGCAGCCTCGGAGGCTTCCAAGAAAGGGTTCTGGATTAAGAAGTTTCTGGGAGAACTTCAAGTGATACCATGTGCTGAGCTGCCTGTTCCGCTATACTGCAACAACAACGAAGCTGTAGCGCAGGTCAAGGAGCCGAGGTTTCACAACAGCACCAAGCATATTGAGAGGAAGTATCATATCGTAAGAGAATTTGTTCGCAAGGGATACATTGTGCTGCACAGAGTAGACTCGGCCGACAACGTCGCCGATCCACAGACCAAGCCACTTTCTCAGACTAGGTTGGAGCGTCATCTGGAGAACATGGGTATTAGATACCATAGTGTGTGGCATTGAGTGCAAGTGGGATATTGTTAGGAGTATGACCTCGAATGCCACTCAGAGGATGTTGAGTGAGGGCATTGTACTTGTAATTATGTAAATCATTAATATAAGGGAATTGATGTTTGTTTATTTACTGGCAGTTACTGGCATTCCTAACTCATAAATTTACATATAGAAACTAGTTCGTGTATTTGAGGGCAAAACGTTCCACTCCTTATTGGATAAGGGGGCCGGCACTGGAAAGGTTTATAGCTCAAATACTTAATCATTCGTAAGTCGATGAAACTTGACTGGGCGTTAAGTTTATGTGAAGACTTGTATGACGTGTTCTTTGACATGGAGAGTGCATGTCGAACACTAATGGTTAGTGGGAGCACACGTTATAGGTTTGATAATTGGATTAGTATACTCGAACCGACTCACCCTCGATTCATCACACGGATTTCAGTTCGGGATAGTCAATGACGGAATCGAAAGGTTGTGATAGGTATTCGTGAACCTTCGACTTGAGGATTTAGTAGGGATGTACTTGTGACGTTAAGATTTTCATTAGAGTAGTTTGACCCTATAAACCGGGAGGTGGGGGTCAACCTCGACGTGCATCTTAACGGGCAAGTAGCAGGTTCTACTGAATACCAAGATAGAATTCTTTCTCCTGTTAGTGAGCGGGTTATATGCCCTATGCGGTTATTGGCAGATGAGATCATAAGTCTTTGTCCAAAGTATTGGAGCTAGTTGTATTAGATACACGAGAGCTCAATGATCTAGATTTTCATTAACACATGCATGTAGTCAAGTACAGATAGGGTTTGACTGACCGTGACCCTATAACTTGATCAGGACATTTGAAAGAAGGGTTTATATGTATACTGGTATTCACGACAGAATGGTTCTTGAATGATCCAAATCATTCGTTCTCAGTTGGGGTACAGTGTAGGCCGCCAGGCTGGCTAGGTGGAAGTACTACTCTTTGGTTCCTCCCATTGCTGATTGAGACTAACCTACCGAGTCGTGCAATAGGATTGGCGACGGAATGAATCGATTCTTATTCTCTCATTATTAATATTAGGTATTGGATATCTAATTTATTGGACATTGGATGTCTGATTGATTTTGGGGTATTGGATGTCTAAATTGATTTATTGGATAAATTAATTACGGCCTAATGAATTAAATAAATTACCGGGTGATTAATTTAATTCATGAATATAATTATTTTTTGGAGAAATTAATTATGTTATTTTGTATTTGATATCATTAATTAATTGGATTAATTAATTGATATAAATACATCGGAACGGAATCGGAGTTTATCTGTTTGGATTCACGGGAGTCCGAAACGAAACGAACTCGTCCCGGATCCTTCTGGATGGCCGCCCATTTTCCCTCCCCTTTCCTTTGGTCATAGTCTCCACCTAAATTGGTGGATAACTTGAAGTATCAAGGGGACAAGATCTTTTAGTTAATTCATATTAATTATTTGGTCTTGATTTGGGGAGGATATGATAAAGAATAATAAGAAGACTCCCCTCACTCCTTGTATTATCCATTCCATATGTGAGTTAAGAAAGGAGTGAGAGAGAATTTTTTTTCTTAAGTCTTCCTCTTGTTCTTCATCTTGTTCTTGAGTTTTCTTGGAGAAAATTCAAGATACATTGAGAGAGATATATTATACACTTAGAGTGCAATAATAAAAGGCTTCATCACTTGATTCTAGCCATAACCTTAGAGGTTAATCGGGTATTGTCATTCCGTTTGTTTCTCCGGCGCGTGGCAAGTAGAGACGCGGTGCTTTTGGCGTTGGATCGTTCAAGTGCTTGGAGTGCTTCGGATCGTAGAGAATTCAAGTAAAGCTTGGGGAATAGCTCAAGAGAAGGATACCATTTAATCAACGGACTTCAAGGGTGAGTTTCTTACAACTCTTGTTTTTCGTTTATATATTCGTATATACGTAGCTCGATCGATCCTCGTAGGGATTCGGATAGAATTAATTTTCATTTTAGCGCTTCCGCTGGGCCTTCGTTTTAGGCACCGAATCCCAACAATATTTCGCCTAATTTTAGAGAATTGGTTTGATGAGAAGCGGGGAGAAGTTACATGAAGAGACCATGAATTGACAATGCACACTTTTGAAAAGCTTTCTAACTTTGTGCAAGCCAGTCTGACTCTTACCGTTCGAGATACCACCCCACTTGTTTATAAAGTCGAAGAAAACAAAGTTTCTTATGAGGTTGACTTTCGAACCTGGACATGTTGTTGTTGTGAGCTTGATTTGGATTAGATTCCATGTCGTCGTGTTTTTGCCGCTATAAGGTAATCGTTTTTCTCTAATGTGCACACCATTCAATGTTTTTGTCTATGCTGTCGTGTGCACACGGTCATGGCCGTGAGCATACGGGTGCTATCGGACGATGTATCCTGCAACTTGTGGGTGCTGTATCCTATAGCTTGCGGGCGCTGTATCCTACAGCTTGCGGGCGCTATATCCTATAGCTTGCGGGCGCTGCCATCGTGTGCCCACGGTCATGGCAGGATGCACATGACAGCAGTAGCCCATGATTGTGGGCAAGATGCACACGATCATAACCCACGATGGGCACGATCGTGTGCTGCCATCGTGTGCAACACAGGGCTGGTCTGAATTTATCCTACACCTCATCAGTATCAAAAATACATTATCCTACTGTTGTTACCCAAAATATTATCCGGAAATGATATTGCTGGAATGGTCGAGTAACAAACAAGAGTGAGAACACTTCCGTAGGAAAGTAAATAACACAAGATTTGCCAGGGTTGTTAGTCCCGGGATTGAATGCTCTCGCGAGATGTTATTAATATGAATACTAGGGAGTACAAATATTAATATTAGAATACTGTTACAATGAGTGTAAAGATTCTAGTTATCTTAGCTATTGAGCGTGAAGATTGCCGGAAGAACCAGATATGAAGCTCTGTGAGTTCTTGCTTTTTGATGTACTGTGTTCGTGGATGAATTTCACAGCTTGTAAGTGTGAATGAATGATTCCGTCAGGTAAGTATGTTGTCGGGTAATTTCCCTATGTCTAGGCCACTGTTGGAGGCCTTCTATTTATAGTAGAAGAGGTTGTTAGATCCTCCCCGGCGATCACGGGTGACCGCCGTATTCTATATTAGAATAAGATGGGCGATCGTACCATCACGTGGGACTGTTTCCTTAAAGTCCGAGGCTGCTGCTGGCAGCCAGATGTGCAAGCCAATGAGAAGTCCGCACGCGTCCTGAGTCGCTGTCTGGGGAGGACCCACTTTATACCTTTCGGCGGGCTTGTCGGTGGGTGTGAAGGTAGTGACAGGCTGGAGTAAAAAAGGCCTTATCTTGCGGCGCCTTTTGCGGATCTGCATGTGGGTCTTCGTCCGAGATTCAGTTTTCGATGACTCTGACGGATGTCGGATTCATACGTGGTACGGGACGATCGTCTATAGTCAGACATAATAGGCAATCGCCAGATGCTAATAGACGATCGCCTTGGACGTCGACCGCTAGACGCTTGCCCAGCATCTGTCTTCTTAGGCTCGCTCCTGACCATTATGCCGATCGCCATCGAGACGTATAAATCGCCGCACAACAATTGCCCCCAGCTCGCTCCGATGTTGAAAACATGAGGTGAGGTGGCACTGTTGGCGATCGTCTCCTTTAGACGATTGACTCATCTGTTTATTACAAGGACGATCGTCGCCTGGACGAACTGATTTCGAATCCAAACGATCTCCTTCAGTGCTGGAAATAGCGGGAAATGGAGGCGGGCTCTCGAAACGTTGTAGGGACACGCGTCGTGCTCCAGTTGGGGGAGTCAGACGGTTTTGTCAGACCTGTCATCCGGCGTGCCCTCGAAACAACCCGTACGCGGGTTTCGAGGGCTGAATTTAATGTGTCCGCTCCAGCTGATGCCGAACGCCTGGCTGCAGATCATTAGCACCTTGACACTTTTTGGGGGTCATCGGTTGTTCCGTCTACCTTCTGCGCTGGAAATGAACTATCTCTTCAAACTGACTGCGCAAAAGGGATCGGTCGGCGGTTACCACATTCAAGATCGCATGGGTAGGGTGGTCCTTGGGGTGCCGAACAAAGTTCGGGGTGACCTGGCAAAATGGTGCTGGGTCGGCGGATCGTGGAGGTCGACGTCGAGCGATAAGCCGGAGGAAGAGTTGGAAATCCCCATCAGTTTTCGGGAGAGGAATCCGAGTAAGGGTTTTAACTCTCCCTTTGATCGGATACATCTTGGACTGATCTAATTTGGTTTCCTTTTTGCAAGTTTCCTTGTTCCAGCGATCGGCGACCTTCCTTTCGACTTCTTGATCGTCTGGGAGCGAATTCGCGGTCTGCCGGACTCCTATCTCGATGTTCGCACAGTCAACCATGAACCTCATTGGTTGGGCGCCCGATTGTTTCGCTTCCCTCGCCATCTGAAGGTCCCATGTATAAATTTTTTACCTCCTCTTTCCTGTATGACGATCGTCTGATTGAAAGAGACGTCTAACTTGGCTGAATTTCTTCTTTGACAGAGATCCATTTTCCTCGTTACTCCAAGCCCCCGAAAGAGATCTCAATGTTGAACCCCGGTCTTTTGGGTCGTCTCCACCAGGGAAAGAAGACGGGTCATGCCCCTGCAACGACATCCTGTCCTGTCCCTGCGGTGAGACCTACTATGGTGCCGGTCGTCGAGCTGGAAGCTCGGGAGGAGGAATAGCTCCAGCGCAACCACAAGAGGCGGAGGCCAGAGGAGTCCATGCTGATGCGGAGGTATCCATTTTGGAGCCGCCGGTTGCCGCGCCACCTATCTCTGTTGTTCCGATGGTGGAGGGGTCCAGGCCCTCAGTTGCCTTCCTGAATACTGCAGCGATCGCCGAAGCCGAAACTCCTCGGGGCAAGCCCTATTTCGGCCGCGACCCCGAGTTGGTCGCCAGGTAAGACTGGTTTGATCTTTCTGAGTTAGGCTATTTGTGTAGGATGTATACTAACTCCTTCGTTTCTTTTTGTTTGTGTTGCAGGGTCCGCCTTGCCGATCCGGACATCTCACCGATGGTGCTGGATTTCCTGGCGAGCAAGTCCCCGCGCGAGCCTGTCGATGTCCCTTCCTACGTCTACCAGGCCATCACCTCTCTTCCTAAGGCTTGGACGACCGACTTGGACGCGATTGTGCGTCGGCGGTCTGGTGATGCCATGCAGGTGACACTCGCCTTGACTCTCCAGGCGGCGATGATGGCCGTCCAAGCTGCTAAAGATTATGAGGGGCGACCCTCTACTGCTCGCCTCCATCAAGATCTTGAGGCTGCTCGGAACCAGAATGCCGAGTTCGCTAACCGGATCGTGTCCATGGAGAAGGAGTACCTGGAGACGGCCAAGCGAGCCAAACAAGACCTCGACAGGATGAAGCAAGAGCTTGGCCGGTCCCGGGAGGTGGCCGATCGGTTCCGCAACCAGATGACGGATGCTCGTCGGTTGCACGCGGCCTCGCAGGAGGAGGTGACTGGGCTGAAGGCGACAGTGGACCGGCTCAACGGCGAGCTGTAGAAGACGAAGGGGGAACTGACCGCCAAGGTACCCGAGCTTGCGGATGCGGACAAGACGACTACGGGGCTGAAGGAGCAATTAAAGGCGATCGAGACCGATCCCTACCTTAATGTGGGGTACGTCGGCGAGCTCGCATACTATGTTGCTTACGCCGACGCTATCCGTGCTGCCAAGAAGGTTGGGCTCGAGGTCGGCCCTATGATGGAAACCTTCAAAGCCTATTTACTTGAGCATCCTTTGCAGCCAGACTTCTCCCTGCCAATCCTCGACCTCACCGACTTAGGGATCGATCTGAGCTGGTATCCGTTTCCGGATAAACTTATTTATCCTGAAGCCGGTGAGGAAGCGCGCGCCGATCCGCCTGCTGGAGGCGAAGTCCAGTCGGGGGTGGCTTGAGTGATGCTGGAGTTGTTTAGTTTTCCTTTGCTTGTAATTTCTAGTTTTTTCTTGTATTGCCTTCGGGCTTGAATGTACAAACCTTTTGAATGGAATAAAGTACTTCTGTTTGCATCTGATTCTTTATATGTACGATCGCCTCTTCTGAATGTTTGCATTTTAATTTATACAAGTGTTTGCACAATTGCACCTGATGCCTTGTTTGTATGATCGACTTTCTGAATGTTCCGCATCACTTCGACTTTACACACTTGTCTGAATAGATCCGAATGCATTGTACACTTGAAAATTCTTATTTGTAAATTTCTTGAACAAAACCGATCGCCTGGAATGTGTGTTTGAACAAAGCCGATCGTGTATGGTTTCTTCCTCCCGATCGCATGTAGGAATAGCTCCACTTTGCCCCTTGTTATTGTTTACTTAGTGTAAGTAAGGGAACGAAAATAGTATGTTTGGTGAGCTATCTTCAGTTTTGCCGATTCTTCGAGGGAGGACGACTGTTTCGTCTTTGAGGAATCATGCACGGTCGCGGAGTTCGATGGACCGACCTCCATAACCGTGTCTTTGTGTGCGAGGGACATTCCACCTTTAGGTCTGTCTCGCGACTCACTTTATTGTTAGGGTCCTCCGTTAGGCTGCGCCCGTCTTGTATTTAAATGAAAGGCGAGCGGTCTTGGTCTGGAGGAGTCCTTGCACGGGGCGTCGTCGGATTATTCGACTCCACGTCCGCGGAAAGTTAGCACTTTTCTACCTCGGACGCCATGTTAGATGGCGACCCTCGACGGTATATGTTGTGATGGGATTGGGACGCGTCGCCTTGTCTGGGTCCATCATGTTAGATGATACACCTTTGAGTGCGAGCGAGCGTGTCCACAGATTTATTTGGAGGGTCCTTCGGCTACGCCCGCCTCGTATTTAAACGAAGGGCGAGTGATCGCATCCCAAAGGAACCTTGCATGGACGAAGCTGTCGGTTCCATCGACCTCCAGGACCATGGCTGCACTTTTCTACCTTGGGTCGCCATATTAGATGGCAACCCTCGACGGTATACGTTGTGCTTGGAGGGGCGATCTCTTGCATAGGTCCGTCAGGTTAGATGACGACCTCTTGTAGGGCGAGCGAGTCGTCCTCGTTTTATTTGTCTATTTTTGTCGAGGCGAATCATATATATAGGGGATCGAAGAATCTCATTAAAATCTTTGTACATTGGGTAACTGAATACAAAGTTTTTACTGGTAGTATTTCTTCAGATGGATGGCGTTCCAGGGATATTGGTACGGGGTGCCGTCTGGGTGCTTGAGTTCGTAGGCTCCCCTAGTTAGCCATTTAGATAACCTGAAGGGGCCTTCCCAATTCGGGCCAAAGACTCTCGTGTGATTCTGGACCTTTTTGAGGACTAGGTCGCCCACTTGGAACCGTCTTTCCTTGACCTTCGAATTGAAGAATTTCTCGGATCTCCTTTTGTGGATTGTGTTCTTCATTTCCGAGGTCAGTCGCCGATCTTCGAGCATGTCCAAGTCGATCCGTCGGGCTACATCATTATCCGTCGTCATTTCCTGTTCAGTTCGGTGGCTGGGGACGGCGATCTCCGAAGGTATCACTGCTTCTGTTCCGAAGGCGAGGGCGAATGGTATTTCGCCGGTTGAGTTTCAGGTTCTCGTACGGTAGGACCACAAAACATCCGGGAGCTCGCTCGCCCATCGTCCTTGTTTGGATTCAAGTCGTGCTTTGATCGTGTGTTTGAGGATTTTGTTTACAGCCTCTACCTGCCCGTTCGTCTGAGGGTGGTAGGGGGCTGAGAACAACCTTTTGATTCCCCACTTCTCGCAGAATTGCATGACTTCCAATCCGCCGAACTGCTTTCCATTGTCGGAGATTATAGCCTGGGGTAGACCGAACTGGCATATGATGTTCTTCCAAATGAACTTGATTACTTGTTCTTGGCCGATCTTGTTGAGTGGCTCGGCCTTAGCCCATTTTGTGAAATAATCGACCCCCACGATGGCAAACTTACACCCTCTTGGCGCCGTCGGCAAGGGACCGATGAGGTCGATGCCCCATTGGGCGAAAGGCCATGGACTGTACATAGAGGTGAGCTGCTCGGGGGAAAGCTTGATGTTCGGGCCCATCACTTGACACCTGTGACATGATCTGGCATAGGCGATCGCATCTTTTTGTAGTGTAGGCCAGAAAAAACCTTGCCTGGTCGTTTTGTGGATGAGAGCTCGCCCGCCAGCATGGTTTCCACAGATCCCGTCATGGATCTCGGCTAAAATGAGCCGGCCTTCCTCCGGCATAATGCACTTGAGGAGAGGAAGGCTGAAAGCTCGTTTGTAAAGCCGGTCGTCCAATAAGGTGTATCTGGTTGCACGGAGCTGAAGTTGGCGAGCTTTGATACGGTCGGCGGGGACCATTCCGTCCTTCAAGTATTTAATGAACGGACTCATCCAGTTCTCTTCGGCGATGGTAACTGTGGTAACCAGGCTTTTGTAGATCACCGGCTTTGTTGATTTTGTGATTTGGATGTTAGAGAAATCTGCCGCCCCATCTGATGATGCTAGTTTGGATAGGGCATCAGCATGTGAGTTGTGCTCTCTCGGGACCTGTTCGATCAGCACTTCTTCAAACTTTGTGCACATTTCGGCGACCAGCTCTTGGTATTTGATCATTTGTTCACCGCGCGCCTCATATTCTCACTTGACTTGGTTCATGACCAAGAGGGAGTCCATGAAGATGTGGAGACGGCGAACATCCAGGGCGAGGGCTAGATCGAGCCCGCCTACCAAAGCTTCGTACTCGGCTTCATTGTTGGTCGCACGGAACCCGAAACGCACAGCATTTGTGAAACTTTGGCCATCGGGACTGATGAGGACAATCCCTGCCCCTTCTTGCGAGTTGGTTGTCGAGCCATCTACGTACAGCTTCCAAGCAGGGCGGCCGACCTGGGTCGGACTGGGAGGGAATGTTAATTCCACCACGAAGTCCGCCGGCGCTTGGCATTTGATCGCCGTGCGAGGAGCGTACGTGATACCGTATTGGGCGATCTTCAGTGACCACTTGAGGAGTCGCCCGTTGGTGTCTGGCCGATGTAGAACTTGCACGGGAGAGTTGTCAGAACCTCCACTTGATGCTCAAAGAATTAGGCTCTCAGCTTGCGAACACTCATGACTAGAGCGTAGGCGATCTTCTCCAGAGGCGTGTATCGCGTTTCCGCGTCATGGAGCACTTGGCTAACGAAGTAGATCGGTAGGTGTGCTTGCCCCTCTGCTCGCACTAAAACAGCACTCAGCGCGACCTCCGAGGCCGCCAGGTAAAGAAATAGCTTTTCGCCAGGGATCGGCTTAGCCAAGATCTGGGGGTTAGATAGATACTCCTTGATTTTGGCGAACGCTATTTGACTCTCCTTTGTCCATGCGAACTTCTTGTTCTTTATGGTCGCGAAGAATGGCTTGCTTTTATCTCCGAGCCGGGAAATAAAATGGTTAAGGGCAGCTAGACAACCTGTCAGGCATTGCACCTGCTTGATATTCCGTGGCTCTTGCATATCGAGGATCACCTGGATCTTGGTGGGGTTTGCCTCGATCCCCCTCTGGCTCACGATGTGCCCCAGGAATTTTCCGGAGCTTACCCCGAAGTTGCATTTCTTGGGGTTTAGCTTCATATTGAACTTTTCGAGGATGGCGAACGTCTCGGCAAGGTCATTGAGGTGGTTTTCCTTTTTGAGGCTCTTGACTATGATGTCGTCAATGTAGACCTCCATGGTCTTGCCAATCTGGTTGGCGAAGATCCCGTTGACTAGCCGTTGGTAGGTCGCCCCTGCATTCTTCAGACCGAACGGCATTCGGACCCAAAAGTATACGTCTTTTTCCGTGTGGAACGATGTGTGTTTTATGTCTTTCTCCGCCATGGCGATCTGATGGTACCCGACGAAGCATCCATGAACGACATCATTTCGCAGCCTGCCGTGCTATCGACTAGGTGGTCAATATGAGGCATCGGAAAGTGGTCTTTTAGACATGCCGCGTTGAGGTCGGTGAAGTTGATGCATAACTTCCAGGAGTTGCTCGGCTTCTTGACGAGCACTGCGTTGGCTACCCACTGTGGCTCGTCTGTAGCTACTCCGATTAGTTTGTTATCGAGTAGCTTTTTAACTTCTATGTCGAGCGCTACATACTTCTCAGGACCGAATTTCCTACATTTCTGGTGAACAGGCTTCCTTGTCGGGTCGATCTTTAGATAGTGGAAGGCGTGTTCAGGACTTATGCCGACCATATCTTGATGCGACCAGGAAAAGACTCCGATGTTCTTACGTAGTAAATCGATCAGTTCCTCCTTTAACTCGAGGTCGACGCTGGTGCCGATCTGTACTTCCCGCTCCGGGCGAGCCGGATCTATCATTACACTTTCCAACTCTTCAATGGGGATGGTCGCTTCTCGTTTGGAATGATTTCCGGACTCGATCCTTGGATCGATGTCGAGGCTTGGCTCGAAACCGATCCTTAGCTCGATGTCGTCTGTTAATCGATGTGAGATGGCGTCCTCTGAGTCGGGTTGGTACGAGGTGCTTGGTTCGTCGATCTCCATCGGTTGATTGTCGATCAGCTCAATGTTATAAATAGTATGGGAAGTGTTGAAAGAAGTTACGACACATGAGTAATTCAAACATTTCTTAGCCATTAGTTGGTCTCCTTTTACAGTACCGACCGTCCCATCGGCAGTGAGGAATTTGATACAGTAAAAGAAAGAAGAGGCGACCACCTCGAAGGTTTCTATAAATAGACGACCTAGGAACCCATTATAGATGCTCGGCCTATCTATGATTACAAAGTTGAGGTTCCTAGTAATCCTAACCTTGGGATCGTAATAGCATATTAGCTCGACAGAGAGCTTGATCCTTCCGCAGGCTTGAACTGTGCTATCGCCGAATCCTTGGAGCATGGTGTCAAATGGCTTGATAAACTTGGTCAGGTTGCCGAGCTGGTCAAGAGCGGATTTGAATATGATATTGCAAAAGCTCCCATTGTCTACCAGCACGCGATCGACCATTTTCCCAAGGATACATGCAGAGATCACCAATGCATCCTCTTTGGGGCATTGCACTCATTCCCTATCCTTGTTGGAGAAAGTGATGAGCACGTATTTGTAGATGGTCGGCTCTGGGGGTACCACGATATGGACCCCGGCGAACGCCCTCAGTTCGGCCTTCTGCTTTCTGTTTGACATGGTGGAAACCAAGGAAAGGCCTCCGAGGTTTCCACCTCCCGCCTGAAGCATATTGGTCCGGCCTCCAGGGTTGATCGGAGGGATTGATTCATCAGAGTACTCTGGCTCGTTCTGCTCGATCCTGGCGACCGAATTCAGAGGGATTCCGTCATTCTGCCCGCGCTCGCGCCCCCCGGTCCTCTCTGCTCGGGGATCTGGCTTGGTAACCAAGTTATCCAATTTTCCTTCCTCAAACAGTCTCCAGAGTTGTCTGAGGAGGTCGCGGCACTGGATGGTGTTGTGGCCGGGACTCTTGTGGTAGGCACAAAATTTGTTGCGGTCTAGATGTCCGTGGTCCCTCATCGGCTTCGGTTTGCTAAGCCATTCGCGCCCCTTGATGGCGTTGAAAATGTGGGCCGGAGATATATTGAGGTTGCGGAGGAGGTGAACCTCCACATCCTCAAAAGCTTTGAATTCGCCAGGCAGTTTCGCGATCGCCTTTCTGGGCTTGGCGACCGCCTTTCTCGGGGATGAAAGTTGGCGCCTTACCTTCCCCGGCAGATCCCTCGCCTAAGCGAAGGGAGAGCATCCTCTGCCTAGCCAGAAAATCAGCGGCCCTGACACAGAAGATCGCGTAGGTCGGGGGGATGTACTTCGTAAGGTGCCTGAACATGGGCGAATGGCCATAGAATCCCCCTAGGACCGAGTAGGGAGCGAGCTCGTCACTAATAGGTTCGCCGGTGAGGACTATTTCATCACCTGGTCAATGTATTCTTCATCGGGCTCGTTCTTCCCCTGCCTGATTTTCATCATGCGGTGGGGGCCTTCTGGCCGAGCAACTTTGGCGGCGAAATACGACGTGAAGTCATTCGCCAGCTTCTCAAAACAATTGATCGAGCATGGTGGCAGTGAGATATACCACCTATGGGCAAGATCGCCCAACGTCAATGGGAACATTCGACACTTCGTAGCGTCTGATGCCCCACATCCGGTCATGTAAATCCGGAACTCGCTCAAATGGGTCTCTAGATCTGATCTCCCCTCATATAGAGGTGTTTGAGGAGGAGCGATCTTCGGTTGAACAGGGGCGAGTTCAATCTGGACCGCGAGTGGTTCACTCGGTCCGGCGATCGATCTCTTGGCGCCTGCCCCGGTTTCTAGGAACGTCTTCATTTCGCCAAGTTGGTGCTGCATGGCGGCCATCGCCGTAGCCTGACTGCTCGCTGGTTCGCTCTCGAATCGGGAACCAAGGCGATCGTGTCCCGATCTCCTGGCCCCATGGTAGGTGACGAGTTCTCCATCACCGGGCTCAGTTCTTAGGCGAGTGGGAGCCCGTTGGCCGGCCTGTCTTCTGGGAGTCGGATATGCCGAACTCCTGGTGACGGATTTGGACTCCGACATCTCCCGGCTGGGGCACGAATGTCCGGGTCGCCATGAGGGATCACTCCCTAGGCGGATGAAGACGGAATCGTCCCGCCTTACGAGAGCCTTTTCCTGCGGCTCGGGCTTTCCGTCGATTTCTCGACGTATAGCCCCTTAAGTTTCCGCTTGACAGCTCGACGGATGGCTGATGGAGTAATGGTGGGTGAGTCGCATGCCCTCCGTCGCTCCCTGAGGATGGCCATAGCCTCCTCGATCTGTTCCGCGGTTTGGAACTGATCGAGTGAGAGGCTGGGACCATCTCTCGGGGGTGGGAGTGAGAGCCTAGCATCGCCGCGGTCGCCTTCCGCCGTAGGCTGGGATTCGGTCTGGGCCGTAATGAGATGTCCGACAGATCTTAGAGTGGCTCTTTTTGAGGTCGTGGCAGATGTCATGTTTCTGAAGGTTTTTCTTTGAAGAACAGTGAGTGTTTCTTCAAGTATATGCCCCGGAGAACAGTGAGTGTTCTTCGAGATGGTCGGAATAAAAATGAAGGTTTAGATGCCCTCCTTCTAGCGCCAATTGTTGTTACCCAAAATATTATCCGGAGATGATATTGCTGGAATAGTCGAGTAACAAACAAGTGCGAGAACACTTCCGTAAGAAAGTAAATAACACAAGATTTGCCGGGGTTGTTAGTCTCGGGCTTGAATGCTCTCGCGAGATGTTATTAATATGAATACTAGGGAGTGCAAATATTAATGTTAGAATAATGTTACAATGAGTGTAAAGATTCTAGTTATCTTAGCTATTGAGCGTGAAGATTGCCGGAAGAACCAGATATGAAGCTCTGTGAGTTCTTGCTTTTTGATGTACTAGTGTGAATGAATGATTCCGTCAGGTAATTCTACTGTCGGGTAATTTCCCTGTGTCTAAGCCACTATTGGAGTCCTTCTATTTATAGTAGAAGAGGTTGTTAGATCCTCCCCGGCGATCACGGGCGACCGCCGTATTCTATATTAGAATAAGGTGGGCGATCGTCCCATCACGTGGGACTGTTTCCTTAAAGTCTGAGGCTGCTGCTGGCAGCCAGATGTGCGAGCCAATGAGAAGTCCGCACGCGTCCTAAGTCGCTGTCTGGGGAGGACCCACTTTGTACCTTTCGGCGGGCTTGTCGGTAGGTGTGAAGGTGGTGACAGGCTGGGGTCAAAAAGGCCTTATCTTGCGGCCCCTCTTGCGGATCTGCACGTGGGTCTTCGTCCGAGATTTGGTCTTCGACGTCTCTGACGGATGTCGGATTCATACGTGGTACGGGACGATCGTCTACAGTCGGACATAATAGGCGATTGCCAGATGCCAATAGACGATCGCCTTGGACGTCGACCGCTAGACACTTGCCCAGCATCTGTCTTCTTAGGCTGGCTCCTGACCATTATGCCGATCGCCTTGGACGTCGACCGCTAGACACTTGCCCAGCATCTGTCTTCTTAGGCTGGCTCCTGACCATTATGCCGATCGCCATCGAGGCGTATAAATCGCCGCACAACACCTATACCACATCCTTGACATAATTTCTTATTGTAACAGGCGCGCCGGCAATGGTTTGTCCGTGTATGATTTTGTTAGTCATTATTTCAAGCAACAAGGCCTTAGAAAGACTTTTAAGGAGCATATTAATCATATCCCACATCCTGATGAGTGGAATGTCCTACTGGAGATCTCATCCATCGTTTACGTACCTACATAGGGGGTAAGACAAGGTGGCCGACCAAGGATGAGTCGTGCACGGC
Source organism: Orobanche coerulescens (assembly GCA_033398695.1). Lineage (NCBI taxonomy): Eukaryota > Viridiplantae > Streptophyta > Magnoliopsida > Lamiales > Orobanchaceae > Orobanche > Orobanche coerulescens. Next base: position 39,774,595 of record CM065807.1, read on the forward strand.
CCGCTGTTGAAAATTTGCCCGCAGGTGGACGGCCTCAGGTGTGCGGTAGGTGTAAAGGAACCGGCCACAATAGAAAATCTTGCAAAGCATTCATTCTCATAGGTGGTATGGATTTAAATATCCCTTAAGAAACTCAAGGAATGGATGAACAAACGAGGCAAAGACGCCGGCAGAAGAAGAGGTGTAGCATTTGTCGTAATGATGACCATGACATAAGGGGATGTCCATACCATGAAACTTAAATTGCTTATGTATTTTTATATTTTGTGACTTACTAGCAACAATCATGTGCTGATATTTTGATCCTCGATGGACCATGTGTTGATTCAGTGTTCTGATTATTAGTTGCAATACATAATTTTGTGTCTATTTTTTTTATCTTTGAATTGAAATTTAAGTCAAACATCAGTGATGTAAAGCAAATAAAGGTGATTATGGAGGCAAACATTAACCATAACAAAGTAGCTCACTTTAAAGAGCAATAGTTTACACCAAAAGCATATAACTTTACAAAACAAAAGTTCATCACCATCACACCAAAATATCTAATAATAACTTAAAAACCACAATCACTTGGATCCCTTCTCCCCCATCTGCTGCTGTTTCTTTAGTCTTGTATCATCATCTCCATGAACTTCTTCTTCTAAAATAACTTATTACTTCTCTTCTCAGAAATCTCTAAATCATCATCATCACCATCTAGTATGACTGGAGTGCTCGCAGTGTTTTTAAATAGGCCCTATTTCATGAAACGCATTAATTCGCAGTACACACTACACATACAACGAAATCAAAAAACTTACTCTGAGCATTGAGTATCTTCCTCTCGGCCTAGTTCTGTATGGTGGGTTAGGAGGAAGTATCCTTCTTCTTCTTCTTTGGTGGAGGTGCTTCGATTCCTCCTAAATCGCTTTCTCGTAATCGGCCGCTCATTTCGCGTATTTGATTTAAAGGATTTTAACTGATTGTAATTTATTAGGGTTTATAGTGAAAAGGGGGGACTACGGTTCAGGTATTTCACTATCGGTCCAGGAATATGGGCTTATATTGAAAAAGGGGGACCCATGATGAGATTTTATAAAAAAATAATTTGATGTTGCCCTTTGTAGTACACACGGTGGTGCACACGATGGGCACAATCGTGTGCTCCGATTGTGTGCCATGTTGGCAACCAGGTGACACGATATATACGGTGTCAAATTGGCACGGTATCCACGTGTGCACACGATGGTGCCCACGGTCGTGTGCACAAGAACATCAACAATTTTCACCAATTTCTCAAATTACTCATCAATTTAGGTGTTGTTACTTATATATTAACAAGTATTTGTTAACAATACACTTATTTAAAAAGTTATTGATTGAATTAACATAATATATTGCATATCATGTGTAGTATATAAGTTCTCAATGTATTAGTTCGTACGGATAAGTTCATCATCTGTATGAAATATCTCATATACTAATGAATTACACGAAATGACAAATACGAGTTTGTATAAGAAGTTATATAGTAATTAATGTTTGAACAAGCAATTTTAGAATCATAAAACATCCTTCTAGATAACACAATAAATCAAATTGGCAAAAATACCAATAGTTCATGTGCACACGATGGTGAACACGGTCGTGTGCACAAGAACATCAACAAATTTCACCAATTTCTCAAATTACTCGTGAATTTAGGTGTTGTTACTTATATATTAACAAGTATTTGTTAACGATACACTTATTTAAAAAGTTATTGATTGAATTAACATAATATATTGCATATCATGTGTAGTATATATGTTCTCAATATATTAGTTCGTACGGATAAGTTCATCATCTGTATGAAATATCTCATATACTAATGAATTACACGAAATGACAAATATGAGTTTGTATAAGAAGTTATATAGTAATTAATGTTTGAACAAGCAATTTTAGAATCACAAAACATCCTTCTAGATAACACAATAAATCAAATTCACAAAAGTACCAAAGTTCATGTGCACATGATGGTGCACATGACCGTGCCCACGATGGGACACACGGTCATGTGCACAAGAACATCAACAATTTTCACCAATTTCTCAAATTACTCGTCAATTTAGGTGTTGTTACTTATATATTAACAAGTATTTGTTAACGATACACTTATTTAAAAAGTTATTGATTGAATTAACATAATATATTGCATATCATGTGTAGTATATATTGTCTCAATGTATTAGTTCGTACGGATAAGTTCATCATCTGTATGAAATATCTCATATACTAATGAATTACACGAAATGACAAATACGAGTTTGTATAAGAAGTTATATAGTAATTAATATTTGAACAAGCCATTTTAGAATCACAAAACATCCTTCTAGATAACACAATAAATCAAATTGGCAAAAATACCAAAAGTTCATGTGCACACGATGGTGCACACGGCCGTGTGCACGATGGGACACACGGTCGTGTGCACAAGAACATCAACCATTTTCACCAATTTATCAAATTACTCGTCAATTTAGGTGTTGTTACTTATATATTAACAAGTATTTGTTAACGATACACTTATTTAAAAAGTTATTGATTGAATTAACATAATATATTGCATATCATGTGTAGTATATATGTTCTCAATGTATTAGTTCGTACGGATAAGTTCATCATCTTTATGAAATATCTCATATACTAATGAATACAAGAAATGACAAATACGAGTTTGTATAAGAAGTTATATAGTAATTAATGTTTGAACAAGCAATTTTAGAATCACAAAACATCCATTTAGATAACACAATAAATCAAATTGGCAAAAGTACCAAAAGTTCATGTGCACACGATGGTGCACATGGCCGTGCCCACGATGGGACACACGGTAGTGTGAAGACTACGCTCACCCAACTGTTGTGTCCCGGCAGTCTCACCATCTTCATCACCCTCAGCATTCCTCTCACAACTATAACGATCAGAGAGTTGTACAACCGGCTGCTCGATCTCAAAAACTGGCTGCTCAATCTGAAATGGAGGCTGCTGCTGAGGACCACCACATTCACATTAAAACATCGCACTATAATGATGCTCGTCCTGAAACCAGTCGAACATCGTCCCATACTGCTGAAACGACACGTCAAATGGCTGATACTGATGCTCATAATCAAGGGGATGCTCAGTCCGCTCAAAAGAATGCTGAATCTGAGAATGATGACTGTGCTGGATCTCAGAATGGTGACTGTGCTGGACCTCAGAATGGTGAGTAGGCTGACGCTGAGAATGGTGACTAGGCTGACGCTGAGAATAATGACTAGGCTGACGCTGAGAATGGTGACTGTGGGCTGCACCAGAGACTGAGTGACGCGGAGGGTCAGGAATCCTCCGCTGGGCGCTGCTAACAGATGCAGAATGACGGGGCCTATCGGGAAACCTATCATGGCTCCCATATGAGTAGTGCGCCGGGCTCCTAGAACGTCTGTGCATAGGTCTGAAGAAATCCATGATCCTAGAAAGCACCTTTCGAGAAACTCGAGCAATAATTTCTGTCTTAGACTCGTCGTACAAGATCGCCTTCAAATGGAGATCGAATACTCATCCCTGCTCGCGTCCTGGGTGTGGTATGGACAAGGAAGTCCGTGGACACAACACACCCTCTCTGACTGCCTCTCCCGATCCGATGTCACCGTCTACTGGTGGGGTACTCTGCCAGTGTCGCTTCGACACTTTATGTGCCGACTCATATGTAATCAATTTTCCAGCAGCCTTCTTCAACCTATCCATAACTTTCTTTCTCAGGATCGGCGCAGGCTTATCCTCCTTGTTCTTTACAGCTATTCTTATAGGCTTAATGAACTTAACGTCATATGGCGAGCCATTCTCAAAACTTAGGTAGTAGTACTCAGCCTCATCCTCCTCCAGATGCGGTAAAGAGGGAAGTACTTTGTGCTGCAAAAGTAGTCATTAAAGCATACCATTATATGGGAAATCACATAACGTTGAAGAGATGAGTGAAGTCAGGAGAAAATACGTTTACAAATTTATGTACCTTATCATCGAAGAAATGAGTGAAATTACAGAACATCTTCCTCGTAGTCCATATCAAACATCGGGGGACTTGGACAGATTTATCTCGAATACCACACAATGCTCCCAATGAAGGAATCATCTCATATGACCATATCTTTAAAGCCCAAACATGACCATAGAAGTGATAGTCCTATGCTCTTGTCCCTCCTTCATGGCAATGTTGCCTATGTAGTAAGATAAAACCCCAAAGGCATAAGAACCCCAAGGAAATATATCCCACTGCTCGAAATCCTCAACTAATGCTCATGCCCATGTCTCGACCATCATGTCGTCACGGCATAGGATAAAGTAGTAGTATATAAGCAAATTAGCAACCTTCACATAATCTCTTATGTCTCTACCAAAATCTCGAGCATTGAACCTCTTCCGCTGAACACTAACCTTAATATTTTTGCCATAGAGTATTACATGGAAAATACATGAGGCAGAAGGAGATGGTCGTCATGTGGATGGAAGGTAGAGTTTCCAAAATGCAGTCCAGTGATCATGGCAAAATCACAGGCCGTAAAACGAATGGTCCTCCCGCAAACCTGGAACCACGACTCATCCGGGGGGATTTGATCACCCTCCAATTGACGGGCAATCAAGTGATGTAGGGCAGTTTGAACTCCTATTTCTCCTAACTTTAATCAAACGCCCAAGGACCCCCTCGGTCAAGCTCTCGATAGCTCGATCACCAACTGCAGAATTCCAGCCCATACTTCTTAGTGTCTCAATGATCTCTTTAAATACCGCCTCCCGTATGTAAAGATTCACTTGACGTGTAACAAAGCGCAATGTAGGTCTCTTCCATACGCAACCAGTCTGCAATATAGACATACAAATCATAATAATATGATAGAATGCTTAGGAGAACGAAAAAAAATTCTGCATTGGACACGATGGCATGCACACGATCGATGCCCGTCGTGTGAAGACCATCGTGTGCAACACGACGGGCATCGATCGTGTGCATGCCATCGTGTGCAAGGCAGAAGCCTTTGATATTCTTGCCCACGACGGCACACACGATCGACGACCGTCGTGTGTAAACCATCGTGCACACGATGGTGTCATCTTCTTCAGCACCATCGTGATACGATGAACAACCGTCGTGGCACGATCGTGTGTGAATGAAAATACACTAACCGGCGGCTCATTGATGAATTCCTCTTCGGATGGAGTGTCACTAGCGTGTAAGGAACTTCTGGCGTCTTCAGATTCTCTGTAGTAGTCGGAGTTCGACATTTTCTGGCCGGCGAAAGGGTTTCACGACGGGAGAGTTTTTTTGCAGAGAAAAATATTGAGTTGTGGGACCGTTTAGATTATTGTTCTTTGCTTTTAATAATTTTCTATTTTTTTATGTTTTTTATCTTTTTAGTGGTAGACTTTAAGGGTAATAAAGTCTTTTAACATATCTTGGTATAAAAAACTTATAGTTTTATGAATAGGGATATATATAACTTATTACTTTTATGATTTGGTACTAGAAAAGAGAGATCCCTAAATTATTTGGATATAATTTAAAACACAAAAGCAAATCCAAAAATTTCAAAAATATATAGTTGATTTCAAAAGTAGAGAAATTAATAAATCTTTTAAAATTAAAAAAATAAAAAAATCACTTAAAACAATTTTTTCCCTGAAATTCTCTTTGTACAAAGATGAATCTAGGGATTAGTATATTATTATTAAATTTAATTTCTAATATATTTAGAAACATCTCTTTGAAAATTCATAAAATTAGTAATTATATAATTTACTAAATATGTGTTTTTTCATTTATTTTTTTATTTTGAATTAATTAAATAAGATTTAAAACTAAAATAATTTATTTATTTCATAGTTTCTTTAATTTATTTATAAATAATAATTAAAACTATTGTTTATACACTTTCAATAATATTTTTAATGAGATTATTTCAATTTATTTAATTAATTAGGACATCGTGTACCTTTTTAATTATATATATTCAATACTTCTTTTCCAGTACTCCCAATTATCTTTTATTTGAGTAGATATTTCTTTTATTGATATACTTAATAATAGTGACTAACTAATATAAATTATTTAATTGTGAAAATATATAATATTTCCGCGAGATTTTAGGTTTAAGTTTTTAATATATAGTGCATACTATTATATTAAATTTCTCTTTAATTGAGATTTATATTTTTTAATTTATGAAAACATAAAATATTTCTGTAAATATAATCAATTTCTATTTATTTGTAATTTACATTCCTCAATTCGTAAAAATTAATAAGGTAAGTAGGAGTTATTTGAGGTATAATTATAATATAATTAATGCAATGATGATTAGCCTAGTAATTGATTATGTGAAATTTGAGCGTGAGAATGACAAATAAGAGCACGAAGCACTGAGAAGACATGTTGCGGTAAGCATGAGAAGCTGCCACTTATGCTCAACGTATTATGCATTATTATATAGGGGAGATATGCTATATTTAACATTAACTGCTTATATATTTTAGGAAGATGTGTTTAAAATTTGATAAAATTAATAATTTCATAATTTAATAAATTTAAATTACTGAAGCATATATAAATATAACGTGAAAATTGTATCAAAATATTACAAATATGGATCATTCAAGATATTATAAAATAAAATAAACAAAGTAAAACTCTCTCGTGGAACTAGTTATTATTGTAAAAACAGGATCTAGTAATTTTTTCTTTTCTCATATTAGTTTATTTTTGTAAATATGAAAAACTTAAGATAATCAAAATAATTACCAAATGCATCTAAAAATATTTACACATCTATTATTTATTTTCTAGAACCTTTCCTCATATAAAAAGGTGATTCTATTGATTAATAAATTATTAACTAAAATAATTATTTATCTATATTAGGAAAAAATGATTTAAATTTCATTATATTAGTAATTTACATTAATATTACAAGTTACTGAAATAACTATAAGTCTATCATGTTAGGACAACAAATGTACCAAAAAATTCAAATGTGAATCATCCAACATATATTAGAAAATAACATAACAAAGTTAAACTCTCATATGCTATACATATACAATCAAATAGTTTTCCTATTTTCCACACGAATTTCTTATTTTCTGTGCTATGTTATTTTGTATTTGGATTAAGTTGGATGTAAATATTTATCAAAAAGTTATATCATATTATTGTAATATACTGATCGAATGGCGAAGATTTGTCTTTGCTAGTTAGATATTTCATATAAATTGAAGATCGAATCCTGCACACAACAAATTTTTTTGTGGCTTATGCGTCAATTCGAAGCATACGAAGTCCTTACATAAACACCCAAAATATCACAATATGAACAGAAGTATGAGAAGCAGCCACAATGAAGAAAACAAAAATATTTTCAAAAATAAGTTTGTTTATTATTTTTAAAAAAATACATTATTCGATAACCTTCGTTTTCTTCAACCAAATTCTTCTACTGATTTTATAAAAAAATTATGTCACTAATAATTACTTTTTCCGTCCAGCTCGAATTGCTACAGTTCACTTAAAAAAGTTGTCTCTTTAAAAGTGGTAGGTTTTATTAAGTATCATCAATCATATCAAATTATCATACTTTCTCCTTTAATTTATATTTTAATCTATATCATATATCTACCATCGACACTTACAAAACTTACACTTCTATTGCATCCAATTATTCGATTCAAATACACCAAAATTCTTCGAAATGTTGATTATGCACGGACAAAGCTATTACTATTACACATCTTTTACCATTCAGCAGTAGAGATGTTAAACGAAATTTAGCCTAGCGGTTCCTAGCCACTAGCGGTTTCGGAACGCAGTGCAATTAAAAAGCCCGGATTTAAACGGCCACGAAATATTGGCCTAACCCTAACCCTAACGGGTTTAAACGCTAAACGGGCTAAATATTTAAAAAATCTATTTTTTATTTTTTTATAAGTAAAAAAAAATAATAACAATATATTTTATATATATAATAACAACTATACTATAATAAATATAACAAAAAATACACTTTTATGTATATATATATATACACACATTATATTAACAAATAAAGTAATAATATAGATTATATATAATATTAATATATTATATATATATATATATCGAGCTGGCCTACTTAGCACGGGCTAATCAGTCCGCCAAAAGCCTGATTTAACGGCAGAAATATCGGCCTAACCTTTTGGCGGGTTAAGCGGGCCACCTACGGCGGCCGTTTAACATCTCTATTCACCAGTTCTCAAATCTATCGCTCAATCATACTGGATATCTCTTTCATTATTTCCATATATAACCAATCATCACTATATATCCGTGGCTTTATACCGATGGACACCACACTTGAGTAACTTTGACCAATTTTTTGGACATACTTCTCCTTTCTTAAATTATACTTTTTGACTTTACTTGTGTAGACATTTTTTTCTTATTCTTTTTCTTGATGTAATGTGGGGTTTAAGAAATTAAAATATCAATATCAGTGTAAAAAACTTTTGGCTGTAATGTGGGGTATAAGAAATTAAAATATCAATATCAGTTTACTATGTTAATAGAATCTGTTCAGTTTACTTTTTATTTTTGAATTTTAAATAAAAGATATTATTTTTAATATTATTATTACAGATAATTTTTTTAAAAAAATAAAAGTTCCGATTTTTTATTAGATTTTTTAAATTTTACAGAATTTTCAGAATTTTTTATTTTTTACTTTTTATTTTCGAATTTTAAATAAAAAATTCTCATTTTTAATGTTATTCCATATATTTAAAAAAAAGTTTTGATTTTTTTGTCATATTTTTTAAATTTTCCAGAATTTTCAGAATTTTTTTTTTTACTTTTTATTTTTGAATTTTAAATAAAAGATCTGATTTTTAGTATTTATTCCAGATAATTTTTTCTATGCAATGGATAAAACCTTTTATACATGATTTGATATTTTAATTTCTTAAACCCCACATTACAGCCAAAAGTTTTTTAAACAACGAACTGAACAGATTCTATTAACATATAATATAAATTTATAAAACTTGATCAAGAAAAAAAATAAGAAAAAATATCTACACAAATAAAATCAAACAACACCATCTAAAAAAGGGAAAAGCATGATCCAAAAAATTGATCAAAACTACTAAGGGGGTATAAACCACATGACCTATTATATATTTAATATTTTGATTGAAAATGTCCCTGTTTTCTAGTATAAGAAACTTCCCACTTTAGCCTTTACTTTAAAGTTTGATACTTAATTTTATTATAACAATAAAAAAGATATGTTAAACTTTTAAATATAATAAAATCGAACACAAATGTACAACCGCCACTTACACAAGCAAAAGAAAAGGAGAGTGCACACAGTGGGCCCTGGTCCAGAACATGAAAGCCCACTCACTGAAATCCCACCAAAGTGTCGGCAGGAAAGCGCCAAGGCACAAAGCGTCGCGGGAGCCGACGATTTTGGGCTCGATCTAACGACTAAAACTGGAAGAGTACCACATGGCGTGGGCCCACAGTGTGTATCCTGGCCATCCTGTGTTACGCCCCCACCACATCTCAGCTGGTCCCTTGCCATTCTTTATGCAACCAAACATTAGCTGTCAATTATTGTACCTCCACCGTCTCACTCAAAATTCAATAAATATCCTATTCCTGTATAACACGTGTCAATTTACTGGAGTGCCCCTTGAAGTATACCAATTACTTAATTCGCCCCATTTAAAACTTCACATGGTTTTTTTATTTTTTTTACAAATTTTTATTTATAAGTTTGTAAAATTCAATAAAAACAATCAATTTTTATTTATTAATCACCATCACATAAGTATTATTCATTTCGTATCGCTCAAAATTTTATACTTACTTCTTATATTATATTTATCAAATTTATACAATTAAATCAAACAACCACTTTTACTTTTTAATCTCAAGCGCCACTAACTATCAATATTTACTTTTTAATTTTTACTATACATTTATCACAATTATTTACATCAATCATTCCCTAACATACACCAAATATATACATTCCGTCAAGCTTTGAGCAGGACAGGGGGAGTATAATTTTTACTTTTTAATATTCACAACACATTTATCATCATAACTTGTACCAATCGTTGCATAAAATACACAAAATTTACATCATCTGTCAAGCTTGGAGTGGGACGGAGGTAGTATCAATTATTACCTAAAATACATAAACTTTATCAAAATATTTCACTTCGACTGAGATACATATAATATTAATATTACCTAAACTACCAAATATATACTCATTATCAATTGTTGGCCGAGACGGAGGGGTATTACTTAATTACCAAATGTGGTACAAAATTCCTCGAAAGAAAACAAATTTGATCTTCAAGATTGGATTTTGGGGGTGTTTGAGAATAAGCGGATAGCTGTTAGCTGATTGCATGAGCTGATTTGACTACCTGATTACATTAGCTCATTTGACTAGCTGATTGTATTAAAGATTTGTATGAAAATGTTTAAATTAATTGATAGTGAATAGCATTTTGTTTAACCAAGATAGTAAAATGAAACATAAGGGCATACATATACATCATTACTTAGTGGTCATAAAATAATAAATTGTAACATCAATCAATATTTATTATTGATTAATTGTCAAGACTGAGAGGATGGGTGAGAGGGTGGGCGTGTGGCAGCGAGTGTGGAAGGGCGGCAGTGTAGTGCGACCTTTTCCCGAGCGGACTCCGGTGAGGAAGAATAATTTCCCAAGCCATAGGATTTCTGTAAGTAGAATGTCATCCACATATAGTAATAAGAACGTAATTTTGCTCCCACTAACCTTCTTGTAAATACAGGGCTCCTCTTCATTTTGGACAAAATCAAACTCTTTGACTGTCTCGTTAAAATGAAGATTTCAACTTCGCGAAGCTTGTTTCAGTCTATAAATGGCACGCTGAAGTCTGCATACTTTATGAATATTGGTTTCAGATATGAATCCCTTAGGTCGTTCCATGTAAATCTCCTCCTCGACGAATCCATTTAGGAATGTCGTTTTCACATCCATTTGCCATATTTCATAATCTAAGTGGGCTTCTATGGCAAGCATCATGCGAATAGACTTAATCATGGCTACAGGCGAGAAGGTCTCGAAGTAATCGATTCCCTCTCGTTGGGAATAACCCTTTGCCAGAAGCATGACCTTATAGGTATCAACCTTGCCATCTCCATCAGTTTTTCTTTTATAGATCCATTTATTTTCAATAGACACCATGCCTTTAGGATGATCTACTTAAGTCCAGACCTGATTAACGTGCATTGAGTCTATCTCAGCTTCCATAGCCTCTTGCCACTTTGCGGAGTTAACATCTACCATCGCATGGTCGTATGTAGAAGGATCATTCTCTTGATTACTTTCTTTCATCTCATGGACACCCAGTTTCTCTTGATGCAGATAGCCATACCTCTCAGGTAATTGAGAAGTTCTACTAGACTTACGAGGTTGTGTCTGTATTTCAGAAGGTTTGATTCTAATATCTTGTACATGTGTCTCAATTGGTGTTTCTTTTATTTCTTCCAAAGAAATATTTCTACATGCGTCTCCTTCATGAATGAACTCATCTTCTAGGAAGTGTGCTTGTAAAGCAACGATGATCCATTGATCTTCGTGCATGTAGAATAGATATCCCATGGAATCCCCTGGATATCCTATGAAACGACCTTTCACATACCTAGCTTCCAATTTCTATACTTTAGTCTTCTTAATATAAGCAGGACACCCCCAAATCCTAATATGATTAAGACTTGGTTTCCTACCTCTCCACATCTCATGTGGAGTCTTAAGAATGGATTTAGAAGGACAGTTGTTCAAGATATGTGCAGTAGTAAGGAGCGCGTGACCCCACAGATAAATTGGTAGATCAATATAGTTAAGCATGGAGCAAACCATGTCCAACAAGGTTCGGTTTCTTCTTTTTGATACACCATTTAATTGTGGAGTAGCTGGAGGAGTAAATTGTGACACTATTCATAGTTTCTTTAAGAACTCATCAAACTCGGTACTCATGTACTCACCACCTCGGTCTAACCGATGAGTCTTAACACGTTACCTGTTTGGTTTTCAACTCTATAAATTCCTTGAATTTATCAAAAGCTTCAGATTGATGTTTCATTAAGTACACGAACCCATATATAGTATGATCATTAGTGAAGGTAAGGAAATACTGAAAGCCATCTCGTGCCACTTCAAAAGGGCCACATACATCGGTATAGATCAATCCAAAATTTTCAGCACCTCTTTCAAAAGTCCTTGTGAAGGGTAACCTAGTCATCTTGCCTTGAAGGCAAGATTCACAAGTTGGATAGCGATCCGATCCCAAGGGACCTGTAAGCCCATCTTTCTTTATTTTATGAACCTTGGTCTGACCAACATGACCAAATCTAAGATGCCACGTAAGTGCTTGGTTTGTTTCATCCCTACCGTGCTTCCTAGTTATAGTGTTCACATTTGTTTTATTCTTTAGATTCAAATGGTATAAACCATTTAATAATGTAGCAGTACCAATCAATTTATTTCTAAAATAAATTCGACATGACTCATCTCCAATACAGAAATAAAATCTCTTTCGGTCCATGATCAGAATTGACAATATTTTTATGCCCCTTGGGCAAAACAAGTATATCATCCGAAGTTATAATAAAACTAGATTCTAAATTCAACCTAAGTGATCCGATGTCAGTAGCCTCGACACTATGCGTGCTTCTGACTGTCACCATCACTTCTCCAGCTCTTAGCTTTCTACTTTGTTCCAGATCCTGATTCATTGTATATATGTGAGAACTTGCACCAGAATCAAGTATCCAAGAAGCAGAATAAACAGTTACAGAACAATTTCTTTCCAAAACTAGTATTTCCGTACCTGAAGGCGCATTTTGGTCAAGTTTTGGACAGTACCTCCTCCAGTGGCCTAACTCACCGCAGTTGAGGCATACGTCCGTTTTCTTGACCCTCTTGTTCTTTTGAACCATTGAGGCTCTGCTCTTATCTTTCTGTACCTCAGCTTTTGCCTTGAACTGTTTCTTGCCTTTCTTCTTATTATTCTTAGGCCTCCAAGTCCCAGAAGAAAATACAAGAGCAGTCTCCTTCGACCTAGTCTTCATCTGAAACTGTCCCATGCTCAGTTTTTTCATTAACCCAACTATTTTATATGCAATCTCATTATAGTTGAAGTTCATGAAAAATTGAGTGAAGGAGTCGGGAAGTGATTGAAGAATGATGTCAGTCCGGAGAGAAATATGCATATTAAAATCAAGAGCCTCCAACATCTTGATCATATATCATTCTAAGGACGTGGTCCCCAAATTTCTCTCCTTCCTTCATTCGAGCACTAAACAACTGTTTCCATATCTCATACCGAGCAGTTCGGCTGTGTTCCCTATAAAGTTCAGTCAGATGTGCCAGAATCGCCCTTGAAGAGGGCAATTTCTCATGACCCCTCTGAAGCTCATTATTCATAGAGGCCATCATGAAACCGTGGACCCTGACATCATCTTTAACCCATTTTTCATGGGCATCAACTACTTCCTGATTTGCCCGGTCCCTGCAGGAGACGGTGGGATGTTCGCCTCCAATTCTTATCCCAGCGTCTCCATACTGGGGACTATCCTCAGATTTCTGAGGCAGTCCACAAATTTGAGTCCAGTTAGAGTGTTCTTTTCAAGTAGAATTGTGAGTGGGTTAATTGTCATTTTGAGAGATGTTTGTTAGCTGCAGAGAATAATTTAAGATTCACTAATTGTCTAATTATGATCCGAGTAAATAAGTAAATAACTTTATTTATTCATAACTCGGCTCCCACCATTTTGTCGGCATTTACACTCTCCCATGTGAAATTCGGAAGTCACGGTTGACTTCATAGTGGTGATCGAGTTCTTTACAAAGTTTAATAGGGTAACCCATTCGGTTTCTATTCTATCATTCTTTATAAAGTGGTGTCTAATATCAACCCATCTAATGGATGATTCGATCTTCTTTTATCCCTAGTTCACTTGCCCTCAACCCATACGGTTTCTATGGCTCGCTGAAATATCTAAGATTAAACCATCAACTCTTATTAGTCTGACAATTGAATCTCTCCCGGCAACCCATACAGTTTATAGGGGTTTGATTTGTCACAACTAAAGCCATATAATGCATTCTAGGAATTTTTCAACCTTCCCCAAAATATTATTCCGACATACTCGGAAGAATAATATTTCAGTATAGATTTTAGTTTTTCATAAGTTCGACGGAGGGTAGGAAACATCGTAACCTTTATAACTTAGTGTTTGTAAGTGGGAGTTTAACGCGATTATATGTTACACTTTGCACATTAATCCATTTATAAGCGCGGTTTGTCGGTTTGTTGTTTTTCATACAATATGAAAACATACACAACCTAAATCTAACAACATGCACTTCATGGGCTGTTTGTAAGTACCGAGTCATCATCGTCTCGATAAAAATACAAGTAATCTAATTATAAGTCTTGAATCTTCGTCTTCGTGGCGGTTCGTCCTCAGCTCTTAGTCATAACTAATTTACTTTATTAATAAAATTTGCATCCTATACAAATTTACTAAGCTAAAATAAATTGGCTCAAAAACAGTCATTATAACCCCATCGAATGAAGATTCAATAAATTAAGTCCATGAACTACATCAACATTCAAATAATAATGCAACCATACATTAAAATAAATAGCAAAATAACTAATCTAAATATTGATCCAATCAATACAAAATTAATTCACCTATTAGAATTAATACAATTAATTCACACAACCGTTAATATTAATTTGTTCCAGACAATAATAAAGATTTTATTAAATTAATTCCCTTAAAAATAAAATTACCATAATTATATTTTAGTCAAATTAAATCTTAATTGATTTGCGGGAAATTAATTTATCGAACGAAATATAAAAATAGAGTCGGAAGACACAAGCCCCGGGCCAAGCCCGCGGGCCAGCAGGGGCTGCCCAGCCCTGGACGAGTAGTCCAGCACTGGCTCGGCCACTGCCTGCTCCTCTCGGTAGGCAGCTTGCTGCAGGTAGTCCCGACAGCCTTTCGGCAGCCCCGAGTTGCCGGGTCCGGCCATTTTTCTGGATCGTCTTTTTGTCCCGAATCCAAAAAAAGTATCTTTCTAATTTTTATATTACACATTTAAATCGGTTTTCAAAATAAAATAGATTTATATTGTAACATAAATTCATGAAAAATAATTTTTTAGATGATCAATTAAACATTAACAATTAAAATAATTATGATTCTAAATTATAAAAAACATAAACAAGCATTCCAAATGCAAATATCGAATATACGATCGCATAGACCATGCTCCGATACCACTGTTGGAATTCGGTGATTAAAAATGAGTTACGCAGCGGAAAATAAACCGGTCTAACCGGATAAAAATCAAATTCCAAAAATGAATGATCAAGTATCATATAAACGAATATATAAATTGACGAAGATAAAGTTTAGAAGTCATACCCTCGTAGACCTTTGATAATATCTTCTTGAAGGAAAAATTCTTGAGCCAAGTTTTTATCGTTTTCGGTCACCAACACGAACACGAATCCAATTCGTTCTAGCTTGATGAATGATCAAACACCGGATATGCCGTGTGTCTCTATGTTATCACGCGTCGGATATTGATCGAAAAAATAATATATCAATTCGTTCTCGAAGAACACGACTAAGAATTGATATAGTATTTTTCTTCTCTTCTCTTCTTCCTTTTCTTTCTCTCTAAGATGAATAAGATTTCAAGAAAAAAGAATATTTTCTTCCCTCCCTAATATTTCTCATGACTCAAATGAATGTCTTAGGTGTGTTGGGTATTGTTTGATGTTATTTTTATAACATGATGTGATAAGATTTCAAGATAACAATTTTGATCTCTTTTGTAACCATATGAAAAAATAAATCAGAACACACCCCACACCATGTCATGATAATCAAAGAAATCACATGAAAGGTGAGGAGAGATAAGGGGGGCGGCCCACTTGATTTTAGGTGAGAAAACAACCCGAGCCACTCGGTTCGTGTACTGGACGTTCACTCATCTCATCCGTTATGTACCCTTCGTTTATCTCAAATGTATTTGTATTTAATTAATTAATCCAATTAGTTAATTTCATCAAATACAAACATTATAATAATATATTTTCAAGAAATAATAATTTATAAATTAAATTATTCACCCGGTAATTAATTTCAATTCACAAGACCGCATGATTTATCAAATAAATCAACATAGATATCCAATATCCAATACTAATGAAGAGTTAATAAATACATATTTTATCCATAAAATATCCTTGTGGACGACTCCATAGGTCCGTCTTAGTCGGCAATGGGAGGAACCAAGGAGTGTGGGTAACACTTAGCCAGTCTAGTGCTCCGTACCATAATCTAACTAAGAATGAATGATCGAATCATTCCAAAACCATTATGCCATGAATACTGTATACATATAAACCCTTCAATCATATGTCTCTGTCATGTATTACGGTTACGGTAAAGTCAAACCCTATTGTTACTTGACTATATGCATTTATTAATGCAAACCGAAATCACCAAGCTCTCGTGTATCAAATACAACTAGCTCTAACTGCTTTGGCCAAAGACTTATGATCTCATTTGCCATTAACCACATAGGACATTTATCTGCTCACTAACAGGAGAAAGAATCCTATCTTGGTATTCAGTAGAGACTGCTACTTGCCCCACTAAGTTTCATTTTGAGGTTGACTCTATAATATCCGCAATTTCGAATTTCGGTAATTTTTCTTTTTCGGAGGAAGTTCGTTTTTACAACTCTATCATGACCGTTTCGTCATTCCGAGAATGATTAATTCTACACTTTTTGTCATCCGAGTTCGTTTCGGTGACGTTTTGTTGAGTTCCGTGTCCTTAATCGACTTTTTCACGTGGGAGTTCGACTTTGTAACGTCACCATTAATTCTTGGAAACTCCAAAAATTCTGAATCTTTGCAACATTATAGAGCATCAAGTTAGCTTTCCAATGGTTCAAACGGTGAGTCAATCGGAGTCCAGACGAAGGAGTTATGGTCGAAATAGCCAAGACTGCACGGTGTGCCTTTTTGGTGTTGAAGGGGGCTGTACCGTGTGCCGCGGCACACTCAGGCTGTGCCGTGGCACTAAGCTGATTCCTGGGAGTTTTTGGTGGCCCTGGGCCGCGGCACACTTGTCCTGTGCCGCGGCACACGGGCTTTTTCTGCGTTTTTTTAGCAGATTTTCGAGGAGAAAACTTCATTTTTCTCCTCTCTTCTTCCTCCTTCCATCTAGGGCGATTTATGGGCGATTTTTGGGCGATTTGAGTGCTCCCAAACTTGTAGAGATCATCCACCTCAAGTCTTGTTGTAGATTTTCGGCCTCTACTTGAATCCTTCATCCAAATCAAGGTATTTTTGACTTGAACCCTTGTTTTTGTAGATTTGGGGATTTTCCTTTTTGATTTCGATTCCAATCCGTTTTTAATCAATTAATTGTTGTATAAACGTTGTTTTGAACTTGTTCTACGGATTGGATACTCGTATCTTTGGTTCGTTCAAACCGAGGGGTGATTTCTTTGTTCTCGAAGGGTCTTGAACATTTAATGTTCGATTAAATGTTCGAATGAGTTCCCTTTGATAGTTTGTTGGGATTTCCGTTGTTTTCGGCCTTGATTCTCGTCGTAATCATGTTTTATTATTCCTTACGGAGGATTATAGGTGCTCGATGATTCCGATGTTGAATTCCGTTGGTGATTGATGATTTGTGTGGTGTTTTCCCGTAGTAATTTCGGTGTTATCGCGTTCTAGATAGTGTTCGGGGATTTGAGGGCTACCCGGCCGTATCCGTTCACTTTTCCATTTCTCGTGATATCGAGGCAAGTACCTTGCCCATACTTTTCTTATTTTGTGGATATGATGATCGGTGATCGTATTAGTGTGTTTGTTTGGTTGTTTGAAACGAAGTTTCAAAGATTTGTTTGGCCTCGTTAAAGGCTTTCTTTCAAATGCGTGTGTGTTTTGTGAACGGCGTGTTTTGGGAATTGATTATGATTTGATTATTTTGAACGTTGAAGGATTTGATGATGATACTCCTATTGTTTAAAGTTATGGAATCGTGTATTCCGTATTTAATCTTGTTATTGTGTTTTGAAGAGTTTGATAATGGTGTCGAGTTAATGGCCATCTCTAGTGAGTATTCTTAATGAACTTACATTCTTAGCATGTTAGTATTGCATGAGTAACGTGTGTGTGTATGCTCACTGCGGGTTAGATCCGACGGGTCTCGGTAGGGCTCCACGAAGGCTGTGGAACCGCGAGCTTGCTTTTAACCATCATGGGTTAGATCCGACGGGGTCTCGGCGAGGATCCACGAAGGCTGTGGGTCCGCGGTTAAGTGTGGTGCATTTTACAAATGTGATTCGATATTGTCATTTACGGACATGAGTTATTTGTAACTGTGTTTTCATGATTGCATGCATCGACTAAGTGTGTAAGAGGTAAGTGTTCGTTTGGCTTACTTGGCTAGGATGGCACTAGAGTATTTTGTTGTTTGTTTTAAATCCTTTATTTGTGGATTTTGATGTTGGGAGACGAACCTTGTGGTCTTTCTTGAGTACTGTGAGTAGATGAGATTTGGGGCTAAAATCCCAATGGTTTTGTAAAAGTCATTTTACGGATTTGGGGCTAAAATCCCAACGGGTTGGTAAATGTCATTTTTCGGAAAGTAAAGATTTGGGGCGGTGACCCCTTTTGTCTTGTGGATTTTTAAAAGTAGGATTTGATAATCCTAAATTGTTTTCTATTAAAACTCTCGATGGCATTCTAAACCGTTTTATAAATTACTTCCATTGATTTATGATATTTCGATATTGAAATGTTTTCTCAAACCCTTGCCTCGGGAAGTACTCTTCGTTTCGTTGGATCTTTGAGGATCCTTGGTTATTGTTATTCGTGGAATGTGAATTGTATGGCTCGTATTTGCACTTTGTTCTTGCACTAGCAAAACAGTGGAGTTTTGCTAACCCCCGATTATTCGGGGGGTGGATGTCTATTTTTGCATTCAGGTTTTGGAGCATAACACAGGGACGGCACGAAGGATGATGAAAGATGATCGATACTAATCACATGAGGAACCGTATATTGTTTATTGGTTCAGTTGTACTTTATTTTCCGCTGCTATACTTTTCCCATTGTACGGGTGTGGTTGTATTTTGACCCCTGCGTGGGCATGATTTGTATTTGAGTTGTATGTATTTATTGAAAGACCAAATCGGTCTACTGAGTCATTTTAGCCTTAAGGGCATGGTTGAGTTGTTATATGTTGTTACCAGCCTGGTAGATCCTTGAGGAAGGGTTCTACGGCGTGTAATATCCCTGAGCGGATTGGGGGTGTTACAGACTCAACCAGCCGGTAATTTGGATCGAACTACTCTAATGAATAACCTAATGTCACAAACACACCTCATACTAAAACCTCAACTCAAAGGTCCACGTATACTATCACAATCTTTCGATTCGGTCATTGACTATCCCTGAGTGATATCCATGTGACCGAATCGAGGTGAGTCGTGTTCGAGTATACTAATCCCATTAGCATATCTACTGTTGGGATTCGGTGCCTAAATCGAAGGCCCTGCGGAAGCGGTAAAACGAAAATTAATTCGATCCGAATCCCTACGAGGATCGATAGAGCTACGTATATACGACTATATAAACGAAACACAAGAGTTACGAGAAAACATACCCTTGTAGTCCGTTGATTAAATGGTATCCTTCTCTTGAGCTATTCCCCAAGCTTTAGGCGATCTCCCTGTAATTCAATCCACTCCAAGCTCTTAAATGATCCAACGCCGAAAGCACCGCGTCTCTACTTGCCACGCGCCGGAGAAACGACCGGAATGACTAAACCTCGTTATCCTCCAAGGATACGGCTAGAACAAGGTTGTAGAAGCTTGTTTATCAAGATTACAACACTCCAAATGTTTAATCTATATCTCTCAATGATTCCTCACAAAATTTCTCTGAGAAAATTATGAAGAAGATGAATGAATAAGAAGATGGTGAAGAAGACCAAAAAAAAGTCTCTCTCTCTCTTTCCTCTCTCAATGGACTGTATGAATCAATCAAAATGAGTGAGAGGAAGTCTTCCATCATATATTCAACTCCCACATCCACCAACTCATCCACACATGAGATTCCCTCCACCAAGTCATTGTCTTCCACATATAAAATGAAATAAAGACTTAGTGGAAAGTAGGTGGAAGGGGGGCGACCATCTACAAGGAGCCGGACGAGTTCGTTCCGTTTCAGACTCCCGAAAATCCAAACAGAGAAACTCTGATTCCGCTCCGATGTATTTATATCGATTAATTAACCAATTAACTAATCATATCAAATACATAATAATATAATTAATTTCTCCAATAAATAATTATATCCATGAATTAAATTAATCACCCAGTAATTTATTTAATTCATTAGGCCATAAATCAATTTATCTAATAAATCAATTTAGACATCCAATGTCCAATAAATTAGATATCTAATATCTAATATTAATAATGAGAGAATAAGCTCGATTCATTCCGTCGTCAATCCTATTGCGCGACTCGGTAGGTTCGTCTCAGTCAGCAATGGGAGGAACCAAAGAGTAGTAGCACCTACACCATACCCCAACTGAGAACGAATGATTGGGATCATTCAAGAACCATTCTGTCGTGAATACCAGTATACGTATAAACCTTCTTTCAAATGTCCCGATCAAGTTATAGGGTCACAGTCAGTCAAACCCTATCTGTACTTGACGCTATGCATGTGTTAATGTAAATCGAGATCATCGAGCTCTCGTGTATCCAATACAACTAGCTCCAACGCTTTGGCCAAAGAATTATGATCTCCTCTGCCAATAACCGCATAGGACATATAACCCGCTCACTAACGGGAGAAAGAATTATATCTTGGTATTCGGTAGGACCTGCTACTTGCCCGTCAAGATGCACATCGAGGTTGACCCCCGCCTTCCAGTTTACAGGGTCGAACTACTCTAATGAAAATCTTGACGTCACAAGCACATCCCTACTAAATCCTCAAGTCGAAGGTTCACGAATACCTATCACAACCTTTCGATTCCGTCATTGACTGTCCCAGAGTGAAATCCGTGTGACGAATCGAGGGTGAGTCGGTTCGAGTATACTAATCCAATTATCATACCTACAATGTGTGCTCCCACTAACCATTAGTGTTAGACAGGCACTCTCCATGTCAAAGAACACGTCATACAAGTCTTCACATAAACTTAACGCCCAGTCAAGTTTCATCGACTTGCGAACGATTAAGTATTTGAGCTATAAACCTTTCCATTGCCGACCCCCTTATCCAATAAGGAGTGGAACATTTTGCTCTCAAATACACGGACTAGTTTCTATATGTATATTTACGAGTTAGGAATGCCTGTAACTACAAGTAAATAAAGAAACATCCATTGCCTTATATTAGTGATTTACATAATCACAAGTACAATGCCCTCACTCAATCATCCTTTGAGTGGCATTCGAGGGCATACTCCCAATAATCTCCCATTTGTACTCAATGCCACATACTATGGTATCTAATACCCATGTTCTCCAGATGACGCACTAAGCTAATCTGAAAAAGTGGCTTGGTCAGTAGATCAACGACGTAGTCGGCTGACTCTACTCTATGCAGCACAATGTATCTCTTTGCGAACAAATGCTCTTACGAGATGATACTCTCTCTTAATATGTTTGGTACTGTTGTGAAACCTCAGCTCCTAGGCCTGTGCTACCGCTCTGGCAGTGCAGCACAAGGTGTCACGTGAAGTTTACCCAGTAAATTCTAAATTATTCCTTTGGAAGCCTCCGAGGCCGCTTTATACTCAGCCTAACAGGTGGAATTAGCAGTCGCGCTATACTTGGCACTATGCCATGATACTTCTCCTCCATTAAGAGTAAATGTAGCCAGAAGTAGACATAAAATCGTCTTTCTGTCCTTGGTAGTCCAATACACTGAATCCCATCACATTCAGTTCTCCACCACCATATATAAGAACCAGATCTCTAGTCCTCCTAAATTACTTGAGAACGTTCTTTATGGCGGTCTAATGTTCCCGAACTGGGTTAGCTCGAAACCTACTTACCACGCTCCCAGCATGCGCAATGTCAGGTCTCGTACACAATAAAGCATATGTAAGGCTACCCACTGCCGAATCATATGGTATATAACTCATTTCCTTTCATTGTTCCTCATTATGAGGACACATCTTCAAGGTGAGTTTTATTCCATGTCGCATCGGAAAGGAACCCTCTATAAGATCTAATCTATATAGAGGGCTTGGGAAAAACTTATCATTCTCTTTGATCTATCCCAGTAGAGTCGAATCTCAAGAATATAGGTTTCTTCTCCCAAGTCTTTCATGGAGAAATTACTCGAAAGCCAAGCTTTTACAGAACTGAGCATTCCCACATTATTTCCTATTAGTAGAATCTCATCTACATATAGTACTAAGAATGAGATCTTGCTCCCACTAACCCTCTTGTATACACAAGGTTCCTCTTGTTTTGCACGAAGTCAACTCTTTGACTGCCTCGTCAAAACGAATGCCCCAACTACATGAAGACTGCTACAGTCTATTTCATGGAGTCTACATCCACCATTGCTAGGTCATTGGTCGCGGGTTGGTCTCTTGTTTATCACGTGGAACCTTGTGGAAACCCAGTTCCTCTAAGTGCATAAAACTATACCTCTCAGGAAAATGAGACACCCTACTAGACCAACGAGGTGGTTGTACTTGTGTTTCAGAAGGTTCGGTTCCATTTTCTTGCACAGGTGTCTCCTGAGGAGTTTCATTATGTTCTTCCAAAGAAATATGTCTACCTGCTCCACCTTCCTGAATGAACTTATCTTCCAGGAAGTGTGCATGCAAAGCAATAACGATCTTTCGATCTTTGGGCATGTAGAATAGATAACCCATGGACTTAGATGGGAATCCAATGAAATGTCTCCTCACGGACCTCGCTTCCATTTTGTCCACCTTAGTCTTCTTGACTTAGGGTGGACATCCCCAAATCCTAATGTGATTAAGATTTGGTTTCCTGCCCTCCCACATCTCATGTGGAGTTTTAGGAATGGATTTGGAAGGACATCTATTCAAG
The DNA here is from genome assembly GCA_033398695.1 of Orobanche coerulescens. Lineage (NCBI taxonomy): Eukaryota > Viridiplantae > Streptophyta > Magnoliopsida > Lamiales > Orobanchaceae > Orobanche > Orobanche coerulescens. The sequence goes on from CM065807.1 coordinate 39,797,838, forward strand.
ATATATGCAGCAGTTATGAGTGTATATCCCCACAGGTAAATCGGTAAGTCAGAATAGCCTAGCATGGAAACGGACCGTGTCCAACAAGGTCTGGTTCCTTCTTTCTGACACATCATTTAACTGAGGAGTACCTGGAGTTGTTAGTTGTGATACTATTCCATATTCCTTAAGGAACTCGTCAAACTTCGTACTCATATACTCGCCACCTCGGTCCGACCGAATAGCTTTGATATGATTATCATTTTGTTTCTCGACTAGGGCCTTGAATTCCTGGAATTTCTCAAAGGCCTCGGATTTATGTTTCATTAAGTATACATAACCATACCTAGTATGATCATCTGTAAACATAATGAAATATTGATATCCGTCACGTGCTGCTTCCAAAACACCACATACGTCGGTATGGATTAATCCCAGTTTATCAGCGGCTCTTTCAAAAGTCCCTGTGAAGGGGGACTTAGTCATTTTGCCTTTAAGGCAGGATTCACAAGTAGGAAAGGGATCCGATCCCAATGGACCCATAAGTCCATCTTTTTTCATTTTGTAAACCTTGGTCTGACCAACATGACCAAGTCTTAGATGCCATTTCAAAACTTGATTGGTTTCATCCCTACCACGTTTTCTAGTCATAGTATTCACAACTACTTTGTTGCTGAGATTTAGATGATACAATCCATTTAACAATGTAGCAGTACCCACTAGTTTATTTCTAAAATAAATTTTGCAGGAACCATCAACAATGAAAAATGAAAAGCCTTTTCGGTCCATGACTGGAATGGATACAATGTTTTGATGCCCCTTAGGCAAAACAAGTACATCTTCTAAAGTCAAAACAAAGCCGGATTCTAAACCCAAAAGAAGTGATCCTATGTCGGTTGCCTCGACACAATGCCCGCTTCCGACTGTGATCATAACTTCTCCAGCTCCAAGCCTCCTACTTAGTTCCAGATCCTGATTCACGGTACAAATATGAGAACTAGCACCAAAATCCAGTATCCAGGAAGTAGAAAATATAGTAGCAGAACAATTTGTTTCCAAAACTAAAAGTTCTGTACCTGAAGTGCCATGAAGAATTGGACAGTCTATTGCCCAGTGGCCCAGCTCACCGCACTTGAGACAAGCATCCTTCTTCTTGCTCTTCGGAACCATTGGGGCCTTGCCCTTACCCTTAAGATCCTCGACTTGTGGTCCCATCTACTTCTTGGTCTTTTTCTTCTTGTTCTTGGACTTTCGAGATCCAGAAGAAATCACAAGGGCAGACTCCTTCATCCGCAGAGTCTTCATCTAAGACTGAGCGGTCACAAGTTTGTTCATTAGCCCAACTAAGTTACATGCAATCTCATTGCAGTTGAAGATCATAACAAACTGTGAGAAGGATTCAGGGAGAGACTGTAGGATAAGGTCGGTTTGGAGAGAAGTATCCATTTTAAAATCAAGAGCCTCCAATCTATCGATCATGGATATTATTTTGAGGACATGTTCCCCAACCTTCTCACCTTCCTTCATCTTTACACCGAACAGTTGCTTGGATATCTCATATCTAGCAGTTCTGCTGTGCTCACCATAAAGTTTGGTTAAGTGAGATAGAATCTGCCTAGCAAAAGTCATTTTCTCATGAGCTCTCTGAAGCTCATTAGACATGGAAGCCATCATATAAGCACGGACTTTCACGTCATCCTTAATCCACTTTTCGTGGTTTTCAATCTCTTCCTGATTGGATCTGGTCCGCACAGGAGGCGCCGGAATTTCCGTCTCCAAGACGTATCCAAGTGCCTCTATACTGAGGATGATCATCAGATTGTGGAGCCAATCCACAAAGTTAGGTCCGATTAAGGTGTTCTTTTCAAGTAGAATTGCGAGTGGGTTCATTGTCATATTGAGAGTTATGTCTGCATTAAGTACGACAGATTAATTAGTGGCTCGTTCAATTATGTTCTGAGTATAGAATTAAGGTCTTTTCTATTTTTGTTACCTAACTCCCACTATTTTTATCGGAAAACACACTCCCATGTGAAATCCGGAAGTATCGTCGCTCTACTTCATAGTGGTGATCGAGTTATTTATAAATCTTAATAGAGAGCAACCGAACAGGTTTCTAGTCTATTAATTTTCATAAAGTGGTGTCCAACACCAACCCATCTAATGGATGATACGATTTTCTTTTTCCCCTTGTTCGCTCTCCTCAACCTATACGATTTCTATGGTTTGTGAACAAGTTAAGTTTATACCATCGACGCAAATCAGTTTTACAATTGAATCTTATCCGGCAACCTATCAGGTTTCTAGGGATAAAATTTGCTCCAACCAAAGGCATCAAATGCGCTCCCGGTAATTTATCCGTCCTCCCCGAACGACTACCCCGATAACTCGGAAGCATAGCACATCCGGTTTGGGTTTCAATTTCTCGAAAGCTCGATGGAGGGAAGGAAAATCTTGAAACCTTATAAACTTAATAATTTGTCGTGGGAGAATTTTCGCGATTAACGTTACACTTTGCACATTAATCAGTTAAGCGCGTTTGTGGCATTCATACAATATGAAACAACCATTCACAACCTAGTTGCTACCAACATGTGGTTCATGGACTTCCTTAGAAAACAAAAACTTCGTAATCTAATTACAAGTCTTCGTCTTGAATCTTCGTCTTCTCGAAACGGATCTTCCTCCGGTCTTCGTCATTACATATAAATTTTACATTGAAAATTGCATCCTAGATACAAATATTTCTAGTAAAATAAATAGGCTCAAAACGGCCTTTACAACCCAATCGAATAAAACGAACGATTCAAAACTAAGTCCACGAACCACATCCCCATTCAAAAGCATTCATCCAATAAATACTATATAAATGGAAAGCGTAGAGATACATTGATCCAATCAACAATACGAACCGATCCAATCGATTCACACAATCGGTAATATAATAACGTTCAAAATAATTCGGTCGACCATAAATATTCCAATTAATCAAATTTCCCTTATAAAATGAAATACCATAAATCATTTTAATCATATTAAATCCAATTTAACATGCGGGAAATTAATTTTCACGAATACACGAAAAAATCGAGTCGGTGAAAATCGCCCGCTCAAGTGAGTCCTTCCGCAACTGCCGCCAGACACGCCCGTGTCGCTCGACACGGTCGGGTCGTGCCGGCGGTGTCCTGCATATTCTGCCGAGACACGACCATGTCGCTCGACACGGCCGAGTCACCTCCGGAAGCTTGCCGGCGGACACGCCCGTGTCGCTCGACATACGGTTCTGCTCGCAGCCGCTTGGCCATATCACGGACACGACCGAGTCACCCAGGACATGGTCGAGTCACTCTCGGCCAGAATGCACCTTTTGACCAAAAAGTCGTCCGACGATGATTCGGGGCTAGATTTTCGACCGGATATCCAATATCAATATTTTCCGACTTTCATATCTTCAATATAAATCATATTTCCCAGAAATTTAAGATTTATATTTAGACATAAAGTTACAAAATATATAATTATTACGAACGAAAAACATACATCACGATTATGTCTATAATGATTCCAAATCATTCACCATTCAATCAAACATTCTAAATGCTAATATCGTATATACGATCGCAAGACCTAAGCTCCGATACCACTGTTGGGATTCGGTGCCTAAATCGAAGGCCCATCGGAAGCGGTAAAACGAAAATTAATTCGATCCGAATCCCTACGAGGATCGATCGAGCTACGTATATACGAATATATAAACGAAACACAAGAGTTACGGGAAAACATACCCTTCTAGTCCATTGATTAAATGGTATCCTTCTCTTGAGATATTCCCCAAGCTTTAGGCGGTCTCCCTGCAATTCAATCCGCTCCAAGCTCTTGAATGATCCAACGCCGAAAGCACCGCGTCTCTACTTGCCACGCGCCGGAGAAACGACCGGAATGACTAAACCTCGTTATCCTCCAAGGATACGGCTAGAACAAGGTTGTAGAAGCTTGTTTATCAAGATTACAACACTCCAAGTGTTTAATCTATATCTCTCAATGATTCCTCACAAAATTTCTCTAAGAAAATTATGAAAAAGATGAATGAATAAGAAGATGGTGAAGAAGACCAAAAAAAAAGTCTCTCTCTCTTTCCTCTCTCAATGGACTATATGAATCAATCAAAATGAGTGAGAGGAAGTCTTCCATCGTATATTCAACTCCCACATCCACCAACTCATCCACACATGAGATTCCCTCCACCAAATCATTGTCTTCCACATATAAAATGAAATAAAGACTTAGAGGAAGTAGGTGGAAGGGGGGCGACCATCTAGAAGGAGCCGGGCGAGTTCGGTCCGTTTCAGACTCCCGAAAGTCCAAACAGATAAACTCTGGTTCCGTTCCGATGTATTTATATCGATTAATTAATCTAATTAATTAATCATATCAAATACATAATAATATAATTAATTTCTCCAAGAAATAATTATATCCATGAATTAAATTAATCACCCAGTAATTTATTTAATTCATTAGGCCGTAAATCAATTTATCTAATAAATCAATTTAGACATCCAATGTCCCAAAATCAATTAGACATCCAATATCCAATAAATTAGATATCTAATATCTAATATTAATAATGAGAGAATAAGCTCGATTCATTCCGTCGTCAATCCTATTGCGCGACTCGGTAGGTTCGTCTCAGTCAGCAATGGGAGGAACCAAAGAGTAGTAGCACCACCTAGCCAGCCTGGCGGCCTACACCGTACCCCAACTGAGAACGAATGATTGTGGTCATTCAAGAACCATTCTGTCGTGAATACCAGTATACGTATAAACCCTTCTTTCAAATGTCCCGATCAAGTTATAGAGTCACGGTCAGTCAAACCCTATCTGTACTTGACGCTATGCATGCGTTAATGCAAATCGAGATCATCGAACTCTCGTGTATCCAATACAACTAGCTCCAACGCTTTGGCCAAAGACTTATGATTTCATCTGCCAATAACCTCATAGGACATATAACCCGCTCACTAACGGGAGAAAGAATTATATCTTGGTATTCAGTAGGACTTGCTACTTGCCCGTCAAGATGCACGTCGAGGTTGACCCCCGCCTTCTGATTTACAGGGTCGAACTACTCTAATGAAAATCTTGACGCCACAAGCACATCCCTACTAAATCCTCAATTCGAAGGTTCACGAATACCTATCAGAACCTTTCGATTCCGTCATTGACTGTCCCGAAGTGAAATTCGTGTGACGAATCGAGGGTGAGTCGGTTCTAGTATACTAATCCAATTAGCATACCTATAACGTATGCTCCCACTAACCATTAGCGTTCGACAAGCACTCTCCATGTCAAAGAACACGTCATACAAGTCTTCACATAAACTTAACGCCCAATCAAGTTTCATCGACTTGCGAACGATTAAGTATTTGAGCTATAAACCTTTCCAGTGCCGACCCCCTTATCCAATAAGGAGTGGAATGTTTTGCTCTCAAATACACGAACTAGTTTCTATATGTATATTTACGAGTTAGGAATGCCTGTAACTACCTGTAAATAAAGAAACATCCATTGCCTTATATTAGTGATTTACATAATCACAAGTACAATGCCCTCACTCAATCATTCTCTGAGTGGCATTCGAGGGCATACTCCCAACATCTACAACGTGTGCTCCTACTAATCCTTAGTGAAGACAGACACTCTACATGTTAGAGTACACATTATACAAGCCTTGTCCAAACTTACTGCCCAGTTAAGCTTTATCGACTTGCGAACTAATTAAGCATTCGAGCCCTAAAATACTTCTAGTGCTTATCTTCTTATCTCCATAAGGAGTTCTAAAAATCCATTTTTAAATCTGAAACTCATCAACTTTATAAGATTCTACAATGATTATTATTAATCCATGCATTATTTCTAATCCACCAAAATCTTTAAAAATCCATGGAGTATTATTAATCCACCAAAATCTAAATTGAATACACCCCTCTAAATTTCACGAGGAATGGTCAAGGATGTCGAGTATTTTGTTGGACTGTCTTGGTCTTGGTATCATAGATGGAGAAGACTTGTAATGCTAATCAGCTTTCCGAATCTATGGATTTTTGGGATATCTTGTGCAGGATTAAAGTTGACGCAAAGCATACACATTTTCTAGACGAAAGGGAACTGATTTTTTTTTTTTTTTTTTTCCATTAGAGAAATTCAGTTCATTGGTTCATTCACTAGCGGCCGATTACTTATTTGAAGCTGCATTTGCAAGATTATGGTGGAAACTCATTTCATTCAAAATGTCTGCCTTTTCATGGGAATTATTGCAAGATTGGATTACGAACAAAGATAGTAATATGGTGAAACGAGGAGTATTGTATTCGTTATGGATGGTGCCTTTTTAGAATCTTCGTATCACCTTCATGATGGAGTGCCCTTTTGCTATACAAATTTGGGCAGTTGTTGGTACTTGATTAAATTATATTAAATATATATAGAATTATAATGGTAAATTATTACTATAATTTTTTTAGGTTTTTTCTTTTTTGCATTTTCAGGTTTTCTCTAGTTTTTTTCTTCAGATTTTTTGTTTCAATTATTTCGTTAATAATTATATTTTTCACTTGTTTTAATTATATTTTATTAATTATTCGACTCAATTACTTTTTCGCAGTCTTGGGGTTTCAATTGTTTTCAGACTTTTTTTTTCCGGATTTTTTTGTTTCAATTATTTTGTTATTAATTGTATTTTTTACATGTTTAAATATTTTGTTAATTATTTTGTTTAATTATTTTCTTTTTGTGTTTTTGGAGTTTTTATTTTTTTTAGATTTATAATATTTTATTGTAATTTATATAATGCGGCCGTGATGCATGTAGCATCACATAAATATGTGGTACTATAATTTGGTATCAGACGGTTTTACGGCAACGGACATATCATGTGGGACAAATATTACTACCGACGTCTATTAAATATATATTTGTTTTGATTTCGACCGATCGTCCAATGCACCTTCGATCAATAATAATTTTAAATATATATTAATATAAAAAATTATACTATTTAGAAAATGCACGTTAAGATAAATCGAACAAACATTTATATCACTAAATTTTTTTATATATTAACTACAATAAGAAAATATTTTTAATGAACAGATGGAATTAGGGCCGGGACTTAGGACCCGAATAACCGAAGATTCGAACCGAAATTGACATTTCGGTTCGATTCGGTTCGGGTTTTAAGAAAAAATTATTTATAAATTTCGGGTTCGGGTCCTGCAATAAATTTTGGGTTCGGATTCGGTTATTGTAATTTTAAAATTTCAATAACCGTACTACCCGAAATTAGTAACAATAACCGAACAAAAAATTAAAACCCATTATACCCGAACACAAAATTAAAACCCATGCTAACCGTACTACTCATAGTTATTTTATTTTAGATGTTTCTACTTTCTATACACTATATAAATTAAAAAAAACCTAACCTAACAAATTTTATTTCGGGTTTTCAGTTATTTTGAAAAATTTTGAATTGTAAATTTCGGTTCGATTTTTTCAGCTTTTTGGTAAAATTACTTCGGTTCCTAGAAGTTCGGTTCCTACAGAAAAAAGTCAGGAACCGAACCCGATACATAACACATTTGGAACTTCGATTCCTTACTTTTTTTTTTTCAAGAAATTGAACTATCTCAGCCCTAGATGGAATAATATTTACTAGTATATAAATAAGCCATGGTATTCACAGCAAGGAGACATGCCAATAACTAATCACTTGTCAACCAACTGCCTTGGCGCAGTTGGCCACCTGACCTTCAATTTAGTTGGAGGTCAGGGGTTCAATTCCTAGTGGCAACACTTTGGAATTGAATTTCTCATGGCCCAATGATCCCTTAGTCTTTGACTAAGGGTTAGGGCCTAGCCTCCAGACGCGGTGGAACAATTAAATATTGAAGGCTTGCGGTGTGGGAGGCCAGATCTCGGTGGGAACTGCGGTTGGATTTGGGGGTGAAAGAATCACTTGGGGACGACTCGCGTGCGCGGTAGTTGAGGATATTTAAGAACCCTGGAATGATACACATCTCGCGATTTAATTGGTAGCGATCTTGTGGCCGGGATCGTTATCCCGGCGACTCAGTGTAAGGCTTAACTCAGTATCAAAAAAAAAAAAAAACTAATCACTTGTCATCAAAGCAACAGCTCATGAGTTATAGCAGCAAATTTTGACTTCACAATCACCATATAGAAGTGTTTTTAGACAATAAAAAGGCTGCAACACTTTTGGCGGGGTAAAATTGTAAATACATACACAGGGACAGAAAAGTCATATGGGCAAACTTGATAAAATATTTTTATCCTTTACAATAATGAAAAGAAAAACATACTAAAACTATATAAAAAAAGAAAAAGATAGGAGTCAATCTTCTCCACTCCTTATCAAGAAAAAGAAATATAATCTATAATCTATTCACTTTTTTTCTTTCCCTCTTTTACTCTTTCTCATCATTTTATCGATTAAAGATTAAAAAAAATGGAAAAAAAAAAGAAAAAGAAAAAAAAAACATTATTATTACTTTACAGACTTTCCGTGATTGTAGCCATAATACGCTAGGTACCATTTAACAAACCTTTTCAACCCGGTTTGCAAATCGGTTGTGGGCTTGTATCCTAATTCCCTACGGGCCGAGCTTATATTCGCATGCGTGAACGGAACGTCGCCGTTTCCAGGCATTTCGATAAAATGCTTCCGAGCCTTCACCTTCAAATGCTTCTCCAACATCCCCACCATCATCGGCACTGTAATCGGCGAAGTATTACCCAGATTGAAGATCCTGTACTGAGCCGGGGCCCGTTTCTTCCCACCCGAACCCGTGCTCTTCTTCGCCGTATCCAACGACGCCACGCAGCCCTTCACAATATCATCAATGTATGTAAAATCCCGGGCCAGATCGACCCGGTTCTTGCCTCGGTAGACCGTAATGGGTTTCCCCTGCAATATGTTCTGGGTGAAGGAGAAATACGCCATGTCGGGTCGGCCCCAGGGTCCATATACCGTGAAGAATCTCAGACCGGTAATCGATAGCCCGTAGATATGATTATACGTGTGCGTGATTTCCTCTCCGGCTTTTTTCGTCGCGGCGTACAGCGAGGCGGGTTGGTCGGTTCGATCCGATTCGGAAAAGGGTACTTTCTCATTCAACCCGTAGACGGAGCTGGAGCTGGCCCAGACGATAGCGGGTTGGGGGTCGGCGTTTTTGCATGCCTCGAGAAGCGTCACGAGGCCGGCGATGTTGCTGTGCACGTACGAATGGGGATTCTCAATGGCGTATCGTACGCCGGCCTGCGCTGCCAGGTGCATCACGTGGGTGAAGGGGACGATCTCGAAGAGCTTCGCTAACAAGCGCGCGTCGTTAACGTCGCCGTCGACAATGAAGACATTTTGGGAGTTGAGGAGATTTTTTCGGGCACCTTTCAGAGAAGGATCGTAGTAGTTGTTGAAGTTGTCCAGCCCGACGACGCCGTCTCCGCGTTTTTTTAGGGCGAGAGCCACGTGCGCACCGACGAAACCGGCGGCGCCGGTGACGAGGACGGAATACCCGTTGTGCCGGTTGATCTCCGCGGAGGAGCGGACCTGCTTCTCCCAGTGGACGCCGCCCCATGTTGTGGCGAAGTACCGGCTTCCGGAATCAACGAAGGATTGGAAACTCAAATAAGCCGCTGTCAGGGCCACCAGGAAGAGGGCCCACAGGAACAACGTGCTCGTGGAGGCGAAGCAACGGTGGAACTGGCGGTGCATTGAATGAGATTTATCTTTGAACTTCCCCGGCGTCGAAGGGAGGAACAATTCCTGCTCGGCCATTGAAGGCATTTGTTTTTTTTTTCCTCTTCCGTAATTGATTAGATAATCAACCAGAAAAGAAGTTAGAGAAATAAAATCCAAAAAAAAAAAATAGAGGAAAGAGGGAAGAAGCAGATAACAGATGCAGATGGGACAAATGGAAAGCACCTGCTAAGAAAAAAAGGAAAGAAGGGGAGAGGAGGATATATAGCACGAAGCCACGAGGAAGAAGAGGCGTGAACGCGTTAAAAGGACGACGAACAGGGTGGCAAAAAATTAAAAAAAAAAAAAGAGAGAGAGAGATTTACCATTTACGAGGGTAAAATAGAATATGAGAGGGAGATTGAAAAAGAAAAGATAAAAAGTGACAAATGAATGGAGGAGATTTTGTGAATGAGTAGAAGAAAACTTATGTGATTAAAATAGAAACTCGATAAATTAATACTTGATTATTTAATAAACTCTATAAGATAATAATTTTTGCCGGTCCCAACTTGGGGATAGGATGCTAAATTAATAATTCGCTAAAATTATAAGATAATATATTTTTGATAATTTCTTTAGACCCCATATAAAATATAAATTAATAATTCCTTATATATAGCATATTACATGAATGATTTATGAAGGCTTCTTGAAAAATGACTCAATTCTCTTTTGTTTTTTGTTGAAATCAATTTCCTCAATCTCGCTCTAATTTTCCTTAGCGTGGTAAGAACTTACGGTGTTGTTTTCATACTCAACGAAATTGTTGATGTGATTGTCGCTTTAATAGCTTCGTTTCGCGAAGGGGGCTCCATTGTAGAACTTTCATCATCTTCTTCACCGATATCATCTTTATTAATTCCAATAACGCTTTCAATAATTTCTTCATCAGTCAACAACTGTGCAACTACATTTTCTTCTGGGTGAGTCAGAACATCTTCGACATCCATTGCATTGCGATAACCCAACTCTTTGATCAAATTCTGGAATTCTATTGGTTTTCTTTAGTTATTAATTGCAACCCAAATTTCGACTGTTCAAATAAAATTAGAATACATAAAAATCCGCACTTAGAAATTCAGTCCTCGTGGGAACGATAACTCACTCATCACTTTATTACTTGTCTACGATAACGTGCACTTGCGTTTAACGAAATATCGCAACAAGTTTTTGGCGCCGTTGTCGGGGACTGATTTTTCTGCTAATATCGATTTCAGTATTTCTAGTCTTAGTTTGAACATTTTTATTATTTTTATGTAATATTATTTATTTATTTGTTTTTCCTTTCAGGAGTTTTCGGTTAGTGCATGAGAAAATTCGGTAACGAAGGCCTACTACCTTTGGATACCGAACTCGAGCGCACTCTTCGAAGAAGCAAGAAGGAGAAACGAGAACCACCAGCAAAAGTCACTATGGCCGACAACACGGGAAATCACGAAGCAGACAATCCCATTCAGCAAGTTCAACCGGCATTAGCACTCCACGATTATGCTATGCCGCAAATCAATGCGAACTTTTCGGGGATTCGGCGTCCGACAATCCAAGCCAACAACTTCGAAATCAAACCGGCTATTATTCAGATGGTGCAAGCTAGCCAGTTTTGTGGATTGCCGAATGATGACCCCAACGCACACATTGCGTCTTTTCTCGAGATTTGTGACACGTTCAAAAACAATGGTTTTACCGATGATGCAATCCGTCTAAGGCTTTTCCCTTTCTCTTTGAGGGACAAAGCCAAATTTTGGTTGAATTCTTTACCGCCGGGCTCGATCACTACATGGGCGGAATTAGCGCAACCCTTTCTGGCCAAATTCTTTCCACCATCAAAGACGGCGAGGTTAGGGAACGAGATCACTACCTTTGGACAATTTGATATGGAGTCGCTTCACGAGGCTTGGGTATGTAAGTGTACGTAATGCGTATGAAATACAACGGAAGATTATTATGTTTGGAAAAGTATCAAAGTATCAACCAAAAGTACAAGGTGGTGACCGAAATTTATACGGTTTTCGGCCGTGATGTAGGATAGTGTATGGGTTTGAATGTGTTTTACCGAATTAGACCTATAACTCGATAAAGATAATCTCTCCTCAAGACCTATTGAGAATCGATCAAGTTATAATTCGAGACGCGTCGAAATAATAACTAAAGTTTTGTTGAACTCGTTCAACGTATATTTCAAAGAAATACAAGGTTTATTAATATTCAAGATGATTTACAATACAACGAGTACTACTATATATAGTAGTTTCCAACCGTAAGAAAATACAACAAAACGAGAAAACGAAACTTCCTAGTAACACACCAATCGGCCGAAATATCAAGGAGTAGATACCAATCATCTTGGTTTTATTAGGTGATGGTGACTTGATGAAAGTCTTCCTCAAATCTCATGCTTTGGATCGATTTTGTGGGGAAGGAGAAATATGGTGAATCTTGGTTTTATTAGGTGATGGTGACATGAAGAAGATACTTGATGAAAGTCTTCCTCAAATCTCATGTATGGGCCGATTTTGTGGGGAAGGAGAAATATGATGAATCTTGGTTTTATTAGGTGATGGTGACATGAAGAAGATACTTGATGAAAGTCTTCCTCAAAGTATAATATGGCCGATTTTTGATGTCATGTATCTTGACAAATCATGAGTCCCTTTCAAGCATGATATGACCGATTTTTCATGCTTTCGGACCGATTCCGTCGTCGAGTTTTACGTTACTCCGGTTCCGATTAACAACGTAACTCCAATCCGCGTGTTCTTTTCTCCCAAGTATAATGATGCATGGCCATGCGAATTTGCATCGTCGTGGACGTCGATTTTTATTGGAGCTTCTTCGATTGGAATATTAGATATCGTATCATTCCCTCCTTCTTTGAAAGGAATTGACCTCAATTCCGTAATGCCATCGTCGTCAAGGTAAGGCGAGAGATCACCTACGTTGAAAGTCGCGTGTACTCCGTATTCGCCCGGAAGCTCGACTTTGTAGGCGTTGTCGTTCACTTTTCCCACAATTTTGTACGGACCTTCGGCTCTCGGCATTAATTTGTTCTTTCGTTTGCTTGGGAATCTTTCTTTTCTCAAATGTATCCAAACTAAGTCGCCAACATCAAATAATCTCGCTTTTTTATTTTTGTTCGACTTCCGTTTGTAAATTTCATTCACTTCTTTAATCCGTTCCCGTATCTTTTCATGTAACTTCATCATTGATTTGAGTTTTGATTCGGCGTCTTTGTGAACCAATTCGTTGCTCGGCAAGGGAATCAAGTCCAATGGCAAGTGCGGATTTATTCCGTATACTACTTCAAAAGGTGAATGGGCCGTGGCAAAACCTGGTGATCGGTTGTATGCGAATTCCGCATGAGCAAGTTTAACGTCCCAATCCTTTTGTGTTTTATTCACCAATCCTCGCAATAATGCTCCCAAGGTTCGATTAGTTACCTCGGCCTGTCCATCGGTTTGTGGGTGATGTGAAGTACTGAATAGGAGTTTAGTACCCACTTTTCTCCATAAAGTATTCCAGAAGTAACTCAGAAATTTGGAATCTCGATCCGACACGATAGTTTTTGGAACTCCGTGTAAACGAACTACTTCCCGGAAGTACAAGTCCGCCACATTGCTTGCATCATCGGTTTTGTGGCATGCTATAAAGTGAGCCATTTTCGAAAAACGGTCGACGACCACCATGATCGAGTCTTTGCCTCGTTGAGTACGAGGTAAAGCCACAATAAAATCCATCGAGACATCCTCCCATGGTCGTAACGGTATTGGCAACGGCATGTATGTACTTGGCTTGAACGAACTTTTCATCATGTGACAAGTGACGCATTTACTCACGATTGTGCTTACGTCACCATACATCTTTGGCCAAAAGAAATGTTCTTTCAAAGACCTCTGATTTTGGCCGAAATGACCGGCTAGTCCTCCTCCGTGCGCCTCCCGAACTAGCAATTCCCGAATTGTATGTCTCGGCACACATAATTTATTTCCCTTGAAAAGAAAGCCATCCTGTAAAACAAATTCCTCGTACGGGGCAGTTTTACAACGGTTAAAAATTTCCCCGAAGTCCAAATCGTCACTGTAATGATCTTTCAAAGTCTCGAACCCCAACAAACGAACATCTAGAATCGACAGTAAGGCATACCGTCTTGATAGTGCATCCGCCACTATATTACTCTTCCCGTATTTGTACTTGGATGAAAAGTGAAAAGATTGTAAAAATTCCACCCATTTTGCATGCCTCGGGCTTAGCTTACTTTGTCCGTTGATGTATTTCAACGACTCGTGATCCGAATGCAACACGAAATGTTTCGAACGTAGATAGTGACTCCAATAATCGAGTGCTCTCACGATAGCATAGAACTCCTTGTCGTAAGTACAATAATTCACTCGGGCGCCACTTAATTTCTCCGAAAAATAGGCGATGGGACGGCCTCTTTGAATAAGTACTGCCCCGATTCCAACTCCGCTAGCGTCGCATTCCACCTCAAACGGTTGTGAAAAATCGGGTAACGTCAAAATCGGCGCTTCACATAACTTTCCCTTTAATTTTTCAAAAGCCTTTTGGGCCGCCTCGTTCCATGCAAAGGTTCCTTTTTTTAGACACTCCGTGATCGGACTGGAGATGGTGCTAAAGTCCCGTATGAATCGTCGGTAAAAAGAAGCGAGGCCATGAAATGATCGTACCTCCGTGATTGTCTTTGGGGTCGGCCACGATTTGATTGCCGCGATCTTTTCTTGGTCGACCGAAACTCCTTCTTTCGAAACAACATAGCCGAGAAAGACAAGACTCTCGACTAGGAAAGTACACTTCTCCCGCTTTCCATAAAGTTTCTGTTCCCTTAGTGTTTCAAATACGTGCCGCAAATGTTCGAGATGCTCCTCTAAGGATCGACTGTAGATCAAAATGTCGTCTAAGTATACGACAACAAACTTTCCCAAGAAAGGTTTGAGAACCTCGTTCATCAACCTCATAAAAGTGCTCGGGGCATTAGTGAGGCCGAATGGCATCACAACCCATTCGTAAAGTCCATTCTTTGTTTTAAATGCCGTCTTCCATTCGTCTCCCTCTCGCATGCGAATTTGATGGTATCCGCTCCGTAAATCAACTTTGGAAAATATAACCGAGCCATGTAACTCGTCCAACATGTCGTCTAGTCTCGGGATGGGGAACCGATACTTGACGGTGATGTTATTCACGGCTCATCACAATACACATTCGCCATGATCCGTCTTTTTTTGGCACAAGTAGAACTGGAACCGCACACGGACTTAAACTTTCTCGGACATATCCGTGATTCATGAGTTTATCAATTTGGCGTTGTAGTTCTTTGGTTTCTTCGGGATTACAACGATACGCCGCTTTGTTCGGTAATGGAGCTCCCGGTATAAGACCAACTGTGTTCAATTCCGGATAGGTGGTAATCCTACCGCAAGTCTTCGAAATACATCCGCGAACTCGTGTAATAGTGTATCTATCTCTTCTTCGTGGTGTGATTTGGTGGCAAGATTTCGACTTCTTTGATCATCATCAAATAAACACGTTCGCCATCGTCAATGGCGTGTTCAACTTCTTTCTCGTTTGCAAACATCGTAAGTTTCGGTCCTTCGACTTTTTTCGAACTCATCGTCCGGATAGCTTGAGGTGACATAGGTTTAAGAACAATTTTTTTACCTTTGTCACGTAACTCATACTCGTTACTCCTCCCTCGATGTAGTACGTCCCGATCAAATAACCAAGGTCTTCCTAATAACACGTGACATGCGTCCATCGGTAGCACATCGCATGTAATATCATCACCATACGAACCCATGGTGAGTCCGACCTTCACTTGTCTTGATACTTTCACTTTGTTTCCATCATCGAGCCAATGGAGTGCATACGGCTTTGGATGGGCTGTGGTGATCAAACCGAGTTTTGAGACCATCTCGCTCGATGCCACGTTCGTACAACTTCCACCGTCAATGATCAAGCTACACCATTTTTCTCCGACACGACACTTCGTGTGGAAGATTTGGTCTCGTTGTTCTTCGTCACTCGGGGTTGCCTTCGTTTGTAACATGCGAAGGACGAGGTTCATGTCATAGTTCGGGGCATCGTATGCCTCGCATTCTTCTTCTTCTTCGCCGGCTTCCAAGTTAAAGACGTCTCCAATTCTTTCTTCTTCGGCTAGTAATTCTTCTCGGACGGCTATGGCTTCTCGTAGCGTCACAATTCTCCGATTTGGACAAGCACTTTGATAGTGTCCAAATCCTTGACATTTGAAACACCGGACTTTAGATAGGCTTGTTTCTTTTGGTGTGATAGGAGTTTTTGGAATGGTAGTAATGGGTGGGCTTGTGGTGACAGTTTTTGGAAACGAGCTAGAACTCGCGCCAAAGTTGGTATTTCCGTATTTAGATGGGAATTCGGGTTTAGAAAGTTTTGTTTTGTTTTGATTTTCTAACTTTATGCAAAGTCCGCATAAAGTATCAAAGTCGGAATAGGGGTAGAGTTCCACGGAATTAGCAATATTTTTGTTCAAACCTCGTAGGAAACGGGACATCCGCAATTCTTCGCTTTCTTCAAGTTCTCCCATCAAGGATAAGTTTTCAAACTCCTCGATGTACTCCTCGACACTTAGCTTTCCTTGCGTGAGGTCAGAAATTTTTCGATACAAGCTTAACTTGTGTGTAGCGGGACATATCTTTTTCGTAGTTTCTTTTTAGAGAATCCCACGAACGTATCTTCTCTTTTCCTAAGACGAACTCTTTGTGTCTTCATTCGCTCAAACCAAAGGGAAGCTCCCTTTCCAAGTTTGAGAATCGCATACTTGCAACGTACCTCGTCATTGAGATCCTTGAACTCAAACATTCGTTCAATTTTTCTTTCCCACTCCAAATAAACCTCGGGATCGGTGCCGCCTACGAACTCCGGAAGTTCGCTTGTCTTGTATTCATCAGCATGTCGTGGTGCATGCATGGCGTCGTATCCTCGTCGTGCTTGGATTTTGGGCTCCGGTAAGCCGCGAAGAACGTCACGTAGTTGTGCTACTTCTTCATCGGTGAATGCCAGCTTCTTGAGTAACGTCGAGAACCGTGAGACAAATGTCTCTGATACCACTTATGATACGAATTACGTATGTAAGTGTACGTAATGCGTATGAAATACAACGGAAGATTATTATGTTTGGAAAAGTATCAAAGTATCAACCAAAAGTACAAGGTGGTGACCGAAATTTATACGGTTTTCGGCCGTGATGTAGGATAGTGTATGGGTTTGAATGTGTTTTACCGAATTAGACCTATAACTCGATAAAGATAATCTCTCCTCAAGACCTATTGAGAATCGATCAAGTTATAATTCGAGACGCGTCGAAATAATAACTAAAGTTTTGTTGAACTCGTTCAACGTATATTTCAAAGAAATACAAGGTTTATTAATATTCAAGATGATTTACAATACAACGAGTACTACTATATATAGTAGTTTCCAACCGTAAGAAAATACAACAAAACGAGAAAACGAAACTTCCTAGTAACACACCAATCGGCCGAAATATCAAGGAGTAGATACCAATCATCTTGGTTTTATTAGGTGATGGTGACTTGATGAAAGTCTTCCTCAAATCTCATGCTTTGGATCGATTTTGTGGGGAAGGAGAAATATGGTGAATCTTGGTTTTATTAGGTGATGGTGACATGAAGAAGATACTTGATGAAAGTCTTCCTCAAATCTCATGTATGGGCCGATTTTGTGGGGAAGGAGAAATATGATGAATCTTGGTTTTATTAGGTGATGGTGACATGAAGAAGATACTTGATGAAAGTCTTCCTCAAAGTATAATATGGCCGATTTTTGATGTCATGTATCTTGACAAATCATGAGTCCCTTTCAAGCATGATATGGCCGATTTTTCATGCTTTCGGACCGATTCCGTCGTCGAGTTTTACGTTACTCCGGTTCCGATTAACAACGTAACTCCAATCCGCGTGTTCTTTTCTCCCAAGTATAATGATGCATGGCCATGCGAATTTTCATCGTCGTGGACGTCGATTTTTATTGGAGCTTCTTCGATTGGAATATTAGATATCGTATCATTGGGAGCGATACAAGGATTTACTGAGGAGATGCCCACACCACGGCCTACCGGACTGGCTACAAATTCAGACGTTCTATAATGGATTGAGTGCCTCTACCCGCACTCTTGTTGATGCAGCCGCTGGG
This sequence comes from Orobanche coerulescens, assembly GCA_033398695.1. NCBI lineage: Eukaryota > Viridiplantae > Streptophyta > Magnoliopsida > Lamiales > Orobanchaceae > Orobanche > Orobanche coerulescens. The sequence continues at coordinate 39,815,839 of CM065807.1, forward strand.
GGAGCATTGATGGGAAAAATGATGGCCGAGGCACACTCTTTATTGGAAGCAATAGCCGCAAATGCGTATCAGTGGCCGTCCGAATGAGTAATTCCGAAGCGAGTTATGGAAATCTCCAATAATGATCCAATCTCTACATTATCAGCTCAAGTCGCCGCCTTGACGCAGCAACTTCAAGCCTTTTCACATGCTCCTTCCCCCGTTACCATTGAATCGTGCAATTGGTGTAATGGATCTCATCCTAGCGCAGAATGCCAAGTCGGAAACCCTTTCGAGCAACCTTCGATGGAACAAGCTCAGTTCGTGGGGAACGGAAACCGGCAAAATAATCCCTACTCCAACATTTATAATCCGGGATGGCGAAATCATCCTAACTTCTCATGGAGAAACGGACAAAGCTCGAACCAGCCCTCGTTTGCTCAACACCAACAACAACCTCCTCCTGCTCCAAAAATTTCTCTAGAAGAAGCAATGGCGAAATTGGCAGCAAACACAAGTCAGTTCATGGCTCGCACGGAGGTGACCTTGCAGAACCATTCCGCTTCTATCCGCAACTTGGAAGTCCAACTGGGCCAGATTGCTAATGTATTAACAGCCTGCCCGGAGGGTACCTTGCCAAGTACGACTGAAACGAATCCCAGAGAGAGTGTCAATGCCATTGGTTTGAGAAGTGGGAAGGAATTGTGCGAGCAGCCTGAGCAGAGCGAAAAGAGAAGTGAGGATGAGGAGAAGAAAATTTCAGCGACTAAGGAATCTCTAATGTCTAGACCCTCATATGTACCACCCGTCCCGTTTCCACAGCGATTACAGCAGAAAAAAGTGGACAAGCAATTCTCTAAGTTCCTCGACGTCTTCAAGAAACTGCATATTAACATTCCATTTGCCGACGCCTTGGAGCAAATGCCGAGTTACGTGAAATTCATGAAAGAAATCTTGTCAAATAAAAGAAAACTCGAGGAGTATGAGACAGTCGCATTGACGGAGGAGTGCAGCGCTATTCTTCAGAAAAAGCTTCCGCCAAAATTGAAGGATCCGGGAAGTTTTAATATACTGTGCACTGTAGGAAATCTGACTTTTGATAGAGCGTTGTGTGATCTCGGGGCCAACATTAATCTGATGCCTCTTTCTATTTTCAAGAAGCTTGGAATTGGAGAAGCGAAACCGACGACTGTCTCTTTCCAATTAGCCGATAGATCGATCACATATCCGAGGGGAGTGATAGAGGACGTCTTAGTAAAGGTTGATAAATTCATCTTTCCAGCCGATTTCATTGTGCTTGACATGGAGGAGGATCAAGACATCCCAATTATTTTGGGAAGACCATTCTTAGCTACCGGTCGAACTCTCATAGACGTGGAAAAAGGGGAACTAACTCTACGGGTTCAAGACGAGCATGTCACTTTCCAAGTGTTTAAATCCTTTCCGTGCCCAAGTAGTGTTGAGAAGAGCTCGCAAATTGTAAGTGTGGATACCGTTGCGAAAGACACACACCGGAAGAATCGTCGGTCGAAAAATTCAGAATCCGTTTCAGCTGCCCCGACGCCTAATAAGAATGAAGAGCAAGTCGCATATCTTAGGCATTTGAACATGCCGTCTTCAACATCCGTTCAGCCATAATCGGAAAATTCTCATTCTGTCCTAAATTCGCCCGTGGAGTTGAAAATTAAGACGGATGTCAAACAGGTGCCAAGTCGTGTGAAAAAAGGGTGCTTCGGAAAAGTGTTTTCGTTAAAATCTTTTCGCAAAGAACATTTGGTGTCCAAACCGAAAATCGGATCGTTAAAGACCAATGGTCAAAATTTTAAAACACATATTAACGGTTCGATGAACGGGGCGGAGTTCAAATGGTGTTTGCGAAAAGCGAACTGATTTTCAATAGGTCCGGCTGAAGACTATAAACTTAGCACTTCTCGGGAGGCAACCCGAGCATTAGTTGTAGCTTTGTTATTTTTCAGTATTTTCTTGCATTTTGGATCTTTGTTTTTCGTCATTTTAGCTTGGACATACTTGTCTCTCACGCTCTTGTTGTTTTCTGCTGAAAATTATGTGCAAAAATTATCCTTTGGAAAAAATCAGCATTGGGCCGCGGCACAAGGATTGTGAGCCGCGGCACACATAAGTCGAAAAAGAAGGCTAAACTTGCTGTACTCTGTGCCGCGGCACACTTGATCGCTGAGCCGCGGCACACCAGATGCACCAGTTATGCCCAGGGATCTGTACTACGGGCCGCGGCACATATGTGCTGAGCCGCGACACACTAATATTCTGAGCCGCGGCACCCGTATGCTGAGCCGCGGCACATGGCGTTGGAACAAATCTGTCCAGACGGACTGTATTCTGGGCCGCGGCTCACTTAAGTTGTGCCGCGACCCCCGTTCAGAAGTTAGACGGCCCAGGTACTTTTATAAAACGAATTGTCCGACACACACATGTATACTTCCTCCTCTTCCTCTGCACAAGCGATCGGCCAAGAATTTTTTTTTCCTCTTCTTCTTCTGGCATTCTTCTTGCATTCTTCAAGATCTAAGCAAGGTAAGTCTAAATTCCTAATCTTAATTGCTCTATGAATTGAAAGGTGAAGTTTTGTTATTCATTTGATGATTGATTATGTTTTTTTTTTCCTTTTTTCAAAAGTTCTATCAAGTTGAGTTGAGAATATGATGATTTTGATTGATTATTGATGATTATCTTTCGATTATGAACGAATTGATTATGTTTGTCATGATACTCGATTCGGGATGTTGTTTTTGGGGATTGAATGAAGCTATGGTCATGTTTGTTCTTCAATTAACAGTATGCACTCAATGTGTTTGATGAAATGCTTGAATGAAAAAATTCTTACTTGTTAAGACAATGTTTTGAAACTATGTGCAACGAATTCGTTTCTGGGAATTACAGCGTACCCCAACCAACGTCAAGTTTAAACGTTAAAGCTCAATTTTATTTTTCTCTCACGGCGGTGCTAGCTCGTTAAATTCTTGATTCACAGTTTGGATATCCTTAGCCGAGTAATGTTATTCTCATTATTGCTTAAGTAAGTAAACTTCGGTGTTTATCTTTTCAGGACTCGCTATGGCTAGAACCAAAAAGGTTAGCAAAAGGGCAAGGACGCAAGCGTCCCCCACACGAGGGGAAACTTCACAGAGTCGAGCCGAGTCGGAGGCGCACCAATTCTCCGACCCGGAGATTCATAAAATCTTTAATAAAAAGATCCGCCCTCGACCTCTGATCCCAGAGAGGGGATTCACCCCAGCCACCCAGGACGGGGAGCTTCTGACCATGATCGACGAGATGGGGTTGGCCCATTTCGCTGCACCTCCTGAGCCGGCGGTGATCTCCACCGTACAAGAGTTTTATGCGAGCGCTCTGTTGAAGCACATTCGGGCGGGGCAGATGATGCCGCAGTCGGACACTCGGACGCAGGTTGTCGTTCGAGGCATTACAGTAGATTTTTCGGTGGCCGCCATTCGGAGATTATTCGAGCTGCCGGTGGTGGACGATACGACATATACGCGAGCGATGAGTGGCCTCACGAAGGAGGCCCTGCTCGAGACACTCACACAGCCCGGCTCCGTCTGGGAGTTGCGCGCCCCGGGTTCGTCGGCCTTCTATTTTAAGAGCTCGCGCCTCAGTCGGCTCGGGCGAGCCTGGTTGTACTTCATCTGCGCACATATTGATCCTACCTCGCAGATCCGCACTGTTTTACTCTCTCGTGCCCGTACCTTATATGTTATCACTTCCGGGGTCAGATTCGATGTGGCCACTCTTCTGGTCCGATCTATCTTCCAGTGTATTCAGGGAGGGGCCAAGACGGGGCTGAAGCACCCCTCTCTTATTTGCGCTCTTTGCCGGCAGTCGGGGATGACGTGGTCGGATGACGAGCCGATGTTAGCCCCCCAGGGTCCGATTGATCATCGCATTATTTCGCACTTCGACCAGTGGGTAGGAGCACCGGCACACACTCGGGGGTGAGGATTTCTACTTGATGAGGCACACGAGCAGTCCCCCGAGCCCCTTCTTCTGATGCAGGGGCAGATGGAGTCTAGCCCGCCGCCCGACAGAGAGCACTTGCAGGCGATGTTCGACGGGTTGAGAGAGGAGATGAGGAGAGAGAGAGAGGAGATGAGGAGAGAGAGAGAGAGAGCCTTCTGGATGCACTGAGAGAGGAGAGGCGGACGGAGAGGGAGAGCATCATCACTGCCGTCCGAGATGAGATGAGAGAGACGAGGCGTTTGGCAGCGAGGGATGCCTACCACCAGGAGCACCTTGCTGCATGGACGGCCCACATTATGCACCCGGACGGTCCATTCATTCCACCTGTTCGGCCAGCCACACCACCCTCCTCGCCGGACGACGCCGGCACCAGTTCGTGAGCAGACTGTAGGGGAGTACTTGACCTTTTTCTTTTATTGCATATTATTCTTTCTATCCATTGAGGTCGATGTACGTCCTTAGTTTTGGGGGGGGGGGGGGGTTACTTTTTGTTGTTGTAATTATTCGTTGCACTTTTCATTATTTTTCGTTATTTTTGTTGCTAGCCTTGCTTGCCGTGTTTTTAATTGCATTCGTGAATTTTTCGTGCTTCTTTTTGTGTAAAACTGATGTTACGATACTGATTTCTCGGGGAAGAAACAATTGAGTTTTAGTGAGTTGTAGTCAGTGATATCTGTTTCTATTGAGTATTCATTTAGGTCCGAATTTTTTCGTTTTTGTAGAGATCTTAGCGGATAAGAGAGGAGACATACGTGTTTTCAAATCGCCGTCGATACGTTTGGTTACATTTTTCGGTTAGCTAGTCGTCCAGTAACATAAGTCATGTTGGCACTTGCTTTGAGTTTAGAGTCGGACAGTTTTTCCCAAAAGTCGAGATATTATTTGTTCTATGATGGGAAGTCTAGTAACCGGGGGTATTCACGTGACCCGTTGTTTACTCTCGCATAAAACGACAACCCTGATTAGACTAGTGGTTTTGAGATTTCGCATGTGCCGATGATGGGGAGCCTAGTAACCGGGGGTATTCGCGTGACCCGTTGTTTACTCTCGCGTAAAACAGCAACCTTGAATCGGACATGCGGGAATAGCTAGTCGAGTTGTTTCTCCGCTGTGGAGGGGAACTTAGTAACTAGAATCATCCATGTGCCCCATGAGTGTCTTTTACGTCAAACGGTTTCTCAATACATGAGAATGAAATTCCACCCTAGGATTATCCCGATGAAACATCCCGAGATCCGAACCTAGTGGTCAACTCGAATCATCTTATTGAGCATATATAAGGGAATACTGTCCAAGGGTTATTTTTGATGATGAAACTCTTGAAATTTTGGGCCACTATACTGTGGGACTGGGCGAGTTAGCTTGTTTATTTTTAACCCTTCATATTGGCGGTCGATTAAATTCACGCTTGTTAATCTTTGAGCTTGATTCTCTTCATTCACGATTGATTAGGACTGAAATTGGTTACTTCGTGGAATCAGTGTCCTGGATGTGACTCACTATTACGATACTTGTATTATTCTTTGAGATTTTCGGGGTAGTATTGATCAGGTTGAGTACTATAAAATTGCACGATTATTCACGATTATTCTTTTATTTGTTATCAATTCTTTTTGCTTGAGGACAAGCAAAGACTCAAGTTTGGGGCTATTTGTTAGGCGTATTTTTATACGCTTATTTATCATTATTTTGCATTATTTTTATGATTAAGTCTGCATAAATGAGCTTTTAATGCTCTATTATTATATGTTTTGCAGGAAATTGGAGTCCGGAAGCCGAAACGATGAAAAACGGGTGAAAATGGCAATTTTTGGCCTGGGGCCGCGGCACAAGGCAAGCGGGCCGCGGCACACGCAGGTGACCAGCGAGCCCCGAGTAAACTGTACTCTGAGTCGCGGCACAAGTATAGTGAGCCGCGGCCCAGAAGAAAAAAATAGCGCCCAGGCTTTAATCTGTGCCCCGTGAGACGCGGCACAGATTAAGTGAGCCGCGGCCCACGGGGCGGTTTTGGTGTGTTCTGCGCGAGTTTGGGCCGTTTTGAAGCCGGTTCTCGACCTAAACACACGGACGCGTTTTGGAGGCTGCTGGGAGTTATAAATAAGGGTTTAGGATCTTGGAATCAGAGGATTATTGCGGAAGAGAGGAATCAATCATAAGAAGCAGAAGACACCAAGAGCAGAGGGCGGAAGCCAGAAGAACGGAGGAATCCGAGTCTTCATCTGCGTTTGATTTCAATGCTTTCATTCATTAATTCTGTATTTTTATCCTTTAGCATGTCAGGCAAAAACCCTGTTCTAGGATTTTGATGAAACCAAAGTTTTGACGGATTTGCTTTTGATTATCTATATAATTCCCTTTTTTCTATTGAGTTTTCCCAATCGATTTTAATGCTTTCAATTGTCTGTCCAATAATTGGATTATTTTAATTACGCAACTCGAATCGGGAGAGGAGAGTTGGTGAGGAACTATTGGTGAGAACCGTTTTATCTTGTGAGATAGGAATATACTCATAGGAACTACGTGGTCTTTTGGAGATTTTGTGCTTTTTGCCTATTGACGAATTAATTCACCTAGGGATAGAGTGCGTTATTCGCCTTTAGAAAAATCTATTGACCTCGGGAGAGGCGGTAGAGTATTTTAGCAATCTTCGCCTTCAATAAATTGGGGAAATCATTAACTTCAGATAATCGAGAGTAAATTCGGATAAACCAAGGTGGATTCACAATCCTAGACTTATTCATCATTTGAGTTTCTTTCTTCGAGCGATCGTTTTTACTGTTTGTTCTTCTATTGGTTTTCTTTAGTTATTAATTGCAACCCAAATTTCGACTGTTCAAATAAAATTAGAATACATAAAAATCGATACTTAGAAATTCAGTCCTCGTGGGAACGATAACTCACTCATCACTTTATTACTTGTCTACGATAATGTGCACTTGCGTTTAACGAAATATCGCAACACTCCTCCTCGCTCCTCAAGTAAATCAGGATGTCATCGATAAAAACGACTACACACTTATCGAGGTACTCGATAAAGACTTTGTTCATAAGCTGCATGAACACGGCTGGTGCGTTGGTTAGCCCAAAAGGCATAACCACAAACTCGTAGTGACCGTATCTCGTCCGAAAGGCCGTCTTCGGAATGTCAGAATCTTTCACCCGGAGCTGATAATACCCCGATCTCAAATCAATCTTTGAAAATACGGTTGCCCCTTGCAACTGATCAAACAAGTCATCAATCCTCGGGAGCGTATACTTGTTTTTAATAGTCACTTTGTTCAAATCTCGATAGTCAATACACAAACGAAGTGACCCATCTTTCTTCTTTACAAATAGGACCGATGCGCCCCAAGGCGAAGCGCTCGGTCGAATATATCCCATGTCTAGCAACCCTCCCAACTGTTGCTTCAGCTCCAGCATCTCGGCAGGCGCCATACGGTATGGCGTCTTAGAAATCGGTGCTGCACCCGGCTCTAAATCGACGGTAAAATCAACTTCTCGGTCCGGCGGCAAACCCGGCAACTCGTCTGGAAAGATGTCATGATACTCATACACTACCGGAATAGACGAGAGCTTGACTCCCCCTTCTTCCGATCTCAAGGCATAACACCAATAACCCGTGCAACCTCCCCGAAGAAGTCTCACCGCCTTCAAGGCGCTGATCAAGAATCTCTGGGTACTCCGCTTACGCCCCACAAAAGAATGCTCGGTACCGTCAGAAGCTAACATCGAAACGGTTCTCATTCTATAATTCATGATTGCTCCATGATGGTCCAGCCAATCCTCGCCAAGAATCAAATCCTCATCTCTAATATCTACCGCAATCAGGTTAGAAGACCAAACCCTCCCCGCGATACTCACTGGAAAATCTCTAATCTCACGATCCCCCACGATGCTATCCCCACTAGGCAATTTAACAACAAATGGTTCACACGCAACTAGGCAATCAATATGCAGACGACGCACACAATCCATATATATGAAAGAATGCGTAGCACCAGAATCGAATTGTACGGAAACAGGATGGTCAAGGATGTGAACGGTACCTGTAGCCACCGTCGCGTCTGGGTCTCCTGCTCGTCTCATCTCATATACTCGGGGCGGAACAGACCCCGCACTAGAAGCTCCCCCTCTAGAAGGCTGTCCACATCCTCGACCTCTACCAAAACTCTGCTGCGGCTCAGGAACTGTTGGTGCCTGATTCACGCTCGGCTCTCCCACAGCTGGAGCTGATATCTGAGTAACTAGAGCCCGAGCTGCATCCGTACAAAACTTAGCACGATGACTCATCCGACCACACGCAAGACACTGAATCGGAGGCCTATCACACTCACTCATCATGTGGCCCGGACGACTACAGTTGAAGCACGTAGGACCACGAACGGAACCAGTAGGAGCAGACCTAGAACCGTTTCCTCGCCCAACTGACGGCAACTGACTTCCGAAGACTCGCGAACTAGACTGAGCCTTCGGATATCCTCCAGACTTGCCTCCCGAAAACTGACCGGAGGTCTTCTGCTTCTTTCCTTCGGTTGCCGTCTCTGTCGCAGAAAATGATATCTCGTAAGCCATCGCCTTATTCTGATACTCTTTCAAAGTCGTGCACCCCAGACCAGACATGTAATGGCGCACCCTCGGTTTCATCCGCATATCAAAGTGGCGGATCTTATCAAGCTCATCTCGGACTTGGTTTCTCACATAATGCAGCTGTTGATTGTAGTCTTTGATAGCTTGAGAAATAGGAACATCTTGGGGCTTAGCCTCAAAGAAGGCTCAGATCCTCCCCTCTTTCACTGGCCATGGACAAAATTCGTCTTCCATCAGATCCCGAAACTCTATCCACGTGGCTGCCCGGTCACGCGGTTTCACCGCTTGCCACCACGTTGCTGCCTCATTGGCGAGGAAGTACTGAGCAATGAGTACTTTCCTCTCCTCAGAACAATTAGCAGCCTCAAATACTTTTTCCATCTCAAATAGCCAACTCTCCCATCCGGAAGGGTCGGAAGCACCATCAAATTGCGGAGGACGCATACATATCACGTCCTGAAGTAACTTGTCATTTCCGGACCCAGTAGGCGGAACCGGGTTAGCATTAGCCTGGCCGACCAAAACGGCCTGAGTCAGTAGCGTCATCTGGTTCGCTACTTGCTGCAAAATATTGGCTACTCCAACATTCACATGTGCATTTCTGGAGCTAGCAGACTGGTCCTGCTGACCCCCGGAACTAAGCGGGACACTGTTCGACAAAGAAGGCATAGCCGAATCGGTTCCCGAGTGATCGAACATGGCCGCCCCACCGGCTGCGCCACGTCCCCTACCGCGTCCGCGTTCTCTATCAGCAGGAATTCTGAAGAAGTAGCGGGTGAGTACAATTCGAATGCCAAACACAACAAGATACCAAGAAGGAATAGAACAGAACAACGCAACTAGTCAAGTTAGGAAAACTTACGAGCACCGGCGTACTGAGATGATGGCATGGCAGCGATACTGTTCAAAAATGACACTCGACTATACCCAAATAACTGACAACCTAGGTATCCATAAACCTAAAGCTTCGATACCATATTCTGTAACACCCCCAAGATGGTCAGGGCATATTACAGCGCCGTGGACCCCACACGGTGGAATCCACCAGGCTAACGTACCAAAATGACATCCGACGAAGACATGCAACCATCAACAAAACGATAATTCAAATAAAAGACTACAATTCGACAAAGAAAATCTGACATCAAACCTATTTCCCCAAAACAGGAACACAACATTAACAAATTCAAAAAGGAAGTACTCGAGTACTTAAACCAATTTCAAATTACAGAAATCCCAAAAACAAGACATCGATAATAACCGACAGAACAAAAAACCAACATTTGACTAATGAACAGTATCATGCCTGCCCGTCATCCTCGTACGGCTCGAATGCTCGCTTGTCTCCAAGACCTGTACCTGAAATACAAAAAAGTATTTCCCCCATTTAAGGGGTTAGCGACAACTGCTAGTGCAAGTACAATCCATTTGAACTACATTCTAATCAGATGAATATATGCGCCAAAAAATCATTTTAGAAAATATTTTATATTCCAGAATATTTACAATGTACAATCACAAAACACATTATCTCCAACAATCACAATTCAAAGTTAACCGTTGGTACGAGACTCACGGCCACCGTACCCCGCAGAGCCCCGTCGGACATCCCTGGGTAGGCTAACCACAGTTCGCGATACGCACACTCACGGCAATACGTATTCCTAGAGGCCCTGTCGGACCGTCCCTAGGTGAACATACACATATCCATCCACAACAACCACGATAAAGCCATAATTCAAATACTAGAACATGTAAACAAATGTAAAGTACTTTCCTTTGTGACATCTTCGAAGAATCGGAAGTGAAAAACGACTACGGACGATCCGAATGGAAAACGACGGTTCCTAAACGAAGAATTAGCATACTCAGTCCCAACGGACATCAATAATCGAAAGTAAATACTCCCATAACCCCGATTACATGCTACGACAATTAACGATCAATCGATACGGGCGAGGGTTTACGCAAAATCTCCCCGTATTGATAATTCACGGATATAAAATCAAGGAAAATGGATTTGGAATCACCCAATAACCACAATCGGTAAGGAATATCATAACATAATTGAACAATTTGGAGCTAATCCCTAGAATCCCGAAAAACCCCCAAATTCGTCAAAGTTAGGGTTCCTGAGGAAATACCTTGGATTCGACTGACGGAAGATGATAATGTTGTAGATTAATCTCCCTTGGTACACAAAAATCAATCTCTAGAGGAAATCCACAGATTGCTCTGGACAACTCGCTCCAAAGGCGCTCAAGAACACTCACGTCGCGAGAAGGGGTGAAGAAGAATGAAAAGAAACGACTGAGGTTAAGTCAGGTTTAAAAACGCTGACAGCGCGTTACGTACGTTAACACGAGCTGTTAACGTACGTTATGATGGTTACGTACGTAACCTAATACTGGTTAACGTACGTAACCAACTGTCTGTACTGAATTGGGAAGGTCATAACGTACGTTATGGATCATGCATAATGTACGTTATGCACGTAACAGATCCCACTTTTGAACACTAATTCTGCACAGTCGATCCAACGACGAACCACAACACGAGGATAGAATCAAAAGTGTAAATACGAGGTATTCATTACAACGAAGCTGAGTGTTCGACAGTAAATGCACTTCCAACTACCGAGGAATCCAATATACGACAAGGAGATGAATTTCCCTAAACTTTTAGGAAATTACAAAAATGACCCAAGTGCCCGAAAATCACGATGCGACGTCGGATTTACAAACTGAAAGTCACAGCATGACCCACTCAATCATACGAACTCGCACAAACAAAGAAATCACGAAAACGAACGAGTATTACGAGAATCGAACGTACATACGGCGAACATGACATAAAATGAAATTTCGTAAAAACACTACCAAAACTCGTCCAAATGGAAAAACTCCAAGAATAAAGTAGGTTCAAAATGTCGAAAAGGTTACAGACGAGTTGACAAAAATAGACATACACCAAAAATAGAAAGTGCTAAAAGTGGAAAGGTACGGATATTACACTGCTGCCCCCCGTTAGGGGTGGCATTTCGGAATCGAAAATCGAAAAACCCCAAAAAAAGAACCGAAAAACTGAAACCGAAGAAGATCGAACCGAAAAATAAAAAAAATAGAACCGAACCGAACTAATTTGGTTCGGTTCTCGGTTCGTGGTCGGGCGGAACTGAACTGGACCAAATGGACCGAAATCAAATTTCAACATACTAAAATGACCTTGTTTTTGTGATTTTGATGTGTTTCGAATTTTAGTATAATTCGTTTTCCTTTTGTAAGACCCTCATGGGTCCAAGGAGGACCGATAATATGCTCATGTAATTTGTGATTCAATTAATTTAGGTTGAGAGAATGAGCTACTGTGATTTACAATTGTTATATATTTTGAGATATTTGTAAATTAGTATGCAACTCTATCTTTTATCTTGAACATATATATAACTCTTGTTGGCTTGTTGTTATATATAACTTATTCTATTGCATATAATATTTGAATTCATATTGTGAAGAACCGAAAAAACATCAAACCAAATCGAAACCGAACCGAATATTTATAAAATCGAACTTAACCGAATCGAACTTCAAAAAGAACCGAACCAAACAGAAACCGAATAGTTGGTTTGATTTTCGGTTTCGGTCAAAAACCGAATCGAATGGAACCGAGTCCACCCCCTATCCCCCATTCCCCTGCTGGCAGTCTTTTTTTTAATTTTTAATTTAATTTGTTTAATTATAAATTTATAAAATTTATATAAAATAAAGAAATGCATTATTTAAATAGACATATATTATATAAAATGACTCAACTTTAGAAAAATTTAATAATTCTATGTAAGATAATACAAACATATATTATATAAAGTGGCTGACCTCAAGAAAAATTTAACAAATTTATGTAAGATAACATAAAAAATAGTGAATACAATTACGCTAATACCAAAAAAATTATATAAAAATGCATTATTATAGAAAAATATTATAGATCATGTTTATTAAATACATTATGTAAGATAATACAAAAAAGTAGAGAAGTACAATTATGATAATACAAGAAAAAAACTAATTTTGAGCTATTAGGTACCGCCATGTTGACCCCTTTCACGATATGGAGTCTCGCGTCCTCTATTTTTTCTGTAACATTTTCGCTCCACATACTTACAATTGGTGGTACCGGATAATCAGGATATAAAAATACTTGAACAAATTGGTTACCGTTGACATGTGCAATAACTATGTGGAATCGTTCCTCGAGCGGGATTGGTGCAATCCAAAATGACAAGTAGGTAAAACAGCCCCCTTTGTATTGAGTGAACGCATGCAGTACAATATTGTACCGGGTTGCAATGACAATTCACTATATACAGAATTCATCCAGCTCCAATGAGGTGCTGGAGATTCTAGGTAATTGAGCTTATACAACATTTTATCTACTGCACCTTGTTCTATGAAGATCTTACCGTGAAAATCTCTATTTTGTAAAATTTCATGATAAAGGTCTACCCGCACGTGCATCCAACCATCTCCCTCTAGATATTCTATTGCTTGCGTGTATGACATAACTCATGCAACAATTCTTGCCATGCTTGTTGGACATAATCAAAAGTCAATGCAGCATAAACTTTTTGCCAAGAGTTACTAAATTTTTCACACTCAGTACCAATCATACTACTACAGTTTTTTATTACATTTAGATTTACATGCCAAATGCACAACATATGATGTGCACTAGGAAAAATATGTAGAAGACATTAATGCTAAATCTCTGTCGGAAACAAACACAGATGGTAGTAATGCCTTCTTTTCAAGAATCATTTTCGTAAGACAATTTAATACCCAAGTATATCGGACGATCTTCTCGTCTCTCATATAAGCAAACATAAGTGAATATGTTTGTTGAGTGGATGTGATACCAACAAGCTCATTGTAAACACTTGTAATATTTGTAGTGGTTGTTAGGTCACGCTCCTCTAAAGAGCCAAGAACATATCGTGGAGCAGTGATCTCGGCCACTTTCGCGACAATATTTCTTCTGGCTTTAGTCTTGATGGATACTCATGACCTTCCAAATATTGAGCAAGCTCATGATTATACTCTATGCACACAACCTTAATACCCCACATGACATCATATGGAGGAATTGGTACACCTTTTAGAAGAAATGAACAATTACACTTTTTTGTACTGGTACATTTTTGCAAATCCTGTCCAGGCTAAAGATACCTGGGTCGCTGGCATCCCCCCAGTAACAACTGAGAGTACATTTTGGAAGTTTGTTACCAATTTTGTTGGCCAACTTATCAGTAATTATTACAAAGTCGTTTCTATGTCTGACCGCCTTTGCCAGTTTGTCATATCATCTCTGCTTTGAAATATCTACACACAAAGTAATTCAAATTATAACAAGAAACATTTGATAATTGCACAAAGTATTTAGTTAGAAAACATACCTGATTTGTAGTAAGCTCATCCATGGTTATGAAGGTAAAGTGGAGTTTGAAAAATTGGAGTAAAATAAAATATGAGAGAGAGAATTAAGTATCAGAAATGGTATTTATTCTCCTATTTATAATGTGAAGGAAGCAACATATTTAAAAAAAAGAGAGAATCCAAAAATTTATGAAAAGACAAGTCACAATTAAAAATAAAATCAATAATCCCCACTCTCCCAACTTGGCAAATAAGTCAATTCAAAGTGAAATGAGTAAAATATCTCAAAAAATATGAAAGATATTGTAGTAAAAGCATACAAGACAAGAATTAAGGCAGAAGATGTGTATATTCTCATTGATAGGGTCCCTTTAAATAGGGAGAGATTTATATATTCTGGAACATTCTAAGATGCCTAGCCCTACACTAACTAGGATAAGCCCATTAACATGTAGACTAAGCCACACACTATATATTTCCTTTAACACTCCACCTTGTGCCGAGTCTTCAAGGCATGTCAAGTTGTCTCGCTAAAACCTCGTCAAGCAAAAACCGCATGGAAAAAATGTCTTGATCGTAGGAAAACAAAGTATAACGTCTGTAGGTCACAAGTCGTCCAGGAATAAGTCTAGAGAGAGGGGGTGAATAGACTTATTGAAACTCTTAAGCTCTTTTTCACGAAGAGTAAGTTTCTTCAGCTGATAGATATGCAAATGACTTAGAGTCGTTTGTTCTCAATACGTGCGGAAGTCAGCTGATGACGAATACAAGAACAACCAATGAAACACTTAACAATGAATGCAGCAGTTAAAGTATGATGCTATAAAGTAGTAAAATACGCAGACAGTTATAGTGGTCTCAGAGGTGTGGTAATCCTCTACTAATCCACTTTTCTCCAAACCAGTTGAAGATGAATTCACTATAATTGTCAACCAGTGATAAAGATTACAGTGATTCAACCAAATTACAACAGCTTCCAACCAGTGGAAATTCTTGCCGTTGCAACTCCCTTGACTGCCTTGCACCTCTTGATCCTCGATCCTTGGATGCCTTTACAGTCTCGAACTTCAACCAGTGAAGTACCCCGAACTCAGGATTAAAGACACGAGTTTTTGTCTTCTCCAACTAAGAGCTTCTTCAAATATGAACTTTTGAGAACTGCTCTTTTCACGATGCTATAGTTCGCTTCTTGATTGCTTTAAATGCTTTGATTGCTTGAGATTTTGTTCGCACCGGTGTTTGCTCAACTTCAAATCTTCGGATATATATAGGTGTTGATCCTTGAGCATTCTTCATAGCCGTTGCAAATCTTGTAACAAATCCGTCCGTTGGAGAAAGACTTCTTTGTTTATTTTTCTGAACGTTGCAAGGCTGGATTCCCATATTTTAATCCATCGTTCGACCGTTGTGAAGACTTTGCATGTGAGGCGCCGCATATTTTGAATATAAAAAGATTAAAGTCTTCAGTGGTAGGTCTGGATGAATTACTTAATTCATATCCTTGCGGGAATCTCTCCAATATGTCTCTTCACGCTTGCATGTGACTTTCCGTAATATTTGACTATTCAACGCATGCTGACGTGGACTTGGAGTACTTGGCTGATCTCAAGTAGGCTAATGTACAGTCATCTTCTCTGCAGTTTGGACTTCTCTGATAGTGGCTCGCCTGATCAGATGGCTTGTCTGAAGTCACTTGACTGCAGTCTGGTCAAACATCTCTGATTAATTTTTGTTGACCAGAATTTCTCTGACTTGACTCGGCTGTACTTCTCTGATGAACTTAGCTGTTCTTTTGTACTTAGCCGATTTTTAGCCTAACTTAATTTTGCCTATAGAAGATACTCATTTGGTTCTTCTTTATATTTTGCCAATTATTAAACTTAACATAATTTGACCTATGGAAGATACTCATTTGGTTCTTCCTTACATTTTTGCCAAGTAGTAAGCATTTGAATTACATTAATGACATCATCAAAATCTAACAAGTATTCCTAACAAATTCCCCCTATTTTGATGATGACAAAACTTAAGAAAATTATTCAAGTGAACAAGTGTGCACTTGAGTGCAAGACACAAACTAAAATCAGTCTTATTTTTGAGACAACTGGAAATTGTCATTCAAAAGACAGTTATATTAATTTTTCTGAATTGTTTACAAGTACAAGTCTTTCAATGAACAAAACAATTACAGGAAAAATTACAAGTACAAAATTTCCAAAAAAATATGAATATAATCAAATTATCTGCCTCCGCCTCTGCCTCTGCGAATAGGCTGCTTGGCAGGTCTCATAGGCTTAGCTCCAATTGGTCTTATCTTAACAGGAGCAACACCATATTTTCTTCTGACAACGAGAGCGGCAAAGTCTTGCTCTTCCTGTGAGGAGAACTTATGCTCGCCACAAAGCTTCTTTATTTTCCTTTGAAGTGCTAATTCATCCAGATCACCATTTAATAAGGTGGGAGGATCTTTAGGCCTGAAAGGAGGGATCATTTGGTATGCCTTGCATTCCTTTGCATGTTTTAGTAGGACAGCCCAGAGTTTTGGATGTGCTTCCTCCATGAAGTTAATAAAAATCTGCCGTGGGGAGCAACTATTATCCTGGAGTAACTCCCAGATATAAAAATCTCTGATAAACTTCTTCCTTGCAGTTCCCCACATAGGTAAATCTTCGATAGGAATAATATCTTCAACATACCATAACTCTCCGCCTTCCCATTCTAGTGTAGGCTCCCCAATTCTGATCCTCCTTCTTTTGACTGCAGGCTGATCATCAGCCTGCTCTAGTTCAGCTTCTCCCTTCCTTTTAGCTGAAGATGTCCCAGCTGTGATCATTTGGACATCTCGCTTCTTCTTGGTCTTCATCTCTTGAATTCTTATTTGCTTGCTGCCTTCCCCCTGAAACCTCTCTTCCCCCTTTTTGCCAGCATCAACCAGGGTGGTCAATTGCTGCTCCATTCTATGCATCCAGTCAGACATGCCGAAGGGCATTCTGTTGTTTGTAGGAGGAGGTGGTTGAGGGATGTTCTGTGGCAGCAAGGTGTCGATTTTTGCATTGATCGACTGCAGATCAGGGATGATTTGAGAAGCAAGCAGCTCTCCAACAGTGTCTTTAACAATCTGCCGGATCAGCTCAGTCATCACATGTGTAACTTGTGATGTCTGTGGAGAGTGCTCGCCTGAACCTTCGACGCCTGCAGGTAGGTGTGCGAATGACCCACCTGTCTGCAGACTCCTGTCTGCAGCTGACATTCCAGATGGGTCTGTTCTGGGGTCCCCGATCTGGAGTCTTCAGCCAGGTCTGCATCTAGGCTGGTATATCGGGCAGGTGCGCCAGCCTTGTGTGCAACCTCCTTTTCTGGCTCCTTTTCTGGCTCCTTCTCTTTTTCTTTTTCCTTCTCTCCATCCTCTCTCTTTTCTTCCTCTTCAACATTCTCCTTTTCTTTCTAAGCTTCTTTTTCTCCCCCTTCATCCTTACCATCATCATCATCATCATCATCATCTTTATCATCCTTTTTCTCATCATCATTATCTTTATCATCCTCCTCATCATCTTCTTTTTCTTCTTCATCATCCTGATCAACTTCATCTCCTTCTTCTTCATCTTCATCCACTAATTCCACCGTTCTTTCGACTTCTTCTTCTTCTCCAGATTGTTTTTCAATTGAGATATTTTCTTCTTCTCTTTCTTACTGTCTCCCCTCTTCATCATCAATAACAATAATTTCTTCTTCTACTTCTTCATCCACTTCTTCTATTCTTATCTTTTTTTCTTCAACTTCTTCTTCTTCTTCATCCACTTCTTCTATTCTTATCTCTTTTTCTTCAACTTATTCTTCTTCTTCTTCTTTACCAAAAGATCCGTCAGAAATGCCATACATACTAGAGTGGATAAATTGGTCCATGTTGGTTTTAAAATTGGACATGAACCAATTCTCCTGAAGTAACAAAATTGTGTCTGACACTTTGCAAAAATGTATCAGCACATCTTCTGTGGCTTGGGGATATCCCCAACCACTTACTTCAACATAAGCTTGAAGTTGAGTAAAAGAAAGTGATTTAAAGGTTTTCCATTCTTCAAAAATATGAACAAAAGAATGTTTTAGAGCATGCAGTTTAACCAACTGAAGTTGCTCTAAGGATAAGTTAAAAATGTTGTTATCAAGCAGGTGAAAAGTATAATTTGCCTCATGTATATTAATTATTAGACCTGCTTCCTTTTCTTCTGAGATGAATTGTGGAGTGAGGAGAGGAACGATCTGGGTCTCCAGGCTGCCCGGAGCAGGCTGGTCCTCTAGGTGAATAGGTGACCTAGCTGCAGGACTAGGAAATTGCTCTGGCTGCTCCTCTTGGCTGAACTGTAATCGCCTGGGCCTCTTTGGAGATGGTTATGGTGAGGAATGCATGATGGATGGCCCACCAGGGGCTGGTCCCCTTCTCTTGAAACGAAGAGCTATTGGCGTATTGTCCGACTCTGTATCCGACTGGGCTGCAGGTGGGTTGCCGGCTGCAGCCTGGTCTGACTCGTCTGATGAAGGGTATTTGTAGGTTGGTTCCTGATCAGACAGCTCTTTTAACATCTGAGCTGCTCTTCTTTTGCTTCATAGCCTCCTCAATGTCTCTTGGTCTAGATGACCAAGTCTCTTGTTGATGTGGAAGGGGTCAGTATTTCCCTTCGCCACACCCAGCTTCTCCAGAATCCAACTAAGCTGCGTTCCGAACGCCAGCTTGGATTTGAACTTCTTCTCTTCAACAAGCCACTCGGCCTTGTTGACCTCGCGTACCAACTGCCTAAAAATATAATCCGACCAGTCAATCGGCTCGTCTTGGATTAGTGCTCTCAGCACCATAAATTTAGCCGACGATAGTTGGTCATAGCTTCCGGCCATGCCCATGACTATTTTGTTGGTTATGTCCAACACATAGCAATACACCTTTTTAACTTCACTCCTCTTGGCCGTGAGCTTTAGCTTCTCCGGTTGGTTGACCACCTTAATCTTCAGCCAAGTATTAGATGCGCTCTGTCTATGGGCCTCGACCGCCACTCTTTTTCACGAAGAGTAAGTTTCTTCAGCTGATAGATATGCAAATGATTTAGAGTCGTTTGTTCTCAATACGTGCGGATGTCAGCTGATGACGAATACAAGAACAACCAATGAAACACTTAACAATGAATGCAGCAGTTAAAGTATGATGCTATAAAGCAGTAAAATACGCAGGCAGTTATAATGGTCTCAGAGGTGGGGTAACCCTCTACTAATCCACTTTTCTCTAAACCAGTTGGAGATGAATTCACTATAATTATCAACCAGTAATAAAGATTACAGTGATTCAACCAAATTACAACAGCTTCCAACCAGTGGAAATTCTTGCCGTTGCAACTCCCTTGACTGTCTTGCACCTCTTGATCCGCGATCCTTGGATGTCTTTACAGTCTCGAACTTCAACCAGTGAAGTACCCCGAACTCAGGATTAAAGACACGAGTTTTTGTCTTCTCCAACTAAGAGCTTCTTCAAATATGAACTTTTGAGAACTGCTCTTTTCACGATGCTATAGTTCGCTTTTTGATTGCTTTGAATGCTTTGATTGCTTGAGATTTTGTTCGCACCGATGTTTGCTCAACTTCAAATCTTCGGATATATATAGGTGTTGATCCTTGAGCATTCTTCATAGCCGTTGCAAATCTTGTAACAAATCCGTCCGTTGGAGAAAGACTTCTTTGTTTATTTTTCTGAACGTTGCAAGGCTGAATTCCCATATTTTAATCCATCGTTCGACCGTTGTGAAGACTTTGCATGTGAGGCGCCGCATCTTTTGAATATAAAAAGATTAAAGTCTTCAATGGTAGGTCTGGATGAATTATTTAATTCATATCCTTGCGGGAATCTCTCCAATATGTCTCTTCACGCTTGCATGTGACTTTCCGTAATATTTGACTATTCAACGTATGCTGACGTGGACTTGGAGTACTTGGCTAATCTCAAGTAGGCTGATGTACAGTCATCTTCTCTGCAGTTTGGACTTCTCTGATGGTGACTCGCCTGATCAGATGGCTTGTCTGAAGTCATCTGACTGCAGTCTGGTCAAACATCTCTGATTAATTTTTGTTGACCAGAACTTTTCTGACTTGACTCGGCTATACTTCTCTGATGAACTTAACTGTACTTTTGTACTTAGCCGATTTTTAGCCTAACTTAATTTAGCCTATAGAAGATACTAATTTGGTTCTTCTTTACATTTTGCCAAGTATTAAACTTAACATAATTTGGCCTATGGAAGATACTCATTTGGTTCTTCCTTACATTTTTGCCAAGTAGTAAGCATTTGAATTACATTAATGACATCATCAAAATCTAACAAGTATTCCTAACACGTACAGACATATAGGTTATGCTAATTTTGTTAAACCAAAACATCTAATGATCATTTCATCGATCAATGTGCTCAATAATGTGATCAATTCGTTGATTAATAAGCTAAACATCTAGTTTCCTCGTTAAAAACCTGCCCAAGTGATAAAAATCCAATGAAAAAAAAAATCATCGGTTAACGAAAATAGTGTAACTTACGATGTGGATATAAAACTCCTCCTCAAGTCTACATCTCTCCCTGATAAGTTCGTCAATCAAGGAATCTGAAATATAGTGCATATATCGTTGCCTCATTAAAAACTTTGCCAAGTAACAAAACCATTGGGACAAAATTAACGTTGGTCAAAGAAAAGAGTACAATATTGGTGGGTAGACTTCATTATACCTACCCTCCCATCTGATCCTTACTTCGATCTCGGGAGTTCGAAAATCCTATGCATTCTGAGATTTCTCACATGTTTTTTAAATACGGCATTGGGCACTGATTTAGTGAATAAATCAGCCACATACTCCTCAAACTTCACTTGCTTAACTTGAATGGTGAGGAGGGCCTGTTGTTGGTGATTGCAGAAAAATTTTGGAGACATATGCTTCATACTTATCTATTCTTGATATACCCATGTTTCATCTGTTCGATGCGAGCAGCATTATCTTCGTATATGCATGTGGGCACATAAGTGATATTACTTAGTCCAGTGTTACCTCGAATATGTATAACAATGGTTCTCAACCATATACACTCGTGTATCGCCTCATGTAGAGCGATAGTCTTAGAGTGATTCATGGAGGTAGCAACAAGGTTTTGCTTAGTTGATCTCCAATACATCGCGGTGTTCCCAGTGGTAAAAGTGTAACCAATATGGGAGCGATCTTTATGGATCCAAGATGTATCCAACATCAGCAAATCCTACCAATACATTCGTCGGGGTAGTTCGTCGGCATTCACACTTACTTTAGTGATTACACATTTATCGGTAGTTTCGTTAGCCTGATAGGGAAAGAAAAGTCTAAAGTCAATGGTTCCTTTGAGGTATCAAAAGATGTTCTTGATACCATTCCGATGACGTTGCATGGGATCAGAACTATATTCAGCCAACAAGTTCACTGAGAAAGCTATATCAGGTCGAGTACACTGATCCAAGTACAATAATGCACATATTACAATTTAGATAGGGAATTTCGTCTCCCAAAAAGCTCTTCATCACATTCCTTCGGACGAAATGGATCTTCCTTCAAGTCCAAACTACGACCAATCATGAGAGTGCTAACTGTATGTGCCTTGTCCATGTTGAAACGCCTGATTTTCTTCTGGACATAGACAGACGGGTAAGTGAGGATTCTACTAGCTCGGTGTTCTAGCTCAATGCCTAGAAAAAACCAAGTTTTCCCAGATCACTCATCTCAAAATCGAATTTTAGATAGATGGCAATTTTCTCTTAAATCGTGAAGAGAATCAATTAAATTCTTATCGTCGACATACACATCTACAATCGGAAATCCGGAACTTATTTTCTTAATAAACATGCAAGGACACAATTCGTCGTTCTTATATCTCCTTCCAATCAAGTAGTCACTTAGGCGAGTATACCACATCCGCCCGGATTGTTTTAATTCGTAAAGTGAACATTTCAACCGTACTGCAAATGCACTCCGTGGTCTAGAGTCACTTGACTTGGGTAATGAAATGCCATCGAGCACTTTCATAATTATCTCTATATTAAGATCCCTATAGAGATATCATTAACTACATTTATAAGCTGCATTTCCAGTCCTTCGGAAATTACTAAGTTGATGAAATAGCTTAGGAGAGAGTACGTCTCCTCAGTCAATTCCACGATGTTTATGAGAACTTTCGAGCCTTGTACTTCAAGACTTCATTCTTCTAAATTATATAATAGGTTCTAAATTATAGTTATGCAAGTAAATCAAATAAAATATACTAAATTGCACACAAATCACATAGTAGGGTTATTCAGATTGTGTACCTTGCAGAAAAGACACGATTCCTTTCTAGGACATACCATAATTTTTATGGATGTAACTGCATTTCTCGTTCCAATTGTATGCTTGAACCATCAGTAAAAATCCTCAATTCCTCTCCAAAATAAAATTAAAAATATCACCCTGCAGAAAGTAAAAAAATAAGGGGTCAAAATATGATTTTAGAAAATAATGAAATTAAATATTCTAATCGCGTGAGAAAATAGAAAAGAGAATATGAATCCACTTCGATCACTGGTGTGCGGCGGTAGGTTTTGGTGTAGGAGTCGGCGATATCGGGTGACTCAAAACCATCGAAGGTGATGAAGAGCGCTTTGGCGGCGAGGGATATTTTTACCAGCGATGCGGGTGTCCTGGCGGTGGTTGCCAGCGCAGGTCGCGGGCAATTCTAGGCGAGCTGCGAGCGGTCGGCCTCTGCTGCAAATATGTTTAGTGAAGAAGGTGGAGGTGTGGCAGCTGGTAGCAGATCGGAGGCGAGAGCAAATTTCGGTTGGGAGGAAGCCGCGGTTGTGGGGTTGGAGGGTCACGGGCGGCGATGCTTTTCTTGGCAGGTACCATGGGAATTGGGGTAAGGCAAGGCAAGGAGATGAACGGCGGATCGGATTGTGAAAGACGTCGGTTTAAAATTAGGGTTTCATAAGTTTTTTTCGGATGATTTTTGGAAAATAGGAAAAAAAAATCTTTGTCTTTTTGAGATCAATTACGTTAACACGTTGTGGTAAAAGCATACAAGACAAGAATTTGGGCATAAGATGTGTATATTCTCATTGATAGAGTCCCTTTAAATAGGGAAAGATACATATTTTGGAGCATTCTAACAGGCATAGCCCTACACTTTCTAGGAGAAGCCCACTAATCTGTAGACTAAAGCACACACTGTGTATTTATTTTAACAAAAGAGTTCAAAATGTCCTATAATTTATGAAAAGACAAGTCACAATTAAAAATAAAATCACTAATCCCCCCTTCCAACTTGATAAATAAGTCACAATTCAATGTGAAAATGAGCAAAATATCTTGAAAATATGAAAGAGTCCAAAAATGTAGAAAGATAAGTCACAATTAAAAATAAAATTACTAATCCTCCCTCTTCCAACCTACTCTAACTAATTCACAATTCAATGTGAAAGGGGCAAAATATCTCGAAAAATATGAAAGAGTAAAAAAGTATACAATTTATGAAAAGACAAATCACAATTAAAAATACAATTACTAATCCCCCTCACAACTTGATAAAATATAAAAAAGATAGATCGGCGATACTGTGATTGGATGTACAGTATTTTTAATAAATGTATTTTATACGATATCGTTTTTTAATGTACAATATTCTTAACAAAAAAATTTCTGCATTTATAACTTTTATATTAATAAATTTTAATTTAAAACTATCTAAAATTAATAATATATCATACATAAGAAATTTAGATAACAATTAAATAAAAGAAGAAGAGTATTTTTGTAAAATAAGCTATTTTGTCAAAACGGGGTGGGGTGGGAATCACACAATATCAAGACTAATAATAGACCAATAAAGTCATTACGAACACAATAAATACTTTCTACTCATAAAATAACTGATAAATTAAAATGATTTAACATACTTGTAAACTATTTTGATAAACTTCAATGAAGAAACAATACTCGAGTACATTTATGTTACACCAAACAGAACATACTTAGGAATCAACATCTAGTATCACTGTGGAGGACCTTCACCTTCCTATCACCACTGTGACTGCTTCTCAACCACTTAAACCTGAACATATGAAACACGTCAATCCCAAAAGGGGTTACCCTGGAAACGCTAGTGCAAATGATACATCTCAAATTATCATCTCAATAATAATAGATACACAACATATCAATAAATAATATGTCGTCCGCTTTACTCTAGCTTCTATAGAATACTCGGGATCTCAAATGATCCTCCGGATTATATTTTCCCTTATAATAGATCACAATATTAAACCCACCATTAGCAAAACTTTATCCTCTATGGAATAGTAGAGACCTCAAAAAATCCTCCTGATATCGGAGCGAGGTCAATGCGATCGTATAGATGATATTTTTGCATTTTGAATGCTTGATTGATGATAATTTTGTGATTTGGAATCATATTATAATCGTAGATATTTAATTGTTCGTCGTAGTAATATTTTTCATGATTTTATATTATGATATAAATTAGATTTTCCTTCAAAATGATTTTTATTAATAATATGAAAATCAGAAATCATAAGATTTTAGAAATCTACCCGAAAATGAGTCAAGTGCGTTCGTTGGACGAAATGGCACTCGGCTGCCCGAAAGACCTCATCTGCAGTGGTTAGACGGTCAGACCTCGTCTACAGCAGTCAGACCTCACCTACAGTCCGGTCATACCTCACCTAATACTCGGCCATGCTCGGCACTGCTCGGCATCAGGTGAGACATCAGGTGATGTCTGGTGCTCGGCCATGCTCGGCATTAGGTGAGACATCAGGTGATGTCTGGTGCTCGACCATGCTCAGCACTGCTAGGCATCAGGTGAGACATCAGGTGATGTCTGTGGTCGGCCATGCTCGGTACTGCTCGGCATCAGGAGAGACACCAGGTGGTGTCTGGTGCTCGGCCATGCTCGGCACTGCTCGGCATCAGGTGAGACATCATGTGATGTCTGTGCTCGGCCATGCTCGGCACTGCTCGGCATCATGTGAGACATCAGGTGATGTCTGGTGCTCGGCATCGCCGCATCAGTGAGACATCGTGTGATGTCCGTGCTCGCCATGCTCGCCATCGCCAAAGATCGTGTGAGACATCAGGTGATGTCTGGTGCTCGGCCATGCTCGGCACTGCTCGACATCAGGTGAGACATCAGGTGATGTCTGGTGCTCGGCCATGCTCGGCAGGCCCCTTGGTGCTGCATGGCAGCTTCCAGGCTGTCGGGCACCGGATCTCATTTTTCAGTATATTCTAGTAAATTTTCCCAATATTAAATTATATTTAATTTGAGAAAATCATTAAATTTGGAAAATTTAAAGAAAATATTTTAAGGGTTTACTACGGACGAAATTAAATTGTCGATTATTGTTGAATTAATTAGATTAGTGCAAACCATTAATTGTTGTGTGTGTGACATATTTATGTGATGGGGATGTACTTCATGGACTTAGTTTTGAATCATTATTATTTGATGGGGTTGTAAAGGCCAGTTTTGAGCCTATTTATTTACTAGAATATTTGTATAGGATGCAAATTATTCAGATGTAATAGATAATATTTCCAAGACGGTGTCCCAAGACAATCCATCATGAAGAAGACGATTTAATATTTATTTTATTTCCTTGTTTTGATTGGGTCATTCGCTTGGACCAATATTTAGGAAAGGTCCATGAACTACATGTTGGTAGCAACTAGGTTGTTATTTACTTTATTCATATTGTATGAATATCAAATCGCGATAAATGTATTAATGTGCAAAGAGTAATCTTAATCGCGAAATACTCCCACTTAACAAACACTAAGTTGAAAAAGGTGCAAGGTATCCTACCCACCTTCAAACTCTTGGAATATTGAAACCTAAACTAAAATGCTATGCTTCCGAGTATGTCGGGGTAGTATTTTGGGGAAGGTCGATAAATTCTTATAGTGCATTAGATGCCTTCGGTTGTGATAAATCGAACCCCTAGAAACCGTATGGGTTTCCGGGTATGATTCAATTGTTAGACTGATAGGAGTTGATGGTTTAAACTTAGATAGTTCAGCGAGCCATAGAAATCGTATGGGTTGAGGGCAAGTGAACTAGGGGTAAAAGAAAGATCAAATCATCCATTAGATGGGTTGGTGTTGGACACCACTTTATGATGCTAATAGATCAGAAACCGTATGGGTTGCCCTATATTAATTTCATAAAGAACTTGATCACCACTAAGAAGTCGATCTCATGATGACTTCCATTTTTTTCACATGGGAGTGTGTTTTTCCGATAAAATTAGTGGGAGCCGAGTGATGAATATAATGTTGGGATTCCAGATACAAAATCGAATACACAGCGGAATAGTAAAACTCAATATAAAGAATCCCAAACAGAATCGATCAAGTAACGTATATACGAAAAAATAAAACGAACGAAGACAAAGGATCAAAGTCCCATACCTTTGAAGCCTTTGATAATATCTTCGTAAGTTGATGATGTTCACGAACTCGAGCACGAGCACAGAATTCCTTCGTCCCAAACACCGAAAGCACGATGTCTCTACTTCACACGCGTTGGAAGTTGCCCGAAAAAATCTACAGCAATCCGTACTTGATGGAACGCGGCTAGAAATTACTATAGGAATTTTTCTCTCTATTTTTCTTATTTGTATTTCACCTCAAAGATGATGAAAGATAAAGAAAAATATTTCTCTCCCTCTCTCCTTTTGCTCTCGGTCGAGGCCTCCAAGAAAAATGATGGTGTTGGTGTTTTGTGGTGTTAAATATATAATTATATAAAAACACATCTCATAATTGAGATGATGAATAAAATATCTACACATATCACAACTTCTTGGCACCATGTCAAAAAATTATCACCACATAAGGAAAAAGACAACACCATGTGGGAGAGAGGGGGGGGGGGCATAAGGAAATTTTCAAGAAATGGGCCGAGTCACTCGGCTCGTGTACTGGACGTTCGTCAAACGACTCCGTTAAATAAACTCCGTTTGATCTCCAATGTATTTATACTTAATTAATTCATTCAATTAATTAATTATATCAAATACAAATATATTTCTCTAAAAAATATTATTTATGAATTAAATTAATTAACAAGTAACTTAATTTAAATTCATAAGACCGCTATTTTGATTTATCCAATAAATCATAATTAGATATCCAGTATCTAATATTAATAGAGAGATGATAAATTCATATTTATCTGTCAATGTTCCTGATGCGCGACTCTGTAGGTCCGTCTCAGACGGCATTGGGAGGAACCAATGAGTGCGGGCAGCACTTAGCCTATAACACCCCGAGATATTTGGAATAATTACAGCGCCGTAAACCCTTTATATAAGAATTTACAAGGCTAAAATAAAGGGAAAACTGATCAATACGAATAATACCACCAATAGTTGGGTAATTTAATAACTGATTTAATCATCCAAAACTACCCATTCATACAAGATCTCAAATCACCATAAAGAACACACGTACTCAAGTACTTATTACAAAAACAGAATACCAAAACAATTCAGATGGTTAACATCACTGCGCCCCTTCGTGATCATGCCGACACTGTGGTTGCTTCCCCACTCCTCGGATACCTGTGTAATACTCGTAATTTCGATTTTTATTAATTTCTTTTTTCGGCGAAAGTCCGTTTTGATGGCTCGCTCATGACCATTTCATCATTTCGAGAATGATTAATTCTACACTTTTTGTTGTCCGAGTTCATTTCAGTATCATTTTGTTGAGTTCCGTGTTCTTAAGCGATTTTTCCGCACTTGAGTTCGATTCTTACGAATCTCGTCCGAAACTATTGTTTTGAGTTTCTCGTAAGTTCATTTAATGTTATTATTTGTGTTGCGAGCTTTGGTTTGGTATTTCGATTGTGTATCGTGTATTTTGGACGTTTTGGGCCGTTTTCGTAATTTCTCAAAGTTTTGGGTAATTACTTTCCGTTGTAAAATTTCGAGCCTTAGGGTGGTCGGAATCGTGTGCTCTCTTAGCGCTTGGTTTCGTCTTTGCGAGTACTTCGTAACCGTATCTTCGATTCATATTCAAGTTCGGGTTTCGGGGCCGTGTCGGGCTCGATATTGGCCTCCTGTTGTATCACACGAGCATGCCACAAGAGCACGTGGTCGTGCACGGAGCTCGTGCGCAATCCAGCGCTCGGCAGTAAGATCCAGGGATGCACGAGCAGGACACACGAGCAACTGCTCGTGTGCGGTGCTCGTGCATGGTGTCAGTGGCTGGGCAGTGGCCTAGCGCACGACCAAACACACGAGCACTTGGTCGTGCGTGATGGTCGTGCGTCGCTGGTGTATAAAAGGGGACAGACGGGTTTCTCACCCCATATTCTTCCTTTTTTTCTCTTCTCTTCACGGCTGTCGGAGGGGTGAGGCTCGGGTTCGAATTCTTGGTCGGTTCTACTCAATTCCAAGGTGTTTTGGAGGAGATCTCTAGGTGATTGTAACATCATCTAATCCCTTGTTCTTCGTTGGATTGAGGTAATTCTTGATTTTTCTTCGAGTTGACTTTCTTGGAGATTTGTTCTTGATATCGATTCTAGCCCGATTTTGATGCATCAGTTGGTGTAGTATGATGTTATTAACCGTGTTTCATGGATTGTATATCCATATATCGAGTTTGTTTAACTCGATTGACGATTCGAGTGTTCTGGGAATTATTGAATATTTAATGTTTGATTAAAGGTCCCATTGAGTTTTTCTTCAATAGATTGATGGGTTTTTCATTGTTCTTGGTCTTGGTTCTCATTGTGATGGTGTTTTTGTTGTGTCTTCAAGAAGTTGTAGGTTTTCGGAGTGTCCCGGTCGAGCCGTGTTCGTCGGAGTACTTGCTCGTGGTATCGAGGCAAGTATCTTGTCCATACGTTTCATGTTTCGTAGGCATAATTATTGATAAATGATTTTATGCGAAACCCAATGTTTAATGAACGTAAAAAGGGATCGGTATGTTCTCGATAAATGTTGTCTTTCAACGATAATTCATGTACTTCGTGAATATATGTGTTCTCGGAATATATGTGTTGGTTTTGTATGTTGAAAGATGCTATGATCACTTGGAGTGAGTTTAATAAACCGTAATCCTTTGCCAAGGATTACGTAATGTCGTGTGTACTTGTTCGGTAAGAGTGTAATGTGTGTGATATTAGTTGTTACTCCTTTGAAAGGAGATTGTGATGCTTAATGTTGTTTGGCTTGATAATCGATTATTGTTGTGTGCTTGTTATATGTGATGTGCCTCCGGGTAGGATTGTTGAATCTCCGGGATCCATACTTGCTAGTATGGGTCGGGCGTGACCGTAGGGTTATCCAATCCGGATATGTCTTGCGGGGACTCCGAGGTTTGTGGCTTGTTAGCCCGATGCCGAGATAACTGGTGGGGTTATCATCGGGTATGTCTTGCGGGGACTCCGAGGTTCGTGGCTTGTTAGCCCGATGCCGGGATAACTTATAGTTGTGGTTTGGCTATGTACGTATCTGTGCTTGTAGTCACGTAACTGTGGTTACGGTGACATGTGATTTGATATAGTTTCCCTATGGGTTATTCACTCGGGTATGTTCTACGGGAGCATCTGAGGTTCGTGGCTTGCTAGCACGGGACGCGAATAATCTTTGGAAACATGTTGTTATGATATGATCGGGTCTTGGACCCCGTGCTTGTGATCGGAATGGTATGATTGGGTCATGGACCCCGTGTGTTGTTATCGTAATTGTACCTTGGAAAAATGATTTTTGGGATGTGTCCCTAAATGTTTTCGAAAGGTTTGAGAGTTCTTAAATCCCAAATATTTTTAAAACTCCCGAGATCGTAAAATGTTTTCACAAGGTGTATATGAGGTTTACCCCTATCTTTGGATTAACTGTTTTGATAAGTGATTTACCTCGGGAAGTATGTTTATGATTTCTTAGTCCTTGGAGTATGATATGTATGGCTTGTACTTCTGTTTTATACTTGCACTGGAAAAACAATGGAGTTTTGCTAACCCCCGAGTATTCGGGGGGTGGATGTCTCAGACAAGGCCCGTACTTGCGAAGTTGTTGGGAGGCGAATCACAGATTCGATACGAAGGATGATGGAAGACGAAGATACTAATCACATGAAGACCAATTGCAGAGTATTTGTTAGAGTCTTGTTGGTTAACCCTCCGATGGTTTGTTCTCCCATTTTATGGGAGTGTTATTGTATTCTAACCCCTGCGTGGGTATGTGTTCTGAGAAAGAATCGTGTATGTAATGATGTATGTGTTGAGATAAGATCAAATCGGTCTGATGATCCTTCATATAGCCATGTCGGCAAATGATTGATGTATTGTTTTTGTATTTAGCCTGGTAGATCCTCACGGAGAGGGTCTGCGGCGCTGTAATATTCCCGATTGGTTTGGAGGTGTTACAGAATATGGTATAAGAGCTTTGGTTGAGGAAACCTAGGTTGTCGGGTTGAGTTGTGTGTTGTCGGGTCTTGTTTTGTCAGATTTGGTCTAACTGAGTGGTGTCGCGACGCGTCGTATGAGTTGTCGGTCGTGATTAGTATCGAGGCGCAACCATCATCTTCGTGCGATCTGTAGATGTAAGTCTCCCTACTTTGCTGTGTCTCGTGTTATACGAGTTTATGTGATTCTGTGTTATTATGCGGAGTTTAACTGTGCCTCGTGAATACTTACACCATACTTGTTTGATTCTCGTATTGTACTGGGATAATGAGTAGTACCAGTATGTATGTATGTATATAAATATATATAGAACCTCGTGTGAAATCGTTTTTATAGGAGCGATGTTTTGGATTGGTTATTCAATAAAAGTTTATCAATGTGGTGTTTTAAACTTCAAATGTTTTGGGGAAGTCACGCAAATTCTATTTAAAAACATCCTTCGAGGAGGAAAAAAATGATTTGATTTTCGTAGGATGACCTCGAGACCAAAGATTTTTGGGAATTCAACTACATATATTTTTGTTTATCTTGCATTGAAAATTTTCAAAATTTGATTTTTAAATGCTCAAACGAAGTCTATCAAAAGTTTACTTGAGACGTGACTTTCGCCTTCGACTTTTCGGTTTCATGAATTTCGGTTAAAAGTTATGTAGTGAGGATGAAATTGTTGGCGTTTGAATTCGTATGTTGTTGTTTATTTTTAACCTTCGACTTTTGGTATCATTTAGTATATGCTCATGAATGTGTTGCTGGATTAGAATAGCGCGTGGCTAGCGCACGCTAAGTCTCTGTTAAAACATACACTAATTGGTCTGAGCAGAAGCTCGGAAGCTACATTCTGGCCGTAAGTCTAACTTTTGCGATTGTTAGGCTGACCGTTTGAGACCATACTCTATCAGGAATAACAATTGTTGTGTGTGGTTATGTGTAATTTGAACTGTGTTCTTGTCCGCTGCGTGTGTAAAGTTCAAAATGACTTTTTGGTACTTTTACCAAATAGTGTGTGTTTTAAAATGACCTTTCGGGTTCGTAGATTTGAGTTATTTCGTCGACCCTTTTTCCTAACTCTTTTGTCGGGTGACTTAACGTATATTTTGAGACTATTAAGTTTTTGCGTCTTCGCCTTGTAATTTCAAATGATATTTTATGACGGTATTTGGTATTTGGAAAATGACTTTTGGTGAGTATTTGGAAAGTATTACCATCATCGGCCTATTTGGCATTTTTGAACGTTTTTGAAAATGGTTATCAACTTGGTGAGTTCTGGCGCGGAACCCATACAGAAAATGATTTTGATATAATGAATGACTTTAACAGCGGCATTATAAATGAAGATTTTCGGGGTAATAGTTTGTATATTGTGCTCTAGCTTGAATTAAATCGTAATACGTATATGATTTAATGGTGTTTGATTAAAGACGGATATGTGGATATCTTGCTATGTGTTATGATCTTTCGTTGCCATAAGTTGTTGTTTGTTAGTATGCCGAGGGGCAGAGGTCGTGGCCGTAACCGTGGTGCTGATGGCCACGGGGATCAAATGCGGAATCGAGAGAATGTCGCTGGGAATGATTTTAGTTTGGGTGTTGCTACTATATTGCAACAAGTAGCGACTCAGATGACTCAGTTGACCCAGGTAGTTCAACGTAGCATTGACGCGAGTCAGAACATCGGTGTAAATCAATGGCTTCGCGAGGTAGTTCGTATGAATCCCCCTCGATTCGCCGGTGCTGCGGATGCGTTGGGCTGGAAAGGTTGGATTTTCCAGTTGGGGAAGATTTTGGAGGCTGTCGGATGTCCTGAAGAGCGGAAGGTACCTATCGCTCAGTACCTTCTTGACAAAGATATAGCTAATTGGTGGGAAGCTGTTAAACCTCGTGATCGTGATGTCACGTGGGCGGATTTCCAAGCATTTATGGAAGCTGAGTTATGTCCGAAACCGATTAGGGAGCAGAGGATTCGCGAATTCTACTTGGCAGAACCGCAAGATATATCGGTGTCGCAAGCCATCATTGATTTTAGCAAACAACTCAGTTATGTGCGAGATCGGGTGAGAACCGAGGAAGAGAGGATCTTTCATTTTGATAGACGAATGAAGCCAGAGATTCGCGTGTATATGTCGGGACTCACTTGCACTTCATTGAGGGACTACCAAGATCGAGCCTTGGCCCATGAACTAGCTTCGTTATCGTCGGAGCGTGTGCCCGAGTCGAAGAAGAAGAGGAAGTCCGATGACCTTGTGGACAGTGCAGGAGTTGGTGTTTCTAGTTCGCAACATCATAGTCTTTCGGCTGTGAAGCTTTGTCGCTCGTTGCGTGGGACT
This sequence comes from Orobanche coerulescens, assembly GCA_033398695.1. Taxonomy (NCBI): domain Eukaryota; kingdom Viridiplantae; phylum Streptophyta; class Magnoliopsida; order Lamiales; family Orobanchaceae; genus Orobanche; species Orobanche coerulescens. The sequence goes on from CM065807.1 coordinate 39,848,688, forward strand.
GAGAGTTCCAAGTCTTCTGCTTTGACTCCTGGTAAAGCCAGGAGGTGTTTTAACTGCAATGTGGCGGGGCATGTCCGTGCACATTGTCCTTCTCCGCTAGTAATATGTTACAAGTGCGGGCTTGAGGGACACCGGGTTCAGTTTTGTGAGTTGGTCACCGAGCCTTCCGAGGCACGGATTTGAGCACTGAAATCAGGACCGACTCCGAGGAGTCCCTGAGGGGCGTGGTCTAACGGTTGTATGTTATGTTATTTCCCTACCCGGTTGTTTCGAATCTCGGGGATTTAGTTCTTTTATTCGGAGTGGATCGTTTGGTGTTTATTTTTTCGTTTTCTCGACTGTGCACGGTGCTTAGTGTTTTGTGATTGTTCGGATAATTGACTTGATTGTATTATCCATTTGATGACGTTTATCACTTATTGATTTTCTTATGTCTACCGGTGGCGTTGTGTTAGTCGTCGTGGAGCGTGTTTTCACGCCGTATATTCCTTTGCGTTGCTTGTAACGTTTCGCCGATGGGCGTAAGTTACGTGTTTCTTGTGTATCTCGTTGAGTTTTCCTGGCGGGATATTGCTTCTCCCTGCTTGTTTTAAGTTTCGGGACGAAACTTCTTTTAAGGAGGGTAGTGTGTAATACCCGTAATTTTGATTTTCGGTAATTTGTTTTTTTGGCGAAAGTCCATTTTGACGGCTCGCTCATGACCGTTTTGTCATTTAGATTAATTCTACACTTTTTGTCGTCCGAGTTCGTTTCGGTATCGTTTTGTTGAGTTCCGTGTTCTTAAGCGTTTTTTCCGCACTTGAGTTCGATTCTTACGAATCTCATCCAAAACTGTTGTTTCGAGTTTCTCGTAAGTTCATTTAATGTTATTATTCGTGTTGCGAGCTTTGGTTTGGTGTTTCGATCGTGTATCGTGTATTTCGGACGTTTTGGGCCGTTTTCGTAATTTCCCAAAGTTTTGGGTAATTACTTTCCGTTGTCAAATTTCGATCCTTAGGGTGGTCGGAATCGTGTGTTCTCTTAGCGCTTGGTTTCGTCTTTGCGAGTACTTCGTAACCGTATCTTTGATTCATATTTAAGTTCGGGTTTTGGGGCCGTGTCGGGCTCGATATTGGCCTCCTGTTGTATCACACGAGCAGGCCACACGAGCACGTGGTTGTGCGTGGAGCTCATGTGCAATCCAGTGCTCGACAGTAAGCTCTAGGGACGCACGAGCAGGACACACGAGCAACTGCTCATGCGCAGTGCTCGTGCATGGTGTCAGTGGCTGGGCAGTGGCCTAGCGCACGACCAAACACACGAGCACTTGGTCGTGCGTGATGGTCGTGCGTCGCTGGTGTATATAAGGGGACGGACGGGTTTCTCACCCCATATTCTTCCTTTTTTTCTCTTCTCTTCGCGGCTGTCGGACGGGTGAGGCTAGGGTTCGAATTTTTGGTCAGTTCTACTCAAGTCCAAGGTGTTTTGGAGATCTCTAGGTGATTGTAACATCATCTAATCCCTTGTTCTTTGTTGGATTGAGGTAATTCTTGATTTTTCTTCGAGTTGATTTTCTTGGAGATTTGTTCTTAATTTCGATTCTAGCCCGAATTTGATGCATCAATTGGTGTAGTATGATGTTATTAACCATGTTTCATGGGTTGTATATCCATATATCGAGTTTGTTTAACTCGATTGACGATTCGAGTGTTCTGGGAATTATTGAACATTTAATGTTCGATTAAAGGTCTCATTGAGTTTTCCTTCAATAGATTGATGGGTTTTTCATTGTTCTTGGTCTTGGTTCTCATTGTGATGGTGTTTTCGTTGTGTCTTCCGGAAGTTGTAGGTTTCCGGAGTGTCCCGGTCGAGCCGTGTTCGTCGGAGTACTTGCTCGTGGTATCGAGGCAAGTATCTTGTCCATACGTTTCATGTTTCGTAGGCATAATTATTGATAAATGATTTTATGCGAAACCCAATGTTTAATGAATGTAAAAAGGGATCGGTATGTTCTCGATAAATGTTGTCTTTCAACGATAATTCATGTACTTCGTGAATATATGTGTTCTTGGAATATATGTGTTGGTTTTGTATGTTGAAAGATGCTATGATCACTTGGAGTGAGTTTAATAAACCGTAATCCTTTGCCAAGGATTACGTAATGTCGTGTGTACTTGTTCGGTAAGAATGTAATGTGTGTGATATTAGTTGTTACTCCTTTGAAAGGAGATTGTGATGCTTAATGTTGTTTGGCTTGATAATCGATTATTGTTGTGTGCTTGTTATATGTGATGTGCCTCCGGGTAGGATTGTTGAATCTTCGGGATCCATACTTGCTAGTATGGATCGGGCGTGACCGTAGGGTTATCCAATCCGGGTATGTCTTGCGGGGACTCCGAGGTTTGTGGTTTGTTAGCCCGATGCCGAGATAACTGGTGGGGTTATTATCGGGTATGTCTTGCGGGGACTCCGAGGTTCGTGGCTTGTTAGCCCAATGCCGAGATAACTTATGGTTGTGGTTTGGCTATGTACGTATCTGTGCTTGTAGTCACGTAACTGCGGTTACGGTGACATGTGATTTGATATAGTTTCCCTATGGGTTATTCACTCGGGTATGTTCTACGGGAGCATCTGAGGTCCGTGGCTTGCTAGCACGGGACGCGAATAATCTTTGGAAACATGTTGCTATGATATGATCGGGTCTTGGACCCCGTGCTTGTGATCGGAATGGTATGATTGGGTCATGGACCCCGTGTGTTGTTATCGTAACTGTACCTTGGAAAAATGACTTTTGGGCTGTGTCCCAAAATGTTTTCGAAAGGTTTGAGAATTCTTAAATCCCAAATATTTTCAAAACTCCCGAGATCGTAAAATGTTTTCACAAGGTCTATATGAGGTTTACCCCTATCTTTGGATTAACTGTTTTGATCAGTGATTTACCTTGGGAAGTATGTTTATGATTTCTTAGTCCTTGGAGTATGATATGTATGGCTTGTACTTCTGTTTTATACTTGCACTAGCAAAATAGTGGAGTTTTGCTAACCCCCGAGTATTCGGGGGGTGGATGTCTGTATTGCGTCCAGGTACTTGCAGGTTGCTGGGGAGCGAATCACAGATTCGATACGCAGGATGGGAGACGAAGATACTAATCACATGAATACCAATTGCAGAGTATTTGTTAGAGTCTTGTTGGTTAACCCTCCGATGGTTTGTTCTCCCGTTTTATGGGAGTGTTATTGTATTCTAGCCCCTGCGTGGGTATGTGTTCTGAGAAAGAATCGTGTATGTAATGATGTATGTGTTGAGATAAGATCAAATCAGTCTGATGATCCTTCATATAGCCATGTCGGCATATGATTGATGTATTGTTTTTGTATTTAGCCTGGTAGATCCTCACGGAGAGGGTCTGCAGCGCTGTAATATTCCCGATTGGTTTGGGGGTGTTACAACCTGAACATCAAACAAATATCCACCCTCGCAGGGGTTAGCAAAACAATGCAAGTACAAGTACCAAAATTATACAGAATCCAATATGCAACAACAATGCATGGAAAAACACAAAACACGAACTTCCTATACCGGAATCCAACAATGCGAATCCACATGATTCCATCAACACAATACAGGGTAATCTAACGATCTAGCGCCCTCAGCATAGATCCCAAGATGATCCCATCAGATCAACACGAGGTGGAAATACCCGTCTAATGATCCAGCGCCCTTAGCATAAATCCCAAGAAGATCCCGTTGGACCAACACGAGGTGGAAAGACCCGTCCAATGATCCAGCGCCCTCAACATAGATCCCAAGATGATCCCGTCGGACCAACACGAGGTGGAAAGACCTGTCCAATGATCTAGCGCCATCAGCATAGATTTCAAGATGATCCCGTCGGACCAACACGAGGTGGACAACTGATCCAGCACCCTCATCATAGATCACACGATCCCATCGGATCAATATATCATATACAACACCACTATGCATACACATATGAAAATTAATATGTTCATCAACATGAACAACATATGAATCATAACACAAACGACATTATGACAAATCAACTTGGATTGCCTCATGTTCAACAACATGAATGACAATATGCATGATCAAAATCATCAACATTAAACCAAATCAAATTAAGATACTTGCCTCAGAAATGACGACAAGGATTGATACCTCCAATAACCTTCAACTAGCTCGAAGAACTCTCACTCGATCAATTCACAAAATCCGAACCTTAATTATACAATAACACCAATATAACTAACGGTTCCGGATAATTGTTTCTAAGTATCATACGAACATAAAAAGGCATGATCTATCCGATCATCATAAATGCACTAATCTGCCCCAAACCATACCGGTCGAATCATCACTACGCTACTTATCCGAACAATAATCTCATAATGTTCCAATCAAGACTAAACACATCTTTCGATTGAATTCTACAATTATACCTCATGATAGTTCGTCTTACAATGATCCTAATCACACCCATCAACAATGCAACGCAACATGATTTCAGAATTAACTTGAAGAACATCATAATCATCATAAATCAGGTCATAATCTTCGAAATTACATCCTTACAATAGGTACTATCAAGGTTCGACTATTACTAACGAAAGCCCTAAGTTCATATAATTCCATTCTCCTAAACATGTTGTTCGATTCATGAAGTTCATAAAAAACTCAATAACCTCAGTAATCTATTCATGAGCATTTCTTTGAACATGAATTCAAGACTGTTAGAGTATAACATACCGTACTAAGGAAGGGAATGATGAAATCACTTGATGAAAACCCAACAACTAAGTAGAGATGATAAAATAGAGTTTATGTGGTGGGAGAAGCTCTCTGGTCCAGCAAAAATCGGGCAAGGGGCAAAGAAAAACAAGGTGAAATTAAATCGGGTGCTGTCCCATTTATAATGTTTTGAACTTTACGTACGTTGTCCACAAAGCATTACGTACGTTATCGTCTTAACGCACGTTATCTGATATCCTTAGCGTACATTAATGTCCGATAGTAGCCTACTGCCTCGATTCTGGTTTCTATTACGTACGTTAACAACACCCTCTACGTACGTAATCTCATCCACATAGTGTACGTTATCGGCTATGTATAACGTACGTTAAGTCTCGTTGACTCGCTTTATCAGAAAGCCGTCCAGGTTCACGCGGGGAAGATCCGACATATATCTCCCCTTAGCTCCACACGTCGACCTTATCTGATCTGCCTTGACTACTGCTTACGTACGCTACGCTGCAACTATAATGTACGTTATCTGCATCTCTTAACGTATGTTATGCTCAACAGCTAGCATACGTTATGATGTACATATGCATGCATGCATGAATAGGAAACTCAAAACGTAGGAATACGAATACGGGAAATCACACTTCGATTATTAATACACATAATCAAATGCTACAAGTTTTGAATACAGGTAAAATAGACAATAATTATCCGGGTATTACATATAGCCAGCCTAGCGGGCCACACTGTAAACCCCGACTGAAAATGAATGAAGGGATCATTCCAGAACCATTATGTCGTGAATACCATATACGTATATACCCTTCATCAGATGTCCCGGTCAAGTCTTCGGGTCACGGTAAAAGTCAAACCCTACTGTTGACTAGACTCTATACATGTGTTAATGCAAATCAAGACCGACTGATTACTAGAGTATCCAATACGACTAGATCAGAATGCTTTGGCCAAAGACTTATGATCTTATTTGCCATTAACCATATAGGACATTCGTCTGCTCAATAACGGGAGATAGAATCCTTTCTTGGCGTACATTAAAGACTGCTACATTTCCGTATAATCCGCACTTCGAGGTTGACCCAGTGATTAAGCAAATGAGTCTAACTACTCTAAGGACAAACTAAACGTTACATGCACCTCTTACTGAAACCTCAAGTCAAAGGTCCACGTATATTATCACAACCTTCGATTCGTCATCGACTCTCTAAGAGTGAATACCGTGTGACTGAATCAAGTATGAGTCGTGTTCGAGTATACTAGTCCCACCAATATACTTATAACTATGCTATCAAGACATGCACATGTCCTATCATCAGTTATACAAGTCTTACTCAAAACTAATGCCCATTTAAGTTTATCGACTTGCGAACGGTTTACATAAATAAACTTTAAACACTTCCAGTGCATTTTCTCTTATCCGATAATGAGAGTGGAATGTTCGTTTTTATTTACATGGACTTCACTTCAATGTTTATCAAATCAAGAATGCATCTGAAATACAATAAACAGTGAATGAATCATATTGCCTTTTATTGATAATTCCATAATTACAAGTACAATGCCCCTCCTCTCTCATCCCCTGAGTGTCGAGGGTATATTCTTAAAAATCTCCCACTTGCACTCAATGCCATACATCATGGTATCCAATACCCATGTTCTTCAGATGTCTTTCCAAGACAGCTGAGATAACAACTTAGTCAGCAGGTTAGAGACATTGTCTTCTGAGTCCACTCTTTGCAACAAAACATATCATTTTTCAACCATCTCTCAAACGATGTGATGCTTTCTCTCTATATGCTTGGTGTTGTGGTGAGCCCTTGGCTCCTTGAATTGGGCGACAACTCCATCATTATCACAAAACAGTGATATAGGCATCTCCACATTAGGCACCACTTAGTTCTTGCACAAACTCCTGCATCTAAAATGCTTCCTTGCTTGCCTCTGAGGCAGCTTGGTACTTTGCTTGGCAGGTGGAATCTGCAGTAGCGCTTTGCTTGGAGCTTCTCCAAGATACTGCTCCTCTATTGAAAGTAAACAAATATCCAGATGTTGACTTAGAGTCATCATTGTCTGATTGAAAATCAGAATCAGTGAATCCAACCACCTTCAGTTCTCCACCACCGTAAGTAAGAACCATATATCTAGTTCTTCTCAAGTACTTAAGAATGTTCTTGACTGCAGTCCAGTGTTCCCTTGCCGGGTTTGCTTGAAAATGACTTGCCACACTAACAACATATGCTAAGTTCGGTCTCGTGCACAACATAGCGTACATGAGGCTACCCACTGACGAGGCATAAGATACCTTACTCATCTCTCTTTTGTTTTCCTCACTTTGAGGACACATTTTCTTGGTGAGATGAATTCTATGCCGCATGGGAAGGAATCCTATTTTAGAATTATCCATCTTGAATATTCTTAGGATCTTATCTATATAGAGGGCTTGGGAAAGTCCTATCATTATTCGCGGTCTATCTTTGTAAAGACGGATCCCTACAATATAGGAATCTTCTCCCAAGTCTTTCATGGAGAACATTTTAGAAAGCCAAGCTTTCACAGTGCTGAGCATTGCTACATTATTTCCTATAAGTAGAATATCATCTACATATAGTACTAAGAACACAATGTTGCTCCCACTGACCTTTTTGAAAATACATGGATCCTCCTCGTTTTGCACGAAATCAAAGTCCTTGACTGCTTCGTCAAATCAAAGGTTCCAACTCCCAGAAGCTTGCTTCAGCCCATAAATGGCTCTTTGCAGCTTACATACCTTATGAATATTAGCTTTGGACACAAAACCCTTAGGCTGTTCCATATAGATTTCCTCCTCGAGGTATCCATTTAGAAAAGCCGTTTTGACGTCCATTTGCCATATTTCATCATCGTAATGGGCAGCAATGGCAAGCATCATGTGAATCGACTTGATCATAGCTACGGGTGAGAAGGTATCATGATAATCAATTCCTTCCCTTTGGGTATAACCCTTTTGCCATAAGCGTGGCCTTATAAGCGTCAACCTTGCCATCCCCATCCGTCTTTCTCTTATAGATCCATTTACGTCCAATAGGCTTCATGCCAGTTGGTAAATCTATTAGATTCCAGACCTGATTGGCATGCATCGAGTCTATCTCAGCTTCCATAGCTTCTTGCCATTTATTGGAGTCCACATCTACTATCGCTTGGTCATAGGTGACAGGGTCGTCCTCACGGCTATCAGGTACATCATGGAGACCCAGTTCTTCGATATGTGTGTAGCCATACCTCTCAGGTAAGTGAGATACCCTATTAGACCTTCAAAGTGAAGTTTGTGTTACAATATGTTCGATTCGTGATCCCTGATCAGATGTCTCCTCAGGACTTTCATTATGCTCTTCCAAAGAGACATTTCTACCCGAGCCACCTTCCTGAATTAATTCATCCTCATGGAAGTGCGCTTGTAAAGCCACAACGACCCTATAGTCTTCGGGCATGTAGAATAGATAACCCATTGAGTCCTTTGGGTATCCAATGAAACATCCCTTGCCGGACCTCACTTCCAGTTTGTCCACCTTAGCCTTCTTGACATAGGCTGGACATCCCCAAATCCTTATGTGATTAAGACTTGGTTTCTTACCCATCCACATCTCATGCGGAGTGAAGGACATCTATTAAGGATATAGGCAACGGTAAGTAAGGCGTACCTCCATAGTTAAATTGGTAAATTAGTGTAATTCAACATGGAGCGGACCATGTCCAACAAAGTTCGATTTCTCTTTTCTGAAACACCATTTAACTGTGGGGTTCCTGGCGGCGTGAATTGTGAAACTATTCCATATTCCTTCAGGAAGTCATCAAACTCTGTGCTCATATATTCGCCACCTTAGTCCGACCGAAGTGCTTTGATATGACATCGAGTCTATTTTTCAACTAGGGCCTTAAATTCCTTAAATTTAGTAAAGGCTTCGGATTTATGTTTCACCAAGTACATAATCCCATACCTAGTATGATCATCTGTGAATGTTATGAAATATTGATATCCGTCTCGGGCTGCTTCAAAATCACCACAAACATCGGTATGTATCAACACAAGTTTCTCATCAGCCCTTTAAAATGTCCTTGTGAAGGGGGATTTAGTCATCTTGCCTCTAAGGCAGGATTCACAAGTTGGATAAGGTTCTTCACCCAATGTACTTAAAAGTCCATCTTTCTCCATTTTGTGAACCTTGGTCTGACCAACGTGACCAAGTATAAGGTGCCACTTAAGAGCTTAATTAGTATCATGCCTAAGTTTCCTAGTTATAGTGTTCACTGCTGATTTATTTTGTAAGTTCAGATGATATAAACCATTCAACAATGTAGCTGTGCCAACCAATTTATTTAAAAATAAATTTTACAGCTACCATTGCCAATGAAGAAAGAAAATCCTTTCCGGTCCAAGACTAGAATGGATACAATATTTTTATGCCCCTTGGCCAAAACCAGTACTTCATCTAACGTCAAAATAAAACCAGATTCCAAACCCAGTAGGAGTGATCCAATATCGGTTGCCTCAACACTTTGTTCGCTTCCGACAGTGACCGTCACTTCCCCAGCTTAAAGCTGCCTACTTCGTTCCAGATCCTGATTCATAGTACAAATATGAGAAGTAGCACCTAAATCCAGAATCCATGAAGCAGAATATACAGTAGCGGAACAATAGGTTTCAAAAACAAAAAGTTCCGTACGTGATGCGCCGTTGATCTTGGGACAAGTCCTACGCCAGTGGCCCAGCTCACCGCATTCAAGACATTTGTCCATAGGTTTGGGATCGCCTACCTTCTGAACCTTTAGGGCCTTGCCCTTGCCTTTCTGCACCCCTTTCTTGGGTTTATACTGCTCATAGTTCTTTTTATTTTTGTTCTTGGACCTCCGAGGCCTAGAAGAAATCACAAGAGCAGTGTTCCTCGGCTTAGTCTTCATGTTAGACTGTGCCTTCACCAGTTTGTTTATTAGCCCAACTAATGTACACGAAATTTCATGACAGTTGAAATTCATTACAAACTGTATGAAGGAGTCGAGCAAAGATTGAAGGATGAGATAAATCTGAAGGGATAAATCCATATGAAAGTTTAGCACCTCGAGCCTCTCAATCATAGAGATCATCTTGAGGACGTGGTCTCCCACTTTGTCCCCTTCCTTCATCCTAGCACTGAATAACTGCTTCGGTATCTCATATCTAGCAGTCCTACTATGCTCTCCATAAAGCTCGGCCAAGTGTGCGAGAATCTGCCTAGCAGAAGTCATTTTCTCGTGTACTCTCTGCAGCTCATTAGTCATTGATCCCATCATAAAACCACGGACCAGCACATCATCCTTGACCCATTTTTCATGGACATCAATTTCTTCCTGATTACCCCTAGTCTGGAATGGAGTTGGTGGAATGTCCGCCTCCAAGACATATCCCAGAGACTCCATACTGAGTACAATCATCAGGTTCCGCAACTAGTCAACGAAGTTGGGGCCAGTTAGGAGATTCTTTTCAAGTAGTATTGCAAGTGGGTTCTTTGCCATTTTTAAAGAGATATAGGTTCGTTTCTCTGCATTGATTTAGACAAGATTGAATTAGTGACTTGTTTTATTATGATCGATTATAGAATTTAAGGGCTTGTATAATTCTTGTCTAGGCTCCCACTAATTTTGTCAGAATTACACACTCCCATGTTATAACCCGAAAGTCATGGTTAGATCGACTTCTTAGTGGTGATCGAGTTCTTTACAAATTTTAACAGACACAACCTGTCAGGTTTCTTGCCTATTAATTTCTCTAAAGTGGTGTCCAACACCAACCCATCCAACGGATGATTCGATCTTATTTTACCCCTAGTATTCATGCCCTCAACCTATCAGGTTTTTTGGCAATCCAGACTATCTAAGCTGTTTGACCATCAACGTCTATCAGTCTGACTATTGAATTTCGACCGGCAACCTATCAGGTTTCTAGGGGTGAAATTTATCACCAACCGAAGGCATCTAATGCACTTAAGAATTTATCAACCTCTACCAAATATACTACCCCGATAACTCGAAAGCATAGCACACCGGCTCGGGTATCAATTTTCTATGAGTTTGATGGAGGATAGGAAACCTCGTAACCTTTTTCAAACTTAGTCTGGTTGTTAGTCGGGAGAATTTCATGATTAATATTACACTTTGCACATTAATTCATTTATAAGCGCGTTTGTGTTAGTCAATCATTCAAAATGAAAAACAATAAATATCAACCTAGTTACTACCAATATATAGCTCACAGACTTTTTCCTAAGTACTGGGCCAAGCGAATGACCCAATAAAGAAAATAAAAAACAGTCTTCGATTCTTCGTCTTCTCGGTCGGTTGTCTTCGGTCTTCGTCACAACCAAATAAATAATTACATCACAGAAAAATGCATCCTATTATACAATTTTTCTAGTAAAAATAAATAGGCTCAAAACGGCCTTTACAACCTAATCGAATCGAACAAATCAAAAAACTAAGTCCACGAGCTATATCACCATCACATAAGGCATTCCATACAACATGTAATAGCTATAAAATTAAATAATTAATTTAATATATTAATCCAATTAATATATGAAATTAATCTATTCAATCCTACAAATATTAATCCAATTAATATATAGTGGCATTAAAATTAAATAATCAATTAATATAGTAATCCAATTAATATAAAAATTAATATATTCAATTTTAATGGTATTAACCCAATCAATACTTATAATCGTCATTTTAGTTCGTTCAAAGTAATCCAGCCAAAAATAATATTCTTGTTTAATTAATTTCCCTAAACAAAAATATTCCAGATATTAATTTAGTCAAATTGAAATCCAATTTAAATTTGGGAAATAATTACAACGAAATATAAACTTAAAATGGAGTCCCGAACTATCCGGTATTAGGCCCAGCCTGCGGCCCAATTCAAAATTGGGCCAAAAACCCGAGACCCATATGGCTGAGCCATGGCTCGGCCACTCTCGGCAGTCTGGCTGAGAGGCATCTCGGCTCTGGCAACCCCAGCAAGACTTCCTATGACCCCATTTTTCCCGTTTTCCTATTGCTTTCTAAAACGTGATGTTGCGACGACCAATTAAATATATCCGATTATACCGATAATGATACTAAATCATAAACATCATCCAATAGCATTCAAAATGCATATATAATCGTATATACAGTATCATTGACCTCGCTCCGATACCACTGTTGGGATTTTGGATACAAAATTGAGTACACAGCGGAATAATAAAACTCAATATAAAGAATCCCAAACAGGATCGATCAAGTAACGTATATACGAAAAAATACAACGAACGAAGACAGGATCAAAGTTCCATATCTTTGAAGCCTTTGATAATTTTATCGTAATTTTATTATCGATTTTATTATCATATATACAGTTTTTGCTGATAACAAAAAGGGGGAGAAGAATGGTATAAAAGAAGAATGGTATAAGGGGAGAAAAATAAAAGAATGGGAGAGAAAGAGTCATGGAAGAATGACTAGAAAAATAAAAACGTATACCGATCAAGAAAAGACAAAGAAGAAAGTCGAAAAGATGAAAAAGAAAAGTAGGAGTTGAAAAATGAGAAGTAGTTGAAAAGAAGAAAAGAAAAGATGGGAATGAACTAACGAAACGGATAAAGCTGAAAGCTTTGATCTGTAGTTTTTTTATTTTGCAGGTTTATCCCATTCAAGAGTGTTGTTTTGTAATCATCAAAAAGGGGGAGATTGTTGGAATATTTTATTTCAAATATTCATTATCGAGTTTTGATGATTAATTGTTAAATAAAAAAACAACAACAAAGAAGCAAAACAAAACAATAAAGAAATCGAAGATGCAAAAAGTCATTCAAACTGTACTGCAAAGCTAGCGCACGCTAGAGATCAAGGCTAGCGCACACTACAAGATGAAGATAGCGCACGCTATAGGTGAAGGTTGACGCACGCTATTGCAGAATGTGACCGTTGTGAAGACTTTCAACACGGAATGTCGTATGCACTGACATAGACATAGCGCACGCTATGAATGATATTTAGCGCACGTTAAAGAGCATTTGAATTCAAACAAATGAACGTTGGAAGATACGGAGCTGAAGTCAAAAGTTACAAACGGATATATGATGCAAGCAATGACGTGATATTAGCGCTCGCTACGAAAGAATACTATCACACGCTAACTGAAAGTATCAGAAGCTACTGGACTGAATGAAAGGGCAGGTAACGTACGCAACATGCATATTAATGTACGTAACAGGGCAATAACGCACGCTAAATAGGAAGACTTAGCGCATGCTAAGTGAGACTGGAAGTAACGGCTAGTTGGAGGAAATTGCCTATAAATACCAAACCATTTGGTATCAAACCACACAACAATTCAGAGCAAATCATATATACTTGTGATATCATTGTAAACATTCTTGTTATTGTATTTGAGCTTATTTGATAAGTGTTTGTGTTATACACGAAAAAATACACGAGGGGAAAAAGAAAGGATAAGATTGGATTTGGTGTTATTAGGATCAAGGATCCGGCATTATTAGAATCGCAATCTATATCCACATGAGGTTTGTCTAGTACCCATAAAAAGTTAGATAGGTTGATTTCTTGTCCGATAGAAAAGGAAAATGGTTTAACTTGGACCGACAAAAAGACAAGTGTGTTACAGTTTATCTCAGACCGATAGAAGATGAGATTGTAACGGTAATCCCTTGACCGATAGAAGAGAGGTGCAGAGGTTGATCTTTAGCCTATAGAAAAAGATACAGAGAGAGGACGTAGGCACGACTGACAGAACCTCTATAAATCTTGTGTCGATTATCTTTACGCTCTTTAAATCGCTTTCATAAAGCATAAAGAGGTTCATAACTCATATATACTCCGCGCCTATCTAAAAACGGCGAAGATACCGATAATCTTGCTCCAACACTATATATTCTGCTTCATGGATTTTGGATTCAGGTGCTACTTCTCACATTTGTACTATGTATCAGGTGTTAGGAATACTTGTTAGATTTTGATGATGTCATCCCCGTATTGATAATTATTCAAATGTATGTTTTTAAGTACTTGGCAAATTGTAAAGAAGAACCAAATGAGTATCTCCTATAGGCCTTTAAGTTAGGCTAAGTTCTGCTGATCAGTACAAAATCGACTAAGTATAGAACTTCCGTTTATCAGAGAAGTTATCAGGCAAGATCATTTCAGAGGAGTTTTGGTCAACGCAGAATATCAGAGAGATTTGACCAAAACCTAGATGCAGACAAGTTCTGAAGAAGGCGCTTCATCAGAAAAGTTTTGGTCAATGCAGAATAGCGGAGAGGTTTGACCAAAACCCATCTGCAGTTAAGTTATCAGATAAGATTTGGTCAACAAATATAAGCTGAACTTTGACCATCAGATCAGAGAACAATCTTCATGTTAGAGAAATTCAGAGCAGAGGGCTTCATGGTAGAGAACTTTAGAGTAGATGACTTCATCTCAAAGAAGTTCAAAGCAGAGAACTTTATATCAGAGAAGGTTCACTGCACATCATGTAGGTTTGACCAAGAAATATCAGATAGGTTCTCAATCAAGATATCAGCCAAGTTCAAGATACTCAGTCCACGTCAACAAGAGACAAACTGGAAAGATTCCCATAAAGCTAGTGATAAAATATTCTTTGAGATCCGCATTCTGAAGACTTATTATAATCAAGAATAACGGCGCTAACAAAGAAACTCTTTCAAACGGTCGAAATTGAAAAAGGGAATCAAGCCGTGCAACGGAATGATAAGATAAATAAAGAAGTCCACTCTCCAATGGATAGATTTGTTACAGTGATGCAACAGCTATGAAGGAAGCTCAAAGAATTGTACTATAAATATCTAAAGATATGAATTGAGCAAAGTACGATGCGAACAACACTCACAAGCAATCAAAGTATTTAAGAAAGTCAAAGCTATCAAAGCAAACAATACCATCGTGAATAGCAAATCTTTAAATAGTCATATTCGAAGAAGCTCTTTAGTTGGAGAAGACAAAAACTCTTGTCTTTAAAGTTTGAGTTTGAGGTACTTCTATGAACGAGGTTTTCAGAAGTTTCGTGGCTGATAAGGCATCCACAGGTTCTTGATTGGAAGGCAATAGAGAGCTCGAGAAGTTGTTGAGGCATCTACAAGTTTTCAATCAGGTGGTTCTAGGCAGTCGAAGGGAGTTGCAATGGCCATGGGTTTCCACTGGTAGGAAGTTGTTGTATCTAGGGAAAACTCATTGTAACCTTTATCACTGGTTGACAGTTATAGTGAATTTGTCTCCAATTGGTTTGGAGAGAAGTTGACTAGTAGAGGATTACCCCACCTCTGAAACCACTATAAGTTCCTGTGTGATTTACTGATTTACACATCATACTTAACTGCTGCATTCATATTTACTGTTCCATTAGAAGTTAACTGCAGACGACTTTAAGTTATCTGTATCGTCATCAGCTGTGTCTTCCGTATTATCTGTCTGCAGAGGACATAAGTCATCTGTACTTATCACAGCTAAGAAACTCACCTGACTTTCAGGAAAGAGTTTTAATAAGTCTATTCACTCCCCCTAGACTTATTCCTGACGACTTGTGACCTACAAGTGGTATCGGAGAGGTTGGTTCAATTTTTACAGAACCAGATCCATATATCTGAGCATATATACATTCATCTCTCATTTAGAATGGAACACATGCAACACATACACTCTAGATTACCTGTATTCTCTGTTGATGAATATGACTTATGGAAAATAAGAATGCAGGCTCAGCTGTTATCCATTCATGATGACATGTGGTGTATCATTGGGGAAGGTCCTTTCATCTTTGAGAAGGATAATTCACCAGAAGAAATTGCTACTGGGAGCCAGAGAAGATTCCCAAGAAGAGGACAGAGATGACCCATAAAGAAAGGAAGCTGACCAATCTTGACAACCGGGCCAGAGATGTGCTGTACCAGACTCTTGACAAATCAACCATGGTCAAGATCAAGAATTGCAAAAATGCCAAAGAAATTTGGGACACATTAGCTGTAATGTGTGAGGGAACCGTGCTGATAAAGGAAAAGAAGTTATCAATTGCTACTCAAAAGTTTGACAACTTCAAAATGAAGAATGGTGAATCAATTGACCAAGTGGACACAAGATTCACTGAGATCATAAATGAAATTAACTCCCTTGGAATGACATATGGCAACAGGGAGATGACTGTAAAAGTTTTAAGATCTCTCAACCCTCAATGGAGCATGAAGGCCGTAGCTATGAGAGAATCAAAGTATCTCAACAAGATAAAATTCAGGAGCTATTTTCTGATCTAAAGGCATATGAGTACGAGCTGCCCTGTTTATCATCCAATGAACTAGCTGAAAAGGGAATAGCATTTACAGCAGAATCACCTGCAAAAAGCCTAGCTGAAGTCAGTCCCCCCAGCCCCTTGAATTTTGAAGAAGAGATGGCTTTCATCATGCAGAGGTTCAACAATTTTAGGAAGAATTATTCCAAGTATAAGAAGAACTACAAGGACAATCCAATGAGGAACCAAAAGGATGTCAACTGGAAGGTGGAGTGCTACAACTGCCACAAAACCGGACACATCCAGTTTGACTGTCCAGATCTTAAGAAGGATGAATGCAAGAAAGAAGTGGGCAGAAAAGAAGACAAGAGAAAAGTTTTCATTGGAGAAGACTAAGAAAGAGTAGAATCTAGCAGTGGATTCTTCTCTGATGATGATGAAGACTATAACTGTATGATGGCCAACCTAGCTGATGAACAGGTAACATCTAAACCCTCAATTTCAAATAATGAAAGCTCAGACATGTCTCAAGATATTGACTTACATGAATCTGTCAATCAGCTCCTCAAAGACTTTGAGAAATTAAAATCTGCACACTTGACGATGTCAGCCGAAAAAACATAGCTGCAAGATGAGAATAGGCAGTTGAAAAATAACTTTGAAAAACTCAGCCTAGAGTTAACACAAATCAAATCTGAATTTGAAAAATAGGCTGAAAACAAGTTGAAAAACCCGACTGATAATACTACAGCTGAGATCAAAAGGTTAACTGTTTTAAACAGTGAGAAATCAGCTGCACTTGCTCATGTTAAATCTGAGTTTGCTAAACTGACACAGCTAAGTAATAGACAAGCTAAGGAAATAACACCCCTCAAGGCATCTATAACCCTGGATGAATTGTGTATGAACAAGAGGCCACTTTATTCCAGATCAGGCCTTGGATATGATCCCAACACTCCTTCTAGTTCAAAAACCATTTTTATCAAGGGAGAAACAATTGTCCAAACTGCTGAGCCTACATATAAACCCATATTTCAAAATAGGCAGCAACCCAGTCAAAAGTTTAGGCATCAGCCAAGGTTCACAAGGCAGCCACCTAGACAGGAGACTAGGTAATGGCCGAGGCAAAAGCAACAACCAAGACATTATGCCAACTATTACCAAAGACTCCCTAAAAACAGATTTCAAAATGGGAGAGGCAAATGGAAACCTCAAGGTTATCCAAATTTCTAAAATGAACATGTGTGGAGATCCCAACGATTTAACAAATGGTCTCAGCCAAGATTTAGAAATTGCCCACACCACAGATTTTATGAGGCATATCCAGTACACAATCCTAACCAAGGATGTAGACCCAGACAACACACACCTTATAGGGGTAGACAACATAACTTTTATAATCCAAAGAGAAATCAATTCTCCAGGAAGCCTACTAATCCCAAAGGACCCACACAAATTTGGGTACCTAAATCTCTGCTTGTCTTATTGCAGAAAAGGTGGAAGGACTACTACCACATCTCCTCAAGTTCAACAATGGGAGGTGAAGAATGGTTTGTAGATTCTGGAGGCTCAACTCACAAGACAGGAAATAAGAAGGTGCTCTCAAACTACATCAAAGAAAGAGGTACAGATGTAACCTTTAGATATAACTCTAGAGGTCAGACAAAAGGATTTGGAGAGCTGCACAGAGGAAATATAACCATATCCAAAGTACTTTATGTTAAAGGGCTCAAATACAACCTTTTGAGCATAAGCCAATTCTGTGATGAGAAGAACCTAGTAGTCTTCACCATTTGGAAATGGATAGTGATTGATATCCCATCTGGAGAAGTGAAGCTACAAGGATTCAGAAGAAGAGATATCTACATGATAGATTGGAATACAGGCACTCCAAACACCTGTTTTCTATCTAAGACAATTGTTGAGAATGGATGGCTATGGCAAAAGAGATTATGTCACCTGAACTTCAAAGCCATCAACAAGATAAGCTCTCAAAAGCTGGTTAGAGGACTTCCAGAAGAAGTATTTAAGAAAGAAGCTCTCTGTGATGCATGCCATAAAGGAAAGCAGACCAGAGTATCAGTCAAACCAGTTCATCCTACCACTCTCACCACCAGAATTTTGGATACTTCATATGGATCTCTTTGGCCCCATCAAGCCAATGACATTGAGTGGAAGGAAGCATGCCTTAGTAGTAGTAGTAGTAGATGACTACTCGAGATACACATGTGTTGTTTTTCTCTATAAAAAGAGTGAATCACTATCAAATCTGCCTGAGTTGTTAAGGAAGATCCAGAATGAGAAATCCCTCTCCATCATCAAGATCAGATCAGACAGGGGTGGAGAATTTCTCAACAAGGCAATCACTGAGTATAGTGATTAAAATGAAATCCAGCATGAAGTATCTGCCGCAAGAACACCACAGCAAAATAGTATTGCTGAAAGGAGGAACAAAACCTTGAAGAAAGCTTCCAGGTCAATGATTGCTGAAGCTGGCCTGCCAAAGAGGTTCTGGGCTAAAGCTGTCAACACAGCATGCCATACTCAGAACAGGAGTATGATAGTAGGGAGACATGGCAAAACTCCCTATGAGGTTTGAATGGCAGAACACCAACTATTGCATACTTTCATATATTTGGTTGTAAGTGTTTCATACACAATAATGGTAAAACCCAACTGAATACCTTTGATGCTAAAACCGATGATGGTCTCTTTATGGGATACTCACAAATAAGCAAGGCATATAGAGTTTTTAACAAAAGAACATTAGTTGTGGAAGAAACACCTCATGTTGTGTTTGATGAGTCGACTATTGAGTACATGAAACAGGTGGAATCAATTGAGAAAAAGCTCAAATCCGCCACCCTAGAAGAAGTCATCATTCATGACACAAGAATGATGGACCCAACTGCAGATCAACTTGAAGACCCAACTGCAGATCAGCCTAAAGACTCAACTCTAGATCAGATAGGATCCCAAAACCTACCTGATCCATCTACAACTGATGAAGACCCATCTGTAGCTGACAAAGACGCATCTGCAGAGCAGACAGGATCCCCACCTGCAGATGACAAGACCGTAGCTGATCCAGTTACAGATCAAGAAGGCCAAAACCAAGCTGATGTAGAGAGAGAAGAAGTTCACCAAAGCAACTCAACAGGGGGAACAAACCCTGAAGAAGATATCCCCAAATGGCTCAGAGATCATCCCATTCAACAAATCATTGGAAACCTAACTGATGGAGTCAGAACCAGATAATCCACAGAACCAGCAGGAATGGCAATGTTCTCATGTTTCATGTCTTAGATGGAACCCAAAACGACAGATCAACCTCTAGAGGACTACTCATAGATAATTGCAATGCAAGAAGAGCTCAACCATATGGAAAGAAACAATGTCTGGGAACTAACAGGCATACCAGATCACAAGAAAGTTATAGGCACCAAATGGGTGTACAAAAATAAATATGATGAAGATGGAGCTGTTGTTAGAAATAAAGCCAGAGTAGTTGCAAAAGGATATGCAAAATGTGAAGGAATAGATTTTGATGGAACTTATGCACCTGTAGCAAGACTTGAAGCTATCATACTGTTCCTTGCATATGCAGCATTCAAGGACTTTGAAGTCTACCAAATGGATGTCAAAAGTGCTTTCTCAATGGAATCCTAGAAGAATAAGTCTATGTGGAGCAACCCCCCGGATTTGTCCACTACGCCATAAATGGCCTTCGGCAACCACATAACTGTGTTACCTTAGACCCAATTTTCTGTTGCCACAGACCCAAAATGGGCAAAGGTAACATTTTAGCTAAGTTGCTCTGTGAGCAGTAGCCTTTGGACTCAAAGGCAACATGTGGATCATTCTAAGCTAACATAGTATTATTTGTTACAAAAGAACTATACAGCATCATCCTAACAACTCTGCAGCAACATCATATTCGTGTTGCAATAGACTTTATAATTTTGTAAAATATATAGCCAATTTAGTGGGTTCCACATATGGGGCCCATTTTGTCGGGCCCACCGGTGGGACCCACTTAGTGGGGTCAGCTGGTGGGGCCCATATGTGGGACCCACTTTTCTTGGACCTATTAGTGGGTCTACTTTGTGGGGCCCACGGGTGGGGCCATAAAATGTGCAGCAATTTTTAGTCTATTGCAACACCTATATTATCAATTGCAACACACTAGGTGTTACAGGTGTTACCAATTAAAGACATTTGCAACATATATATAGTACCTAAGGTAACACCTTTATTTTAACAAAATAAAAATGTTAATTTTAAATTTAACATTTCCCATTAAAAAAACCAACAAACCAATTCACAGAAACCAACTATATCATCCAACTACATCATCCCATCATAAAAAAACCAACTATATCCAATCACAAAACCAACCAACTACATCACCAACTACATATATATAAGTACTAGAAGAAAATAACTTGGTCATTTTTAACCAACCACATCGCAATGTCATAAGCGAGATAGAAAAACCAATACTAGTTCAAAATGTACTGTCATAAAGCAGTGGACGTCTAAGACTAATATACAAAAAGACTATAATAAACTATTTTGTGGAACACTTATTCAATTAGCCAAGGATTACCCAATGTGCCTGAGTTGGTGTCCATTCACAAACTTCACCTTCTTTAAACGAGAGAGCTGCAGAATGAAACAAGAAAGAAGAGTCAATAATTAGTCAATAATTAAGAGCAACAACTCCAACGTTTAGTCTCTCAAAAACCACATTTTGGTCTCTAATCATAGCTCCTATTGAAATCTAGAAACAAGGGAAGATGAGGGTTCAAATTTCAAATTTGATAGTATTTGGTTCCCTGTTAAGTGTACTCAAATTCTCATCATAAAAATAGTATAAAAAAATCCTAATAGGTATATGGTTCCGTTGGGATCCCAGTTTGCAAGAGAAAGTATCAGGTTGTGGTTCAAGTCTTTTACAGATGATTCATAAGATAATTAGGAATCGACCTATTAGATAAGAAAATAGAATATCAAGATTATAACAATGGATATAGCAATTAAGGAATAAATACGAAAAACTGCAGCAATGCAAAGAGAAGATGGCATGTAAAATAGTAAAATGCAACCAAATTAGTTCTAGAGAAATCTAAACAACCTATATATCAATCCAGCCATTGGCAAGATTTGATTTAAGCCCGAATTTCTGATCAGGAGGAATTGGGGAAAGCTATTTCAGTATTTCAGCCGCATCCACAGTTCCTGTCCGAGTACTTCTGGTAGCATAGTTCATTTGAGGTACTGTATCGAAGCCCGACTTTATGATTAGGAGAAATTGGGGAAAGCTATTTCAATATTTCAGCCGCATCCACAGTTCCTGTCCCAGTACTTCTGGGAGCATAGTTCATTTGAGGTATCGTACGTTGTCCAAATCAATAAGCATCTTGAAACTCAAGAAAGGCAAGTGCCAGATAACAAAAGTACAAGGGCATTTTCAGACACCAGTCCTTTTCATGTTTATCGATTTTCATCGTCCGATAACTAATTCTGTCAGTGGTGTTCGGGTATTTTTTTTTGGGGTGGGGGGGGGGTGAGGAGTTAGTAATCCTAAAGAGTAGATGCTAGATGCGTCAAACAATTGATGTTGCACAACATGATCTTGTCCATTCCATGGTTGTCACGACGACGACTAGTCGCCGACTTGTCCAAAAGTCGACATGGCTGAAAAAGTCGATGCCCGACTTCTGTATTAGTCGTCCATGGGTTATACCCGGAGTCGACCCGACCCGGACCCGCAATCTGCCGAATTACCCGACCTGAAATTAAAAAAAAAGTGTTTTAAAAACAGTCAACAGTAATTTTATGTTTCTTTTTCATTTATTTTATCCGGATAGTGAAATGTTGTTATCTTCAGGGCCGGTCCTAGCCGGAAAAGGTCTCGGTGCGAGGGAAAATATATTGTGCCTTAAGAAAACTATACAATATATAATATAGACATAAGTCTAACAAAAATGGCAACCTATCTAGTTAAAACTGAAAGGGTTTCAAAAGTTTTATGTTTCAAAACCCAATATAATTTTTTTCTTGTAAATCACCAAGCACAACATGTTTTTTACACTAAAACATGAGTAAATCATTTGCCTTGACAAATTCTTTTGATTTTTTTTCACAACAATTATTTCATTTCTACTTTTTCTATATGTGAACCAGAATAAAATCAGCCCTGGCCGACGGGAGGCCTTACACAGCAGCACCGCCTTGCCTGCTCTTGATGCCGGACATGATTATCTTGTTCAAGAAATAACCACCTAAATTATCAAATGACTAGCAATTCTTAGTAGCAAAAGATACAGAAGGACAGGGTTTGACCAAATAGAAGGAAAGTTTGAGGTGGCTTCGTAGCTGAATGAAATAGTAGAACATATATCATGTAGAAAAAAATATATACGGAATTACCATTTCAGTCCATGTCGAACCCGTGGAATAAATTAACGCTCAAACATATGGCTGAATGGTCCATGACCAAGATCATGCAATAGACCTACAAACAATCAGGAAAGGCGAATATTTGGATGCATTCATGACAGAGAATAACAGGAATGTAAGTTGAATATTTTGTGTTACCAGCTAGTTTTATAGTTTGTGTGTCAAATTGACCAATATCAAGCTCCAAGCCCTAATAAGATAGCAAGAGTACAACTCTTTTATTTCCAGTTTTAAGATAAAAAACCATAGAGAAAAGACAATGATGACATTACTTGATAGTTTTTCAACCTGTTGATAGCTTCACTAGCCAGCCAGTACACTCCAAGTGAATGCTCAAATCGCGAGTGCACGGCCCCAGGGTAGACCATATATGACAAACCTGCATATATGTATTACGTCAAGTGAGGAGCTAAAAACCAAATAACTAAAACAGAATTTCTAAAATATTCAAACAAGATGAAACTCACCTAGCTGCTTCAAGTCACGAAGTCTGCAACATATTGGTAGAGAATGAAATCAGATAGGAATGAAATAATAAAAAGCAATACAACACTTCATGAACAGAAAAAAATGATAAACAAAGCATGAAATAGTTCGACTTACCTCTGAAATTGCTCTGTGTCGACAAACTTCAATGAAAGCTGCAATCCAGGAGGGAAAGAGATGAGAGTCTGACTCCACCTCTGATGGACAAATACTAGGCTGCCTAATTACTTTCTCTTCATCTGGTCGAAAAATTAACAGCGGAACCACTAACCAGAGTAATTGTAAAATAAGAAATATTCTAAAGTAATGTTTAGAAAAAAAAAAAAAAGTAAAACTAGACAGAGAAACATCCATCTCTATGTCTCTAGCTTCACCCTGCTTTCAGATACTCGATTCCTAAACTTTCACAAACCCAACATTTCATTTTGAAATCCTAATATTTACATTCAACTGGAGCATACAAGATAGAGGTACAATGATAGATGCATATGCAAAGATATCAAATGACAAGAAAAAAAAAGAACGTCTGGACTACGCAAAAAGCTTAAAAAATAGGAAGAAAAAACAAATCACACCGGTTGATGTGAGATTCAAATCTGAGACAAAAAAAATCATTATATGTCCTCCTAATCCCCATCGATTCACCATAACATAGATAAAGCGCAGCACTCTCAAATTAAGAGTAAAAATCTCCAATCGTAAATTAAAATTGAAATCATCTCACTTTCAAACTCCATTTTTAAACATACAAGAGCCTACACGTGCGATGCACCAATTCGGCGTGCGCCTAGCCTACATTTACATCCGTCCGATTTCTCATAACACCACAAACACGAACCAAATCTCGACAGTTGTAAACAAAATGAACTAATCTCGGCATATTTCTTCACAATTTAGGAACAGGAGAAGAAGCTAAGGACAAGCATAAAAAGGAAGTGCAGGATCCAGATAAATGTTGCCGTGGACGTTATCGTCTATGTGCTTCGTGAACCTCCGATCATCAGTCGACGATAATAAAAGGTTTTGAATATCCAAACTCTAACCAGAATACAAACTCACCTAAACCGGAACCCGGTGCCACCACTGGTCGTGAGATGCCGCCGCATCGCCTGAAGCTGAGGTCGCCGCTGCCATATGGCATGGGTCGGAATCCGATGGAAAGCCCTCCTGCTCTGCCACCACCATCCAATTTCAGTTCAGCCACGATCGATGAGTGTGTGTGTATCTATTAGTCCAAGAGTGAGAGTGAGAGTGAGTGTGTGTATGATTTTCCTGCAGGTTTTACCATCGGCCGAGGAGAGTTGAGAGAGAGAGAGAGAGAGAGAGAGAGAGAGAGAGAGAGAGAAAGGAGGGTCGAGAGGTAGGAGAGAAGTGGGAGAAGTGGATTAGGATAGCGGCCGATCGGTTGGAGGGTTTTTTAACCTTTAGTTTTTAGGTTTATTCAATTAAGCCCTTAATTTTCTAAAATCCTTCAATTTCATCCCAAACACTTCTAATTATTCCGATTTGATCCAGGCAACGTATAATACCTTAAAATCCAGTCCTATTTTGACCCAAGGCATTTATAATGTTAACTCTTCAATTAATATTAATAATCCGTTCAATTTTATGCAATATATTTTCATTTTCAATCATTTATATTTAGTTATTCTAATTATTTTGTAATTATTCATAGTTATTACAAGATTTTATTTTTAATAATTTTTTAATTATTTAAATCAAAATTTATTAATTTTCAAATACTACTTTATTTTAAAACCTTTTCAATTTAAATTTAATAAAAATATTTTATTATTTATATAATATATATATATAATTCATTATTTGATAGAATATTTTTTTATAAAAATAGATTCAATATTTTATTAAAATTAATTATTTTTAAAGTTAAAAATGTATTAAATCATTAATTTTATATAAAATTCAAAATTTTGTTTATTAATACTCTAAGGTAACACATCTCCTGGTGTTACTGAGAGTTACACCTTTTATAGCTAGAGTAACATATATTTCAGGATTTGGTAACACCATAACCCGAACGTTGTGGTAGGTCCAAAATTTCATAGCTATGGTAACATCCAAGAAAGTAACACCCCTCCCTAAGTGTTGTAGAAAGCCATCTATGGCGTAGTGGTCAAAGGAGACAAAATCTACAAGCTTCTAAAAGCTCTATATGGACTCAAGCATGCACCAAGAGCATGGTATGAGACACTATCTGTGTTTCTAGAGAACAATGGATTCAGCAAAGGCAAGGTTGACAAGACCCTATTCAGAGTAGAGCATGAAGACCACATATTATTAGTTCAAATATATGTGGATGATATCATCTTTGTATCAACCAACCCGGAGCTATGCGAGAAGTTCTCAAATCTCATGCAGGGAGAATTTGAGATGAGTATGAAGGGAAAGCTTAATTTCTTTCTTGGTATGCAAGTCAAGCAAATGGACAAAAGGAATCTTCATCAATTAAGCCAAGTATACAAGGGACTTAATCAAAAGATTTGGTATGGATTCAGCCAAACCAGGAAGAGTACCAATGAGCACATCCCTACACCTTGATGAAGATGAAAGAGGCATTTTAGTGGATCCAACCCATTACAGAGGACTTATTGGATCACTTCTATACCTCACTGCAAGTAGACCTGCATTTCATATGCAGTGGGAGTATGTGCAAGATTTCAGTCAAAGCCGAAGCAGTCTCACCAGGAAGTAGCTAAGAGGATAATCAGATACCTTAAGTCCACAATCAATGTTGGTCTATGGTATCCCAATGATGATAATTTTGAGTTATCAGGATACTCAGATGCAGACTTTGCAGGATGCAAGATTGATAGGAAAAGCACAAGTGGAACGTGCCAATTCGTAGGAACCAGACTTATATCATGGTTCAGCAAGAAGCAGGTATCCAACTCAATTTCCACAACCGAGTCAGAGTACCTAGCTGCAGGCAACTGTTGCGCACAAATCCTATGGATCAGACAACAGCTAAGGGACTACAACATCACTACAAATGAAGTCCCAATATGGTGTGACAACAATAGTGCAATTGCAATAACAAACAATCCAGTATTGCACTCAAGGACAAAGCACATTGATGTCAAACATCATTTCATCAGAGACCATGTGCTAAACAAGAGAGTTAGAGTGGAGAGAGTCAGCACGGAATTCCAAATTGCTGACATATTCCCAAAACCTTTACTAGAAGAAAGGTTTCTGGAGCTAAGATGGAACTTGGTCTACTAGATTGGGAATCTAGTACAGGCGAGAAAGCTACCTGATGTAGAGATCAGATGAGGAAAAGCTACCTGATGATCAGACTATACGGCAATAAAGCTACCTGATGATTAGACCAGACGAGGAAGCTACTTGATGCAGACCAGACAAGGAAAAGTTAGCTGACGTTAACCACAGACGACACAACTTACCTGATGCAGAGCAGACAAGAATTCAAACGATCAACCATCTAAGTTTCTTAATTTTAGACCGACTTAATTATTTATTTACATGTGGACAATCCCACTACCTCCACAACGTCCAGTCAACTTCAACCATCATTCCTTAAATTAACAAAAATCGTACCGCCGCTTGATTATTTTATTGTTAAAATTCAAAGCGTCTTTTCAACTGGGTATTTAAGGCGGCGGAAATCATTTCACAAACTTTACCGTGTTCAAGCTTTTAGAACCCTAATTTTCAAAAAGCAAAAAAACTACTTGAATATTCACTACACTCAAGCGAAAAACTTTTTGCAGAAATGGAATCTTACTTCGAAGGTGTCAATCTTAAGCTGGTGAAAGAACAGATCATTTTCAACATTGTTGTGGACTTTGAAGGGTTACTAGCAACAAACAACTCGGGGGAAATGGTGTATGTGATCCGAATGATGAAGAAAAATGGCATCTACCGATTTCTGGATAATTCCCCGAAACAGCTTTTCAAGGAGGCTGTAATATGCTTTTACAGGGAGGCTCAAGTCACCGAGCACTGTATCTAAAGCTCTATTCTTGGATAAGAAGTCAACATCACCCCTCAAACCATCACTGATGCATTCCAGATGGAGAACCGGGGCATCGCCGTTAAAGCCCTAAAGCAAAACCCAACCGAGACTTGGTATGAGATCAAGCTGCCAAAGGATACATCTAAGGTCAAACTCACGGCGAAGAAAAATGATCTTAAAAAGGAATACACATATGTCATGGACATAAACAACAAAATTATCATGGGCATGGCAGGAAAGCTATGATCAACTATCCTATGCCAAGTATGTCGTGATGGGAGCCCTTATACAGCAGAAGAGGATTAACTGGCCTAACTACATATAAAGGCAGTTAGTCCGAGAGGTAAAAAAAGTGAGCTGGGATGAGGAAGAGAAGAAATTAAGGCAGTAGCTGGCATATGGAACTCAAATAAGCTGGATCTTGGAGTTCCTGGGAAAGGCCAAGGGAAGGGCAGACCCCTTTCACATTAGCAAGAGACTTGGTCACTTGGACCATGAAACCCTGAAGCATATCGGAGATAAGAAGGAAAAGTCAGCTGAGATAATCAAGGAAATTATCTGGGACATCTGAGTACAGAGGACCTTCAGACACTAAATCACAGAAGTCAGATGCAGCTGCAGCTGAGACTTCTCAAAAGTCATCTGCACATGAAAATCTACCTGCAGATGACACTGGCTCAGACAACATTCCACTGTCAAATAGATTAAAGAGGTAGTCACCTGAAGTAGAGAAAGTTGTTCACATCATTTCTTCACTAGATCAGTCCTCAAAGAGACAATGAGGACTGGTGGACTATCCTTCAGATGAAGAACAAGAGGTGCAGCCTTCCTCATCACCTGCTCCTGCAGAATCTGAAGATCATCCTCAACATTCATTTGAGCTGGTGCCCAATGTGGTTCACCTTCTAGATCTTTCAACCCAAACAGAGGAAGAAGAAGCAGGGGAGACAGTTGAAGTACCTCAAGCAGACTATTCTTTCAATCTCAGAGAAAACAACTCTCTGAACCTGACCACAGTTCAACTACAGATGGTAAGGAAGGAAGTTCTCAACTACTCTTTTATAAACATATATGAAGAATGGTAAGAACTTAAATTGCTCAGCTTCTCTCAATCAAAAAGTTTTGTGGAGAGAAGTACTTGGGAGCACCCCATTGCTGTAGAACAGCTGATTTTATATTTTTGTCAAGAAACAAAGGTGGAAAAGTTACTAGAGGAAAACTGGTTCATTTCTCACTTTAGACAAAACATGGACCAGTTCATCCTCCAGGTCATGAATGATGTATTTCAAGGAAAAACTTTTGCTGAGGAGAATGAAGTGACAAAAGAAGGAGAAAGAGAAGAGAATAATATAATCATTGCTGAAATTGGAGAAGTTGAAAAGGAACTAAAAGTTGAACAGAAAGATGAAGTTGAAAAGAAAGATGTGGAAAAGGAGGAAGAAAAAGAAAAAGAAAAGACTGAAGAAAAGGAGAAAGGAGAAGGAAAGGAGAAAGAAGAATAAGAAAAAGAGAAAGAAGGAGAAAAAGAAGAAGAGAAGGAGAATGATGAAGAAAAGAAAGAAGAAGAAAGAAAAGAAGATGATGAGAAGGATCATGATCAACAGGAACCTGATCATGCCCCTGGTTCAACCAAATCTGGAGCTAATGGAGATAATTAGGGGGAATAGCCTGAGCAACCCCCCCAGAAGCAAAAAGTCATCTGCAGAGTGGAAGTCCTCTGCATAGAAGAAACAACCATCCACAAAGAGAAAGTCCCCTGCAGATAAGGATCTATCAGATGATAAACCAGGAACCCCTGAGAAGACCCCATCTGATAAGGCGCCAGCTGATATGCAGATCTCTTCTGAGAAATCCATTGCTCAGATACCATCTGCATATGAGGATTCATGAGAAAATTTTGTTCGTGCAGAGCTGCCTATGCATTAGCTACCTCCTAATATGACTGAGTTGATCAGAGGCATTGTTGAAGAAACAGTTGCTAAGCTTCTTGCAACTGAAGTCAAGCCTCAACTGCAGTCTCTAAGTGCCAAGATGGATACCCTGATCAACAAGGACCCTTACCCACCTCCCACTAACTCCAGAATGCCTATTGGCATGTCTGATTTCATGTCTAGAGTGGAGGAGCAGCTTGCCACGATTATTGATGCTGGCAAAAAGGGGGAAGATAAGGGGGAAGTGAAAGGCAAAGGTAGAGACATCAGGCAGGAGGAAGACAGAGAGGAGGAGATATCAAGAAGTCAAGACCCTCTTCTCATCCAGGCAGGAACTTCTCAATTGAAGAGAAAAGAAGTAGTTGCACCATCTGATCCACCTGCAGCTAAGAGGAGGAGGACAAGACATGATCCCGAGGTCAGATATCAATGGGAAGGGAAGGAGCTACAATATGTTGAATAGTTCATGCCTGCAGAGGCATAACATATGTGGGGGAGCGCAAGGAAGCAGCTTATAGAGAAGTATTATCTTTGGGAGATGCTTCAAGACAAAGGATGCTCCCCACATCAGACCTTCATCAACTTCATGGATATGAACTTCCCAAAGCTCTGGGCAATCTTAAAGAAACACGTAAAGGGATTCAATGCCTACCCTATGATACCTGATTTCAGACCTGAAGTAGCTCCTACCATTATGAACAATGATCTTGATGAGCTGGCTCTTCAGGAAGAGATCAAAGAACTTTGTGTGGAAAACAACTTCACCACTCCTGACCAACAAGAGTTTGTTTCATTGGTAGTAAAAAGGAAGTATGGGGTAGCCCCAGTATCTAAAAAGCTAATTGGTGCCAAACTATTGAGGTCACTCCCTCCGGCAAGGCAGCAGATCAGAGGAAGAGGGAGAGGGAGATAATATTGTCTTGTAATTTTATTTTGTAATTTACTTGTAATTTTTGTATTACCTGTAATTTTTGTAATACTTGTAATTTTCTTGTATATTGTTTCATTCAACTGCACTGTAATGTAAACATCAAATAAAAATTTATAACAGTCACTTGAATGACAACTACTAGTTGTCTCAAAATAGACTGAGTTTTATTGTGTCTTGCACTTTATTCTGTGCAGACTTTTCTTACATTTGAAATGCTTTAGTTTTGCCATCATCAAAAAATGGGGAAATTGTTAGGAATACTTATTAGATTTTGATGATGTCATCCCCGTATTGATAATTATTCAAATGTATGTTTTTAAGTACTTGGCAAATTGTAAAGAAGAACCAAATGAGTATCTTCTATAGGCCTTTAAGTTAGGCTAAGTTCTGTTGATCAGTACAAAATCGACTAAGTATAGAACTGCCGTTTATCAAAGAAGTTATCAGGCAAGATCATTTCAGAAGAGTTTTGGTCAACGCAAAATATCATAGAGATTTGACCAAAACCTAGATGTAGACAAGTTCTAAAGAAGGCACTTCATCAGACAAGTTTTGGTCAATGTAGAATATCGGAGAGGTTTGACCAAAACCCATCTGTAGTTAAGTTATCAGACAAGATCTGGTCAACAAATACCATCTGAAGTTTGACCATCAGATCAGAGAACAATCTTCATGTCAGAGAACTTCAGAGCAGAGGGCTTCATGGTAGAGAACTTTAGAGTAGATGACTTCATCTCAAACAAGTTCAAAGCAGAGAACTTTATATCAGAGAAGGTTGACTGCACATCAGGCAGGTTTGACCAAGAAATATTAGATAGGTTCTCAGTTAAGATATTAGCCAAGTTCAAGATACTCAGTCCACGTCATCAAGAGTTGAAAGTCAACAATCACGGAAAGCCGCATGCAAGACGTAGGAGACAAACTGGAAAGATTCCCGAAAAGCTAGGAATAATATATTCTTTGAGATCCGCGTTCTGAAGACTTATTCTAATCAAGAATAACGGCGCTAACAAAGAAAGACTTATAAACGGTCGGAATTGAAAAAGGGAATCCAGCCGTGCAACGAAATGATAAGATAAACAAAGAACTCCACTCTCCAACAGACAAATTTGTTACAATGATGCAACGGATATGAAGGAAGCTCAAAGGATCGTACTATAAGTATCTGAAGATATGAATTGAGCAAAGTACAATGCGAACAACACTCAAAAGCAATCAAAGTATTCAAGGCAATCAAAGCTATCAAATCAAACAATAGCATCGTGAAGAGCAAAGCTTTAAACAATCATATTCGAAGAAGCTCTTTAGTTGGAGAAGACAAAAACTCTTGTATTTAAAGTTTGAGTTCGGGGTACTTCTGTGAACGAGGTTTTCATAAGTTTCGTGACTGATAAGGTATTCACGGGTTCTTGATTGGAAGGTTATAGACAGCTCGAGAAGTTGTTGAGGCATCCACAGGTTTTCAATCAGGAGGTGCTAGGCAGTCGAAGGGAGTTGCAATGGCCACGGGATTCCACTGGTTGGAAGCTGTTGTAACTAGGGAAAATTCATTGTAACCTTTATCACTGGTTGATAGTTATAGTGAATTTATCTCCAACTGGTTTGGAGAGAAGTGGACTAGTAGAGGATTACCCCACCTCTAAAACCACTATAAGTGCCTGTGTGATTTACTGCTTTACACATCATACTTAAGTGCTGCATTCATATTTACTGTTCCATTAGAAGTTCACTGCAGACGACTTTAAGTTATCTGTATCGTCATCAGCTGTGTCTTCCGCATTATCTGTCTGCAAACGACATAAGTCATCTGTACTTATCAAAGTTGAGAAACTCACCTGACTTTCAGAAAAGAGTTTTAATAAGTCTATTCACCCCCTCTAGACTTATTCCTGACGACTTTTGACCTACATCAGGATCTGGAATGAAGTAGGCAACTTGGATATGGGGAAGTGATGGTCACTTTCGGAAGCAGTCAAAGTGTCAAGAAAATCGATATTGGATCATTCCTACTGGGTTTCGAATCTGGTTTTTATTTTGGCATTAGATAAAGTACTGGTTTTGCCCAAGGGGCATAAAAACATTATATCCATTCCAGTCTTGGACCGGAAATGATTTTTTTTTCTCCATTGGCAATGGTAGTTGTAAAATTTATTTTCAAAATAAAATTGTTGGTACAACTACATTGTTGAATGGTTTATATCATCTAAACTTGCAAAATAAATCAGCAGTGAATATTATGAGAAACTTGGGTTAGTACATACCGATTTTTGTGGTGATTTGGAAGCATCCCGAGATGGATATCAATATTTCATAACATTCATAGATGATCATACTAG
Organism: Orobanche coerulescens; assembly: GCA_033398695.1. NCBI lineage: Eukaryota > Viridiplantae > Streptophyta > Magnoliopsida > Lamiales > Orobanchaceae > Orobanche > Orobanche coerulescens. The sequence goes on from CM065807.1 coordinate 39,880,900, forward strand.
GTATGGGATTGTGTACTTGATGAAACATAAATCCGAAGCTTTTACTAAATTCAAGGAATTTAAGGCCCTAGTTGAAAAACAGACTGGATGTCATATCAAAACACTTAGGTCGGACCGAGGTGGCGAGTATATGAGCACCGAGTTTGATGAGTTCCTTAAGTAACATGCAATAGTTTCACAATTCACGCCGCCAGGAACCCCATAGTTAAATAGTGTTTCATAAAGGAGAAATCGGACTTCGTTGGACATGGTTCGCTCCATGTTGAATTAAACTGATTTACCGATTTGCCTGTGGGGGTACCCCCTACTTACCGCTGCCGATATCCTTAATAGATGTCCTTCCAAATCCGTTCCTATCACTCCACATGAGATGTGTAAGGGTAAGAAACCAAGTCATAATCACATAATGATTTGGGGATGTCCAGCCTATGTCAAGAAGGCCAAGGTGGACAAACTGGAAGCGAGGTCCATCAAGGGACGTTTTGTTGGATCAAAATCGGAATATGCGCCGTGTTGCGGAGGCGTAAATTAAATGTGCGGAAATTAAACGACACAAGGATTTATAGAGGTTCGGCTATAAATGAGTCTACATCCTCTCTCGGTATCTTTTTCTATAGGTTCAAGATAAAAACCTCTGCACCTCTCTTCTATCGGTCGTGGGGTAACCGTTATAATCACATCTTCTATTGGTTCGTGATAAACCACTCGTACTTGTCTTTGTGTCGGTCCAAGTTAAACCGTTTTCCTTTTCTATCGGACAAGGAATCAACCGCTCTAGCTTTCTATCGGTACTAGATATACATCACTTAGATATCGATTGCGATTCTAATAATGCCGGATCCTTGATCCTAATAACACCGAATCCAATCGTATCTTTTCTTTTACCTCTCGTGTATGTGTTGAATGTATAAACACTTAAACTAACAAAATAAGCTCAATATTACAACAACAATAGTGTGTATATGAATCTCAGATCAATGAATGTTTTGCTTGAAGTTGTTGTATCGAATAATACCAAGGATATGGTATTTATAGGCTCCAAAGCCTCAACTAGCTGTTAGCCTCCTGACACTCCATTACAACCGTTATCTTCTTCACATTACGTACGCTAACATGATTACGTACGTTAACCTCTTTCTCTTACGTACGTTAGCAAGTACCAGTTTTAGTCCAGTAGCATTCGTCTTGAACATTACGTACGTTAGCCAACACCCATTACGTACGTTAAGGATACGTCATTACTGACGTCATATATCCGTTGGTGCTTTTCTGACTTTGATTCTCCCAACGTTCATCTGATTTGAACACCATTACGTACGTTAACTTCCACTTATTGCGTACATTAAATGCCTTATATTACGTACGTTATTGCTCCTTCGTTACGTACGTTAAACATGCAATTTCCAGCTTTTTTGCACTTCATCTTCTTCAATGCTTTGCTTCGTCTCTTTGTTGTTTTGTATTGTATATCAACTTAAATCATCAAAACATTATTATAGCATGTATGGAACAAGATATTCCAACAATCCCCCCTTTTTTGATGATTACAAAACAACACTTCATCAATGGGATTTACCTGCAAAAATAACAAATATATGTATGTGTATAGACCAAAGTTTTCGACTTTGTCCGTTTCGTTAGCTTCTTCTCCCATTTCTTTTTCGACTCCTTCTTTCTTTTTTTTCTTCTACTTTTCTCCTTTCAACTTCCATTGTTTCAATTTCAACTTTTCGAGTTTTCTTCGATTTCGATTTTTCTCCCTCTTTTAGGGTTAATCCCATTCTCCTTTCTCCCCCTTTTTGTTTTCATCAAAAAGTGTAATAAAAAATATGATGATACCAAATATAAAATATGCATGATACCAAATGATGAATATAACAATTTAAAAAGGAAGGGTATTAACTCCCCCTGAAAATATTATCTCCCTTAAAAAAATTATTACTCCCCCTAAGTAAAATATTTTGAAAAAAAATCAATTTTTGGTGATCCAACCGAGAGTTGGTTTTTCATTTGAAACATAGACGATATTTGAAATATTTGTTCCTTTAGGAACCCAAATCTTTTTAATTTTAATCGTCCGGCGTGGGCTTTTACAGTTAGAAATGTGATGCCCGATTTTCAAATATTTTACGCAATGGGGTATCTTTAAATTTAAGAATTCGTTTTTAGAATGAGGTGTGAATCCCAACCCCTGTTTATTTAAAGTATATTTTTGAACCGAGAGCATATTTTCAAATTTCTCGTTTCCGAGAGAAAATTTCTTCGTCAAATTTTTGAGCTCGGTTTGAATTTTAACAAGATCATCCTTTAAAATATTTTCATTTTGAAGGCATTGTGAATGATCGATTTCAACAAATTTCTCTTTTTCAAGAATTTTGAAATTTTCAATTTCCAATGATTTATTTTTAAATTGGAGGGATTTAATTTCGGATAAAGCATTTTGATAATCCGTATGCAATAATTCAAATGCTTCAAAAAGTTCGTCGTAAGAATTACTTACTTGGCTTTCGACGTCACTATCGTCGAATGAACTTCGGGCCATGAGAGCGAGATTATTTTGATTGATAAAATCATCATCTTCGTCATCATCGCTCCATGTTGCAACGAGAACCTCCTTCTTGGGTTTAGCTCGGCAATTTTTAGCAAAGTGGCCTGGTTTACCACACAATCGACAATTATTGTCGAATTTCTTAGATTCGCTCGTTTGGATGTCATTCTTTCTCCGGTTTAATAAGTGTTGGAACTTATTAATATTCTTGGCGTAATATGCTGATTCTTCGTCGCTATCATCCACCGTAATTTTTTCTCTCTTTGACATCTTAGCCTTCATGGCTATTGATCATTCCTTCGGCTTTGGCTTGACACTTTGCGATTTTAAAACTATCTCATAATTAATTAGCGAACCAACGAGTGTGCTAAAATCAAGCGTATTGAGATCTTTAGATTCCATGATTGCAGTCACGGTGCCGTCCCATTCGCTAGGTAGTGATCGTAAAATTTTCTTGACTTTTTTACTACTAGATAAAGGTTTACCGAATGAAGCTAGTCCATTTGTGATGACCGAAAATCGGTCGAGCATGTTGGTAATGGACTCGTCACCTTTCATCATGAATAACTCGTAGTCATGGAGAAGCATATTGATCTTCGTCTCCTTGACTTATGTTGTCCCTTCGTGTGTGATTTCAAGAATTTTCCATATCTCCTTAGCACTTTCAAACGATGAGATACGATTGACCTCTTCTGGATTTAAGGCACAATATAGAAGTTGAGTAGCCTTACAATTTAAATGGTCGTTCTTCCAATCCTCGTCATTATATTCTTCGAAACTCTTAAGAGATCCATCAGGTTTGATTGGAACTTTCGGGCCAAGACAAATGATCTTCCAAATCTCGATGTCATATGCTCGGATGAATATTGACATCTTTTTCTTCCATGTCATGAAATTTACCAAATCTCGGCAGAAACCCAACATTCGTAATGACTCTATCATTGAAGAATCCTATGTCCGTGGCAATTGAGCGGATGAATTCAGGGGATTCATTGGGAAGTAAGGGAACGGGGGTCCATAGACCTCAACCCCCGTACCAATCGATTGAGGAACCTTCTAGGCCAGCAGGAAAATCCAGGAGATCCAAGGCGGTATCATTGACTATGGGTAACTTACCTAGATGCTTCAACTGTAATGTTCCGGGTCATGAATGCGCGAATTGTAAGAAGCCGCGGGTAGTTTGCTATAATTATGGACACGAGGGGCATCGAGTGCAGTACTGTGATGAAGTATCTAGATCAAACATGACAACTGAGAGAGCCATTCCTATGATGGAGGTGGGTCCAGAAAGTAAGAGGTAGAAGACCTCGGGTAACTTTTCCTGAGGTCAGAGAAGTGGTTTTTGTGAGCCTGCTGCTTTGCATTGTCCTTCTGGGAGCACCCCTCGTTCGTCTGGTCGGTCCAAGAATCTAACCTCAGAGGTGAGCAAGGTGAGCGTTGTGAATATGTGCTTCAACTGTAGCCGTGTGAGCCATACTCAGTAATTGTCGCTCACCATAGGTTAACTGTTTTAAGTGTGGTCATTTGGGACACCAAGCGGTGCACTGCGAGACCGCCGTTGAGATGATCGGGAACCGGAGACCCACTCCTGCCCGTGGAGAGCCCAGTGCGGCCCAGTGATATTGTTGTGTGTTGTATTGTCGGTTATGTCTTGTGTGGATATTTAATATTGGTTGTGTGAACCTTTTTGCTTCGTTTGTGTTCTACCGCATTATTTGTTTAAGTTTCGGGACGAAACTTATTTTTAGTGGGGTAGAATGTGAAACCCGTATGTCTCATTCCTGTATTTTTTTGATTTTAGCGACTCGCCTATGTTCATTGACACATTTTGGACATGTTTTGCTCTGCACCTTTTGTTATTCGAGCGAGTTTTTATATTGTTTTGGGTTAATCGGTATATTATAGCGACCTTTCCGCATTCGGGTCCGATTCTTGTGAATCTTGCTCGAAATTGTTATTTTGCCATTCCTAAAGATTCGTTTAACATTTGTGGTCGTGTTGTGAACTTAGGAATTGTTATTCGATCTAGTAACGTGATTTTCGGACTTTTGGGCCATTTCGTAATTTCCTAAAGTTTTGGGCACTCATTTTCATACCCGTTTTTACTTACCTTCTATTGTTGGAATTGCATGTTCGATTAATAGTTTTGTTCTTTGTTGAGAATCCTTTGTGAACGTTCCATTGAATTCTCCGAATTATCGCATTTCGGTATCGTTCGGGGCTGGTCGGGCAGCAGAATGGAATCTGCTGCCAGAATGCAGGTTACGGCGGTAACCTACAACGTGTTACGGCCGTAAGGGCCATCGTGTTACGGGCATAATGTCTTATTTATAACAGTTGTAACACACCCTTACATTTTAGACAGAAAACCCGAGTGTGGTGTTACGACCGTAATGTCCTATGTGTTACGGCCGTAACACGCCAAGCTATTCAATAGCTGGGCGACGGGTTTCACTTCATTTTCTCCATTTCTTCTCATCTTCTCGCAGTCGGCGGAAGGGTGAGCCTATGGGTGGATTCGTGGTCGATTCTACTCAATCCCTACGTGTTTTGGAAGGTCTTAGGTAATTGTAACATCATCTAATCGGTTGTTCTTCGTCGGATCGAGGTATTTTGTTGTTTTCCCTAGAGTTGACCTTTTTGGGGATTTTGTTCTTGATATCATTTCAAATCCGGTTTTTATGAATTGATCGTTGTTACATTGTTATTGATCACATTCTATGGATTGTATATCTATATTCCGGTTTCATTTAATCCGAATCGTGATTCAGTGATTTATTGAAGTCTTGAGTAATTAATGCTCGATTAAATGTCTCAATGAGTTTTCCTTCGATTCTTAGATGTGTTTTCCATTGTTTTCAGTTGTTATGCTCATAGTGATCACATTGCTATTGTGTACCTCGTGGAGGATATAAGTTGGGGACTTTCGGTCGAGCTACGTTCTTCGGAGTTGTTCGTGTGTTAACCATCGAGGCAAGTATTCTTGTCTACACGATTTATATTGTGTGAATTGAGGTTGTAAATGAAATTATGTTGATTATTCATTATTGTGATTCTGTATTATATGGGTCCTTGTAGATGTTATGTTGAGTTAGAATCGGCTTGTTGCTTGTCATAGAGATATGTCAATATAGACGTAGTGTCGGGTAGATAATACACTTAGACGTGTGCTATAATGTTTGGTGATCACCGTGTTGTGTGGATTAAGTTGTGTGTTAGGAATTGGGTTGGCTTTAATGGTCTGATCGGTTGTTATGCCTGTCGATATGTAGCGATGCGTCTAGAATTGTTAGGTTGTTGCTAAGCTGTGTCAGTCGTAGTTACGTGTCAGATAGATGGCCATTTCTAGCGAGTGCCTTGATTATATATATATATAGTGACTAAGAATAGAGACATACAGTTTTGTAACACGTGTGTGTATGTGTGGTGTTGTTCTTCCACCCGGGGAGGGTCCGACAGGGCCTATGGGGGCCGATACTAAGGGGTACGGCCGCGGAAGTGGTTTCCCACCCGGAGCATTCGACGGGGTGTCTGGGGGTCGATACTAAGGGGTACGGCCGCGGGTTACCAAGTGTGATTTTCATCTTGTGGATGATGTTGATGTTTCCGATAATTTTGATATGTCCGGAATATCACAATGTTTTATTCTCGTTGTTGAGACACCTTATATAGGATTTTGGTACTTGGATAGAATGGCATTAGAATATGTGTCGTATGTGTTTGGTTCCTTGGTTGTAATGATTTGATGTCAGAAAATGGACCTTGCTATCGTGCATTGTGGTTTGAAAAGAATAATGTGGGTTAAGTTTCTAATGATTGTGTAAGAGTTGCCTTGCGGAAAATGACCTTGGGCCGAGACCCAATTGTTTTGAAATTGTTTGGTAATTAAGGACGTGAGGTCCAGAAGGATTTACTATTTATGAAAATGTTTGATTCATAAAACGAGATTTGGGCCGAGACCCTATTGTTTATCAGAAAGGTTCTAATCTTGGACTTGAAGTCCAAAAAGACTTTATGTCAATTTCAAAAAACTCCCGAGTTGACAATTTACTTTCAAGGACCTAGTCGTATTTTAAACTTTGAAAACCTCTCGGGCACTTCTTTAATGGTTTGTCGTCGTATTTGAATAACTGATATTTGTATGGTATATTTTATATGACTTGAATACTTGTACTATCCATTCAAATGCTAACCCCTTAAATGGGGGAAATACGTATCATGCATTTCAGGTGTGCTTAGTTCGTTGGAGCAATCACAGGGACGGCATGGAAGAAGACGGGCCGCGTTACTAATCAAGAGTTAAGAGTCTAGATTAATGTTGTTATATTGTTGAGTTATCTTCAGTCTTCCGTTGTATCATATTTTGACCCCTGCGTGGGTATGTACAATAATTGAGTTTATATTTTGGGTTGATTTAATAAGGAGACGTCATTGGTAAGTGTAATTAATATTTGACCTTATCGGTCGGTGTTAGTAAGTTTTTTGACCTCGTCCGGTCAAAAGTTGTTCATATCGTGGTTGTTAGCCTGGTAGATCCTTATAGAAAAAGGATCTACGGCGTATAATATTCCCGGTGGGTTTTGGGGGTGTTACATTTATGGTATCGGAGCCTTGGTTGTGGAAACCTAGGCTGTCGGGTCGAGTCGAGTCGTGTCTTGTCGCGTCGTCCGAGTTGTCGGTTATCAAGTCGACTTGTGCATTGTCATATCATGTCGTTCGTGTTGTTCGTTGAGATTAGTATCGTGGGCGACCATCATCTTCGTGCGACCTGTGGATGTAAGTCTCCCCTTATATATAAATCACATTTTATATTTTGTGTTGTATAATATTTTTTTGCTAGTAAGAAGCAAGCTAGGAAACATTGTTGATACTCGTGGTATATTACTTGTGTAGAGATTGAGTTTCGACTGGTACAACGTGCTATGTAAGTCTCTGGACATTACTATGTTCTAGAAGGTGTATTGACGACAGAGATTGTAGGAAACACAAACGGGTGATTTCGATGTATGTTTTATCTGAGATTATATTCATGAGTATTATCGATTAGTATGATGATTTGAATGCTAGATGGGCACGTGTTTGAGAACCAAATATGTTTGACATTGTTGCTAATTGCTACAAACATATTTTTTATTGATAACTGTGTTGCCTACGCGTGTAATTGATAATATTTCTGAAAATTTCGTAGACTTGAGTATGTTGTGAAAGTTAGATCTTCGCAAACATTTTACTAGTACGGTTAAACAGCCGTATATTTTCAAAGAAGAGAGTTGATTGATTGCTTCTTGTTACCTTAGTGTACGCTCATCGTTATCTATACCTGCTGCACGTGTATTTGCAAATTACTTGCAAGTGTTTCGCAATCTGGGCTAAACTAGAAAATTTTCGTGACTGTTTTATCGGTATGCATAAGTAGTGACTTAGTGTATACATTGTTTTCAATCATAAACATTTTGAATTTTGGTAAAGTGGTCATGCACTTTCATAGAAACCTTGCGACGAAATACGAAGGATATATTTTGAAGTACTTTCGATATTTTAGAAGATGTCACCATCGTCAACCTTTTGTCACATTTGAAAGAATTTTAGAATGGTTTTAGCCTATTGATGTTAATTTCAAATAGCTCGAGTATACGATTTTAAAATCTTTCACACCATAAAAGTTTTATATTTTAAACCAAAGTGATTTTTATTTTCAAATATTTTCAAAAATTTATAGATAGTGAAAGATGGAGAATCTTAATCGAATTAAACTTTAGACTCGGATTTGGAGTAATTTTCTGAGTAGAGTCAATCAGCGCACACTAATTTTGTAACCAATTGTTGTGTTGCGTGCTTTCGATTTGTTTTTTGTAGCCCGTGTAATGTTATTTCGACATGATTTCTCTTGACGATGACGTTTTAATGGATTTTATTATTTTGGATCATGGGTTTTCAAATGATTTCAGAAAGAAACAATTTCGATCTATTCCTTATAGTTTTGGTAAAACAGCATGAGGTGCCAAAAGTGTTTTCCAATCTTATTTTGGAAAATTTTATGAACTCAGATTTTAAAATGTTACTATTTAAACAAATGTCTCGGGGACTTTTTGAAAAAGAATGTTATCAATGATTTACTACTATGACGTGCGATTTGTGGTTGCCGTGTCTGTTTTTGTATCGGCATTGAATGAAAATTTGCTGTTGATATGGTCATGTGGTCCATCAGTTACGACTGTAAGTTCCATTTATTGCAATTGTAATTATTGTACTCGTGTAACTTTCGTGAGTGAATATTTTGTGTGATGTTATTATTGGCTTACGTCGGTATGTTGCGATGAATCGGTATTATGGTAATTGTTTTGCAATGTTATGTTCCTTAGAGCTGAGCGGTTGTGTGTTCAGTATGCCGAGAAGACGAGGTCGAGGTTGTAGTGGTGGACATAGTCAGAAGCATGGTGAGGCGCATGATCAGAGGCAAGTATCCGGAGAGAATGTCATTGTTGGCAGAAACCCAACATTCGTAATGACTCTATCATTGAAGAATCCTATGTCCGTGGCAATTGAGCGGATGAATTCAGGGGATTCATTGGGAAGTAAGGGAACGGGGGTCCATAGACCTCAACCCCCGTACCAATCGATTGAGGAACCTTCTTGGCCAGCAGGAAAATCCAGGAGATCCAAGGCGGTATCATTGACTATGGGTAACTTACCTAGATGCTTCAACTGTAATGTTCCGGGTCATGAATGCGCGAATTGTAAGAAGCCGCGGGTAGTTTGCTATAATTATGGACACGAGGGGCATCGAGTGCAGTACTGTGATGAAGTATCTAGATCAAACATGACAACTGAGAGAGCCATTCCTATGATGGAGGTGGGTCCAGAAAGTAAGAGGTAGAAGACCTCGGGTAACTTTTCCTGAGGTCAGAGAAGTGATTTTTGTGAGCCTGCTGCTTTGCATTATCCTTCTGGGAGCACCCCTCGTTCGTCTGGTCGGTCCAAGAATCTAACCTCAGAGGTGAGCAAGGTGAGCGTTGTGAATATGTGCTTCAACTGTAGCCGTGTGAGCCATACTCAGCAGAATTGTCGCTCACCATAGGTTAACTGTTTTAAGTGTGGTCATTTGGGACACCAAGCGGTGCACTGCGAGACCGCCGTTGAGATGATCGGGAACCGGAGACCCACTCCTGCCCGTGGAGAGCCCAGTGCGGCCCAGTGATATTGTTGTGTGTTGTATTGTCGGTTATGTCTTGTGTGGATATTTAATATTGGTTGTGTGAACCTTTTTGCTTCGTTTGTGTTCTACCGCGTTATTTGTTTAAGTTTCGGGACGAAACTTATTTTTAGTGGGGTAGAATGTGAAACCCGTATGTCTCATTCCTGTATTTTTTTGATTTTAGCGACTCGCCTATGTTCATTGACACATTTTGGACATGTTTTGCTCTGCACCTTTTGTTATTCGAGCGAGTTTTTATATTGTTTTGGGTTAATCGGTATATTATAGCGACCTTTCCGCATTCGGGTCCGATTCTTGTGAATCTTGCTCGAAATTGTTATTTTGCCATTCCTAAAGATTCGTTTAACATTTGTGGTCGTGTTGTGAACTTAGGAATTGTTATTCGATCTAGTAACGTGATTTTCGGACTTTTGGGCCATTTCGTAATTTCCTAAAGTTTTGGGCACTCATTTTCATACCCGTTTTTACTTACCTTCTATTGTTGGAATTGCATGTTCGATTAATAGTTTTGTTCTTTGTTGAGAATCCTTTGTGAACGTTCCATTGAATTCTCCGAATTATCGCATTTCGGTATCGTTCGGGGCTGGTCGGGCAGCAGAATGGAATCTGCTGCCAGAATGCAGGTTACGGCGGTAACCTACGTGTTACGGCCGTAAGGGCCATCGTGTTACGGGCATAATGTCTTATTTATAACAGTTGTAACACACCCTTACATTTTAGACAGAAAACCCGAGTGTGGTGTTACGACCGTAATGTCCTATGTGTTACGGCCGTAACACGCCAAGCTATTCAATAGCTGGGCGACGGGTTTCACTTCATTTTCTCCATTTCTTCTCATCTTCTCGCAGTCGGCGGAAGGGTGAGCCTATGGGTGGATTCGTGGTCGATTCTACTCAATCCCTACGTGTTTTGGAAGGTCTTAGGTAATTGTAACATCATCTAATCGGTTGTTCTTCGTCGGATCGAGGTATTTTGTTGTTTTCCCTAGAGTTGAACTTTTTGGGGATTTTGTTCTTGATCTCATTTCTAATACGGTTTTTATGAATTGATCGTTGTTAAACATTGTTATTGATCACGTTCTATGGATTGTATATCCATATTCCGGTTTCATTTAATCTGAATCGTGATTCAGTGATCTATTGAAGTCTTGAGTAATTAATGCTCGATTAAATGTCTCAATGAGTTTTCCTTCGATTCTTAGATGCGTTTTCCATTGTTTTCAGTTGTTATGCTCATAGTGATCACGTTGCTATTGTGTACCTCGTGGAGGATATAAGTTGGGGACTTTCGGTCAAGCTACGTTCTTCGGAGTTGTTCGTGTGTTAACCATCGAGGCAAGTATTCTTGTCTATACGATTTATGTTGTGTGAATTGAGGTTGTATATGAAATTGTGTTGATTCTTCATTATTGTGATTTTGTATTATATGGGTCTTTGTAGATGTTATGTTGATTTAGAATCGGCTTGTTGCTTGTCATAGAGATATGTCAATATAGACGTAGTGTCGGGTAGATAGTATACTTAGACGTGTGCTATAATGTTTGGTGATCACCGTGTTGTGTGGATTATTGTGTTAGGGATTGGGTTGGTTGTAATGGTCTGATCGGTTGTTATGCCTGTTGATGTGTAGCGATGCGTCTAGAATTGTTAGGTTGTTGCTAAGCTATGTCAGTCGTTGTTATGTGTAAGATAGATGGCCATTTCTAGCGATTGCCTTGATTATATATATTGTGACTAACAATCGAGACATGCAGTGTTGTAACGTGTGTGTGTGTGTTGTTGTTCTTCCACCCGGGGAGGGTCCGACAGGGCCTCTGAAGGCCGATACTAAGGGGACGGCCGCGGAAGTAGTTTCCCACCCGGAGCGTTCGACGGGGCGTCTGGGGGTCGATACTAAGGGGTACGGCCGCAGGTTAGCAAGTGTGATTTTCATCTTGTGGATGATGTTGATGTTTCCGATAATTGTGATATGTTCGGAATATCACAACGTTTTATTCTCGTTGTTGAGACACCTTATATATAGAATTTTGGTACTTGGCTAGAATGGCACTAGAATATGTGTTGTATGTGTTTGGTTCCTTAGTTGTAATGCTTTAATGTCAGAAAATGGACCTTGCTATCGTGCATTGTGGTTTGAAAAGAAAAATGTGGGTTAAGTCCCTAATGATTGTGTAAGAGTTGCCTTGCGGAAAATGACCTTGGGCCGGGACCCAATTGTTTTGAAATTGTTTCGTAATTAAGGACGTGAGGTCCAAAAGGATTTACTATTTATGAAAATGTTTGAGTCATAAAATGAGATTTGGGCTGAGACCCTATTGTTTATCGGAAAGGTTATAATCTTGGACTTGAAGGCCAAAAAGACTTTATGTCATTTTCAAAAAACTCCCGAGTTGACAATTTACTTTCAAGGACCTAGTCCTATTTTAAGCTTTGAAAACCTCTCGGATACTTCTTTAATGGTTTGTCGTCGTATTTGAATAACTGATATTTGTATGGTATATTTTATATGACTTGAATACTTGTACTAGCCATTCAAATGCTAACCCCTTAAATGGGGGAAATGCGTATCATACATTTTAGGTGTGCTTAGTTCGTTGGAGCAATCACAGAGACGACATGGAAGAAGACGAGCCGCGATATTAATGTTGTGGGAAAATCCCTCACAATATGCCGCAAGTACACGATGTCAACAAGTAATAAAGTGATAAGTAAAGTATTGTTCCCTCGAGGACTGATTTCACTAAGTACCAAAATATAGTCAACTCACAATTTTATTTGAAGAACAAGAATATGGAATTTATACCTAAACTAATTGCCGAAAATAAATAATAGTACTAATAATAATAATAATACTAATCAGGGTGTAGGATTATGATTTTCACCTCAAACAATCAGGAATGATATTTATTCAATTCAATTCACTTTTATTCAATTGATTGTAAGCCAGGAATTCCTAAATTATTCTAAAGCCTTTCCCAAGGTCGATAGAAAATACCACGAATTATTAACTCGATATATCCCTATTCGAATTAGATAATTAATAGCTAAAACAGTTCAAGAATTCCCACAATAAATAGGCTTCACAATTCCCATGAGTATATCCCTATCTCACGAAAATTATGATTCGTCTCACAAGAACTATGCCTAAATTTCATCTCCCGAATAAATAAAGACATTCAAAACAAATTAACTGTTGGCCAGACAATTAAAAAGCATTAAGAACAGTAAGAAGAATCCAATTCAATAGAATAATGAGTAAATCGAAATAATAATAAATAAGTCAAACCATCATGAAATCGGCTACAATCACAATCCTACTTGAATAGATCTAGAAATTTAGATGCGGAAAAACTAAGAAAAACCGTAGGGATCCGTGGTCTTGTCGTCGCCCCACAAATCTCCTCCTTGTGTTCTTCTCTCTTTCTATCGAAACCCTTCCTTGATCGATCCTCCCTTTTCTTCAGCCCTTTAATGCTTATTTATAGCAGTCCTAAGCCTCCAAAACGCATCCGTGTGATTAGGTCGAGAACAGGCTCCAAAATGGCCCAGAAACGCGGAATATTCAGCACAACCGCCCGGTGGGCCGCGGCTCACTTAATCTGTGCCGCGGCCCCTATCCTCGATGCACTGTTGCACAGGCGCCTTTTTCCTCTGTGCAGACTCACTTGGTGTGTGTGCCGCGGCACACAAGATATAGTGCACGCTGTCGCGGTTGTCTTCGTGTGCCGCGGCTCATTTGGTGTGTGCCGCGGCTCATGACCAAAAACTGTTGTTTTTCGCCCGTTTTTCATCGTTTTGGCTTCCGGACTCCGATTTCCTGCAAAACATATAAGAATAATGCATTAAAAGCTCGTTTATGCTGAATTAGGTTCAAGATGGATATAAAATAATGATATAAAAGCGCATAAAAATACGCCTAACAAATACCCCCAAACTTGAGCCTTTGCTTGTCCTCAAGCAAAAATCAATTTTAAACAAAATGTATCGTGAATAATCATGCAAGTCCATAATGCTCAACTTAATCAATACTACCCTGAAAATCTCAAAGAATAGTACAAGTATCGTAATAGTGAGTCGCATCCAGGACACTGATTCCACTAAGTAACCAATTTCAGTCCTAATCAATCGTTCATGAAGAAAATCAAGCTCAAAGATTAACAAGCGTGAATTTAACCAACCGTCAATATGAAGGGTTAGATTTAAACAAGCCAATTCGCCCAGTCCCACAGTCTAGTGGCAAAATTCAAGAGTTTCGTTATCAAAATTACTCTTAAGACAGCATTCCCTTATGTATGATCAATAATATGATTCGAGTTAACCACTAGGTTTCGGCTCTCGGTATATTTCATCGGGATTATCCTAGGGTGGAATTCCATTCTCATGTGTTGGGGAACCGTTTGACGTAAAAGACACTCTCTTATTTGCTAAAATTTCCACAGCAGAGAAACAACTCGAATAGCTATTTTCGCATGTCCGATTCAAGGTCGCTGTTTTACGCGAGAGTAAACAGCGGGTCACGCGAATACCCCCGGTTACTAGGCTTCCCATCATCGGTAATGCGATATTTCTAAATTATTAATCTATTCAGGGTCGTCGTTTTACGCGAGAGTAAACAACGGGTCACGTGAATACTCCCGGTTACTAGATTTCCCATCATAGAACAACTAATATCTCGACTTTTTTTGGGAAAAACTGTCCGACTCTAAACTCAATTTAAATGCCAACAAGACTCATATTACTGGACGACTAGCTACGCAAAAAGTTTAACCAAATGTATAAACGGTGATTTGAAAACACGTATGTCTCCTTTCTTATTTGCTAAAATTTCCACAAAAACGATAAAATTTCGGACCTAATTGAATATTCAACAGAAGCAGATATCGCTGACTGCAACTCGACCAAAAGTCTACCGTTTCTTCCAATAGAAATCAGTATCATAACATCAGTTTTACACATGGAAGCACGAAAAATTTACGAAAAGTAACGCACTGATGAAATCACAATTTATAACCAAGAAAAATTAAGAAATTAACGCATGCTTCAATCTATTCCACTACACATACATTCATCAACAATAAAACTCATGTGAAAATAAAAAAGATAAGGAAAAGTGAAACTTATTCCAAATGTCTTCTTGAAAACTAGCACATGTCTGAGTGGAATCGTCTGCCCAACATCACGAGGGACCCCCAAACTTAGTCTCTAGTCATGAAATAACAATAGACATTAAATCCAAGAAAGACTAGAATATGAAGAATAATAACTCATTGGGGTTATAAAGAAATATTAGAGAAATAAGGGCCAACAAGAATACACGAATCCAAACGAAATAACAAAACAAAGAAAAATTAAAAACGAAAAATCAAATAAAAACAACTAACTAGAAAGCAAGTAAAAATGATGGGTTGCCTCCCATCAAGCGCTCTATTTTACGTCTTGAGCACGACGTGGCAAAAAGAGTTTAACGTGGCTTCTTTATAGGGAGATTGACAAATGCCCCCTTCTTGCAATCTATAAGCCTCTTATTCCATAGGGGAGGCTTTGGCTCATGCCCGGTTGCCACAAATAATGAGTAAAAATAATTATGAAGACAACCAAAAAATGATGGAAGAATGTAATAATGATAAGGCATGAAAAAATAAGCAGAGTTCGAATGGGTAAATAATAAAGACTTATCATGACCAACCTCATTAGAACTCATGGTATCAGCCTCAACAGAATCAAAAGTAATAGGGTCAATCTCTCCCATTATGGATTTAGGAAAGATTATGCGTGGCACCGTTAATAAAATTTTTGGCACATAAGTGTTCTCCTTATTAGTCGAAGTTTGATGACAATCTAATGAAATTTCTTGGGAAACATCATCAATGGTAACTTCTCCTACAAGATCATCACACTTTATGTAATTGTCGGGTGCTGGGGGATCGACCCTAAAACTTAGCATGTATTTCTTCTCAACCTTCCCTTCAACTTCACTACTAAATATATGAGCTGGAAAATAACCATAGTGAATCTCAAGACCACGACGTGCACATTCTAGCTCAAAAAGGGTACTATCAGGATTTTTAAGAGTGTCTACACATTGTTCAAGCATGATCTTTTGTTTTGGGGGAGGGGGCTGACTGACCCTATTTGGCAAAGTATTAAGAACATCGAAATTTATGAAATGCCAAGGGCCATGATACTCATAGAAAAACATAATGAAGAAAATAAAAATATAGAGACTAAAGAAGAAACTTCAAATTAAAATTAGAGTCGCTTGGTATTGATATTAGCGAAAAATCAGTCCCCGGCATTGGCGCCAAAAACTGGTTGTGGGAAAAAAGTTATAAAGTGCCGCAAGTGCACTAATTTTATGCCGCAAGTGCACGGTGTCAAAAAAGTAATAAAGTGATAAGTAAAGTATCGTTCCCTCGAGGACTGATTTCACTAAGTACCAAAATATAGTCAACTCACAATTTTATTTGAAGAACAAGAATATGGAATTTATACCTAAACTAATTGCCGAAAATAAATAATAGTACTAATAATAATAATAATACTAATCAGGGTGTAGGATTATGATTTTCACCTCAAACAATCAGGAATGATATTTATTCAATTCAATTCACTTTTATTCAATTGATTGTAAGCCAGAAATTCCTAAATTATTCTAAAGCCTTTCCCAAGGTCGATAGAAAATACCACGAATTATTAACTCGATATAGCCCTATTCGAATTAGATAATTAATAGCTAAAACAGTTCAAGAATTCCCACAATAAATAGGCTTCACAATTCCCATGAGTATATCCCTATCTCACGAAAATTATGATTCGTCTCACAAGAACTATGCCTAAATTTCATCTCCCGAATCCATAAAGACATTCAAAACAAATTAACTGTTGGCCAGACAATTAAAAAGCATTAAGAACAGTAAGAAGAATCCAATTCAATATAATAACGAGTAAATCGAAATAATAATAAATAAGTCAAACCGTCATGAAATCGGCTACAATCACAATCCTACTTGAATAGATCTAGAAATTTAGATGCGGAAAAACTAAGAAAAACCGTAGGGATCCGTGGTCTTGTCGTCGCCCCACAAATCTCCTCCTTGTGTTCTTCTCTCTTTCTATCGAAACCCTTCCTTGATCGATCCTCCCTTTTCTTCAGCCCTTTAATGCTTATTTATAGCAGTCATAAGCCTCCAAAACGCATCCGTGTGATTAGGTCGAGAACAGGCTCCAAAACGGCCCAGAAACGCGGAATATTCAGCACAACCGCCCGGTGGGCCGCGGGTTACTTAATCTGTGCCGCAACCCCTATCCTTCAGTGCCTGTTGCCTGGGCGCCTTTTTCCTCCTGTGCCGCGGCTCACTTGGTGTGTGCCTCGGCACACAGTACAGTGTGCACAGCGTTCGCTGGTTGTCTTCGTGTGCCGCGGCTCATTTGGTGTGTGCCGCAGCTCATGACCAAAAACTGCTGTTTTTCGCCCGTTTTTCATCGTTTTGGCTTCCGGACTCCGTTTTCCTGGAAAACATGTAACAATAATGCATTAAAAGCTCATTTATGCTGAATTAGGTTCAAGATGGATATAAAATAATGATATAAAAGCGCATAAAAATACGCCTAACAATTAATCAAGAGTTAAGAGTCTAGATTGATGTTGTTGTATTTTTGAGTTATCTTCAGTCTTCAGTTGTATCGTATTTTGACCCCTGCATGGGTATGTATAATAATGAATTTATATTTTAGGTTAATTTAATCGGGAGACCTCATTGGTCAGTGTAATTAATATTTGACCCTATCGGTCGGCGTTAGTAAGTCTTTTGACCTCGGTCGGTCGAAAGTTGTTCGTATCGTGGTTGTTAGCCTGGTAGATCCTTATAGAAAAAGGGTCTACGGCATGTAATATTCCCGGTGGGTTCTAGGGGTGTTACAGGCTATACCCATTTCGAAGAACTGGGTCTCCACGGCATACCTAATAGCCTTGATGACGAACCTGTCACATATGACCAGGCGATAGTGGATGTGGACTCTGATAAATGGCAAGAAGCCATGGAATCTGATATAGACTCGATGCATGCCAATCAAGTCTGGACTCTAGTAGATGTACCAACTGGCATGAAGCCTATTGTAAGTAAATGGATCTATAAGAGGAAGACTGATGGGGAGGCAAGGTTGACACCTATAAGGCCAGGCTTGTTGCAAAGGGTTATACCCAAAAAAGAAGGGATCGATTATCATGATACCTTCTCGCCCGTAGCTTTGATCAAGTCTATTCGCATAATGATTGCCATTGCTGCCCAATACGATTATGAAATATGGCAGATGGCCTTCAAAACGGCTTTTCTAAATGGATACCTCGAGGAAGAAATCTACATGGAATAGCCTAAGGGTTTTGTGTCCAAAGCTAATATTCATAAGTTGTGTAAGCTGCAACGAGCCATTTATGGGCTGAAGCAAGCTTCTCAGAGTTGGAACCTTAGATTTGATGAAGCAGTCAAGGACTTTGATTTTGTGCAAAATAGGGAGGATCCATCTGTTTACAAAAAGGTCAGTGGGAGCAACATTTCGTTCTTAGTACTATATGTAGATGATATTCTACTTATGGGAAATAACGTAGCAATGCTCAGCACTGCAAAAGATTGGCTTTCTAAAACGTTCTCCATGAAAGACTTGGGAGAAGCTTTCTATATTCTAGGTATCCGTGTTCACGGAGACAGACCACGAAGAATGATAGGACTAACCCAAGCCCTCTATATAGAAAAGATCCTGATACGATTCAAGATGGATAATTCTAAAATAGGGTTCCTTCCCATGCGACATAGAATTCATCTCACCAAGAAAATGTGTCCTCAAAGTGAGGAAGACAAAAGAGAGATAAGTAAGGTACCATATGCCTCGGCAGTAGGTAGCCTCATGTACGCTATGTTGTGCACGAGACAGGACTTAGCCTACGCTGTGAGTGTGGTAAGTCATTTTCAAGCAAACCTAGGAAGGGAACACTGGATTGCCGTTAAGAACATTCTTAAGTGCTTAATAAGAACTAGAGATATGGTTCTTACTTACGGTGGTGGAGAACTGAAGGTGGCTGGATTCAGCGATTCTGATTTTCAAGCAGACAAGGGTGACTGTAAGTCGACATCTGGGTATTTGTTTACTCTCAATGGAGGAGCAGTATCTTGGAGAAGCTCCAAACAAAGTGCTACTACATATTCCACCTGCCAAGCAGAGTACCAAGCTGCCTCAGAGGCTAGCAAGGAAGCATTTTGGATGCAGAAGTTTGTGCAAGAACTTCAAGTGGTGCCTAATGCAGAGCTGCCTATATCACTATTCTGTGATAATGATGGAGCTGTCGCCCAAGACAAGGATCCAAGAGATCACCACAACACCAAACATATAGAGAGAAAGTATCACCTCGTTTGAGAGATGGTTAGCAAAGGATATGTTTCGTTGCAAAGAGTAGACACAGAAGACAATGTCTCTGACCCGCTGACTAAGCCGTCATCTCAGGCTGTCTTATAAATACATCTGAAGAACATGGATATTGGATACCATGCTGTATGGCATTAAGTGCAAGTGGGAGATTGTTAGGAATATGCCCTCGAATGCCACTCAGGGGATGAGAGAGAATGGGCATTGTACATGTAATTATGAAATTATCAATAAAAAGGCAATATGATTCATTCATTGTTTATTGTATTTCAAATGCATTCTTGATTTGGTAAACATTGAAGTGAGGTCCTTATAAATAAGAGCGAACATTCCACTCTCGTTATCGGATAAGAGAAAAGTGCACTGGAAGTGTTTAAGGCTTATTTACGTAAACCCTTCACAAGTCGATAACTTAATTGGGCATTAAGTTTTGAGTAAGACTTGTATGACTGATGCTAGGATATGTGCATGTCTTGATAGCATAGTTATGTAACACCCCCAGATCCGAACGGGAATATTACAGTGCCGTGGGCCCCAGAATGGAACCCACAAGGCTAAAAGAAATTTTCGCAAACATTTACAAATGCCCAAGAGGCCAACGACGGTACTATCTTTAAAACATTTGAAGACTATATAAAATCTGTTTATCAAAACAGTCGTAAAATCTCGTTTGAAAGGACAATGCCTGAAATGCCAGAACTCAAAAGTTTAAAAACATACATTAAGCTATCGCTTACACGTACCGACAAAATAGTTTATAAAACGGTTGCCAAAGTAACCTAAGTTACCAGATACCAAAAGGCCAAAAAATACTCATGCAGCGGAAAAAACAAACAATTTAAAATACTCTAGCAGCGGAATACAACAACTGATCAGGAAACTCAATACACAATTACATACCCTAGCTAGTATCCTCCGGGAAGCTCATATCTTCACGACCGCTACAAGCTTGATATTCCAAGAACTTAAAAAGAAAGCCCACGACGGGGTCAGCCATAATATCCAATATTGATAACCATCACATCACGTCAATAATTACATACCAATGAGATACTAAGTAAGAATACGACCAATGTAATCTTACCGCCATAAATTTACGAAAATCCACGATTTGTATCCTTAACAACACATTAAGATAATACCGAAATATTTGTACGGTATCTCAACAATACCCAAGGTTCTCAAAAACATTATCATAACTCGCGATACGGAAATTATACCAACTCTGGCTAATTCAATCCATTGGATAACGTCGACAATTCCAATACGATAATGGATTGTCCATCAAAGGACAAATACCCAAGGAAATATGGAACATAGCTCAATATAAGAAATACCATGACAATCACGTCAGTCTAATCCGAGATCAGGTCAACACAACATACGTTAAATTGGGTTTGTTACGTTTCTGTTCTGCGTCAATATCTGTCTATTTTACCTGATTGTATTGTTAGGATTTTTTTCTATAGATGTATATGTAAACCCATTTCTATCTTTCTTTATGGCAGGTGAATAGGGAAAAGCTAATGAAAATGGCCGGTGCAGTACGCACTGGTGGCAAAGGCAGTGTAAGAAGGTGTAGGTCTCTCTGCAATCAAAGACAAATTCAGCTTCACAACTGTGATATAAAGATTAATTGTTATATGAACTTGAATTTACTCTAAACAAGATTACCTCTGGCATGCACTTTTTGACGGAGGCAAGATAATTGTTGCCGGGGGTCCAAATTTATTATTCTGTGATTCAGCAACTACAATTTTTTTATTCTAATTAAATATATCTATATTATTTGTATACATATTGCAATAATATATTATTGTATGAATACATTATAAATTGAGAAATCTACTCAAAAATTTGAAATAAATTTAATTTAAAAATAATAAGAGCTAGTTACTAATAATATTATTACGTTAAAATGATATAAAATATGAAATTATAATTGTGTTGAATTAGTTATTAGAAATGAACTTTGATCAAAATTTTAAAGTAACAGGACACACCAACATCTAACGGAGCTCCAAACAATATTATGCATGGTAAAGATATCATATATGTATATGACTAACGGTGAAGCCCAGTAAACCCCCTGAACCAATCTATTGTCCCTCCATGCACCTGACTTGTATAGTTGTATTAGATTTTGAACTGTGCTAAATAATTCTTAGAACTTAGCTTTGCTTAACAATTGTTAGATTTTACTTTTACGCAGATCTTTCTGATTCAATAATAATAGAAGTATCAAATTTAAATTTATATTGCCTCTATGCTTAAACAAATACCAACAAATTAAATAAGTTACCCTCCTCACTTTGATTTCATTCTCGGCCATTAATAACTATCAAAAAACGCTTTGTAGATGTGTTCCCACCAAAATTACGTTACCATATATCTCTTGGGTAAGGTAATATGCTTTTTAGTACATATCTACTGTGCTTATTGCATTGTACTTTATCATAAAGATTTTTCCTTTAACAAATCACTACTCATTGTTATCTTTCACTTTTGGAACTCACTTGACCATAGAAAGAAGAAGGAAGTCCACAAAACAAGCACCACAGATGATAAAAAACTCGAAAGCACCCTTAAGAGAATAGGGGTTAATGCTATTCCCGCAATTGAGGAAGTCAATATCTTTAAGGACGATGTAGTTATCCAGTCAGTTCACTAGCTAGTCCTAAAGGTATTATAATAATATAATTCAATTTACTTAGTTTCCTCTTAATTTTTCTAGTCTATTGCTTAATAAATATTTGTTTTTTTGGTTGCAGTTCAAGCCTCTATTGTTGCCAACACTTGGGTTGTTAGCGGTTCTCCACAGACAAAGAAAGAGTAAACCTTCCTAATATCTCAATGTGCATCTACTTTTATGCTTCACATCACATGTAGCATCGCAACACATGTAGCATCGCAACACAACTCTAAGTTTTTAACTTTGAATGCCTTTATAAGCACAAGTAGTCTACAACTTATGTTTATCAAAGTTGGCAGTTCTTTTTGAACATGTGATGGTTGTCAACTGATACAGTTACGACCCAGATGGAGGTGCTTTATGCACCACCGCAGAGTTTTATAGTTTGTGGGTTGGGCGAAGACGCTGACTCAGTTAGCTAGGGTGATTGTGGTATCCTATAGTTAATTAAGTTTGAATGTCTTTGTAAGAACAACTCTACAACTAATGTGTACTAAATTGCTATCTCTTTAGGATCGGCGTATAGTAGGAGGTCGAATAACACCACCACTGGTCTGTGTAGACGTGTAGCTATTTTGAACTGTGTGCACACTTGAATCTTAATGTTACACACAAGCGCACACCTTAGCCTGCTCGGGAACTTCTTTAATAGTAGTAGTTTCATTGTCATCATAATTTCCTTCTCTTTTGGGACAATTATTTAGTCTTATTATACCCATCAGCAATTACTTGAACATTGTATTTTCTTGTTTGCTTTCAGAATTGCAGGACATTCTGCCCGGAATAATAAATTAAGTGGGTAAGTGTTTGTAGTCTTTATATTTACTTCATATGTATTGGTGTTAAATTCTTCTAGTATGAAGAAGGTGGTAATTCCAATGCTCATTGCTTATCTACCAGGCCCAGATAAGTTGGACAATTTGAGGAAGCTGGCTGGCTGAGCAATCCCAGAAGCAATCACCTGGTGCAGGTGCTGATGCTGGTGCGGCTGCAAGTGCAACACAAGACGACGATGCTGAAGTCCCCAAACTTGTTCCTAGTGAGACGTTTGAAGCTGCAGCAGAGGAGACCCCTGCCCAGGCTTCGTAGAGTTTTGATTGGGCCAATGTCTTGGGTTGTGCTTTTATCATCTCATAGCTGATTCATTTGGTCTGACATGCTAGAAAGCTGATACACTTGTATGTTTTGATTAATGAAAAATTTTGCACAATATTTTACCCGACCATTGTCTTCTTATAAATGATTTATCAAGTTATATACTAAAGTTGGGGAAATTGAGTCGTAGTTTGCTTCTAAAATTGGCACTGATGTTTAGTTGAAAGTGAAGGCAATATCGTACTGTTGTACTTTGGTTATTAAGTACATTTTAGGTGCACTTTTTTTTGTGTCGTTTTCGTTTTAATTACCTAATGAAAAATAGGGCCAATGTTCTACAATAGATATTAGAGGTTTGAGAAAAAATTATAGGTTTGAGCAAAGTTAGAGGTTTGACCGGATGAAACCTCTAATATTAGTGTTTGGTAGTTATCGGATTCAAATATCTTTTTGGACCTAAAAAGCTAATTTTCAAAAAGCTACTTAGAGGATCTTTTTCAATTAGAGGATCGTGACCTTCTTAGGATACCACAATCCTACACCAATTGTTCCTTTGACGTACTTAAGGATTCCTTTGGCTATCGTGAAGTGTGACTCCTTAGGTGTGACTTGGTACCGAGCACACACTCCTACAACAAACTGGATATCGGTCCTGCTAACGGTACAGGAGTGAGCCAATAAGCTTCATGTAGAGTGATTGATCAACCGGCTTTCCAGCTTCGTCAGCACTAATTTGTGTGGAAGTGCTCATGGGGGTTGACGAGGATTTGTAGTTGATCATCCCAAACTTGTTGAGTATCTCCTTGCTGTAATTCTCCTGGTTGATGAGATTTCTGTTGGTAGTTGCTTAACCTGTGATTCTAGGAAATAACTAAGTTCTCCCATCATACTCATTTCAAATTTACTTTGCATGAGATGAGAGAACCTTTGACATAAAGCAAGGTTAGTAGAACCAAATCGACATATATTTGTACCATTAACAGGTCATCTCCTTCCTGTATCTTAAATAGAGTTTTGTCCACAACACCTTTCTCAAATCCATTATTGGTAAGGTACAGGGACAGGATTTCATACTAAGCTCTAGGTGCTTGCTTAAGTCCATACAGGGCTTTCCGTAGTCCGCATACTAGGTCTCTGCCTTCAGTGTTGACAAACCCTGGAGGTTGCTCAACATAGACTTCTTTGGCAAGATCTCCATTCATGGTCCTAACACAAGACTTACAAATGCATACTTATATGACAACGTCAATATAATCACAACAATAACTGTAATACCCAGTTCTAATTCAGTCATTATCATTCAGTAATTTCATTCGGTGATTGTCACTCAGTGGATTTTCACTCATTTATAATCATTCATCAATCATGTTCATTCACCCGTGTTCACCGTTCGTAGAAACTTCGAGTTGTGTATCGTTATTGTTCATTGTTTCAACTTTCCGCATATGAGTTCGACTTTGTTAGATCACCATTAATTTTTGGTAACTCCAAAAATTCTGAATCTTTGCAATATTATAGAGCATCGAGTTAGCTTTCCAATGGTTCAAACGGTGAGTCAATCGGAGTCCGGACAAGAGAGTTATGGTCGTTTTAGCTCACCCGCTCATTTTTTGATTAATGGCGATCATTGCCGGCCGAACTTCGGCCGTGTCGTCCGACACGGCCCGTGGCGTACTCTTCCGAAATGCGAAGTTTTGTCTCGGGACCCGGCCGTGTCGTCAGCACGGCGAGTCAAACTCTTCCGGATAAGCGAGCCGTGACACGCCCGGCCGTGTTCGGGGACACGGTCGAGTCATCCGATCATTGTCGGACGGGTCACTATCGGAAGGCCCTCGCGCCGCGACCGTGTCAAGCGAGGACACGGTCGAGTCCTGTCGGCGGTATGCGACGGCCGTGCCGATCGGCCGCGGGCCGTGTCGGCGAAGCGATCGACTCCTTTAAATTCGTTTTTCGGCATTTCACCCATTTCTCTCCATTTTCTTCATCTACAATGAGAGAGAGCTTGAGGAGGGTTTTTCATTCACAAATCATTTGAGTGTTTGATTTTCTTCATCTCCTTTCGATCGTGAAGCCGGATAATCGATCTAACGCGTGTTCTTCGGATTAAAGTACTTGGATCTTCAAGAGGTAATTCCTTCAACACTTTGGACTTCGATTTGTGTTGAGATATGATGTTTTAGACGTTATAATCATGTTATATGAAGGGATATGTATATGATTATGAGTTTGTATAAGGATTCATTGGATTATTGAGGGATTATTCAAGAACACTTTGACTATCGAGTTGAAATTGGGGATTTTCGATTAATTGTCGTTGTAATCACGTTTTGGATATTCATAACGGATTATTGATCGTATTGGAGATGTTTTGTTGGTTTGAAACACTTCTTGGGGATTTGATATTGGTATATTGAAGTTTGATTGTAAACAATCGAGTTTGGGCAACGTGTTTGTTTTAATGCCTCAATGGACTTAGTTTAATCGTATCGACGTTTTGAGTTCGTTATATTCGTGTTTGATTCGTATATTGAGCGGATTGTTGGATATTGTATAATTCAAGGTTGTTCGAGCGACCGATATCTCAATTAGGACGTTGTTCGTGGAAGGATAATTGTCACCGGTATTGAGTAAGTTAATTCTTACTCGGTTAAAAGGATATTCATCCCTTTTGTTGTTGTTCATTCATAATCATAACTCATTCATCATTGTATTAACCGTATCAAAACTTGTTATTGTCAATTAATCACTTGATCATAAGGAGCAGCGGTTCCAATCATTTCATTGAGCTGTCATTTACTTCACTATTATTTTCATCTCGGTGAGTCATTCTTGGCCTTGTCGAATTATTATTCATTGATATTCAGTGTAGTCATTCTCGTTCATATGACCTTCTGGGTTCATATTGCGTGGCCGGGTGTGGCTGTGTGGAATTTTTAGTCGGGCACACGATGGTTATGTATTGGGTTCACCGATACATTAGACCGTGCACACAGGAAAGCGTTACACCGTGAGACTAATTAGGTACACGGACGGGTGTTGTACACTTGCACAGAACATTACGGGCGTACTATGATACTCCTCTTCAGCGTAATTCATAACTAAGAATATTTCATAACTTCAGTTAATAATGATTGTGTATTTTCAACCCTTGAGGATTGTTGTTCTTTGTAATCGACCCGTCTGGGATTTTGTTTTTCGAGTCATGGCAAGGCAACGCACGGAATAACATGTTGATGTCGAGAGTCCCAGTGATACTAGTAGGGGCCCCGATCTTTGATTATTCATGTTATTGTCCTTTATTTTCAGCAGACTTTCATTTGAATACTCCGTTTCATTCGGTGTTGTGTATTTTATCTTCATATAAAATACACTAGTATTGATATTGTCTGGTGTGTTGTAACTAAACTCCTCATCGGAGTAATTATTGTTGTAATGTAGTTCGGTACTAAATTTATCTTGTGTAATTCATACATTTTCATTTGCTGGTGGGTCCCAGGTTGGGGATCTACGGCCTTTGTAATATCCGCCTAGTTTGGGGTGTTACAGAGTTGGTATCGGAGAGTGGTTTTGAATACTACCTTCCGAGTCTAGTCTCATTTGAAATCATCGTCATCAGACTAGTATCATTGGACTTTCGCGTCACGTGTGACCTGTGCACATGCCGAGCCAATCAGACCGAAAGAACTGTAAGATTTCTAACGCCATGGTATAATTTCTGGCAATAGTCATTCATTCATCATTCATCAATTAACAATCCTCAAACATCATCATTCATTGTGATTAGGACGATCATGTTAACTCATTAATCACTTAATCCATTTCATTACTCAGTTAATAATCAGGACGATCATGTTAACTCATTAATTACTCAATTCATTTCATTACTCAGTTGTCAATCTGGATGATCATATTATCAATCTTGTTAAGTTATTCAAGATAATCATTTCAAGAATTTCATCAAATAATCATGTAACTTCAGTAAATCATTCATATAATCACTAAGTTAGAGCATGTATACTCATTTTCATCATCTCATGACGTAATCATAACGTGATAATCATGCGGGAAATATAATCATTATGCGACCTTCCTACTTCCGTATGGAGAGAGCTGTCAGGATGCACGGGGAGAGGCCGCGGTGCGGACCGAAACCCGAGAAATAATCACTCATTGCCGGGAATCGTGCCCGGGACTCAGCTCGATCAGAAGATGTTCGGGTTGATCCACTCACTTTTATGCAGGCCATGATGACCCATGTGCAGTTGCACAATCATCATTGCGCCACTTTGGCCGGATTAATCGAGAGAACTCTCCCGTATGAGCCAGCTGCTAAGGAAAGTACTGAACAACAACCTTCATCTGTCAGCAAGAAATCAACGAAGCGTAATCAATCCGAAGGCGGTCAGTCAACCTTCTAGAAGCCTCGTGTGAGTCCTATCGTTTCTGAGCGACCTCCTACGGCGCATAATCGTGCGGGATCTCAGTCCCGAGCGGCCAGTTCGGCCATCACCTGTTTCAATTGTGGAACGCCGGGTCATTTCAGCACTGAGTGTCTGAAACCGTCTATCACGTGCTATAATTGTGGGAATTTTGGGCATAAGGCCCGTTTTTGCCGAAAGGACTCCAAGTCGGCTCCGGCGGCATCTCAGGCCCCGAAGCAACCAGCGTTTCAGAATCAGACTGCTTTGTCATCGTCGTTTAAGGCAATGGAAGCAAATAGAGTTGGAGCTCGTATTTATCAGACGAGAGCGTCCGGTTCGGGGACCGGCAAGTCCCAGATTCATATGATGAGGAGGATCGACGATCCGGTGGTCCGAATGATTTCAGGTATACTCGTAATTTTATTTCAACTTGTGTGTACCTTTTGATGCTG
Organism: Orobanche coerulescens; assembly: GCA_033398695.1. Classification (NCBI taxonomy): domain Eukaryota; kingdom Viridiplantae; phylum Streptophyta; class Magnoliopsida; order Lamiales; family Orobanchaceae; genus Orobanche; species Orobanche coerulescens. Next base: position 39,908,740 of record CM065807.1, read on the forward strand.
GTACACCGCATTCATTTTCGAATCATGCTTGAATAGACTTATTTCGGGATAGTCCTACTTAATGACCGCGATTGGTTGATTGATCTAATCGTGGTGAATTTATCTTAGGACGATTTAATTTTCGGTATTAGTTGGTTTGATCGTCTTGATACTATCCTCAGTGTTTGTTAGCGTTTGGTCGCTATCTTTCCGTCGTTAGTTGTCGAATGTGTGCTTCAAGGAAGTAATCCCCGTTGTTCCAGTAGAAATTTTATTATGGCGGAAGCAGAGAAATTTCGCAATCGAACTATTCAATCATTCATTGTATCATTCTCATCGATTGGCCTTTCTAAGGCAATCGAGTTATTCAATCATTCTTTGTATCATTTTCATCGATTGGCCTTTCTAGGGCAATCGAGTTATTCAATCATTCATTGCATCATTTTCATCGATTGGCCTTTCAAAGGCAATCGAGTTATTCAAACATTCCTTGTATCATCTTCATCGATGGGCCTTTCTAAGGCAATCGAGTTGTTCAATCATTATTGGTATCTCTTTTTATCGATTGACCATTCTTGGGCAATCGAAATGTTCAATCATTCGTGGTATCATTGTCATCGATTGACGATGTATTTCCAGACGAGTTATCTGGTTGCTTTCACCTAGAGTAGGGGAATTCAGGAGTGAGTTAGAGCCGGTACGTCCCCTTTATCGAAGGCACCGTATCGTATGGCCCCGACCAGAATGCAGGAGTTGAAGATTCAACTTGAGGAATAGTTCGAGGAAGGTTATCTTCGACCGATTGCGTCCCCGTGAGGAGCACCAGTGTGACCTGTCAAGGAGAAGGATGGCTCGTCTCGTGTGTGTATTAATTACCAGGAGTTGAACAGGGTGATGATCAAGAGTAGTATCCTTTACCTCGTATTGATGATCTTTTAGATCAACTTCAGGGAGCTTCAGTATTTTCCAAGATCGACTTAAGATCTGGATATCACCAGTTGCGTATTCGAGAATCGGATATCGCGAGGACAGCGTTTCGTACACGCTATGGTCATTATGAGTTCGTAGTTATGCCGTTCGGACTAACTGTTACACCTGCGGTATTCATGGAGTTAATGAATCGGGTTTTCATCGACTTTTTGGATCAGTTTGTTGTTGTCTCTATCGATGACATTTTGATTTAGTCTCGTGATCGAGAGGAACACGAGGTACGTCTTCATCAGGTTCTCGACGTGTTGAGATGAGAACAACTTTATGGAAAGTTTTCTTAATGTGAGTTCTGGAGGTCCGAAGTGACTTTCTCGGGCACGTAATTTCATCTGCCAGAGTTCGTGTCGACCCTCAGAAGACGGAGGCTATCCGAGATTGGCAACCTCCGAAAGATGTTAAGGAAATCCGATGTTTCCTCGGATTAGCTGGTTAATTATCCAACCCACGGCCGGAGCTAGCAACCGTGGTTTTCGCGTTGGAAATTTGGCGTCATTATCTTTATAGCGTTACCTGCCAGATATTCACCGATCATAAGAGTTTAAAGTATATATTTACTCAGAAGGAGTTAAATATGCGACAAAGGCGGTGGTTAGAACTAATCAAAGATTATGATATCGAGATCCTTTACCACCCGGGGAAGGCGAACGTTGTCGCCGATGCCTTGAGTCGTAAGTCCGTTCAGGAGCAGATGCTTGCTCGTTTAACAATTCAGAAGGAACTCCAACAGGAATTCCTTAGACCCGAGATCGAGTGCAGCCGGCGAGTTCGAGACGACTTTGTATGTTAGAGATTTCATCATCTCTTGAGGATGCAATCAGGGAGAATCAGAGTTCCGACCCTTCATTGTTGCGCATCCGTGAAGATGTGGCTCAGGGGAAAGCCCCTGGATTCGTGGTCCACGAGGATGGACTTTTGAGGTTTAAGAACCGATTGTGCGTACCGGCGAATGTTGAGTTGAAAAACTCGATTTTGAGAGAAGCTCATGCTACCCCTTATTCTGTTCATCCGGGGTCTAGCAAGATGTATAAGGACTTGAAACAAAATTACTGGTGGAGTAATATGAAGTGAGAAGTCGCAGAATTTGTTTCGAGATGCTTAACCTGTCATCAAGTCAAGATGGAACATCAGCGACCGGCGAGTATGCTGATACCGCTCCCTATTCCAGAATGGAAGTGGGAAGACATTTCTATGGATTTCATCACGAGTTTGCCGACGAGTCGTCGTGGCATGAATACGATCTGGGTGATTGTGGACCGTTTAACTAAATCAGATCATTTCCTTGAGATCAAGGATACGTGGGGTCCCGAGAGACTGGCCCAGTTATTCATCAAGGAGATAGTAAGACTGCACGGTACTCCTAAGAGTATCGTTTCCGATCGTGACGGACGATTTGTATCTCATTTTTGGAAATCAGTTCATCGTGCTATGGGAACTCAGCTTAATCTCAGTACTGCCTTTCATCCTCAGTCCGACGGACAATCAGAGAGAACTATTCAGACATTAGAGGACATGTTGAGAGCTTGCGTCCTCGATTGGAAGGACGATTGGGAAGCCCAATTACTGTTGTTTGAGTCCACGTACAGTTTAGTTGGCATGCTGCGATGAAGATGGCACCTTACGAAGCCTTGTACGGTCGTCGTTGTCGATCTCCTTTGTGTTGGGATGACTTGTCAGAATCAATCGGCACCGAGCCCGATATACTTATAGCCGCCCGTGAGAAGGTAACTTTGATCAAGAGTCGTATGTTGACAGCTTAGAGTCGACAGAAATCATATGCAGATAATCGTCGTCGACCACTAGAGTTCGAGACGGGTGACCACGTTTTGGTCAAGGTATCCCCAAGTCGAGGTATTTTCCGTTTCGGAAAACGGGGGAAGTTGAGTCCGAGATTCATTGGACCGTTTGAAATTTTGGATCGAGTAGGCGAGTTAGCTTATCGATTGGCTTTACCTCCGGATTTGAGCCGAATTCATAATATGTTTCATGTCTCTCAGTTGCGAAAGTATGTTGCCGACCCGAGTCACATACTGGAGTTCGACGAAATCGAGATCGCCGACGACCATTCATATGAGGAGCGTCCTATACGAGTCTTAGAGCGGCGAATCAAACAGTTGAGAAATAAGTCGATTCCTTTAGTCAAGATTTAGTGGTCCAGACATGGAGTCGAAGAGGCTACTTGGGAAACTGAGGATAGTATGCGGGAGAGTTATCCCGAGTTGTTTGACCCTTAGTTTCGGGGACGAAACTCTTTTAAGGGGGGGTGTATGTAATACCCGGTTCTAATTCAGTCATTATCATTCAGTAATTTCATTCGGTGATTGTCACTCAGTGGATTTTCACTCATTTATAATCATTCATCAATCATGTTCATTCACCCGTGTTCACCGTTCGTAGAAACTTCGAGTTGTGTATCGTTATTGTTCATTGTTTCAACTTTCCGCATATGAGTTCGACTTTGTTAGATCACCATTAATTTTTGGTAACTCCAAAAATTCTGAATCTTTGCAATATTATAGAGCATCGAGTTAGCTTTCCAATGGTTCAAACGGTGAGTCAATCGGAGTCCGGACGAGAGAGTTATGGTCGTTTTAGCTCACCCGCTCATTTTTTTCAGTTAATGGCCGATCACTGCCGACCGAACTCGGACGTGTCGTCCGACACGGCCCGTGCCGTACTCGTTCGGAAATGCCGAAGTTTCTGTCTCAGGACCCGACCGTGTCGTCTGGAACGGCCGAGTCAAACTCTTAGGATAAGCGAGCCGATCGCTGACACGCCCGACCGTGTTCGGTGACACGGTCGAGTCATGCCGAAGTCGGCTGTCGGACGGGTCACTATCGGAAGGCCCTCACGCGCGCGACCGTGTCAAGCGAGGACACGGTCGATTCCTGTCGGCGGTATGCGACACGGCCGTGCCGATCGGCACGGGCCGTGTCGGCGAGCGATCGACTCCTTTAAATTCGTTTTTCAGCATTTCACCATTTCTCTCCATTTTCTTCATCTACAACCGAGAGAGAGAGCTTGAGGGAGGGTTTTCATTCACAAATCATTTGAGTGTTTGATTTTCTTCATCTCCTTTCGATCGTGAAGCTTAGGATAATCGATCTAACGCGTGTTCTTCGGATTAAAGTACTTGGATCTTCAAGAGGTAATTCCTTCAACACTTTGGACTTCGATTTGTGTTGAGATATGATGTTTTGGACGTTATAATCATGTTATATGAAGGGATATGTATATGATTATGAGTTTGTATAAGGATTCATTGGATTATTGAGGGATTATTCAAGAACACTTTGACTATCGAGTTGAAATTGGGGATTTTCGATTAATTGTCGTTGTAATCACGTTTTTGGATATTCATAACGGATTATTGATCGTATTGGAGATGTTTTGTTGGTTTGAAACACTTCTTGGGGGATTTGATATTGGTATATTGAAGTTTGATTGTAAACAATCAGAGTTTGGACGCAACGTGTTTGTTTTAATGCCTCAATGGACTTAGTTTAATCGTATCGACGTTTTGAGTTCGTTATATTCGTGTTTGATTCGTATATTGAACGGATTGTTGGATATTGTATAATGCAAGGTTGTTCGAGCGACCGATATCTCAATTAGGACGTTGTTCGTGGAAGGATAATTGTCACCGGTATTGAGTAAGTTAATTCTTACTCGGTTAAAAGGATATTCATCCCTTTTGTTGTTGTTCATTCATAATCATAACTCATTCATCATTGTATTAACCGTATCAAAACTTGTTATTGTCAATTAATCACTTCAGTCATAAGGAACGACGGTTCCAATCATTTCATTGAGCTGTCATTTACTTCACTATTATTTTCATCTCGGTGAGTCATTCTTGGCCTTGTCAAATTATTATTCATTGATATTCAGTGTGGTCATTCTCGTTCATATGACCTTCTGGGTTCATATTGCGTGGCCGGGTGTGGCTGTGTGGAATTTTTAGTCGGGCACACGATGGTTATGTATTGGGTTCACCGATACATTAGGCCGCACACGGGAAAAGCGTTACACCGTGAGACTAATTAGGTACACGGACGGGTGTTGTACACTTGCACGAGAACATTACAGGCGTACTATGATACTCCTTTTCGGCGTAATTCATAACTAAGAATATTTCATAACTTGATTAATAATGATTGTGTATTTTCAACCCTTGAGGATTGTTGTTCTTTATGTCGACCCCGTCTGGGGATTTTGTTTTTCAGGTCATGGCAAGGCAAACGCACGGGAATAGCATGTTGATGTCGAGGAGTCCCAGTGATACTAGTAGGGGGCCCCGATCTTTCAGTTATTCATGTTATTGTCCTTTATTTTCCGCTGCAGACTTTCATTTGAACACTCCGTTTCATTCAGTGTTGTGTATTTTATCTTCATATAAAATACACTAGTATTCGGTATTGTCCTGGTGTGTTGTAACTAAACTCCTCATCGGAGTAATTATTGTTGTAATGTAGTTCGGTACTACATTTATCTTGTGTAATTCATTCATTTTCATTTGCCTGGTGGGTCCCAGTTGGGGATCTACGGCACTGTAATATCCGCCTAGTTTGGGGTGTTACAATAACGACAACGTATACTTATGGCAAACCAATAATATACATATGCACAACAACATATGATAAAATCAATGATGCAAATCCACATGATTCCATCAACACAACACTGGGTAATCTAACGATCCAGCGCCCTCAGCATAGATCCCCATGATGATCCCGTCGGACCAACACATGGTGGAAAACCTGTCCAACGATCCAGCGCCCTCATCATAGATCCCCATGATGATCCCGTCGGACCAACGCATAGTGGACACCCGATCCAGCACCCTCAGCATAGATCCCATGATCTCACCGGATCAACACAATATAAATAATACAATTATGCATACACATATGCAACTCAATATGTTCATCAACATGAACAACATATGAATCAAAACATGAACGACACTATGATGAAACAACTAGGACGAATTCATGTTCAGCAACATGAATGACAACCTGCATGATCAACAACATCAACACTAAACCAAATCAAACTAAAATACTTGTCCCGAGTCCTTCAGGAGAAATCTTAATGTCAAATCATCACCGGCGATTATCCTCAATGATCGACGATCCAAACGTACCATGGACTATAGATATTCATATACTCATCTTTATCGCAACGTAACCTTGATACCCGAATATGCCAATAACCGAGATAAAGCATATACATTATGATTTAACTCCCAAAACTCAAATACAACTTATAATCCCAAATCTCCTGTGATTACGATTATAAACATTGCTATACGAATTATAAACGAATGAAACGGAAATCATTCATTAAATATTATAAACTGAGCAAGTAATAACTTGCCTCAATATCGATGAAGCCGTTACCAATTCCTTGCCGTCGTCTACAAACTCCTCAGCCCCGACCAAAGCAATCTATGAACATTCTCGAGCTCGACCGCAACACACGGTTATAATCACCGATCAATATTCTCAACCTATTACCATAATTCGATGCACAACAAGTACAATAACAATCAATAACCGACATATCTAACTAATCAATCAAAACGATTCAACGACACTTCGATCATATACAAAACCAAATAGTATAGCCCAAACCGTTACGAACTCATATCCACAATACGAACCAAATTCCGCTAATCGATATTAACGATTAATATAACCGATCAACAAACCCAACGATTTCACAATATCTCGATTAGACACAAGTCCAAACAATTCAACTCAAACAATTATGAATTCATGACCAAAATACGATTATGGATACGAATATAAAGGAAATCATATTTGGTGATCAATCACAATCTTTTCAGATTCCAGATTGATATCTTGATTCCTATTTCATCAAGAACATACGAATTCTACCACTACAATCAATGAACATTCGATCTTCATATCTAAAAATACCGATAATTCAACATATGATCGTCTTGCTATGTTAAATTCATCAAGGAGTTCCTCAAGAACACTAAATGATTCGAAACCTTGTTCATAGCCATCAAAACAACGTAATTCGATATCCTCTAACATATAAACAATCCTCATTCATAATTCAAGATGTATGTTATCATATTTTCCAATATGATCTTCCTAACACCAAGAATCGAAACAATTCTACCAAGAACACCAAGAACACTATGATTCTATCATCATAACCAACATAATCAAGACATAAACCATCATATCCTTTAACATATAGTTCATATAGCCTCAAGAATCATAACAACAACATCATAATCATCTTCGTACGAATCATTCATCAGCAACAACATCAAAATCCGAATTGAAAGAGAGGATTATCCAACATACCTCTTAGAAGATGAAATACACAAGCAAACACTTCAAGAATAATCAATATCCTCATATACAAGCTCCAATCCCATGTTTCCAACTCACAATCGACTTAGGAGAGCTAAAACTCCCTCTCTCAGTGTTTGGAGGCGAAGAACGAAGTGAAATGCTGAAGAGAAATGAAAGACAGGCATTTACTTATAAAATATTCTAGTTCGTTACGTATGTTACATGCCCATGTTAACGTACGTAACCACCATTTACGTATGCTATCTGACCTTGGTAGCGTACGTAACGACAGTCCAGAGTTAACCGACTCATTTCGTTCAATGCCTTACGTACGTAACTCTTGCTCCATAACGTACGTAATACGTACGTTGACTTGCTACAGTAACATGCTCGTTAACGTACGTAATGATCCGTCTTTAGCGTACGTAATGGTCGGGGTTGACTCGCCTATCCACATCCACTGCCGACACCGGGTCCCACCTGCCGACCATGACTCGGTCCTATCTGATTCCTCTTGTTGCGTACGTAATGCCTTGGCCATAACATACGTAACACTAGCAACTTAGCATACGTTATCTCAAAATCTTAACGTACGTTAAGGGCTCTATACTTAGCCATTTTCAACCGTTCCTGCCTGTCTCGACATACCGAAAACGCATATACACATACTGAATACATATACCGAATCTAATAATATTCTCTTACGATACTTCTGATACACGATATCCTCATATACAATTGTCGACCAATTACGACAATTATACAAATACAGATGTCTTAATTTATTTTGTCCATACTGTACAGATTCCACGTTGTACAACATAACTCGGATAAAATAATATTAAACCACAGTAGTAGAAATTTTGGATATTACATACTACACCACTTAAAATAAGTTTCGTCCTCGAAACTTGCAATCCGTCATAAGGAAAAAAAACTGTTCAACCAACATATTCCGAAATCATCGCAACAACGATCTATCTTCATCATTAACGAATAGCCAATATAGTACACTTACAAATGCGCAAAGTCGACGATCTCCCGAGATACTAGCAAGTGACTTCACTGTAAAGCCTTAATACGCTTACAATCACATTCCATGAACCTCAACAAACATATATCATCTTCGGATGACATAATCTATCCGTGTCAAATCCTGTCTGCCTGATTACACAATCAAGTCTAAATCCTGCTAAAAATCAATAATGCACAATACATCTGTGAAACAACTGCCCAAATCAATGACACAAATCCCGAAACATCGGCACAAAATTCGAACGCTCATACGATCATTAACAATGATCAACCAACAAATTAACCGAGTATATCATCGACATGATAAACTTCAACACGACTAATCCAAAGGTCAAAACGCAACCGAGAATATCATCAACATGATAAACTCCAATATGACCAACCAGAGGTCAAAACACAATCTAGAATATCATCATCATGATAAACTCTAATATTACCAACGAACGATCAATGAACATCGAGAATACCTTCACACGGTAAGCTCCAACACGATCAACACAGCACCACAGAAACTGATATACGAAAAAGAAAAATTCTCAAAACGTTAAACAAATCATATACAGTGGATCTCAATAAACATACCCTGTTGGTCAACATACCCCTCGGCATACGAACAACCAATCGCAAATCGGCGAACAAACCAAATCATACATGGAGTGGGAACGACCACTCAATATCCAAAACAATCGGTATGGGGTCACCATCCCCAAACCTACACTTACAAAGAAATCATTCAAAGTCACTATGGTAGAATCGTACTACTACCATACCAATGGAATCACATAACACATATGTCCCGGTTTCATAACACCCATAGTTCCAAAATTACATTCTGTACCCGAACCTACAACACGCAACATATTTCTCTTATCTGATCAACCAACCGATCATCTCTGGATAACCAAACTACCATACTAAAATTCGAATCTCTTTTCATCATACCATTAGTGTGTTATCCAGTTTGTGAGTCTCACTCAGAACTTCATCACGATATGCATTATACACTATATGCGTATGTATATCAATCACGTTTTCAAAACCACTTTGATATCATATAGTCTTGTCAGGAAGACAAATTTTCGAAAGTTCTTTCAAAAATTTCAAAATTCCAAAACATAAATTTTGGAAAGACCACAAAATTAATTTTCGAAAAGTTAAATTGGATTGCCGGTGCCAAGTATTCGATAACAGTTTCCTTCGAATCCACACGATTTCGAAGTCTTAAAATGAAAACTATGCAAATGATTGACCACATCCATACTCCTGTATACCAATTAGGTTCGTCACCAATTACACTGACATTCCATCGGAAAACCACACGATAGAGTTCCAAAATATCAATATATAAACTCCGACCAAAAACTTCTTTTCCAGATATGACTCGCAACCTCAATCATTAACCCATCCTGGATCACCTCAAATATGCTATGACAAAACACTGAAACAAATCAATACAGTGAATGACTTCCCGAGAAGTTTCATTTGAACAAGTAAATCAAAACCGCGAAAGGCATAAACGAAATAGATAAATGATTGATAAAGTGTTTTACAAATCTCGGGAGTTTTAGAAAACATGAAAAGCCTTTTGAAACATTTGGGTCTCAGCCCATATCCCGTTCCACGTTACGAGAAGTTTAGCAAAAATAGAAAACTCTTTTCGGGCTCCAAGTCCTGAGTTACAAAACTATTTCAAAATCGATTGGGTCTCGGCCCAAAATCATTTTCCGTAAAACATCCATAGAATATTCATTTTGAAAAGTATCATTTTCAAATGCTCAAAAATAGTTTCATATATCACAAAATGATCTATCATGACTACATGTTCTTCTCAACCATCCACAACATTCTCCCAAATGCACAATTCCGTTCCAAAATCTACCCAACATACTGATTTCCAAAATCATAGTTTCTCAAATCATCAATCCTGTCCCAATTCTATCACCTTATACTGTAACACATAATATCCTGCTGAATCTCAAAGCATATCAACTTAGAACGGCAACAAATTTCAATGCAATTCAAAATCCAAATACTTACAGATCGTGAAGCCGACGATTCCCCGTGATACTGGCACATGTCTCAACTCAAGAAAATACTCGACACAGATATTTTCAAGATACACATTTTGCAAACTCAGTTCAACTCGAGAACACAATACATCTCTATCCGAAGAAACACGTTAATACTATTTGGAAAAGTTTATAACAAGCCCAGTACTACACTGGCAAATCATATAACGCACAAGCCCGAGTGAACAACAAAACCCAGAGCTCAAACACTTGTCAATCGACAACTCAAATGACACGACAAAAGCACGACCCAACTCGACCCGACTCCCTAGGTTTTCTCAACCTAAGCTCTGATACCATATTTTGTAACACCCCCAGATCCGACCGGGAATATTACAGCGCCGTGGGCCCCGGAATGGAAAACACAAGGCTAAAAGATATTTTCTCAAACATTTACAAATACCCAAGAGGCCAACAACGGTACTATATTTAAAACATTTGAAGACTATATAAAATCTGTTTATCAAAACCATCGTAAAATCTCATTTGAAAGGACAAGGCCTAAAATGCCAGAACTCAATAGTTTAAAAACAAACGTTAAGCTATCGCTTGCACGTACCGACAAAATAGTTTAGAAAACGGTTGCCAAAGTAACCTAACTTACCAGATACCAAAAGATCAAAAAATACTCACGCAGCGGAAAATACAAACAATTTAAAATACTCTAACAGCGGAATACAACAACTGATCAGGAAACTCAATACACAATTACATGCCCTAGCCAGTATCCTCCGGTAAGCTCATCTCTTCACGACCGCTACAAGCTTGATATTCCAAGAACCTAAAAAGAAAGCCCACGACGGGGTCAGCCACAATATCCAACAATGATAACCATCACATCACGTCAATAATTACCTACCAATGAGATACTAAGTAAGAATACGACCAATGTGATCTTACCGCCATAACTTTATGAAAATCCATGATTTGTATCCTTAAAAACACATTAAGATAATACCGAAATATCTGTACGGTATCTCAACAATACCCAAGTTTCTCAAAAATATTATCATAACTCGTGATATGGAAATTATACCAACTCTGGCCAATTCAATCCATCGGATAACGTCGACAATTCCAATACGATAATCGATTGTCCATCAAAGGACAAATTCCCAAGGAAATATGGAACATACCTCAAGATATGAAATACCATGACAATCACGTCAATCTAATCCGAGATCAGATCAACACAACATACGGACATGGTCCTAACACAAGACCTACAAATGCATACTCATATGACAACGTCATTATGGTCACAACAATAACGACAATGTATACTTATGGCAAACCCATAATATACATATGCACAACAACACATGATAAAATCAATGATGCGTATCCACATGATTCCATCAACACAACACTGGGTAATCCAACGATCCAGCGCCCTCAGCATAGATCTCCATGATGATCCTGTCGGACCAACGCATGGTGGAAAACCTGTCCAACGATCAAGCGCCCTCAACATAGATCCCCATGATGATCCCATCGGACCAACGCATAGTGGACATTCGATCCAGCGCCCTCAACATAGATCCCATGATCTCACCGGATTAATACAACATAAACAATTCAATATGCAAACACATATGCAACTCAATATATTTATCAACATGAACAACATATGAATCAAAACATGAACGACATTATGATGAAACAACTAGGACGACTTCATGTTCAGCAACATGAATGACAACCTGCATGATCAACAACATCAACACTAAACCGAATCAAACTAAGATACTTGTCCCGAGTCCTTCAGGAGAAATCTCGATGTCAAATCATCACCGGTGATTATCCTCAATGCTCGGCGATCCAAACGTACCATGGACTATAGATATTCATATCCTCATATTTATCGCAACGTAACCTTGATACCCGAATATGCCAATAACCGAGATAAAGCATATACATTATGATTATCTCTCGAAACTCAAATAAAACTTATATTCCCGAATCTCCTGTGATTACGATTATAAACATTGCTATACGAATTATAAACGAATGAAACAGAAATCATTCATTAAATATTATAAACTGAGCAAGTAATAACTTGCCTCAATACTGATGAAGCCGTTACCAATTCCTTGCCGTCGTCTATAAACTTCTCAGACCCGACCAAAGCAATCTACGAACATTCTCGAGCTCGACCGCAACACACGGTTATAATCACCGATCAATATTCTAAACCTATTACCATAATTCGATGCACAACAAGTTCAATAAAAATCAATAACTAACATATCCAACCAATCAATCACAACGGTTCAACGACACTTCGATCATATGCAAAACCAAATAGTGTAGCCCAAACCGTTATGAACTCATATCCGCAATACGAACCAAAATCCGCTAATAGATATTAACGATCAATATAACCAATCAAAAAACCCAACGATTTCACAATATCTCGATTAGACATAACTCCGAACAATTCAACTCAAACAGTTACGAATTCATGACCAAAATACGATTATGGATACGAATGTAAAGGAAATCATATTTGGTGATCAATCACAATCTTTTTGGATTCCAGATTGATATCATGATTCCTATTTCATTAAGAACATACGAATTCTATCACTACAATCAATGAACATTCGATCTTCATATCTAAAAATACCGATAATTCAATATACGATCGTGTTGCTCAGTTAAATTCATCAAGGAGTTCCTCAAGAACACTAAATGATTCGAAACCTTCATAGCCATCAGAACAACGTAATTCAATATCCTCTAACATCTAAACAATCCTCATTCATAATTCAAGATGTATGTTATCATATTTTCCAATATGATCTTCCTAACACCAAGAATCGAAACAATTCTACCAAGAACACCAAGAACACTATGATTCTATAATCATAACCAACACAATCAAGACATAAACCATCATATCCTTCAACATATAGTTCATATAGCCTCAAGAATCATAACAACAACATCATAATCATCTTCGTACGAATCATTCATCAGCAACAACATCAAAATCCGAATTGAAAGAGAGGATTATCCAACATACCTCTTAGAAGATGAAATACACAAGCAAACACTTCAAGAATCATCAATATCCTCATATCCAAGCTCCAATCCCATGTTTCCAAGATCACAATCGACTTAGGAGAGCTAAAACTCCCTCTCTCAGTGTTTGGAGGCGAAGAACGAAGTGAAATGCTGAAGAGAAATGAAAGACGGGCATTTACTTATAAAACATTCCAGTTCATTACGTACGTAACATGCCCATGTTAATGTACGTAGCACCATTTACGTATGCTATCTGACCTTGGTAGCGTACGTAATGACAGTCCAGAGTTAACTGACTCATTCCGTTCAATGCCTTACATACGTAACTCTTGCTCCATAACGTACGTAATACGTACGTTGACTTGCTACAGTAACATGCTCGTTAACGTACGTAATGATCCGTCCTTAGCGTACGTAATGGTCGGGGTTGACTCGCCTGTCCACATCCGCTGCTGACACCGGGTCCCACCTTCCGACCATGACTTGGTCCTGTCTGATTCCTCTTATTACGTACGTAATGCCTCGGCCATAACGTACGTAACACTAGCAACTTAGCGTACGTTATCTCAAAATATTAACTTACGTTAAGGGCTCTATACTTAGCCATTTCCAACCGTTCTTGCCTGTCTCGACATACCGAAAACACATATACACATACTGAATACATATACTGAATCCAATAATATTCTCATACGATACTTCTGATACACGATATCCTCATATACAATTATCGACCAATTACGACAATTATACAAATACAGATGTCTTAGTCCTTCATTTATTTTATCCATACTGTACAAATTCCATGTTGTACAACATAACTCAGATAAAATAATATTAAACCACAGTAGTAGAAATTCCGGATATTACAAGTTATAGGTATATTGGTGGGACCAGTACAATCAAACACGACTCATACTTGATTCAGTCACACGGTATTCACTCTTGGAGAGTCGATGACGAATTGAAAGGTTGTGATACTATACGTGGACCTTTGACTTGAGGGTTTAGTAAGAGATGTGCCTGTGACATTTAGTTTGTCACTAGAGTATTTAGACCCATTTGCTTAATTGCTGGGTCAACCTCGAAGTGCGGACTATACGGATAGGTAGCAGTCTTTACTGTACGCCAAGAAAGGATTCTATCTCCTGTTAGTGAGCAGGCGAATGTCCTATACGGTTAATGGCAAATAAGATCATAAGTCTTTGGCCAAAGCATTCTGATCTAGTCGTATTGGATACACTAGTAATCAGTCAGTCTTGATTTGCATTAACATATTTATAGTGTCTAGTCAATAGTAGGCTTTGACTTTACCGTGACCCGAAGACTTGATCGGGACATCTGATGAAGGGTCTATACGTATATGGTATTCACGACATAATGGTTCTGGAATGATCCCTACATTCATTCTCAATTGGGGTTTACAGTGCGGCCCGCTAGGCTGGCTAAGTGCTGCCCGCACTAATTGGTTCCTCCCAATGCCGGCTGAGACGAACCTACAGAGTCGTGCATCAGGATCGTTGATGGATAAATATGAATTCATTATCTCTCTATTTATATTAGATATTGGATATCTAATTATGATTTATTGGATAAATTAAATAGCGGTCTTATGAATTGAAATTAAGTAACTGAGTTATTAATTTAATTCATAAATAATATTTTCTAGAGAAATATATTTTGTATTTGATATAATTAATTAATTGGATTAATTAATTAGTATAAATATATTGGTGATAAAACAGAGTGTATTGAACAGAGTCGTTTGACGAAAGTCCGGTACACGAGCCGAGTGACTCGGCCCGTTTCCTTTCTCCTTCCTAAATGTTGCCACCCCCTCACTCACCCCTTACAGGGTGTTTGTTGGAATATTTTGTTCCATACATGCTATAATAGTGTTTTGATGATTAAAGTTGTTACACAAAAGAAAACAACAAAAAGGCGAAGCAAATCATTGAAGGAAACGAAGTGCAAAAAGCTGGAAATTGTGTGCTTAATATACGTAACAAACATATCATAACGTACGTAAAAGTGGAAGATTAACGTACGTAAAGAGGACATGTTAACGTACGTAATGTGTTCAAATCAGATGAATGTTGGGAAAAGCCGGTCAAAGTTATAAAGGTGGAACGGATACTTTGACAAATCAAGCAACAGTTATATGGATTAACGTACGCTAATAAGATAGATTAACGTACGTAAAGAAGATTTGACAACGTACGTAAGGAAAGAGACAGATGCTACTGGACTCAAACTGTGAGATGTTAACGTATGTAACAGGGATGCGTTAACATACGTTAAGTGGCTCACGGCCGTAATATGAAGCTGATAGCGGCCGTAATGAAGAGTCAGGGAGCTAACGGCTAGTTTGATGAAGAAGCCTATAAATACCATTCCTATGGTATTGTTTCACTACAACAACTTCAAGCAAACGATACATTCATCAGAGATTGATATACATTATATTGTTGTTGTGATATTGCGTTTATATTGTTAATTTGAGTGTTTATATATTTGACACATACACGAGAGGTAAAAGAAAAGATACGATTGGATTCGGTGTTATTAGGATCAAGGATCCGGCATTATTAGAATCGCAATCGATATCTTCGTGAGGTTTATCTAGTACCGATAGAAAGCTAGAACGGTTGATTCCTTGTCCGATAGAAAAGGAAAATGGTTTAACTTGGACCGACACAAAGACAAGTACGAGTGGTTTATCACGGACCAATTGAAGATGTGATTGTAACGGTTATCCATCGACCGATAGAAGAGAGGTGCAAAGGTTTTTATCTTCAACCTATAGAAAAAGATACCGAGAGAGGACATAAGCTCGTTTATAGCCGAACCTCTATAAATCCGTGTGTCATTTATTTTCCACACATTTAATTTACGCTTCCGCAACACGGCACATATTCTGAAATTGCTCCAACAATTGGTATCGGAGCGGTACCTCCAATATGCGGCTTAACATCCGAGGATTCGATCCAAATGGCATTTCAATATGCTCCAGTCGAAGGCCTTGCTCTAAACCGACCACCATTCTTTGATGGCTCAAATTTCATGATGTGGAACAAAAAGATGTCAATATTCATCCGAGCATATGACATCGAGCTTTGGAAAGTAATGTGTCTTGGTCCGAAAATTCCTCTCAAATCCGACGGTACGCCTAAATCTTTCGAAGAATATGACGACGCAGATTGGAAAAACGACCATTATAATTGCAAAGCTACGCAATTATTGTATTGTGCTTTAAATCCGGAGGAACACAACCGTATATCGTCTTGTGATAGTGCCAAAGAAATTTGGAAAATGTTAGAAATTACACACGAAGGCACAAATCAAGTCAAGGAGATGAAGATCAATATACTTCTCCATGACTATGAATTATTCATGATGAAGGGTGGCGAGTCCATCACCAACATGCTCGACCGATTTTCGATCATCACCACTGGGCTAGCTTCATTTGGAAAACCATTATCTAGTAGTGAAAAAGTCAAGAAAATTTTACGATCACTACCTAGCGAATGGGACGACACCGTGACTGCGATCATGGAATCTAAAGATCTCAATACGCTTGATTTTAGTGCCCTCGTTGGTTCGTTAGATAATTATGAGATAGTTTTAAAATTATGAAGTGTCAAGCTAAAGCTGAAGGAACGATCAATAGTCTTGAAGGCTAAGATGTCAAAAAGAGAAGAAATCCCGATGCACGAAAGCTACGAAGAATCGGCATATTATGCCAAAAATATTAATAAGTTTCAACACTTATTAAACCGGAGAAAGAAGGACATCCAATCGAGCGAATCTAAGAAATTCGACAACAATTGTCGATTATGTGGTAAACCAGGCCACTTTGCAAAGAATTGCCGAGCTAAACCCAAGAAGGAGGTCCTCGTTGCAACATGGAGCGATGAAGAAGAAGATGATGAATTTATCAATCAAAATAATCTCGCCCTCATGGCCCGAAGTTCATTCAACGATAACGATGTTGAAAGCCAAGTAAGTAATTCTTACGACGAACTTTTTGAAGCATTTGAATTATTGCATACGGACTATCAAAATGGTTTATCCGAAATTAAATCCCTTCAATTTAAAAATGAATCATTGGAAATTGAAAATTCCAAAATTCTTAAAAAGGGCAAATTTATTGAGACCGATAAATGCGTTGAAAACGAAAATATTTTAAAGGATGATCTTGTTAAACTTCAAACCGAGCTAAAAAATTTAACAAAGAAATTTTCTCTCGGAAACGAAAAATTTGAAAATATACTCTCGGTTCAAAAGTTCACTTTAAATAAACAGGGGTTGGGATTCAAACCTCGTTCTAAAATCCTTAAATTTAAAAATACCCCATTGCAAAAAATATTTGAAAATTGGGCATCATATTTTGAACTGTAAAAGCCCACGCCGGACGATTAAAATTAAAAGGATTTGGGTTCCTAAAGGAACAAATATTTCAAATATCGTCTATGTTTCAAATGAAAAACCAACTCTCAGTTGGATCCCCGAAAATTATTTTTTATCAAAATATATTTTACTTAGGGGGAGTAATAATGTTTTAAAGGGGAGATAATATTTTAGGGGGAGTTTTTACCCTTTTTCATTCATATAGTCATTTTCATCATTTGATATCGCATATTTTTTTTATACATCAATTTGTTAGTTATTAATTTATTGTCATTTATTACAATTTTTGATGAAAACAAAAATGGAGAGAAAGGAGAAAAGAAAAAGAATGGGATTAACCCTGAAAAGGGGAGAAAATCGAAGAAAAGTAGAAAAGTCGAAAAGATGAAGATGAAAAGAAAAATGAGGAGACGTCGTAAAGATGATGAAAATTTGAAAATTCGAAAAGAAAAAGAAAAGGAAAGAAGGAGTCGAAAAAGAAATGGGAGAATAAACTAACGAAACGGACAAAGTTGAAAACTTTGGTCTGTAGACATATACATATATTTGTATTTTTGCAGGTAAATCCCATTGACGAAGTGTTGTATTGTAATCATCAAAAAGGGGGAGATTGTTGGAATATTTTGTTCCATACATGCTATAATAGTGTTTTGATGATTAAAGTTGTTACACAAAACAAAACAACAAAAAGGCGAAGCAAATCATCGAAGGAAACGAAGTGCAAAAAGCTGGAAATTGCATGCTTAACGTATGTAACAAAGATATCATAACGTACGTAAGGAAAGAGACAGATGCTACTGGACTCAAACTGGGAGATGTTAACGTACGTAACAGGGATGCGTTAACGTACGTTAAGTGGCTAACGGCCGTAATATGAAGCTGATAGCGGCCATAATGAAGAGTCAGGGAGCTAACGGCTAGTTTGATGAAGAAGCCTATAAATATCATTCCTATGGTATTGTTTCACTACAACAACTTCAAGCAAACGATTCATTCATCAGAGATTGATATACATTATATTGTTGTTGTGATATTGAGCTTATATTGTTAGTTTGAGTGTTTATACATTCAACACATACACGAGAGGTAAAAAAAGATACGATTGGATTCGGTGTTATTCGGATCAAGGATCCGGCATTATTAGAATCGCAATCGATATCTTCGTTAGGTTTATCTAGTACCGATAGAAAGCTAGATTGGTTGATTCTTTATCCGATAGAAAAGGAAAATGGTTTAACTTGGACCGACACAAAGACAGTACGAGTGGTTTATCACGGACCAATTGAAGATGTGATTGTAACGGTTATCCCTCAACCGATAGAAGAGAGGTGCAGAGGTTTTTATCTTCAACCTATAGAAAAAGATACCGAGAGAGGACGTAGGCTCGTTTATATCCGAACCTCTATAAATCCGTGTGTCGTTTATTTTCTGCACATTTAATTTACGCTTTCGCAACACGACGCATATTCCGAAATTGCTCCAACAGTGTTGTCTTTTATTTCATGCTTGTGGTGATGACTTTCACATGGTGCCAAAAGTTATGATATGTGAAGATCCTTTTTATTCATCATATCTTATCATTTCAATTATGAGATATATTTATAAAACATAACACAACAACATCACCACCACATTATGACTTAGTGTGTTCGGCTGAGAGGGTGAGAGAAGGAGAGAGAATTTTTTATTCAAGTTCTTCTTCATCTTTGAGGTAAAAAAAGCGAGAAAAATAAGATAGAAAAATTCTTACGAGTTTCCCTACCCGTATTCCTGATAGAACGGAGTCTCGTTGATTTTTTGGTCAAGTTCCATCGTATGGTGACGTAGAGACATCGTACTTTCGGTGTTTGTGACAAAGAGGATTTGTGCTCGTGCTCGGGTTCGTGATCATTATCAACTTACGAAGATATTATCAAAGGCTTCACAGGTATGGGACTTTAATCCTTTGTCTTCGTTCGTTTTATTTATCGTATATATGTTACTTGATCGATCCTGATTGGGATTCTTGATTTTGAGTTTTATTATTCCGCTGCGTACTCGATTTTATATCCGAAATCCCAACAATATCTTGAACAGATGTTCTTCCAAGTCCGTTCCTACAACATCATATGAGATGTGGAGAGGTAGGAAACCAAGTCTTAATCACATTAAGATTTGGGGATGTCCCACCTATGGCAAGAAGACTAAGATGAAGAAATTGGAATCTAGGTCTGTGAAAGGACGTTTCATAGGATACCCATCTGAATCAATGGGTTATCTGTTCTACATGCCCGATGATCATAGGATCATCGTTGCTTTACAAGCACACTTCCTGGAGGACGAGTTCATTGAAATGCTTATTTGGAAACATATTGAAACTCCCAAGGGGACACCTGTACAAGAAGAAAGAACTGAACCTTCTGAAACACAACCACTACTACCGCGTAGGTTGAATAGGATATCTCAACTACCAAAGAGGTATGGCTACATGCATCTGGAGGACTAGGTCTCTACCAAACAAATGGTAGCTAAGAGGATGATCCTATGTCGTATGATCAAGCACTGGTAGATGTGGACTCCGCGAAGTGGCGAGAGGCCGTGGAAGCAGAGATAGACTCCAATCACTTCTAGACTTAGGTAGATCGACCAGAGGGCTGTAACACCCCCAAAGTAGGCGACCATTACAGTGCCGTGGACCCCCGACTGGGACCCACAAGGCGAATAAAAATCAATGACTTAAATAATCTAAATGTAGTACTGAACCACATTATATCATCAATTACTCTGATAAGGAGTTTTATTACAACACACCCAAGATCATACAGAATACATGTATATTTTATATGAAGATAAAATATACAATACTGAATAAAATGAGTATTCAAACGGAAGTCTGCAGCGGAAATAAAATGAAGAAAATACGAATGACTGAAAAGGATTAGGGCCCCCTACTAGTATCACTGGGACTCCTCGCCGTCAACATACTCTTCCCGTGCCTTTGCCTTGCCGTGACCTGAAAACAATATCCCCAACGGGGTCAGTTACACAGAACAACAATCCTCAAGAGTTGAATAAACACAATCATGATATATCTTAATTATGAAATGACGCTGAAGAGAGGCATCATAGTACGCCCGTAATGGTATGTGCATGTGCACAAGACGAGTGTCTGGACACACCCGTCCTTGTACCTAATTAGTCTCACGGATGTACATTACCGTGTGTATAGTCCAATGTGTCGGTGAACCCAACACATGACCATCACATGCCCGACTAAAAATTCCACACATCCCCACCCGACCACGCAATATGAACCCAGAAGGTCATATGGACAAGAGATGACCATGAAGAATAATAATGAATAACAGTCCGACAAAGTCAAGAATGACTCACCGAGATGAAATGATAGTGAAATGAATGATAGTTCAATGAAATGATTGGAACCGTCGTTCCTCGTGAATGAAGTGATTAATTGACAATTACAAGTCTCAATACGGTTAATACATTAAGAATGAATTATGATTATGAATGAACAACAACAAAAGGAATGAATATCCTTTTAACCGAGTAAGAATTAACTTACACAACACCGATGAGGAATGTCCTTCCTCGAACAACGTCCTAAAAAGAGATGTCGGTCGCTTGAACAACCTTGAATAACAATAATTACCAACAACCGCTCAACACACGTACCAAGCAACGAAACACGACTAACTCAAAAGTCGATACAACGATAATCAAGCTCATTGGGGCATTCTAACGAATACGTTGTAAACATCCTTCCCGTTAGTTACAACCAATCCCAAATTATCGAAACCAACTTCCAAATGATTGATTCAAACCAACAAAACGATATCAATGGCATCAATAATTCAATAGGAATACTTCAATCGAGGTTACGACAACAACTAATCGAAAACCCCCAAAAACCAAAGTCAACCCTTAAGGGTTCTTGAATAAATCTTCAAGTATTCATCAATTCCGAAATATACACTAATAAATACCTAGAAATACATGTATCCAAAGGTAGATAATCCATATCTAACATTTTCAACATAATATCGAGCTAACACAAAGAGATCGAAAGCAAAACACCCAAATCCCGAAATTCTAGATTCAAGAATTAATTACCTTGATTCGGTGTGTTGGAGAGGATTAGATGATGATTAATTCGAACTAAGAGCTTGCAAATGATGGTAGATAACTCCAACTCGAAGAACACTTCACCAATGTCCAAAATCGCCCAAAACCGATGGGAGGAGATAGAGAGAAGTGAAAATGATAAATCTGGTCCGGATTGTCCTATTAATAGCAATCCCAGTTTAGCGTGCGCTAGATCTTGTGCTTAGCGTGCGCTAACGGGTGTACCGGGTAGTCCAGTACCCTCTGACTGCAACGTTAGCGTGCGCTACGTACCTTGGTAGCGTGCGCTAACACCTCTACTTAGCGTGCGTTAACCTTGTGTTAGCGCGCGCTACCTGATGGTCGATGCCCAGAATACCGGAGTCCAGAACCTACTGTCCTCCTGCCTTGCGCGCGTTCGCGTGTGCTACACCCATTACACAGCGTGCGCTACTACCACCTTCAGCGTACGCTAAAATCCACTCACAGCGTGCGCTAGTAATTATTTCATTTCCAGTCCAGTACCCACTGGACTCTGCCTGATCGGATCTTAACGCACGCAACACTGATTCCTAGCGTGTGCTACATACCATTTGTAGCGTGCGCTACTACAACTCACTTTCAGTCCAGTGCCTTCTGGACTGTCTCTCTGAACCACATTAGCGTGCGCTAAAGCTGAGAGGTAGCGTGCGCTACTCGTACTCAACTAGCGCGCGCTAAAGAGAGTACGTGGCGTGCGCTACTCCTCACACACACCCCACTACAAAGGTGACAATGAAGATAAGCTCGACCCAATTTCCAACCGGGTTGAATGATGAATAATGACTGGTACACGATACAGATTACTCTGAACGGTGAATACAGTGAATGAATGTGAATGATGAATGATTATTACTGAGCGAAAATATACCGAATGATAATTAATGAATTTACAACCGGGTATTACATACTCCCCCCCTTAAAAAGAGTTTCGTCCTCGAAACTAAGGGTCGAACAATTCGAGATAACTCTCCCGCATATTATCCTCGTTTTCCCACGTAGCCTCTTCCACTCCGTGTCTAGACCACTGAATTATAACCAAAGGAATCGTCTTGTTCCTCAATTGTTTGATTCGCCGCTCTAAAACTCGTATAGGACACTCCTCATATGAATGATCATTCGCAATCTCGATTTCGTCAAACTGAAGTATGTGTCTCGAGTCGGAAACATACTTCCGCAATTGGGAGACGTGAAACACATTATGAATTCGTCTCAACGCCGGAGGTAAGGCCAATCGATAAGCCAGACTGCCTACTCGATCCAAAACCTCAAACGGTCCAATGAATCTCGGACTCAACTTTTCCCGCTTCCCGAAATGGAAGATACCTCGACTCGGGGACTTGATCAAAACATGGTTACCTGTCTCGAACTCTAATGGTCGACGACGATTATCTGCATAAGATCTCTGTCGACTCTGAGCGGTCAACAAACGACTCCTGATGAAAGCTACTTTCTCGCGGGCGGCTATAAGCATATCAGGCTCGGTGCCGATTGATTCTGATAAGTCATCCCAACACAAGGAAGATCGACAACGATGACCATACAAGGCCTCGTAAGGTGCCATCTTAATCAAAGCATGCCAACTGTTGTTATACGTGAATCCGATCAACGGTAGTTGGGCTTCCCAATCGTCCTTCCAATTGAGAACACATGCTCTCAACATGTCCTCCAATGTCTGAATAGTTCTCTCTGATTGTCCGTCGGACTGAGGATGAAAAGTTGTGCTGAGATTAAGCTGAGTTCCCATAGCACGATGAACTGATTTCCAAAAATATGACATGAATCGCCCGTCACGATCCGAAATGATACTCTTAGGAGTACCGTACAGTCTTACTATCTCTTTAATGAACAACTAGGCAAGTCCCTCGGGACCCCACGTATCCTTAATCTCCAGGAAATGAGCTGACTTAGTTAAACGGTCCACAATTACCCAAATTGTATTCATACCACGATGACTCGTCGGTAAACTTGTGATGAAGTCCATAGAAATATCTTCCCACTTCCACTCGGGAATAGGGAGAGGTTTCAGCATACCCGCCGGTCGCTGATGTTCAATCTTGATTTGCTGATAGGTTAAACACCTCGAACAATTTCTGCGACTTCTCGCTTCATATTACTCCACCAGTAATTTTGTTTCAAGTCTTTGTACAACTTTCTAGACCCCGGATGAATGGAATAAGGGGTAGCATGAGTTCTTCTCAAAATCGAGTTTTTCAACTCATCATTCGCCGGTACGCATAACCAATTCTTAAATCGCAAAAGTCCACCCTCGTGGACCACAAATCCAGGGGCTTTCCCTTGAGCCACATCATCTCGAATGCGCAACAAAGATGGGTCTGAACCCTGATTCACTCTGATCGACTCCTCGAGTGGCGATGAAATCTCTAACATGCAAAGTTGCCCTTGTACTCGCTGTAACCAGACCTCAATCTCGAGTCTTAGGAATTCCTGAGGAAGCTCCTTCTGAACTGTTAAACGAGCAAGCATTTGCTCCCGAACAGACTTACGACTCAAGGCATCGGCGACTACATTCGCCTTACCCGGGTGGTATAGTATCTCAATATCATAATCTTTAATTAATTCCGACCACCGCCTCTGTCGCATATTTAACTCCTTCTAAGTAAATATATACTTCAAGCTCTTATGATCGGTGAAGATTTGACAGGTGACGCCATAAAGATAATGACGCCAAGTCTTCAATGCGAAGACCACGGCTGCTAGCTTCAGGCCGTGGGTCGGATAATTGACCTCATAAGGTCTCAATTGCCGTGAAGCATAGGC
Organism: Orobanche coerulescens; assembly: GCA_033398695.1. Classification (NCBI taxonomy): domain Eukaryota; kingdom Viridiplantae; phylum Streptophyta; class Magnoliopsida; order Lamiales; family Orobanchaceae; genus Orobanche; species Orobanche coerulescens. The sequence continues at coordinate 39,933,509 of CM065807.1, forward strand.
AATAACCTTCTCGTTCTGCATTAGTACACATCTGAGACCCTGACCGGATGCGTCACTACAAACTACGAATCCCTCCATCCCTTGCGGCAAGGAAAGGACAGGCGCTGAAATCAAACGACTCTTGAGTTCCTCAAAACTCCGTTGACACGCGTCGGACCACGTGTATCTCTTATCTTTCCGCCAAAGGTTCTTCATGGGTTGAGCGATTTTAGAAAGTCCTTCTACAAATCGCCGATAAGAACTAGCTAATCTGAGAAAGCATCGGATTTTCTTAACATTCTTCTGGGGTTGCCAATCTCGGATAGCCTCCGTATTCTGAGGGCCGACACGAACTCCGTCTGGTGAAATTACATGTCCGAGAAACATCACTTCGGACATCCAGAACTCACACTTGGAAAATTTTCCATAAAGTTGCTCTCGTCTCAACACGTCGAGAACTTGATGAAGGTGAAATTCGTGCTCCTCTCGGTCACGAGAATAAATCAAAATGTCATCAATGAAGACAACCACGAACTGATCCAAATAATCGATGAAAACTCGATTTAATAATTCCATGAATACCGCAGGTGCATTAGTTAACCCAAACAGCATTACAACAACTCATAATGACCATAGCGTGTTCGAAACGCCGACCTAGCGATATCCGACTCTCGAATTCGCAACTGATGATACCCAGATCTTAAATCAATCTTTGAAAATATGGAAGCTCCTTGAAACTGACCCAACAAGTCTCTTCAAAAGTGCGAAAAAGAATCCTCCTGTGAATATTACACGTCGTAAACCCTTCTCACAAGGATTTACCAGGCTAAACACAATTTTACACGTCCTTTCAAAAATGCCAAAAAGATCGCTGACGGTAAATTTTTTCAAATACAGAAAAAATATTCCATTTTCCAAATATCAAATACCATCATAATAATATCGTTTAAACGTTTAAGGCCAAATGCCAAAACTCGGTTTAGGGAATCGGTTTTACGAAGTAAGAACTCAGTTTGCAAAGTATCGAAAGCCATTTCAAAACGGATAAGAATACTGTTTGAAATATACTTTTTACAAATATAAACAATCAAATCCACGATTTCCCAATATATGTCAATTTAAAATATACACTCGACTCCATCGTCTGAAATGATCGTGGCCATACGTTCACGGACAATAAGTATGGCATCACGACGATCCATTCAATCAATACCCAAGATGACGTCGTCTCTCGGTACATCCACCACGATTAGGCCTGCCAGCCATACACGGCCATGATGCTGAATCAGAAAATACTTAATCTCACGATCTCTGATAATTCTTCTACCCTCAGGTAGACCAATGACATAAGGTTCACAATTAATAGGACTATCCAAGTGAAGTCTATTCAAGCATGATTTGAAAATGAATGAATGTGATGCTCCAGTATCAAAAAGGTTACACACAGGTTGAGATAAAATTTCGAGGGTACCTGAGATCATTCGGGCCTCCGGATCGTTGCTCCTCTACATCTTGTAAATTCGGGGCTTGCCGGCCCCCAAACCGAATGCTTATGACTGATGAATATGAGCTCCGCCTTTATTCGCTTCCATCATTTTAAACAACGCTGACTGAGCAACCTGATTTTGAATCGCTGATTGCTTCGGGGCCTGAGATGCCGCCGGAGTCGACTTGGAGTCCCTTCGGCAAAAACGGGCCTTATGCCCAACAATCCCGCAGTTATGGCACGTGATAGACGGTTTTAGACACTTAGTGCTGTAATGACCCGGCACTCCACAGTTGAAACAGGTGATGGCTGATCTAGCCTCTCGGGACTAAGATCCCGTAGGTTTAGGCACCGTAGGAGGTCGCTCAGAAAAGTTAGGACTTGCACGAGGCTTCTTGAAGGTTGTATGGCTGCCTTCGGGCTGATTACACTTCTTCGATTTCTTTCCAGAAGATGAAGTTTGTTGCCCAACAACTTCCTTAGCCGCAGGCTCATACGTGAGAGTTCTCTCGATTAATTCAGCCAGAGTGGCGCAATGATGATTAAGCAATTGCATATGGGTCATCATGACCTGCATAAAAGTGAGTGGATCAACCCGAACATCTTCCGATCGAGCTGAGTCCTGGGTACGACTTCCCGATAGTGAGTGATTATTTCCCAGGTTTCGGCCCGCACCGCGGCCTCCCCCCCTGCGTCCCCTGACAGCTCTCTCCATACTGAAGTAGGAAAGTCGCATGATAATCATAGATCTCGCATGAGTACCGCATTATGATTTACGTTATGAAATGATAATAATGAGCACACGCGCTCTAACACAACGATTACATAAATGATCAATTGAGGTGACATGATTATATGATGAAATTCTTGAAATGATTATCTTGAACAAGTTAACAAGATTAATGACACGATCCACAAGATCAACAACTGATTAATGAGATGAACTGATTGATTAATGAGTTAACATGATCGACATGATCAAAAATGAAAATGATGTTTGAGGATTGTTGACTAATGAATGATGAATGAGTGATTCTAATGCCAGAAATTATACCATGGCGTCAGAAATCTTACAGTTCCTTCAGTCTTAGGGGCTTGGCATTTGCACAGGTCACATGTGACGTGAAAGTCTAATGATACTAGTCGAATGAACGATGACTTCAAATGAGACATGACTCGAAAGGTAGTATTCAAAACCACGCTCCGATACCAACTCTGTAACACCCCCAAACTAGGCGACCATTACAGTGCCGTGGACCCCCGACTGGGACCCACCAGGCGAATGAAAATCAATGACTTAAATAATATAATAGTAGTACCGAACCACATTATATCATCAATTACTCTGATGAGGAGTTTTATTACAACACACTTAAGATCATACAGAATACATGTATATTTTATATGAAAATAAAATATACAATACTGAATAAAATGAGTATTCAAACAGAAGTCTGCATCGGAAATAAAATGAAGAAAATACGAGTGATTAAAAAGGACTGGGGCCCCCTACTAGTATCACTGGAACTCCTCACCGTCAACATGCTCTTCCCGTGCCTTTGCCTTGCCGTGACCTGAAAACAATATCCCCAACGGGGTCAATTACAGAAAAAAACAATCTTCAAGAGTTGAATAAACACAATCATGATATATCTTAATTATGAAATGACGCTGAAGAGAGGCATCATAGTACGCCTGTAATGGTATGTGCATGTGCACAAGACGAGTGTCCGGACACACCCATCCTTGTACCTAATTAGTCTCACAGATGTACATTACCGTGTGCACAGTCCAATGTGTCGGTGAACCCAACACATGACCATCACGTGCCCGACTAAAAATTCCACACATCCCCACCCGACCACACAATATGAACCCAGAAGGTCATATGGACAAGAAATGACCATGAAGAATAATAATGAATAACAATCCGACAAAGTCAAGAATGACTCACCGAGATGAAATGATAGTGAAATGAATGATAGTTCAATGAAATGATTGGAACCGTCGTTCCTCGTGAATGAAGTGATTAATTGATAATTACAAGTCTCAATACGGTTAATACATTATGAATGAATTATGATTATGAATGAACAACAACGAAAGGAATGAATATCCTTTTAACCGAGTAAGAATTAACTTACACAACACCGGTGAAGAATGTCCTTCCTCGAACAACGTCCTAAAAATAGATGTCGGTCACTCGAACAACCTTGAATAACAACCGCTCAACACACGTATCAAGCAATGAAACACGACTAACTCGAAAGTCGATACAACGATAATCAAACTCATTGGGGCATTCTAATGAATACGTTGTAAACATCCTTCCCATTAGTTACAACCAATCCCAAATTATCGAAACCAACTTCCAAATGATTGATTCAAACCAACAAAATGATATCAATGGCATCAATAATCCAATAGGAATACTTCAATCGAGGTTACGACAACAACTAATTGAAAACCCCCAAAAACCAAAGTCAACCCTTAAGGGTTCTTGAATAAATCTTAAAATATTCATCAATTCCGAAATATACACCAATAAATCCCTAGAAATACATGTATCCAAGGTAGATAATCCATATCTAACATTTCCAACATAATATCGAGCTAACACAAAGAGATAGAAAGCAAAACACCCAAATCCCGAAATTCTAGATTGAAGAATTAATTACCTTGATTCGGTGTGTTGGAGAGGATTATATGATGATTAATTTGAAGTAGGATCTTGCAAATGATGGTAGATAACTCCAGCTCGAAGAACACTTCACCAATGTCCAAAATCGCCCAAAACCGACGGGAGGAGGAAGAGAGAAGTAAAAATGATAAATCTGGGCCGGACTGTCCTATTCATAGCAATCCCAGTTTAGCGTGCGCTAGCTCTTGTGCTTAGCGTGTGCTAACGGGTGTACCGGGTAGTCCAGTACCCTCTGACTGCAACATTAGCATGCGCTACGTACCTTGGTTGCGTGCGCTAACGCCTCTACTTAGCGTGCGTTAACCTTGTGTTAGCGCGCGCTACCTGATGGTCGATGCCCAGAATACCGGAGTCCAGAACCTACTGTCCTCCTGCCTTGCGCGTGTTAGCGTGCGCTACACCCATTACACAGCTTGCGCTACTACCACCTTCAGCGTACGCTAAAATCCACTCATAGCGTGCGCTAGTAATTATTTCATTTCCAGTCCAGTACCCACTGGACTCTGCCTGATTGGATCTTAACACACGCAACACTGATTCCTAGCGTGCGCTATCCATACCCACTAACGTGCGCTACATACCATTTGTAGCGTGCGCTACTACAACTCACTTTCAGTCCAGTGCCTTCTGGACTGTCTGTCTGAACCACATTAGCGTGCGCTAAAGCTGAGAGGTAGCGTGCGCTACTCGTACTCAATTAGCGCGTGCTAAAGAGAGTACGTAGCGTGTGCTACTCCTCGCACACAGCCACTACAAAGGTGATAATGAAGATAAGCTCGACCCGATTTCCAACCGGGTTGAATGATGAATAATGACTGATACACGATACAGATTACTTTGAACGGTGAATACGGTGAATGAATGTAAATGATGAATGATAATTACTGAGCGACAATATACTGAATGATAATTAATGAATTTACAACCGGGTATTACAAGGGCATGGTGCCAATTGGGAATAAATGGATCTTCAAAAGGAAGACTGATGGGGATGGCAACGTTGAAGCCTACAAAGCTAGGATTGTGGCTAAGGGTTATACCCAAAGAGAAGGAATAGATTATCAGGAAACCTTCTCACCAGTTACCATGATCAAATCTATCCGTATGATGCTTGCCATAGCCACCCACTATGATTATGAGATATGGCAAATAGACGTGAAGACGGCTATTCTAAATGGATACCTCGAATAGGAAATCTATATGGAACACCCTATAGGCTTCGTGTCCACTACTGATACTCATAAAGTTTGCAAACTTCAGCGTGCCATTTGTGGACTGAAACAAGCATCGCGAAGTTGGAATCATCATTTTGACGAAGAAGTGAAAGAGTTTGACTTCGTGCAAAATGAAGAAGAGCTTTGTGTTTACATGAAGGTTAGTGGGAGAAATATAGTGTTCTTAGTACTATATGTAGATGACATTCTACTAATAGGAAACAACATTGGACTGCTCAGTTCTGTGAAAGCTTGGCTTTCAAACACATTCTCCATGAAAGACTTGGGAGAAGCTTCCTATATTCTGGGTATTTCGCATCTATAGAGATAGAGCGAAGAGAATATTGGGACTTTCCCAAGCCCTCTATATATAAAAGATCCTAAAGAGGTTTAGGATGGAAGATTCTAAAAGAGGGTTCTTACCTATGCAACATGGTTTGAAACTCTCCAAAACTTTGTATCCTCAAAGTGAGGATGACATAATAGAGATGAGACAGGTACCCTATGCATCGGCTATGGGTAGCCTCATGTACGTGATGTTGTGCACGAGACCGGACATTGCTTATGCTATGAGCGCAGTCAGTCGGTTTCAGGCATACCCAGATAAAGAACATTGGACAACTGTAAAGAATGTTCTAAAGTACCTTAAACGGACTAAAGAAATGGTTCTTACATACGGTGGTGGAGTGGATGGGTTCATGGACTCGGATTTTGGTGGCGATGCTGACAAAGGAAAGTCCACTTCAAGGTATATATTTACTTTGAATGGTGGAGCAATTTCTTGGATGAGTTCCAAGCAAACTGCGGTTACACATTCCACCTGCCAGGCCGAGTACCAAGAAGCCTCGGAGGAGTCAAGGGAAGCATGTTCGATCAAGAAGTATCTTGAAGAACTTCAAGTGGTCCCAAGCGCAAAGATGCCAGTGTCACTTTACTACGACAATGAAGGAGCTGTTGCACATGCTAAAGAACCTAGGTCTCATCATAAGACCAAGCATATCTAGAGAAAGTATCACATCGTCAGAGAGATGGTGAAGAATAGATACATTGAACTGCAGAGCGTAGACTTAGCAAATAACCTTGCTGACCCACTTACCAAGCAGCTATCGCATATTTTCTTGGAGAGACATCTGGATAACATGGGTATTAGATATCATAATTTGTGGCATTGAGTGCAAGTGGGAGATTTTTAGCGTATGCCCTCGAATGCCACTCTGAGGATGAGAGAATTAGGGCATCTATATGTGATTATTTGTTTATTTATTACATATCATTGGCGTTCTTGATTTGGTAAATAAATAGAAATGACGTCCGTGCTTTTGAGTAGAAGCATTCAACTCCTTATGAGATAAGGAGTCATGCACTAGAAGTGTTTAGAACTCAAAAGTTTAAACTTATCCGCGAGTCGATAAAACATAATTGGGCATTAAGTTATTTTAGGAAGACTTGTATATCGTATGCTTGGACATGTGCATCTCTTCACTCAGGAGTAGTGGGAGAATTCAGTATAGGTATATTAATTGGATTAATATACTCAGATATGATTCACCTCGATTCGGTCACATGGATTTCACTCTGGGATAGTCAATGCCTGAATCGTAAGGTTATGATAAGTATGCGTGGACCTTTGACTTGAGGGTTCAGTAGAAGATGTGCTTGTTTCATTAAGTTAGTCATTAGAGTAGTTCGATCCATTCACCTGTTGGTAGGCATCAACCTCGAAGTGCAACTTAATGGGCAATTAGCAGTCTTCACTGAATGCCAAGAAATGATTCTTTCTCTTGTAAGTGAATAAGATAATGTCATATACGGTTAGTGGCAAATGAGATCAAAAGTCTTTGGCCAAAGCGATTGAACTAGTTGTATTTGATACACGAGAGTTCTGTGATCTTTATTTACACTAACATATGCATAGAGTCAGGTAGAGACAGGGTTTGACTTATCCGTGACCCTAAAGCTTGATCAGGATATATGATTGAAGGGTTTATATGTATACGGTATTCATAACAGGTTTTGGAATGATTCCCATAATTCATCTCAGTCGGGTTTCGGTGTGAGCCATAGACTGGCTAAGTGTTCCTCACACTCTTTGGATCCTCCCATTGCTGACTGAGACGAACCTCCAGAGTCGCGCATTCAGGATTAATGATGGATTAAATTATAATTATTCTCTCTTAATAAATATTGGACATTGGATGTCTAATTGAATTTAATTTATTGGACAAATTAAATCGTTCAGATGAATTAAATATTTACTGGGTAATTAATTTAATGCAAATATAATTATTTTTTGGAGAAATAATTATATTGTATCTGATATAAATAATTAATTAGATTAATTAATTTAAATACAATGTGACGGACCAAGGTTTATCTATCAAACTATATACACGGGCTCCAGAACACGGACTAAATAGTTGGACAATTTAAAAGTCTATACTGACCGTGCCACATGATAATCTGCTCACATGTTGGTAAGTTTAGTCTTACCATGACATGTGATAGATTAAAGAAACAATGGGAAAGTGGACTTTGAAAAGAGTTTGGTGTATTTAATACAACCACTCTTCCTTTTGCAAGGTGCAGTACGTGAGAACTAACAGAGAGAAAGAAAAAGGAGTTTAGAACTTGTATTTTCTTCTTCTGGGTTTTGAGAGAATATAAAGTATACTCCATATCTTCTTATAGCCGTGTTCTTGGAGAACGATAAGAAGGAGTTTATTCCAGGCATTTTTCCGACGCGTGTTTCATAGAGACGTTCGACACTTTCGACGTTGGAATTTCCAAAAGCTTCACGGATTGGATTCATGCTCGTCGTCATCAACATAAAGAAGTCGGGTCTACAAGGGTATGATTTCATTTCTTTTATTTATTCGTTTATACGATCCTTGATCGATCCTCTTTAGGAGTTCGGATGAGCACATTTTGTGCAATTTATTTTCCGCTGCATATTCGATTTATGGCCTGAACTTCAACACCTCCACAGTTGATAAGACCTTGTTTATGATGAACACATTATTCTTGTATATGTATATGTGGATGACGCCATATTTTGGTAAACTTATAAAAAATATGTTTGAAAGATTCTCCAAGCTCATGCAAGAAAATTTGAGAAGAGCATGACGGGAGAACTTAATTTCTTTGTAGGTCTACGAACCAATCAACTACCAAATGGAACATTCATTAATCAGGCAATACACCGAAGAACTTATTACAAGTTTGGTATTGAAGGAAAAACCTTAATAAAAGTTTCCATGAACATTACTATTCGAATATACTTGGGTCCTACCGGTACGCAGTAGACCAAAAGACCAGCATACGCATTATTAGTTAACTACTATACTTAACAGCTAATAGACTAGGTATAACCTATGAAGCGGGAGTATACACAAAATATCAAGTCAATCAAAAAAAGTTGTCTTATTATTGCCAAGAAGATACTAAGATACTTAAAATGAACTCCATCATGTAGGTTATGGTGACCTAGTTCGATACTTAAATTTAGATTTTACAGTATATAAATTGAACAGAAAAGCACTTCACGAAACTTCCAACTATTAGGTTGAAGTTTGTCTCCTAGTTTACTAAGAAACAATAGTCTACTGCTACTTATGCAACAGAATCCGGGTACCTAGCTACCACGAGTGTTGTGCTTAAGTCTTCTGGATGAAAACTCAAGGCCCATGTCATCATTTAGAGAATTAAGATCATGTATGATAATACAAGTGCTATAGCAATTTCGAAAAGTCCAATTCAAAAATTCAGAACCAAAGACATAAACATCTGGTATCACTTCATACATGATCATGTAGAAAAGAAAAATATGAAGTTTGAATATATCAACACAAAGAGACAACTAGTAGACATACTCACAAAAACACTGTGCGAATCAAAACAAAATGAGCTAAAAGTAAACTTGGTATAATAGGGTACAACTGATAAGTAGAGCATATATGGCTAATAAACCTAATAAATGTAATATCCATGTATTTTGAATGTACTTTGTTCCGTATTTTGAGATTTTACATCACATATTATTAGTTGGACAATGTACTCATGTTTAAGTGTTAGATATTGATGTTTGCGTTTTCCGATATTGCGTATATGTTATCACTTCTAGGATCATTTTGAGATGAATGAGAGGTGTGTAACATTGTCTAAGTGTTGAAACCATTACATATGCTAAGAAGTTTAACGTACATAACAAAGAATGGTTAACGTACGCAATGGGCTTATGGTAGCGGTTGTTAGGATAGGGTCTGAACACGTTGATTCAATGGCCGATAAGTGGTGCTACGTGTGTGGATGCCTTTCGGACTGTAGCTCGAAAGCAAGTCAATGCAGTAGCAAATGCTACTCGACGGCGTTAGCTTTCACTACATGATGGACATAGCAGAGGTGGTGTTTCAAGCACTAAGGGGGATGTGTTGAGGCAGTACTTATAAATTTTCTATTGCGTATGCAAGTGTTGACATATGCTATACTAATGATATTAACGTACGCAATGCATGGTATAAAATGAGAATGAATGTTTCATTTCTCATGAGCAAAACCGATTCACCTACTCTCTAAACTATTATTGAACACTTATATCCAACTTTCGCCTTCTTGAAGCTTGTGGGTTAGTGTTGGGCTTTGGATTACTCAATCTTTGGGTGTTTTTCGAGGCTTATTGGGTTGTTCTTCACCCGGATTCTTTGAGTAAGATAACTATGGGTAAACCTTGATTCTTGTTTCAATTACATGTTAGATTATGTAGTGTTATTAATTGATTGTAGACAAGTATGAGGAATATGTTGGATTGTTACACAAATATATGAATTTTGAAGGTGTTCTTGCTGAAATATGCTTGATTGTGATATATATGTCATTCAAATGGATTAACGCTGAGAATAAAAATGTTATTGTGATCACACATGTTCATATAGATCATATTATTGGATAAATTTGAATTCTTGTGATGGTGGTGAAGAGTGAATAATTCTACCAGAAGGGGATTGAATAGTGGAGATAATAAAATCTTATTTTTCTTTGACGATATTAAACGGAAGTACCGAAAGTAAACGACACAACAATTTATAGAGGTTCAGCAATTTGCTTATGTCCTCTCTTCGTTCCTTTTTCTATTGGATCAAGAAGAACCACATTCAACTTTGCCTCGTCTTCTATAGGTCCTGGCATATGGTTACAGCTTATCTTCGATTGGTCCAAGCACAACCAAACAAACAATAAATATTTTCTCTCTAGTATTCTATCGGAACTAGATAAACCTTACTTACAATCTTCAGAATTCAATCCTAACAATGCCGGATCAATGATCTTAATAACACCGGATTAAAGTTCTTGATTCATTTCTCTCAAGCTCGGTAGGAGTGATACGACACTTGAACACACCAATCAAAGAAGACACGAAGTATAAGTAATAATACAATGTAAATACAACACTCGTATCTTTCTTGTCACAACTAGATAATGCATAGGTAACTTATATCGATAATCAAAGCTCAAAATGTATATCAATCATATTGTAGTTGTGTGTCTTGAAGTACCCACATGTGTGAATATTTATAGCATTTGATCAAGACTTGTTGTCTTGTCACCTGACATCTTTAACGTGCGCTAATGTGTGCTTTATCGTGCGTTATTGGAGTATCTTTACTTTTGACTTTGAAAAATGAACGGTCTTGATACTGAAAGTCTTATGTCCAACGGAAATAATTTGAACTTAGCGTACATTATTCATTTTCATAGCATGCGCTAGTTGGTCAATCTTTGTGTTGGGATAACATCCTTTATCTGAAATTGTTGGGATAACAATACCCGGTATCGAAACAGTCAGGATAAACAATCCCTGTATCGAATAATGGTGATAAGATGTTTTGACAATATGCCAATCCAGCATACAGTAAGCAAACTGTATCGAAAAGCTGATCAATAGTGTCAACCTATATCGAAGACATCTCGTAGATCCAGCATACAGTGGAACCTATCATACAACAAAGAAGTCTCATAAAGACTAAGTATGGAAGCTGTCTCGAATCGTCAATACAGTGATCCTTCCATACAGCTCTCAACAGGACAAGAAGGAATCTTCAGTATTCACTAGAAGTCAAGTCCCGTTGATAAAGAAGTATTTAAATACTAAAGGATAAAGTATTTAAATACTGTAAGTCAGAAGATCTTCACAAATCCCGCAATATCCGGATCTCAGTCAAATGTCTGTTGTCACAGAATATTGCCCAACGGATAGATTTCAAACGGATATATTTCAAAAACTATATATATCTCCAGAGTTTGAAAATCATCAACTACTGAAATACTGAATCGCTGAACGAATTACAAACGATCAAGCTTACAAAGAAATATTCAGAGCAAAACATATCTCCCCAAGCTTTCTGTTATTCAGATAAAAGAGATATACAGTGCTCAAACCTTGAACAACACATCATCAGCTTAAAGCCCAGAAAGTCATTAGATGTTGTTCAACCCTGTTCTATCTTTGAACAAACCCAGATCAGCCCTGTGTGGACTGAGTAATCTTTGCTTCTCCCGAACTGCGTGTGAAGGATTTGCATCGAAGAAGACGAAGCTTCAGAACTGTGTGTGAAGAAGCCTGTCAAGTGTTAGCTCAAACCAATCTGTGTGAACGGTCGAAAGCTAAGATCTTTATATCAATCTGTGTGAACGATATATTGATTTTGTGTTGTTATAATTACGTAGTTGTGTACGCAGTAATTATAATAAACTTTTTACTCCTGTGTGGAGGACCAGTGGATGTAGAGGGGTTTACCTCGAACCACTTTAAATACTGTGTTATTTACCTTCTGCCTTTATTATTTTATTAAACTGTGATTATTTAAGTATACTATGCATATCGAGTTGTTGTATCCACAACAACTTACTGTATTTAAGACTTCCGCTACGAACTCAGATTTAAAACCGTACAGCTTGTATTTTAAAACACTTTCCAAGCTGTATCCAGTATACTTAGTGGCCAACAAGTGGTATCAGAGCTGTAAGAATCGATGTAGATAAGGCCGATGCTGTACAAGCTGAAGCTGAATTAGAACCCAACCGAAGATGGTTGAAAGATCACCCGCAAGAGCTGATCATTGGAAACATTAATGCTGGTGTTTCTATCCGTAGGAGAATACAGAGTACACAAGGAAATGTACTATGTGCACAAGAATAACTAGATACTGAGATATCACCATTCCCTGAATGGAAATCTCAATCCGAGCTTAGAAGACTCAACATGTGCACTATTGTTGTATTCTTAGCCCAGTCCGAACCTGTTTCTACCATAGACGCTCTTAATAATTCTCATTGGATAACATCTATGGAAGAAGAGCTTAACGGTTTTGAGAGAAACAATGTATGGTATCTTGTACCCAGACCTACGCATCAATCGGTTATAGGAACCAAATGGGTATTTAGAAACAAGAAGGATCGAAATGGACTAATCATAAGGAATAAATCCAGACTAGTCGCACAAGGCTATAGACAGGAAGAAGGCATAGACTACGATGAAACCTTTGCCCCTGTAGCCAGACTAGAAGCCATTAGAATATTTTTAGCCTTTGCCGCCCATAAGAGCTTCATCGTGTGCTAAATGGACGTCAAAAGTGCATTCCTAAATGGAGACCTTGCCGAAGAAGTTTATGTTGAACAACACCAGGGTTTGCCAACACAGACGGCATCGATCTAGTATACAAGTTGAGGAAAGCACTGTATGGACTTAATCAAGCCCGTAGAGCATGGTATGAGACCCTGTCCCAGTATCTAACCGATAATGGATTTGAGAAAGGTGTTGTGGACAAGACCTTGTTCAAAATACAGGAAGGCGATGACCTTCTAATGGTCCAAATTTATGTAGATGATATAATTTTTGGTTCAACTAACCTTGCTTTGTGTCAAAGGTTCTCTCATCTCATGCAAAGTAAATTTGAAATGAGTATGATGGGAGAACTTAGTTATTTCCTAGGTTTGCAGGTATATCAGTTGCCTACAGGGATCTTCATCAACCAGGAAAAATACAGCAAGGAGCTTCTCAACAAATTTGGAATGAACACTTCCAAATCATCGTCAACCCCCATGATCACTTCCGTGCATATTAGTGCTGATGAAGCCGGAAAGCCGGTTGACCAATCACTATACAGGAAGCTTATTAGCTCGCTCCTGTACCTCATGGCTAGCAGGCCCGATATCCAGTTTGCTGTAGGAGTGTGTGCGAGACATCAAGTAGCACCCAAGGAATCACACTTCAATACAGCTAAACGAATCCTGAAGTATATTAAAGGAACAGTCGATGTGGTATCCTAAAGAAGGCGGATTCGATTTAGTTGGATACAACGACTCGGATATCGGAGGCTGCAAGCTAGATAGGAAGAGTATAAGTGGAACTTTTCACTTTCTTGGACCTAGACTTGTCTCTTGGTTTAGTAAGAAGCAATTGGCAAACTCACTTTCCACGGCTGAATCAGAATACTATGCTGCTGGTAGTTGCTGTATGCAGATCCTTTGGATGCAGCAACAGTTGTCAGATTATGGGATTGAAGCCAAGGAAACGCCAATCATGTGTGATAGCACGAGTGCAATTGCAATCACACACAATCCTGTATTGCACTCGCTCACTAAGCACATCAACATGAAGCATCATTTCATAAGGAATCATGTCGAGAACAAGGATGTTCGGCTCAAAAAGGTTCATACAGATATTCAGTTGGCCGACATCTTCACCAAGCCTCTCGACAAGAATTGGGATTGCTACAGCCTGACTCCCTGTAAGTATTTACTATTTTTACTCATCAATTGAGGGGGAATGCTGTAAGACCCAAGAATACAGTATCCACCATTAATTATCTGTACACTCAGAGCCTTCAATACAGCACTGTAGGGGACAAAGATATATGAATCATCCTATAGCTGACATGTGCAATAATTAAGGGGGAATACAGTATGACCCATGAATACAGCATTAATCCAAAAGTTGTATGGAATTAAAACCTATATGTACCTTTTAAGGGGGAACGTTGTATCGTCGCGGATACAGCACATACTATAGGATTTCGATTCAGTATATATATTATATTATAATATTTCACTTTAAAAATAATTTTTCTCCACGTGCCCTGTTTTCATGTCAAACGTCATTTACATTAAATGACTTACACGACATCTGGACAATTGAATCTCAAAATCCGCGATGTTTTCAAATTGTTTAATGTTTAATACCGCCGTTTTAGGCATCGAGGGTAACAACAAATGTCAGAAGTGGGACCCGCCTCATATTTTAAAATTCAATGGATAAGTGTACCAGTTACACTCAGTCCATCGTGACCGTTCATTTCAAACGACGGTTCCCATCCCTTAAATCTGACCATTTGTTCACTGAAAAACCCTTCTTCACCGCCCACTATAAAAGAACTGCAATTGCTATTTGAGACTCTTTACGCTTTCTGCATATTTTAAGAGCACTCAAGTAAATCTACCTACAAGTTTTTTTGTGTTTACTGCATATTCTTCTTGAATCTTTTTCATCTTTTCTTGAGATTCATCAATGGCGTCTGCTCAGACCTCTACCACCGCCATCAAGAAATCTCTGAACTTCATCGATGGATGGATCTTCACCCGATCTGTCATCATCAAGCGCATTCATGCTGAAACTGATGACGTTGATACGATGGAAGTCGTCATCACCAAAATCCGTCAACAAGGCCTCTATCGCCTTGGGAGCCACACCGCTGAAAGTTATGACGTTCACCTTGTTGAGGAGTTCTACCTCAATGCCGTGGTTCGTTTTCTACCTCTAGCCCTAGGAGGACATGTTGCTGATATCACAGCAGTCATTCGCGGAGTAGAGATCTACATCGACCGAGATCTTCTCAAAAACATTTACAGGCAACCCTCTGAAGGCCTGACCATGGAAGAACTTGAGACATTTGGGTCTCAAGAGTTGCTAACCCAATATTATGGCTTGTTCACTAGTTTGACAACGGTTGAAGTGGTTCACACCACCTGCCATAAGAAAAAATTTTGCTTAACGTTTGTTTATTTGCATGATTTTTGCTGTTGCATCATTGAAAATCGTACTGGTGCACTCGAGATGTGCACAAATCTTAGTTTTAGAATGATGGTAGCTATTATGACCTGTGAAAATGTCAATTGCTGTCAAATTATTCTAAAACACTTGTAGGAAGAAGTGTCCAAACCTGCTACTCAGAAGAAATCATTTGGTTTATTTTTAAACCACATTTTGACGAAGTGCGGACTTCCACAATCCGCAGATGCAAAGAAGATAAGTTCCCGGATATTCTTGGGAGGAGTCAAGACCACTGCCAACAAACAAAGTATTCTGATCGCAGACAGGCCTTTTATCCGGAACCTACCTCTTTCTGAAGATCCAAGGGACATTTCTCCTAAGTCCCAGAGTGTGGAATCTTCAAATAAACGAAAGAGATCTCACAGCAAGACACCTATTGCTGCTGAGAAACCGAAAAAGAAGCTTAGGAGGCTCACAAAAGCTAAATCCACAAAACCCTCTGAGGATGCTTTTATCGTGGCGCAACCCACTGATGAACTACCCCAGGGCCCAACCCCTACGGAAGACATGCCCGTTACTGTATCGATAGTAAATCCCGAGCCTTTGGCGGCAACGACGGATACAAGGACATCTGCCAACTTGGAAGACTCTAGCGAGTTGGCTGCCCCTACGGAGCCAACAACTAACTCTCCTATGCGGGATTCCACACCCGTACAGGATCCACCTTCCTTCGGGGTACCATCCCCTGTAAGGAATCCCTCTTCCATATAGGATCCCACACCTGTAGAGGAACAAATTTCTACAGTGGACTCAGACGTTGTATGAAGTCCCTCTCCGGACACTATTATCAATAAAACTCTTCTTTCTGTGCAAATTGAACAGGCCTATGAAAAATTTCTTCAGTGGAAGAGCTATAGGGTAGCTCCATACGATACCCTATTCAACTGGAGCGAGTGGAGCAATGAAGAAAGATTCGTGTTGGAAGTGACGAACTTTCAAGAAGTTGAAGCCATTATCCAATGGGATAATCTATGCTGCAAAGAGTTAATTGAAAGCCATCTTCTGCACAAATCAGATGCCATAAGGATAGGAATGGATAAGTTCGAGGAATCTCCCAAAAGTCCAAAAGAATACCATGACTTAGACGACGACGACGATGCCTTTCAGGCAGGTCTGAGAATGAGTCGTGAGGAGGCTCACGAAAGAGAAGTCCCCCAAGTTCAACAAAATGATGAAGGGACATCAAGCCGCAATGTGCCCCCTCGCAACAGCCAGATATTATTTCCGATCAGGAGGAATCAGTCCCTCTTGTCGTGGAGGATCAACCATCCGTTTCGGAGCAGGCACCCGAGCCTGCTGCTAAAAAAGAAGAAGAGTCACGCGCCGTCCAGCGAGAGGAATCAGTCCCTCTGCCGGAATAGGCGGACACTGAGAGACACCAAGAGGAAACAGTCCCTCCTGTACCAATGTCTACAGACACCTCTTCAAAACAGGAGGATACCGCACCTCCTGCCGCCGAACCCACAACAGCTGTTGCAGCCCTATCAACCATCTTGGAATCCGACGATGGTACTACCCCTGAGGATGTCCAACTCACTTCACGTCCTAACGTGAATTTGAGAAGGTTGAATGGATTAGAAGACTTTTCCAAGCCGGATTCTCCCCGCACTACAGCTAGGAAAGAGCGATTGCGTGCTCTTGGCCTTCAAACCGTCTTTATACAGGATGCAGTTAATGCCTTGTATTAAGTAGAAAAAGCTCTAAATTTGATGCACACATCTACTGTTGCAGAGATGACTGGATTACAGCATGAAGTCTCTCGAGTAGTCGAAGACTTCACTGTCCTGCCATAAGTCTTCAAGCAAGCCCTGAGCAATCTGCAAGAGAAGCAAGAAAAGGTTCTGAGAGAAGAGGAATCTAAAACTAGCGTGTCTGAGGCCAAGACAGCATATGCCATGATCGAAACCGGTTCCCAGCTTCGAGCCCACGACAAAAGTATTAAAGATATGTCGCAGGTGCTCTCCTCCCTGGTCGAGAGAATGTCAAACATTGAGACGAAACAGGATGCCGCTCTAGAGATCCTAGGATGTCTTGATGACGCCAAAAATGGGGAAGAAGCGAGAGATGCCGCGAGGAGAACGAGGCTCCAGCATGAAAGAGAATTTAATGCTGCTCAAGACAGCATTACTGCATAGTTGAACAAATTAGCTGCACCCGCACAAGGATACAGGATTTCAAGTTCTCAAGCTGAGTTCCATGATCCCAGCGTCCCCTGGCAAAACATGATCGTAAGGCCTTCTGAAATTCGTCTGCCAACCAACCGCCATCCCACTGCTGAAGAAGTGAAGCAATGGAGGAGAAATGAACTGATGAGATATTTTGCAAAACTCGTTAGGGAATCCGCCATCTTCAAAGTATATAAAACCTGAGCGGAGGCTGCAGAAAAATTTACAAAGTTGTTAGAAGAACGAAAGCTTCATCTCCAACAAGAAATGAAGTCCAAGCATAGACGAGGAGATTGGATCACCCACCCAGAGTACTGGATTGTCGCCTTCGACAAATCATACGATGGTAGAGCAATCTACTTAGATCGAGGCAATGATTCCCTACAGCACTGATGGCGTGGAACCGAGAATAATCCCGAGAAAAGGCCATGGAGACACTCGGATTATAGGAGTTAAAATCCTTGTATTTTTGTTTGTAATTATGCTTTCAAAAAAGCAATCCTTGTACTCTATTTTGAATATCAATAAAAATGTTTGCCTGCCTTGAAAGATTACAACTCGTAATCTAATGTGTTAATGTAAGATTACATATTTTAAATTTATATTGCCAAAATTAATCACAAGTATAGAAACTTGTTTAAAAAATAAGCTGCACGAACTTGTCTGTGAACAGTTCATAGATTCACTTGTATGCATCTAGAAAACATTGTAAGATTGTGCATGCACGCCAATCATAAGCTTAAACTGTAAAAATCTCTTAGCTGTATCGAACTCGCCTGCGAGAAGTTCATAAATTAGACTAAGTTGCTGAAAGCCAGATCATTCGACAGAAGACCAAGATATCTGCCCAAAGTCATCAAGAAGGTTATTCGCTTCATGAAGAAGGTTTTGGCATCATCAAGAAGGCTTAAAAGATTTAAGCCTTGGAAAATTGTCAAAAAGGGGGAAATTGTTGGGATAACAACCTTTATGTGAAATTGTTGGGATAACAATACCCGGTATCGAAACAGTCAGGATAAACAATCCCTGTATCGAATAATGGTGATAAGATGTTTTGACAATATGCCAATCCAACATACAGTAAGCAAACTGTATCGAAAAGCTGATCAACAGTGTCAACCTGTATCGAAGACATCTCGTAGATCCAGCATACAGTGGAACCTATCATACAACAAAGAAGTCTCATAAAGAATAAGTATGGAAGCTGTCTCGAATCGTCAATACAGTGATCCTTCCATACAGCTCTCAACAGGACAAGAAGGAATCTTCAGTATTCACTAGAAGTCAAGTCCTGTTGATAAAGAAGTATTTAAATACTAAAAGATAAAGTAATTAAATACTGTAAGTCAGAAGATCTTCACAAATCCCTCAATATCCGGATATCAGTCAAATGTCTGTTGTCACAGAATCTTGGCCAACGGATAGATTTCAAATGGATATATTTCAGAGACTATATATATCTCCAGAGTTTGAAGATCATCAACTACTGAAATACTGAACCGCTGAACGACTTACAAACGATCAAGCTTACAAAGAAATATTCATAGCAAAACATATCTCCCCAAGATTTCTGTTATTCAGATAAAAGAGATATACAGTGCTCATACCTTGAACAACACATCATCAGCTTAAAGCCCAGAAAGTTATTAGTTGTTGCTTAACCCTGTTCTATCTTTGAACAAACCCAGATCAGCCCTCTGTGGACTGAGTAATCTTTGCTTCTCCCGAACTGTGTGTGAAGGATTTGCATCGAAGAAGATGAAGCTTCAGAACTATGTGTGAAGAAGCCAGTCAAGTGTTAGCTCAAACCAATATGTGTGAACGGTTGAAAGCTAAGATCTTTATATCAATCTGTGTGAATGATATATTGATTGTGTGTTGTTATAATTACGTAGTTGTGTACGCAGTAATTATAATAAACTTTTTACTCCTGTGTGGAGGACCAGTGGACGTAGAGGGGTTTACCTCGAAACACTTTAAATACTGTGTTATTTACCTTCTGCCTTTATTGTTTTATTAAACTGTGATTATTTATGTATACTCTGCATATCAAGTTATTGTATCCACAACAACTTACTGTATTTAAGACTTCCGCTACGCACTCAGATTTAAAACTGTACAGCTTGTAGTTTAAAACACTTTCCAAGCTGTATCCAGTATACTTAGTGGCCAACACTTTGCTTTCCAGATTTACGTGATTTCCGCGTCAATAAAGGTTGTACAACGGTTGTATGTCCAATGGTAGAATTTCAAACATAACGTGCAATGATATTAGCCATTAGTGTGTGTTATCTGTATCTTATGCAACTGTCAGATTCTTCATTTAGCGTGCGTTGTTTCATACCCTAGCGTGTGTTAACTGCTTTGAGTAAGAATGTCAGGCATTACTGACTTATTTCTATAGCTTGCATTAAGTAGCCCATAGCGTACGTTGTCTGCTGCCATGTAGAACTTCAGACCTTACTGACTTGAGACTTTATCGTGCATTACATAAAATGCTAGCGTGTGTTTCTTGCAATTTGCAGATCTTAGTGTCTTAATCCATTAGCATGCGTTAGATAAGAGTGTAGCGTGTGCTACTGAATCTGTCAAACCTTACTGTGCCTACTGATTTGTTTCATCAAAATAACAGATAGCGTGCGTTATTGCCTGAAGTAGCATGCGCTACTGAAGTCATGTTGAAGCTCGGAGTTGCACATTGTGTGCAATACTGGCTTCAAAATACTAGCCATTATGATCCTGATAGCGTGCATATAAATAGCATGCGCTAAATCACGTTGTTTTTGACACTGCAATACGTGCCGATTTTGTCTGAGCGAGTCTTGATGAGTCTTGATACTTTGTTTTACTTAAATGTTTGTTTTGAGAAAATACATCATCAAAATTTATTTGTTCAACAATCTCTCCCTTTTCGATGATGATAAAACATCAAGTAAAAGATACAAGTAAAAACTTTTATGACAGAATATCGAATCTAAGTGAATGCTTTGTTCGGTTTCGTTAGAAGCTTGTAAAATCCAGAAAAGTTTTCAGAAAGGAAAAGTTTTGAAAGTTTTGGCTTTTCTCCCGCTTTTTGTCAGAAGCAAAAAGGAAATATAACTCCCACTGAAACGAAGCTCCCCCTGAACTGTTCAGAAAACAGCTTATAGCTTATAACTTAAAAATTAAGCTAGAAGCTAACACACAGAAAAGGATATTAGACAAATGGGAGAGACCGAAGTGCAATAATCCAATAGACAACACATCAATGATGATAAACCATTAAGTAAAAGATACAAGTAAAAACTTTATGACAGAATATTCGAATCTAAGTGAATGCTTTGTTCGGTTTCCTTAGAAGCTTGTAAAATCCAGAAAAGTTTTCAGAAAGGAAAAGTTTTGAAAGTTTTGGCTTGTCTCCCGCTTTTTGTCAGAAGCAAAAAGGAAATATAACTCCCACTGAAACGAAGCTCCCCCTAAATTGTTCAGAAAACAGCTTATAGCTTATAACTTAAAATTTAAGCTAGAAGCTAACACTCATAAAAGGATGTTAGACAAATGGGAGAGACCGAAGTGCAATAAACCAATACACAACACATCAATGATGATAAACCATTAAGTAAAAGATACAAGTAAAAACTTTATGACATAATATTCGAATCTAAGTGAATGCTTTGTTCGGTTTCGTTAGAAGCTTGTAAAATCCAGAAAAGTTTTCAAAAAGGAAAAGTTTTGAAAGTTTTGGCTTTTCTCCCGCTTTTTGTCAGAAGCAAAAAGGAAATATAACTCCCACTGAAACGAAGCTCCCCCTGAACTGTTCAGAAAACAGCTTATAGCTTATAGCATAAAATTTAAGCTAGAAGCTAACACTCAAAAAAGGATGTTAGACAAATCTGAGAGATCGAAGTGCAATAATCCAATAGACAACACATAATATAGATAAATGAAATCCAACAATTCATCAAGAGTCTTAGATAAAAAGAAACATCAAACCAAAAGAAACATAGAACAGTAAAAGCAAGTTTCAGACCAAACCATAAAAAAAAATTGTTCTTAATTAGTCATCGAAACATGAATTTTAAGGACTAGGATCAAAGGAAAGAGTGGGGAATGGGAATGCAGGATTGGTGAAGCGGATGTATTCTTCAGGGAGATGTTTGACCGAATGGATTTCGTCCTTAGCTTTCATAACTTCTGTCCAAAGGCCCCAAATATCACCGCGAATTTCAACATGAGTTGTTTCAAGACTGCGCATCCGGACTATTCGATCATCCTCTTTTCTCTAACTAGATTCTTCTCCCATCGGCCTTTTGAATCTCATACGGTTAAATCTAGAGTCTCAGTGACAATTAAATCTCACCCGGCAACCCATACAGTTTATAGGGGTTTGATTGTCACAACCAAAGGCATCTAGTGCACTCTAGGAATTTATCAATATTCCCCAAAAATATTAGCCCGACATACTCAGAAGAATAATATTTCGATCTAGATTCCAATTTTCCATGAGTTTGATGGAGGATAGGAAACCTCATAACCTTTATAACTTAATGTTCGTAAGTGGGAGTATTATGCGATTATATGTTACACTTTCCACATAAAGCCATTTATAAGTGCGGTTTGTCGGTTTGTTTGTCATACAATATGAAAACATACACAACCTTAATCTAACAACTTGCAGTTCATGGACTGTTCCTAAGTACTGAGTCATCATCGACTCGATAAAAATACAAGTAACCTAATTACAAGTCTTGAATCTTCGTCTTCATGACGGTTCGTCCTCGGCTCTTCATCATAGCTAATTTATTACATAAATAGAAAATTGCATCTGATACATAATTTACTAAAAATAATAAATCGGCTCAAAATGGCCATTACAACCCAATTGAATAAACATTAAATAAACTAAGTTCCTGAACTATATCACCATTCAAATAATAATGCAACAATTACATTAAAATTAATGGCAAATATAATTAATCTATATAACTTGATGACAGGTCAAACATCTCGAAATAAATTCCGCGACTTCCCGCTTCATATTACACCGCTTCATGGAATAAGGGGTAGCATGAGCTTCTCTCAAAATCGAGTTTTTCAACTCGTCATTCGCCGGTACGCATAACTGATTCTTGAATCGCAATAGTCCATCCTCGTGGACCACAAACCTGGGGGATTTCCCCTGAGTCACATCCTTTCGAATGCGTAACAGATATGGGTCCGAACCCTGATTCACCCTGATCGCCTCCTCAAGTGGCGATGAAATCTCCAACGTACAAAGTTGCCTTTGTACTCGCTGTAATCAGACCTCAATCTTGGGTCTCAGAATTTCCTGCTAAAGTTACTTCTGAACTGATAATCGAGCAAGCATCTGCTCCTGAACAGACTTACGACTCAAGGCGTCGGCGACAACGTTCGCCTTGCCCGAGTGGTAAAGTATCTCGATATCATAATCTTTGATTAGTTCCAACCACCGTCTCTTCCGCATATTTAACTCCTTCAGAGTAAATATATACTTTAAACTCTTATGATCGGCGAATATCTGACAGGTAAAGCCATACAGATAATGACGCCAAATCTTCAATGCGAACACCACGGCTGTTAGTTCCAGGTCGTGGGTCGGATAATTAACCTCGTAAGGTCTCAATTGCCTTGAAGCATAAGCAATAACTTTCCTGTTCTGCATGAGTACATATCCGAGACCCTGTCCGGACGCATCACTATAAACCACAAATCCTTCCGTCCCTTGCGGTAAAGAAATGACAGCTGCTGAAATTAACCGGCTCTTGAGTTCCTCAAAACTCCACTGACACGCGTCGGACCACGTGTATTTCTTGTCCTTTCGCAAAAGGTTTGCCAATGGTTGAGTGATTTTAGAAAATCCTTCAATAAACCACCGATAATAACCGGCTAATCCGAGAAAGCTTCGGATCTCCTTAACATTCTTCGGAGGTAGCCAATCTCAGATAGCCTCCGTCTTCTGAGGGTCGACACGAACTCCGCCTGATGAAATTAGATATCCGAGAAACGTCACTTCGGACATCCAGAACTCACGTCTCAACACGTCGAGCACCTGATGAAAATGAAACTCATGCTTCTCCCGGTCACGAGAATAAATTAGAATGTCATCAATAAAGACAACCACAAATTGATCCAAAAAGTCGATGAAAACCTGATTCATTAATTCCATGAATACCGCAGGTGCATTAGATAACCCAAACGGTATTACCACGAACTCATAATGACCATAGCGTGTTTGAAACGCCGTCCTCGCGATATCCGACTCTCGAATTCGCAAATGATGATATCCAGATCTTAAGTCGATCTTGAAAAAAAATACTGAAGTTCCCTGAAGTTGATCTAAGAGATCAGCAATACGGGATAGAGGATACTAATCTTGATCATCACCCTGTTCAACTCCCGATAATTAATACACACACGAAACGAACCATCCTACATCTTGATAAATAACACTGGTGCTCCCCACGGGGATGCACTCGGTCGGATATAACCTTACTCGAACAATCCTCAAGTTGAATCTTCAACTCCCGCATTTCAGTCGGGGCCATCCGATATGGTGCCTTCGAAAATGGGGGCGTACCAGGCTCCAACTCTATTGTGAATTCCACATCCCTCGGTGGAGGTAAATAAGGTAGCTCGTCTGGGAGTACATCATCAATCGATAACAATGATGCCACGAATGGATGAACACCTCGATTGCCTAAGAACGGCCAATCGATGACAATGATATAAGGAATGATGGAACATCTCGATTGCCTTAGAACGGTCAATCGATGACAATGATATATAATGAATGATTGAACATCTCGATTGCCTTAGAACGGTCAATCGATGATAATGATATAATGAATGATTGAACAACCCTGGTTGAGTAATTTTACTGCTTTCATCATATTAATGATTCTTCCGGAACAACGGGGATCACCTCCCTGAAATACACATTCGACTCCAACGACGGAAATGATAGTTACCATACGCTTACGAACATTGAGAACGGTATCATGACGATCCATCCCACTAATACCCAATATTACATCGTCCTTAGGTAAATCCACCACGATTAGGTCCACCAACCACTCGCGGTCATTAAGCTTAATTCGGTCAGTTCTTAACCTCATGATTTTCGAAAACTATTCTACCGCCAGGTAGACCAATCATATAAGGCCCACAATTAAAAAGACTATCCAAGTTAAGTCTATTCAAACATGATTCGGAAATGAATGAATGCGATGTACCAGTATCAAAAAGGGTACACAGGTTGAGATAGAATTACGAGTATACCTGAGATCATTCGGGCTTCCGGATCGTCGGTCCTCTTCATCCCGTGAATTCGGGTCTTGCCGGATCCCGAACCGGACGCCCCCGTATGATAAATATGAGCTCCGCCTTTAATCGCTTCCGTCGTCTTAAATGACGCTGACTGAGCAGCCTGATTCTGAATCGCTGAATGCTTCGGGGCCTGAGATGCCGCCGGAGTCGGCTTGGAGTCCCTTCGGCAAAAACGGGCCTTATGCCCAACAATCCCACAATTATGGCACGTGATAGACGGTTTCAGACACTTAGTGCTGTAATGACCCGGCGCTCCACAGTTGAAACAGGTGATGGCTGATCTGGCCACTCGGGGATGAGATCCCGCAGGATTAGGTGCCATAGGAGGTCGCTCAAAAACGTTAGGGCCCGCACGAGGCTTCTTGTAGGTAGATTGACCGCCTTCAGACTGATTACGCTTCGTTGATTTCCTGCTGACAGATGAAGGTTGTTGCTCAGCAATTTCCTTAGCAGCAGGCTCACAAGGGAGACTTCTCTCGATTAAATCGGCCAGAGTGGAGCAATGATGATTGAGCAATTGCATATGGGTCATCATGACCTGCATAAAAGTGAGTGGATCAACCCGAACATCTTCCGAACGAGCTGAGTCCCGGGTACGACTTCCTGGCAGTGAGTGATTATTTCCCGGATTTCAGCCCGCACCGCGGCCTCTCCCCGTGCATCCCCTGACAGCTCTCTCCATACTGAAGTAGGAAGGTCGCATGATAATCATAGACCTCGTATGAGTACCGCATTATGATTTATGTCATGAAACGATGAAAATGAGCATACGCGCTCTAACACAGTGATTACATGAATGATTAACTGAGGTGACATGATTATCTGATGATATTCTTGAAATGATTATCTTGAACAAGTTAACAAGATCAATGATATGATCTTCAAGATCAACAATTGAGTGATGAAATGAATTGAGTGATTAATGAATTAACATGATCAACATGATTAAAATGAAAATGATAAATGAGGAAATCTTACTGTTCTTTGGTCTGATTGGCTCGGCTCTTGCACAGGTCACATGTGACGCGAAAGTCCAATGATACTAGTATGATGAACGATGATTTCAAATGAGACATGACTTGGAAGGTAGTATTCAAAACCACGCTCCGATACCAACTCTGTAACACCCCAAACTAGGCGGATATTACAGTGCCGTGGACCCCCGACTGGGACCCACCAGGCGAATGAAAATTAATGAATTGAATAATATAATTGTAGTCCCGAACCACATTATATCATAAATTACTCCGATGAGGAGTTTCATTATAACACACCCAAGATAATACCGAATACATGTATATTTTATATGAAGATAAAATACACAACACTGAATGAAACGGAGTATCCAAATGAAAATCTGCAGCGGAAAATAAATGACGACAACATGAATGACTGAAAGGATTGGGCCCCCCTACTAGTATCACTGGGACTCCTCGCCGTCAACGTTATATTCCCGTGCTCTTGCCTTGCCATGACCTGAAAACAAAATCCCCCAACGGGGTCAGTTACACAGAACAACAATCCTCAAGAGTTGAATAAACATAATCATATATGCTGTATAAACCACAAGTTCGATCAAAATCTCAAACCGTCGAATACATGCGATCAAAAGTGAATCGGTCAGATTATAACCCAATCTTGTTGAAAACATACGCAATCAAACATGCTGTATGAATCAACTAATGGTACGGCTCAAAGGGTGGCGCCACACTACGCCCGGGATGGATATGTGTCCGTGCACAAGCCACCAACGAGTATCGATCGAATACACATGTGGTCTTGTACCTAATCAGTCTCACGAAGCAATCGACTCATGTGCACAGTCCAATGTGAGGCCAACAACCAACACACGACTTAAATGTGTCTGACATGAAAATCCTACACATACCAACCGGCACGCCAGTATGACCCGGAATGCCACGAGATAACAAAGTGACATCAAAATCAATAATGACTCACCGAGATGAAATGAATGACAGTGAAATGATTGACAGCTCAATGAAATGATTGGAACCGTCATTCCTCGTGAGTGAAGTGATTAAGTGTCAATTACAATTCTCAATACGGTTAGTACTTTATGAATGAATTATGATTATGAATGAACAACAACGAAAGGAATGAATATCCTTTTAACCGAGTAAGAATTAACTTACTCACCGGTGAAGAATGTCCATCCACGAACAACGTCCTAAATGAAATGTCGGTCGCTCGAACAACCTTGAATAACACAATTACCAATAATCCGTTCAATACACGAATCAACCACGATTATAACCAACTCAAACGTTGATACAACAATATCCAAACTCATAGAGGTATTCTAACGAACACTTAGCAAACACACATCCCTCGATAATATCCAATTCTCGAATATATCAAAACCAACTCCAAAATGAGTATTTCAAACCAACAAAACAACTTCAATGATATCAACATAGGAATCCACAATTTGAGTTAACGACAACATCTAATCGCAAACCCCCAAAAATATCAAAGTCAACTCTAAAGTGTTCTTGAATCGAACCCCAATATTCATGAAATCCGAAATATACGACAATAAATCCGTAGGAATACATTTATCCAAGGTAGATAATCCATATCTAACATATTCCAACAACAATCCAAGCTTACACGAAGAAATCGGAAGGAAAAACCCAAAATCCGGAATTCTAGATCCAAGAAGCTTATTACCTTGATTTGATGTGATGGGGATGATGAAATGATGATTAATCCGAATGATAAGCTTGAAGAAGATGATTGATGATTACACCTCGAAGAACACTCTCCAAATCGCCCAGAATCGCCCAAAACCACCGAAGAAACGAAGAGGAATGATAAATGACGTTAAAGGACTGGACTGTCCTATATATAGAAAATCCCAGTTAGCGTGCGCTAGCTCCTGTGCGTAGCGTGCACTAACGGGTGTGCTGGGTAGTCCAGTACCCTCTGTTCTCAACGGTAGCATGCGCTACGTACCTTTTGTAGCGTGCGCTACAACCATTTAATTAGCGTGCGTTAACACTAATGGTTAGCCTGCGCTAACGAATTATTGATGCCCAGTACTGGAGTCCAGAACCTACTGTTCTCTGATCCGCTCTCGGTAGCGTACGCTACATTCAACATTTAGCGTGCGCTACCACACCATTTGCGTATGCTAAAAACCACTCATAGCGTGCGCTATGAATTAATCCAATTCAGTCCAGTACCCACTGGACTCTGCCTGTCCGACCTTAGCACGCGCTACACCAAATATTAGCGTGTGCTACTACAAACCACTAGCGCGCGCTACTTACCATTCGTAGCGTGCGCTACTTATAACTCACCTGCAGTCCAGTGCCTTCTGGACTGCAGCCAGGACAACATTAGCGTGCGCTAATGCTGAGTGGTAGCGTGCGCTACCTGTACTCAATTAGCGCGCGCTAAAGAGAGTACGTAGCGTGCGCTCCTCCTCACACACAGCCCACAATGAAGATGACAATGATGATACGCTCGGGCCGACTATCCAACCGGGTTGAATGATGAATAAAACTGATACGCGATACCAATATACTCCAAACGGTGAATACAATGAATGAAATGAATGATGAATGATCATTAATGATTGAAAATTACTAAGTGACAATTACTGAATGATGAATACTGAATGATAATGACTGAATTACAACTGGGTATTACATACACCCCCTCTTAAAAGAGTGTCGTCCCCGAAACTAAGGGTCAAACAACTTGGGATGACTCTCCCGCATACTATCCTCAGTTTCCCTAGTAGCCTCTTCGACTCCATGTCTAGACCACTGAATTTTCACCAAAGGAATCGTCTTGTTCCTCAACTGTTTGATTCGCCGCTCTAAGACTCGCATAGGATGCTCCTCGTATGAATGATCATCGGCGATCTCAGTTTCGTCAAACTGAAGTATGTGACTCGAGTCAGCAACATACTTCCGTAACTGAGAGACGGGAAACACATTATGAATTCGGCTCAACGCCGGAGGTAGGGCCAATCGATAAGCTAACCCGCCTACTCGATCCAAAATCTCAAACGGTCCAATGAATCTCGGACGCAACTTCCCCCTCTTCCCAAAATGGAAGATACCACGACTCGGGGATACCTTGACCAAAACATGGTCACCCGTCTCGAACTCTAATGGTCGACGACGATTATCTGCATATGATTTCTGTCGACTCTGAGCTGTCAACAAACGACTCCTGATCAAAGCTACCTTCTCACGGGCGGCTATAAGCATATCGGGCTCGGTGCCGATTGATTCTGATAAGTCATACCAACACAAAGGAGATCGACAACGACGACCGTACAAGGCCTCGTAAGGTGCCATCTTAATCGAATAATGCCAACTATTATTGTACGTGAATTCGATCAACGGTAGTTGGGCTTTCCAATCATCTTTCCAATCGAGGACACATGCCCTCAACATGTCCTCCAAAGTCTGAATAGTCCTCTCTGATTGTCCGTCGGACGGAGGAAGAAAAGCTGTACTGAGATTAAGCTGAGTTCCCATAGCACGATGAACTGATTTCCAAAAATGGGACACGAATCGTCCGTCACGATCGGAAATGATACTTTTGGGAGTACCGTGCAGTCTCACTATCTCCTTGATAAACAACTGGGCAAGTCTCTCGGGACCCCACGTATCCTTAATCTCAAGGAAATGAGCTGATTTAGCTAGGCGATCCACAATTACCCAGATTGTATTCATGCCACGATGACTCGTCGGAAAACTCATGATGAAGTCCATTGAAATATCTTCCCACTTCCATTCTGGAATAGGGAGAGGTTTCAGCATACCCGCCGGTCGCTGATGTTCTATCTTGACTTGCTGACAGGTCAAACATCTCGAAATAAATTCCGCGACTTCCCGCTTCATATTACTCCACCAGTAATTTTGTTTCAAGTCTTTATACATCTTGCTAGACCCCGGATGAATGGAATAAGGGGTAGCATGAGCTTCTCTCAAAATCGAGTTTTTCAACTCGTCATTCGCCGGTACGCATAACCGATTCTTGAATCGCAAAAGTCCATCCTCGTGGACCACAAACCCGGGGGCTTTCCCCTGAGTCACATCCTCTCGAATGCGTAACAGATATGGGTCCGAACCCTGATTCACCCTGATCGCCTCCTCAAGTGGCGATGAAATCTCCAACGTACAAAGTTGCCTTTGTACTCGCTGTAATCAGACCTCGATCTTGGGTCTCAGAATTTCCTGCTAAAGTTCCTTCTGAACTGATAATCGAGCAAGCATCTGCTCCTGAATGGACTTACGACTCAAGGCGTCAGCGACAACGTTCGCCTTGCCCGAGTGGTAAAGTATCTCGATATCATAATCTTTGATTAGTTCCAACCACCGTCTCTTCCGCATATTTAACTCCTTCAGAGTAAATATATACTTTAAACTCTTATGATCGGCGAATATCTGACAGGTAACGCCATACAGATAATGACGCCAAATCTTCAATGCGAACACCACGGCTGTTAGTTCCAGGTCGTGGGTCAGATAATTAACCTCGTGAGGTCTCAATTGCCTTGAAGCATAAGCAATAACTTTCCCGTTCTGCATGAGTACATATCCGAGACCCTGTCCGGACGCATCACTATAAACCACAAATCCTTCCATCCCTTGCGGTAAAGAAATGACAGCTGCTGAAATTAACCGGCTCTTGAGTTCCTCAAAACTCCACTGACACGCGTCGGACCACGTGTATTTCTTGTCCTTTCGCAAAAGGTTTGCCAATGGTTGATTGATTTTAGAAAATCCTTCAATAAACCGCCGATAATAACCGGCTAATCCGAGAAACCTTGGGATCTCCTTAACATTCTTCGGAGGTAGCCAATCTCGGATAGCCTCCGTCTTCTGAGGGTCGTCATGAACTCCGTCTGATGAAATTACATGTCCGAGAAACATCACTTCGGACATCCAGAACTCATGTCTCAACACGTCGAGCACCTGATGAAGATGAAACTTGTGCTTCTCCCGGTCACGAGAATAAATTAGAATGTCATCAATAAAGACAACCACAAATTGATCCAAAAAGTCGATGAAAACCTGATTCATTAATTCCATGAATACTGCAGGTGCATTAGATAACCCAAACGGCATTACCACGAACTTATAATGACCATAGCGTGTTTCAAACGCCGTCCTCGCGATATCCGACTCTCGAATTCGCAACTGATTATATCCAGATCTTAAGTCGATCTTGAAAAAAAATACTAAAGTTCCCTGAAGTTGATCTAAGAGATCAGCAATACGGGATAGAGGATACTAATCTTGATCGTCACCCTGTTCAACTCCCGATAATTAATACACACACGAAACGAACCATCCTACATCTTGATAAATAACACTGGTGCTCCCCACAGGGACGCACTCGGTCGGATATAACCTTACTCGAACAATCCAAAAGTTGAATCTTCAACTCCCGCATTTCGGTCGGGGCCATCCGATATGGTGCCTTCGAAAATGGGGGTGTACCAGGCTCCAACTCTATTGTGAATTCCACATCCCTCGGTGGAGGTAAATCAGGTAGCTCGTCTGGGAGTACATCGTCAATCGATAACAATGATACCACGAATGGTTGAACACCTCGATTGCCTAAGAACGGCTAATCGATGACAATGATATAAGGAATGATGGAACATCTCGATTGCCTTAGAACGGTCAATCGATGACAATGATATATAATGAATGATTGAACATCTCGATTGCCTTAGAACGGTCAATCGATGATAATGATATAATGAATGATTGAACAACCCTGGTTGAGTAATTTTACTGCTTTCATCATATTAATGATTCTTCCGGAACAACGGGGATCACCTCCCTGAAATACACATTCGACTCCAACGACGGAAATGATAGTGACCATACGCTTACGAACATTGAGAACGGTATCGTGACGATCCATCCCACTAATACCCAATATTACATCGTCCTTAGGTAAATCCACCATGATTAGGTCCACCAACCACTCGCGGTCATTAAGCTTAATTCGGTCAGTTCTTAACCTCATGATTTTCGAAAATTATTCTACCGCCAGGTAGACCAATGATATAAGGCCCACAATTAAAAAGACTATCCAAGTTAAGTCTATTCAAACAAGATTCGGAAATGAATGAATGCGATGTACCAGTATCAAAAAGGGTACACAGGTTGAGATAGAATTACGAGTATACCTGAGATCATTCGGGCTTCCGGATCGTCGGTCCTCTTCATCCGTGAATTCGGGACTTGCCGGCTCCCGAACCGGACGCCCCCGTCTGATAAATATGAGCTCCACCTTTAATCGCTTCCGTCGTCTTAAACGACGCTGACTGAGCAGCCTGATTCTGAATCGCTGATTGCTTCGGGGCCTGAGATGCTGCCGGAGTCGGCTTGGAGTCCCTTCGGAAAAAACGGGCCTTATGCCCAACAATCCCACAATTATGGCACGTGATAGACGGTTTCAGACACTTAGTGCTGTAATGACCCGGCGCTCCACAGTTGAAACAGGTGATGGCTGATCTGGCCACTCGGGGCTGAGATCCCGCAGGATTAGGCGCCGTAGGAGGTTGCTCAAAAACGTTAGGGCCCTCACGAGGCTTCTTGAAGGTAGATTGACCGCCTTCAGACTGATTACGCTTCGTTGATTTCCTGCTGACAGATGAAGGTTGTTGCTCAGCAATTTCCTTAGCAGCAGGCTCACACGGGAGACTTCTCTCGATTAAATCGGCCAGAGTGGCGCATTGATGATTGATCAATTGCATATGGGTGATCATGACCTACATAAAAGTGAGTGGATCAACCCGAACATCTTCCGAACGAACTGAGTCCTGGGTACGACTTCCTGGCAGTGAGTGATTATTTCCCGGATTTCGGCCCGCACCGCGGCCTCTCCCCGTGCATCCCCTGACAGCTCTCTCCATACTGAAGTAGGAAGGTCGCATGATAATCATAGACCTAGTATAAGTACCGCATTATGATTTACGTCATGAAACGATGAAAATGAGCATACGCGCTCTAACACAGTGATTACATAAATGATTAACTGAGGTGACATGTTTATCTGATGATATTCTTGAAATGATTATCTTGAACAAGTTAACAAGATTAATGATATGATCTTCAAGATCAACAATTGAGTGATGAAATGAATTGAGTGATTAATGAATTAACATGATCAACATGATTAAAATGAAAATGATAAATGAGGAAATCTTACTGTTCTTTGGTCTGATTTTCTCGGCTCTTGCACAGGTCACATGTGACGCGAAAGTCCAATGATACTAGTCTGATGAACGATGATTTCAAATGAGACATGACTTGAAAGGTAGTATTTAAAACCACGCTCCGATACCAACTCTGTAACACCCCAAACTAGGCGGATATATAGTGCCGTGGACCCCCGACTGGGACCCACCAGGCGAATGAAAATTAATGAATTGAATAATATAATCGTAGTACCGAACCACATTATATCATAAATTACTCCGATGAGGAGTTTCATTATAACACACCCAAGATAATACCGAATACATGTATATTTTATATGAAGATAAAATACACAACACTGAATGAAATGGAGTATCCAAATGGAAATCTGCAGCGGAAAATAAATGACGACAACATGAATGACTGAAAGGATTGGGGGGCCCTACTAGTATCACTGGGACTCCTCGCCGTCAACGTTATATTCCCGTGCTTTTGCTTTGCCATGACCTGAAAACAAAATCCCCCAACGGGGTCAGTTACACAGAACAACAATCCTCAAGAGTTGAATAAACGTAATCATATACGCTGAATAAACCACAAGTTCGATCAAAATCTCAAACCATCGAATACATGCGATCAAAAGTGAATCGGTCAGATTATAACCCAATATTGTTGAAAACATATGCAATCAAACATGCTGTATGAATCAACTAACGGTACGGCTCAAAGGGTGGCGCCACACTACGCCCGGGATGGATATGTGTCCGTGCACAAGCCAACAACGAGTATCGATCGAATACACATGTGGTCTTGTACCTAATCAGTCTCACGAAGCAATCGACTCGTGTGCACAGTCCAATGTGAGGCCAACAACCAACACACGACTTAAATGTGCCTGACATGAAAATCCTACACATACCAACCGGCACGCCAGTATGACCCGGAATGCCACGAGATAACAAAGTGACATCGAAATCAATAATGACTCGCCGAGATAAATTGAATGACAGTGAAATGATTGACATCTCAATGAAATGATTGGAATCGTCGTTCCTCGTGAGTGAAGTGATTAAGTGACAATTACAATTCTCAATACGGTTAGTACTTTGTGAATAAATTATGATTATGAATGAACAACAACGAAAGGAATGAATATCCTTTTAACCGAATAAGAATTAACTTACTCAACCGGTGAAGAATGTCCGTCCACGAACAACGTCCTAAATGAAATGTCGGTCGCTCGAACAACCTTGAATAACACAATTACCAATAATCCGTTCAATAGACGAATCAACCACGATTATAACCAACTCAAACGTTGATACAACAATATCCAAACTCATAGAGGTATTCTAACGAACACTTAGCAAACACACATCCCTCGATAATATCCAATTCTCGAATATATCAAAACCAACTCCAAAATGAGTATTTCAAACCAACAAAACAACTTCAATGATATCAATAATCCCATAGGAATCCACAATTTTAGTTAACGACAACATCTAATCGCAAACCCCCCAAAATATCAAAGTCAACTCTAAAGTGTTCTTGAATCGAACCCCAATATTCATGAAATCCGAAATATACGACAATAAATCCGTAGGAATACATTTTTCCAAGGTAGATAATCATATTTAACATATTCCAACAACAATCCAAGCTTACACGAAGAAATCGGAAGGAAAAACCCAAAATCCGGAATTCTAGATCCAAGAAGCTTATTACCTTGATTTGATGTGATGGGGATGATGAAATGATGATTAATCCGAATGATAAGCTTGAAGATGATGATTGATGATTACACCTCGAAGAACACTCTCCAAATCGCCCGGAATCGCCCAAAACCGCCGAAGAAACGAAGAGGAATGATAAATGACGTTAAAGGACTGGACTGTCATATATATAGAAAATCCCAGTTAGCGTGCGCTAGCTCCTGTGCGTAGCGTGCGCTAAAGGGTGTACTGGGTAGTCCAGTACCCTCTATTCTCAACGGTAGCATGCGCTACGTACCTTTTGTAGCGTGCGTTACAACCATTTAATTAGCGTGCGTTAACACCAATGGTTAGCGCGCGCTAACGAATTATTGATGCCCAGTACTGGAGTCCAGAACCTACTGTTCTCTGATCCGCTCTCGGTAGCGTACGCTACATTCAACATTTAGCGTGCGCTACCACACCGTTTGCGTACGCTAAAAACCACTCATATCGTGCACTATGAATTAATCCAATTCAGTCCAGTACCCACTGGACTTTTCCTGTCCGACCTTAGCGCACGCTACACCAAATATTAGCGTGCGCTACTACAAACCACTAGCGCGCGCTACTTACCATTCGTAGCGTGCGCTACTTATAACTCACCTGCAGTCCAGTGCCTTCTGGACTGCAGCCAGGACAACATTAGCGTGCGCTAATGCTGAGTGGTAGCGTGCGCTACTTGTACTCAATTAGCGCGCGCTAAAGAGAGTACGTAGCGTGCACTACTCCTCACACACAGCCCACAATGAAGATGAAAATGATGATACGCTCGGGCCGACTATCCAACCGGGTTGAATGATGAATAAAACTGATACACGATACCAATATACTCCGAACGGTGAATACAATGAATGAAATGAATGATGAATGATCATTAATGAGTGAAAATTACTGAGTGACAATTACTGAATGAAGAATACTGAATGATAATGACTGAATTACAACCGGGTATTACAATGACCCACGGCGGCGGCGGACATGCTTTCGGGCGCTCTTGCTCTCGACAGACTTCTTTGCCAGCGACCCATTGACGGGTCGACCACTTTTCCGGCTCGTCTTTTCGTCCCAAATCCGAAAATAATATTTTTTTAATTTGTATATTACACATATAAATTAGTTTATCAAAAGAAAATAGATTTATATTATAACATAAAATCATGAAAAATAAATTATTAGATGAACAATTAAAACAATTATGATTCTAAATCATAAAAACATACAACTGAGCATTCTAAATACAAATATCGAATATATGATCGCATAGACCTAGCTCCGATACCACTATTGGGATTCGGTGATTAGAATCGTGTTATGCAGTGGGAAAAATAAACCGGTCTAACCGCATAAAAGCCGAACCCCTAAGAGGATCGATCAAACATAATATATCGAATATACAAAGACAAAGATAAAAATTAAGAAGTCATACCCTCGTTGACCTTTGATACTTTTATCTTGATGGAAAAACCCGAGCCAAGCTTCAATAGTTTCCGGCCACCGAAAAATCTCCGTTCTTTTTCGTACAACCGACAATATCACGAATCTAATTCGTTCAAGCTTGATGAATGATCAACCACCGAATATGTCGAGTATCTCTAGGTTATCATGCATCGGATATTGATTGAACAAATTATATATCAATCAGTTCTCTAAGAACAAAGCTAGGAATTGATATAGTATTTTTCTTCTCTTCTTCTTTTTCTTTCTCTCTAAGATGAACAAGAAAAGTTCAAGAAAAAATTTCTTCTTCTCCTCTAATGCTCACGGCTGGACTTGTGTGTGTGTGTGTGTGTGTGTGTGTTTCAACTCATCGAATGATGTGAAAGACTTGCTCATTTTACAAATCAAAATGAGATCAAATGATGAGATATGATATCTCATCCATTTGTCCACATCTTATAAAATAGTTATACACACCTCACACTATATGATCTTGCTATGAAGCATGGGAGGGGCGGCCCACATTGATGTTGGTGAGAAAAGGAGCCGAGCCACTTGGTTCGTGTACCGAATGTTCGCATGTCTAATCCGTTAAGTATACTTCATTTTCTCAAATATATTTATACTTAATTAATTAATCCAATTAATTAAATTTAACAAATATAAAATTATAATAATATATTTCCTAGAAATAATTATTATGGATTAAATTAATTGTAGCGACCACTTTTTTAAAATGATAATTCGTCTAATTTTACGAAGGATAAATAAAAATTTTGGAGTGGAAATACATTTTTTTAAAAAAAAAATCAACTTAATAATTGCAAGTCACCATTAAATAAAAAAATTACTTTGACGTTAAAGTAAAACAAATGAAACAAATGTTCATAAAGCGTAGCTTGAGGAAAACAATAGTAAATAAATAAATAACAACTCATGAATCTTGATCACCCCACACTCAAGCGCATGCCACATCGAGCTCCTCAACCTGAAAGGGGGTAAATAGTGGGGTGAGCTTCCAACTCGCTCAGTGTGGGGCGTACGCAATATGTCTACATTAATTACTAAATATATTAGCAAGTATAAAAAACATGACTGATAAATTTTGAAGCCCGTCGGTTAGCCCGAAGGCTTTATGCACAATTAAGTGCTTCTGGCTGATTTGCACATTTAAGTGCTTCTGACTGATTGCACATTTAAGTGCTTCTGACTGATTGCACACTTAAGTGCTTCTGACTGATTTCACGTGCACATACGAGACAATATATAAAGCAATTAAAATAAACAAAAGCGTAATAAATTCCCACACCTGGATAAAATGCAGTTCTTGAACTTGAATGTGATGAGATGCTTGACTCAACAATTCTAGGCCCGTAAATTCTTGTTATTATCTACAGGTAATAATAGTTTATTATTAATATAATACTATAATTGAAGATAAAATACAAGACATAATTTAAATTGAATATTAATATTATTTGATAAAGTCATAGGTTAAAGGCTTGGTCAATAAGGGACTGATTGGGGCTAAATCGAGATTCTAAAAAAAAATTGTGGGGTCAATTAGGAAGGACTGGAAACTGAAGGGAATAATTACAATTTCCAAAAGTGAGAAATATATATAAAAAAAGAATCCTCCTCTTCTCACTAAAAACGGCCGCCTCCCTCATCTCTCTCGTTCCTCCTTGCTGTGATTTGCAGGGTAAAAATATAAACACTCACACACAGCAAACCGCACGGACCACGGCAGACAAAACACAAAACAGCGGCGAGTCCGACTGGATGGGGAAAGAAAAGGGTGGTGGCGATGGGAGGCGCTGAGTTGGGTTGGTCGCGGGTTCGGGCTGACGACGGTGGAAAGGTTGTAGCGGCAGGAATCAACGGAAAAAGGTGGCGGTGGCTGGGGATTTCCCGTTTCGGCCGCAATCAAAGGTTGGTTTGTTATTTTTCTGGATTTGATTCTAACAAGTAGGGTTTTTGATATTGAATGATTTTTTTTTGGATATTTGGTTAGTGAATGTGTTTATGTGGTGGATGCGGAGGTGTTTTTCTCCGGGGTCTGATCTCCGATTGAGGGAAAAAGAAAGGCCAAATCTGCTGGAAAATTGTTTCAAGCTAGGGCTGTTCACAGTTAAAGGGATTTACGGAGAATAATTCTTACTTGTTGCTTGTGTTCTGGAGTGTAAGAGTTGTGTAATGTTTCTATGAAATTCGAAGATGACTTTTGCTGTAATGGGATGTAGTGTGTGATTTTTGCTGTATCGTGAAGTGTAGGTGTTGTAGTGGATTTCTGCAAAGAAATTATGAATTATACATCTCTCTCATTTATATGGTAAATTTTGCAAGATGCCCACTACTTTCACTAACTGGTTGTGTGTGGGAAGTGCAGAAACCTCCTTCTATCGTGTGGGAGACATCGTGTGGGAAAGAGAAATAACTTGGGCTCGAAAATGATAATGATGATTGGGCTCTTAATTAATTAGGATTTGGGCTTGATAATGAATTGAGCCTAAAATAAATGGATTAAAATTTATTTAAAATAGACTAGTGAAATCTTATGGGTAACGATTAATATTGATTCGGGCCTAGAAATGACGACATGAAACACGGTGAAATAAAACGAGAAATGACACGACATGAATCACATGACTGGACATGAATTATAATGACACAAATGAATTTGCATGGCCATAAAATAAAATGAATTAAATGATAAATTATTCGGGCATTAATTTAATAAAATTGAACATGTTTTTATATAATTCACAATAAATGTATATGCGAAATCGGGGCGTTACATTAATCACCAGTAAATAATTTTAATTCACAAGACCGCAATGATTTATCAAATAAATCAAATTATATATCCAATATCCAATATTAATGAAGAGATAATAAATATATATTTTATACATCAAATATCCTTGTGCGCTACTCCATAGGCCCATCCCAGTCGGCAATGGGAGGAATCAAGGAGTACGGGTAACACTTATCCAGTCTAGTGCCCCGCATCGTAACCCAACAAAGAACGAATGGCCGGATCATTCCAAAACCATCATGTCGTGAAAATTATATATGTATAAACCCTTCAATCATATATCCCGGTCAGGTATTAGGGTCACGATAATATCAAACCCTATTGTAACTTGACTCTATACTTTTGTAAATGCAAACTGAGATCACCAAGCTCTCGTGTATCAAATATCACTAGCTCTAAATGCTTTGGCCAAAGACTTATGATCTCATTTGCTATTAACCGCATATGACATTTATGTACTTACTTACAGGAAAAAGAATCCTATCTTGGTAATCAGTAGAGACTGCTACTTGCCCACTAAGTTGCATTTCGAGGTTGACCCCACCAACTGGTGATTAGATCGAACTACTCTAATGACTAATTTAATGTCACGACCATATCTCCTACTAAAACCTCAAGTCAAAGGTCCACATATACCTATCACAACCTTTCAATTCAGTCATTTATAATCCCAGAGTGAAATCCATGTGACCGAATCCAGGTTAGTCATGTTCAAGTATACTAATCCCATTAGTATATCTATAGCGTGTGCTCCCACTAACCCTTAGTGAATACAGACGCTCCACATGTTAAAAGTACACGTTATACAAGTCTTGTCTAAACTTACTGCCCAATTAAGTTTTATCAACTTGGAAACCAGTTAAGCATTCAAAACCTAAACACTTCCAAACACTAAGTGGTTGTGTGTGGGAAGTGCAGAAACCTCCTTCCATCGTGTGGGAGACATCGTGTGGGAAAGAGAAATGATTTGGGCTGGAAAATGATAATGATGATTGGGCTCTTAATTAATTAGGATTTGGGCTTGATAATGAATTGAGGCTAAAATAAATGGATTAAAATTTATTTAAAATAGACTAGTGAAATATTATGGGTAATGATTAATATCGCTTAAAATTTAACTCGGGCCTAGAAATGACGACATGAAACACAGTGAATTAAAATGAAAAATGACACGACATGAATCACATGACTGGACATGAATTATAATGACATAAATGAATTTGCATGACCATAAAATAAAATGAATTAAATGATAAATTATTCGGGCATTAATTTAATAAAATTGAACATGTTTTTCTATAATTCACAATAAATGTATATGCGAAATCGGGGCGTTACAACCTACCCCCTTTAACAAATTTTCGTCCTCGAAAATTAAGTTACGTACCTTGAAAAATGAATGTTGGGTACTTAGAACGGATCTCCTCTTCACGTTCCCAAGTTGCCTCATTTGGTCCATGACGACTCCATTGAACTTTCACCAATTTAACCTCTTTATTTCATAACTGGTGTACCTTACGCTCCAAAATAGCTATAGGTACCTCCTCATAAGTCAGATTCTTGGCTACATGCAACTCTTTGAAATTGCATACGAGTATCATGTACGTATTTTCTCAGCATGGAGATGTGAAAGATATTGTGCACTCCTGATAATTCCATTGGCAATGCCAAACTATAAGCAAGATCACCAACACGACCCAAAATCTCAAAAGGTCCGATATAACGAGGCTGTAGCTTTCCCTTTTTACCGAATCGTATTACTCCTTTCATCGGCGCTACCTTCAGGAACACCTTCTCTCCAATGTCAAATTGGATATCTTTCCTATGTTTATCCGCATAAGACTTCTGCCGATCCTACTTCTGATTTCGGCTATCTTCTCTACAGTCTGTCCGATCAATTCTGGACCCAAAATTTTTCCTTCTCCAACCTCACTCCAATAAAGGGGCGATCGACATTTCCTTCCATACATAGCTTCATACGGGGCCATTTGTATAGTAGCTTGGTAACTATTGTTATAAGCAAACTCTACTAACGGCAAAATATTCTCCCAATTCTCACCAGTATCAAGAACACACGCCCTCAACAAATCTTCAAGTGTCTTGATAGTCCGTTCAGATTGACCATTGGTCTGCGGATGATATGCAGTACTGAAATTCAATTTAGTGCCCAACGCACTCTGAAGACTCTTCCAAAATTTCGATGTAAATCGTAGATCTCTATCCGATACGATTGACACTGGAACACCATATAGCCTCAAAATCTCCCGAATATAAATCCGTGCATATTGTTCCACACTATAAGTCATCCTCACAAGTAGAAAGTGAGATGACTTCGTCAAGCGATCTACTATCACCCAGATAACATCGTTCTTCCTCACTGTTCGTGGCAGACCAACCACGAAATCCATTATGATATGCTCCCATTTCCATTCTGGGATTTCCAATGGTAGGAGTAAACCTCCTGGCCGTTGGTGTTCTGCCTTCACCTGCTGATATATCATACACCTCTCCACAAATACACCAATGTTCCGTTTCATTCCTCTCCACCAAAAGAACTTCTTTAGGTCGTGGTACATCTTTGTACCTCCCAGGTGAGCGGAGTATGGTGCATTGTGAGCTTCTTTAAGAATTTGCTTCCTAAGGAACACATAACCTCCCATCATAAGTCAAAACATCATCTGCGACAACGATAAATTTCTCAATACTCCCAGCTTGTGCCCGATCTTTCATCTTGCACAAGAACTTGTCACGTGGTTGAGCCTCCTTAATCTTATCCATCAAGTTTGATTGCAAGACCAAAGATGATAGGATTGCTTTCGAACTCTTTGAAGACTCAACTACCTCAATCCTTAACTCAGAGAACTCCTTTCTCAAACTCTCCTGGTCGGTCAAGCAAGCTAACTCGCCTCTAGTCTTCTGACTCAAGGCATCAGCTACCACATTAGCCTTACCGGGATGGTAATGGATGGTACAATCATAGTCCTTCACCAGTTCTAACCATCGCCTTTGCCTCATGCTAAGATCCTTCTGTGTGAAAAGATATTTCAAACTTTTATGGTCTGTGTATATCTCACACTTCCCTCCGTAGAGATAGTGGCGCCAAATCTTCAGCACATGAACT
This sequence comes from Orobanche coerulescens, assembly GCA_033398695.1. NCBI lineage: Eukaryota > Viridiplantae > Streptophyta > Magnoliopsida > Lamiales > Orobanchaceae > Orobanche > Orobanche coerulescens. The sequence goes on from CM065807.1 coordinate 39,975,819, forward strand.
ACAGCAGCCAACTCCAGATCATGCGTTGGATAGTTCAACTCATGTGGTTTAAGGTGTCTCGATGTATATACTACTACTTTACCATGTTGCATCAAAACACAACTCAAACCCTGCTTTGAAGCATCACTATAAATAACAAAGTCATCCGTCGGATCAGGAATCGTTAATACTGGTGCCGAGGTTAGTCTCCTTTTCAACTCTTGAAAACTTTCCTCGCACCTCTCACTCCATTCAAACCTCACGCCCTTCCTTGTTAATTGAGTCATAGGAGTGGCGATTTTAGAAAATCATTCGATAAATCTTCTATAATAGCCAGCTAGGCCCAGAAAGCTAAGAACTTCGCTCGCATTCTTGGGTACTCCCCAACTACTCACTGCTACAACCTTATCGGGATCTACCTCAATTCCTTTTGAGGTCACCACATGTCCAAGGAATCCAACTCTGTTTAACCAAAACTCACATTTCTTGAACTTTTCATACAACTTCTCTTTGCGAAGTGTCTCCAATGTAACCCTCAAATGCTCTTGGTGTTGTTCCTTGTCCTTAGAATACACCAAGATATCATCTATGAAGATGATCACGAACTTATCCAAGTAAGGTTGGAACACCCTGTTCATCAAATCCATAAAGACTGCTGGTGCATTACTCAGACCAAATGGCATCACTACAAATTCAAAATGTCCATAACGGGTCCTGAAAGTCGTCTTGGGAATGTCACACTCCCTAATCTTCAATTGGTGGTACCCCGACCACAAATTAATCTTCGAAAATGTTCTGGATCCCCTCAACTGATCGAATAGATCCTCGATTCTCGGCAACGGGTATTTATTCTTCACCGTGAGTCGATTCAACTCTCGGTAATCTTTACACATCCGAAGTGACCCATCCTTTTTTCTTACAAACAGCACTGGTGCACCCCATGGTGACACACTAGGATGAACAAATCCAAGATCCAACAACTCTTGAATTTGGAGCTTCAATTCTTGAAGTTCCCTCGGAGCCATTCTATATGGCGCTTTGGATGTTGGGGCCGCCCCAGGGACCAAATCAATACTAAACTCCACTTGTCGGTCGGGTGGGACTCCCGGCAAATCTTCTGGAAACACATCAAAAAACTCCCGTAGTATAGGTACGTCGGTAGGGGACACCTCATTAGTACGAGTGTCGACCAAACTAACCAAGTAACCCTGACATTCCTCCTTCCTTAAACTTCTCAGTGCCTTCATGGCAGTGATTACTCTGGGTACTGTCCTACTCTTAGTACCATAAAAGGTGATCGACTCGCCGTCCGAACACCTCAATGTTACCATCTTCTCACGACACCTTATATAGGCATCATGTCTATCGAGCCAGTCCATACCAAGGATCACGTCAAAATCCATCGAGTTAATTAAATACAGGATAGCGTCAAATTCTTTACCTCCCATCTCAGTATTCTCGTCAATCATTGTATTAGTGAGGATCGTATTTCCTGACGGTCAGATAACCTCCAGAGACTCAACAGTTCTAACGCTTCTGTGACCAATAACATGATAAAACTTTCCAGACATAAAAGAGTGTGTGGCACCAGTGTCAAATAAAGCAAAAGCAGGCACACTAGATATCATAAGCATACCTGACACCGTGCCGGGATTCTCATCTGCGTCTTTTTGGGTCAAAGAATAAATACAAGCCTTTCCTCCATAACCTTGACCTTTGGCCCTCTGGAGATGACAATTCGAAGATGCATGCCCTGGCTCCTTGCATCTGTAGCAGACACCTTTTACATACAAACACTCCTCGCCATGATTCTTACCACACTTCGAGCACTCTGGCTTACTGGTTTGAGGCTTAGGTCCCGACCTTTGATCAACCTTTGCTTGCTTATTAGAAACCACGGCCTTATTTTGGTTCCCATTCCAATGCCTCTTACCGGTACTAGGCTTCGTAGATTGTTGTTGATCCAAATTATGGCTTACCTCAACCTCTAGGGATCGAAATACTGTCTCGGTATAGGGTAGCACCTCATGACCAGCCATGATGTGACGAATACTCGGGCGTAGACTACTCCGGAACTTAAGGGCCCTCTTTCGATCGGTATCCACCATGTGCTCCATAAAGAAGCTGATTTGGTTGAATTTCCTCTCATATTCTTCAACCGTCATCCCTCCTTGTTCGAGATTCCAAAACTCTCTCTCCATCTTCTCTCGATAGTGCTGTGGGTAGTAATGTTCCATCACTATTTCCTTGAATCGATCCCAAGTCAATGCAGCACGCTCGGCCGCTGGTCTCAAATGCCAATAGCTTATCCACCAGCATCCAGCATCCTCCACCATTTGGTGTTGGCCGCAAAGAATTCTCTGCGCATCAGTGCACCCAATGAGCTCAAAGGTGCGCTCGAGTGACATGAACCATTCATAAACGAAAGCTGGTCCTTCTCGACTGTTGAATGTTGGTGGGGTGAAACGTCAGAACTGTTGCACCACTTGTGCCTGAGTAGGAGCTGGCACATTATTGTTGTGGTTATCCTGACCTTCGTCACCACCACCAAAGTTGGAATTCTGACCACCGAGATGATCTGCACCTCGGTTAGCTGGGCGTCCACGTCCACGAGTTGCCATTATCCTAAGGCAGACCACACGCAACGATCCTTCAGTACTTACCCAACGAGAGGGAGAAATAAGATGGGGAGTTACATTGCATCTATAGGTTGAGAACCAAAGATTTCTAGCAATGATGATTTTCGCATGTCACACATATACTTATGAATTTATAAGAAAACAATTTCATGCCCAAATACTTTATCATAATATTCTTATGCACAAAATAGACTAAAGATGCATCTGTAATACATGAATCATGGTTGATTTGGGAAACTGCATTTATCAGATAATGAATAATCATAACTTAATGTACCTTGGAGTTGACGTGGAGCGGCAGAGGTGGATGATCAAAATTGCTAAAAAATATTTGACTACTTGCGAAAATGAAATTTCAGTTATGAAAAAGAAACCATTTTAAGGAGTCTACAGAATCGTAGACCCGCTCCGATACCACTTATGTAGCGACCACTTTTTTAAAATGATAATTTGTCTAATTTTACGAAGGATAAATAAAAATTTTGCAGCGGAAATACATTTTTTTAAAAAAACCAACTTAATAATTGCAAGTCACCATTAAATAAAAAATTACTTTGACGTTAAAGTAAAACAAATGGAACAAATGTTCATAAAGCGTAGTTAAGGAAAACAATAGTAAATAAATAAATAACAACTCATGAATCTTGATCATCCCACACTCAAGCGCATACCACATCGAGCTCCTCAACCTGAAAGGGGGTAAATAGTGGGGTGAGCTTCCAACTCGCTCAGTGTGGGGGGTACGCAATATGTCTACGTTAATTACTAAATAAATTAGTAAGTATAAACAACATGACTGATAAATTCTGAAGCCCGTCGGCTAGCCCGAAGGCTTTATGCACAATTAAGTGCTTCTGGCTGATTTGCACATTTAAGTGCTTCTGACTGATTGCACATTTAAGTGCTTCTGACTGATTGCACTGATTTCACGTGCACATACGAGACAATATATAAAGCAATTAAAATAAACAAAAGCGTAATAAATCCCCACACCTGTATAAAATGCAGTTCTTGAACTTGAATGTGATGAGATGCTTGACTCGACTATTCTAGGCCCGTAAATTCTTGTTATTATCTACAGGTAATAATAGTTTATTATTAATCTAATACTATAATTGAAGATAAAATACAAGAGATAATTTAAATTGAATATTAATATTATTTGATAAAGTCATAGGTTAAAAGCTTGGTCAATAAGGGACTGATTGGAGCAAAATCGAGATTCTAAAAAAAATTTGTGGGGTCAATTGGGAAGGACTGGAAAACGAAGGGAATAATTACAATTTCCAAAAGTGAGAAATATATATAAAAAAAGAATCCTCCTCATCTCACTAAAAACGGCCGCCTCCCTCATCTCTCTCGTTCCTCCTTGCTGTGATTTGCAGGGTAAAAATATACACACTCACACACAGCAAACCGCACGGACCACGGCAGACAAAACACAAAGCAGCGGCGAGTCCGACTGGATGGGGAAAGAAAAGGGCGGTGGCGATGGGAGGCGCTGAGTTGGCTTGGTCGTGGGTTCGGGCTGACGGCGGTTGAAAGGTTGCAGCGGCCGGAATCAACGGAAAAATGTGGCGGTGGCTGGGGATTTCCCGTTTCGACCGCAATCAAAGGTTGGTTTGTTATTTTTCTGGATTTGATTCTAACAAGTAGGGTTTTTGATATTGAATGATTTTTTTTTGGATATTTGGTTAGTGAATGTGTTGATGTGGTGGATGCGAAGGTGTTTTTCTCCGGGGTCTGATCTCCAATTGAGGGAAAAAAGAAAGGCCAAATCTGCTGGAAAATTTTTTCAAGCTAGGGCTGTTCACAGTTAAAGGGATTTACGGAGAATAATTCTTACTTGTTGCTTGTGTTCTGGAGTGTAAGAGTTGTGTAATGTTTCTATGAAATTCGAAGATGACTTTTGCTGTAATGGGATGTAGTGTGTATTTTTGCTGTATCGTGAAGTGTAGGTGTTGTAGTGGATTTCTGCAAAGAAATTATGAATTATACATCTCTCTCCTTTATATGGTAAATTTTGCAACCACTTCTCCCATGATGCCCACTACTTCCACTAAGTGGTTGTGTGTGGGAACTGCAGAAACCTCCTTCCATCGTGTGGGAAAGAGAAATAATTTGGGCTGGAAAATGATAATGATAATTGGGCTCTTAATTAATTAGGATTTGGACTTGATAATGAATTGAGCCTAAAATAAATGGATTAAAATTTATTTAAAATAGACTAGTGAAATCTTATGGGTAACGATTAATATCGTTTAAAATTTGACTCGGGCCTAGAAATGACGACATGAAACACGGTGAAATAAAACGAGAAATGACACGACTTGAATCACATGACTAGACATGAATTATAATGACACAAATGAATTTGCATGACCATAAAATAAAATGAATTAAATGATTAATTATTCGGGCATTAATTTAATAAAATTGAACATGTTTTTCAATAATTTACAATAAATGTATATGCGAAATTTGGGCGTTACATTAATCACCAGTAATTAATTTTAATTCACAAGACCGCTATGATTTATCAAATAAATCAAATTATATATCCGATATCCAATATTAATAAAGAGATAATAAATATATATTTTATACATCAAATATCCTTGTTCGCTACCCCATAGGCCCATCCCAGTCGGCAACGGGAGGAATCAAGGAGTACGGGTAACACTTATCCAGTCTAGTGCCCCGCATCGCAACCCAACAAAGAACGAATGGCCGGATCATTCCAAAACCATCATGTCGTGAAAATTATATATGTATAAACCCTTCAATCATATATCCCCGTCAGGTATTAGGGTCACGATAATATCAAACCCTATTGTAACTTGACTTTATACTTTTGTAAATGCAAACTGAGATCACCAAGCTCTCGTGTATCAAATATCACTAGCTCTAAATGCTTTGGCCAAAGACTTATGATCTCATTTGCTATTAACCGCATATGACATTTATGTACTTACTTACAGGAAAAAGAAATCCTATCTTGGTAATCAGTAGAGACTGCTACTTGCCCACTAAGTTGCATTTCGAGGTTGAAACCACCAACTGGTGATTAAATCGAACTACTCTAATGACTAATTTAATGTCACGACCATATCTCCTACTAAAACCTCAAGTCAAAGGTCCACGTATACCTATCACAACCTTTCAATTCAGTCATTTATAATCCCAGAGTGAAATCCATGTGACCGAATCCAAGTTAGTCATGTTCAAGTATACTAATCCCATTAGTATATCTATAGCGTGTGCTCCCACTAACCCTTAGTGAATACAGACGCTCCACATGTTAAAAGTACACGTTATACAAGTCTTGTCTAAACTTACTGCCCAATTAAGTTTTATCAACTTGGAAACCAGTTAAGCATTCAAACCCTAAACACTTCCAAACACTAAGTGGTTGTGTGTGGGAAGTGCAGAAACCTCCTTCCATCGTGTGGGAGACATCGTGTGGGAAAGAGAAATGATTTGGGCTGGAAAATGATAATGATGATTGGACTCTTAATTAATTAGGATTTGGGGTTGATAATGAATTGAGCCTAAAATAAATGGATTAAAATTTATTTAAAATAAACTAGTGAAATCTTATGGGTAATGATTAATATCGCTTAAAATTTAACTCGGGCCTAGAAATGATGACATGAAACACAGTGAAATAAAACGAGAAATGACACGACATGAATCACATGACTGGACATGAATTATAATGACATAAATGAATTTGCATGACCATAAAATAAAATGAATTAAATGATAAATTATTCGGGCATTAATTTAATAAAATTGAACATGTTTTTATATAATTCACAATAAATGTATATGCGAAATCAGGGCGTTACAACCTACCCCCTTTAACAAATTTTCGTCCTCGAAAATTAAGTTACGTACCTTGAAAAATGAATGTTGGATACTTAGAACGGATCTCCTCTTCACGTTCCCAAGTTGACTCATTTGGTCCATGACGACTCCATTGAACTTTCACCAATTTAACCTCTTTATTTCATAACTGGTGTACCGTACGCTCCAAAATAGCTATAGGTACCTCTTCATAAGTCAGATTCTTGGCTACATGCAACTCTTTGAAATTGCATACATGACGAGGATCATGTACTTATTTTCTCAGCATGGAGACGTGAAAGATATTGTGCACTCCTAATAATTCCATCGGCAATGCCAAACTATAAGCAAGATCACCAACACGACCCAAAATCTCAAAAGGTCCGATATAACGAGGCTGTAGCTTTCCCTTTTTACCGAATCGTATTACTCCTTTCATCGGCGCTACCTTCAGGAACACCTTCTCTCCAATGTCAAATTGGATATCTTTCCTCTGTTTATCCGCATAAGACTTCTGCCGATCCTGGACAGTCTTAATTCTACTTCTGATTTCGGCTATCTTCTCCAAAGTCTGTCCGATCAATTCTGAACCCAAAATTTTTCCTTCTCCAACCTCACTCCAATAAAGGGGCGATCGACATTTCCTTCCATACAGAGCTTCATACGGGGTCATTTGTATAGTAGCTTGGTAACTATTGTTATAAGCAAACTCTACTAACGGCAAAATATTCTCCCAATTCTCACCAGTATCAAGAACACACGCCCTCAACAAATCTTCAAGTGTCTTGATAGTCCGTTCAGATTGACCATTGGTCTGCGGATGATATGCAGTACTGAAATTCCATTTAGTGCCCAACGCACTCTGAAGACTCTTCCAAAATTTTGATGTAAATCGTGGATCTCTATCCGATACGATTGACACTGGAACACCATGTAGCCTCAAAATCTCCCGAATATAAATCCGTGCATATTGTTCCACACTATAAGTCATCCTCACAAGTAGAAAGTGAGATGACTTCGTCAAGCGATCTACTATCACCCAGATAACATCGTTCTTCCTCACTGTTCGTGGCAGACCAACCACGAAATCCATTATGATATGCTCCTATTTCCATTCTGGGATTTCCAATGGTAGGAGTAAACCTCCTGGCCGTTGGTGTTCTGCCTTCACCTGCTGACATATCATACACCTCTCCACAAATACACCAATGTTCCGTTTCATTCCTCTCCACCAAAAGAACTTCTTTAGGTCGTGGTACATCTTTGTACCTCCCGGGTGAGCGGAGTATGGTGCATTGTGAGCTTCTTCAAGAATTTTCTTCCTAAGGAACACATAACCTCCCATTATAAGTCAAAACATCATCTGCGACAACGATAAATTTCTCAATACTCCCAGCTTGTGCCCGATCTTTCATCTTGCACAAGAACTTGTCACGTGGTTGGGCCTCCTTAATCTTATCCATCAAGTTTGGTTGCAAGACCAAAGATGATAGGATTGCTTTCGAACTCTTTGAAGACTCAACTACCTCAATCCTTAACTCAGAGAACTCCTATATCAAACTCTCCTGGTCGGTCACGCAAGCTAACTCGCCTCTAGTCTTCTGACTCAAGGCATCAGCTACCACATTAGCCTTACCGGGATGGTAATGGATGGTACAATCATAGTCCTTCACCAGTTCTAACCATCGCATTTGCCTCATGTTAAGATCCTTCTGTGTGAAAAGATATTTCAAACTTTTATGGTCTGTGTATATCTCACACTTCCCTCCGTAGAGATAGTGGCGCCAAATCTTCAGCGCATGAGCAGCCAACTCCAGATCATGCGTTGGATAGTTCAACTCATGTGGTTTAAGGTGTCTCAATGCATATACTACTACTTTACCATGTTGCATCAAAACACAACCCAAACCCTGCTTTGAAGCATCACTATAAATAACAAAGTCATCCGTCGGATTAGGAATCGTTAATACTGGTGCCGAGGTTAGTCTCCTTTTCAACTCTTGAAAACTTTCCTCGCACCTCTCACTCCATTCAAACCGCATGCCCTTCCTTGTTAATTGAGTCATAGGAGTGGCGATTTTAGAAAATCATTCGATAAATCTTCTATAATAGCCAGCTAGGCCCAGAAAGCTACGAACTTCGCTCGCATTCTTGGGTACTCCCCAACTACTCACTGCTACAACCTTATCGGGATCTACCTCAATTCCTTTTGAGGTCACCACATGTCCAAGGAATCCAACTCTGTTTAACCAAAACTCACATTTCTTGAACTTGTCATACAACTTCTCTTTGCGAAGTGTCTCCAATGTAACCCTCAAATGCTCTTGGTGTTGTTCCTTGTCCTTAAAATACACCAAGATGTCATCTATGAAGACGATCACAAACTTATCCAAGTAAGGTTGGAACACCCTGTTCATCAAATCCATAAAGACTGTTGGTGCATTACTCAGACCAAATGGCATCACTACAAATTCAAAATGTCCATAACGGGTCCTGAAAGTCGTCTTGGGAATGTCACACTCCCTAATCTTCAATTGGTGGTACCCCGACCACAAATCAATCTTCGAAAAGGTTCCGGCTCCCCTCAACTGATCGAATAGATCCTTGATTCTCGGCAACGGGTATTTATTCTTCACCGTGAGTCGATTCAACTCTCGGTAATCTATACACATCCGAAGTGACCGATCCTTCTTTCTTACAAACAGCACTGGTGCACCCCATGGTGACACACTAGGATGAACAAATCCGAGATCCAACAACTCTTGAATTTGGAGCTTCAATTCTTGAAGTTCCCTCGGAGCCATTCTATATGGCGCTTTGGATGTTGGGGCCGCCCTAGGGACCAAATCAATACTAAACTCCACTTGTCGGTCGGGTGGGACTCCCGGCAAATCTTCTGGAAACACATCAAAAAACTCCCGTAGTATAGGTACGTCGGTAGGGGACACCTCATTAGTATGAGTGTCGACCAAACTAACCAAGTAACCCTGACATTCCTCCTTCCTTAAACTTCTCAGTGCCTTCATGGCAGTGATTACTCTGGGTACTGTCCTACTCTTAGTATCATAAAAGGTGATCGACTCGCCGTCCGAACACCTCAATGTTACCATCTTCTCACGACACCTTATATCGGCATCATGTCTATCGAGCCAGTCCATACCAAGGATCACGTCAAAATCCATCGAGTTAATTAAATACAGGATAGCGTCAAATTCTTTACCTCCTATCTCAGTATTCTCGTCAATCATTGTATTAGTGAGGATCGTATTTCCTGACGGTCAGATAACCTCCAGAGACTCAACAGTTCTAACGCTTCTGTGACCAATAACATGATAAAACTTTGCAGACATAAAAAAGTGTGTGGCACCAGTGTCAAATAAAGCAAAATCAGGCACATTAGATATCATAAGCATACCTGACACCGTGCCGGGATTCTTATCTGCGTCTTTTTGGGTCAAAGAATAAATAAGAGCCTTTCCTCCATAACCTTGACCTTTGGCCCTCTGGAGATGACAATTCGAAGATGCATGCCCTGGCTCCTTGCATCTGTAGCAGACACCTTTTACATACAAACACTCCCGGCCATGATTCTTACCACACTTCGAGCACTCTGGCTTACTGGTTTGAGGCTTAGGTCCCGACCTTTGATCAACCTTTGCCTGCTTATTAGAAACCACGGCCTTATTTTGGTTCCCATTCCAATGCCTCTTACCGGTACTAGGCTTCGTAGATTGTTGTTGATCCAAATTATGGCTTGCCTCAACCTCTAGGGATCGAAATACTGTCTCGGTATAGGGTAGCACCTCATGACCAGCCACGATGTGACGAATACTCGGGCGTAGACTACTCCGGAACTTAAGGGCCCTTTTTCGATCGGTATCCACCATGTGCTCCATAAAGAAGCTGATTTGGTTGAATTTCCTCTCATATTCTTCAACCATCATCCCTCCTTGTTCGAGATTCCAAAACTCTCTCTCCATCTTCTCTCGATAGTGCTGTGGGTAGTACTGTTCCATTACTATTTCCTTGAATCGATCCCAAGTCAATGCAGCACGCTCGGCCGCCGGTCTCAAACGCCAATAGCTTATCCACCAGCGTCCAACATCCTCCACCATTTGGTATTGGCCGCAAAGAATTCTCTGCGCATCAGTGCACCCAATGAGCTCAAAGGTGCGCTCGAGTGACATGAACCATTCATCAACGAAAGCTGGTCCTTCTAGACCGTTGAATGTTGGTGGGGTGAAACGTCAGAACTGTTGCACCACTTGTGCCTGAGTAGGAGCTGGCACATTATTGTTGTGGTTATCCTGACCTTCGTCACCACCACCAAAGTTGGCATTCTGACCACCGAGATGATCTGCACCTCGGTTAGCTGGGCGTCCACGTCCATGAGTTGCCATTATCCTAAGGCACATCACACACAACGATCCTTCAGTACTTACCCAACGAGAGGGAGAAATAAGATGGGGAGTTACATTGCATCTATAGGTTGAGAACCAAAGATTTCTAGCAATGATGATTTTCGCATGTCACACATATACTTATGAATTTATAAGAAAACAATTTCATGCCCAAATACTTTATCATAATATTCTTATGCACAAAATAGACTAAAGATGCATCTGTAATACATGAATCATGGTTGATTTGGGAAACTGCATTTATCAGATAATGAATAATCGTAACTTAATGTACCTTGGAGTTGACGTGGAGCGACATAGGTGGATGATCAAAATTGCTAAAAAATATTTGACTACTTGCGAAAATGAAATTTCAGTTATGAAAAAGAAACCATTTTAACGAGTCTACAGAATCGTAGACCCGCTCCGATACCACTTATGTAGCGACCACTTTTTTAAAATGATAATTTGTCTAATTTTACGAAGGATAAATAAAAATTTTGCAGCGGAAATACATTTTTTTAAAAAAATCAACTTAATAATTGCAAGTCACCATTAAATAAAAAAATTACTTTGACGTTAAAGTAAAACAAATGGAACAAATGTTCATAAAGCGTAGTTGAGGAAAACAATAGTAAATAAATAAATAACAACTCATGAATCTTGATCATCCCACACTCAAGCGCATACCACATCGAGCTCCTCAACCTGAAAGGGGGTAAATAGTGGGGTGAGCTTCCAACTCGCTCAATGTGGGGGTACGCAATATGTCTACGTTAATTACTAAATAAATTAGCAAGTATAAACAACATGACTGGTAAATTCTGAAGTCCGTCGGCTAGCCCGAAGGCTTTATGCACAATTAAGTGCTTCTGGCTGATTTGCACATTTAAGTGCTTCTGACTGATTGCACATTTAAGTGCTTCTGACTGATTGCACATTTAAGTGCTTCTGACTGATTGCACATTTAAGTGCTTCTGACTGATTTCACGTGCAAATACGAGACAATATATAAAGCAATTAAAATAAACAAAAGCGTAATAAATCCCCACACCTGGATAAAATGCAGTTCTTGAACTTGAATGTGATGAGATGCTTGACTCGACTATTCTAGGCCCGTAAATTCTTGTTATTATCTACAGGTAATAATAGTTTATTATTAATCTAATACTATAATTGAAGATAAAATACAAGACATAATTTAAATTGAATATTAATATTATTTGATAAAGTCATAGGTTAAAGGCTTGGTCAATAAGGGACTCATTGGGGCTAAATTGAGATTCTAAAAAAAAATTTGTTGGGGTCAATTAGGAAGGACTAAAAACTGAAGGGAATAATTACAATTTCCAAAAGTGAGAAATATATATAAAAAAGAATCCTCCTCTTCTCACTAAAAACGGCCGCCTCCCTCATCTCTCTCGTTCCTCCTTGCTGTGATTTGCAGGGTAAAAATATACACACTCACACACAGCAAACCGCACGGACCACGGCAGACAAAACACAAAGCAGCGGCGAGTCCGACTGGATGGGGAAAGAAAAGGGCGGTGGCGATGGGAGGCGCTGAGTTGGGTTGGTCACGGGTTCGGGCTGACGGCGGCAAAAAGGTTGCAGCGGCCGGAATCAACGGAAAAATGTGGCAGTGGCTGGGGATTTCCCGTTTCGGCCGCAATCAAAGGTTGGTTTGTTATTTTTCTGGATTTGATTCTAACAAGTAGGGTTTTTGATATTGAATGATTTTTTTTTGGATATTTGGTTAGTAAATGTGTTGATGTGGTGGATGCGGAAGTGTTTTTCTCCAGGGTCTGATCTCCGATTGAGGGAAAAAAGAAAGGCCAAATCAGCTGGAAAATTTTTCAAGCTAGGGCTGTTCACAGTTAAAGGGATTTACGGAGAATAATTCTTACCTGTTGCTTGTGTTCTGGAGTGTAAGAGTTGTGTAATGTTTCTATGAAATTCGAAGATGACTTTTGCTGTAAATGGGATGTAGTGTGTGATTTTTGGTGTATCGTGAAGTGTAGGTGTTGTAGTGGATTTCTGCAAAGAAATTATGAATTATACATATCTCTCCTTTATATGGTAAATTTTGCAAGATGCCCACTACTTCCACTAAGTGGTTGTGTGTGGGAAGTGCAGAAACCTCCTTCCATCGTGTGGGAGACATCGTATGGGAAAGAGAAATGATTTGGGCTGGAAAATGATAATGATGATTGGGCTCTTAATTAATTAGGATTTGGGCTTGATAATGAATTGAGCCTAAAATAAATGGATTAAAATTTATTTAAAATAGACTAGTGAAATCTTATGGGTAACGATTAATATCGCTTAAAATTTGACTCGGGCCTAAAAATGACGACATGAAACACGGTGAAATAAAACGAGAAATGACACGACATGAATCACAAGACTGGAAATGAATTATAATGACATAAATGAATTTGCATGACCATAAAATAAAATGAATTAAACGATAAATTATTCGGGCATTAATTTAATAAAATTGAACATGTTTTATTATAATTCACAATAAATGTATATGCAAAATCGGGGCGTTACATTAATCACCAGTAATTAATTTTAGTTCACAAGACCGCTATGATTTATCAAATAAATCAAATTATATATCCAATATGCAATACTAATGAAGAGATAATAAATATATTTTATACATCAAATATCCTTGTGTGCTACTCCATAGGCCCATCCCAGTCGGCAACGGGAGGAATCAAGGAGTACGGGTAACACTTATCCAGTCTAGTGCCCCGCATCATAACCCAACAAAGAACGAATGGACGGATCATTCCAAAACCATCATGTCGTGAAAATTATATATGTATAAACCCTTCAATCATATATCCCGGTCAGGTATTAGGGTCACGATAATATCAAACCCTATTGTAACTTGACTCTATACTTTTGTAAATGCAAACTGAGATCACCAAGCTCTCGTGTATCAAATATCACTAGCTCTAAATGCTTTGGCCAAAGACTTATGATCTCATTTGCTATTAACCGCATATGACATTTATGTACTTACTTACAGGAAAAAGAGTCCTATCTTGGTAATCAGTAGAGACTGCTACTTGCCCACTAAGTTGCATTTCGAGGTTGACCACACCGACTGGTGATTAGATCGAACTACTCTAATAACTAATTTAATGTCACGACCATATCTCCTACTAAAACATCAAGTCAAAGGTCCACGTATACCTATCACAACCTTTCAATTCAGTCATTTATAATCCCAAATTGAAATCCATGTGACCGAATCCAGGTTAGTCATGTTCAAGTATACTAATCCCATTAGCATATCTATAGCGTGTGCTCCCACTAACCCTTAGTGAATACAGACGCTCCACATGTCAAAGTACTCGTTATACAAGTCTTGTCTAAACTTACTGCCCAATTAAGTTTTATCAACTTGGAAACCAGTTAAGCATTCAATCCATAAACACTTCCAATGCTATCTCCTTATCTCCATAAGGAGTGGAATGTTTGCTCTCAAATACATGAACTATTATTCTATATACCAAATCACGATGCCAATGATATACAATAATATAGTAATAATAAATGCCTTGTTTAATTAATGTTCATTATTACAATACAATGCGCTCACTCTCTCATCCTCTGAGTGGCATTCGAGGGAATATTCTTAACATTTTACGCACAAACGTCCCAGTTTGCAATTCTTTCAAAGTCTTCGGACCTCGCCTAGTAATTCTTTCATCAGGATTCGGTACCTTTATGGACTTTGTTGTCTTCCCTCAGATATGAGAAAAGGACCCACCCTTGATTCAAAGTCTCGACATAATGCATGGATTTGAGAGATGAATCTGAAATATTATTCCCTCGAGAAACCGATATGGAAACTTCATCCGTCAAGTCAACATTATGATATTTGAAGACTGTCGTATGTATAGAACCGAAATGCGCACCGAGTTTCCTAAGTTTGGCTTTAGATAAAATCCACTGAAATACAAGATGAGCAAAATCCACCGCTTCTTTATTCAACACATGATACACTAATTGTTTATCCACCCCGACTAACTTATGTTGAGTATTGACTCTAGGCATTATAGATGTTGTCAAGGCCACCTGCAACAATCAAATATCTATGCCAAAGTCATTATTTTCAAACACATTGTCGGTAATATATATCAATTACCGCTTTTGAACTTAGAAATTCTCGAATTTCTAAGTCATTGAAATCATCGTCCTCATTTGATTTTCTAGAACACATGTATCCTTTATTTCTCAGCCCAAACACCTCTTTCAAAATTTCAAAAGACACAAATAAAGGCGTTCCTCCAACCATAGAGTGTATGACAGAAGATTTTGACGAAGCATGATCACCAACATGGATATATGCATAAAATTCTCACACACCTCCTTACATTCCACAAATCTATCAATCACTAATTTAGCAAAAGAATCTCGAATTTTAACTCCAACTCTTTCCAAACTACTTAAATTAAAGTAGTAACATATAGTAAGCCGTTCTTGAGGCATAACATCCGAGAATGCCTTTTGTGCATCTGAAGATATGAATCGGGAGGCATCATAATCAGTGGTTCTGGGTCGCTTGGTTGATTTACTTCGTCGGAGCCTTCGATCCACTTGCCATTGATGATTGGAATGAGTTTAGGATTTGAAAGAATGGAAATTTATCGGTTTAATTTGAATTTTAGATGAGTATTTTTGAGGATTTCGATTAGCTATGAGAGCAGGGTTTGTCAGATAATAAAAGGGGATCGACCGGTATTGACTTTTAAGTACACTGGATGGTCGTTAGCGTGCGCTATTCCTCATATAACATGGGGTTCGTTTCAAAATATCTGAGTATTCTGTCCAGTAGATGAGTCGATTTTATGAAATATGAATTATAGTGCGCTAGATATAGGAGTTAGCGTGCGCTATCGGGACCAAAATATGGAGGGTTCTGTCTCAATCCGCTGTGTAAAATATGGAGGCTGTTTTAGCGCGCGCTATTGTATGAGCTAGCGTGTGCTAGGGCTAGGCAAGAAATTTTTCGTGTTTTGATTTTACTTTTAAGAGCAATATTGTACAAATATTCTTTAAAAATTATCGATATGTCTCATACCGAGTTGTAAACGAATAGTGTTAAAATAATCATAGGGTAAAGGTTTTGTAAAAATATCTGCTAGTTGATACTTTGTACCGACAAAAATCAAAGAGATACCTTTCTTCTCTACGTGATCTCATAAGAAATGATTCTGATATCTATTTTTTTTGTTCTACTGTGCAAAACATGATTTTTACTAAGATTAATGGCTCTAGTATTGTCACACAGAATAGGAATATTTTTAACAAACATGCCATAATCTCGAAGTTGATTTTCAATCCATAAGACCTGTGCACATGCACTACCGGCAGCTACATATTCGGCCTCGACTGTAGACATTGCTACACTCGTTTGGTTTTTGCTGCTCCAAGAGATTAAACAATAACCAATAAAATGACATGTTCCGCTTGTGCTCTTTTTTTTATCAATTTTACAACCACCAAAATTGGCATCGTTATATGCAATTAAGTTGAAATCAATACAAGACGAATACTATATACCCAGTCCAATTGTGCCATTTAAGTAGCGAAAAATTCGTTTACATGCAGTTAAATGTGATTTCTTAGGATTACCTTGGAATCTAGTACATAGACACGTAGCAAAAACTTTTGATCAAGTACAGAAGCAGTTAAATAGAGCAAGGAGCCAATCATACCTCGTAAAAGCTTTTGATCAACTGTTTTTTCACTTTCATCTTTATCTAGTTTTAGTGGATGCCATTGGTGTGGAGATCTCCTTGCTGCCTTCCATCCTGAATTTTTTGAGAAGATCTTTTGTGTATTTAGTTTGATGGATAAAAATTCCATCCTCGAATTGCTTAATTTGAAGTCCAATAATGAACGTTAATTCTCCCATCATGCTCATCTCGAACTCTCCCTTCATTAGATTTGCAAATTCTTTATAGAGAGTTATTAGTAGCTCCAAAAACAATATCGTCTACATAAACTTGACATATAATAATATCTTTATCTAAAGTTTTCCCAAAAAGTGTGTAATCTATGTTACCTCGTTTGTAGTCATCTGAAATAAAAAATTCACTTAAACAATCATACCATGCTCAATGTGCTTGCTTCAATCCATAAAGTACTTCATTAAGCTCGTAGACTTAGTCTGGAAATTCATAATCCTCAAAGCCTGAAGGTTGTTTCCCATAAACCTCTTCTTGAATTATGCCATTTAGGAATGCACTATTAACATCCATTTGGAATAGTTTGATCTTCTTATGTGATGCAAATACACAGAGAAGTCGGATGGCTTCAAGTCGAGCAACAGATGCAAAACTTTCTTCATAATTGTAATATCTGGATAAATTGTTGAGTATTTTCGTCCGTATTTGAACCCTGTATTATTCGAATTTATGATATCGATAATCAAAGTATGATCTTTTCCGTATTCGTATCCACATACATGGTAATATCAACTTGTAAATTTATACATGCAACTACGTCATAACGTACGCTAAGCGGTGAGCATAACGTACGTTATGTGCCAAGGTTAACGTACACTATGAATGAAGCATAGCGTACGTAAGGCATCAATAATTGAGCAGGGAGGCTAGCACATGAGCCAGTTTGACTGGTGGGTCTGGATAAGATTACCGCGGCATGAACCTAGATAGTTTTGGGTCAACGGGGATTAGCATCCGCTAAGTGATGTATAGCGTATGCTAATTATAGCTGATTACATACGTAACTTTGAGGATGTAGCGTACGTAAGAGAGTACAGAATGAGACAATAAGCTACCATTGAACGATAACGTATGCTACGGACAAACGGTAGCGTGCGCTAAGTGAATAACGTACATAAAGCACAAAGGCTAACGTACGTAAAGCTCAGGACATTATATATATGGACAACACCCCATTTCATTTCACTTCGTTCCTTTCACTTGTCCTTCACCTTCCTTTATTTCCATAGAGTCTCCAGCCATCTAAAACACCTATAGATCACATATACTTGATCAGTGAAGTTAAGAAACACCTTAGATTGGCACTCAAACAACCGGAGTTGGATTCTACCTATTGTCTCGGCGTTTTCTTCATATTAAGGTATGTCAATGCTATCTCCAACCTTGAATTCGTATTCTTAATGATATTATGAACATACTACCGAGATTATTAAGCTCCATAGATGACTTTTAACCGAACATCATGTTTTTGGAAGTTGGAATGTTTATCCTTTAGTTACCATGGTTAAGAACATTATAGTTTGAATCTTGTTATGATGAACAAGTAAGGAAGTTTTCTGAGATTGACAAATCCGTATTGAATGGTGTTTCCATAATAATCGTAGACTTGATATTGAAATCACTTTTGTTAGACGGGCTTAAGAGAAGGATCATCGAAGGTTTTATTATATCTTGTAAAGGTGGATTGTTAACCGATCTTCAAGATGATAGTTTGAATGTAATGATGATATTGATAACAACCATAGATTTTCCGAACTACATTTGAAGATTGATAATCGAGATTGGACTAAAGTTTTATGATGGCATGTTTATCCTAGAAATTCGAAGACATCAAACACCATAGGATCATTTAGATTCGCATGAGTAATATATGTGTGAGTATAACATATGTTAAGCACTATGCATTACGTAGGTTATACCATCAGGCAAGACAGTCGTCTGATCAGAGAAGAAACTGTCAAATACATGCTTAGCGTGCGCTAGGCTTTGTAGCTTACGTACGCTAACGAGCAGACATAACATATGCTACGTTGGGTATGTAATGTACGTTATGTAGATCAGGCAGGATACGTTTTGTTGAATTTTCGGCCATAGTTTAGGATATTAGATGTTCGTACGTTAGTTTTGACATAATATAAACTCTTTATTAATTTCTATTATTTAAGGTTCGAGCTTGCAACATGATAGATCGAGGTAGTGACCTTCGAGTGTATTGATATCCGTCGAAGTTTTATCATCCTTGTTGTCAACTTGAGGCAAGTACTTTAATTGTTTTATGTATTGATGTTATTCATATTATCGTGCATATATTTCATTGTTGTATGTCCACCTCGTGTTGGTCCGACGGGATCATCTTGGGATCTATGCTAGCGTGTGCTGGATCATCGGATAGGTTTTTCCACATCGTGTTGGTCCGACGGGATCATCTTGGGATCTAGGCAGTGAACACTGGATCATCGGAATTACCATGTGTATGTTGTGATGTCATGTTGTGATTATCAATTGTGTATGATTATGAGTCTTCTCGTAGGGAGAGACTCGTTGGTATTCTTGTCATTTATGTTATTATTGTTCTTCGTGAGACGTTGAATAATATGTTGTGGTACTTATACTAGCATCGTTGTGCTAACCCCTTCGGGGGTGAACATTTGTTTATGTTCAGGATCCAGGAGAGCAGGAAAACAACCACTGGAGTTGCATGACGGCGAGGGTGCAGAGTGATGTTCCGGCCGGGTTTAATTTGTCAGATGTTTGTGTTGTTTTAATAAGTATTCGAGTACGTTGTCTTTTGTGATGATTGGATTTGGTTATGTACTAATGCTCTTCGTTGGACGTTTGTATTTTCAGTACTGGTTCAGAACCGTTGTATTTTATTTCAGTTATTTTTGTTGGTATTTTTATTGTCTTTTGATTTCATTAGCCTTGTAAATTCTTACGTAAAGGATTTACAGTGCTGTAATATTCCTGAATATATCGAGGGTGTTACAGAATATGGTATCGGAGCTAAGATTATGGATATCTTGGCCGTTGGGTTAAAATAGGGGTTATTTATGTCTTTTGAGGTAACCGTCCGTGCATAACATCACTGTATATTGAGTGTTTATGCTTACAGTATGTTGAGAGGAGGACGTGGACGTGGATGCGGTTGTGGACGCGGGCATAGGAATGCTGGGAGAGAAGCTTCACCTTCAAATCAGGCCAGCCACAGCTCAGGCGAGCCACATGAATCTACTAACAATGAACCAGAACCTCCCGTTCCTGACATCCTTCGCCATGTGGTTAACCAAATGACCCAGTTTGCTCAGGTTATGGACCGAATACAGGTGGCAGTAGGGTTACAACCAGGAGAAAGACAGCAAGGCATCCCAGACTTGGGAAATCGCAGAGACCGATGGCTACAGGAGGTTGCGAAGATGCAACCACCCAAATTCGATGGCTTTTCTGAGACACCGACATGGGATCATTGGTTGAAGGAACTGGAGGAATTTTTTGCCGGGATTAATTGCCCAGACACCTGGAGATCCTCTATTGCTCAGTACTTTCTGATAGGGGAAGCGTCCGAATGGTGGGAGGCCATCTGACCCATAGATCATGATGCCGACTGGAGAGAATTTAAATTGATGATGGAAGCTCAGTACTATCCCCGTCCGTTGAGGGAATCTAAAGTTCAGGAATTTTTCTCCGCACAGCCATCAGACGTGCCAGTATCCCATATGCTTAAAATGTTTAATCAGTAGATGGCGTTTGTTCGACACCTGGTCAGAACATATGCGGAAATGATGACCCATTTTGATATGAGGATGAAACCGGAGATACAGAGGTACATTTCAGGTTTTGAATGCACCACTCTCCGTCAGTATCAGGACAAAGCGTTGGCATATGTGATTAAGGAAGCAGCGATGGAAAAGTTTGTAGAATCCAAGAAGTAGAAAGTCTCTGGTAATTTCACGGAGCACAAGATTAGTGGGCCCCGTAAGGCCCAGTCATCCTTTCACTCATTCAAGAGACCTCCGCACCCATCCAAGGGTGGAAAGAATTCCGGAGCAGTATCAGCCACGACGGATGCAACCAGGAAGTGCTTTAAGATAGAAAAATTCCTACGAATGCTAGAGAAGCGAGAAAAAATAAGATAGAAAAATTCCTACGAGTTTCCGTACCCGTATTTCTAATAGAACGAAGTCTCGTTGATTTTTTTGGTCAAGTTCCATCACATGATGACGTACAGACATCATACTTTCGGTTTCTGCGACAAAGATGATTTGTGCTCATGCTCGGGTTCGTGATCATTATCAACTTACGAAGATATTATCAAAGGCTTCAAAGGTATGGGACTTTAATCCTTTGTCTACGTTCGTTTTATTTATCGTATATATGTTACTTGATCGATCCTGATTGGGATTCTTGATTTTGAGTTTTATTATTCCGCTGCGTATTCGATTTTGTATCCGGAATCCCAATAATATCTTGAACAGATGTTCTTCCAAGTCCGTTCCTACAACACCACATGAGATGTGGAGAGGTAGGAAACCAAGTCTTAATCACATTAAGATTTGGGGATGTCCCACCTATGACAAGAAGACTAAGATGAAGAAATTGGATTCTAGGTCTGTGAAAGGACATTTCATAGGATACCCATATGAATTAATGGGTTATCTGTTCTACATGCCCGATGATCATAGGATCATCGTTGCTTTACAAGCACACTTCCTGGAGGACGAGTTCATTGAAATGCTTATTTGGAAACAAATTGAAACTCCCAAGGGGACACCTGTACAAGAAGAAATAACCGAACCTTCTGAAACACAAGCACTACTACCGCGTAGGTTGAATAGGATATCTCAACTACCTAATAGGTATGGCTACATGCACTTGGAGGACTAGGTCTCCACCAAACAGATGGTAGCCAAGAGGATGATCCTATGCCGTATGATCAAGCAATGGTAGATGTGGACTCCGCGAAGTGGCGAGAGGCCATGGAAGCAGAGATAGACTCGATGCATGCCAATCACGTCTAGACTTTAGTAGATCGACCAGAGGGTATGGTGCCCATTGGGAATAAATGGATTTTTAAAAGGAAGACTGATGGGGATGGCAACGTTGAATCCTACAAAGCTAGGATTGTGGCTAAGGGTTATACCCAAAGAGAAGAAATAGATTATCAGGAAACCTTCTCACCAGTTGCCATGATCAAATCCATTCGTATGATGCTTGCCATAGCCACCCACTATGATTATGAGATATGGCAAATGGACGTGAAGACGGCTATTCTAAATGGATACCTCGAAGAGGAAATCTATATAGAACACCCTATAGGCTTCGTGTCCACTACTGATACTCAGTTTGCAAACTTCAGCGTGCCATTTGTGGACTGAAGCAAGCATCGCGAAGTTGGAATCACCGTTTTGACTAATAAGTGAAAGAGTTTGACTTCGTGCAAAATGAAGAAGAGCTGTGTGTTTACATGAAGGTTAGTGGGAGAAAATATAGCGTTCTTAGTACTATATGTAGATGACATTCTACTAATAGAAAATGATGTTGGACTGCTCAGTTCTGTGAAAGCTTGGCTTTCAAACACATTCTCCATGAAAGACTTGGGAGAAGCTTCCTATATTCTGGGTATTCGCATCTATATAGATAGAGCTAAGAGAATATTGGGACTTTCCCAATCCCTCTATATATAAAAGATCCTAAAGAGGTTTAGGATGGAAGATTTTAAAAGAGGGTTCTTACCTATGCGACATGGTTTGAAACTCTCCAAAACTATGTGTCCTCAAAGTGAGGAAGACATAATGGAGATAAGACAGTTACCCTATGCATCGTCTGTGGGTAGCCTCATGTATGCGATGTTGTGCACGAGACCGGACATTGCATATGCTGTGAGCGCAGTCAGTCGGTTTTAGGCAAACCCAGGTAAAGAACATTGGACAGCTGTAAAGAATGTTCTAAAGTACCTTAAACGGACTAAAGAAATGGTTCTTACATACGGTGGTGGAGAATTAAGAGTGGATGGGTTCATGGACTCGGATTTCGGTGGCGATGCTGACAACGGAAAGTCCACTTCAAGGTATATATTTACTTTGAATGGTGGAGCAACTTCTTGAATGAGTTACAAGCAAACTGCGGTTGCACATTTCACCTACCAGGCCGAGTACCAGGCAGCCTCGGAGGAGTCAAGGGAAGCATGTTCGATCAAGAAGTATCTTGAAGAACTTCAAGTGGTCCCAAGCGCAAAGCTGCCAGTGTCGCTTTACTGTGACAATGAAGGAGCTGTTGCACATGCTAAAGAACCTAGGTCTCATCATAAGACCAAGCATATCTATAGAAAGTATCACATCATCAGAGAGATGGTGAAGAATAGATACATTGAACTGCAGAGCGTAGACTTAGCAAATAACCTTGCTGACCCACTTACCAAGCAGCTATCACAAATTGTCTTGGAGAGACATCTGGATAACATGGGTATTAGATATCATAATTTGTGGCATTGAGTGCAAGTGGGAGATTCTTAGCGTATGCCCTCGAATGCCACTCTGAGGATGAGAGAGTTACGACATCTATATGTGATTATGTATTCATGCAGTGATTATTTGTTTATTTATTGTATATCATTGGCGTTCTTGATTTGGTAAATAAATAGAAATGATGTCCGTGTTTTTGAGTAGAAGCATTAAACTCCTTATGAGATAAGGAGTCATGCACTGGAAGTGTTTAGAACTCAAAAGTTTAAACTTATCCGCAAGTCCATAAAACTTAATTGGGCATTAAGTTATTTTAGGAAGACTTGTATTTCGTATGCTTAGACATGTGCATGTCTTCACTCAAGAGTAGTGGGAGCATTTGGTATAGGTATATTAATTGGATTAATATACTCAGATACGATTCATCTCGATTCGGTCACATGGATTTTACTCTGGGATAGTCAATGACTGAATCGTAAGGTTATGATAAGTATGCGTGAACCTTTAACTTGAGGGTTCAGTAGAAGATGTGCTTGTTTCATTAAGTTAGTCATTAGAGTAGTTCGATCCATTCACCTATTGGTAGGGATCAACCTCGAAGTGCTACTTAATGGGCAAGTAGCAGTCTTTACTAAATGCCAAGAAAGGATTCTTTCTCTTGTAAGTGAATAAGATAATGTCATATACGGTTAGTGGCAAATGAGATTAAAAGTCTTTGGCCAAAATGATTGAACTAGTTGTATTTGATACACGAGAGTTCTGTGATCTTGATTTACACTAACAGATGCATCGAGTCAGGTAGAGACAGGGTTTGACTTATCCGTGACCCTAATGCTTGATCGGGATATATGATTAAAGGGTTTATATGTATACGGTATTCATAATAGGTTTTGGAATGATTCCTATCATTCATTCTCAGTCGGGTTTCGGTGTGAGCCATAGACTGGCTAAGTGTTCCTCACACTCTTTGGATCCTCCCATTGCTGACTGAGACGAACCTCCAGAGTCGCGCATTCAGGATTAATGATGGATTAAATTATAATTATTCTCTCTTAATAAATATTGGACATTGGATGTCTAATTGAATTTAATTTATTGGACAAATTAAATCGGTCAGATGAATTAAATATTTACTGGGTAATTAATTTAATTCAAATATAATTATTATTTGGAGAAATAATTATATTGTATTTGATATAATTAATTAATTAGATTAATTAATTTAAATATAATGTGACGGACCAAGGTTTATCTATCGAACTAGATACACGGGCTCCAGAACACGGACTAAATAGTTGGACTATTTAAAAGTCCATACTGACCGTGCCACATGATAATCTGCTCACATGTTGGTAAGTTTAGTCTTACCATGACATGCGATAGATTAAACAAACAATGGGAAAGTGGACTTTGAAAAGAGTTTGGTGTATTTAATACAACCACTCTTCCTTTTGCAAGGTGCAGTACGTGAGAACTAACAGAGAGAAAGAAAAAGGAGTTTAGAACTTGCTTTTTCTTCTTCTGGGTTTGAGAAAATATAAAGTATACTCCATATCTTCTTATAGTCGTGTTCTTGGAGAACGAGAAGGAGTTTATTCCAGGCATTTTTCCGACGCGTGTTTCATAGAGACGTTCGACACTTTCGACGTTGGAATTTCCAAAAGCTTCACGGATTGGATTCGTGCTTGTCATCATCAACATAAAGAAGTCGGGTCTACGAGGGTATGATTTCGTTTTTTTATTTATTTGTTTATACGATCCTTGATCGATCCTCTTTAGGAGTTCGGATGAGCACATTTTGTGCGATTTATTTTCTACTGCATATTCGATTTATGGCCTGAACTTCAACACCTCCACAGTTGATAAGACCTTGTTTATGATGAACACATTATTCTTGTATGTGTATATGTGGATGATGCCATATTTTGGTAAACTTATAAAAAATATGTTTGAAAGATTCTCCAAACTCATGCAATAAAATTTGAGAAGAGCATGATGGGAGAACTTAATTTCTTTCTAGGTCTACGAACCAATCAACTACCAAATGGAACATTCATTAATCAGGCAATACACCGAAGAACTTATTACAAGTTTGGTATTGAAGGAAAAACCTTAATAAAAGTTTCCATGAACATTACTGTTCGAATATACTTGGGTCCTACCGGTACGCAGTAGACCAAAAGACCAGCATATGCATTATTAGTTAACTACTATACTTAACAGCTAATAGACTAGGTATAACCTATGAATTGGGAGTATACACAAAATATCAAGTCAATCAAAAAAAGTTGTCTTATTCTTGCCAAGAAGATACTAAGATACTTAAAATGAACTCCATCATGTAGGTTATGGTGACCTGGTTCGATACTTAAATTTAGATTTTACAGTATATAAATTGAACAGAAAAAGCACTTCACGAAACTACCAACTATTAGGTTGAAGTTTGCTCTCCTAGTTTACCAAGAAACAATAGTCTACTGCTACTTATGCAACAGAATCCGAGTACCTAGCTACCACGAGTGTTGTGCTTAAGTCTTCTGGATGAAAACTCAAGGCCCATGTCATCATTTAGAGAATTAAGATCACGTATGATAATACAAGTGCTATAGCAATTTCGAAAGTCCAATTCAAAAATTCAGAACCAAGGACATAAACATCTGGTATCACTTCATACATGATCATGTAGATGTAACACCCCCAGAGTACGTCCGGAAATGTTACACGCCGTAGGCCCTTCTCACAAGGATCTACCAGGCTAAACTCCACTAGACTACACAATGATTGACCGACCGGGGTCAATCTAAATACAACGCAGACCGGAAAGGTCATTAAACAATTCAAAAACTAATGAATTTTACATCTCAATGACAAAAAGAAACTTTCACACAAAAAGGGATGACAACTCCATTTAACAAAAGAAAACCTACACCCGTGCAAGGGTGAATACTCAACCAAATGGGAAAATACCGACCCAGATTGAATAAAAGAAAAAGACTCTGACTCTTGTATGATTAGCATTGTCGTCTTCCATCTCCTTCCAAGCCAATCCCGTGACTGCTCCCGAGCTGCCAAAACCTGAGCGCATAACAGGCACCCACCCCCCAAAAACTCGGGGGTTAGCAAACTGGAATTTTGCTAGTGCAAGTACATAATATACAAGATATACGAACAATAACAACACAAAATTCAACCATCGTGAAGCCTTAACACAAACCATACATTCCCATAGTCAACACAGTATAGCACTCGTATACACAAGGTGAAAAATAATCACATAGTAATATTCTCTTTATGGAACATAACACCAATTAAACTTTAAACGAACCCAAGGAGTCAAAAGATTTAGTTTGAAAATCCATTTTTATAAAAGGAAAAGTATTTTGATAAGATAGTTTGAAAACATTATTAATGACTCGGGCCGTCTTGGGGTTTTCAAAATTGAATGGGAATACTTTTAGAAAATAATTTCAAAAGCTCTCGGGTCCTTGACCCAAGATATGGAAAACAATTACACGAAAACATGTCAACGTTATTCGGGATCCTCGGCCCAATTTATAGAACACTGTCATAAACAAAATCATTACAACATCTCACAGGGTTCTCAACTCAATCCAAATAATATCATCACGGGATCAATCATCTCAACATTTCACAGGGTCCTCGACCCAGTACACAGAATAGCACCACAATACAATCAAAGGCACAATCTCTCATTCGACATATCCTGCTCAAGACCCTCGATTAATTAACCCACGGAGATTTCGTCAAACCTCCTTGGTTAATTAACCCTGATACCAACGCTTTAAAAATAGGTTGAAATAAACTTTCAAAAACACGAATCGCGGTCTATATCAAGACAAACATTTAAAAATGAGTTGAAAAAATTTGAGATACGAACATCGTTCGGTAACGGGGTCTTAGCTATCACTCAAATATCCGTAACCAATAAGCCTGCCAGGCGCCTCCCTTGTGCACCTGTGTACTGGCGTTCACTCCACTATGTTGGCTGCTCCTTGAACATGTCACCGCGTCGGCGATCACTCCCGCAAGAGCCGCCCCTTGCGCGCGCATTAGGTAACACTGGCGTTCACCACCCATATGGAGCCGCACATTGTAGCATACACCAGGCCGGAGTGCACGCCCCGCCCTCAGAGGTTCCCGGATACGACGTTTCTCACAACAAGTATCCACATTATTTCAAACATCAAGCACACAGACAAACATCACAACAATTATCAACTCAGTACATCAAGTCACACAATTTCTCCGCGAGTCCATAACCACACAAATAAACAATAACACGCACGTTATCAATCAAAACTCAATCACAATAAGCCTTCAAGCATAACCAACCAACACCGCACATATATATATATATATATATATATATATATATATATATATATATATATAACCTTACTATATTATATGAATAAGTATAGTTCATCCATCAATCCAAGTTGAGTACATCAACTAGTGTTAGCATTCGTCACTCGTCATTCACCGACATAGGCACATATATCAATATACGTATATACATACATATATTTAACATATAAATATATATAAATCTATATATATATATATACATATATACATCCGTATAAATTCATACACTTCGACAGCAATGATTTCACGCAGTTACAATTCGTATATCAAGGTACTTGCCTTGGTAATCTCTCACGAATACTTTGGAAAATACGGTTGGTTGGAGAAATCCGGAACTCCAATGAAAACGGCGATCGGAAAGGCACAACACCCAATATTTTGTAGGGAATTCGTCCCTAATATCCTATCATCAAATAAACAACAAATCACACGAGGAAAAACATCGCAAAACGACCAAATTTCTCTATGCGGCATTTCCCCGGACACCTTGAAGGCGTCAAATGAAAGTTCATATAAACGACGAATCGGAAATGATAAAACCGTGGAAAGATGATGAAAATGATAGAACACAACTCAATCTTCGATTACCCAACAGAAATATGAGTTAAAACGATCAAATCGGACAAAGTCAACTAAAATCCCCAAAACTAGATTTTAGGAAATCATACCTTGATTCGATCGATCGGAGCAAGTTATGGAAGGATTAATCGATGATATGGACTCACTAATTTCGTGGATTTATAGTGGAACAACATGCCCTCGTGTTCTACAAGCTCCAGCCGTGGAAAGAGAAGAAAAAGGAATAGAACAACGGGTGTAAACCCGACTGTCCCGTCATATTTATACCCGTGCAGGACACGGCGCAACAAACGGCCCAGTCCAGCGCCGTGTCTACCGCCGTGTTATGGGTTAGTGCGCGACCTGACCGACACGATGCAACAAACGGCCCAGTCCAGCACCGTGTCTACCGCCGTGTTGCGGGTCAGTGCGTGACCTGACCGACACGACACAACACCCGGCGCAAGACACCTGCGCGTGTGTCTCGGTCGTGTCCAACACGGCGCAACACCCGGTGCAAATCTTGCGCGGGTTCTCGGACGTGTCTCGGAAGGCCTGCTAGTCTTGGACGACCCGGCATAGGACACGTCACTCGGCAGCGCCGTTTTCACCGCCGTTTCGTACAGGTCCGGCCAGCGAAGCTCCGGTTGAAAAACAATTCCGGCACAATCCAAAAATTACGATAGGACCACAACAACGATCCGGAAGAAGATTAAAAATAATAAAACAGGACATACGATTAGCTCGACTCACACAGTGATAAGTCGTACCCGACGAATATCACAACACGGTACATCACGCCATACCAAGAAGTCGTCCGCAGAACAAAAGGACCGGTACAACCGGCAAAATTCGAAAATAACTGGAACAGAAATCTCGAGTATTACAACTATAACGTACCGATTATGATCCAAAATGATAACGAGCAAATTACGAAGCATAAAATGCCCCAAGCACGGAACGAACACGACGAAAATCTCGTGGACCACATCAACGATCTGAAATGAAAATAATGATATACAACAATTCACCACATATGGCCCTAAATACAAAATCGATCGTCGAGAGGGAGAAATAATTAAATGCTGACGCTCGACAGTTGAGAATTTTCGGTCTTCAAAGAAAAATTCAAATTAAACCGGAAATGAAAAATCTCGGGTATTACAGTAGAAAAGAAAAATCTGAAGTTTGAATATATCAACACAAAGAGACAACTAGTAGACATACTCACAAAAACCTGTGCGAATCAAAACAAAATGAGCTAAAAGTAAACTTGGTATGATAGAGTACAACTGATAAGTAGAGCATATATGGCTAATAAACCTAATAAATGTAATATCCATGTATTTTGAATATACTTTGTTCCATATTTTGAGATTTTACATCACATATTATTAGTTGGACAATGTACTCATGTTTAAGTGTTAGATATTGATGTTTATGCTTTCCGATATTGCGTATATGTTATCACTTCTAGGATCATTTTCAGATGAATGAGAGGTGTGTAACATTGTCTAAGTTGAAACCATTATGTATGCTAAGAAGTTTAACGTACATAACAAAGAATGGTTAATGTACGCAATGGGCTTATGGTCCGAGCTCCTGAGAAAGCTTCAAAATGAAAAAGGATCGAGTATCGTGTCCATTCGTTCCGACAGAGGTACAGAATTTACTAACCGCTTTATAGAGCAATACTGTCGGAAAATGGGATACAGCACGAATACTCAGCTGCCCTTACACCTCAACAAAATGGTGTTGCCGAGCGAAAGAATAGGACGCTGAAGGAAGCAACAAGGACAATGATTGCCGCAAGCAAGTGGGCTTATGGTAGCGGTTGTTAGGATAGGGTCTGAACATGTTGATTCAATGGCCGATAAGTGGTGCTACGCGTGTGGATACCTTCCGGACTGTAGCTCGAAAGCAAGTCAATGCAGTAGCAAATGCTACTCGACGGCGTTAGCTTTCACTACATGATGGACATAGCGGAGGTGGTGTTTCAAGCACTAAGGGGGATGTGTTGAGGTAGTAGTTACAAATTTTCTATTGCGTATGCAAGTGTTGACATATGCTGTACTAATGATATTAACGTACGCAATGCATGGTATAAAATGAGAATGAATGTTTCATTTCTCACGAGCAAAACCGATTCATCTACTATCTAAATTATCATTGAACACTTATATCCAATTTTTGCCTTCTTGAAGCTTGTGGGTTAGTGTTGGGCTTTGGATTACTCAATCTTTGGGTGTTTTTCGAGGCTCATTGGGTTGTTCTTCACCCAGATTCTTTGAGTAAGATAACTATGGCTAAACCTTGATTCTTATTTCAATTACATGTTAGATTATGTAGTGTTATTAATTGATTGTAGACAAGTATGAGGAATATGTTGGATTATTACACGAATATATGGATTTTGAAGGTGTTCTTGCTGAAATATGTTTGATTGTGATATATATGTCATTCAGATGGATTAACGCTGAGAATAAAAATGTTATTATGATCACACATGTTCATATAGATCATATTATTGGATAAATTTGAATTCTTGTGATGGTGGTGAAGAGTGAATAATTCTACCAGAAGGGGGTTGAATAGTGGAGATAATAAAATCTGATTTTTCTTTGACGATATTAAACGGAAGTACCGAAAGTAAATGACAACAATTTATAGAGGTTCAGCAATTTGCTTACGTCCTCTCTTCGTTCCTTTTTCTATTGGATCAAGAAGAACTACATTCAACTTTACCTCGTCTTCTATAGGTCCTGGCATACGGTTACAGCTTATTTTCGATTGGTCCAAGCACAACCAAACAAACAATAAATATTTTCTCTCTAGTATTCTATCGGAACTAGATAAACCTTACTTACAATCTTCAGAATTCAATCCTAACAATGCCGGATCAATGATCTTAATAACACCGGATTAAAGTTCTTCATTCATTTCTCTCAAGCTCGGTAGGAGTGATACAACACTCGAACACACCAATCAAAGAAGACATGAAGTATAAGTAATAATATAATGTAAATACAACACTCGTATCTTTCTTGTCACAACTAGATAATGCATAGGTCACTTATATCGATAATCAAAGCTCAAAATATATATCAATCATATTGTAGTTGTGTGTCTTGAAGTACCCACATGTGTGGATATTTATAGCATTTGATCAAGACTTGTTGTCTTGTCATCTGACATCTTTAACGTGCGCTAATGTGTGCTTTATCATGCGTTATTGGAGTATCTTTACTTTTGACTTTGAAAAATGAAAGGTCTTGATACTGAAAGTCTTCTGTCCAACGGATCTAATTTGAACTTAGCGTACATTATTCATTTTCATAGCGTGCGCTAGTTGGTCAATCTTTGCTTTCCAGATTTACGTGATTTCCGCGTCAAAAAAGGTTGTACAATGGTTGTATGTCCAATGGTAGAATTTCAAACATAACGTGCACTGATATTAGCCATTAGTGTGCGTTATCTGTATCTTATGAAACTATCAGATTCTTCATTTAGCGTGCGTTGTTTCATACCCTAGCGTGTGTTAACTGCTTTGAGTAAGAATGTTAGACCTTACTGACTTATTTTTATAGCTTGCACTAAGTAGCCCATAGCGTACGTTGTCTGCTGCCATGTAGAACTTCAGACCTTACTGACTTGAGACTTTATAGTGCATTACATAAAATGCTAGCGTGCGTTTCTTGCAATTTGCAGATCTTAGTGTCTTAATCCATTAGCATGCGTTAGATGAGAGTGTAGCGTGTGCTACTGAATCTATCAAACCTTACTGTCCCTACTGATTTGTTTCATCAAAGTAACAGGTAGCGTGCGTTATTGCCTGAAGTAGCATGCACTACTAAAGTTATGTTGAAGCTCAGAGTTGCAGATTGTGTGCGTTACTGACTTCAAAATACTAGCCATTATGATCCTGACAGCGTGCGCTAAATCACATTGTTTTTGACACTGCAATACGCGCCGATTTTGTCTGAGCGAGTCTTGATGAGTCTTGATACTTTGTTTTACTTAAATGTTTGTTTTGAGAAAATACATCATCAAAATTTATTTGTTCAACAATCTTTCCCTTTTCGATGATGATAAAACATTATGTAAAAGATACAAGTAAAAACTTTTATGACAGAATATCGAATCTAAGTGAATGCTTTGTTCGGTTTCGTTAGAAGCTTGTAAAATCCAGAAAAGTTTTCAGAAAGGAAAAGTTTTGAAAGTTTTGGCTTTTCTCCCGCTTTTTGTCAGAAGCAAAAAGGAAATATAACTCCCACTGAAACGAAGCTCCCCCTGAACTGTTCAGAAAACAGCTTATAGCTTAAAACTTAAAATTTAAGCTAGAAGCTAACACTCAGAAAAGGATGTTAGACAAATGTGAGAGACCGAAGTGCAATAATCCAATAGACAACACATCAATGATGATAAAACATTAATAAAATATACAAGTAAAAACTTTTATGACAGAATATTCGAATCTAAGTGAATACTTTGTTCGCTTTCGTTAGAACCTTGTAAAATCCAGAAAAGTTTTCAGAAAGGAAAAGCTTTGAAAGTTTTGGCTTTTCTCCCACTTTTTGTCAGAAACAAAAAGGGAATATAACTCCCACTGAAACGAACCTCCCACTGAACTGTTCAGAAAACAGCTTATAGCTTATAGCTTAAAATTTAAGCTAGAAGCTAACACTCAAAAAAGGATGTTAGACAAATGTGAGAGACCGAAGTGCAATAATCCAATAGACAACACATAATATAGATAAATGAAATCCAACGATTCATCAAGAGTTTTATATAAAAAGAAACATGAAACCAAAAGAAACATATAACAGTAAAAGCAAGTTTCAGACCTGTAACACCCCGAGATATTCGGAATAATTACAGTGCTGTAAACCCTTTAAGTAAGGATTTACAAGGCTAATTAAAAGAAATGTAAACATAATTCAACAGTACCACTGAAATTCAAAATACAGAACCAGTTCAACTGATCCAGGGAGTTAATTTATACAACCATATCGAAAATGACATTATTAAAACACACGTACTCGAGTACTAAAGTGAACCAAGAAGACAAATCACTAAAACAATAAACATCAACCACATCACTGAGTCATTTCATCGTCATACCGGTACTGTGGCTGCCTCCCCGCTCCTCGGCTACCTGAACATCAAAACAAATGTCCACCCCCGAAGGGGTTAGCAAAACAATGCTAGTACAAGTATCGCAATACATAAATCATCAATGCATCATAAAACATACAAAACAGACTTCCGTCATCGGAATCCAATGATGTGAATCCTTACGATTCCATCAATACAATACAGGGTAATCCAACGATCCAGCGCCCTCGGTATGGATCCCCATGATGATCCCGTCGGACCAACGCATGGTGGAAAACCCATCCAACGATCCAGCGCCCTCAGCATAGATCCCCATGATGATCCCGTCGGACCAATGCATGGTGGACATTCGATCCAGCGCCCTCAGCATAGATCCTCATGATCCCCTCGGATCATTTACAACACAAACAATACCATTTTGCATACACATATGCAAATTAACACGTTCATCGACGTAAATATCATGACAACTCAAAGAATATAATCTCATGTTCAACAACACGAATAAATCGTACACACGATCAACAATACAATATCAATAAGCTTAAAATACGATACTTGCCTCAAAGATGGCAAGAACAAGTCACTCCAACGAATCTCCGCACACTCGAAGGCCGTCTCCTTCGATCAACGTAGCAAGCTCAAACCTTAACAAAAGAAATAATATAGAATTTATCTTATGTCGAACGAATGTCTAACAACCCGGTCTACGGCCGAAAGCTCTAAAAATGCAATCTACCTGAACTACTTAGCGTACGCTACATACTCTACGTAACGTGCGCTAAGCCTGCCCGTTAGCGTACGTAAACGACGAAGTCTAGCGTACGCTAACTTATGTACCGACAGTCCTCTGTCCGGCCGGTGATCGACTTTGATGACATAACGCACGTTACGTACCAAACGTAGCGTACGTTATTCATTCCCGATAGCGCACGTTAATACATACATCTTAGTGTGCGCTACCTGTGCATGGCAGTTTACTATTGGGCAGAAAACTGATCTAATGGTGATGAAACTCATGAAATCTTCAGTGATAAAACATGTCATCTCCGTGCATACTATGCTCATACGATTTGTGAAAGATCTTTACGGATTAAACGAGTTCAGGGTTCAAGGATACGTACAACCATCACAACATCTTAATTCATCTTGATCTTCAAGAAAATATCTTAAGTTCAATCCATTCCAAATCCTAAAACATATGATTCTATTATGTAAAGACCTAAGAACTTGCTAGCCTCCATGAACTGGCCAATATCGGTTAGAAGATACATGAATATGCTTAGGAGTCCAGACACTAAAAAGGTTCAACGTTTTATACGATGAAGAAGTACCGAAGCATCGAAAATATCCTTCTAACAACATGATGTTCGACTACGTACGAATTTTAACTGACTAGAAAATCCCAAATCATGATCAAAACATCCTTCAGAATACTACTAATATTGGTGAAGAATCACCTACCTCAAAGTAGCGAAGAACACGAAGGAACTTTGAAGAAATCCAACACCGAGAGCTTAAACACCAATCTCCAATGATCTACAATCTTCAACTCGGGCTAGGCTGATGATATGAAGGGTTTAGGATGAAGAGAGTGACTCTCTAAGTCCAAGGATTCGGATGTGGGAAGTGAAAAGTCTGAAAATATGAAAAAGGATGATGTCCTATATATAGAAAATGGTTATTAGCACGCGCTAGTCCATATTCATAGCGTGCGCTAACGGCTATACGAAACTTACTGACTTCACTGTACTCAGCATTTAGCGTGCGCTATCCTCATATGAGTAGCGTGTGCTACCGTGTTGACTTGGCTTTTTTCCGAAAGCCGTCCAGGTTCATCCCGACATAATCCGACCAAAATCCCCGGCCTGATCTCACCTACCAACACGTCTCAATCATGCTGACTACGTATAGAGCGCGCTAAGGTTCATATATAGCGTGTGCAACTAAACCCAAATTAGCATACGCTACGCCTAGCCGATAGCGTGCGCTACAAGTGCAAAATCACAATATTGGACACAATCATGCAATCATGCGCTCAACAACACTGGATCATGAAATACGGAGAATAATACTCAGATCAAAATACAACAGTTACAATATCACAAGGTTCAATTACACATCAGAAATTTCGGGTATTACATCCTCTCTCCGTAAAAAGAAGTTTCATCCCGAAACTTAAGATGAAAACAACTCTGGATATCTAGCCTTCATACTGTCCTCCGTTTCCCAAGTGGCCTCTTCAGCTCCATGCCGTGACCATTGCACTTTAACCAAGTGTATTGGTCTATTCCTCAATTGTTTGATCCGACTCTCAAGTATCTTGATTGGTCTCTCTTCGAAGGTGCCGTCATTAGCTATCTCGATCTCATCGAACTCAATGATATGACTGGGATCCGGTACATACTTACGCAATTGGGACACGTGAAACACATTGTGAACGTGACTCAGCGATGGTGATAAGGCCAACCTGTATGCTAAATCCCTAACTCTCTCGAGGATCTCAAATGGCCCGATATATCTCGGACTTAGCTTACCTTTCCTCCCAAAACGGAAAATTCCTCGTGTAGGAGACACCTTCAATAGTACGTGGTCTCCAATGTCGAACTCTAGAGGGCGAAGACGTACATCTGCATAAGACTTCTGTCGACTCTGGGCAGTCAATAGTCTTTCCCGAATCAAAGTTATCTTCTCTTGAGTCTGAACTATCAATTCCGGTTCCGTCCCGATCAAGTCCGAAGAATCATCCCAGCACAGGGGTGATCGACATCTTCTCCCATACAAAGCTTCAAACGGTGCCATCTTAATAGAAGCATGCCAACTATTGTTGTAGGTGAATTCAATCAATGGCAAGTGAACTTCCCAATCAGTTGACCAATCCAAAGCACAAGCTCTTAGCATGTCTTCTACTGTTTGTATAGTCCTTTCGGACTGACCGTCCATCTGAGGATGATAAGCCGTGCTAAAGTTCAGCTCGGTCCCCAAAGACCTATGAACTGCCTTCCAGAAGTGAGACACGAAGCGACCATCTCGATCTGAAATAATGGTCTTCGGCATCCCATGCAATCTGACTATCTCTGCAATAAATACTCGTGCCAATTTCTCTGGTCCCCACGTGTCTTTAATTCCTAGGAAATGAGCCGACTTGGTTAGTCGATCAACTATAACCCAAATCATGTTCATTCCAATCTCGGTCCTTGGCATATTGGTGATGAAATCCATCGAGATATCCTCCCACTCCCACTCAGGAATCGGAAGTGGTTTTAACATTCCGGCAGGTCGCTGATGTTCAATCTTAACCTGCTGACAAGTCAAACACTTCGAAACGTACTCTGCTACGTCCTTCTTCATATTTCCCCACCAGAAGTTTTGTTTTAGATCCTTATACATCTTACTGCTGCCTGGGTGAATAGAATAGGGAGCGCTGTGAGCTTCCTTCAAAATTGTCCATCTCAAAACATCATCATTGGTAACACACAGTCGAATTTGAAATCTCAAAACTCCATCATCTTATATCACGAA
This sequence comes from Orobanche coerulescens, assembly GCA_033398695.1. Lineage (NCBI taxonomy): Eukaryota > Viridiplantae > Streptophyta > Magnoliopsida > Lamiales > Orobanchaceae > Orobanche > Orobanche coerulescens. The sequence goes on from CM065807.1 coordinate 40,012,502, forward strand.
TCCTGGGGCTTTTCCTTTCTTTACTTCGTCACATAACCGAAGGATCAGAGAATCGTTCAACTGCTTAGATTTGATTTCCTCGACTAGGGACGAAGTCAGTTCCATCACATATAGTTGCCCTTGGATTTCTGGTGACCATACTTCAATCCCTTCGCGGATAAGTTCTCGTTGAATGCTGGTTTGGGACGTAAGGGTTTCCAACACTCAAAGAGAAATAGGTTTACGGCTCAATGCATCGGCTAATACGTTTGCTTTACCCGGATGATAGAGAATTTCCAAGTCGTAATCCTTGATCAATTCCAGCCACCTTCTCTGCCTCATGTTTAATTCTTTCTGACTGAAAATGTACTTGAGGCTCTTATGGTCTGTAAAGATCTGACAATGAGTGCCGTATAAATAATGTCGCCAAATTTTAAAGGCAAAGACCACAGCTGCTAACTCCAGATCATGAGTCGGGTAATTAACTTCGTACGGTTTTAATTGCCGAGAAGCATAGGTAATCACCTTATCCTTTTGCATCAACACACATCCCAGACCCTGATTTGAAGCGTCGCTGTATACCATGAATCCATCTGGTAATGCTAATATAGGTGCTATCGTCAGTCTCTTCTTAAGTTCATCAAAACCAACCTGACATTTCTCATCCCACGTGAACTTTTGAGTTTTCTGTAACAGCTGAGTGAGTGGACGAGCAGTTTTGGAAAATCCCTCTACAAAACGGCGATAATATCCAGCAAGTCCTAAGAAGCTTCGGACTTCTTTCACATTATTAGGAGCTTCCCATTCCAAGATTGCTTCGACTTTCTTCGGGTCCACCTGAACTCCGTCAGCTGATATCACATGCCCAAGGAAGGTTACTTCCCTAAGCCAGAACTCGCATTTGGAAAACTTCGCATAAAGCTGTTCATTCCTCAAGGTGCTCAAAACCACACGCAAATGTTGGGCATGCTCCTCTGTGTCTTTCGAATAGATCAAGATGTCATCAATGAAAACGACCACAAACTTGTCTAGGTATTCTAAGAATACCCGATTCATCAATTGCATAAATACCACAGGAGCGTTGGTAAGTCCGAATGGCATCACCACGAATTCATAGTGCGTCTGCAGGGATCTCGAAGCGATTTCGGTATATCCGATTCCTTAATTCTCAACTGATGATATCCTGATCGCAAGTCAACCTTCGAGAATACCCTTGCCCCTTGCAGTTGATCAAACAAGTCGTCGATCCGAGGTATAGGATACTTGTTCTTGATCGTCACCTTGTTTAGCTCCATGTAATCAATACATAATCGGAGGGATCCATCTTTCTTTCGGACAAAGAGAACGGGTGCTCCCCAAGGAGAAACGCTAGGTTGAATGTAACCCTTCTGCAATAATTCCTCCAGTTGCTTCTTTAGTTCATACATCTCGGTTGGCACCATGCGGTATGGTGCTCTGGAATTAGGAACGGCTCCAGGCTCTAATTCTATAGTGAACTCCACTTCTCTCTGGGGAGGTAACCCAGGTAGTTCGTCAGGGAATACATCTGAAAATTCATTCACAACTGGAATAGATGAGAGTTCTACTCCTTCTTCTTTCTTCATGGCATAGCACCAAATTCCATGACATCCCTGCTTCAGTAATTTCACTGCTTTCATCGCTTTGATCAATTTTCCCGAGCTTTACAGTCTCCATCCTCTGAATAAGTGTTCAGACCCATCATCAGCAATGATAGAAATGACCCTCTTTCGGTAATTCAGAATAGCTCCATAACGGTTGAGCCAATCGTCTCCGAGAATTAAATGGTCACCGTAGATGTCAACTACAATAAGATGTTGGAACATTTTGTTCCATACATAAATTAAAAGTGTTTTGATGATTAATGTTGATAAGCAAAACAAAACAACAAAGAGACGAAGCAAAGCATCGAAGGAATCGAAGTGCAAAAAGCTGGAAAATCTCAAAGCTAACGTACGTAACAAGGGTATGTTAACGTACGTAATATGGGCAAGCTAACGTACGTAACGAAGGTTGTATAACGTACGTAAAGGAGTTCAAACAAGTGAACGTTGGAGAAGTCAAAGTCAGCAAAGCATACAACGGATATATGACGTCGTGAGTGACGTAATGTTAACGTACGTAACAAAGGAAAGGCTAACGTACGTAACTCAAATAATGAAACTCACTGGACTGATTTGTGAAGATGCTAACGTACGTAACCAGCCATGGTTAACGTACGTAATGAGGCTTACGTACGTAATGGAGAGCATATAACGTACGTAATGAGCAGTCTGGCAGCTAACGGCTAGTTTGAAGATGGAGCCTATAAATACCATCCCTATGGTATTGTTTGAGTACAACAACCTTGAGCAAATTGTCTATTCTTGTGATATTATTATACACATTCTTGTTGTTGATATTGAGCTTAATTGTAAGTGTTTGAGTGAGAATTCACGAAAACATACACGAGTGGTAAAAGCAAAGATACGATTGGATTCGGTGTTATTAGGATCAAGGATCCGGCATTATTAGAATCGCAATCGATATCTAAGCGAGGTTTATCTAGTACCCATAGAAAGCTAGAGCGGTTGATTCCTTGTCCGATAGAAAAGGAAAACGGTTTAACTTGGACCGACGAAAAGACAAGTACGAGTGGTTTATCACGGACCAATAGAAGACGTGATTGTAAACGGTTATACCTCGACCGATAGAAGAGAGGCGAAGAGGTTGCTATCTTGATCCTATAGAAAAAGATACCGAGAGAGGACGTAGGCTCGTTTATAGCCGAACCTCTATAAATCCTTGCGTCATTTATTTTCCGCAATTTTATTTACGCTTCCGCAAACGGCGCAAATATCCGAATCGGTATCCAACAATTGGTATCGGAGCGGTACTCCAATACGCGGCTTAACATCCGAGGAGAAAAAGATCCAATGGCGTTTCAATTCTCTCCAGTCGAAGGCCTTGCTCTCAACCGACCACCATTCTTTGATGGCTCAAATTATTTGACGTGGAAGAAGAAGATGTCGATATTCATCCGAGCATACGACATCGAAATTTGGAAGATTATTTGCCTTGGCCCAAAAGTTCCTATCAAATCCGACGGTACGCTCAAAACTTTTGAAGAATACGACGATGCCGATTGGAAAAATGACCATCTAAATTGTAAGGCCACCCAACTTTTATTTTGTGCCTTAAATCCCGAAGAGGTCAATCGAATCTCGTCGTGTGAGAGTGCGAAAGAAATATGGAAAATTCTTGAAATCACACACGAAGGGACAACTCAAGTCAAGGAGACGAAGATCAATATGCTTCTCCATGACTACGAGTTATTCATGATGAAGGGTGACGAGTCCATCACCAATATGCTCGACCGATTTTCGGTCATCACTAATGGACTTGCTTCGTTCGGAAAACCATTATCTAGTAGTGAAAAAGTTAAGAAAATCTTACGATCACTACCTAGCGAATGGGACGGCACCGTGACCGCGATTATGGAATCCAAAGATCTCAACACGCTCGATTTTAGCGCCCTCGTTGGTTCGCTAATTAATTATGAGATCGTGTTAAAATCACGAAGTGTCAAGCCGAAACCGAAAGAAAAATCGTTAGCCATGAAGGCTAAGATATCGAGGAAGAAAGAAGAAATCCCGGTGGAGGAAAGCGACGAAGAAGCGGCATATTATGCCAAGAATATTAATAAATTCCAAACCTTATTAAACCGGAGGAAGAAGGATATCTCGAGCGAACGAAGAAGTTCGACAACTCCGCCGACAATGTGGTAAACCGTGCCACTTTGCTAAAAATTGCCGTGTCAAACCCAAGAAGGAGGTTCTCGTAGCAACATGGAGCGATGAAGATGAAGACGATGATTTCATCAATCAAAATAATCTCGCTCTCATGGCGGAGTTCGTTCGGCGGCGGTGGCGTCGAAAGTCGTTAGTACATCCTCCCGTGTGAACTTTTTGATGCATTTGAATTACTTCATACGGATTTTCAAAATGCATTATCGGAAATTAAATCCCTTAAGTCTAAAATTAAATCTTTAGAAATTGAAAATTCTAAAATTATCGAAAAGGAAAATTTGTCGAAATCGATCATTCAAAGTGTATTGAAAATGAAAATATTTTGAAGAATGATCTCGCTAAAATCCAAACCGAGCTTAAATCTTTGACAAAGAAATTCTCGTACGGAAACGAGAAATTTGAACAAATACTTGGTGTTCAAAAATTTACTTTGAATAAAGAGGGGTTAGGATTCAAACCACGTTCGAAAAACGAATCCGTTAATTTTAAAATACCCCATTGCGAAAAGTGTTTGAAAATCGGGCATCATATTTCAAGTTGCAAAAGCCCGAAGCGGACGATAAAAATTAAGAAAATTTGGGTTCCTAAAGGAACAATGGTTTCAAATACCGTCTATGTTTCCAAACAAAAACCAACTATAGGTTGGATCCCCAAAAATTGATTTTTTGTATTTTACTCGGGGAGTATTTTTTTTAAAAGGAGATAATATTTTCGGGAGTTTTACCCTTTATGCATTTATTTATCATAAATTAGTATCATGCATATTTTATATTTTGGTATTATTTCAATTGATATTTTATCCACTTTTTGATGAATACAAAAAGGGGGAGAGATAGGAGAATGGAGAAATAAGTCGAAAATGTGATTAACCGTGAAAGGGGAGAAAAATCGAAGAAAATCGATTGCATTCAAAGAGAATTAGAAAAACGAAGGAGTTGAAGAAAAATGAGGAGAGGTCGAAAAGACGATATTAATTCGAAAAATTCAAAAAGTTAAAGGTAAGGAGAAAGAAGGAGTCGAAAAAGTAATGGGAGAAGATTCTAACGAAACGGACAAAGTCGAAAACTTTGGTCTGTAAAGATATACATATATTTGTATTTTTGCAGGAAAATCCCATTGTCGGAGTGTTGTTTTGTAATCATCAAAAAGGGGGAGATTGTTGGAACATTTTGTTCCATACATAAATTAAAAGTGTTTTGATGATTAATGTTGATAAGCAAAACAAAACAACAAAGAGACGAAGCAAAGCATCGAAGGAATCGAAGTGCAAAAAGCTGGAAAATCTCAAAGCTAACGTACGTAACAAGGGTATGTTAACGTACGTAATATGGGCAAGCTAACGTACGTAACGAAGGTTGTATAACATACGTAAAGGAGTTCAAACAAGTGAACGTTGGAGAAGTCAAAGTCAGCAAAGCATACAACGGATATATGACGTCGTGAGTGACGTAATGTTAACGTACGTAACAAAGGAAAGGCTAACGTACGTAACTCAAATAATGAAACTCACTGGACTGATTTGTGAAGATGCTAACGTACGTAACCAGCCATGGTTAACGTACGTAATGAGGCTTACGTACGTAATGGAGAGCATATAACGTACGTAATGAGCAGTCTGGCAGCTAACGGCTAGTTTGAAGATGGAGCCTATAAATACCATCCCTATGGTATTGTTTGAGTACAACAACCTTGAGCAAATTGTCTATTCTTGTGATATTATTATACACATTCTTGTTGTTGATATTGAGCTTAATTGTAAGTGTTTGAGTGAGAATTCACGAAAACATACACGAGTGGTAAAAGCAAAGATACGATTGGATTCGGTGTTATTAGGATCAAGGATCCGGCATTATTAGAATCGCAATCGATATCTAAGTGAGGTTTATCTAGTACCCATAGAAAGCTAGAACGGTTGATTCCTTGTCCGATAGAAAAGGAAAACGGTTTAACTTGGACCGACGAAAAGACAAGTACGAGTGGTTTATCACGGACCAATAGAAGACGTGATTGTAAACGGTTATACCTCGACCGATAGAAGAGAGGCGAAGAGGTTGCTATCTTGATCCTATAGAAAAAGATACCGAGAGAGGACGTAGGCTCGTTTATAGCCGAACCTCTATAAATCCTTGCGTCATTTATTTTCCGCAATTTTATTTACGCTTCCGCAAACGGCGCAAATATCCGAATCGGTATCCAACATAAGATTCGATGGCCAATCTCTCCCTCCTATAGACACTGGAAAATCTCTAGTTTCTAGGGTTTCCACAATTTTCTCTCCGCTCGGTAATCCCACAACATAAGGTTCACAATCATACAAGCACGAGATCTTCAAACGATTAACACAGTTCAAAGATATAAAAGAATGCGTAGCTCCTGAATCGAATAAGACACTAACTGGTTGCAAAAGGATCTAAATCGTACCTAATGCAACAGCTGTGTTCTGATCGTCTGACTTCTTCATCTTGTACAGGCATGGAGGAACAGACCCAACACTGGATGTCTCTCTCTTCCCAACATTCTGCTGCTGAAATCCACTCTACTGCGTCTGGTTCACACTTATCTCTTTGGGCCAGTGCTGAGTCACAGTACCAAACGATCTAGTCGCCACTCCACAGAATGTTGCACGATGTCCTTCCTGTCCACACTCGAAATAGGTCACAGCAGGTGCGAAACAATCACGTCGAACATGCCCTGTTTTGCCACAGTTATAACATTTCTTTCCTGCGTTTGAAACGGTTGGTGCTGCCCAGAACTTCTTTCCGCCTCGAGAAGGGTGTGGAGGCCTCCTAGACGAATGAAATGAGGACTGGCCCTTGCGGGGCCCACTACTCTTATTCTCCGTGAAGTTGCCAGACACTTTCTGCTTCTTTGCTTCCGTTGACTTTTCTACTGCCGCCTCTTTCATATCATAGGCCAGAGCCTTGTCCTGATACTGTCGCAAGGTGGTACATTCAAATCCGGTCATATACTGCTGAATTTCCGGCTTCATCCGCATGTCGAAATGGAAAATCCTCTCCGCCTCGGTCCTGACCAAGTGGTGCACATAAGTCAACTGGTGATTAAAAGTCTTAATCACATCTGTCACAGATGCCTCTGAATTTTGTGGTGAGAAAAACTCCCGGACTCGTGCCTCTCTAACTGGGCGAGGACAATACTGTGCTTCCATCATTAATTTGAACTCCGTCCAGTCAACATTATGCTCCTCAGGTCGAATGGCCTCCCACCAGTCGAAAGCCTCCCCCGTCAGAAGATACTGGGCGACCGGAACCTTTCTGTCATTGGGACAGTTAATCCCTGCAAAGATCTTCTCTAACTCCTTGACCCATGATCCCAAGAAAGCGTCTCGTGAGCCGTCAAATTTTGGAGGATGCAATTTGACCACTTCGGTAAGCCATTTGTCTCCCCGGTTACCCTCGTTATGCTGCTGTCCCATCGCCGTCTGCATGCGATCAACAACCTGAGCAAACTGATTTATCTGGGCAACCACTTGTTGAAGCACTCCCGGCACGTTAGGATCTGCATTATTATTTGCTGATCCCTGCTGTCCTCCAGAATGGGAATCCGTTCGACTAGCGGTTATTTCTGGGGTAGACACCGAATATTCCTATCTCGCATTTCCACATCCGCGTCCACGACCGCGTCCGCGCCCACGACCTCCCCTCAACATACTGTAAATACAAATACTCAATATACAGGGCAACTTTTCTAAAAGAAACTCCGTCAATATTCACAAAAAGGAATTAAATAAAACGGTAGTAACTCGGATTAGGAGACTTACAACCACGGTCCAAACGACGATGCTGGCTCAGCAGTGATGTTACAAACGACCCGTAAATAATGTAAACAGACCCAACTAAAACCCGACTGCCAAGATATCCATGAATCTTAGCTCCGATACCATATTATGTAACACCCGGAGATATTCGGAATAATTACAGCGCCGTAAACCCTTTAAGTAAGGATTTACAAGGCTAATTAAAAGAAATGTAAACATAATTCAACAGTACCACTGAAATTCAAAATACAGAACCGGTTCAACTGATCCATGGAGTTAATTTATACAACCATATCGAAAATGACATTATTAAAACACACGTACTGGAGTACTAAAGTGAACGAAGAAGACAAATCACTAAAACAATAAACATCAACCACATCACTGAGCCATTTCATCGTCATGCCGGTACTGTGGCTGCCTCCCCGCTCCTCGGCTACCTGAACATCAAAACAAATGTCCACCCCCGAAGGGGTTAGCAAAACAATGCTAGTACAAGTATCGCAATACATAAATCATCAATGCATCATAAAACATACAAAACAGACTTCCGTCATCGGAATCCAACGATGTGAATCCTCACGATTCCATCAATACAATACAGGGTAATCCAACGATCCAGCGCCCTCGGTATGGATCCCCATGATGATCCTGTCGGACCAACGCATGGTGGAAAACCCGTCCAACGATCCAGCGCCCTCAGCATAGATCCCCATGATGATCCCGTCGGACCAACGCATGGTGGACATTCGATCCAGCGCCCTCAGCATAGATCCTCATGATCCCCTCGAATCATTTACAACACAAACAATACCATTTTGCATACACATATGCAAATCAACACGTTCATCGACGTAAATATCATGACAACTCAAAGAATATAATCTCATGTTCAACAACACGAATAAATCGTACACACGATCAACAATACAATATCAATAAGCTGAAAATACAATACTTGCCTCAAAGATGGCAAGAACAAATCACTCCAACAAATCTCAGCACACTCGAAAGCCGTCTCCTTCGATCAACGTAGCAAGCTCAAATCTTAACAAAAGAAATAATATAGAATTTATCTTATGTCGAACGAATGTCTAACAACCCAGTCTACGGCCGAAAGCTCTAAAAATGCAATCTGCCTGAACTACTTAGCGTACGCTACATACTCTACGTAACATGCGCTAAGCCTGCCCGTTAGCGTACGTAAACGACAAAGTCTAGCATACTCTAAATTATGTACCGGCAGTCCTCTCTGTCCAGCCGACTGACTCGCCTGATGACATAATGCACGTTACGTACCAAACGTAGCGTACGTTATTCATTCCCCATAGCGCACGTTAATACATACATCTTAGCGTGCGCTACCTGTTCATGGCAGTTTACTATTGGGCAGAAAACTGATCTAATGGGGATGAAACTCATGAAATCTTCAGTGATAAAACATGTTATCTCCGTGCATACTATGCTCATACGATTTGTGAAAGATCTTTACGGATTAAACGACTTCAGGGTACAAGGATACGTACAACCATCACAACATCTTAATTCATCTTGATCTTTAAGAAAATATCTTAAGTTCAATCCATTCCAAATCCTAAAACGTATGATTCCATTATGTAAAGACCTAAGAACTTGCTAGCCTCCATGAACGGGCTAATATCGGTTATAAGATACATGAATATGCTTAGGAGTCCAAACACTAAAAAGGTTCAACATTTTATACGATGAAGAAGTACCGAAGCATCGAAAATATCCTTCTAACAACATGATGTTCGACTACGTATGAATTTTAACTGACTAGAAAATCCCAAATCATGATCAAAACATCCTTCAGAATACTACTAATATTGGTGAAGAATCACCTACCTCAAAGTAGCGAAGAACACAAAGGAACTTTGAAGAAATCCAACACCGAGAGCTTGAACACCAATCTCCAATGATCTACAATCTTCACCTCGGGCTAGGATGATGATATGAAGGGTTTAAGATGAAGAGAGTGACTCTCTAAGTCCAAGAATTCGGATGTGGGAAGTGAAAAGTCTGAAAATATGAAAAAGGATGCTGTCCTATATATAGAAAATGGTTATTAGCGCGCGCTAGTCCATATTCATAGCGTGCGCTAACGGCTATACGAAACTTACTGACTTCACTGTACTCAGCATTTAGCGTGCGCTATCCTCATATGAGTAGCGTGCGCTACCGCGTTGACTTGGCTTTTTCCCGAAATCCGTCTAGGTTCATCCCGATATAATCCGACCAAAATCCTCGGTCTGATCTCACCTACCAACACGTCTCAATCATGCTGACTACGTATAGCGCGCGCTAAGGTTCATATATAGCGTGCGCTACTAAACCCAAATTAGCGTACGCTACGCCTAGCCGATAGCGTGCGCTACAAGTGCAAAATCACAATATTGAACACAATCATGCAATCATGCGCTCAACAACACCGGATCATGAAATACGGAGAATAATACTCAGATCAAAATACAACAATTACAATATCACAAGGTTCAATTACACATCAGAAATTTCGGGTATTACAAGACCAAACTATAAAAAAATATTGTTCTTAATTAGTCATCGAAACATGAATTTTAAGGACTAGGATCAAAGGAAGGAGTGGGGAATGGGAACGCAGGATTGGTGAAGCGGATGTATTCTTCAGGGAGATGTTTGACCGAATGGATTTCGTCCTTAGATTTCTTAACTTATGTCCAAAGGCCCCAAATATCATCGCGAATTTCAACATGAGTTGTTTCAAGACTGCGCATCCGGACTATTCGATCATCCTCTTTTCTCTCACTAAATTCTTCTCCCATCGGCCTTTTGGATCTCATACGGTTGAATCTAGAGTCTCAGTGACAATTAAATCTCACCCGGAAACCCATACAGTTTATAGGGGTTTGATTTGTCACAACCAAAAGCATCTAGTGCACTCTAGGAATTTATCAATATTCCCCAAAAATATTAGCCCGACATACTTAGAAGAATAATATTTCGATCTAAATTCTAATTTTCCATAAGTTTGATGGAGGATAGGAAACCTCGTAACCTTTATAACTTAATGTTCGTAAGTGGGAGTATTACGCGATTATATGTTACACTTTCCACATAAAGCCGTTTATAAGTGCGGTTTGTCGGTTGGTTTGTCATACAATATGAAAACATACACAACCTTAGTCTAACAACTTGCAGTTCATGGACCATTCCTAAGTACTGAGTCATTATCGACTCGATAAAAATACAAGTAACCTAGTTACAAGTCTTGAATCTTCGTCTTCATGACGGTTCGTCCTCGGCTCTTCGTCATAGCTAATTTATTACATTAATAGAAAATTGCATCCTATACAGAATTTACTAGAAGGAATAAATCGGCTCAAAACGGCCATCACAACCCAATTGAATAAACATTAAATAAACTAAGTTCCTGAACTATATCACCATTCAAATAATAATGCAACAATTACATTAAAATTAATGGCAAATATAATTAATCTTAATATTGATCTAATCAATATAAAATTGATCCACCCATAAGAATTAATCCAATTAATTCACACAACTGTTAATTTTAACTTGTTACGGACGAAAATAAGTATTTCATTTACATTAATTCCCTTAAGAACAAAATTACCATAATAATATTTTAGTCAAATTAAATCCAATTTAATTTGCGGGAAATTAATTTACTGAACAAAATATAAAAAAATAAATTAATTTAACTTGCAAGCGGCTTGCTGCCAGCAGCCCCGAGCTGCCGGGTCCAGCCACTTTTCCGGCTCGTCTTTTCGTCCCGAATCCAAAAATAATATTTTTCTAATTTGTATATTACATATATAAATTAGTTTATCAAAAGAAAATAGATTTATATTATAACATAAAATCATGAAAAATAAATTATTAGATGAACAATTAAAACAATTATGATTCTAAATCATAAAAACATACAACTGAGCATTCTAAATACAAATGTTGAATATACGATCGCATAGACCTAGCTCCGATACCACTATTGGGATTCGGTGATTAAAATCGAGTTGCGCAGTGGAAAAAATAAACCGGTCTAACCGCATAAAACCCGAACCCCTAAGAGGATCGATCAAACATCATATATCGAATATACAAAGACAAAGATAAAAATTAAGAAGTCATACCCTCGTTGACCTTTGATACTTTTATCTTGATGGAAAAACCCAAGCCAAGCTTCAATAGTTTCCGGCCACCGAAAAATCTGCGTTCTTTTTCGTACAACCGACAATATCACGAATCTAATTCGTTCAAGCTTGATGAATGATCAAACACCGAATATATCAAGTATCTCTAGGTTATCATGCATCGGATATTGATTGAAAAAATTATATATCAATCAGTTCTCTAAGAACAAAGCTAGGAATTGATATAGTATTTTTCTTCTCTTCTCTTCTTCTTTTTCTTTCTCTCTAAGATGAACAAGAAAAGTTCAAGAAAAAATTTCTTCTTCTCCTCTAATGCTCACGGCTGGACTTGTGTGTGTGTGTGTGTGTGTGTGTGTGTGTGTGTGTGTGTGTATTTGTATTTCAACTCATCTAATGATGTGAAAGACTTGCTCATTTTATAAATCAAAATGAGATCAGATATGATATCTCATCCATTTGTCCACATCTTATAAAATAGTTATACACACCTCACACTATATGAGCTTGCTATGAAGCATGGGAGGGGCGGCCCACATTGATGTTGGTGAGAAAATGAGGCGAGCCACTTAGTTTGTGTACCGAATGTTCGCATGTCTATTCCATTAAGTACACTTCATTTTTTCTCAAATGTATTTATACTTAATTAATTAATCCAATTAATTAATTTTAACAAATATAAAATTATAATAATATATTTCCTAGAAATAATTATTATGGATTAAATTAATCACCAGTAATTAATTTTAATTCACAAGACCGGTATGATTTATCAAATAAATCAAATTATATATCCAATATCCAATATTAATGAAGAGATAATAAATATATATTTTATACATCAAATATCCTTGTGCGCTACTCCATAGGCCCATCCCAGTCGGCAACGGGAGGAATCAAGGAGTACGGGTAACACTTATCCAGACTAGTGCCCCGCATCGTAACCCAACAAAGAACGAATGATCGGATCATTCCAAAACTATCATGTCGTGAAAATTATATATGTATAAACCCTTCAATCATATATCCCGGTCCGGTATTAGGGTCACGATAATATCAAACCCTACTGTAACTTGACTCTATACATTTGTTAATGCAAACTGAGATCACTGAGCTCTCGTGTATCAAATATCACTAGCTCTAAATGCTTTGGCCAAAGACTTATGATCTCATTTGCTATTAACCGCATATGACATTTATGTACTTACTTACAGAAAAAGAATCTTATCTTGGTATTCAATAGAGACTGCTACTTGCCTACTAAGTTGCATTTCGAGGTTGACCCCACCAATTGGTGATTAGATCGAACTACTCTAATGACTAATTTAATATCATGACCATATCTCCTATTAAAACCTCAAGTCAAAGGTCCACGTATACCTATCACAACCTTTCGATTCAGTCATTTATAATCCCAAAGTGAAATCCATGTGACCGAATCCCGGTTAGCCATGTTCAAGTATACTAATCCCATTAGCATATCTATAGTGTGTTCTCCCACTAACCCTTAGTGAATACAGACGCTCTACATGTCAAAGTACACGTTATACAAGTCTTGTCTAAACTTACTGCCCAATTAAGTTTTATCAACTTGCAAACCAGTCAAGCATTCAATCCCCAAACACTTCCAATGTTATGCCCCTTATCTCCATAAGGAGTGGAATGTTTGCTCTCAAATACATGGATTATTATTCTATATACCAAATCATGATGCCAATGATATACAATAATATAGTAATAATAAATGCCTTATTTAATTAAAGTTCATTATTACAATACAATGCGCTCACTCTCTCATCCTCTGAGTGGCATTCGTTTTGGGTACGGGGTCGGATATTGCGCCGTGTTGCAGAAGCATAAAATAAAATGCGGAAATTTAATGACGTACGGATTTATAGAGGTTCGGATATAAACGAGCCTACGTCCTCTCTCGGTATCTTTTTTAATAGGCTAAAGATAAAAACCTCTACGTCTCTCTTCTATCGGTCCAGGTATAACCGTTATAATCACGCCTTCTATTGGTCCGTGATAAACCACTCGTACTTGTCTTTGTGTCAGTCCAAGTTAAACCGTTTTCCTTTTCGTAGGACAAGGAATCAACCTCTCTAGCTTTCTATCGGTACAAGATAAACCTCACGAAGATACCGATTGCGATTCTAACAATATCGGATCCTTGATCCTAATAACACCGAATCCAATCGTATCTTTTCTTTTACCACTCGTGTATGATTTTGTATATAACACTCAATCACTCAATGTAAACTCAATATTACAACAATAATACAATGAATATCAATCTCAGATGAATGTGTAGTATGCTTGAAGTTGTTGTTTGAATCAATACCATAGACATGGTATTTATAGGCTTCATCAACAAACTAGCCGTTAGCTGCTGCACACTGCATTACGTACGCTATGTAACTCCGGTTACGTACGTAAGCTTCATTACGTAAGTTAACCTCCTTGGGTTACGTACATTAGCCTCTTCACAATCCAGTCCAGGGATTTTCGTCATTTTGGGTTACGTACGTTAGCATAGACTTCGCTACGTACGTTAACATTACATCACTGATGACGTCATATATCCATTGCATGCCCGTTGTATGCTTTTCTGACTTTGACTCCTCCAACGTTCACTTGATTTGAACTCATGTTACGTACGTTAATAATAACATTCTACGTACGTAATCTTTACAACTTTACGTACGTTAGTTCAGCACCATTACGTACGTTAGGCATGTCCAGAACACTTTTTTTTCAGCTTCGTTTCCTTCGATGCTTTGCTTCGCCTTTTGTTTTGTTTTGTGTAACAACTTTAATCATCAAAACACTTATTAAATATGTATGGAACAAAATGTTCCAACAATCTCCCCCTTTTTGAAGATTAGAAGACAACAATACGCCAATGGGATTTACCTGCAAAAATACAAATATATGTATATCTTTACAGACCAAGGTTTTTGACTTTGTCCGTTTCGTTAGAATCTTCTCACATTTTTTTTTCGACTCCTTCTTTTCTTTTCTCCTTTTATTTTCTCATTTTTAATTTTTCACGATGTTTCCTCATTTTTCTTTTCCTTCATTTTTGACTTCTCCTTATTTTTGTTCAACTCCTTCGTTTTTCCAATTCTTTTTGTATGCTATCGATTTTCTTCAGTTTTTCTCCCCCTTTCATGGTTAATCACATTTTCAACTTATTTCTCCATTCTCCTATCTCTCCCCCTTTTTGTATTCATCAAAAAGATGCAATAAAATACCAATAAAAACAATTCAATAAATAATGAAATGTGCAAAAACAAATACAAGGGTATTAACTCCCCCTGAAAATATTATCCGTTTTAAAAAATTACTCCCCCTGAGTGAAATACCAAAAATCAATATTTGGGGATCCAACCTATAGTTGGTTTTTGTTTAGAAACGTAGACGATGTTTGAAACGATTGTTCCTTTAGGAACCCAAATTTTCTTAATTTTTATCGTCCGTCTCGGGCTTTTGCAACTTGAAATATGATGCCCGATTTTTAAACACTTTTCGCAATGGGGAATCTTGAAATTAACGGATTCGTTTTTCAATCGAGTTTTGAATCCTAACCCCTCTTTATTCAAAGTAAATTTTTGAACACCAAGCATTTGTTCAAATTTCTCATTTCCACGCGAGAATTTCTTTGTCAAATATTTAAGCTCGGTTTGGATTTTAGCGAGATCATTCTTCAAAATATTTTCATTCTCAATACACTTTGAATGATCGATTTCAACAAATTTTCCCTTTTCGATAATTTTGGAATTTTCAATTTCCAAAGATTTAATTTTAGATTTAAGGGATTTGATTTCTGATAATGCATTTTGAAAATCCATATGAAGTAATTCAAATGCATCAAAAAGTTCATCACGGGAGGATGTACTAACCTGGCTTTTGACATCGCTATCGTCGAACGAACTCCGGGCCATGAGAGCGAGATTATTTTGTTCGATAAATTCGTCATCTTCGTCTTCGTCTTCATCGCTCCATGTTGCCACGAGGACCTCCTTTTTGGGTTTGGCATGGCAATGCTTAGCGAAGTGGCCTGGTTTTCCACATAGTCGACAAGAGTTGTCGAATTTCTTCATTTCGCTCGAGATATCATTCTTCCTCCGGTTTAATAAAGTTTGGAATTTATTAATATTCTTGGCATAATATGCCGCTTCTTCGTCGATTTCCTCCACCGGGATTTCTTCTTTCTTTCTTGATATCTTAGCCTTCATGGCTAATGACCGTTCCTTCGGCTTTGGCTTGACACTTCGTGATTTTAATACAATCTCATAATTGATTAGTGAACCAACAAGGGCACTAAAATCGAGCGTGTTGAGATCTTTGGATTCCATAATCGCGGTCACGGTGCCATCCCATTCGCTAGGTAGTGATCTTAAAATTTTCTTGACTTTATCACTACTAGATAATGGTTTTCCGAATGACGCAAGTCCATTGGTGATGAACGAAAATTGGTCGAGCATATTGGTGATGGACTCGTCACCCGTCATCATGAATAACTCGTAGTCACGGAGAAGCATATTGATCTTCGTCTCCTTGACTTGAGTTGTCCCTTCGTGTGTGATTTCTAGAATTTTCCATATTTCTTTCGCACTCTCACACGATGAGATTCGATTGACCTCTTCCGGATTTAAGGCACAAAATAAAAGTTGGGTGACCTTACAATTTTGATGGTCATTTTTCCAATCGGCATCGTCGTATTCTTCAAAAGATTTGAGCGTACCGTCGGATTTGATAGGAACTTTTGGGCCGAGACAAATAATCTTCCAAATCTCTATATCGTAGGCACGAATAAAGATTGACATCTTTTTCTTCCATGTCAAATAATTTGAGGCATCGAAGAATGGTGGTCGGTTGAGAGCAAGGCCTTTAACTGGAGGGAATTGAAATGCCATTTTTGGATCTTTTCTCCAAAGATGTTGTTGTTGCCCAAAATATCTATCCGAAGATTAAATACTGCTGGAGACGGACAACAAACAACAATTTGCGGGAGCACTTCCGAGAGAAGATAAATAATACAAGATTTGCCGGGTTTGTTAGGCTCAGGCTTGAATGCTCTCGCGAGATGATATTAATACAAATATTCGTGGATACAAGTATTAATAAGAGAAATCTAAATACAATGAGTGTAAAAAGACTCCGTTAATCCGGCTCTTGAGCGAAGCTCGGTGTTCTTCGTCCCCGCCGATCGTCTTCCTGATGAGAGAGGCCGGGAGAAGTAAGACCGGATGATAGCTGTTGCCAAGAGTTGGAGGTAGCCAAGTGCTTGATGTTTTGCTTCTATATTGCGTGAAATCCGAAGGAAGTCGAAGAAGAATCCAAGTGCAGAGAGTGCTGAAATCACAATATTGCTGGGGAGTGTTTTTAGAGTCAGAATCTCGGTCCTTTGGAGAAGTGTAGGGAGCCGTGTATTTATAGTGGCAGCCGGGTCTTGTCCTTTGGTGGGCGATCGCCTTCCGGACATTATAATAATGGGGCGATCGTCCGCCGGCCAATATTATAATGGGGCAACTATCCCCGATTCACATGGGCTGTCGGCCTAAAGTCCAAGGTAGGTGCTGGCGCCAGCTGGGCAGTCCAATGAGGAGCCAGCACGCGTCCAGAGTCAATGTCACATGTGGTCCTACTGACAACTTTCGGCGGAATCACTGTCACATGCGGCCCTACTGACAGCTTTCGGCGGCTTGTCGGCTGGTGGAAAGATTCTGCCAGGCTGTGGTCAATGATCCGAGATATGCGGATCTTGTCTCGCATATTGCACGTGGTGCCAGTCTTGATGCTCGGCCTTTGCCGACTGGATGGCCATCGGCGCTGATCGACATGAGGCGGTCGTCTCTAGCTGGTCATCAGAGGTCGCCATCGGCCAGTTGTCGAGGGTTGGCATTGGTCGGTCACCAAGGGTCGGTCGGCAAGTGCCGAGAGATGATCGTCTCCAGTCGGTCGCCATGAGTCGGTCGCCGAGTACCGAGAGACGATCGTATTTGATGTCGATCGCTCGGCACCGGGACTGGTACTGGGACCTTCGGTTGGCCGATGTAGCTTGTCCGCTGGGTTAAGGCTCGGCCGCCGCCGGGTCGGCGATTCGCCTTGGCCGCCGGGCTGACTTGCCGCCCGACCTCCGAGGCGATCGCCGGTCGGAGAGTGTTAATTCTTGACACAACAGATGTTAAGCCGCGTATTGGAGTACCGCTCCGATACCAATTGTTGGGTACGGGGTCGGATATTGCGCCGTGTTGCGGAAGCGTAAAATAAAATACGGAAATTAAATGACGCACGAATTTATAGAGGTTCGGCTATAAATGAGCCTACGTCCTCTCTCGGTATCTTTTTCAATAGGCTAAAGATAAAAACCTCTACGCCTCTCTTCTATCGGTCGAGGTATAACCGTTACAATCACGTCTTCTATTGGTCCGTGATAAACCACTCGTACTTGTCTTTGTGTCGGTCCAAGTTAAACCATTTTCCTTTTCGTAGGACAAGGAATCAACCTCTCTAGCTTTCTATCGGTACTAGATAAACCTCACGAAGATACCGATTGCGATTCTAACAATGCCGGATCCTTGATCCTAATAACACCGAATCCAATCATATCTTTTCTTTTACTAGTCGTGTATGATTTTGTGTATAACACTCAATCACTCAATGTAAGCTCAATATTACAACAACAATACAATGAATATCAATCTCAGATGAATGTGTAGTATGCTTGAAGTTATTGTTTGAATCAATACCATAGACATGGTATTTATAGGCTCCATCAACAAACTAGCCGTTAGCTGCTGCACACTGCATTACGTATGCTATGTAACTCCGGTTACGTACGTAAGCTTCATTACGCAAGTTAACCTCCATGGGTTACGTATATTAGCCTCTTCAAAATTCAGTCCAGGGAGTTTCGTCATTTTGGGTTACGTACGTTAGCATAGACTTCGTTACGTACGTTAACATTACATCACTGATGACGTCATATATCCGTTGCATGCCCATTGCATGCTTTTCTGACTTTGACTCCTCCAACATTCACTTGATTTGAACTCATGTTACGTATGTTAATAATAAAATTTTACGTACGTTATCTTTACAACTTTTCGTACGTTAGTTCAGCACCATCACGTACGTTAGGCATGTCCAGAACACTTTTTTTCAGCTTCGTTTCCTTCGATGCTTTGCTTCGCCTTTTGTTTTGTTTTGTGTAACAACTTTAATCATTAAAACAATTATTAAATATGTATGGAACAAAATGTTCCAACAATTCGAGGGAATATTCTTAACATTTTACGCACAAACGTCCCAGTTTGCAATTCTTTCAAAGTCTTCGGACCTCGCCTAGTAATTCTTTCATCAAGATTCGGTACCTGTGTCCCTTTATGGACTTTGTTATCTTCCCTCAGTTATGAGAAAAAGACGCACCCTCGATTCAAAGTCTCGACATAATGCATGGCTTTGAGAGACGAATATGAAATATTATTCCCTTGAGAAACCGGTACGGCAACTTCATCCGTCAAGTCAACATTATGATATTTGAAGACTGTCGTATGTATCGAACCGAAAGGCGCACCGGGTGTAACAACCCCAAATCCTATTGGGTAATTACAGTGCCGTGGGCCCCACGCCAGGAGATCCACCAGGCGAACATGACTAAATTACATCAAATTAACTAACAAGGGAGATCACAGTCCCTACTATGATATCTGACACAATATTCCGATAGGGAATTTCAACGACAAAAGTGGGCCTACATGGCCAAAAACGAAAATACAACCACACCCACGAGCTTTGCCCGGGTAATACATAATGATAATGACTGACAAACTGGAGAACACTCCGACTGACTGACCAATATGAACAACTCGGACTAGTATCGCCCGAATGCCTCATCGCCATCATCATGCCCCTGTGTCTCAACTCTCTCCTCGCAAGCACCTAAAACATGAAAACATGTTCCGCCCCCACGGGGTCAGTCATCCAGATAATGAACATCAAATACATGTATAACATGATATGCATCCAAAGGCAGAATGAAACGGTAAAATGATAATAATACGAGATGCTCACAAACCAAGTTAAGAACCTAGCATTCGTGAAACACTATGCCCACAGCATATGAATAATACCTGCTCAATAGGTTAGAACATAAGTGCCCAACGGCGAATCATAACTTATAAAGCACCATAATGAATTACACGAACATGAACCACACCAGGACTGAATTAAATATGAATCACAATGCCCGAAGGCTCCAATGAAATTACCAAGACATCACAAATGCCTGAAAGCCACTCAACCGAAGCTGTAAATATCACAATCACCTGAAACCGAAACAGCCCGAAGCTGTACTAATGAGGGCCAAAGCCACGGCACGAAGCTGTATCACAATGAGGGCCGAAGCCACGGCACAAATCCGTATCACAATGAGGGCCGAAGCCACGGCACGAAGCCGTATCACAATGAGGGCCGAAGCCACGGCACGAAGCCGTATCACAATGAGTGATAGTATGCTGCCTTGAGTCGGCCAACATAATGACAGTAACTCACAAATGGGCACCATCCTCGACAGTCCCAATTTAATACCTCGACTGCCTTAGAATGGTCAACCGATACCAATGATACAATGAATGATTGAATACCTCGATTGCCTTAGAATGGCCAATCGAAAACAATGATACGAAGGATATCTCGGCACCTTTAATCGGTTACCGACAACGAAGATGAGAAATGAATACGCCAAATGCCTTCAATCGGCCAATACAACATCAATGATAAAGCACCAACCTTAATAATGATGATTACAACGACGTCTTAGGTCGACATCAATATCGCAACAATAATCGATACATCGATACCGCGAACCGGCTATTGACAATAACATTAACAACGAGTATCCCAATGCCTTGAACCGGACATTAATGAACAATAATAACGTTTGGCATAATTTCCGAAGAGTATCGTATCGAACGATCCCTTGATATCAATGAACCCATGGAGAGACTAAGTCTCGGAATGATACAACATATTAATACACATATATGATGACATTAATCTCATTGACTAGTACAAGTATAAAACTTGCCACAAACCGACGGCGAGAAAGTCCTTCCACGAACAACGTCCTTAATGAAATTGTCGGCCGCTTGAACAACCTTGAACAACACAAATACCAACAATTCGTTTAATACACGAATCAAGCATGATCACAACCAATTCAAGAGGTCGATACAATAAATCCCAAACTCAGTGAGGCATTTCGACAAACACCTTGAAAACAATCTCCCATCCTAAACAACCAAACCCAATTGTATCGAAAACCAACTTCACACAAATGATTCAATCCAACAAAACACCTTCAATACAATCGATAATCCAATAGGAATACTCAAATCGAGCTTACGATAACATTTAATCGATAATCCCAATTCCAAGTCAACCTTCAAAGTATTCTTGAGAAAAACTTCCATCAATCTGATGATAACTCATAAAAACTCGTAATTATATGTATATCCATCACAAATCATGACTATATCATTCAAAACATCAAGCTCCAACTCAAAATCAAATCTAGGGTTGAAAAAATTACCTTGGATTAGGATGAAGAATCCATAAACATGTTGTTAATCCATACCACAACTTGAAGAAGATGAAGTTATCTGAGTTTGATGATGCTAAATCGCCGAAAATCTCGCCCACAAATCGTCCAAGGAGGAGAGGAAGAAGGAAAATGATGAAATGAGCTTGATTCTCATGAAACCCGCTGAAATAAGAAAACCTGCACTGTGTGCCGCGGCACAGGCTGAGTGTGCCACGGCCCCCGGCCAAAAACTGCCCAACACACTGGCTTGGTGCTGCGGCCTGACCATCAGGGGCCGCGGCCCGCGGTACAGCCCGCTCTAGCACCAAAAGGCACATGGTGCATCCTTAGCTATTTCGACCATAACTCCTTCGTACGGACTCCGATTGATTCACAGTTTGAACCATTGGAAAGCTAACTTGATTATCTATAATATCGAATAGATTCAGAATTTTTGGAGTTTCAAAGAATTAATGGTGATTTTACAAAGTTGAACTCATACGTGGAAAAGTCGCTTAAGAACACGGAATTCAACAGAACGACACCGAGACGAACTCGGATGACAAAAAGTGTAGAACTAATCATTCTCGGAATGATACGGTCACAATAAAGTTGATAAGATGTACTTACACCAGAAAAAAAATTATCGGAAACCGAAATTGCGGATATTACATACTAGCCCCCTTAAAAGAAGTTTCGTCCCGAAACTTAAAACAAGTTGGGAGAAGTAATATCCCGCTAGGGAAACTCAATGAGATACACCAGAACTGAAAAATCACTTCTCATCGGCATCGGATGCCCATACAAACACTGATTCACACCTCCAAAGAAGAACAACAATGCACATATAGTCCTCGGGACCATATCTATCGCACGCACAAGTCCCCATGACTTGACGTCTCGAATCACAATGAACAATTACCCAGATTATCACAAAATCTCGATACAACACCAAAAGGAAATCATCAAACGATCTCAAAATCTCAAGATTCTCAAATACAATCATTATAAATAGATCAACAACAAATGATCCACAACCACGATACATTATTACGGATTGAGTTACACAATCATCCAAAAAAAACAAGGCTACATATCAAATGTACCCAACATCGATATCCTCCATATCATCGATCTCCTCGGTCCCATCGATTCGAGGTAGACCCAAATCTGAACTCACCGCTCAATATGATCCTCTGGCTCTCGAAGCCTGATAGGACCCTCTAGATGATGCACGGGCTGTAGTAACAAAATCCCTCGAGGCTTGTGAGCCCTCTCGAGATTTATCGGCACTAGAATTTCTGCAGTATTTCCGTAGGTGCCCCAGCCTCCCACACAGAAAACAAACAATAACTGGCACTGTACACCGAGTACTAATGTGCCCTGCTGAATCACAATTAAAGCAAACAACAGTCGAACTCTTCGTCTGAGAAGAAAAAGCTCTCCCAGCACGAAGACGACTAGAAAACGATCTCTTGGACATCAGAGTCCGATATCCCTCTGACAGCTCTTTCCATACCGAGTCAGAAAAATCACATGATAATTACAGATCCCATATGAAGATCACATTATGATTACGTTACGGAATGATGATAATGAGCATACATGCTCTAACATAATGGATGCATTAATAATGCGGTAAAATGATCGTCCTTATGATGCCGGAATATGATAAGATCGCATGAAAGATCAAATGAGGTAACATGATTATCTGATGAAATTCCTGAAATGATTACCTTGAACAAGTTAACAAGGTTGAAAATTCGATCCACAAGATCAACAACTGAACCGTGAGTTGGGCTGGATGATTAATGAATTAACTGAGCAATGAGATTGACTGAGTGATGAATGAATTAGCTAAGCAATGAGATTGGCTGAGTGATGAATGAATTAACTGAATAATGAGATTGATTGAGTGATGGATAAATTAACTGAACAATGAGATTGACTGAGTGATGGATGAATTAACTGAACAATGAGATTGACTGAGTGATGGATGAATTAACTGAACAATGAGATTGACTGAGTGCTGAATGAAGTAACTGAACAATGAGATTGACTAAGTGATGGATGAATTAACTAACCAATGAGATTGACTGAGTGATGAATGAATTAACTGAGCAATGAGATTGACTGAGTGATGAATGAATTAACTGAACAATGAGATTGACTGAGTGATGGATGAATTAACTGAACAATGAGATTGACTGAGTGATGAATGAATTAACTGAACAATGAGATTGACTGAGTGATGGATGAATTAACTGAACAATGAGATTAACTTAGTGATGAATGAACTAACTGAGCAATGAGACTGACTGAGTGATGGATGAATTAACTGGACAATGACATTGACTGAGTGATGAATGAATTAACTAAACAATGATATTGACTGAGTGATGAATGAATTAACTGAGCAATGAGACTGACTGAGTGATGAATGAATTAATTGAACAATGAGATTGACTGGGTGATGAATGAATTAACTGAGCAATGAGACTGACTGAGTGATGAATGAATTAACTGAACAATGAGACTGACTGAGTGATGGATGAATTAACTGAACAATGAGATTGACTGAGTGATGAATTAATTAATATGATCGACAAGATCAAAAATGATGATTGAGGATTATTGACTGATGAATGAGTTGATTCTTATCGTTTACACAGATCCCATGTGTTTTAAAACAATTAGTCATGAATCAATCGTAAAGTTTATATCACATATATGTTTCAACAAGGCATGTATAATTAATGACATTATGAATGTCTGAACATAAAGAGAATCGAGTCCTTACACAGGTCATACAAAGCTTTGAGGTCTTGCGATACTAGTCTTCACTGATGACGACTCGATGAATGAATGACACGTGCAACCGTACAAATATTACGACTCACAAAACCCAACTGTCCAGATTGTCATAATCTGACAGACCCACTACTACCACATTGGTAGAGCCACATAACTCACATATCAGGGTATCTCACAACCCAAAGCTCTGATACCATCTTCTGTAGCACCCCCAAATCCTATTGGGTCATTATAGTGCCATAAACCCCTCGGTTTGTGGAATGTAAGGAAATCATTTATCCTAGTTTTGTCTGAGAATTTTATGCGAACTTGCATCTGGGAGACAGTAAAGGATATTCTGGTTTAGTTCTTAGTAGCGTTGTTAATGGAACTACAGTGAAGGTCTATTCGGAAATTCTTCACGAGTTGTTCGGATTGACGATGGAGGGTTTTGCGTGCAGTGGGAAATCCATCAATGAGGAATCAGACCTGCCAAAGATTGAGGTTACCGAATTTTTGAGTTCGAAAGCGGTGATCGAGATAACCGATGACGTATTCGAAAACAATGATTTCGGTATACAAATCGGCTTGTTGTTGGTCGCCCTTACCAAGTGTTTGATGCCGAAGGTCAATACACAACACAAACTCGTTGGCATGGATAAGCTTGTGGTATACCGGGTTTTGAATAAAGATAAGGTGAATTTTGCTTCGATTGTTACATATTGGATGAAGGTGAAAGGAGATCCATTCCGTTCGAAGCATTATGTCTCGAGGTCGAGGAAAGCTGGGTTGCCGTTTGGTTCTATCCTTACAGTTCTGTTTAGACATTTTGCTGTTGATCTTTCCGGAGAGGCATCGATTCCGGTGTCTCGGAGACATGAGATATGTGACCTTAGCCTCAAAACGATGCACTACATCAAAACTATCAATAGAGGTTGGGTACTATTTTCTTATCTCCGGAAAGATGATCTAGTTCCAAAGGGAACACGTATACCGACACCGGCCGAGCGCGTTCTTCGCCAAGGGCGAGAAATGCTTCTGGAACTCCAAACCAGAACGTTTGTCTGACATCCGAAAGTCAAGGGAAAGCGAAAGGTAGTGGTGGAATAAAATGAGGAGAATGACCTTCTAGCACGGATGCAGAGTCTCGAGACTTCACAAGTCGAGATTCGTGATGAATTAAAGGCTCTCCGCTCCGACGTGTCTCAAGAAATCAATTCGGTCAAAAATCTTTTGGAAAAATTCATTCGTTTCACCAACCCGTCCTTCCCGTTTCCTGCTCATTCCGAAAACCCTTAGTGTCTCACGTCCCGATCCTCATTTAAGACAAATACTTTTGATGTATTTTGATGTTTCTTTGTTTGTCGTATTTGTGTTTGCATTTTAGTGGTTTGACTTTGTTTGAATGATATCAAAATGTACCTTGATGCACCTTGGTTAATGTTATTAAAGTTCGATTTGTTACTTTACTAATGAAGTTGAACTTACGGTTTCTTACTAGCCTTCGATTTGTCGTAATTTGTATTTTTCTTATGATGGCTACGATTAAGGGGATGTAACTTTTTTATTTTGTCAAAAAGGGGGAGAAAATACTCTCAAAAACCGAACACTAACGAACTCGAACAAAATACTTTGATTCGAAAAATATTTTTAAATCATTTTTGCAGGTAATAATTAAATGTTTTGACATCATCAAAAAGGGGTAGATTGTTGAACAATTTATTTTGATGATGATATATTTCAAAACATTTAAAGCAAGTCAAGACAGATGTATAAAAGCTACAAATATACATAGCTAGCGCACGCTATAGATGTATTATCGAGATTATTTGGTATGTGATAATGTGTCGAGCTTGAGTTTCAGTTTATTTTGACAATAAAAATATTGAGATTACTCGGCTAGTTGGTATTTGAAGGATTTTATTTAGTAATTTATTGAATGATGTTTTTGAGATGTGTGATTGGTGTTTGAGTTCGTTAAAGGGTAGTGATGCTGTATGTAATTATGGGTTTCAAAATAAATAACATTTTAAGTCCTTGTTGAACAAACCATGATAGAAATTCGGCGATGCACAACGTTGTGTTTCTTTGTTGGGATTTTTCAATAAAAATGAAAAATATTAGTTATATTGAGGTTAATTGTGAAGGGTAAGGATGGCAAGACTTGTAATTTTTGAGCTGAGTAATAAGACTACATGCCATGAGATTTATTGGTTGAGTACTGGCAAAGAAGAGGATATATGAGAATACAAGTCGTGTACGAGGAAGTTACATTCAAATCATTTGTATTTTAAATTTCGAGTACGAACTTATTTTAAGTGGGGTAGAATGTAATATCCTGACTTTTTACTATGGTTGTTTCACATTATTTTATCCAAATTATATTGCACAGTGTGGTATTTGTACAATATGGATAAAATGATATGAGGATTTAGACAATTGCACTGATTTAATTGTCGTAGTTGGTCAACAATTGCATTTGAAGATCTTGTATATCAGGTACATCATATGAGAATATTATTGGAATGAGTATACGTATTCGGGATGCCGTGATGTCGAGTAGAACAATTGAAACTGGCTAAGTATAGCCTGCATTACGTACACTAATCGAAGGACATAGCATACGCTAATGTGCAAGACCTACGTGCGTTAAAGTGTAAAACTAATGTATATAAGATTATATCAGACAAGGATCTAGGCAGTGGCAAACAGGTGGGACCACTGGTCGACAGCTTTCGGCTGGCATGCAGAAAGGAAAGTCAACTGTCTGATACGTACCCTATGGATAAGCCATAATGTACGATATTTATTACAGTTAATGTACAATAAGGTTTGTTTTGCCTACGCTAGCATTGTATCGAGGAACTTTCGGCATGAATACGACAAGCTAGTCAACGAGGAGATTACGTATGCTATGAGCCTAGCATTACATATATAAGGTTAACGTACCTTATACACGTAGAGTTGCGTATGTGAAGACATTGTATGAAGTGAGGCAGTAACCTATCGAGCAGGATAACATACGCTATCGAGGTCAGTTAGCATACGCTACGGAAGGTAACACACGTTATGCATGGTGGCTACTATGAAATGTGCAGGTTACAAAATTGGGAATGGTCTATCATTTTCTCACGAAGCAGATCAAGTTTCTCTCCCAAATAATCATCCCTCTTCACTTCTAAGTAATTCCCAAACACTCTAAACTTGGTTATGAGCTTGGGAGCATGGATTGGAACATGTGACTTGAAGTTATTGTTGATTATTATGGTGTTTGATTGTGTTGTTCATCTTCTAGAGGTATGTTGGTTAAGTCCTCTCTTCATTTTTGAGTTATTGATGTTGTTGTCGTTGTCGTTGTTTTCTTTGTATGATGATAGATATGGAAGTTTTATTATAGTTCTTGGTGTGTCATGGAATTTGTGTCGAAGAAAATAATGGTATTTGTTGGATTATGAGTTGATGGTGTTTTAAATGTTAGAATACATATCGAATTATGTTGTTTTATCGATTATGAACAAAGTGTTGTTAATTGGACATGGTTATGGATTAATTTATGTTCTTGAGGAACTCTTGATATATATATATATATATATATATAAGATCAAATGAGAATGGTTCTTATCCTGCGAATTGCGAATATGCATGAGTTTTGTACTAATTATGCATGAAATATATGCATTTCATGCATCAAAATTGCAATGCATTAAAATATGCATTATATGCATCAAAATATCGATGCACTAAAATATTGCATTATATGCATCAATTTTTTGTGAGGATAAATCTAGCAGATCCATTTATCAAGATCTATGGATGAAATTCATTCTTATTTCTTAACTTAAATTGCATTCTCACCCACCCATATATATATGGGTATATATATATATATATATATATATATCATGATAAGATGAAAATAAATAAGGCATATTTTGGATATGAACATGGAATGTTCATATCTAGAATCAAGTTATGGTGATTGATGATATGATTTTCGTATGATCCCGTTGGATTATGAGTTTAATGAGATCATCATTCATCCTTGAGTATATGTATTCATACGCATTGAACAAGTGATCAATTCTGATGTTAGGATTATTTGGTGGCCTTGGAATTGTGATTGCTATGAAGTTGGTGGATATGAACAAGGGATGAACACAGTATTTTATATATAAGATTGAATGTTGTAAGTGTTGATAATCTTGGTATTTTTTTACTATGAATTTATGATTATGAACAAGGAGGAATCTTGCCAATTCATATTCAAGGTTGAGTTCGAATTGGAGTATAATCCTTGTTAACAGATTGAATTGATTGTTGATATGATTATCGAATTGCGGAATCGTATTGTGGTTATGGATTCGTGATTGATTGAGTTGTTCGGTTTTGTATATGATCAATGTATTGTTGAATCATTGGGTTTGTTCATGGGTTATATTGGTTGTTAATTGTTATCGAACTTCTTGTTAATCAATTATTGTAATAGGTTGTGATAATTGATCGTTGATTATAACTGTGTTTTGTGATTGAGATTGTGGAGTTCGTGGATTGCTTGTGTCGGCACTGAGGAGTGTAACACCCCCGATATATTCAGGAATAATACATCGCCATATATCCTTTACATAAGAATTTACAAGGCTGAAGAAATGAAAAGACAATAACAGATACCAACATATGAAAGTAACTGAAATAAAATACAACAGTTCTGGGCCAATACCGAAAATACAAACATCCAAATGAAGAATATTAATACATCACCAAATCCAACACCACAAACGACGACGTACTCGAGTACTTATAATTATAAAAGAACAACACAAACAACAGACAATTGAACCCGGCCGGAACATCACTCTGCACCCTCGTCGTCTTGCAGCTCCAGTGGTTGTTTTCCTGCTCTCCTGGATCCTGAACATAAATAAATGTTCACCCCCGAAGGGGTTAGCACAACGATACTAGTACAAGTACCACAACATATTATTCAACGATTCACGAAGAACAAAACTAACATAAATGAGAAAATACGAACGAGACTCTTCCTGCGAGAAACTCATAAATATCATACACAAATGATAATCACAATATGACATCACAACATACACATGGTAATTCCGATGATCCAGCGTTCACTGCCTAGATCCCAAGATGATCCCGTCGTACCAACACGAGGTGGAAAAACCTGTCTGATGATCCAGCGCACGCTAGCATAGATCCCAAGATTATCTGGTTTGACCAACACGAGGTGGACATAAAACAATGACACATATGCACGACTATATGTATAACATCAACACGTAAAACATAAATAAGGTACTTGCCTCGAATCGATGACAAGGATAAAACTCTGACGAATATCAATACACTCGAAGGTCGCCCCTTCGATTAATCACATTGCAAATCTCGAACCTTAAACAGAAGAAATAATATAAAATTCATCTCACGTCGTACGAACATCTAACAATCCAAATTACGGTCGAAAGTTCATAAAACTTATCCTGTCTGACCTGCATAACGTACGTTACATACCCTTTGTAGCGTACGTTAAGCCAACTCGTTAGCGTACGTAAGCTATGAAGTCTAGCGTACGCTAACCATGCATCGACAGTTCCTCTCTGATTAGTCGACTGACTCGTCTGATGATATAACATACGTTACATATCAAACATAGCGTACGTTAATTCTGCCCATTAGCGTATGTGAGCTACAGAGCCTAGCACACGCTAAACACACATATGACAGTTTCTCACTGAGCATGCGATTGTCTCGATTGGTGATGTAGCGTACGAAATCCTCAGTTAATAACGGATGTTATCCTCAAACATATCATGCTCATACAATTATGAATGATCTTATGGATTAAAACATCTTCGAATTCAAGGATACGTATATCATCACAACACTATATTCAATCTCGATTACAGTTCTCATGTGAAGTTCGGGTGATCTAAGGTTGATGCGCTTGTTTCCAATATCATCAGTACATTCAAACTTTATCTTAAAGATGAACTAACAAATCCAACTTATAAGAAATGATACAACCTTCGATGATTCTTTCTTAAGTCCGTTTAGCAAAAGTGATATCAACTCCAAGTCTACGATCAATATGGCAACACCATTCAATATGTATTATCCAACTCATAACACTACTCTTATTGTTTGTCGTAACAAGGTTCCAACTATAATGTTCCCAACAAAGGTAACTTAAGCATAATCATCTCAACTTCCTAAACATGATGTTCGGTTGAATAAATCATCCATAGAACCTAATATCTTGATAGCATGATCATAATATCCTTAAGGACACAAATATAAGGTTGGATATAGCATAACATACCTTAAGATGAAGAAAATGCTGAGACAATAGGTAGAATCCAACTCCGATTGCTTGTATGCCAATTAAAGATGATTCTCCACTTCAATGATCAAGTATAAGTAATCTCCAATCTTCAATGACCAAGTATTAAGTGATCTAAAGGTGTTTAAGGTGGCTGGGAACTCTCTGGGGATGAAGTATGTTGAAATCCAAGTGAAAGAAACGAATAAAATGAAATGGGGTGCTATCTCATTTATAACTTTCTGAGCATAACGTACGCTAGCCTTTGCTCATAGCGTATGTTATCGTCTAAAATAGCTTACTGTCTTGTTTCTAAACTTCATTACGTACGCTACACTAATCATGTTACGTACGTAACCAATACCATTAGCGTACGCTACATACTTACCTTAGCGTACGTTAATATCTGTTGACTTAAAAAGTGCCCAGGTTCATGCCGTGCGAATCTGGTAAGTATCTGGCCGAGCCCACCACCAACTAGCTCATGTGCTAGCCGCCCTGCTCAATTATTGGCTGTCTTAGGTACGCTATGCTTCATTCATCGCACACGCTAATCTTGGCACATAACGTACGCTATGCTCACGTCGTAGCGTACGTTATCACGTATTTGCATGTGAAAATACATATGTTGATGTTATCATGCACATGGATATGAATATGAGAAATATCATACTTCGATTATCGATATCACAAATCCGAATAATACAGGGTTCAATTACGGATGAAATACTCAATAATTAATTTGGATATTACATACTCTCCCTCTAAAAAGGAGTTTCGTTCCGAAACTCAAGACGAAAATAACTCTGGATATCTGGACCTCATGTTATCTTCCGTTTCCCAAGTGGCTTCTTCCACTCCGTAGCACGACCAATGAACCTTAACTAAAGTGATCGGTTTGATTCTCAATTGCTTAACTCGGCTCTCGAGTATCCTGATCGGTCTCTCTTCAAATGTGCCATCCTGAGCGACTTCGATCTCGCCGAAATCAATGACATGACTAGGATATGGTATATACTTCCATAACTGGGATACGTGGAATACGTTATGAACATGGCTCAATGACGGCGGTAATGCCAACCTATATGCTAACTCTCCAACTCTCTCAAGAATCTCGAAGGGTCCGATATATCTCGGACTCAGCTTTCCCTTTCTACCAAAACGAAAGATTCCACGAGTAGGAGAAACCTTTAAAAGCACATGATCACCAATACTAAACTCTAATGGGCGACGGCGCACGTATGCGTAAGATTTCTGTCGACTCTAGGTGGTCAACAGTCTTTTGCGAATCAAGGCTATCTTTTCTCGTGTCTGTACGATCAATTCCTGTTCCGTCCCGATCA
The DNA here is from genome assembly GCA_033398695.1 of Orobanche coerulescens. Classification (NCBI taxonomy): domain Eukaryota; kingdom Viridiplantae; phylum Streptophyta; class Magnoliopsida; order Lamiales; family Orobanchaceae; genus Orobanche; species Orobanche coerulescens. The sequence goes on from CM065807.1 coordinate 40,044,299, forward strand.
AGTCTGATGGATCGTCCCAACATAGGGACGATTTGCATCTCATCCCGTATAATGCCTCGAACGGTGCCATCTTAATGGAAGCATGCCAACTATTGTTGTAGGTGAATTCAATCAACGGTAGATGAACTTTCCAATCAGTTGACCAATCTAAGGCACAAGCCCTCAGCATGTCTTCCACTGTTTGAATAGTCCTTTCGAATTGTCCGTCTGTCTGCGGATGATAAGTTGTGCTGAAGTTCAATTCGGTTCCCAAGGCTTTATGAACTGCTTTCCAAAAATGAGACACAAAGCGACCATCTCGGTAAAAAATAATGGTCTTCGGCGTACCATGCAATCGGACTATCTCTGAGCTGATTTGGTTAAACGGTCAACTATCACCCAAATCATGTTCGTCCCCTTTCTGGTCTTTGGCATATTAGTGATAAAGTCCATCGATATGTCCTCCCACTTCCATTCAGGAATCGGGAGCGTCTTCAGCATCCCGGCAGGTCGTTGATGCTCGATCTTAACCTGCTGACAAACCAAACATTTCGGGATGTAATCGGCTACGCCTTTCTTCATGTTGCCCCACCAGAAATTCTGCTTCAGATCCTTATACATCTTACTGGTGCCCGGTGGATAAAATAGGGCGTTGAGCTTCCTTCAGAATTATTTGCTTCAAAACATCAACATCGGGAATACAAAGTCGGTTCTGAAATCTCAAGACTCCATCATCATAAATTACAAATCCTGGGGATTTTCCCTTGTTCACTTCATCGCGTAACCGAATCATCAGAGGATTATCCATGCTTAGATTTGATTTCTTCGGTTAACGATGAAGTTATTTCCATCACACAAAGTTGTGCTTGGACTCTTTGCAACCATATTTCAATTCCTTCATGAATCAATTCCTGTTGAATATTGGTCTGGGAGGTGAGAGTCTCAAGCATTTGAATAGATACAGGCTTGCGGCTTAGTGCATCGGCCACTACATTCGCTTTGCCTGGATGATAAAGATTCTCCAAGGTTCGCTATTATACTACTACTAACTAGTAACTACTAAATAATATATAGTACTATATATTTCAATTACAATAGCACTACACGCACTCTTGCTTTACATTATTGTTCTATACTCTTCTCTACTTGTTTATTATTATATTGAATTAGTTAGTATTAGTTAGTTTACTTATTCAATTTTAAAGATTGTATCCTTGTAACATTTCTTTTGTGAATAGACATAATCATAGGAATCAATAAAGATATCAATTTTTATGTGTTTTAGAACTATTTTTACTTTATTGCATTTCACATTTTCAATATTTCAAATTTTTAACACAAGTAATTTAATTTCAATAAATAGAAGTCATAAAAAATATTACAAGTTATTATAAATTACATAAAAAAACAACATAAAGGATTCCAAATTTCTAAATTATCTAGAAGTTATTATATTTTTATTAATCAACTTAAGTAATTTCAAAATTTCGACACATATTTAATTTAGAAAAAAGAAGATATAAACAATATTACAAGTAATTGTAAATTACATAAAAAAAACACAACATAAATAATTTCAACATTCGAAATTTCAACACAACTACACAATTCATTTAATTTCATGCAAAAATAAAATAAAAAACAAAAAAATACGAAGAACCGCCGGTTCGGCCCGGGTACCGCCGGTTTTTGGCCCGGTCCTGAACCGCCGGTTTCGGGCCCGGAAACCGGCCCTTCTGAAGAATATCTAGGCCGGTTACGATTCACCTTTTCTGGTGAACCGGAACCGGCAGTTCACGGCCCGGTGGAAACACTAATACAGAATACAGCTTGGATAAAGTAAGTACAACAAGCTGTACGATATTCAGATAAGAGTGCGTAGTGGAAGCTTGTTTGAGTTGTTGTAAATACAGCAACAAGGCTTTTCTCCTGTTAGCTTGGTGCGTACAGGGTTTTGCAGTGTATACTTGTATAAATCACAGTTTATGAAAACAGCAAATGCAGAAGGTAAATAACACAGTATTTAAAGTGGTTCGAGGTAAACCCCTCTACATCCACTGGTCCTCCACACAGGAGTGAAAATGTTTATTATAATCACTGCGTACACAACTACGTGACTATAACTAAACCTCCCAAAGTATCGTTCACACAGATTGATACAAGGGTTGAAGCTGTTCGCCGTTCACACAGATTGGCTAGAGCTTGTTCTTTGACTTGATTCTTCACACACAGTTGGAAGCTTCGTCTACAATGCTGATTCTTCACACAGAGTTCAGAATGAGCAAGGCTTCTTCAGTCCACATAGGGCTGATGATTTTCTTCAAGGTAAAATCACATGTTGAACAACAACTTGAATACTTGATGAGCTTGGGCTGATGATGTATTTTCCAGGTTGAGCACTTGTACATTTCTTCTCTCAAGAATGGCAGTATGCTCGAAGAAATATGTTTGCTCTTGTAAGCTTTTTCATTCGTTTCAATAGTATGAAGTTCTTAGCTTTTAATTCGTATTGCGTTCGTTCGTGTAGCCTGCAATGTCCTCTTGTATGGACTATTTATAACTTTGTAATAGATCCGTTATAAATTTGTCCGTTGGCTGGGTTGGTGAGCAAAAGGTCCGTTCTGATTGGTTGATTGACTTTCAAGAAACACGATCCACATTTTTCTCCTTGTCTGAAGATTCTTGTCGGTTGGTATTTAAATACTTTATCTAGTCAGTATTTAAATACTTCTTTCAAAGGGCGTTCTGTCTTTAGTGAATAAAGTAGATTTCGTCCAACGGTCTTCAGTCCTGTTGGATAAGTGTTGATTATCCTAACACTTACAGCTTGTATGCTGTGTCCAGCATTATATGTCTTATTGCTGTTAGCTGTAGACTTCAACTCTGTAGGCTATCTCCCATGCTGTATGGTAGGCGCTGTATTGAGTTTCAAGACATCTTCCATACTTGGCGGTATTCCGAATCCTTTGATCTATGATGACTAGAGTTTCAAACAACTTGCTGTATGATGGCAGTGTGGAATCTTGCTGTATGTTGGCACTTATCAAAACAAGGTACATGATTATTTATCCAAACAGTTCTATTTTCAAATAACCGAGTACACGATTTTAAAAATATTTCACACCATATTTTTTTTCATGTTTCAAAGTAAAATATGATTTTTTATTTTCAAAAATAAATAGTGAAAGATGAAAAAAAATCTTACTCGATTTAAACTTTAAACTCGGATTTAAAAAAAAAAATTGGTACTGAACCAATTAACGCACTCTGATCTTATCGTTAGCGCACGTTAACAAACTCGGATTGAAGTGTGGACTGAATTGAGTTAGTTAGCGCACGCTAATTGCGTACTTAGCGCGCGTTAGATTGTAGAGTATATGTAATATGGATCTCTCGTTTAAGGCGATAGGCTAGAGTTGGAGAATTTTGGTTATGTAGCCAAATATCATGTTGCGTGGTTTGGATATACCTTGTAGTTTGTATGATGTTATTCTGATATGATTGTTGATTGGTGGAAATATTTAGTACATGTATGAATGGTTTGTCCACCCGGGAACGATTCAACAGAACCTCTGGGGGTCAATGCTAAGGGGCATGGCCGTGGGTTACCTAGTGTATTGTTGCTTGCGATGGTATTGTGTGGTAACATGTGGTTACCTTGTCTATTGTTAATGGTGATGATGATACATAGTGATGGTTATTTTGATAATGTTGTTTACAAGGAAATTCGATATTCCAAAATATTGTTTTGCAAAATATTTCAAAATGAGACGGTTAAAATCTCCTGTTTACAAGTTTTGGCAAAACAGCCCGGGTATCAAAAATATTTTCAAATCTTATTTCGGAAAATTATAAAAACTTAAGGATTTTAAAATATTTTTATTTAAACGAACACTCATGGAGTTTTAAAGAAGATGCTGTCAATAGTAGGCTATAATGAGGTGTAGTTTGTTACGATCGTATTTGTGACGATATGGGTTGTAAGTGTTCAGTTGATATGGACATGTGATTTGTCAATTACGACCGTAAGTTCCATTTATTGCAGTAGTAATTTTTGTATTTGTGTAATTAACTGCAGTGGATATTGATATGTTGTGCTGAGTTAGCATTTTGGTATGTTGTTTTGAGATGCTGTGTTTCATCGGGCTGAGTGGGTACTTGTTCAGTATGCCAAGGGGTGAGGTCCTGGTCGTAATCGTGGTATAGATGACCATGGAGATCAGATGCACGACCAAGATAATATTGTTGGGGATGGCATTGGCGTCGGTGTTACCACTATATTGCAATATGTAGCGACGCAGATGACTCAATTGACCGAGGCGGTTCAATGCAACACAGTTGTGACCAGAACGTCGGCGCAAGCCAATGGCTTCGAGAAGTGGTTCAGATGAATCCCCCTCGTTTCGTTGGTGCCGCGGATGCATTGGTCTGGGATGGTTGGCTTTTCCAATAGGGAATGATATTCGAGGCAGTTGATTGTCCCGAAGAACGGAAAGTACCTATCGCTCAGTACCTTCTAGACAGAGATGCCGCTAAACTGGTGGGAGGTTGTTAAGCCTCGGGATCGTGTTGTCATGTGGGTAGAATTCCATGAATTAGTGGAAGCTGAGTTTTCTCCGGAACCGACCAGGAGCAGAAAAGGTCTAATGATTTTTCTATCAGTTTAGGAGTTGGAGTCTCTAAACTTCAACACCAGGGTCATTCTACCGTGAAGACTCGTCATTCAACGAGTAGTGGAACTAAGAGTTCTAAATTATTACCATTGACCCCTGGTATGGCAAGGAGGTGTTTCAACTGTAAAGTGTCGGGGCATGTTCGTGCACATTGCCCTTCCCCGCCCAGTAACGTGTTACAAGTGTGGACTCGAAGGGCACAAAATCAATCCAGTTTTGTGAGATGGTCGCCGAGTCTTCCGAGGCGTGGGCTGCAACACCGATATCAAGATCGACTCTGAGAGGTCCTTGAGAGATGCTATTTTTCAGTTGCTTACTATTTGTTACCTTGCCTCCATTGTTTTAAATTTCGGGGACGAAACTTCTTTTAAGGGAGGTAGAATGTAATATCCGTGTTTTTTATTTCTGGATTTTACGATTCTAGCGACTTGCTTGTGTTTCTTGACATTTTGTACGTGTTTCGTTCTACACTTTTTGTCATTCGAGCGAGTTTTGATGTTGTTTCGGATTAATCTGCATATTATTAAGACTTTTCCGCGATTGGATTCGATTATTGTGAATCTGGTTCGAAACTGTTGTTTTGTTGTTCCTACAAGTTCACTTAACATTTTTATCCATGTTGCGAATTCCGGAGTTGTTGTTCGATCTCGTATCGTGATTATCAGGCGTTTCGGCCATTTCATAATTTCCCTAAAATTTTGGGCGTTGTTCTTCGTATTCGTCTTTCCAACATTCCAGCTACTGGATTCACATGTTTGCTTGGTGCTTTAGACTCATGTTTTGACTGTTGTATGGCTCGGTTTAATTAACCTTGGTAGCCCGTGTTCATCACGTTTCATAAATACCCTTGCGCAGTGAATTGGACTACAGCAGCTCTGTACTGCATGAATCTTACGTACGCTAGCTTCAGCATATAATGTACGTTAGCTGGGGTGTTGGAATATTCTATTCCACATAATTATAAAAAGGTTTTGATGATGAGTTGATGATGACTTGTCGATCAAAGAAAACAACAATAGAACGAAGCAAAAATAACAATAAATTAAGAAGGAGTCGAAGTCGCTCGATACAGACGAGGAACATCACCTGATCCTGAGAATAGATAAGAAAATGTCATCTGATCAGATCAGACGAGTAAAAGCTAACTGATCAGACCAGACGGGAAAAGTCATCTGATCAGACCAGACGGGAAAAGTTATCTGATCAGACCAGACGGGAAAAATCATCTGATCAGACCAGACGGGAAAAGTCATATGATCAGACCATACGGGAAAAGTCATCTGATCAGACCAGACGAGGAAAAGCCAACTGATAGCAGACGACTGCATTTCACTTGAAGACAAAGTGACATGTGTTTAACGTACGTTATAGAATGAACTTAACGTACGTAATAGAAAGTAACCTGATGTCTCACCTGAAGTCACCTGATGAATTACGTACGCTAAACATATAAGATAACGTACGTAATGCAGTTCACTTACGTACGTACTGAAGTGTTCGAATTCAAACAAATTAACCGTTGGAAGATTCGGAGTCAAAGTAAAAAAAGATGCAACAGATACATGGTGACGCACACAATGACATCACATTAACGCATGCTACGAAGGTTCCTAACATACATAATTGAAGAGATAGAATGCTACTGGACTAATCAGAATGAAGGTTAACATACGTAACAAAGTGTTAGCGTACGTAATAAGGCTAACGTACGTAATGGTTTACAAATAACACACATAATGAAGGCAGCAGGAGTTAATGGCTAGTTGAGAGAATTTGCCTATAAATACCAAGTCATTTGGTATCATTCAACACAATAACTACGAGCAAATCACATATTGGTCATATATCAATTATATACATTATTGTTGTTGTATTTGTGCTTAATTGATAAGTGTTTGAGTGTTCATACACGAAAACATACACGAGAGGAAAGATACGGACTGTAGATTGATTCGGTGTTATTAGGATCGTTGATCGAGCATTATTAGAATCATATCTAAATCCAAGAGAGGTTTGTCTAGTACCAATAGAAATCTAGATAGGTTGCTTCCTTGTCCGATAGAAAAGAAAAATGGTTTATCATGGACCGACATAAAGACAAGAGTGTAACGGTTTATCTCGGACCGATAGAAGATGAGATTGTAACGGTTTACCTCGTACCGATAGAAGATAAGGCGGAAAAGGTTGATCTTGAGCCTATAGAAAAATATACTGAGAGAGGACGTAGTCACGTTTGGCCGAACCTCTATAAATCTTGTGTTATTTACTTTTCGCAAGTTAATTACGCTTCCGCAACGCAAAAGAGTTTGAAAACTTTACTCGCGATATTATCCACCATTCCAAGAGGGGCGTCAATTTTTCAACAATTGTTATCGAAGCGAGGTTTCCATAAAAATCGGCTTAATATCTGAGGATAAAAAGATCCAATGGCGCTCCAATTTGCACCGGTAGAAGGTTTTGCCTTAAATCGTCCTCCATTCTTTGATGGATCGAACTTCATGACGTGGAAGAAGAAAATGTCTATCTTCATCTGAGCCTACGACATCGAGCTTTGGAAAGTTATTTGCCTAGGTCCGAAAATTCCTACAAAACCGGAGGCTCTCTAGAAAGCTTTGAATATTATAATGATGAGGATTGGAAAAATGACCACTATAATTGCAAAGCAACACAATTATTATGTTGTGCTCTAAATCCGTAAGAACACAATCGGATATCATCATGTGATAGGGCCAAAGAGATTTGGAAATGCTTGAAGTAACTCACGAAGGAACATCACAAGTCAAGGAGACGAAGATCAATATGCTCTCCACGACTATGAGCTATTTATGATGAAAAGTGACGAATCCATAACAAACATGCTCGACCGATTTTTGGTCATTACTAATGGACTAACTTGTTTTGGGAAACCATTAACAAATAGTGAAAAAGTAAGGAAAATCCTCCTACCACTACCTGTTGAATGGGACGGGACAATTACGGCGATTATGGAATCGAAAGATTTAAATAATCTTGATTTTAGTGCCCTCGTTGGTTCACTAATAAACTACGAGATAGTTCTTAAATCTCGGAACGCCAATCCGAAACCGAAAGAAAGGACAATAGCTTTGAAAGCTAAGATGTCAAAAAAAGAAGAAATCCGGGTAGATGAAGACGATGAAGAATCAGTATATTATGCCAAGAATATAAACAAGTTTCAAAACATATTGAACTGGAGAAGGAAAGACATCAAGACGAGCGAATCAAAGAAACTCGACAATAACTGTTGAAACTATGGTAAACCAGGCCACTTTGCGAAAAATTACCGAGGCACGACTTCCAAGAAGGAAGTACTCGTAGCAACATGGAGTGACAAAGAGGATGACGATGAATATACTCAAAATAACCTCGCACTCATGGCAGGGAGTTCATTCGACGATAGCGACGTCGAAAGCCAGGTTAGTACTTCGTCTCACGATGAATTATTTGAAGCATTCGAACTTTTACATACCGATTTTCAAAATGCCTTAATTGACAATAAATCCCTGAAAGCGAAAAATAAATTATTGGAAATCGAAATTTCCAAAATAAATAAAAAAGGGAAATTTATTGAAACCGATCATTCTAAATGTCTTGAAAATGAAAATAAATTAAAAGATGATCTTTTAAATGTTCAAAACGAACTTAAGAATTTAACAAATAAATTTTCTTGTGGCAACAAGAAATTTGAACAAATGCTTTCCGTTCAAAAATTTTCATTAAATAAACAGGAGTTAGGACTCAAACCGTGTAAAAAAACTGGATCCTTAAATTTTAAAATACCCCAATGTGATAAATGCTTAAAACTTGAGCATCATATTTCGATTTAAAAAGCCCACGACAGACGATAAAAATTAAAAAGTTTTGGATTCCAAAAGGAACCATTATACCGAATATCGTCTATGTTTCCAAAGAAAAACCAACTCTCGGTTGGATCCCCAAAAATCAATATTAATAGATTTCAATCAATTGATATTTTGATAATCTATATTTTTAACAATTGGTATTTAACTCAGGGGGAGTTACTTTTATAAAAATGGGGAGATCTATATTTCAGGGGGAGTTTTACCCGTTAATTGTCATATTTAATTTTATCGATTTTTTTTTTAAAATTTACTATGCAATTTTGATTATGACAAAAAAAGGGAGAGAAAATCGAGAAAAATGATGGGAGAAGGAGAATACGAGTCATGGAAGAATGACGAAAAAAATGAAAACAATATCCCGATCATGAAAGGGAGAGAAAAGACGAAAGAAAAGAAAGTCGAAAGAGAAGAAAGTCGAAATTAAAAGAAGAAGTTGAAATAAAAAAAAATGAGAAGGAGTCGAAAAGGAGAAAAGAAAAGATGGGGAGAAGAAAACTAACAAAATGGACAAAGCCGAAAACTTTGATCTATAAATCATTTTATATTTTTGCAGGTTTATAATCCCATCGAAGGTTGTTGTTTTGTCATCATCAAAAGGGGGATATTGTTGGAATATTCTATTCCACATAAATATAAAAAGGTTTTGATGATGAGTTGATGCTGAGTTGTCGATCAAAGAAAACAACAATAGAACGAAGCAAAAATAACAATAAAGCAAGAAGGAGTCAAAGTCGCTCGAAACAGACGAGGAACCTCACCTGATCCTGAGAACAGATGAGGAAATGTCATCTAATCAGATTAGACGAGGAAAAGCTAACTGATCAGACTAGATGGGAAAAGTCATCAGATCAGACCAGACAGGAAAAGTCATCTGATCAGACCAGACGGAAAAAGTCATCTGATCAGACCAGATGAGGAAAAGCCAACTGATGGCAGACGACTGCATCTCACCTGAAGACAAAGTGACGTGTGTTTAACATACGTTATAGAATGAACTTAACGTACGTAATAGAAAGTCACCTGAAGTCACCTGATGAATAATGTACACAACTCAGAATGAATAACGTACGCTAAACATATAAGATAACGTACATAATGCAGTTCACTTATGTACGTAATGAAGTGTTCGAATTCAAACAAATCAATCGTTGGAAGATTCAGAGTCAAAGTCAAAAAAGATGCAACGAATACATGGTGACACACGCAATGACGTCACATTACCGCACGCTATGAAGCTTCCTAACGTACGTAATTGAAGAGACAGAATGCTACTGGACTAATCAGAATGAAGGTTAACGTACGTAGCACAAAGTGTTAGCGTAGGTAATAAGGATAACGTACGTAATGGTTTACAAATAGCACACGTAATGAAGGTAGCAGGAGCTAATGGCTAGTTGAGAGAATTTGCCTATAAATACCAAGTCATTTGGTATCATTCAACACAACAACTACAAGCAAATCAAATATTGATCATATATCAATTATATACATTATTGTTGTTGTATTTGTGCTTAATTGATAAGTGTTTGAGTGTTCATACACGAAAACATACATGAGAGGAAAGATACGGATTGCAGATTGATTCGGTGTTATTGGGATCGCTGATCCTGCATTATTAGAATCATATATAAATCCAAGAGAGGTTTGTCTAGTAATAGAAATCTAGATAGGTTTCTTCCTTGTCCGATAGAAAAGGAAAACGGTTTATCATGGACCGACATACATGATTGGTAGAAAATATTAGATAATTATATATGTTAAATACATAATTATATTATATTTATTTTAGTACAACTTGATAATTTTTTACATATTTGATTTATGAAGGCAATTTACTTCACTAATGTAATTTATTTATTACTTCAGGTATTTGTTAATTTTTTGGAGCGAGGATAAATATTGAACAAATAAATAAATAAAGTCCCCAGTTCAAGAAGAGTCTCGGTCGAAATAAAAGATAGAAGAATGAGAGTCCTACTAGAACAAAACCCCGCCTAAAGTATCCTGGAGGAAGAAAACACTTATAAAAAGGGGACCAATCATCATTATCTCCCTTATCAACACACACCACCCTATTAACAGATCTCACGGCATACATAAAGAAAAGAAAGGAAAAGGTCTTGCACTCGAGCCACATAGTTCAAAAGCAGGGCACGACATCCAAGAAGTCTTCAGCCGAGGAGCAGTAAATAAAAGAAGTTGGATTTTCTAGTTTTTACTTTATGCTTAATTATTATTTCATGTTTTATTTAGCTATCATGTCCGGCTAATTTATTTATTCCAGTTCTTAGGGATGTTTGAACCCGTATCTATATTATTTATGTTTTAATTCCGTAGCATATTCTTGACTTAATTCCTTTGAATTATCTTTGTGTTATTGAGTAGATTTATTTATGATATAATTTACTTTAATTGGTCTGATCAACTTAATTGAGGTTTTTATATCTATTGCTAGATTTAGGATTATAATACGTAATCGTTATAATTCTAGATCACAAGTAGCAACAATTGTTTTTATTCAGTTGGGTAACACAAAATCAAGATCCATTGGGTCGAGCTTGTGAACTCAATATCTTGTCTATTTCCATCGTTTTGGTTCCTAATGCATCTAACGAACAAGATTTGAAGAGCTTGTTTTGAATCCTTCGTCTAGATAGGTTTAATTGAAGAGCTTGTTTTGATTAAATAAACTTAAGAAACGATTGGGGTTAACAGAGCTTGTTGTTGACTTCGGAGTAGGAGTTCATTAGGAATTAAGGAAAGATAAAGTGTTGTATTAATTCATAAATTAAATTAGAACGGGGGATAACAGAACTAAGAACTGGATATTAATCGCAATCGATTTTCCTTACTAAAATTTTACTTCTTTTTATTTGCCTACTTGTTATTTTAGTTTGTTTACTTTAAACCAACCAACCCCCCCTCTTTCTTATATCTAGTATTATTATTTTTAGCACTATTATTTATTTAGTACTACTATTTTAGTTTCTCAAAAATATTCAACTCAAGAAATTCGATTAATTCATCCGTTCCTCGTGGGATCGACCCCTTACTTACCAATACTACTATTTACTATAAGTGAGTCAAGGAATCTTTATAAATATCTAATTTTGACGCGTCTCGACAGCGGTCAATACAGACGAGAGTGTAATGGTTTATCTCGGACTAATAGAAGACGAGATTGTAACGGTTTACCTTGGACCGATAGAACACAATGCGGAAAAGGTTGATCTTGAGCCTATAGAAAAAGATACTGAGATAGGACGTAGACACGTTTGGCCGAACCGCTATAATTCTTGTGTCATTTACTTTCCGCAAGTTAATTATGCTTCCGCAACGCAAAAGAGTTTGAAAACTCTACTCCGCGATATTATCCACCATTCCAAGTGGGGTGCCAATTTTCCAACATGGGGCAGTCTTACATACGCCATCCCCTGTCTGTTGCGTATGTTGTCATATGAAGACACTTCTTGAACTCCTTTACGTACGTAATATGTACTCTTACATATTTTAGATGATTAACATGCGTTATCATCATCACCTTACGTACGTTAGTGTCTGCCCAATTATATAATCTGCGGGACGGGCTTTGGATGTCATTTCGACTTCTTACGCCTCCATCCATCAGGTCTGGCCTTCTAGGGCGATTTGGTTCGATATTCATCATCTAGCTTCATCTTGGTGAGTCTTCTTCGTGTTTATCAACATCATCTAACTTGTTTTCCATCCGGATCGAGGTATCTCCTTCTTAGAGCCCTATGTGAGTAATTTTGGGGGTTTTTCCTTTATTTCTTGATTTAATCCGAATTTGATGAACCGGTTATGTAATTCTCGTTGTTTTGGTTGTAATCTATGGACTAGAATTCCTTTTATTTATTTTGTTTCACCCGGAGCGTGATTTTGATTTCCTTGAGAAAACCCTTGAACCCTCGTTGTTGTTGTTTGTTCCGCAGCGAGTTAGAGATGGGTTTTGAGGAGTATTGTTAGTTCGTTGTGGAGTTATTCTCGTAATATTTTGGAGTCGTTGCATACTCGTTGAATTTGGAAGTTCTATGGTCACTCAATTGCGTCCGTTCGTCGTTTCGTTCGCTCGTGGTTTTGAGGCAAGTATCTTGCCCATACATTTTGTGTTTCTTTGATGTAATAATTTATAGTCGGCTATGTGCTTCTACTTGAGTGCTTAGAATAAACTTTCAAAAGAATCAATATAGTTTCGAATAAAGGCTTTCTTTCAAGACACTTATGTGCTTTGAGAATAAATAATTTCTATGGATATGTTGTAATGTGGTTGTGAACTGAAATATGTTGTCTCCGTATTGTGTGGTTATAAAAGCTCTCTTACTTTGGTTTAGGGTTGTGTGTTGGAATGTGTGTTTGTTTGTGTGGCTGTTGTCAGGATGATGTGAGATTCCATTGGGTTATCATGGGTTTATTCACTCGGGTATGCATGATGAAACTCCGAGGTTCATGCTAGCTAGCATGGAATGAGAATAACCCTTGGGCGAATGTTGATGTCGATGTTCAGGTCGTGGACCCCGTAATTTATTGTCGGAGTACTATTTTGGGAAAATAAATCTTTGGGTTGTGATCCTAAGAAATTTTGAAAAGATGATGATTCCTCGATCCTAAGAAATTTACTCATTTTATTTAAGCCTTCCATGGTTTGTGGATTATATTATCAATCCTGATTGTGTCTGATTGTGGCGGTCATTCTAGCAAGTACTTTGATTTTATGTTTTTTAGGTTCTTACATTGGAAGTCTTGTTTTGTTTTGAGTGAAGGTATATACGTTCACTCCAGGAGGGTCCGACGGGACCTTGGAGGGATCTACGCATGGTTGGGTCTGCGAACATTAGGGTTAACCACTCCGGGAGGGTCCGACGGGGCCTCAGAGGGGTCCGCGTATGGTTGGGTCCACGGTTAATCATGAGCATTTTTGTAACTTGGTGATATGTATGGAATATCACAATATTCTGACTTTCCTTAATGCTTGGGATATAATACATATTTATCAGAGGTACTTTGACTAGAATAGTAATAAGATTGTATGATATGGCGAGAGTCTGAATTTGTTTCTTAAGCGAAAATATCATGGGAAGTCTTTCCCCATGTTTGATTCATTGATTATTCTATATTATTATATCCTTGGAATATGATGTGTATGGCTCATAATTGCACTTCATACTTGCACTAGCAAAATTCCAGTTTTCTAACCCCCGAGTAATCAGGGGGTGGATGTCTGTTATTGCATTCAGGTACATGCAGGTTCTTGGGGAGCAAATCACGGGATCGGTATGAAGAATGATGGAAGACAAATGATACTAATCACATGAGGACTAGTACTTGGTATTATTGGTCGAATTATATTTTCCTTTCTCCTGTAGTGTTTTCCCGTCGTATGGGAGTGTTGTTGTTTATTTGACCCCTGTGCGGGTATGAGTTTTGAAGTAGAAATGTATATGAAGTTTAAATTGTATGTTATTGATGAAAGACCGAATCGGTCTATGGATTTGTTATTCAGCCATGTTGGCATTAAGGTGATGTCTTGTTTTGGTATCTAGCCTGGTAGATTCTCATGGAGAGGGTCTTCGGCGCTGTAATATTCCCGAGTGGATTGGGGGGTGTTACATAATGGCGATAATAACTCCGGAGATGAAGCTGAATCCGATTCGAGGGCGAGTCCGTAATATCTGGGAGTAATTTTTTTTCATTTCATTGTTGTGTTGTACGTATTAATTTGGAATTGTACAAGTGGTGTTGTATTTGACTGATACAATGTATATTGTATTGGGATATTTCGTAATCGAAATATTTATACTTGTCGTCGGTTTGGTTTCGTCGTTTAGATGTTGCTTGGTGAGTTTGGAATTTTGGCTAAGTATATAGCCATAGCGTACGCTACATGTGTAGCATTATGTACGCTCTTGTGTTGAGCTTACGTACGTTAAACCGTGAGGGTTACATACGTAACACTGGGTATCAGATCGATGCTGACTTTCGGCGTGTGGGATCGGGCCAGGCTGGATTTGCGGAGTTCGATTGGGACAGGCAGGTCAACGCACATTACGTACGCTATACCTTGAGGTTAATGTACATAATGGGTACCCCGTTTTGAGGCAGTGAGTTTTGGACCACGTAGCGTACGCTACGTAGAGGCGCTAACGTACGTTAAGGCTGGAGGATAGCGGCCGTAATGTGATATGCAGATTATAAAGACATGATTCGTCTTTCATTTTCTCACGATCTATTTCCAATTTCTCTCCCTAGAAATCATCCCTCTGCATCTCTTAGTGAATTCCAGCCTCTTCCAACTTGATTTGGAGTTTTGTAACTTGGATTGAAGCTTAGGAACTTCGAGTTTGGAGTGTTTCTTTATGGTTTGAGTTTGTTCTTCACTTCTTCAAGGGGTATGTGTTTAATCTTGTGTTTATCTCGAGATTATGTTGTTGCTATTGTTGATTACTTCGTGTTTTGATGGATGGAAGGAGGATAGCATGATTCTTGATGAGTTTTATAACTTATGATTAAGAACATGATGATTATGTCTTGAGGAGGAGTTGTTCTTGATGTTTTAGGATACCACGAGGTTATAATCATGTCTAGGAAGAGTTATGTTAAGATTGTTAGATGATTAAGATAGCTTTGAGATGATATTGTTGTTGGTTGTGTTCTTGAGAGGTTATAACCATTTTGATATAGGATTATGATGAATTATGTGATGATTGTCATAATCTTGAAATGGTTGAGTTGATCTTGTTTGTTAATCCGAATTATTGACGAATTGGTGGAGGATTATCGGTTGGACATCATGTTTGTTGTGTTGCTGATGTTCTTGAGGTGTCAACATATTGGTGATTTTATCATTTTTAGATGATTGATTTCATGTTGCTCTAGATAATCCTTGTTGAATTGTTTTTCACAAGGGTTAAGAACATAATGATCATGTTAATTGATCATTGAGGTGTTGGAGGATGTTAGAATTCATAGTTGGAGACTATGATATTCGTTTATGTGGTTTGACCGATTTGTGATTGAATCGGGATTGTCTTTGGTGTTGTTTTCCATTGATTTTGTGTTATTGAATGAATTGTATTTCATTCAAGGTTGTTTGGGTGCTTGTGACTGTCGGAGGACGCCGTTCGTCGTTCGCTGGAGGTTTTAATCGCCTTCAATTTTAGGCAAGTTTTATACTTGTACTAGTCAATGAGATTAATGTTATCATGTATGTGTATGAACATGTTGTATCATTTCGAGACTTGGTCTCCCTATGATTTTGTTGATACTAGGGGATTGTTTGATACGATACCCTTCGGTAAATTATGCCAAATGTTATTGGTGTTCGGAAAAAGCCGTTCAGGACATTGAGATACTCGTTGTTGATGTTATTGTCGGTAGCCAGTTCGCGGTATCGATGTATCGATTGTTGTTGTTGATATTGATGTCGGTTTAAGACATTGTTGTGATCATTGTTATTGATATTGGTGTTTTGCTATTGATGCTGTAATTGGCCGATTGAAGGCATTGACGTATTCGATTATCATCTCCATCGTTGGTAACCGATTAAAGGTACTGAGGCATCCGTTGTATCATTGTTATCGATTGGCCCTTCTAAGACAATCGATGTATTGGGACTGTCGAGGATAGTTCCCATCCGTTGTGTCGTTGTTATTGATTAGCCATTCTAAGGCAATCGAGGTATTGAATTGGGATTATCGAGGATAGTTCCCATCCGTTGTATCATTGTTATCGATTGGCCGTTCTAAGGCAATCGAGGCATTGAATTGGGACTATCGAGGATAGTTCCCATCCGTTGTGTCGTTGTTATCGATTGGCCATTCCAAGACAATCGAGGTATTGAATTGGGATTATCGAGGATAGTTCCCATCCGTTGTGTCATTGTTATTGATTGGCCATTCTAAGGCAATCGAGGTGTTGAATTGGGACTGTCGAGGATAGTTCCCATCCATTGAGTCGTTGTGATCGATTGGCCATTCCAAGGCAGTCTAGGTATTTCAATTGGGACCACTGAGGACGGTGCCCATCCGTGAGTTATTGTTGTCATGTTGGCCGACTCAAGGCAGCACACTATCATTCTTGTGAACTCGGTAATTTTGTGATCGTTGAGGGTTGAGGATTCCAGAATTGTTTTGTTGTGATTGTTGATCGTGTTAATCAGTCCTTAGGGATTGTGATCCCAGGATGGTTGTTTTGGATATTGTTGGTCGTGTCGATCTTTCATTATCCGTGTGTCATTGTTCACTTTGGTGAGTCTGTTGATCCTTATTAGACGTGTTATTCTTTGAGTTTCATTGTCATGTTGCATCGTGACATATCTGGAATCATATATGCTTGCCGATTGGTTATATGTAGGATTTTTAGCCAGGCATACGATGGTCATGCGTGGATGTTTCTGCATTGGACCGTGCACACGAGACGTAGTTCGTGAGGCTAATTACGTACATAGTCCCACATATATTCTAGATTCCGTATACGGGGTTGACATGTGCACGGACACATTTCCGGATCGGGCGTACTGTGATGTCCCTCTTGAGCCTTATTGGTTTGGTCGTTCATAGTCCATGTTGTATTGGATATGTCTGACGGTTTGCGACGGGTTGCTCATACGTCGAGGGGTATGTTCGACATTTGGGTTTGTTTCTTTGAGCCGTATTGTGATGATACACAGCTTCGGCTGTTTGGCTCTTAGGCCATTGTGATGATTGGGAACTTCGGCTGAGTGGTTTTCAGACCATTGTGATACTTTGGCAGCTTCGGCTGAGGGGCTTTCAGGCCATTGTGATGTATTGGTGTTTCTGTTGGAGCCTTCGGGCATTGTGATTTGTATCTAGTCAGTGTTGGTTTGGTTTACCTTCGGGTAATTTCATTATTGTGTTCTATATTGATGATTCGCCATTGGGCACTTGTGTTCTAACCTGTTGAGCAGGTATTGATCGCATGTCATGGGCATAAGTATTTCATGAATGCTCGGTTCTTACCTTGGTTTGTGAGCATCTCGTATTACCATTGTTGTACCGTTTATTCTGCCTTTGGATGCATATCATGTTGTACATGTATTTGATGTTCATTATCTGGATGACTGACCCTATTGTAACACCCCCGATATATTCAGGAAAATTACAGCGCCGTAAATCCTTTATATAAGGATTTACAAGTCTGAAGAATTGAAACGACATTAACAGGTACCAACGGATGAAATTAACGGAATTAAGATACAATAGTTCTGACCAAATATTGAAAATACGAATGTTCAACAGAAAATTATTAATACATCACCAAATTCAAATTCATCATAAACGACTACGTACTCGAGTACTTATTGAAATAACCAACAAACAACAGACAGATAAACCCGACCGGAACATCACTCTGCACCCTCGTCATCATGCAGCTCCAGTGGTTGTTTCCCTGATCTCCTGGATCCTGAACATAAACAAAATGTTCACCCCCGAAGGGGTTAGCACAACGATGCTAGTACAAGTACCACAACATATTATTCAACATCTCACGAAGAATAATAATAACGTAAATGACAAAATACCAACGAGTCTTATCCTGCAAGAAACTCATAAATAACATACACAACTGATAATCACAACATGACATCATAACATACACATGGTAATTCCGACGATCCAGCGTTCACTGCCTACAATCCACGATGATCCCATCAGACCAACCCGTGGTGGAAAAACTCGTTCGATGATCCAGTGCACGCTAGCATAGATCCCCCGATGATCCTGTCGGACCAACACGAGGTGGACATACACCAACGACATATATGCACGAAAATATATATAACATCAATACGTAAAACAAATAAGGTACTTGCCTCGATTCGAAGACAAGAACAATACTTCCACGAAAAACGAAACACTCGAAGGTCGTCCCTTCAATCAATCACGTAACAAGCTCGAACCTTAACAAAAGAAATAACATGGTAATTTATCTCACGTCGTACGAATGTCTACCAATTCAATTTACGGCCGAGAGTTCATAAAACGCAATCTGCCTGATCTTCTTAGCATACGCTAAGTATTATACGTAGCGTGCGTTAAGTCTGTTCGTTAGCGCACGCTAACAACGAAGCCTAGCGTACGCTAACTACGCACGGTCAGTACCTCACTGATCAACCGACTGACTCGCCTGATGGCCTAACGTACGTTACGTACCAAATGTAGCGTACGTTAACTCATGCTCGATAGCGCACGTTAATCTACATAGCTTAGCGTGCGCTAACTGTGCATGGCAGTTCACTACTAGGCAGCAGACTAGTTCTAACAGTGATGAAACTCATGAAATCTTCAGTGATAATACATGTCATCTCCATGCATATCATGCTCATACGGTTTATGAATAATCTTACGGATAATAACAACTTTGAGGTGCAAGGATACGTATAATCATCACAACACCATAATCCATCATGATTACAATTCTCATGCGAAGTTTGGTGTTCTTAAGGTCGACGCACTAGATTTCAATATCATCATTACATCCCGTTTAAACCATGGATATAAACTAACAATTCCAGCTTATAATAAAGGATGCAATCTAAGATCATTTCTTTCCTTAAGTCCTTATAATTAAAAGTGATATCACCTCCAATTTATGATTAATATGACAACATAACTTGATAGGACGTCGAATGTACGCTCACTAAAAACCCGGTTTAAAATATGGACCAATAAAGGTCCGACCTAGGTTCTTAGATAAGGAGATTACAACCCCAAGGTCCTTTAGAAGGTCGCCGACCTCGAAGGCCCCATTTAGATGTGATATCTGTTAGAAAAAGGGCGCCGACCTCGGAGGCCCCATTTCGCTGTGACATCTGTTAGAAGGGCGCCGACCTTGGAGGCCCCATTTAGCTGTGACATCTGTTAGAAGGGCGCCGACCTCGGAGGCCCCCGCTGACCTATGATATCCGATAACAGGTCGCCGACCTCAAAGGTCTCAAACTACTGATTTGAATAGGGATGAGCCGACCTAAAAACCACCGAAATCCGGAAGGTCGAACTCTTGGGAAAGAAGATCCTGACTCACCTGACAGAATCCCTAAGATCCAGGGGTTGAGAACCCATACCTTGCCAATCCCGGAGATCCAGGGATTGAGAGCCCATACCTCGCAATCCCGGAAATCCAGGGATGGGAAATCGCAGCTTGAATCCCTGGATATCCGGGATTCTCTCTAGGAATCAGGAATCATCTCAGATAACAAGGCATCCTCCCTCCTATAAAAGGGAGAGAGGGGGTTCCTCAAAAAAGGAGACACACTCGGAGAATACAGCATTTCTTAGAGAGAGAAAGAAAAGAGAGTACATCATATATTTTGGGTTTTCTTAGCTAAACTTCTAAGATTAACCCGGTTCTTGGTGGCCGATCAGCTCGGTTACATCAAGTGGCGCCGTCTGTGGGAATTGTGACATCGAGTCACTTTGAGTTGAGACGTGAGGTTAGTAATGGCAGAAGAAATGAACCAGAAGAGAACAGGGGATTTAATACCCAGAAATCTAGAAGAGGAACTAGCGGCGGCGGGTGGAGAAGCGACTCTGGAGAAAACACCCGCCACCCCTGTAGAAGAAGTCGCACCCGGACAATTACACTAACGAAGGAAGCCTTAGCCGACATAATCGCCGGTGCAATCCGGAAGAGCCGGAGGTCGAAAAACAAAGGGTACCACGAAAAATAATACCCATCCTATCGGATGGGCCGGAAGAAATTGATCGGCAAGAAGAACATGGTGAGAGTTATCCAAAATATGGGAGCGATCTAGGCGGGAAAGAACGCAGATCCCTTGATATCCGGCATGCGGGACGAGGCTGGAAGAGTTGCGATAGAGGGTTGCGGGGAGGGACATGGAAAGTCATCCGTGCCATCCCTTCTCGAAGGCATACTACGGGCCGAGCTCCCATATGGGTTTAGAGTCATTACCTTCACCTATGATGGACTCTCGAGATCTACCCGACATTTATACCGATTCGAGAACATGGCGGTACTACATAGATATTCGGATGCCGTGAGTTGCAGGCATTCTTGGCCACCGACAGAGTCGGCTCGGGATTGGTTCCACGGATACCCCTGGGTCAATCACCGGCTTCAAAACTTTCGGCTCAGCGTTCTTGACGCATTTGCCGGCGCCGGGCGCACAAAGACCTTCATGTCCTTGTTCGGTATCAAGCAATATTCGGAGAAGCGGCCGAGAGCTTATGTGACCCGATTCACGAAGGCGTGTGCGGAGGTACCCTCGTCGTCGAAGAGGTAAAACCAAGTGCCTTGACACGGGGGCGAGGCCGGGTTGTTACGCACCTCATTAGCTAAAAAACCAGCCAGAACATACGATGAGGTCTTAGCCCGATGCTCGAAGTACATCAACGTTGAGGAAACCGAGAAGGATCTGGAGGAGTTGCATGAAAAGCCAGAGGATGGGGAAAGGGGGTCCAGCAGATTGATACGACGGGAGGAGTACACCTTTCAAGGAAATTTACCTCGGGAAGAAATGTCGCGGGGAAAAACAGATCGGAAGAAGAACGATATTGTTCTAAGGCGACCAAGATTTGACCAATACAGCCCACTAACAATGAGGAGAGCCCAGGTTTTGGAAGCAGTTGAGGGTAAGATGAGCAGGGTCATCGAGTGGCCTGCATCTCGCCCTAATAGGCCCACCCAGCCGAAGTCAGATCTTTATTGTCGATTCCACAATGATTACGGGCATAAAACAGACGAATGCAAGCACCTTAAGGATGAGATCGAGAGGCTGGTCCGAGCGGGACATCTGATTGAGTTCACATATCAACAGAGAAATGGAGGACGGAGGCAGCCACCCATGCCCCAAGGAGGGGCGGGGGTGAAAAGAGAAGCTCCTCGGGGACCCGCTGCTCCCCCAGCTAAACAAGGAGTGATCCACATGATATCAGGGGGACCAACCGACGGAAGTTCTAATCAGGCTAGAAAAGCCCACGCACGAAAGGCTAGGTGTCATCAACTCAAGGAGGTCGCCTCTGTAGGCAGTGGGCCTATCATTCAGTTCAGCCCCATGGATTATAATGGGATACATACGCCCCACAATGACGCGTTGGTCATCACAGCGGAAATCGCCAGTTACGATGTGCAGAGGGTGTTTATCGATACGGGAAGCTCAGTAGACATCTTATTCTATGACTGTTTCAAACAGATGAACAGCTAACTGGAATAGAGAAAGGTAGATACCGCGCTCTATGGGTTCTGTATGACCGAGGTGCAACCAGTGGGAGAAGTGGTGCTTCCAGTGGCACTAGGTCGGATGCCCCATCGGAAGGTCAAGACACTCAGATTTTTAGTGGTGGACACCAAATCGGCCTATAACGCCATTTTAGGACGATCGGGGCTCAACAAATTCGAAGCAGTAGCCTCTACCGCGCACATGAAAGTAAAATTCCCCGTAGGAGGGGAGGTGGGAGAAGTAGCAGGAGATCAGTTTGTCGCCCGTTCTTGTTATCAAACAACCGTGAAGCAGGGAGTACAGCGTGGAAAGAGGACACCCGAGCTCGGGGGTCCGGATCCGGAGTCCAAGAGGAATAAGCAATCAAAGACACCCGAGGAAGCTGAGGAAGAAGGTGTCAAGCCCAACGAGGAGTTGCTAGAAATAGAATTGGTTCCAGGAAAGCCGGAAACAAAGACTCGCATGGGGAGTCGGTTGGACGATGGAATAAAGGAAGGCCTCATCAGCCTGCTAAGAAGATTCGTGGACATTTTCGCGTTCGCAGCTGAGGATCTGGTGGGAATCAGCCCAACAGTTGCCGAACACAGGTTGAACATCGACCCCACCATAAGACCAAGAAAGCGAAGAGGAGGCATTTCGGGCCAGAGATGGATGGGGTCATTGGGGAAGAGGTTGATAAGCTCCTCCGAGTTGGGCACATAATGGAGATCCGGTTTAGAGTGGCTATCCAATGCCGTGATGGTAGGGAAGGGCCGGGAAGTGGAGGATGTGCATGGACTTAGGGACCTAAATAAAGCATGTCCCAAGGATCGCTACCCGTTGCCCCGCATAGATCGGTGGTGGATTCAACCTCGAGTGCGAGTTGCTCGAGATGATGGACGCTTCCCAAGGATATCATCAAATTCCTCTCGCACCCGAGGACAGAAAGAGGGTTAGTTTTGTGGTTTCAAAGGGAACTTTTTGTTATGTACGCATGCCTTTTGGATTGAAAAATGCAGGAGCTACATATCAGAGGATGGTCGACAGAATCTTTAAATCCCAAATCGGCAGAAACATGGAGGTATACGTGGATGATATGCTAGTGAAAAGTGTGAAGGCAGGAGAACATATCAGGGACCTAGAAGAGACGTTCGAGAACCTGCGCACATACGGAATGAAACTCAACCCATCAAAATGTTCTTTTGGAGTCAAATCGGAAAAAATTCCTGGGGTATGTGGTCACAGAGCAAGGAATCGAGGTCAACCCGGAGAAGGTCAAGGCAGTACTGCAAATGAATCCTCCAAAAAATATAAAGGATATCCAGATACTAACGGGAAGAATAGCAGGACTGAGCCGTTTCATATCACGCTCGGCCGAGAAGGGGTTCCCATTTTTTAAACTTTTGAGAAAAGGGAACAAGTTCGAATGGACCCCGGAAGCGCAAACGACATTCGGAAAATTGAAAGAGTATTTGGCCGAGCTGCCCCTACTCACCAAACCGGTACCAGGAGAGGATCTTGTACTCTACTTATCCGTGGGAGAAGGAGCCGTGAGCTCGGTCTTGCTAAGAGAAGAGATGAATAAACAAAAGCCCATTTATTATACGAGCCGAATCTTGCAAGGAGCCGAACGGAACTACTCCGAGCTAGAAAAAGGGGCGCTGGCGTTAGTGGTTACGGCCAGGCGATTGAGGCCCTATTTCCTAGCCCACCGGATAAAATTGCGAACCAACTTGCCCTTGAGAGAGATATTAGGGCGACCTAATGTGTCAGGTCGTCTGGTGAAGTGGGCGGTGGAAATGGGGGAGTACGACATGGAATATGAGCCGAGAACGGCGATTAAAGCTCAGGCCCTAGCAGACTTTATCCAAGAGGGGGCCATGCCGTCGCCACCAGAAGGACAGTGGCTGTTGCATGTGGATGGATCGGCGACAACCAGTGGTTCTGGGGCAGGAATAATCCTCACTACCCCGGAAGGTGAGCAATTAGAGTATGCCATAAAATTCGATTTCAGGGCATCTAACAACGAGGCCGAATATGAAGCCCTGGTCAAGGGAATGCAGCTGGGAATAGACTTGGGCGCACGACGACTCATTGCTTACTCTGATTCCCAACTGGTCACACAACAGGTAGAAGGAAAATTTGAGATAAATGAAGATCGGATGAAGAAGTATGTGGAGGAAGTAAAAGAGGCTGCCAAAAAACTAGGGGAATGGAAGTTAGTCCATATCCCTAGGTCGGAGAATGCAAAAGCTGATTACCTAGCAAAGATAGGAAGCTCCTTAGTGGATTGCCGCTTGCGAAGAACGATTCGGGAGCGGCTGAAGTAGCATCATGAAACAGTGATGGAGGTGAATGAGATGGCAGATTGGCGAACTCCTTTGTTGGCATACCTAAGAAGGGCGTAATTACCCAAGGAGAGACAAGAAAGAATGAAAATTGTGCGAAGAGCAGCAAGGTTCTGCTGCATTAATGATGAGCTATATAAAAGGTCCTACCTTGGGCCATACCTACGATGCATCTCGGAAGAAGAAGGGCGAAGTGTATTGGAAGAAATCCATGAAGGGTGCTGCGGAGACCATACCAAAGGAAGAGCGCTGATTAGCAAAACGCTAAGGGCTGGTTTCTTTTGGCCGACCATGAGCAAGAAAGCAGTGGAAATGGTTAAGCGATGCCAAAAATGTCATGTGCACGCACCCTTAATTCATATCCCGGTAGAGGATATGATCACCATGGGAGCGCCCTGTCCATTCGCAAAATGGGGAATTGATATCATGGGGCAGTTATCACCTGGCTCGGGAGGAAGAAAGTTCTTAATAGTAGACAAAGACTACTTCAGCAAATTGGTAGAAGCCGAGCCTGTGGCCACCATAACCGAGCAAAGAATCATAAGTTTACTGTTTAACAACATTTGCTGCAGTACGGAGCGCCCCAGATACTCATCTCAGATAATGGAACCCAATTCAATGGGAAGAGAACCCAGTCCTGGTGCGAGGGTATGCATATCAAGCAAAGGTTCGCTGCGGTTGCTCACCCGCAAGCTAATGGGCAAGTAGAGGTAACTAACAGAACAATCTTGCAGGGGATAAAAACCCGCTTAGACAAAGTGGGTGGAGGATGGGTGGATGAGCTTAGCTCGGTACTATGGTCGTGCAGACCACACCTAGATCGTCAACAGGAGAAACACCCTTCAGTATGGTCTACGGGTCCGAGGCCGTCATCCCCGCAGAAGTCGGAGAAATGTCCTATCGGGTTCGATGGTTCAACGAGGTGGAGAACGAGGAAATAATGAAGGAGGCGTTAGATACCATAGAAGAAAGGAGGGAAGCGGCGGCGAATGAAAGATACAAAAGCTCGACAAAAGCGGCTCATGACAAAAGAGTCAAGAAGAGACAATTCAGTCGGTGATTTGGTGCTTAGGCGGTGATGCCCTCGGAAAAAGCAGGAAAGGCTGGAGCCGAGGCTGGGAGGGCCCTTACAAGGTAATCCGAATTTACGCGGGAGGAGCTTACGAGCTTGAGGATATGGAGGGCGCCTCATCAAAAGACCTTGGAACATATGTCACTTAAAAAGTATTTTGTGTGAAGAGATGTGGAAAAAGCTTATGTTGTTTTAATGAAAGTCTATTACAAAAATATATCTCTGAATGTGTTGATCAAGTAAAACTAGAAATGACATCGAATAGGCGAAACGCCTCCCGGATCAGTAAGGGTGAACCGCCCTCGACATCGAACAGGCGAAACGCCTCCGGATCCGAGTAAGGGTGAACCGCCCTCGACATCCGAATAGGCGAAACGCCTCCGGATCAGTAAGGGTGAACCGCCCTCGACATCCGAATAGGCGAAACGCCTCCCGAGATCCGAGTAAGGGTGAACCGCCTCGACATCCGAATAGGCGAAACGCCTCCCGAGTAAGGGTGAACCGCCCTCTGACATATGAATAGGCGAAACGCCTCCAGATCCGAGTAAGGGTGAACCGCCCTCTGACATATGAATAGGCGAAACGCCTCCAGATCCGAGTAAGGGTGAACCGCCCTCTGACATCTGAATAGGCGAAACGCCTCCAGATCCGAGTAAGGGTGAACCGCCCTCTGACATCTGAATAGGCGAAACGCCTCCAGATCCGAGTAAGGGTGAACCGCCCTCTGACATCTGAATAGGCGAAACGCCAACAGATCCGAGTAAAGGCGAACCGACCTATGAAACTATGACTAAGGGAAATACCCAACTTACACTAAAGATCGGTGAAAAGATTAAGTCAAACTGGTCGGATTACATTTAGGAATTTTCGAAATTTAAAGTGGGGCCTCCGAGCTATATCAACTTTGTTGTATCAAATCAAGCAGGCACAAGATACATCAAGGTTACAAGCAATACCGAGCTATATCAACTTTGTTGTCATTCAACTCAAAAAGCACACAAACCCAAAGTATATTCAACTCAGAAAGTTGTCATTCAAAATAGCTGTGCCAGTACAAATAAAGTAGAAAAAAAAATAGAAGAAAAATATACATTGTCTACACTAAGCTACAGGCTCTGAAGACGGAGGAGGCAGCGGAGGAGAAGCATCACGATCGGTCCCAATCACCTCGGGACTGGGAGTATTGGCCTTAACAGGTGAACTGGGAGGATCAGAAGGCAGCTCCAAGTCTAAGCCAGATTCCTTTAGGGACTCCTCAAGGGCGTCCTTCCACCAGGCCGCCTCCGGAGATTCTTCCACGTCCCCGGACCAACCCGAAGGAACGGGAGCCCCGTCCAATGCAGCATCCCGGTCCAGCTCGCCCGAAAAGCCCAATGAAGCTAGCTGCTCACGAGCACGGGTCAGAGCAAAATCAAAATATTGCGTCGCGGTGAAATTTAGATTAACCAGGAATGCGGTGGAATTATGATACCGGGCCAGGAGGGCGGAACGGTAGGCCTCCAGAAAAGAGTGACCAACGTCACTAGTTAGGAATCGACGTCGGCCACCCCGCGCTCATAAGACGATCCCTCGGATCTAGCCTCGGCTAGTTGGGTCTCCAGCAGGGTCACTTGTTCCGACGCCGCTCTAGCTTGAGCTTCGAAATCGGCGACCTTCTCCAGCTCAGCCTTCGCCCGTGCCTCAAGTTGGGCTATCCTTTCGGATTCGGCCCTAGCTTCCGACAACTGAGCCTCGAGCTGGCCCACCTTCTTCGTTTCAGCCGAAGACATGGTCTTCCAAAATTTCAGCTCTTGGTTTAGCTGAACATTGGCCATCTGGGCCCGCTCTAAAACCGCCTCCCGCTCAGAATCCTTCTTAAGGGCAGCATCTAAGCGATACTCCCTCTCCTGAAGCCGGGCCGAAAGATCAGAATTAGCCGCCAGGTCGGCCTCCAGGTCGGCTTGCATCTGGGTGAGCTGCAAAGAAGAAGTAGCGCCGAGCTTATGATCCTCGGCGAAGGTCACGAAGGTGGCGAAGAACTGCACAAGAAGTTATATCAGGTCGGCAGAGGGTAATAATAAACATAAAAATAATCAAAAGGGGTATGAAGGCGAAAAGGGGAATACCTTCCCAAAGTAAATCATCATAGCATCAAATTTAGGGCCACCTTTCGGCGTCTCGTAACCCGACTTATCCTTAGCCGGGACCATGGAGCTAAAATAAGGAGAAATTTCTCAAACTCCTGCGGCGGAGAAGAGTCTCCATAGCCGGACTGGAGGACCCGCGGTCTTGGCCGTTTGGAAGCGGGGAGCTAGGAGAAGAGGCCCTCGAGTGACACTGAGTTGCGAGACGAGCTCGCAGAGCCTCGTCCGGTGGTCAAGGTAGGAGCCAGATCGGAGGGGAGAGTTACCCCAGACTTGGGGCGAGCAGGAGCCTTCCGTTTGGCTTTGGACGAGCCCTCCGCCCTCTCCTTGGGAGGATTCGTCGACTTAGGAACCTTCGCTTTGTTTGGTTCAGCTGGCTTGGAGGCATCCGACTGGCAGGTTCGCATGAATCGATCTACAAAAAACAGTACAAACGGTCAAGGAAATAGCCAAAAAGCGAAATAACAAAGATCTAAAAAAAATATATATATAGATAAAGCCTACCGATGTCAGGGATAGCCGGGTAGGGATTCGAGCTCAGCCCACAATGGAACAGAAGATCATGGAATTGCGTCAGCTGGAAAGCATTATAGGGAATGGCATTCCATTCCCGAACTTTCTCGACCCACGCAGCCCGGATGGAACTACGCCTAGGAATAGGATCCTGGCTCGGAGTAGCCTGCGTCCATTGCGTAGGAAAGCCCCAAGAATCGGATGTGGGGAGCCGAAGGAAAAAGAAGCGGGACCTCCAGTCCTTCACATTGGAAGGGAGGTGGGTGAAGAAATGGGCGTCGTTTCGGGAGGTCAAGTAAAAAGAGCCTTTAAAACTCTTTAGCCCAAAGCAAAAATAGAAAAAGCCCAGGTCGGGTTCCTCATGTCTGTAATGACACAGCACGAGAAAACCCACCATGTAGCGAAAAGAGTTAGGAGAGAACTGGTTGAGGGGAAGATTGTATTTAGTGGAGAGAGAGACAAGGAAGGGATGGGGTGGGAAGCGAAGACCACTGCTCACAGTCCACAAACCAGTAATATGACCCGGGAGGATGATCGGGGTATCGCTAGCACGAGGTGTTACAAATTCCCACCCGGGGAAGCCTAAGAAATCTTATAAAACTATCCAGTAGCGGGTGAGCTAGTCCTCGATAGAGGATGGAGAGGGAGAACTCAAGTCGCCCCTACAACCGTCCGTCGATAGGGGTCGGCTAAAGGCGGTCACGGTTACCTCGTCCGTGGGGGAGGAAGGAGGATCTACAATGATTAGGGGATGCCGAGAGGAGGGATGTCACCTAGCTCGGACCGGATCTCGTCACCTAAAGGTTCATCCCTAAGGCGGAGGGAGGAACCAAGAGCTCGCCCGACCTACCCCCCGAATCCCCATCAGAAGAGGAAAGACCCTCCAAAAAAGAGTTCACGGCCGATTCGCCGGAAATATTTTGGGAATCCGAAGCAGACGACATAACTTAAGGAGGAAAAGGGGAGGAAGAAGAAAAGGAAAATATCTGTAAAACAAATCAAAAGCTAAAGAGATGTTTAGATGAACATACCCATGGGATTGGGTGGAAGTTCGCCGGAGAAAGGTAGAGCAAACTTGTCGCCGGGGACAGATAGCTGCGATTGCTAGGGTCGCCTGGGAATTTTTGCACCAGAGATTGAAGGTATAAAATCGCGGAAGTGGTAAAGGGGGAAGAAGAAGACCTTTTATAGGAGGGAGGGGCAAAAACCGAGGAGGATAGGGACGATCTGGAGCGTCCGATGCCCTATCCGAAGGCAGGCAGGATTGGCACCGTCTTAGCCGACCTATGGCGGAGTCGACACACAGCTTCGCCATCGATGCGACGTCTTGGAGGCAGGGAAAGGAAAAGACAGGTTAATTATAGCGCACAAAGTACGAAGAGCCTCGTTATCTGGGAATGGGAGTCCCAAGGATAATTGCGTCAAGGTCGTCCGGTTGTAAACAAATCTTACTCTACTCGGTCTTACAGCTCGACTAGAGTAGGGGGGACTGGTTGATAGGACGTCGAATGTACGCTCACTGAAAACCCGGTTTAAAATATGGACCAATAAAGGTCCGACCTAGGTTCTTAGATAAGGAGATTACAACCCCAAGGTCCTTTAGAAGGTCGCCGACCTCGAAGGCCCCATTTAGCTGTGATATCTGTTAGAAAAAGGGCGCCGACCTCGGAGGCCCAATTTAGCTGTGACATCTGTTAGAAGGGCGCCCACCTTGGAGGCCCCATTTAGCTGTGACATCTGTTAGAAGGGCGCCGACCTCGGAGGCCCCCGCTGACCTATGATATCCGATAACAGGTCGCCGACCTCAAAGGTCTCAAACTACTGATTTGAATAGGGATGAGCCGACCTAAAAACCACCGAACTCCGGAAGGTCGAACTCTTGGGAAAGATGATCCTGACTCACCTGACAGAATCCCTAAGATCCAGGGGTTGAGAACCCATACCTTGCCAATCCCGGAGATCCAGGGATTGAGAGCCCATACCTCGCAATCCCGGAAATCCAGGGATGGGAAATCGCAGCTTGAATCCCTGGATATCCGGGATTCTCTCTAGGAATCAGGAATCATCTCAGATAACAAGGCATCCTCCCTCCTATAAAAGGGAGAGAGGGGGTTCCTCAAAAAAGGAGACACACTCGGAGAATACATCATTTCTTAGAGAGAGAAAGAAAAGAGAGTACATCATATATTTTGGGTTTTCTTAGCTAAACTTCTAAGATTAACCCGGTTCTTGGTGGCCGATCAGCTCGGTTACATCATAACTCATATGGATAATCATCTTCAGAAAGTTCCTCTCATCATCTGATGTAGTAAGATTACAACTACAAGATTCCAACGACAATATCATAAGCATAAACATTCCAATCCTCTATACATGATGTTTGTTGAATAATTCACCAATGGAACTCAATTTCTTGCTAGCATGGTCATCCTATTCTTTAGAACCCGAATCTAAGGTTGGAGATAGAATTAACATACCTTAATATGACGAAATCACTGAACCAACAAGATAGAATCCGACTCCAGTTGGTTGTATGCCACTCCAAGGTGCTACTCCACTTCAATGATCCATCACAAGAATATCCAATATCCAATGATCAAGTAGATGTATTATAAGTGTGTCTAAGGAAGATGATATGCTCTCTGGTCTCTCAAGAACGAAGGATGCCTGAAAGAAATTAGAAGAAAATGGAGTGCTGGCCCATATATAAACTTTCTGCACATTAACAGATTAGTGCACGCTATCATATATCCTTAGCGCGCGCTAATAAGAGTTGACTCCAAAATTGTCCAGGTTCATCCGTGGGAATCTTATCCAGTCCTATGTCCGGCTGGTGCATGTGCTAGCCGCCTAGCTCAATAATTGATTGCCTAGCGCACGCAAATCCTACATTCGTAGCGTGCGCTAGTAGTAGCCGATAGCACGCGTTAAGCTACGTTCTTAGCGTGCGCTATCACGAGTTTGCATGAGAAATTTGCATGTTGTTATACTTATGCACAAAGACACCAATGTGAGAAATATCATACTCCAATTATCGAGATTACAATTCCAAATAATACAGGGTTCAAATACAGATGAAATACACAATAATGAATCCGGATATTACATACTCTCCTACTAAAAAGGAGTTTCATCCCGAAACTCAAGACAAAAATAACTCTGGATATCTGGACTTCATGCTATCTTCTGTTTCCCAAGTGGCTTCTTCCACTCCGTGACGTGACCACTGAACTTTGACCAAAGCAATTGGTTTGTTCCTTAACTGTTTAACTCGACTCTCGAGTATCCTGACCGGTCTTTCTTCAAACGTCCCATCATGAGAGACTTCGATCTCGCCGAAATCAATGACATGACTAGGATCCGGTATATATCTCCGTAACTGGGAAACGTGGAACACGTTATGAACATGGCTCAACGACGGCGGCAATGCCAATCTGTATGCCAACTCTCCCACTCTCTCAAGGATCTCGAACGGTCCGATATATCTCGGACTCAGCTTTCCTTTTCTTTCAAAATGAAAGATTCCTCGAGTAGGAGAAACCTTTAACAGTACATGGTCTCATGTACTGAACTCCAATGGGCGACGGCGTATGTCTGCATAAGATTTCTGTCGACTTTGGGCGGTCAACAGTCTTTCACGAATCAAGGCTATCTTCTCTCGAGTCTGTACGATCAACTCTGGTTCTGTCCCGATCAAGTCTGATGAATCGTCCCAACATAGAGGCGATCTGCATCTCCTCCCATATAATGCCTCAAATGGTGCCATCTTAATGGAAGCATGCCAACTATTGTTGTAGGTAAATTCAATCAACGGTAGATGAACTTCCAAATCGTTTGACCAATCTAAGGCATATGCCCTTAGCATGTCTTCCACCGTTTGAATGGTCCTCTCGGATTGTCCGTCAGTCAGCGGGTGATAAGCTGTGCTGAAGTTCAATTCGGTCCCCAAGGCCTTATGAACTGCTTTCCAAAAGTTAGACACAAAACGGCCGTCTCGATCAGAAATAATGGTCTTCGGCGTACCATTCAATCGGACTATCTCTGAAATAAATACTCGTGCCAACCTCTCTGGTCCGCACGTGTCCTTAATGCCTAGAAAATGAGCTGATTTGGTTAAACGATCAACTATTACCCAAATCATGTTCATTTTCGTCTTGGTTCTCGACATACTAGTGATGAAGTCCATCGATATGTCCTCCCACTTCCATTCAGGAATCGGGAGCAGCTTCAACATTCCGGCAGATCGTTGATGCTCGATCTTAACCTGCTGACAAGTCAAGCATTTCGAAACATAGTCCGCTACATCTTTCTTCATGTTGCCCCACCAGAAATTCTGCTTCAAGTCCTTATACATCTTACTGGTGCCCGGGTGGATAGAATAGGGTGAAATGTGAGCTTTCTTCATAATCGTCTGTTTCAGAACATTGACATCAGGAACACATAGTCGGTTCTGAAATCTCAAAACTCCATCATCATGAATTACGAATCCGGGGGCCTTCCCCTTGATCACTTCATCACGTAACCGAATCATCAGAGGATCATCTGTCTGCTTAGATTTGATTTCCTCGGTTAACGATGAAGTTATTTCCATCACGCACAGTTGTCCTTGGACTCTTTGTAACCACACTTCAATTCCTTCTCTAATCATCTCTCGTTGAAGGCTAAGTTGGGAGGTCAGAGTCTCCAGCATCTGAATAGAAACAGGCTTGCGGCTGAGTGCATCGGCCACTACATTCGCTTTGCCTGGATGATACAAAATTTCCAAGTCGTAGTCCTTAATCAGCTCTAACCATCTTCTTTGCCGCATGTTCAACTCTTTCTGACTGAAGATGTATTTGAGATTCTTGTGATCCGTAAAGATCTGACAGTGAGTCCCGTACAGATAATGTCTCCACATCTTTAAAGCAAAAACTACTGCTGCTAGCTCCAAATCATGTGTTGGGTAATTCACTTCATAAGGTTTGAGTTGTCGTGACGCATAAGCGATCACCTTGTCATTCTGCATCAATACATATCCGAGTCATTAGTTTGAAGCATCACTGTAAACTATAAATCCTCTAGTTCCCTGTGGAAGTGATAGAATCGGTGCCGTCGTCAATCTCTTCTTCAATTCATCAAAGCTAACCTGAAACAACTCCTTCCACTCAAACTTTTGAGTTTTCTGCAGGAGTCGAGTAAGTGGGCGGGAAATTTTGGAAAACCCTTCCACGAATAGACGATAATATCCAGCAAGTCCTAAGAAACTCCGGACATCTTTCACGTTCTTTGGAGGCTTCCAATCCATAACCACTTCGATCTTCTGAGGATCTACTCGGACTCCTTCAGCTGATACCACATGGCCGAGGAACATTACTTCTTTCAGCCAGAATTCACACTTAGAAAGCTTGGCGTACAATTGCTCGCTTCTCAGAAGTTCCAAAACAATCCGCAAATGCTGCGTATGTTCTTCCGGGATCTTGGAATAAACTAGAATGTCATCAATGAACACAACCACAAACTTGTCCAAATACTCTATGAACACACGATTCATCAATTGCATAAACACTGCAGGTGTATTAGTGAGACCAAACGGCATCACTACAAACTCATAATGTCCGTAGCGAGTTCTGAACGCTGATTTCGGAACATCAGATTCCTTAATCCTCAGCTGATGATATCCTGATCTCAGATCGATTTTAGAAAATACTGTTGCTCCTTGCAACTGGTCAAACAAATCATCAATCCGTGGCAACGGATACTTGTTCTTAATTGTCATTTTGTTCAGCTCTCGATAGTCAATACACAGTCGAAGCGATCCATCCTTCTTCCGGACAAAAAGAACTGGCGCTCCCCAAGGCAAAACGCTTGGCTGGATATAGCCTTTGTCCAATAACTCTTCTAGCTGCTTCTTCAGTTCGTACATCTCAGTAGGTGCCATACGATACGGTGCCTTAAAAATTGGTGTAGCTCCGGGTTCCAATTCAATGGTGAATTCTACATCCCGTCGTGGAGGTAGTCCAGGTAACTCGTCAGGAAATACATCTGGAAACTCGTTCACAATAGGAATAGATGAAAGTTCCACAATTTCGTCTTATTTCTTCATTGCATAGCACCAGTATCCGGTACAGCCCTGTTTCAACAATTTGACAGCTTTCATCGCCTTGATCAACTTTCCTGAGCTTCCCAGTTTCCATCCCTCAAACAGTATTTCGGAACCATCGTCAGCAATCAGCGAGATAATCCTCCTTCGGTAGTTTACAATCGCTCCATATCGATTAAGCCAATCGTCTCCGAGTATCAGGTCGTCTCCTTGCATTTCTATCACAATCAGGTTTGAGAGCAACTCTCTGCCTCCAAACGATACAGGGAAATTTCTAGTTTCTAAGTTCCCGAGAATCCTCTCTCCACTCAGTAAACCAACAACATAAGGTTCACAAGTATGAAAACCAGAAACATTCAAACATTTTACACAAGATAAGGATATAAATGAATGCGTATCTCCTGTATAGAATAAAACGCTAACTGGCTGGGAAAGGATCTGAACGATACCTGATGCGACAGCAGCATCCTGATTGTCTATCCTCCACATCTCGTACATACATGGGGGAACAGATCCGGCACTCGATGTCCCGTTTCGGTCCCACTGTCCTCTGCCTCGTCCACGGCCAAAATTCTGAGGCATCTAAACACTTTGCTGTGTCTGTTGGATACTGGCTTCCTTCTAGACTGGCTGTGGTGTACGGGCTCTAAAAGACTTTGCAGCCTCTTCACAGAACACCGCACGATGTCCCTCTCGACCACAATCAAAACAAGTCACGGCAGGTAGGGGGCAATTCCGTCGAGAGTGCCCCGTCTGGGCGCAGTTAAAGCATTTCCTGGTGACATCTGTCATGGTTGATGTTGCTCCGAAGTTCTTTCCGCTCCTAACTAGGTGAGGAGGTTTCTTGAAAGAATGAAAAGATGATTGGGCCTTGCGGGGCCCGCTGCTCTTGTGCTCTGTAAAAGTACCAGAGACTTTCTGCATCTTGGATTCCGTAAATTTCTCCATAGCTGCTTCCTTGATTTCATACGCCAACGCCTTGTCCTGGTATTGACGGAGAGTGGTACATTCAAAATCGGACATGTACCTCTGGATTTCTGGTTTCATTCTCATATCAAAATGGATCATCATTTCAGCATCTGTCCTGGCTAGATGTCGAACAAATGCCAGTTGTTGGTTAAACGTCTTAATTGCCTGAGATACTGGCACATCTGAAGGCTGAGCGGAGAAAAACTCTCGAACCTTGGCTTCCCTCACAGGATGAGGGCAGTACTGAGCTTCCATCATCAATTTAAACTCTGTCCAATCAGCATCATGGTCTACAAGCCGGATGGCTTCCCACCATTCGGACGCTTCCCCTATCAGAAAATATTGAGCTATAGAGGCTCTCCGGTCGTCTGGGCAGTTAATACCGGCCAAATTTTTCTCCAATTCCTTCAACCAATGGTCCTAGCTGGGAGTCTCAGAAATACCGTCGAATTTAAGTGGTTGAATCTTCGCCACCTTTTGCAGCCATCGGTCACCTCGATTTCCCATATCTGGGATCCCTTACTGTCGATCTCCCTGCTGTAATCCCACTGCCACCTGCATTCGGTCCACAACCTGAGAGAACTAAGTCATCTGGTTCACCACCTGACGAAGGGTTTCTGGTACAGCAGGTTCCGGTTTGTTATTGATAGATCTATGTGGCTCGCCTGAGTATGACTGGCCTGATCAGAAGGCGAGACTTCCCTTTCAGCATTCCTTCGTCCGCGTCCGCGACCGCGACCACGTCCACGTCCGCCTCTCAACATACTGTATGCATAAATACTCAATATATAGGAATAATATCGTTCAAATGCGCAAGTACAAGGAAATATAACATGCAAAGGACGAGATAAAGTTTAGGAACTTACAA
The DNA here is from genome assembly GCA_033398695.1 of Orobanche coerulescens. Classification (NCBI taxonomy): domain Eukaryota; kingdom Viridiplantae; phylum Streptophyta; class Magnoliopsida; order Lamiales; family Orobanchaceae; genus Orobanche; species Orobanche coerulescens. The sequence goes on from CM065807.1 coordinate 40,079,999, forward strand.
CCACCACCCGCACGAAGACGTAGGCAGTACAGTGATGTTATTCGCGGCCGGTTATCTCAAAAGACATATATGACCCCTATTATAACCCAATGGCCAAGATATCCATAATCTTAGCTCCGATACCATATTCTGTAACACCCCCGATATATTCAGGAATATTACAGCGCCGTAAATCCTTTATTTAAGGATTTACAAGGCTGAAGAATTGAAACGACATTAACAGGTACCAACGGATGAAATTAACGGAATTAAGATACAACAGTTCTGACCAAATACTGAAAATACGAATGTTCAACAGAAAATTATTAATACATCACAAAATTCAAATTCATCATAAACGACTACGTACTCGAGTACTTATTAAAATAACCAACAAACAACAGACAGCTAAACCAGACCGGAACATCACTCTGCACCCTCGTCGTCATGCAGCTCCAGTGGTTATTTCCCCGCTCTCCTGGATCCTGAACATAAACAAAATGTTCACCCCCGAAGGGGTTAGCACAATGATGCTAGTACAAGTACCACAACATATTATTCAACCTCTCACGAAGAATAATAATAACGTAAATGACAAAATACCAACGAGTCTTCTCCTACGAGAAACTCATAAATAACATACACAATTGATAATCACAACATGACATCATAACATACACATGGTAATTCCGACGATCCAGCGTTCACTGCCTAGAACCCACGATAATCCCGTCAGACCAACCCGTGGTGGAAAAACCCGTTCGATGATCCAGCGCACGCTAGCATAGATCCCCCGATGATCCCGTCGGACCAACACGAGGTCGACATACACCAACGACATATATGCACGACAATATGTATAACATCAATACGTAAAACAAATAAGGTACTTGCCTCGATTCGAAGACAAGAACAATACTTCCACGAAAAACGAAACACTCGAAGGTCGCCCCTTCAATCAATCACGTAACAAGCTCGAACCTTAACAAAAGAAATAACATAGAATTTATCTCACGTCGTACAAATTTCTACCAATTCAATTTACGGCCGAGAGTTCATAAAACGCTATCTGCCTGATCTTCTTAGCGTACGCTAAGTATTATACATAGCGTGCGTTAAGTCTGTTCGTTAGCGCATGCTAACAACGAAGCCTAGCGTACACTAACTACGCACGGTCAGTACCTCACTGATCAGCCGACTGAATCGCCTGATGGCCTAATGTACGTTACATACCAAATGTAGCGTACGTTAACTCATGCTCGATAGCGCACGTTAATCTACATAGCTTAGCGTGCGCTAACTGTGCATGGCAGTTCACTACTGGGCAGCAGACTAGTTCTAACGGTGATGAAACTCATGAAATCTTCAGTGATAATACATGTCATCTCCATGCATATCATGCTCATACGGTTTATGAATAATCTTACAGATAATAACAACTTTGAGGTGCAAGGATACGTATAATCATCACAACACCATAATCCATCTTGATTACAATTCTCATGCGAAGTTTGGTGTTCTTAAGGTCGACGCACTAGATTTCAATATCATCATTATATCCCGTTCAAACCATGGAGATAAACTAACAATTCCAGCTTATAAGAAAGGATGCAATCTAAGATGATTTCTTTCCTTAAGTCCTTATAATTAAAAGTGATATCACCTCCAATTTATGATTAATATGACAACATAACTCATATGGATAATCATCTTCAGAAAGTTCCTCTCATCATCTGATGTAGTAAGATTCTAACTACGAGATTCCAACGACAATATCATAAGCATAAACATTCCAATCCTCTATACATGATGTTTGTTGAACAATTCACCAATGGAACTCAATTTCTTGCTATCATGGTCATCCTATTCTTTAGAACCCGAATCTAAGGCTGGAGATAGAATTAACATACCTTAATATGACGAAATCACTGAACCAACAAGATAGAATCCGACTCCGGTTGGTTATATGCCACTCCAAGGTGCTACTCCACTTCAATGATCCATCACAAGAATATCCAATATCCAATGATCAAGTAGATGTGTTATAAGTGTGTCTAAGGAAGATGATATGCTCTCTGGTATCTCAAGAACAAAGGATGCCCGAAAGAAATGAGAAGAAAATGGAGTGCTGGCCCATATATAAACTTTCTGCACATTAACAGATTAGTGCACGCTATCATATATCCTTAGCGTGCGCTAATAAGAGTTGACTCCAAAATTGTCCAGGTTCATCCGCGGGAATCTTATCCGGTCCTACATCTGGCTGGCGCATGTGCTAGCCGCCTAGCTCAATAAATGATTGCCTATCGCACGCAAATCCTACATTCGTAGCGTGCGCTAGTAGTAGCCGATAGCGCGCGTTAAGCTACGTTCTTAGCATGCGCTATCACGAGTTTGCATGAGAAATTTGCATGTTATTATACTTATGCACAAAGACACCAATGTGAGAAATATCATACTCCAATTATCGAGATTATAATTCCGAATAATACAGGGTTCAAATACAGATGAAATACACAATAATGAATCCGGATATTACACCTATGAGGGCGAAACATGTTTTCATGTTTTAGGTGCTTGCGAGGAGAGAGTTGAGACACAGGGGCATGACGATGGCGACGAGGCATTCAAGCGATACTAGTCCCGAGTCGTTTTGGTGTTCATCTTGGTTAGTCCGTTTGGAGAGTTCTCCAATTTGTCAGTCATTGTCATTATGTATTATCCGAGAAAGGCTCGTGGATGTTGTATTTTCATTTTGTCCATGTACGCCCATCACTGTCATTAGAATTCCTTATCGGAATATTGTGTCGGATATCATAGTAGGGACTGTGATTTCCCTTGTTGGTTAATTTGATGTATTTTAGTCGTGTTCGCCTGGTGGATATCCTGGTGTGGGGTCCACAGCACTGTAATAACCCAATGGGATTTGGGGGCGTTACAGAAGATGGTATCCGACAAATGGGTTGTGAGATACCCTGATATGTGAGTTATGTGGTTCTACCGACGTGGTAGTAGTGGGGTTGTCAAGTTATGACAATCTAGATAGTCGGGTTTTCTGAGTCGTGATAGTTGTACGACTGTATGAGTCATTCCTTCATCGAGTCGTTGTCAGTGGAGACTAGTATCGCAAGACCTCGAATCTTCGTATGACCTGTGTAAGGACTCGATTCTCTTTATGTTCATACATTCATTATGCCATTGATTATACATGTTTTGTTGAAACCTGTATATGACATTTGTGTTACAATTGATTCATGATTAATTGTTTTGGAGCGTGTGGGCTCTGTATTGGCTATGATTAGCATGATTGATGTGATTGTTTATCTGTTGAGTATGTATACTCGTGTTTGGCTACTGGCTTAGCATTCTGGATTGGCCGCTGAGGCATATTTGAGCTAGGATCATGATCGAACGTTATTCTTTCAGTATGGATAGAGGAATCCGAGGACGTGACAGAGGAGGTAAAAGCTGCAGAGCAGGCCGGAACCCAGAACCTCATGTCTATGCGCGTGCGGATGCTGAGATGAATCAGAGTTCGGCCGGTGGCGTTACCTACGCAACCGATTCTCCTTCGGGACATCATACTCGAGAAGTCGATCAGACTGAGAGTGGACACGTCGACCCTTTCTTGCTTATGAGTGGCATGATGGCCCGGATGACGCAGATAGTGAAGACCATGCAGACCTCGATGGTTCGTGGTCCATCACAGCAGGGATTCCAAGTGCCGTTTCATGGGCAGGCTGGGGGAGTGAATCAGATTGTTGGCGATATCTCTCGTCAGAGGCAGCTTGCTTTCGAGGGTTCGTCGGAACCAGCTGATATTGTTCATTGGCTTGAACATTTTGATAAACTCTTCGATATGGTTCAATATCCAGAAGAGAGTAAGGTGGCAGTAGCGGCTTACTACCAGAGTAAGGGCGCTTATTCTAGGTGGATTTCTGTGAAACCCACCGATTGTGATTGTGTTTGGAGCGAGTTCAAGACTCTCATGTTAGAGAGGTATTATCCGGCTCTACTTCGTGAAGCCAAGCTGTCTGAGGTTTTGAACCCCGAATCCGTCGAGGACGAGGGTGTTGTTGTCATTGCTGAGAAGTTTCATGGACTTCTTCAATTTGCTTCGTCTGTTATCCGTACTGTAATACCCACGATTTTCGTTCCAGTTATTTTGGATTTTTTCGGATATTTCCCGGTTGTCGAGTCCCGATATTATTTTCTCGACAACTGATTTTGGCGTTTATGACCGTAAGTGAGGATTTGTTATCCGTCGTTTTCTTTTCGGATCGATGATGTTGTCCCCGAGTATTTTGTTGTGTTCGTTCCGTGCGATTTCGGAAAATTGAGTCGTCGAATCATGGTGGTCGGGCACTGGCCGGACGGTTGGGGACGGTGGCCGGACGGCTGCAGGCACTGTCCGGATAGGTGCAGGCACCGGCCGGGCGGGTGCGGTAGGAACCGGCATAGCGCACGCTATGGCCGGAAGGTAGCGCACGCTACGGCCGGGAGAAGCGGCACGCCTTCGACCGGTTAGGCTGCGCGCTAGTCGGCCGAGGCGGTAGGGCGTAGGTTACGGGATCGAGGATCGGCAGGTAGCGCACGCTACTGTCGGACACTGCGCACGCTACGGCCGGCAGGTAGCGCACGCTACGGCCGGAAGGCTACGCACGCTACCTGGCTGTGTCAGGAAGTCTCTGGATTGTGGCCCAGGCCGACAGCGCACGTGTTCAGTGCATGATGGCGGGCCTGGCCGAACATTCTCGACCATGACCGCCCGCTAGCGCACGCTAGCTCGGCAGTCTAGCACACGCTAGGCTGCACCAGTATAAATATGACCGAGCAGTCCTGTTTGCACTCATTTTTCATTTCCTTCGTTTCGTGTACGCGGCTGGAGTCTTGGAGATGACGAAGGCATGTTGTTATACAACTAATCCACGAAGTTTGGGAGCTGATAACATCGATTAATCACTCCATAACATCCTTCAATCCAGCTAATCAAGGTTAGTTTTTCTAAAATCCTAGTTTTGGGAAAAATTGGGGATTTTGTTGATTTCGTCCGTTTGATTCGTTATAACTTAGAATAGTGAGGGATTGATGATTATTAAGTTGTTTTATATCGAATTCTTTGTTTTTCCATGGTTGGATTACCGAGGATTCTTCGTTTTGTTGAGTTCCTAATTGGTGCCTTGAAGGTGTCCGGGGAAAATCCTTAGAGGGGGGTTTTGGGCGTTCTACGATTATTCTTCCTCGTAAGATCATTGATTTTTGACGGTATTATGTTAGGGTCAGGCTCCTTGCGAAGAACTCGAGCCGGAACCCTTACGTTCGCCGTTTTCCGATCGGTGGTGTTACCGTCGTTTCCGCCGGAGAATTGTGGGCAATCGAGGTTTTCCGGTTAAGCCACATTCGTCGGAGTGTCCGGTACCAACTACTGAGGCAAGTATCTTGCCCATACATTACGTGTTTTGTGAATATGATGATTGAAAATTGACGACACGTGCTAAACGAATTGTTTACAACCATTTTTCTAAAGAATCGGTATATTTACAATTATGGTTTTCTAAAAGGACGAATCTTGTGTTCGAGACTTAATGTGCTCATTTGACTATATGTGTTAGTGTTGAGTATAGGAACTCTCTATCTTCGGATGATGTCATTAGGTGTGAATATGTCGTCGGTAATTTGTAGTTAAATCCTTTTGTTATAAATGGTGCGTGGATTCATGTGGTTATCGGTGGATATATGAGTTGTGTGATATTGGTTGTGTCGTTCGGTGTTGTTGAGATAAGTGTGTTTCTTTGTGGACAGTATTAATTTTGAGTCGTGAGTATGTGTTGGATAATATGGCCATTTTAGCAAAATAACTCGACTATATATATTGTGATTGACTCTTGAGGATTTCGGTTTTGGAAATGTGAATTGATGAAAGTTGTAAAGTTTTTCTCGGGTACTCTCACTCGGGGATTGACTCGACGGGGTCACACGGGGACCTAGTGGCTTAGCGGCTGGACCGGGTCGCGAGAGTTACTTCGAGTCGGCGTTCTCACCTGGGGATTGCTCGACGGGGCACACAGGGACTTGGTGGCCTTACGGCGGGACCGGAGGCTGGACCGGGTCGCGAGAATTGCCAGAGTGTTTATGTCTTGATTAATTGTGATATGTCCGGAGTATCACAATGCTTGTTGCTCGGAGTCGAGAGACATTATATATCGAGTCTTGGTGTTTGGCTAAAATGGCATAAAAATAATGTGTTGTGTGTAATGTGTCGTTGGAAGTGAATTGAAGTGAATGAACGGGTCGTGGACCCTGTATTGATGATCGAAATGGTTGGGTCGTGGACCCTGTGTTTTGTGACTGGAATGAATTGGGTTGTGAACCCCGTGTTTTGTTAATCGAATTTGCATTTTTGGAAAATGAATATTGGGGCGGTGACCCTAAGTGGCTTTTGGAGAATTAAGAACTTTACTATCGCAAATGTTTTCGAAAACTCCCGAGATTTGAAAATGTTTTCAATGTGCTTTCTTGTTTTGGTTTCTACTTTCAAGACTTGAACTATTTTAATTATCAAATATCTCGGGAAGACTTTTGTTGTATTCTCGGAATGTGTTTTGTATGGATCGTATTTGCACTTGTATTTTGTATGGAACTTGTATTCTCGAGATAGAAATGTGTATTTTTGACTTGTATGTTAGTGACGAAAGACCAAGTTGGTCTACGGATTTGGTATTTTATCATGTCGGTATGTAATTTATTGTGTGGTTTTGATGTCTAGCCTGGTGGATCCGCACGGAGAGGGTCTGCGGCGTGTAATATTCCCGGTTTGATTCTGGGGTGCTACATTTATGGTATCAGAGCTTAGGTTGCGGAAACCTAGGCTGTCCGGTCCAGTCGGGTATTGTCGTGTCTTGTTCTGTCAGATTGTGTCTGTCTAAGTCGTGTCGCGACGCGTCGTCTGTGATGTCGGTCGTGATTAGTATCGAGGTGCAGCCATCATCTTCGTGCGGCCTGTGGATGTAAGCCTCCCTACTATATTTTGCCTTGTGATATACGAGCTTGTATGATTTTGTGTTATGGTGTGGAGTTTAAAGGTGATTTGTGATTATGTGGCTTATGTTGTTTGATCCTCGTATGATGTTAGAATGGAAGTGGTACCAACGTATATGTATATATACACACGTCCTGATATAAGTCGTTTTTACAAGAGTAATAGCCTTGGTGTGGTTACGCAAAGAAAAATTCATCAATGTGATATTTTAAAACTTTACATGTTTTTGGAGAGACACGTATATTTTTGTTTAAAAACATCCTCCAAAGGGAGGAAAAGTTGATTTTTGTATAATGACCTGAGGGCCGAAATTTTTTTTTAGAATTCAAACTACCGATATTTTATTTTCATCTTGTATTATAAGTTTTCAAAACATGATTTTTGAATTCAAGTGAAGTCTACAAAATGTAGACAAGACGTGACTCTCGTTTTCAATTTATCGGTTTTATGACTGTTAGTCGACAAATACGTGATGATGTTCTTGTTGTTCGGGCAATGTTGCCAGTTTTAAATTAAAACTATGATGTGAATGCTGGGTTGTTCGATTTGTGTGCATTGAGATAGCTCTCTTTAATAAGAGGTGAGATTTCGGTTTTTGAATAACAATTATCTTTTGATGGTTTCTCATGAAGTTTCGAATCAATGGCTTTGAGACTCGAACGTGTTGTTGTTTATTTGTGACCATTGATTTTAGTAATGTCGTATATATGTTCGTAATCACGTGCTGAATTTGAGCTGTTGGCGCACGCTAAGTATAAGGCTAGCGCGCGCTAATGTGGCATGAGTAGCGCACGCTAATGTTGTTGTAACGCGTGCTAATGCAGCATGAATAGCGCACACTAAATAATTGTTGTAGCGTGCGTTAGTTAGCTGGGACAGAGGATGTGAAACCGCATTTTAGCCGTTAGGTCTAACTTTCTACAGTCAGTCGTCTGTGACTGTATTCTATGTGCATTGTCTAGTGATGACAACCGTTTTATGTGGACGAGTGTTGTGACCTTTCATTCGCGCTAAGTGATAATTGATTTTGTTCGGTGAGTTGATAAATTATGTCTGCTGTGTGTGTGTGTTCGAAATGTTTTCCTAAAACTTTCATAAGTTTGTGCAAGTTGCGGAAATCAATTTTTGAAACTAATTTGACGTTGCGATTAAGCCGGCGGCTTTGTATGAACTTTGGAAATTGTTTGAAATTTGCGAGCCGGCCTAGGTTTCTCAAATAAAACCTCAACGGTATTGAAAGAGTTGTTTTAAAATACCTTGAACATTTTGTAAAATGTTACAGTCGTTGATTCTTGTGTAGTGTTGGGAGAATTTTCAGAAATGACTTTAACGTACTATTGTATTTTCGAATAATTCGAGTACATGATTTTCAAAAAAATCTTTCACATCATAAAATAATTTTTTTTAAAATCCAATACGATTTCTTTTTCAAAAATATATACTGAAAGATGAAAAATCTCACTCGATGTAAAGTTCAAACTCGGATTTGGAAATGTTAGAGTATGTAGGAATGGTTTGATGATCTTGCATGGTTAACTTGTTGGTTGTTAACGGTGATGGTGATGAGTAAAGGCATGACGATTTTGATAACGCCGGTTACAAGGAAATATTATTTTGGCAAATGATTTCCAATGAGACGGTTAGAGTATGTTGATTACAAGTTTTGATGAAATAACCCGAGGTACCAAAAGTACTTTTAAAGTTTATTTTGAATAACATACAAATCCAATGATTTTCAAAAGATTTTCTTTAAAGGGATACCTCGTGGATTTTCTTTCCGAGTTGTTATTGGTTACCTTATGTGATATGTCATGCTAAGTTGGTACTTTAGATATTTGTTTTTGCGAAGTGGTGCAATCGTATTGAGTGAGAATCCGCTTAGTATGCCGAGGGATAGCGGACGCGACCGTGACCGTGGTACAGTTGGTTATGGAGACTAGATGCGGGACCAAGAGGATATGGCCAGGAAGGTTGATATTCAAACACTTCGTTTCGTTGTTTAGGTTTCGGGGACGAAACCTCTTTTAAAGGTGATATGATGTAATGCCCGCATTTTTTTTTCTTCTTCTCGTTTCTGTTTCGTTCGACCGTATTGAGGCGATTGTGTTCGTTAATGCTTCTGACCTTGTGTTGTTTCTCTCATTTGTCATTCGAGCGAGTTCTGATATTGTTCCAAATTGATGTGCATATCGTTGTGATCTTTCTAAGTTCGGATCGATTTCTTGTGAACCGTGTTCGAAACTAACACCTCGTGCTTCCTACAAGTTATTGATGTCTTGATTTGAGGTATGAACTTCAAAGGTTATCGTTGTTGTTCGATCATTGCTATTCGTTCGTCGTTGTCCAATCATTATCGTTTGACCTCGAAATCGCGATTATTGTACATCTGGGCCATTTTGCGATTTCCATAAGTGTTGGGAAATTGTCTTCGTATTTGATCTTCCAAATCTGTGAGTTATTGGAATTTCATACCTTTCAGCGTTGGAATCGTGATTCGATTTTTGTATTGCTCGGTTTTATCAAACGCAGCGATTCATGCTCGTCGCTTTTCGTAAGCATTCTTGCGCATTGAATCGGATCGTAGTGGCTTTATACTGCATGGAGTTCTGGTGTGTTGTCGAGAGTCGCCTTGCTTTTGTTTTAAGTTTCGGGACGAAACTTATTTTTAGGGGGGTAGAATGTAATACCCACGATTTTCGTTCCGGTTATTTTGGATTTTTTTCGGATATCTCCCGGTTGTCGAGTCCCGGTATTATTTTCTCGACGACTGATTTTGGCGTTTATGACCGTAAGTGAGGATTTGTTATCCGTCGTTTTCTTTTCGGATCGATGATGTTGTCCCCGAGTATTTTGTCGTGTTCGTTCCGTGCCATTTCGGAAAATCGAGTCATCGAATCATGGTGGTCGGGCACCGGCCGGACGGTTGGGGACGGTGGCCGGACGGCTGCAGGCACTGGCCGGATAGGTGCAGGCACCGGCCGGGCGGGTGCGGCAGGAACCGGCGTAGCGCACGCTATGGCCGGAAGGTAGCGCACGCTACGGCCGGGAGGCAGCGCACGCTACGACCGGTTGGCTGCGCGCGCTAGTCGGCCGAGGCAGTAGGGGCAGAAAGGTTCTGGACTGGGAGGATCGGCAGGTAGCGCACGCTACTGTCGGACACTGCGCACGCTACGGCCGGCAGGTAGCGCACGCTACGGCCGGAAGGCTGCGCACGCTACCTGGCCGAGTCAGGAAGTCTCTGGATTGTGGCCCGGGCCGACAGCGCACATGTTCAGCGCATGATGGCGGGCCCGGCCGAACATTCTCGACCATGACCGCCCGCTAGCGCACGCTAGCTCGGCAGTCTAGCGCACGCTAGGTTGCACCAGTATAAATATGACCGAGCAGTCCTGTTTGCACTCATTTTTCATTTCCTTCGTTTCGTGTACGCGGTTGGAGTCTTGGAGGTGACGAAGGCATGTTGTTATACAACTAATCCACGAAGTTTGGGAGCTGATAACATCGATTAATCACTCCATAACATCCTTCAATCCAGCGAATCAAGGTTAGTTTTTCTAAAATCCTAGTTTTGGGAAAAATTGGGGATTTTGTTGATTTCGTCCGTTTGATTCGTTATAACTTAGAATAATGAGGGATTGATGATTATTAAGTTGTTTTATATCGAATTCCTTGTTTTTCCATGGTTAGATTATCGAGGATTCTTCATTTTGTTGAGTTCCTAATCGGTGCCTTGAAGGTGTCCGGTGAAAATCCTTAGAGGGGGGTTTTGGGCGTTCTACGATTATTCTTCCTCGTAAGATCGTTGATTTTTTACGGTATTATGTTAGGGTCAGGCTCCTTGCGAAGAACTTGAGCCGGAACCCTTCCGTTCGCCGTTTTCCGATCGGTGGTGTTACCGTCGTTTCCGCCGGAGAATTGTGGGCAATCGAGGTTTTCCGGTTAAGCCACGTTCGTCGGAGTGTCCGGTATCAACTACTGAGGTACGTATCTTGCCCATATATTACGTGTTTTGTGAATATGATGATTGAAAGTTGACGACACGTGCTAAACGAATTGTTTACAACCATTCTTCTAAAGAATCGGTATATTTACAATTATGGTTTTCTTAAAGGGCGAATCTTGTGTTCGAGACTTAATGTACTCATTTGACTATATGTGTTAGTGTTGAGTATAGGAACTCTCTATCTTCGGATGATGTCATTAGGTGTGAATATGTCGTCGGTAATTTGTAGTTAAATCCTTTTGTTATAAATGGTGCGGATTCATGTGGTTATCGGTGGATATATGAGTTGTGTGATATTGGTTGTGTCGTTCGGTGTTGTTGAGATAAGTGTGTTTCTTTGTGGACAGTATTAATTTTGAGTCGTGAGTATGTGTTGTTGAGATAAGTTTTTCTCGGGTACTCTCACTCGGGGATTGACTCGACGGGGTCACACGGGGACCTGGTGGCTTAGCGGCTGGACCGGGTCGCGAGAGTTACTTCGAGTGGGCGTTATCACCTGGGGATTGCTCGACGGGGCACATAGGGACTTGGTGGCCTTACGGCGGGACCGGAGGCTGGACCGGGTCGCGAGAATTTCCAGAGTGTTTGTACTGTTGATTAATTGTGATATGTCCGGAGTATCACAATGCTTGTTGCTCGGAGTCGAGAGACATTATATATCGAGTCTTGGTGTTTGGCTAAAATGGCATAAAAATAATGTGTTGTGTGTAATGTGTCGTTGGAAGTGAATTGAAGTGAATGAACGGGTCGTGGACCCTTTATTGATGATCGAAATGGTTGGGTCGTGGACCCTGTGTTTTGTGACTGGAATGAATTGGGTTGTGAACCCCGTGTTTTGTTAATTGGATTTGCATTTTTGGAAAATGAATATTGGGGCGGTGACCCTAAGTGGCTTTTGGAGAATTAAGAACTTTACTATCGCAAATGTTTTCGAAAACTCCCGAGATTTGAAAATATTTTCAAAGTGCTTTCTTGTTTTGGTTTCTACTTTCAAGACTTGAACTATTTTAATTATCAAATATCTCGGGAAGATCTTTTGTTGTATTCTCGGAATGTGTTTTGTATGGCTCGTATTTGCACTTTATACTTGTACTAGGAAAACAGTGGAGTTTTGCTAACCCCCGAGTATTTGGGGGTGGATGTCTGTTTTTGCATCCAGGTACATGCAGGTTTGGGAGCAAAACACAGGATCGGCGCGAAGGATGATGGAAGGCAAATGATACTAATCACATGAAGGCCAGTTTTGGGTGCAGTTAGTCGAGTATGTGTATGGTCTTTTCCGCTGTCGTACTTTTTATTTATGAGCATATTTTACCCTTGCATGGGTATGAGTCGAGATAGAAATGTGTATTTTTGACTTGTATGTTAGTGACGAAAGACCAAGTTTGTCTACGGATTTGGTCTTTTATCATGTCGGTATGTAATTTATTGTGTGGTTTTGATGTCTAGCCTGGTGGATCCTCACGGAGAGGGTCTGCGGCGTGTAATATTCCCGGTTTGATTCTGGGGTGCTACACGTACTGAGGCGAATAAGATCAAGTACTTTAGTGAGAGGATAAACCCGCAGTTGAGGATGCAGTTGTTCAACCACAGCTGTAATTCACTTGGTGAATTCATTGAGAAGGCTCTTGGAGCAGCGCTTTTGATCAAGGAGCTTGCTCGAAAGAACCCTTCAGTTTCTTCTGGTGATAGGACTAGGATGCCGGTTCGTTCAAGAGGTCGTTTTATAGTCGTCTTCGTGCTGGGAAAGCATCTTCGTCTCAGACGACGTGTTCGACTATTGTTTGCTTTAACTGTGATACAATAGGACATCGCAGTACCAGGTGATCGATGCAGACTATTGCTTGTTTTCTGTGTGGGAGGCAGGGACACCTACAAAAATACTGCAGGATTCCTGGTTCCAGTAGGTCTCGAGAGAGCTCACAGGCCTCGAGAGATTTTGTTACTCCAATCCGTACTTCATCCAGAGAGTCCTACCGTGCTTCGGGAGCCAGAGGTAAGGACAGCCGAGGAGGTGCAGCGAGTTCAGATTTGGGTCTTCCTTGAGTCGATGAGATCGAGGAGATCAATGAGCTAGAGGATATCGATGTTGGGTACATTTGAGATGTAGCCTTGATTTGTATTTTCCTTTCTTTGTTTTACGAATTGATGTTTAACTTAATCTGTAATAATGTATTGTGATTGTGAACCATTTGTTGCTGATCTATCTCGTATGATAATATTTGAGAATCTTGAGTCATTTGATGTGATTTTCTTTCCTTTTGGTATTTTGCCTGAGAGTTTGTGATAATATGGGTAATTGTTCCTTGGGATTCGAGACGTCAAGTCGTGAGGACTTGGGTGCACGATTGATATGGTCCCGAGGACTGTGACTGCGTTGTTATTATCTTTGCGTGGCGTGAGTCAGTGTTTGCGTGGGCGTCCGATGCAGATGAGAACGGAAGAGTGTACACCAATGATTGTAGACATGTGCAATGGTGGCTCCCACGGGTTGTGTACGCCGGTGTTACAAATCATGCGGTTGGTATGACTTTCTGGCTGGTCTCTAGCGGAGGAGTCATGACTCGACTGATCTCGCATATGGTTGAGTGTTTTCGTCACTTTATTTTCACCGTGTTCGGGCAGGGGAGATACGGGGACCCGAGGGGTTGGCCCAGTCACTCAGGCGGAGTTGTTCGTATTGAGGAGTATTCCTGGAGATGTTGTTTTCAGATCCCGATGGATAGTTCATATCCCGAGTTGTGTACCCTTAGTTTCGGGGACAAAACTCTTTTTAAGGGGGAGTATGTAATATCCGGGAGTAATTTTTTTCGTTTCACTTTTGTGTTGTACGTATTCATTTGGAATTGTACAAATGGTGTTGTATTTGACTAATACAATGTATATTGTATTGGAATATTTCGGAATCGGAATATTTATACTTTTTGTCGGTTTGGTTTCGTCGTTTGGATGTTGCTTGGTGAGTTTGGAATTTTGGCTAAGTATATAGCCATAGCGTACGCTACATGTGTAGCATTACGTACGCTATTGTGCTGAGCTTACCTACATTAAACCGTGAGGGTTACATACGTAATGCTGAGTATCAGATCGATGCTGACTTTCGCCGTGTGGAATTGGGCCAGGCTGGATTCGCGGAGTTCAATTGGGACAGGCAGGTCAACGCACATTACGTACGCTATACCTTGAGGTTAACGTACATAATGGTAAGGTTTGTTACGTACGTAATTTAGTTAACGTACGTAATGGGTACCCCATTTTTAGGCAGTGAGTTTTGGACTACGTAGCGTACGCTACATAGAGGCGATAACGTACGTTAAGGCTGGAGGATAGCGGCTGTAATTTGATGTGCATATTATAAAGACATGATTTGTCTTTCATTTTCTCATGATCCATTTCCGATTTCTCTCCCTAGAAATCATCCCTCTGCATCTTTTAGTGAATTCCAGCCTCTTCCAACTTGATTTGGAGCTTCGTAACTTGGATTGAAGCTTAGGAACTTGGAGTTTGGAGTTTGGAGTGTTTCTTTATGGTTCGAGTTTGTTCTTCACTTCTTCAAGAGCTATGTCTTTAATCTTGTGTTTATCTCGAGATTATGTTGTTTCTATTGTTGATTACTTTGTGTTTTGATGGATGGATGGAGGATAGCATGATTCTTGATGAGTTTTTATAACTTATGATTAAGAGCATGATGATTAAGTCTTGAGGAGGAGTTGTTCTTGATGTTTTAGGATACCACGAGGTTATAATCATGTCTAGGAAGAGTTACGTTAAGATTGTTAGATGATTAACATAGATTTGAGAGGATTATTATTGTTGGTTGTGTTCTTGAGAGGTTATAACCATTTTGATATAGGATTATGATGAATTATGTGATAATTGTCATAATCTTGAAATGGTTGAGTTTATCTTGTTTGTTAATCCGAATTCTTGATGAATTGGTGGAGGATTATCGGTTGGATATTATGTTTGTTGTGTTGATGATGTTCTTGAGGTTTAAGTGTTGATATTGGTGATTTATCATTTTGAGATGATTGATTTCATGTTGTTCTTGATAATCCTTGTTGAATTGTTTTTCACAAGGGTTAAGAACATAATGATCATGTTAATTGATCATTGAGGTGCTGGAGGATGTTAGAATTCATAGTTGGAGACTATGATATTCGTTTGTGTGGTTTGACCGATTCGTGATTGAATCGGGATTGTCTTTGGTGTTGTTTTCCATTGATTTTGTGTTATTGAATGAATTGAATTTCATTCAATGTTGTTCGGGTGCTTGTGACTGTCAGAGGACGTCGTTCATCGTTTGTTAGAGGATTTCATTGCCTTCGGTTTGAGTCAAGTTTTATTCTTGTACTAGTCAATGACATTAATGTTATCATGTATGTGTATGAACGTGTTATATAATTTCGAGACTTGGTCTCCCTATGATTTTGTTGATACTAGGGGATTGTTTGATATGATACCCTTCGGTAAATTATGCCAAATGTTATTGTTGTTCGGCAAAATCCGTTCAGGACATTGAGATACTTGTTGTTGATGTTATTGTCGATAGCCGGTTTGCGGTATCGATGTATCGATTGTTGTTGTTGATATTGATATTGGTTTAAGACATTGTTGTGATCATTGTTATTGATATTGGTGTTTTGCTATTGATGCTGTAATTAGCCGACTGAAGGCATTGACGTATTCGATTATCATCTCCGTCGTCGGTAACCGATTAAAGGTACTGAGGCATCCGTTGTATCATTGTTATCGATTAGCCGTTCTAAGGCAATCGAGGTATTGAATTGGGACTGTCGAGGATAGTTCCCATCCGTTGTGTCGTTCTTATCTATTGGGCATTCTAAGGCAATCGAGGTATTGTATTGGGATTATCGAGGATAGTTCCCATCCGTTGTATCATTGTTATTGATTGGCCGTTCTAAGGCAATCGAGGTATTGAATTGGGACTTTCGAGGATAGTTCCCATCCGTTGTGTCGTTGTTATCGATTGGCCATTCTAAGGCAATCGAGGTATTGAATTGGGATTATCGAGGATAGTTCCCATCCGTTGTGTCATTGTTATCGATTGGCTATTCTAAGGCAATCAAGGTGTTGAATTGGGACTGTCGAGGATAGTTCACATCCGCTGAGTCGTTGTGATCGATTAGCCATTCCAAGGCAGTCGAGGTATTTGAATTGGGACCGCTGAGGACGGTGCCCATCCGTGAGTTATTGTTGTCATGTTGGCCGACTCAAGGTAGCACACTATCATTCTTGTGAACTCGGTAATTTTGTGATCGTTGAGGGTTGAGGATTCCAGGATTGTTTTGTCGTGATTGTTGATCGTGTTAATCGGTCCTTAGGGATTGTGACCCCAGGATGGTTGTTTTGGATATTGTTGGTCGTGTCGATATTTCATTATCCGTGTGTCATTGTTCACTTTGGTGAGTCTGTTAATCCTTATTGGATGTGTTATTCTTTGAGTTTCGTTATCATGTTGCATCGTGACATATCTGGAATCATATCTGCGTGCCGATTGGTTATGTGTAGGATTTTTAGCCAGGCACACGATGGTCATGCGTGGATGTTTTCGCATTGGACCGTGCACACGAGACGTAGTTCGTGAGGCTAATTAGGTACATTGTCCCACGTATATTCTGGATTCCGTATATGGGGTGGACATGTGCATGAACACATTTCCAGATCGGGCGTACTGTGATGTCCCTCTTGAGCCTTATTGATTTGGTCGTTCATAGTCCATGTTGTATTGGATATGTCCGACGGTTTGCAATGGATTGCTCATACGCCGAGGGGTATGTTCGACAGTCGGGTTTGTTTCTTTGAGATCCGTATTGTGATGATATACAACTTCGGGTTGTTTGGATTTCAGGCCATTGTGATGATTGGCAGCTTCGGCTGAGTGGTTTTCAAACCATTATGATACTTTGGCAGCTTCGGCTGAGGGACTTTCAGGCCATTGTGATGTATTGGTGTTTCCGTTGGAGCCTTCGGGCATTATGATTTGTATCTAGTCAGCGTTGGTTTGGTTTACCTTCGGGTAATTTCATTATTGTGTTCTATATTGATGATTCGCCGTTGGGCACTTGTATTCTAACCTGTTGAGCAGGTATTGATCGTATGCCGTGGGCATAAGTATTTCATGAATGCTCGATTCTTACCTTGGTTTGTGAGCATCTCATATTACTATTGTTGTACGGTTTATTCTGCCATTGTATGCATATCATGTTGTACATGTATTTGATGTTCATTATCTGGATGACTGACCCCGTGGGGGCGGAACATGTTTTCATGTTTTAGGTACTTGCGAGGAGAGAGTTGAGACACAGGGGCATGACCATGGCGACGAGGCATTCGAGCGATACTAGTCCCGAGTCGTTTTGGTGTTCATATTGGTTAGTTCGTTCGGAGAGTTCTCCAGTTTGTCAGTCGTTGTCATTATGTATTATCCGAGCAAGGCTCATGGATGTTGTTG
This sequence comes from Orobanche coerulescens, assembly GCA_033398695.1. NCBI lineage: Eukaryota > Viridiplantae > Streptophyta > Magnoliopsida > Lamiales > Orobanchaceae > Orobanche > Orobanche coerulescens. The sequence continues at coordinate 40,097,495 of CM065807.1, forward strand.
TATTTCTATTTTGGCCATGTAGGCCCATCATTGTCGTTGGAATTCTTTATCGGAATATTGTGTCGGATATCATAGTAGGGACTGTGATTTCCCTTGTTGGTTAATTTGATGTATTTTAGTCGTGTTCGCCTGGTGGATCTCCTGGTGTGGGGTCAACGACACTATAATAACCCAATGGGATTTGGGTATGTTACAGAGTCATTTTGAAGAAGAGGGGAATGGTGGAGATGAAGATGCATTGCTATATTTAGACAAAGTCGATCCTCTGCGAATTAAGTTATGGAAGGCCCGTGATGTTTAAAGATGTATTATGCTTTACTTTTTATTATAGTTTATTTATTATTCTATGTTGGACCCAATTATGGGCTTTTATTTGAGGCTTTTCTATTGAACTTAGTATTTAAACCCAACGCATGCACTTGGAGAAGACGATGGTTTATGAAATAATCTAGGGTTTCTCCCTCTTCCTATTTTACGGTATTCATTGTTGTGAATCAATGTAGATAGAAGGCGTTTATCTCTTCCTTCGGTACGCACCGCTGCATCTGTAACACCCCCAATCCACTCAGGGATATTACATATCGTAGACCCCTTTTCGCAAGGATCTACTAGGCAGGAGACCACAAAACAAAACCCACACGCGGTCAGCTCGACCAAAACATAAAACCGTAGACCGATTAGGTCTCTCAAAACACAACATAGCAGTACAACTGGTAAACCAAAATACAACTCGATCACATATTACACAACGTGTCCATCCTCTAAAGGATGACAAAGAAACTAGAAATAAACACTCAGACCGACAGATCACTGACGGACAAACTGTGCCTAGTATCACTGCTTTACATCATCCTCCAAGCCGATCCTGTGGTTGCTCACTCTCCAACAAGGGAACCTGAAATAAATATAAAATAATCCCCAACAAAGGGTTAGCGATGGAAATCGCTAGCAAGTAATCAAGCTATAAAGTTATACATCAAGAATACAACCGTTGTGAAAATAACATTTTAACAAGGTAGCAACACGATCCCCGAGTCTAAATTCCTTTCAGAACAGTTTCCTTTAGGAAGGTTTATAAGAATAACTCCAAAACACATGTAAGAGAATAATTGAAGACTTTGGGGGTCTCAGTGTAAAATCACGAAAAGTTTATAATTCTACTTTTTAAATGAGTTTACCAAAAACGTCGAAATGATTCTATTCACAACCAAGTCTCAACGACTAATTAATAATACAAGTACATCCGGGATCCAAGGTCCAAACATTTACAATTCAGAGTAATCACATCAAACACTCAAATCACCTATGTGGCCTCGATGGGACCCATCCGGATTGACTAATGAAAACAAGCTAAGACACACCCATAAGTTATCTCGACATCGCACTCGCAAGTGACGATTCTCGGAGCCCCCCTCGATTAGATAACCTTATGGTCAAATCATGACAACTGGTCGTACTCACAAGCACACGCCACTGGAGGCCTCACGGGTCCTTACCCGGGTAACATCATTCAAACACGCCCATAAGTTATCGTGACATCGCACAAGCAAGTGATGATTCTTGGAGCCCCCTACAGACCTACCCGATTTGATAACATTATGGTCATAACATATCAACAGGCCGTACTCGCAAGCACGCGCCTCCGAAGGCCTCACGGGTCCCTACCCGGGTAACATCACAATTCGCCATGATACACAACAACAAAGGTACATTATTCACCACAATCACAAACGTGCAAAACATAAGTTAACACATCATACACTTCCACACAGGCACAACATTCACATGACACCATCGTTCAGGAAAAAGGCTAACAAACGAATAACACAAATATTCCTTGATTCCACAATTCCTCGGATAACTACTCATTTCTAGCATCCGTTTTAAGCAAAATACAACATAAAATGGTTGTTATCATTCTACATGAAACTCAAGTTTACGTTCGTATTTACTTTCATAGAAATCACATATTCATTTAAAAGTAAGTTACGGTTCAATGTCCAATCACTAACAAGTCCATGTTAAATTCACGACAAATCACATGCTCAAAGTATAAAGAATATAGACGAGAGACTCGCCTCAAGTCCAAAGCACGCGAAGCAACGGGAAAGCTCAATCGGAAACCCTCGAATACTCCAACTAGGTCGAAAACACAAGAATGACATAATTACTACAACGTCGATCGCAAGGAAGATGCAAAACATACGGAATTCTCAACAAGAATTCATAGAAACATAGGATCGAACACTTGGGGTTCAATACTTCCCCAAGAACATCAAGAGCATCGCCCGAAACCGAACACGATAAGAACACGGATCAAAACACCAGAATATGATCAATACATCCGATTAATGATATCCAACAACACGATTCATGAAGAACAACACGAATCTTAAAGATTCACGAAATATATAGAAAAGGGTTTACAAGATGATTACCTTAGATTCGAAGCAACAAGAAGGATTAGACGATGTTACACACGAGCAACAATCACGAAGATGATTACTATCATCTACTCTTATTGGAAGCTCGATTCCTAGCCATACAAGACGCCAAAAACAACAGCAAAGGGAAGGGGGAGAAATGGCCCGATCTGGGTCAACCCTCGATTATATAAAGGAGCTGGAGTTTACGTACGTTAGGGGCAACATTCTAACATACATTATATGATTAACGTAGCCCTTAGGTACGTAAGAGCCATCCTGGGCTCTCTGCCCGATATTGTGAAGACCATTACGTATGTTATGAAAAGGGCTTAACGTACGTAAGCAGCACATGAAGTTAACATACGTTATGCTCATCGGATAGCGTACGTAAGGCACTTAGCAGTTCCAAACTGTTAAGTTCAGCTCGTCGAGTACGAGCGCGACGAAACCGCAAAACGACAAAAACAACATAATACGAAGGCATGCACACGAAGGGTGCGCAACGACGAACTCAAGCGCTAAAAGAAAACATGATTCCGACTACCCGAAGGTTCGGAGTACGACAATAGAAGTAATTACCCCCAAACTTTGGGAAATTACAAAACGGCCCAAAACATCCGAAAATCACAATATGAAATCAAACAACCAAACCGAAGTTCACAACACATCTAACAAAGTTAAACGGACTTATAAGAAGCACGAAACTGTAATTTTGAACCACCATCACACGAATCGAACCAAATAGCGGTAAAAGTCGCTCAAAACACGGATTCAGGTAAAACAGCCCCGAAACAAATTCAGATGACCAAATATGTAGAACAAAACATTATCAAAATGTCAAAATGCTTGCAAGAGAGTTCCGGAAATCAAAAAACTGTCAAAAATGAAAAATTACCAGGAGAGAAAATCACGGGTATTATATTTTACCCCTCTAAAAAGAAGTTTCGTCCCGGAACTTAAAAAGAAAGGGTAAAGTAAGCAGACAACAAAGTGAACAAACAATTAAACCTCAGCGATCTACACGAGTCGATCCTGATAATGGTGCTAAAGCTCGATTCCGAGAAACTTCATGGAATAGTTCACAATACTAAACTATGTGGCCCTCGAGTCCACATTTATAACAAGTAATCAGCTGCAAAGGATAAGTAGCTTGCACATGACCTACAACATTGCAATTGAAACACCTCCCAGTCTGACTAGGAGTCAAATAAGATGACTTGGAACTCTTAGTTCCACCAAACGAAGAAATGAAAGGTTTCGCCGTAGGACTACACGAAACTCGATGAGAAGAAGTTCCGACTCTCACATTATCCGAAAAATCTCCAGACGTCCTCTGCCTCTTCGACTCATGCAAAGTCCCAGTAGATAACGATGCCATCTCATATGCCATGGCTCGATTATGATACTCTCTCAAAGTAGCATAAGTGAAACCCGACATGTACTATTGAGTCTCTGGTCTCATCCGCATATCAAAATGACGGATTTTGTCTTCCTCGGTCCTCACATGCCTCTTCACGTAAGAGAGCTGTCGACTATAATCGATAATAGCTTGCGACACGGGTATATCCTGCGGCTCGGCTAGATAAAAATATCGGATCCTCTGCTCTCGGATCGGCTCCGAACAGAACTCCGCTTCCATCAACTTCTTAAACTCTTCCCAGGTAACGGCATGGTCCTGGGGCTCAACGGCCTCCCACCAATTAGCAGCATCACTATCGAGAAGGAACTGAGCGATATGAATCCTCCGTTCCTCTGGACAACCAACCACCTTGAAAATCTTCTCCAATTGGAAAATTCAACCATCCCAGCCCAAAGTATCACCCGCGCCCGCAAAACGAGGAGGATGCATACGAACCACTTCTCTAAGCCACTGAGTGAACCCGACATTCTCATTCACGGTAGTGTTACGCTGAACCGTCTGAGCCAAATGAGTCATCTGGTCTGCCACCTGCTGAAGTATAGTAGCAACACCAATACTAACGCCAGCATGATCCTGATCGCACGACTGGTTGCCACGACCTCTCGGCATACTGAACTGACAGCCGTTCAGAACGACGAAACAAACACCATGTAATCAACATAGGGCAACAAACGGTAACATAATAAAATACTCACTCTGAGTCATTACACGAATACACGAACTATCACTGCAACAATGTGATTCAAATTCATAAGTAATTCACCTGGCTACATCATCAAAAACGTACGACCTTTACCAAAACAATCACGGTCAAGACTACATACATATCGTTGTGGTCAAGCATGGGTAATATTTTTAAAAACAAAATTTTTCGAGGTATTTGTTCAAATGATAATATTTTAAAATTCATGAGTTTGAATGATTTTGCTGAAATGAGTTTTTGAAAAGAAATATTTTTAATACATCGGTCGTTTGATCAAAACTATGAACCCATTATCATAACTGTTTCCTTTTGAAAGTCATTTGCAAAAGAACATTTTAAAACATCAATCTACTCGATAAACGATATCATCAAAATGACCTTGTCTTTATATATAAGTATTACCATCAATGACATAAAGGGTAACCAAACGTTACTCCGACACACCATCCCCGATTGGAAAACCACTTGTGCTCGCACTAATCACTACCTCTGATCAACTATCACATCAGGATAATGTCATAGGATAATATAATTAAACCAAACTATGTAGTCATAACATCTATATGTACAACCAAAACTCGCTAACAAGAAAGGTATCGGTTAATAATATGTCAATAATATCAATATAGGATAAACAACTGGGTGCAATATTGCTGATACAATAGTTAAAGTTCACGATCGTCACAGACGGACCATATGACTAGGTCGACAGGGATTAAACGACCGATAACGAGCCCAGACATAACTGTAAAAAAAAAGTTACTGCCGTCACAGCCAGAAGCTTATGGCCATAACAACTAACTTTAAGACAGCAGAATCAACTCAGCAGCCTCAAAATAGCTCCGAAGCTTAAGGATCGACTCCTAACAATGTATCTCGACATTTAGAAAATATTGTAAAAATTCTCCAACGGGCATAACAGCATATCAAGCTTGTTGCGACGACTCAGTCCCAACACACAAACACATAATGCTTTTAATCCCGAAAATCAAAGCCGGTTTGCAGCATAATTTTTTTTTTCCAAAATCCTTTCGATCATATCCATAATGATGTTATCATTTTACAATCTCCAAAATACTTTAAAACGCCTCCTTCAAATACCGTCTGAAGGTGTCATTTGAAAGTACATGACTAACTCGTCAAAGTTCAACCGATTTTAAAATCCATAAAAATTGTTGTTTAACCGCACCATCGAAACATCTTCAAAAATAGGTTCTTTTACAAACATACTCAAGCTCATAGTTACAATTAAGAAAGCCGTTTTCAAACCTACATGCAGCGGACATAATTACAACTATCCAAAAATAATCAAATTTGAAACCACATGACCAATCGGCAAACGAGATTACAAATTCAATTGAATATAATTCGTGAACACCAAGTTCAAACATACATCAAAACCATCCATCTGAGTTCCTTACGAACTCTACCGTCGATACATTCTCTGGAACACATTAAGGTTCACAGTTTTCACATCGTATTGCACCATTCGATGTCCAACCATCAATACATTCAACTCAATACACAAACGGTGCCACGAATATCAAACATGGATTCTATTACACAACACTATACAAACAAAATTATGCACCACAATCATCGCACATAAATGAAATCATGAAATACCGATTCCTCGCATAAAAGAGAAGACTTACGTCCACAGGCCGCACGGAGATGATGGCTGCACCACGATACTAATCACAACTAATCACAATTGACCACAACAGATCAAAATAATCACACTTGTTCACAATTGCTAACCCGGGTGACACGACAAGACACGACTCGACAAGACCCAACTGCCTAGGTTTTCGCAAACCTAGGCTCTGATACCATTTATATAACACCTCCAATACACTCAGGGATATTACACGTCGTAGACCCCTTTCCGCAAGGATCTACCAGGCAAGAGACTATAAAACAAAACGCACACGCGATCAACTCGACCAAAACATAAAACCGTGGACCGATTAGGTCTCTCAAAACACAACATAGCAGTACAACTGGTAAACCAAAATACAACTCGATCACATATTACACAACGTGTCCATCCTCTTAAGGATGACAAAGAAACTAGAAATAAACATTCAGACTGACAGATCACTGACAGACAACTGACTACAACTGTGACTAGTATCGCTGCTTTACATCATCCTCCAATCCGATCCTGTGGTTGCTCACTCTCCAATCAGGGCACCTGAAATAAATATAAATTAATCCCCAACGAGCGGTTAGCGATGGAAATCGCTAGCAAGTAACCAAGATATAAAGTTATACATCAAAAATACAACCATTATGAAAATAACATTTTAACAAGATAGTAACACGATCCCCGAGTCTAAATTCCTTTCAAAATAGTTTCCTTTAAGAAAAATCATAAGAATAAATCCAAAACACATTTAAGAGAATAATTGAAGACTTTGAGGGTCTCAGTGTAAAATCACGAAAAGTTTATAATTCTACTTTTCATAAGAGTTTACCAGAAACGTCGAAATGATTCTATTCACAACCAAGTCTCAACGACTAATTAATAATACAAATACATCCAGGATCCAAGGTCCAAACATTTACAATTCAGAATTATCACATCAAACACTCAAATCACCTTCATGGCCTCAATGGGACCCATCCGGACTGACTAACGTAAACAAGCTAAGACACACCCATAAGTTATCTTGACATCGCACTCGCAAGTGATGATTCTCGGATCCCTCTCCAGACCTACCCAATCAGATAACCTTATCGTCAAATCATGACGACTGGCCGTACTCGCAAGCACATGCCAGCGGAGGCCTCACGGGTCCCTACCCGGGTAACATCATTCAAACACACCCATAAGTTATCGTGACATCGCACTCGCAAGTGACGATTCTCGGAGCCCCCTCCAGACTTACCCGATTTGATAACATTATGGTCATAACATATCAACTGGCCGTACTCGCAAGCACGCGCCGCCGGGGGCCTCACGGGTCCCTACCCGGGTAACATCACAGTTCACCAAGATACACAACAACAAAGGTACAATATTCACCATAATCGCAAACGTGCAAAACATAAGTTAACGCATCATACACTTCCACAAAGGCACAACATTCACACGACACCATCGTTCAGGAAAAAGTCTAACAAGTGAATAACATAAATATTCCACGATTCCACAATTCCTCGGATAACTACTCATTTCTAGCATCCGTTTTAAGCAAAATAAAACATGAAATGATTGTTATCATTCTACATGAAACTCAAGTTTATGTTCGTATTTACTTTCATAGAATCATATATTCATTTAAAAGTAAGCTACAGTTCAATGTTCAATCACTAACAAGTCCACATTAAATTCATGACAAATCACATTCTCAAAGTATAAAGAATATAGACGAGATACTCGCCTCAAGTCCAAAGCACGCGAAGCAACGGGAAAGCTCGACCGAAAACCCTCGAATCCTCCAACTAGGTCGAAAACACAAGAATAACATAATTACTACAAGGTCGATCGCAAGGAAGATGCAAAACGTATGAAATTCTCAACAAGAATTCGTAGAAACATAGGATCGAACACTTGGGGTTCAATACTTCCCCAAGAACATAAAGAACATCGCCCGAACCCGAACACGATAAGAACACGGATCAAAACACCGGAATATGATCAATACAACCGATTAATGATATACAACAACACGATTCATGAATAACAACACGAATCTTAAAGATTCACGAAATATATTGAAAAGGGTTTACAAGATGATTACCTTAGATTCGAAGGAACAAGAAGGATTAGACGATGCTACACACGAGCAAGAATCACGAAGTTGATTACTATCCTCTACTCTTGTTGGAAGCTCGATTTCTAGCCATCCAAGATGCCAAAAACAACAGCAAAGGGAAGGGGGAAGAAATGACCCGATTTGGGTCAACCCTCGGTTATATAAAGGAGCTGGAGCTTACGTACGTTAGGGGCAACATTCTAACGTATGTTATACGATTAACGTACGCAAGGTGTAAGCCCTTACGTACGTAAGAGCCACCCTGGGTTCTCTGCCCGATATTGTGAAGACCATTACGTATGTTATGAAAAGGGCTTAACATACGTAAGCAACATATGAAGCTAACGTACATTATGCTCATCGCATAGCGTACGTAAGGCACTTGGCAGTTCCAAACTGTTAAGTTAAGCTCGTCGAGTACGAGCACGACGAAACGACAAAAACAACACAAGACGAAGGCATGCACAAGAAGGGTGCACAACGTCGAACTCAAGCGCTAAAAGAAAACACGATTCCGACTACCCGAAGGTTTGGAATACGACAACGGAAGTAATTACCCCCAAACTTTGGGATATTACAAAATAGCCCAAAACGTCCGAAAATCACAATACGAAATCAAACAACCACACCGAAGTCCAAAGCACGTCTAACAAAGTTAAACGGACTTATAGGAAGCACGAAACCGTAGTTTCGAACCACCATCACACGAATCGAACCAAATAGCGGAAAAAGTCGCTCAAAACATGGATTCGGGTAAAACAGCCCCGAAACAAATTCAGATGATCAAATACACAGAACAAAACATTATCAAAATATCAAAACGCTTGCAAGCGATTTCTGGAAATCAGAAAACTGTCAAAAATAAAAAAGTTACCGGGAGAGAAAATCACGGATATTACATCATCAAAATGTCCATCATCTGGATTTCTAATTTCACGGAGTTCATCTAAAAGACTTGGAATAGCTATTATATATCATTGTCATTGTAAATAAATAAATAAATATATGGCAATATAATAATTTAGAGGAGAGAAAAAGCTACAGATTAGGGGTTTTATTATTGAAGAGTTTTAAGGTATCTACGTAAGTATCATACCTGCATATAGTCAACATTAGATTCATGAAAATAATACTCTCTCCGTCCCATTAAGCTTGGTACGTTTAATTTTTTTAATCATTTTATTTTAATTTTGATAACTTTATGAAAAATATTTTTAATTATGATATGATATCAATAGAAATAAATTTATCATAAAATGTATTTTTTTAACATATTATAATTTTATAATTTTTATAACTATAGAATTATTAATCATGGTCACAGTGTTTGTTTGACTAGAAAAAGATTAAACGTGCCAAGCTTAATGGAATGGAGGGAATAATTTGCTACAAATCCAATTACATGTAAATACATATGCAATATCATGTGATTATCTTGTACATGGGGTTTTATTATTTGTTAATATATTTTAGCATTTCTTGTGTTTTTTAATTTTAAAACAAATATCTAAAATAGCATATTTTGAAATTTTATCTTTTCTCCGACAAGATAAATTTCAATATTTCCTTCAAAACTTGCTACCGATCTTAATTCGAGATGTTAAATAGATTTGAGCCCAATGAACCACATCATTTAACACGCCAAAGAACAGGTCCAGACCATCATTCTCCAATCCATTTAAATCTGAACTTTTAACCGAACTGATTAACCCAAAATTTAACGGGCGTGCTGCCGGTCTACCGGGCTGACACGAGGGCCGGGCTTAATAATATCTCACTCAAAGTAAGAACATGTAGGGCTGTCTAAATGGTTCCCGTTTCCCGGTTAGAACCGAAACCGCGCGGTTCCGGTTAACTGAGAACCGTTTGTACGGTTCCCGAGTCGGTTCTCGGTTAGGGTTTTCATGGATTAATCGGTTTTTAGTTTAATCGAGAACCGATCAGTTCGGAATCGAGAACCATAAAAAATTAATAACTATTATTTATTAATTATTATTTATTAAATAATAATTTTAATCCTTATTCCATTTTTTTTTACCATCCTAACCTAACTCTAATTTTAATCATCTAGTCCAGCAGACTCGATTGGACCAATCCTATGTTCCTCAGTCTCTACTCTCTCCCGCCCGCGCCGTGCCCCCTCCCTCAGTCTCTCAACGGACCACGGCTCCACCGCTCCACGCCGTCGCCGCACCTCCCTCAATCCCTCTCGGCTCAGTTTCCCGTGGCCGTCCGCTCCACGTCAGTCGTCCGCAGCACCGTCTCTAGGCAGTCGGCTCTCCACGATCAACTCTCCCCCGTCGCTCGCCCCGACTTCCTCACTCTCACTCTCAGTCCAGGTTAGTTATTTGCAGTGCTGCATTCGATTTTATACGGTATTGAAGTCAGATCCCCTCTCCTCCCGTAGCTTTGATTTTTTGATTTCGGTTATGTAAAAAGCGAAACAAATCTCAGATTTTGATTGTCAGTCCTAAATTGTAGTATTGAAGTCGATTGTCATTACTCCTTCAGTCCTCCGGTCCTAAATATCAGATTTTGATTGTCTGTCCTAAATTGTAGTATTTCCATCTTCTAATTGATGTTTTTGAATGATTTTTTTGCAGTGTGGTGATTGACATTTTTATCTGATCTCTGTATTTTTTTTTTGCTGTATTGCTATCTGATCAATTATAGTGTATTCAGTATTGTTGTAAGTTTGAAGGACCGAAGGAGTACTGCCATCATGAATTGCCAAAAATAATCTTTTATAATTAATTGAGTTCATTAATTTGTATTGTCGACTTGTTAATTATTTTATGTATTGCTAATCTAATTTATAATGTATATGTATGTACACAGTTGAGGGATCATGGAGGCTGAAGCTTCAAATACAACCGAAGGTTCCCAACCCTCACAAACACCATTGCTTGAGGAAGGTGATGAGATTCAGAATATAAGTGAAGAAGAAGAGCTTGAGGCACAGACAGGGCCCCACTCTACTGTGACAAGATAGAAGCGAAAGAACTCTAAATTGAGATCTAAAGCTTGGGAAGATTATATTGTGATTGAATGGGAAGAAGGGGATCCACCTATTAAGAAGAAGAAAGGGAACTGCAAGCGCTACAACACCGATATCCGAGCTAGTTCAAATTCAAATGGCACGAGTGCTTTGAGGAAACATACTCTAGTTTGCAAGAAAAGATTCGAAGCAAAGCCAGGTCAACAAAAGCTGAGTTTTCAACCTGGTTCAGGCGATGGAAGTGGTACTTTGAGCAGTTGGAGATTTGACCAAAAAGGTTGTAGGTTAGCTTTGTGTGAGATGATCATTCTCGATGAGCTTCCTTTCAGATTCGTGGAAAAGGAGGGGTTCAATAAGTTTGTTGCTGTTGTTTGTCCTGAGTTCATGATTCCAAGTAGGCAAACCATACGAGAAGATTGTGTGAAACTGTTTCTAGAAAAATCTATATGTTTGAAGTCATTTTTCAAGAAGAAGGGCATGGGTAGGGTGTCGATCACCACTGATTGTTGGATTGTAATTAATAACACAATTTTATTTGTGTTACGGTACATTTTATTGGACAAGATTGGATCTTGCACAAGAAGATCATAGCTTTTCGCAAGATTGTCAGTCACAAGGGGAGCGATATCGGTGAATCTATTGTTGAATTTTTAAAGGAGTGGGGTTTGGAGAATATATTATGCTGCACTGTAGACAATGCAAGTGCAAATGATGGGGCAGTTAGATACATTAGTGAATATCTTGACGATAGAAAGACTAATATATTAGGTGGACAATACGTTCATCTTCGTTGTGTGGCTCATATCATTAATTTGGTAGTGAACAATGGTTTTGAAGAGATAGGCTTGTCAGTGAGACGCGTGAGAGAAGATGTGAAGTGGGTTAAAGCTTCACCAAAGAGGAGCGACGAATTCAGCAAGGTAGTGAAAGCATTTGTCTCCCCTAACTGCAAGAAATCATTATATTTGGATGTGCCAACGAGGTGGAACTTGATCTATTTGATGCTTGAGGCTGCTGAGCCTTTTGAACCGGCATTCAAGGTCTATTCGTCCATGCAAAGTGGTCCATTTGTGAGTGATTTGAATCAGAAAAATTTTAAGGATCGGCCCATTGGAGCGCCTCAAGATAAAGATTGGGTCAATGTGAGGAAGCTGATGGAGTATTTGAAGGTGTTTTATGACTTTACCCTTCTCGTCTCTGGTACCAATTATGTCACTGCCCATTTATTTTTCAAAGAAATGTGTGCCATATTTGAGATTATATCTGATCTCGAGATGAGTGATGATGATGAAGTTTGTGCTATGGCGAGGAAGATGAAGGATAAGGTTGGAAATATTGGCTGGAGAAGAAGGAGCTGAATCCAATGTTGAAAAAAGCTTCTTTACATCGCTGCATCGTTGGATCCTCGACAGAAGATGAAACACGTAGAAATGTGTTTGGATCAAGTCTATGGAAGTGGTCGTGGCATCGAGTTGATTACACATGTGCAACGTTCGATGAGTGAGTTGTTCGAGTTGTATAAGAATTAGTTGACGTCAACTTCCACTAAGACAACTACACCACGAGCCACCTCGGCTACATCTCAATCACACACCCCTTCTATTGACCCTCAGTGTCAACTCTTCAAATCCCGACGTGCTCTAGGTTCTCTTGCTAACATTCCAAGAAAAAATGTTTGGCGAGAACCCGACAATATTTCAGAGTTGACTACCTACTTAGGTGAGAAGCCATATGTTGATGATATTGGCATAAATAGTCAAGGGGAGGATGATGGTGAGATTGACTCATTTGACATTCTTCAGTGGTGGATGAAGAACAGTGCATGCTTTCCTGTTCTATCAGAGATGGCTAGGGATATTTTAGCTACTCCGATATCAACCGTAGCTTCTGAGTCAGCATTTAGCACAGGAGGACGAGTTCTTGACCAATTTAGAAGCTCATTAACTCCGGAGATGGTTGAGGCTCTGATTTGCTCATCAAATTGGTTGAGATCAAGCACAATTACCGTGACCGATGAAGAAGATGGATCCGAAGAAGAAGAAAGTGTTTTTGGATCGGGTAAGCAAGTGCATTTCTAAATGATAAATAGTTGCAGTTATTGATTCCTTGAAGTACTAGCATAAAATTTATAAATTTATTTTGCAGTTATGACTTCACTTGGTATTCACCCTGTTGTTGGAGACGAGGGTCGTGCCGCGGCGAGTGCGGCTACTACGTACTAATTTATTTTATATTGTCTTTTAGGATTGATGATGGTTGTTTTGATTTGTTGGTGAATCATGAATTGATGTTATGCTATTTTTATCTTTTGAACTTGTGTTTTGTTGTGACTTGTGTTGTGATGATGGCTGGGCGATCGATTCGCTGAACTTGTGATAAATTTTCATTTGAATTGTTGGGTGTTTGTTTAATGTTTGATATTGGTTAATTATTTGTATGACTTGTATTGTGATGATGGTGTTTTTTTTTTTTGATAACTAGGTGATCCCAGCTTAGCCGGACTAATCCTAGTCCCTCAATGAACCCACTCCTAACCCATTGAGAGAAGTAAATCGTGAGTCGCTCAAGCAATTCCAGGGTTCCCAATGTCTTTTCTGTACACTTCTGCGCACAAGGAGAAGCTCTTAACTGATTAATACCATGTTCCCAAAGACAGCTTCTCGGAGAATAATGACGATTGGTCAAGACCTCCGGTTCCCAGCAAGAAAATACTCCCACACCGCGCTGACGCGAGATTAAACATTGACAATGGCCGCCATGCAATTTCAGGAGCTAGAGGATCATAAAGAGAAAAACTTCCTCTTTCACCTCCTTGGTGGGGTTAGAACCCAAGACCTCTCCCAAAGGAGTGTCTTGGGAGTAGGCGTCATACCACTGGACCACCGACCCTTCCCCCGATGATGGTGTTTTTTGCTGTTGTATGTTGCTGTTCAAACAGGTAAAGTGCTGCTGTTGTATTGTATGTTGCTATTTCAATATTTCTTGCTGCTTGCTGTGCTGTTACAGGTTTAGGGTAATAACAGGAGAAAAAAAAATTGATGTGCTGTTAATAACAGCCTGTTGCAGGCAGGTGCTGTTACAAGTAATTAACAGGAGAAAAAAAAACAGTTTTTACGGGTTAATCGAACCGGAATCGAATTTATTCGGTGCGGTTCCGGTTAACTGAAAGTGTAAAACGATCCGGTTTATGGTTCCACATTTTTTTTGGCTAAAATAGTTCCGATTAATCGATTTTTTCGGTCCGATTAATTGGAACCGAACCGTTGGACAGGCCTACCTACATCTTTTATACAACATGTCTCGAGAGTCCGGAGTGAAATAAAAATTAAAGACAGTTTCTAACCCATATTCAGCAGCTATCTTCCTCAGCTCCGTCCTCCGTCCTCCCCAGTACCTCGCAGTCGCACACAACGATATATGGAGAGAGAAATCTTTCTGTTCCTCAATCTTTCCCTTCCTCTCCCTCGCAATCGCACAGCCTCACGCTGAGATCCGTCACCGCCATCAAACGCCGTCCGCATTCCGTTTAAGTGAGTATGTTATGGTTTGATTGGTTTCTGTTTCTTCTGAATTTCTACAGATTGTGTATTCTTGCAGAGGTTGTTTATAATATTCAAGAAAAACTAATATATGTTGTGCTTTTTTTTAGGCTGTATTATGTATTCTTGCAGATGTTTTGCATTTTATGATTATTTTACAGTCCAATAACCTAAAAGAATCGCCCAGTAAACAATTGGAATCGTCTCATACTTCCATGAATCACTCAAAATAAGCTCTGTTTTTCGTGAAATAAGACCTTTTGGTTTTCGTATTCTCTATAATTGTGCTCACTATTTAAGTAATGCTCATCTAAGTAGAACATGGTCAACGTCTCTAAGATGGCACCATGATGTTTTCATTCTTTCCCCCTTTTACTGATTTCCTATAAAATTAGATTCAAGAACACTGTACATGTATCTGTTTTCCGTGGAAGCATTTTATCCTCCCACTTGTTAACATCTAGTCGAAATCATGCTACTTTATTTGTTAGGTGATGTAATTTATAGATACATAGTACTTTTTTTATAGTCAGTAGTTTACCTGCTTTCTTGTGGTTATATTGGAAAAAATAGACTTTTCAAATCCTGAGCCCGTTTAGTCCGAAGCCCGATAGAGCTAGTATTGGATATTGTCGACTTTCTTAAATCCGGACTTTTTTGATCCGGATCGTTTAACCTGAAGCCCGCTAAGGCTAGCCCGTTTAACATCTCTAGTCGTAGTCCACTAATGACTGGTCTGTCGGTGCCTGAATTCCAATTTCTTCGAGTCGCTCGGGTGCTGTGCTTGTAAGTTCGCGTGAAGCACTCAAACACAATTTTTCACGGAGAATATTCAGTATTTAGTGATTTCAACCAGTAGAGAGGCGGGTACAATCACTTTTGATGAGAATGTTATACGAGGATCGGAGTTTTTTCGTTCTCTTGGGTCTATTCTTCAAAAGGATGGAGAATTAGACAGTGACGTGGCCCATAGGATTAAGGCGGGATGGTTGAAATGGAAGAGCGCAACGGGGTTATTATGTGATCAAGGCATACCTTGCACATTAAAGGGAAAATTTTACGGCACTGAATGCTTGGCTGTAAAGTATAGTCATGTGCATAAGATGAATGTGGCGGAAATGCGTATGCTAAGATGGATGTGTGGCCATACAAGAAAGGATCGACTTAGAAATGATGTGCTTAGAAAAGAAGTATGAGTGGCCCCTATAGAGGATAAGCTGTTGGAGAATCGGTTAAGATGGTTCAGACATGTGAGACGGAGGCCGACTGATGCACCGGTGCGGAGGCTTGAAGAATGGGGAGCGCATAGGCCGGTGAGGGATAGAGGAAGACCTAAACAAACATGGATAAGAGTGATTGAGAATGATATGAGGTTTCTTGGAATTGGAGAAAGTATGGCAATAGAGAGGCAAATGTGGCGGGAAAGAATACGGATGGTGGATGGAATCTGATTCTTTTTCTTTTTTTCTGTATTTTTATTCCTATTTTCTTTTGTTCCATGTTATCTGTTAATTTATTTTTCAGGATTTTTCATTTTTTTAACATTCATTCTCTTTTTTTATTTGCTTTTTTCTCTACTTTTTTCTCTACTTTTTTCCTCCTTTTCTCCTTTTATGTTATTTATGTAACAATCATTGACGGTTTCAAAGTTGATTCATGTTAGCCAACCCCAAATCATTTTGGGACTAAGGCCTAGATGTTGTTGTTGTTGTATCTTTTTAATTTATTTGGCAGGAATATTTTTTTTTGTTAACATTCATTCTCCTTTTTTTTCTCCCCTTTTTTTTTTCTCTCTACTTTTTTCCCTCTTTTTTTTCCTTTTCTATTATTTATGTATCGATCATTGACGGTTTCAAAGTTTGATTCATGTTAGCCGACTCCAAATCATTTTGGGACTAAGGCTTAGATGTTGTTGTATACAAACTCGGGCATCATGTTGTAAATTTATGTCTACGTGATATCCATGGCAAGAAGTTATAGTTAAATTTGTATTTAGTACTTTTTTCCATTTTATTAATGTTGTAAAATGTGTCCTTTCTGGGTTCAATTTGAAAGAAGTACAATGCTACTGATAATGTTCCCTCTGCCAAAGTTTTGCTTGAAATGAACCGAACGTTCTGCTAAGTCAGATATAATTGTCCTTGAATAAACGCTTCATCTCACCATGGAATGGTATATCAATAGGAAAAGTGGCACTTATAATAGAAGCTTACATCTGCTGCTACTAGTCCACACTGGATTGGAGGCTTAGCAACTTCTTAGGCTAGCTTGTCTATATATGACAGAACAACTTGCTCACTTCATGTTACTACGTGAGTGCTAAACACGCTTCATGTAAACATACTAGATACTTGTAGCACGTCTGTTGTTGAACGGGCAGAGATTAGATTTGTGTAACATTACACTACTATTCTAGATAGGATTTTTGTCTGATGTTTGCTGACTTGGACAGACTCAGAAGTATTACTAATTTGTCTGAATGATGTAGCTGTTATTCATTTATTCGCAACTTAATTTTTGAGCTCGCCTTTTGTGCCCTGTATCAGGAAATTGTCTTATTCATGGATGCGAGAAGAAATATACCACCAGCATACAATGAACGTATTATACAAAGATCTGAAATGGCACGTCGTGAACAACTTCCTCTTCCTGTGCTTCTAGAGGACAAACTGGCATCACAGGCAGCGGAAATAGAACGACTTGCTAGGGACAATCGCACATTGGCATCAAGTCATTTGGCCCTGAGGCAGGATCTCTTAGCTGCAAAACGGGAAGCGGAGAAACTCAAAGATCATATTGGAAGTATCCAAAATGAAGGCGATATCGAAATTCGCATTTTGTTAGACAAGATCACGAAAATGGAAGCTGATATTAGAGATGCGGAAAATTTAAAGAGAGAGCTGCAAGAGGCCCGTGTTGAAGCAAGGGACTTGATGACAGAGAGACTAGAGGTGACATCTAAAATCCAGCAGGCTACTTTAGAATTGGAAAATTCTCATGCAAATGTTAAAAAGCTTCCGGAAATGCATGCACAACTTGATAGTTTGATGCAAGAGCATGACAAGCTACGGTGAGTGAAATAAGATTTTCATGTTTATTGTTTGCTTCAATGATCTCTCATCGCTTGCGGGGGGCCTCCAGTTGATCTTATACTAACTAGACTTATTATCTCGTTCTGTGGTTTTCTCCTTACTGGATCTGATTACCTTTTATCACTTAAAATGCTTACAAGTAGGTGGTTTTAGCCTTTAATTATTTTACCTATTTACTTGCTAATAACTCATTGAGGAACGTATACATTATTTTTTAGCCGAGTGTATAGTATCCTTTTGCTGTATTCAGAAGAAGTAATATGTCAAATCACATACTAGGATCAACTGAGTCTGCACCAGCATAGATTGTAGATAAGACAAATAAAATCAGGATCAACTCATAAATCATGCCACATTTGCTTTTGATAGCTATTTAATGCTTTTTCATGTTTGTAATAATCCATGTCGTAATCCTATTATCGTTAAATTTACTATAGAGGAATTTTGTTTATCAAATCTTTGTAGTTTGTAGCGAGTGTGAAAGACAAAATCAATGATGTAATACCACGGATCTCTCTTTCGAGTATTCTTATCTCAACTTATGTCAGTCTAAAAGTAGATTTGCTGAAGTTTTAACTTGTATTTGCATCTTGGCTCGTCAAGGGTTAACTTTTTTTATATGCCTCTGCCAAGCAGTACCCTTGATTTTACATTCTTATGTTTTTTCCTTTTGTTCTTTATGTGTCTCTACATGGTGAATTGGCCTTAGTGATATTTTTTTTTTATTCTTTCCTCTTTATTTATTTATTTATTTATTTATTTATTTTTTTGTGGAAAACAAAGCAAGACTTTTGAATATGAAAAAGGCCTGAATATAGAAAAAGTGGAACAAATGAAGATTTTGGAGAAAGAGCTGATTGGCATGGTTGAAGAAGTAGAAAGGTTACGTGCGGAGGTGTTGAATGCTGAGAAGAGGGGTACTGGTGATTATTGTTTCTGTTCAATAAATGCTATTCTCCATCTAGAATATTTTTTCTGTCCCTAGTTTTCTACTTTTCCTAACAAAACTCATATGTCTATGTAGTTCCAATCAAACAAACCGTACCGAACATACTCTCGGACAATTTGTGTCCGCCTCCGTTTTACGGAAACGGTAGCTATCCGGACAGCTTTAGTGGACCCCATCTTCAAACAATTTATGGAGCTTCAGCGGATGGAACGAATCCATATGCCAGTGGTGGCTTTACAGTTGGTGGTCAAATGGTTGGTTTTGATGCTTATACCGCTGGTAATTCTGCATGGGGAGGGTTGTATGATACATCACATACCCCGATGTAGATGTCCGTTCTATGCAACAGGAGTCTGTCTCTTCTGTTTTGTTTTTCTATAGATGTTGAATATGTGAACTAACCTGGTAATCCCCGTTTTTTCGACTCGGCGATCTCACATTCTTCCTAAAATAATTGATTTGTCCGAGGGCTTGTGCATCTTCTTTTTGATACATCTAGTGTAGGACTTGTTTGTCAGGCAACTTGTGATTTCTTTAATTTGTCAGCTGTTGGTCGATGTGTTTGATGTATCACTGCCCGGAACTCAACATGGAATATCTTCTCGAACCACTATAAGAATCATTATTAGTTCGGCGGTTACAGAAGGATTGACGTTAATAATGCCTTCTTACATGGAGAACTAACTGAGGATTTGTATAATGATCCTGTGTTTATCTCGATGAGCATCTCATCTGCTGGAAATCAATGAAACAATCAAGTATTTCTAGATCACTATAGAATCGGAGTACTGAAGCCTTGTTCATTTGATCGTAGGTAAATTGCAGAAATGGTCCCATAAGATTGGGTCCAAAACAGTTTTGGTCTCATGGTTTCAAAATGGTCCTTTTTTTGGCACTTTTGGTCCCATCCGTTAGTCAATTGGATGGAATCCGTTAGTTGACCAAAATGGAGGGAAAACACTCTAGAGCAAATTTTTTTAAAGGGAAAATAGTTGGAGCATATTTTTTTGAGGAAAAATGCTTGCCATGTTCATCATCTAAACAATTCACACTTCAAAGGTGATGCAGCGAAAATTACAAGAAAACAACTATGTTTCAACGGATCAGTTGTCCCTAGAGCTGCAAACGGGTCGGATTCGAGTCGAGTACACCCGAACTCGAGTCGAGTTTTTCAGTTTTGGAATTCGGGTCGAGTTATCCCGAGTCGAGTCGAGCAGCATATAAGCCTGCCGAGTTCGACCCGGTCAAGTACACTCGGGTCACTCGAGTAGCTCGTCGAGTCGGGCGGGTCGGGTAGAATTCGGGTCGAGTCGGGTTGTACCTGTTTTTCTGATATTTTCTGCATATTTTTCTATAAAATTCAATTTTTTTTATTCTACAAAATTTTGCTTTTTACATAAACATCAAATAAGAAAAGAAAATCATAACGTTAAAAAATAAAAGCAAGAAAAAAAAACCAACATAAAATTAGGAAAAAGTTACCAGAACATAACGGGTCGGGTAGGATTCGGGTCGAGTCGGGTACCTGACGGGTCGAGTCGAATCCGGGTCATCTAATCGAGTACTATGTCGGGTAGGCGAGTATACCCGACTCGACCTGAGTACGAAAACGAGCTCTCGATACGCTCTGAACTCGACCGGGTCGGACTCATGAAACCGAGTCGAGTACAAGAAAATCGAGTCGAACCCGGGTCGAACCCGGGTATACTCGACCGAATCTGCAGCTCTAGTTGTCCCTAAAACACAGCCTTCTAAAAACCCTATATTTAACCGATCTAAGAATTTCAAGAAAATTTAGAGAAAATTTCAATTCATTGAACGTCTGAAATAAAGGCCTTACACGCATATATATACCCTAGAGAAGCTAGGGTTAAAATCACGGAAATTAATAACCACACAAACTTTTAGAAAATTACAATTAAGTCCATAAAAACAGAAAAACGCAAAATCGAAGGCCTAAACGTCGTTTTTTGACCAAAAAGCGACGGATCTCACCACGTAGCAGTGATTATTATTCAGTGGGTCGATTCCGATAAGAAAAGGCCGAGCTTATCCCAAAATTCACCAACAAACATTTTCCATATATTTCAAAAACGACCCTTTTCCAAATAACGAATTACAATCTCATCCATTACATCAAAAGGCCACCTACATAAGTTCATTTAACACAAAATAAGGAAAAACAACAATATTTCATGGAGGACAAAAGAAAAACCAACATTGTTTTCTGTCCTAACACAAAAGAGAGACAAAATAATCATATTTCTTGGATCTTTACTGTTTTCCGGACAAAAAGTAGAACTTAAAACCTGAACTTTTACTGTTTTCCAGATTTCTTCTTTTTCTTTTTCTTGGACTCTTCCACCATTGCAGCCTCCAAATTAGCCATTGTAACGTATTTCTTGCCACCAATCTTTATAATTGGAACACCAGCTGATGATAATGATATCAAGCTTCCTCTTTCAATGTTCATATTCTCATTGGGATGAAAAACCATGGGAGCTGGTGCTCTGATATTAGTCCTAGGTAGGCTTGATGATGATGGAATGACACTTCTAGGTGGCCTGAAAGAGGGAGGTGGATTGGTTGCAATGAAATGAGAAGTCAAAATTTCTTTTGTTCTCATTTCAACCTATAATTGACAACAAAAAAATCATTATAAATATATTCAAAATTTACCAAAAAAGACATTAATCAACTTAAACCACACTCGCTTGCTCCAAATTTTCATTTACATCAGCTGTTAGTTTGTCAACCAAACTTTCTTGCTCCAGATTTTTCTAGTATTAAGAAAACCCTATTAGAAT
The DNA here is from genome assembly GCA_033398695.1 of Orobanche coerulescens. NCBI lineage: Eukaryota > Viridiplantae > Streptophyta > Magnoliopsida > Lamiales > Orobanchaceae > Orobanche > Orobanche coerulescens. Next base: position 40,119,193 of record CM065807.1, read on the forward strand.
AAACATAACTTTGTATAATACTATAGATTTATAATATAACACTCACTGCATGTTGCGACTCTTGAGTGAATGGGGGAACATCATCAGCTTGTGCCATTTCCTCATATGATTGATTTTCCTAAAATCAAAATTTTAAAGTTAGAAACATCACAAAACTTGATATTAAGAAAGAAAAAATAATAAAAAAAATCACTTACATTGGGTGCTCCTTCTCCAGTTCCTCCATATGCTTGTGAATTAACCTCCTCCATTGGGTTATCCTGTAACATCATAAACCATAAAATGTTAGAAAACTTAGAAAGTTGATAATGAAATATACACACACACACACACACACACACACATATATATATATATATATATATATATATATATATATATAACACTTTTCTTCTCACTATTGGTGCTCCTTCATTTCCCCCATCATTTTGTGGATTTTCTTCCTCCAATGGGTTTTCCTATAACAGTAAAGTTACTCAAAGAAATTTAATTAAAGAGTAAGTTACTTAAACAGAAATTTAAAGAAATTTAAGAGAAGTTACTCACTATTGGAAACTTGAACAGTAAAGTTAATTAAAGAAATTTAAGAGAAGTTACTCACTATTGGAAACTCTTCAGCAAATTTTTTCCACTCACAACCTCTTTCATTATGGCCTGGCCTATTGCACCAACTACATTTTATTGTATACTTTTGTCTAGGCAGGACTGATTCCGAAGGCTTTTTCTTCTTCCTCCTGCTTCCTCCAGTTGGTTCTTCATCAGCCCCTCTTCTTCTTGCTCGTGTTGGCCTGCCTCGTTTTCTGCCAAAGTTTGGGGGTAGTGGTGGTATGTACCCTGTCTTCTCCCACATATCAACTCCAACCATTGGTTGTATTGCTGACATGTAAATTCTATTGTAGGTCTCAATTGAGTAGCAAGGATGAACAAAGTCTTCTGGATTCAATCTTTCAGCACCAATTACACGCATTCCATGTCTACATGGAACTCCAGTCAAATCCCATATCCTACAAGAACAAGTCTTTTGCCCCAAGTCCACTGAATACCTTCCTCCCTCAAAACTCTCAATTTCATACAACAGAGAAGTGGATTTAAAGGCATCACAATTAGCAGCCTTTCCCATCCTCCTATTCAGTTTTTTCCTAATGTTTGGACAAATCAATTTACCCTGCCACAATCTGTCACACCTGTCCCTATTCTCTTGCAGCCTCTTCATGAGGCTCAATCGTATCCATTCTAGCATTGTTATGATTGGTTTCTCCCTAGCTTCTCTCAGAACCCCATTCCATGATTCACAAATGTTGTTCACCAACAAGTCACACTTGGGAAAATCAGAGAAGTGCGACTTGGCCCAATGTGATGGAGGTTTTTCTTGTAACCAAGCTAAGCACTTATCATCAATATCACCTAGTTCCTTCATTGATTGTTCAAATGCAGCTACTGTAGTAGCTTTAGCAGCTTTCCACAACAAATCTATAAATGCAGTCCCCTTGAACCCAGCCCTTTTCATGTTACCGTGTAGATGCTTCACACAAAATCTATTCTCACAGCCTGGTAACACAGCCTCAAAAGCAGCTAACAAACCCTTTTGTCTATCAGACATAAAGGTATATCGATCATCCCTAACAATATTAAGGTCTTCCCTTAAAAGACCTAAAAACCATGTCCATGTCTCAGTGTTTTCAGTGGTGGTCATTTGGATCAACAGAAACAGCAGCCAATAACACCCCACCCTTTGAACCCTTAAGAAAAGTTCCATCAACACCTACGAATGGTCTACATCCAGCAAGAAACCCGGCCTTAAGATCTTGGAAGCACACATACAATTTACTAAATTTTTTCAATCCATCAGGCCCATCTTCAAGACTTATTCTCACTGAGGATCCTGGATTCCTTGCCCTAAGAGCATTTGCATAATCCCACAATAACGTGTACTGTTTCTCATCACTACCCTTAATTATCTGTTTAGCCTTGATTTTTGCTCTATATGCTTGGAATTTTGAGACATGACACTTGTATTCCTTTGCCACTTGATTCCTGAAGCCATCTACATCTTTTTAGGATCTCACCTAAAATCCTCCACATATCTCTTTGAAATCCAGGTTGAGTTCAATGTCTTCACATGAAAAGTAATGTCACATGTGTGTTCATTGTTTAACTTCCTCACTTGATAACCCTACTCATCTGTTACCTTCAAACAATTAATAAACCAATCACAATCACAACACCTAGCATACATCCTTCTCTTATCATTTTTCACTACTTTGACATTCCTTCTATGAACTACCCCATGAGACTTGACCGCGTCTTTAAATAATTGCTTAGATGCAAATTTTTGCCCTATTGTGAATTGAGGAGTAAACACATCTGAGCTGTTAAATGCATTTGTCATCTCCCCCTCAACATTTTCATCTCCAGAACCCAAATCACTATCAAATTCCTCATCTTCACTGCCCACCAAATCAGATGAATCATCATCTTCACTGCCCTCTCCCTCCACTTCATGTTTCTTAAAAACACCCCACTCAACTTCCTTATCTACTATATCCTCAAATAAAATATCGTCTAGTTCACTATTTCCACTATCACTATCCATCTTATAATCAGAGTCTTCTTCACTACCCCCACTGAAACCCAATTGATAATTATCTAAATTATCAATAAGATTTCCAGTTTCTTTAAGTATTTGTTTCCCCTTCCCCTTATCATTAACATAGCTCGGGTTCCCCTCATCTCTACCTGCAAAAAGGGAAAACATTAATTAAAAATGGAGGACCATATTATTTCACTACCCATCACTTCAAAATCATTGAAAGGTGTGAGGCAATGCATATATATGTTTGATAAACCATAACAGCGAAAATCTCCACACACTTGATTAAAATATAAAACTCAAAAACTAATAAAGCCCTAGATTTCACTGACTAAGAAACTTACAAGTTGGATTCCGTTCAGAAACTCTGGTATTCCCTATTTGCAGCATATTCCTCTAGGGGTGGGCATGGAACGAGATGGGTCGGGATTGGGCGAATCCCGTCCCATCCCGAAAATAAATTACCGGGACGGGACGGGACGGGATTGCGTATTTTGAAATTCATCCCGCACGTCCCGATCCCGTTCGGGTTCGGGTCGGGACCGGGACGGGACGGGATATCCCGTATATTTATTGATCTTGACAGAAACTGTGAAAAAACGAATGAGACAGCTATAAATTTTGGAATTATCAAATGAATGAGGTAGAAATTAAAAAAAAAATCCAAACTAGTCATTCCAAGAAAAATGACCCTCAATATCCATTAGAAACTTAAAAAACACACAGAACAAAATAGATAGTAACGTAAACACGGACAAAGGACAATAGATCAATAATCCAACTGCATAGTGCATATTACATCAACATCAACATGTGAAGATAAAATTTAAATTGAAAGTGCAGAAAACATCAACTTAAAACCGAAAACTGAAAACTGAAACTTTGATGTTTCATACATCATACATCAATTTAGGGTGTACATGATTAAATGACATATAAAAAAAATTGATTATATTAAATATTACGAGACAGGACGGGATTGATCGGGATGGTCCCGGTCCCATCCCGTCCCATTTGAATAGTAACAGAGTGGGACGGGACGGGATGGGATTGCCATTTTAAGAAATTATCCCATCCCGTCCCGCTAGTTTTCGGGACGGGATCGGAACGAGATCGGGATTTCGGGTTCAAGTGCCCAGCCCTATATTCCTCAACGACGTGCGATTTTGGATGATTCGGGTTTAATTTCAGGTTTGTGAAATTAGGAATTTTCTACGGCTTCATTATTTTTCTCCAAAAAAGTGAGATTCTAGAGCGTTGTTTCAAGATTTGCGTGATTTCTGGTGTGATTTTGGTTCGATTTTGTAAAGGGTGTGTCGATTTGGGAACGATTTGCGATTTTGTAGCGGGATTTCACAATGCGGTTTGGGATCTTGTTGCTTTGTGACTACTGGTGGTTTGTGAAGCCCGTAAAATGATTGGTTAGTGGGCTAGTTAGTGATTTTAACTGCGCGTGCATTATACTCGCTGAGAATCGTTAATTTTGGATGGAAATTAATTATGGGACCAAAAATGCTTAAAAAAGGACCATTTTGCCGCTGAACCAATCTTATGGGACCATTTGTGCAATTTACCATTTGATCGTTGAAATCACTTGGATCCAACCACTCCCGCATGAGTCACAAGTCTAATTTCATACACCTTTAACAATCTGGGTTATCAATATAGCTCTTTCCTAAAATTCTTTTTTTTTTTTTTTGCGTGCATTGATTTGCTTCTTAGAGGAAAGTTAGTGCAAGTAAAATAGTTTTTTATCGTGCTCCAGCATTGACCAGGTAGTAGATATTTTTACAAAGCTTCTGATTAAATAATTATTTGCTCGATTTACTGAAAGATTACATGTTGCTCCTTTACTCAAGTTGAAGTCTAGGGGATGTTAAACAACTAAATCACCCTTTACTTGTGCTAATCTTGTTGGACGAAATACAAGTGTCGTAGCAATTGTACGTGCATGAGAATATACCCTTTACCTATATGGGAATAGACTTGTACTATTCTTGTCATAGGAATGGCTAGACTACAACTGTAATCCTTATTCGTTACATAGGATAAGCCTATATTCAGAGATCTACATTTGATTTTTGAATGAAAAGAGGAAAACCAACAAACCTACAAGACAACACAAGAACAAGACATGAAATGTAAGATTTCAAAGGGGCACCAATGTGGTGCTGGCCGTATGAGCTTTTGACGCCTAACTAGTAAATTTGGAGAAGGGAGAAGTATGGAATAAAGTAAGAGTTGAATGAATGGAGTGAACTTGTCATCTCTACAGATCTTGATCAAGAAAGACCGTGGGTCCGTCCGCCATATGAAGAAATGTTGGTCGGATTACCTTGAAATCACAAGTCATCGAGACTGGGGACATTCGATGATCTTTGAGAGCACCAGTGACAGTGAGTGTATGCACCTGTATCATCAAAAAAGACGAGTGTGCTTCGTAGAATATTCTAAAACGTAAAAGAGATAAGAGTGGATAAATTTGGTCCAACCTGAGAAGGACCTTACACAATTATCAAGGTCGTGGGTATTGAGCGTACAAACTGCAAAAGATGGTCGCCACATCACCAACAACTGGAATGTAATATATTTAGATCAGTATTTCTTTTAGTTTCATAGTTCTTTCGCTCAATTACGATCCATACTCAAAGTTTGTCATTAGAAATTGATTTCTCGTTAAAAACAATATGATTTAACAGGGTAAGTCAGCTATTTAACTTGACCAAGCAGAATGGTTGAACACCATCCAAGGGGTCCATGAAACAATTTGCAAGATACAAATCAGTGCCAACTATCACGAAGACTGTTCCAGTAAAGCTACCAATCAAATTTAATCTTTGAGATTGGAGTTCCGTTAAAATCAAGCCAATCGAACTAGGAAAAAGTCGATTATCTAATTTGGATGGGTAGGTTGGCGTATCTAGTCCAAGTGATAGTCTAAAAGGCTTGTGCTTGGACTATTAAGACCTAAATTGATCGTTTGTTTTACGGTTATATATGACTTCATTGCTCATATGTATAATTCTTAGATAACCCCTTGGGTGGGTAGTGGGACATATCAACCTGCCCAAGTGGATTAGATAACCACTTGCTTGATCTGAAAAAATTAGAACCCCATACTAAATCTAATTGATACCATTATTATTTGGGTCCTCATGATGGTTGGTTTTCGATTTGCATCCAACAATTCTTTTCGTGGACCTCTTGGGTGGCGTTCAGCCAATCTGCCTAATCGGGTTAGATAATTGATTTATCCTGGTAAAATTCGCTTGACATTAATGAGAAATATATCTCAAATGATAAACTATAAGTGCATACAAATTAAAATATATACAACTTTAAATTCATTGCATTTGTAGTTCTTGGGGACGTAGCGACACTCTCTCACTGCAATTTATACGCTCTATTTCCCGCGACCTCGACAATTCCATAAAGTCATTTCTAAGTTGGACTTAATTTACCTACTTCTACTGCTTTTGTGTTTCGAAGACTCTGTGCAACACCTTAGTGGTCTTATTCGAAGATATGGGTCTCACTGATGCTCTCACAAGATTAATGGACATCTTAAAGATTTGTGCATGTGATTTCAAGGTGATCAGACCCGTGATTTCTTGAACGAGGCGGGCAGACCCCTAGCCTTTCTTGATCCAAACTCATAAAAAGGATGAGTCCACTCAATTCATTTTATTTACTTATTTTTGTACCTCTTCATTCTCCAGATTTACTTGGGCGTCAGAATTTATACGACTGGCACCACTGTAATGGCACATTTGAAATCTTAAATTTTAGATCTTACTCTTGTTTTGTTTTTGTTGTTTGGTTCCCATTTCATTAAAAAATCAACTGTAGACTCCAAACGTCTACACCTATATAGGCATTCACATGTAAATGATAAGGATTACAACGATAGTCTAGTCATTCCTAGGACAAGAATCGTACAAGTATATTCATGTATATTTAACAAGGAGAAGGTCTCCATTGTGTATTGCAATGCCGAAACAGGAATCACAACCTTCTAAAAGGGCATCCCACAAGATTCTCCTTTATAAGAAGTTGACCAAGTACCCATGCCTAACACGGAGGACGTCATCGTTAAGGCATGGACTCAAATAATTGAGAGAAGGATGTTCCAAAAAAGGTGTATCTACCCCGATCTAATGATCGTATAGTATAATTGAAATAAATGTATGCATAGGTTCGAACCCCCGTGTCAAGTCTTTATCTAGTTGATGGAAGATGAAGGCCATTCATTAATTCAGATCTCCCTACAACCTTCCAGATAAGGGTCAAAGGAAGACCACAACCTCTACCACCAAGCAATACACTTTCCGACAAGGTGAACGGTGAAGAAAATCTCTGGCCAATAAAGGATTTCTCGAGCATGCTACATATAGACATATATACAAAGCAAATGGAGTTAAATTGTAATGCCCAGTTATATACTTCTAAGCCAATAACTGTTTTATACCTAAATGCATTTACATAATATGCATTACGTAAGCATGACATATAAGTAGACATTTCATGAGCATGAATAATTGCTATTTATGTCCTTATTTACGTTTTATGTCTATGATACATGCAGCATGTGATTTATTCCTCCTAACATGATAAAATATGTCTTTATAAATGTCTCATTGCTGTGAGAAGCTCAGTTTCTCGGTTACCGGAGATTGATGTGCTAAATGACTACAAAATGATTTTATTTGTTAATTGCATTTTTGCATTACTTTCACATTTCATGATTCACTCTATCTCATACTTAAATCAATATTTTGAAGCATATTAAACATATTAAATTAACTCTAAGCACAAGTGGCAAACTCAGAAGTATTAATAGAGTTACTGACAGGTCTATTGTAGGTTAACCAGTTTAATCCCGGAGCTTAGTGGTGTGTATGTGTTGAGTAAATTTAGATATTTAAATCAAGTAGATAACATTTGTTTAACCTAATAAAACGTGTCAAGTATTTGATTCTTATCAATTTTATAAATGATTCAATTCGTAGTTGCATACGACATCATCTGTTAAGTAATTGGATATGTCATTTCTCTATTCGTCCCAGTTGCGGTCAGAACCAATTGAACTTATCTTTTATTTTATCATCATCATCATTATATCTTATTGATAAATGAGCCTTTACATTCTTATCTATAGTGTTATAGGCATGAAGGTTCAGAAAGTTTGACAATAAAATCCCTTATTAGCATTTTCATCGCTTTCTGCATAAGTACCCAATTTTAAACAATAAAAACACACCTTAAACTTCTACAAAACCACTATACCGACCATTCATACCCTTAATATGGTCAATAGATATTACTAGCCGGTTCAAAACATCCAAGAACCGGTCTATAACTACTTGAACTGATCTAGTCTTTTAAACATGATTTCTAGAAGCTATTTGAGGGTATCTTTGGTATTTCACCCTCAAAACTGCCTCTCTCACTTGGATAAGAGAAGAAAATCAACCCTAAACCCTCACTAAAACTCTTAGCTCGACCTATAAGCATCTCCCTTGGAAAAATCGCCAAATATTTAAGAAAAAATCATCAAAACATCAACACCTCATATCATTTGACAATCAAGGTGAGTTTCCTTTGTTTTCTTCATGTTCTTGCAATATTTCTTGATTATTTCGAAGAAACTAGGGTTTGTTCAGGCCCTTAGACATGTCATAATAATGTTAAGAATTCATCCATGGCTTAATCTTGTGTTTAGTATGGATTTATAGGGCCAAAATCATTACTAGAAAAGAAAGAACTCAATTCTACCACCATTTTAGAAACATCTATGGATTATGTATATTTCGGGTAGTTCAGGGGCTGGGGTCTCCATATATTTGTTCTTAAGTATGTTAGGAATGTTATATCAAAATTTGATGCAAACTCAATTTATAATCAAGTGGTTATAAGCAAAACAAATTCTGTTATTTCAAGGTCTTGATAAATTCTCTTGAACAATTGTGTTGTTGTAGAATATGTTACATAAATTATTATATGTTCATATTTTTTAAAAATGTTTTCTGATATAACGATACGGGAAGGATATAAAGTTTAGACATAGTATATATCAGTATATATGCATAATATTCACACTATGGTAACTAGTTGTGAAGGGATAAGTCATAAATGATCCTAAATTGTATTCCAACATTTTTGTGCCATTCATGAAGGGAATGTTAAGTGCAATATGGTTAATTAATTCAGGTCTTTTAGCACATCCATCTAGTGAGAGGATCTGATATTTTCACTTCAATACACCGCTGGACCTGAAGTAAGATAAGGTTTCCTCGCTGTATCATAAGGATCATATATTGATTGATATTTTCATATGTGACTGTTATTGAATGATCATGCATAACATGTATATGTGAAAGAATATTTAAGATTGATGGAGGGTGGGCACGGGATGCGGGGTACTGGCGGACCCAACACGTGGTGGCAAATACTTGCGACTGAAAGTCGGTCAAGGAAACCTACAGTAAATGAAAAAGGTTGAACACGGCTAATACCATTGGTTGAAAAACCAGTATGGGAACTCCCGTATACATGTTTTATTGGCCAATTATATGAACAATTTCCAAAACCATGGCATATCGCTATCAGTCGAGTATCGCACTTCAAGGGTACCCGATAAAAGGATTTTACAAGAACATGACTATATCATATAAAGTACTTATGCTTTGATGAATTTGATATGTGATACTTTACTATTACAGAAGTTTCATCTTACTGAGCCATAAGCTCATTAGATTCTTATGATACATGTGATGATGCACATGTTTAGGGGTTGACTATATCTCTTCGGTGCTGCCAAGCAGAGACTTGTCCATATGCCATGTTCCCCAGTTATTTTGCCCCTCTGCTGGAAGACTCTGTTTTGTTTTGAATAAGATCGCTCTGTTATTGTTTTGTTTATGTATTAAACTTAAGTTTTTATATTGTTTTGAACGAATAATACCGGTTTGCGTTATTTTCTCGAGTTCTTGCTTTTACCAAATTTAAAATCGTGGTTTCCAAAGTATAAAAGAGTGATACTTCCAAACTTAGTAGCGTAGATGCCTTTGCGGTTCAGCTGCTAGGTTAAGTGGTGTTACAGTTGTGGTATCAGAGCAAGGTTTAAATTTTTCCTATAGACAGAAGATGGCATATGGACATTCTCGACTTAGGGTATGGTCAACTTTTATCTGTTGAGTATTATGTTTAATAAATTACAATTTATTAGTTGTCATTATCATCATTATGTGTGTTAGGAGTATGCCCTCGAATACCACTCAGGGGATGTTAGAGTGAGGGCATTGTACTTGTTATTATGTAATTCATTATCTAAAGACAATTGTATGTTTCTTTATTTACTGGTAGTCACTGACATTCCTGACTCATAATATATATATATATAGAGAGAGAGAGAGAGAGAAAGTAGTCCGTGTATTTGAGAGAAAAACATTCCACTCCTTATTGGATAAGGGGATTGGCACTGGAAATGTTTATGGCTCAAATGCTTAATCGTTCGCAAGTCGACGAAACTTGACTGGGCGTTAAGTTTATGTGAAGACTTGTATGACGTGTTCTTTGACTTGGAGAGTGCCTGTCGAACACTAACGGTTAGTGGGAGCACACGTTATATGTATGCTAATGAGATTAGTATAATCGAACCGACTCACCCTTGATTCGTCACACGGATTTCACTCCAGGATAGTCAATGACAGAATCGAAAGGTTGTGATAGGTATTCATGAACCTTTGACTTGAGGATTTAGTAGGGATGTGCTTGTGACGTTAATATTTTCATTAGAGTAGTTCGTCCAGAAAATCAGAAGGTGGGGGTCAACCTCGACGTGCGTCTTGACGGGCAAGTAGCAGGTCCTACTGAATACCAAGATAGAATTCTTTCTCCTCTTAGTGAACGGGTTATATGTCCTATGCGGTTATTGGCAGATGGGATCATAAGTCTTTGGCCAAAGCATTGAAGCTGGTTGTATTGGATACACGAGAGCTTGATGATCTCGATTTGTATTAACTCATGCATAGCGTCAAGTACTGATAGGGTTTGACTGACCGTGACCCTATAACTTTATCGGGATTTGAAAGAAGGGTTTATACGTATACTGGTATTCACGACATAAAGGTTTTGGAATGATCCCCATCATTCGTTCTCAGTTAGGGTACAGTGTAGGCTACCAGGCTGGCTAGGTGGTGCTACTACTCTTTGGTTCCTCCCATTGCTAACTGAGACGGACCTACCGAGTCGCGCAATAGGATGGACTACGGAATGAATTGAGCTTATTCTCTCTTTATTAATATTAGATATTGGATATCTAATTTATTGGATATTGGATGTCTAACTAAATTTTGGGACATTGGAGGTCTAAATTAATTTATTGGATAAATTAAATATAATACTGGGTGATTAATTCAATTCACGAATATAATTATATCTTGGAGAAATCAATTATATTATTTTGTATTTGATATGATTAATTAATTGGATTAATTAATTGATATAAATACATCAGAACGGAATGGAGTTTATCTGATTGGACTCTCAGGAGTCCGAAATGAACCGAACTCATCCGTTTCTTCTAGGTGGTCGCCCCCCACCTTCCTCCCACCTTCATTGGTCTTTGTCTTCACCTTAATTGGTGGAAGACAAAGAATAAGATGATGGTTGGTGAGATATTATTTTGATAGAATAATAAAAGTTTATTTGGTCTTGATGTTGAAGAATATATTGAAGTGGAGACTTCACTTCTATACCCACACAAGAGCATCACACGGTTTTGCTTGAGAGAGAGAGAGAGAGAGAGAGAGAGAGAGAGAGGAAAATAGTTTTCCAAGTCTTCATCTTCTTCATCATTCTTCTTGAGTTTTTCTTGGAGAAAATTCAAAAGATCATTGAGAGATTGTGAGTTATACACTTAGAGAATTATAATCACATTTGAAAGCATCAATCACTTTATTCTAGCCGTAACCTTGGAGTTTAATTGGGTGGTTGTCGTTCCGATCATTTTTCCGGCACGTGGCAAGTAGAGACGCGGTGTTTTCGGAAGAGCTTGACGAATCAGATTCGTGGGGAAGATTACCTAAATCTTAAATCGCATACGTGAAGTACACCATATTTAATCAACAGACTATGAGGGTATGATTTCGAATCTTTACTTTGTTTCGTTTTATATTCGTATATACGTAGCTTGATCGATCCTCTTATGGGATTCAGATCGAATTAGATTCATATATTGCTTCCGCCGCGCCTTCGCTTTAGGCACAGAATCCCAACATTGGTATCAGAGCGTAGGTCTTGCGATCGTATATACGATATTTTATATTTGGAATGCTTGATTTGTTGTTCTTATGATTTGGAATCATAATTGTATTAATCGTTGATTTTAAACTGTTCATCTAAAAATTAATTTTTCATGATTTTATGTTACAATATAAATCTATTTTTCTTTTGGAAAACTGATTTAAATATATAATATAAAGATTAGAAAAATATTATTTTTGGAATCGGGGCGAAAAAACGAGCCAAAATCGTAAACGGACCCGGCAGCTTGGATCGCGATCCGGCCTTGCGGTCCGACCCTACTCGGCGACTGCCGGCACGCTGCCAGATGGACGCGATCGAGCCGGCCACCTGCAGCGGCTTGTGGCGGTGCCCGGGCTTGGCCCGTCTGTGTTTTTTGACTCTGTTTTTTATATTTCATTTGGTAATTAATTCCCCACAAATTAAATTGGATTTAATTTGACTAAGATATAATTATGGTAATTTTATTCTTAGGGGAATTAATTTAATGAAATATTTTATCGTCTGGAACAAGTTAAAATTAACGGTTGTTTGAGTTAATTGGATTAATTCGTTTGGATGGATTAATTTATATTGATTGGATCAATATTTAGATTAATTATGAAGGCAATTATTTTAGTGAGATTGTTGCATTATTTTGAATGGGGATGTAGTTCATGGACCTAGTTTTGAATCGTTTGGTTTTATTCGATTGGGTTGTAAAAGCCATTTTGAGCCTATTTATTTTACTAGAAATATTTGTATCTAGGATGAAATTTTTCAATTGTAAAATTTATATGTAATGACGAAGACCGGAGAAAGATCATGAGAAAATAACTTCTGCTAGGCAGAATTTATCTCACCTAACCGAGCTTTATGGTGAGTACAGTCGAACTGTTAGATATGAGATATTCAAGCAACTGTTCAGTGCTAGGATGAAGGAAGGTGAGAAGGTTGGGGACCACGTCCTCAAAATGATCTCTATGATCGAGAGATTGTAGGCTCTTGATTTTAAGATGGATACTTCTCTTCAGACCGACCTTATCCTACAGTCTCTTCCTGATTCCTTCTCATAGTTTGGTATGAATTTCAACTGCAATGAGATTGCTTGCAATTTAGCAGGGTTGATGAACAAACTGGTAACCGCTCAGTCTCAGACGAAGACTCCGCGGAGGAGTCTGCCCTTGTGATTTCTTCTGGACCTAGGAGGTCCAAGAACAAGAATAAAAAGACCAAGAAGCAGACGGGACCACAAATCAAGGACTTTAAAGGTAAGGGCAAGACCCCAATGGTTACAAAGAGCAAGAAGAAGAAGAATGCATGTCTCAAATGCGATGATCTGGGCTACTGGGCTAGAGACTATCCGATTCTTCATGGCACTTCAGGTACAGAACTTTTAGTTTTGGAAACAAATTGTTCTGCTATTGTATTTTCTACTTCTTGGATACTAGATTCAGGTGCTAGTTCTCACAATTATACTGTGAATCAGGATCTGGAACAAAGTAGGAAGCTTGGAGCTGGGGAAGTGGTGATTACTGTCGGAAGCAGACATAGTGTCGAAGCAACTGACATAGGATCATTTCTTTTGTATTTGGAATTCGGCTTTGTTTTAACATTAGATGATGTACTTGTTTTGCCCAAGGGGCATAAAAACATTGTATCCATTCCAGTCATGGATCGAAAAGGCTTTTCATTTTTTATTGGTGATGGTTCTTGCAAAATTTATTTTAGAAATATACTAGTAGGCACTGCTACATTGTTAAATGGACTGTATCATCTAAACCTAAGTAACAAAGTCGTTGTGAATACTATGACTAGAAAGCATGGTAGGGATGACACTAATCAAGTTTTGAAATGGCATCGTAGACTTAGTCATGTTGGTCAGACCAAGGTTAACAAAATGGAAAAGGATGGACTTATGGGTCCATTGGGATCAGATCCCATTCCTACTTGTGAATCTTGTCTTAAAGGCAAAATGACTAAGTCCCCCTTCACTGAGACTTTTGAAAGAGCCGCTGATAAACTTGGATTAGTCCATACCGATGTATGTGGTGCTTTAGAAGCAGCACGTGATGCATATCAGTATTTCATTACATTTACAGATGATCATACTAGGTATGATTATGTATACTTAATGAAACATAAATCTGAGACCTTTGAGAAATTCCAGGAATTTAAGGCCCTAGTCGAAAAACAAACTGGTAATCATATCAAAGCACTTCGGTCGGACCGAGGTGGCGAGTATATGAGTACAGAGTTTGACGAGTTCCTTAAGGAGCATGGAATAGTATCACAACTTAGACCTCCAGGAACTCAGTTAAATGGTGTGTCAGAAAGAAGGAACCGAACCTTGTTGAACATGGTCCGTTCTATGCTTATCTATACTGACTTACAAATTTACCTATGGGGGTATGCACTCCTAAATGCTACTTATGTCTTGAACAGATTTCCTTTCAAGTCCGTTCCTAAAACTCCACATGAGATGTGGGAGGGCAGGAAACCAAGTCTTAATCACATTAGGATTTGGGGATGTCCCGCCTATGTCAAGAAGACTAAGGTGCAGAAATTGGAAGCAAGGTCCATGAAGAGATGTTTCATTAGATTCCCATCTGGGATGATGGGTTGTCTATTCTACATGCCCGAAGATCGAAAGATCATTGTTGCTTTAGAAGCACACTTACTGGAAGATGAGTTCATTCAGGAAGGCGGAGCAGGTATAAGTATTTCTTTGGAAGAATGCAATGAAACTCCTCAGGAGACACTTGTGCAAGAATTGGAACTGAACCTTCTGAAACACAAGTACAACCACCTCATAGGTCTAGTAGGGTGTCTGATTTACCTGATAGGTATGTTCTTGTGCACTTGGAGGAGCTGGGTCTCCATGAGGTTGCAAGTGATAGCCAAGAGACTGACCCAACGACCTATTCACATGATGTTTGCTATAGCTGCCTACCAAATTTATGAGATATGGCAGATGGACGTGAAGGCGGCTTTCCTTAATGGATTCCTCTAGGAGGAGATCTATATGGAGTATCCTAAAGGCTTTGTGTCCGAGATCGATATTCAGAAAGTGTGCAAGCTTCAGCATTCTATTTATGGACTGAAGCAGGCTTCACGTAGTTGGAACCTTCGTTTTGACGAGGCAGTCAAAGAGTGTGACTTCGTGCAAAATGAAGAGGAAACTTGTATATACAAGAGGGTTAGTAGGACCAAGATCGCATTCTTAGTACTATATGTAGATGACATTCTACTAATAGGAAATGATGTTGGAATGCTTAGTTCTGTGAAAGCTTGGCTTTCGAGTAGGTTCTCCATGAAAGACTTGGGAGAAGCAACCTATATTCTTGGAATTCGTCTCTACCGGGATAGATCAAAGAGAATGATAGGTATTTCTCAAGCCCTCTATATAGATAAAATCTTAAAGCGATTTAAGATGGATGATTCTAAAAGAGGGTTCCTACCGATGTGACATAGAATAAAACTCTCCTCGAAGACGTGTCCTCAAAGTGAGGAACAACGAAAGGAAATGAGTAATATACCATATGCTTCGGCCGTGGGTAACCTTATGTATGCAATGTTGTGTACGAGAGCTGACATTGCGCACGCTGTGAGCATGGTAAGTAGGTTTCAGGCAAACCCAGGTAGGGAACATTGGACTGCTGTAAAGAACATTCTCAAGTACTTAAGAAGGACTAGAGATATGGTTCTTATATATGGCAGTGGAGAACTGAATGTGATGGGCTTCACTGATTGAGACTTCCAAGGACAGAAAGACGATTCAATGTCTACTTCTGGCTATATATTTACTCTTATTGGAGGAGTAGTATCTTGGCGTAGCGCCAAGCAAAGCGCGACTGATGATTCCACCAGTCAAGCTGAGTATCAAACAGCCTCGGAGGCTTCTAAGGAAGGGTTCTGGATTAAGAAGTTTCTGGGAGAACTTCAAGTGATACCATGTGCTGAGCTGCCTGTTCTGCTTTTCTGCGACAACAACGGAGCTGTAGCGCAGACCAAAGAGCCTAGGTTTCACAACAGTACCAAACACATTGAGAGGAAGTTTCATATCACAAGCAAATTTGTTCACAAGGATACATTATGTTGCATAGAGTAGACTCAGCCGACAACATCGTTGATCCACTGACCAAGCCACTTTCTCAGATTAGCTTGGAGAGTCATACGGATAACATGAGTATTAGATACCATAGTGTGTGGCATTGAGTGCAAGTGGGAGATTGTTAGGAGTATGCCCTCGACTGCCACTCACGGGATGTTAGAGTGAGGGCATTGTACTTGTTATTATGTAATTCATTATCTAAATTGTATGTTTTTTTATTTACTGGTAGTCACTGACATTCCTGACACGTAAATATATATATAGAAACTAGTCCGTGTATTTGAGAGCAAAACATTCCACTCCGTATTGGTTAAGGGGGTTGACACTGGAAAGGTTTACGGCTCAAATGCTTCAAGTCGATGAAACTTGACTGGGCGTTAAGTTTATGTGAAGACTTGTATGACGTGTTCTTTGACTTGGAGAGTGCCTATCGAACACTAATGGTTAGTGGGAGCACACGTTATAGGTATGCTAATGAGATTAGTATACTCGAACTGACTCACCCTCGATTCGTCACATGGATTTCACTCCGGGATAGTCAATGACGGAATCCAAAGGTTGTGATAGGTATTCGTGAACCTTCGACTTGAGGATTTAGTAGGGATGTGCTTGTGACGTTAAGATTTTCATTAGAGTAGTTCGATCAAGAAAACCGGAAGTTGGGGATCAATCTCGACGTGCGTCTTGACGGGCAAGTAGCAGGTCCTACTGAATACCAAGATAGAATTCTTTCTCCTGTTAGTGAAGGGGTTATACGTCCTATGCGGTTATTGGCAGATGAGTTCATAAGTCTTTAGCCAAAGCATTGGAGCTGGTTGTATTGGATACACGAGAGCTCGATGATCTCGATTTGCATTAACTCATGCATAGCGTGAAGTACAGATAGGGTTTGACGGACCGTGACCCTATAACTTGATCAGGACATTTGAAATAAGGGTTTATATGTATACTAGTATTCACGACAGAAAGGTTTTGGAATGATCCCCATCATTCGTTCTCAGTTAGGGTACAGTGTAGGCTGTCAGGCTGGCTAGGTGGTGCTACTACTCTTTGGTTCCTCCCATTGCTAACTGAGACGGACCTACCGAGTCGCGCAATAGGAATGACGACGGAATGAATCGAGCTTATTCTCTCTTTATAAATATTATATTGGACATTGGATGTCTAACTAAATTTTGGGACATTGGATGTCTAAATTAATTTATTGGATAAATTAATTTATGGCCTAATGAATTAATATAATATTGGGTGATTAATTTAATTCATGAATATAATTATTTCTTGGAGAAATTAATTATATTATTTTATATTTGATATGATGAATTAATTGGATTAATTAATTGATCTAAATACATCGGAACGGAATGGAGTTTATCTGATTGGACTCTCGGGAGTCCAAAACGAATCGAACTCATCTGTTTCTTCTGGATGGCCACCCCCCACCTTCCTCCCACCTTCATTGGTATTTGTCTTCACCTTAATTGGTGGAAGACCAAGAATAAGATGATGGTTGGCGAGATATTATTTTGATAGAATAATAAAAGGTGATTTGGTCTTGATGTTGAAGAATATAATGAAGTGAAGACTTCACTTCTATACCCACACAAGAGCATCACACGGTTTTCCAAGAGAGAGAAAGAGAGAGATAGGAAAATAGTTTTCTAATTCTTCATCTTCTTCATCATTTCTTCTTGAGTTTTTCTTGGAGAAAATTCAAAAGATCATTGAGATATTGTGAGTTATACACTTAGAGTGTTATAATCACATTTGAAAGCTTCAATCACTTTATTCTAGCTGTAACCTTGGAGTTTAATTGGGTGGTTGTCGTTCCAATCGTTTCTCCGACGCGTGGCAAATAGAGACACGGTGTTTTCGGCGTTGGATCATTCAAGAGCTTGATGAATCGGATTCGTGGGGAAGATTACCTAAAGCTTGGGGAATCGCATACGTGAAGTACACCATTTAATCAATGGACTATGAGGGTATGATTTTGAATCTTACTTTGTTTCATTTTACATTCATATATACGTAGCTTGATCGATCTTCTTTTGGGATTGAGATCGAATTAGATTCGTATATTGCCTCCGCTGTGCCTTCGTTTTAGGCACTGAATCCCAACAATGTGTTCACTATTGGCTTATGAACGGGCGAGATTGGGCAGTACAGAGGAAGTTATGGCACCCAAAAGGAAGACAAGAGATGATTCAAATCCAAACCACAACCTTCTTGAGAATTTGGCTGAGCTGATGCAGCAACAGACAAGGATGTATGATGAACAGATGCAATAATTGCTGAATATACAATAAAGAAACGAGAAACAAAACCGGAAACCACCACCAAGAAACAATAATGGACCATCAGTGTATGAGAAATTTAGAAAAATGGAACCTCCTGAGTTTCATGGTGGGTCTGATCCTATGGTTGCAGAGGAATGGGTCAAATCACTTGATGTTATCTTTGATTACATGTACATCGATGATGCTGAGAAGATACTTTGTGCGGTCTTTCAACTCAAAAAAGATGTCAGAACTTGGTGGGAATGATCCAAACTTGCAGTTAACATGGAAGAGCTGATGTGGGAGAGATTTAAAGTAATTTTCTATGATAAATACTTCACCAGGGATGCACAATCACTCAAGGTCAAAGAGTTTTTGGAGCTGAAGCAAGGGGATATGTCTGTTTGCGAATATATCCAGAAATTTGAAGAAGGCTGCATGTATGTTCCCTATATTACTATGGATAATGCAGAAAAGATGGATCATTTTTTAAGAGGCCCCCGACCTGAAATTAGAAGAGATGTGAGAATGTCTACATTAACTGAGTTCAGAGAAATAGTTGATAAAGTGCTGCTTGCAGAATATGATGAAAAGGAGATACAAAGGTCTTATCTGTAGAATAGGTAAGCATTTGCTTCAAAAAATTCAGCACATTGGTAGAAACCGGAGCAAAGACCAGGCAAAGTCAATCAAAAGTATCCTATAGTGAGACATGCTCTAAATACAATTGAGAAGCCTAAGTGTACTAAAGGTGTGAAAAATCACTTTGAAGAATGTTTTTTCGGGTACAATAATTATTTCAGATGCAAGAAGTCTGGACATATGGAAACAGATTGCCCAAACCCAGAGAATAAATTTCAAGGAAGGGTGTTTGCAATAACACGAGAACAAGCTGATGCAGATGCTTCTGTAGTCTCAGGTACCATTCTGATCTCAGTAATTTCTTCACTTACATTAATAGATCCAATATCCACATATTTATTTGCATCATATGCATTTATGAGAAAATCGGGCATTAAACCAGAACTATTGAAAGTTGGTTATAATGTGGCTGCTTCATTTGGAGAAAATATGGATTCTGATCAAATGTTGAGGGCTTGTACAGTTTGAATTGGTGGGAGGGTACTCTATGCCGACCTTGTTGTAACACCCCCAAAACCATCCGGGATATTACAGAGCCGTGGGTCCCGCACCGGAACCCACCAGGCTAAAAACCGTTTACAAAACCAATTCAAAAACGCCAAAAGGCTGATGACGGTAATATTTTGCAAATACTCAAATATTTTCAAAAACATAATTCTGAAATACCGTCATAAAATACCATCTGAAAATACAAGGCGAAGTGCCAAATCTTGACAGTTCAAAGTGTACGTTAAGCCACCCCTTAAACGTACCGATAAAACAGCTAGGAAAAAGGGTTTAACGAAATAACCCAAGTTTGCAAAATGCCAAAAGACCATTTTAAAATACACACGCATTGGTAAAAATACCGAAAAGCTATTTTGAAATATACACACGCAGCGGAAATGAATAACCAGAAAAGAAATACTCGATACTCCAAACATGCCACCGCCAGTATCACATCGGGAAGCTCATCCCTTCACGACCGCTACTAGCTCGATCTCCGAGTACCTAAAAATAAAGCCCACGACGGGGTCAGCCACAATACTCGATAATGATAACTATCACATCATCATAAATAATTACATACCAATGTAATAATACTGTAAGAATACTACCAATGTAAACTCTGTAACACCCCAAACTAGGCGGATATTACAGTGTCGTGGATCCCCGACTGGGACCCACCCGACAAATGAAAATGATGAATTAAATAATATAATTATAGTACCGAACCACATTATATTACCCAAATACTGCGATGAGGAGTTTAAGTACAACACACCAGGACAATACCGAATACTAGTATATTTTATATGAAGATAAAATACACAACACTGAATGAAACGGAGTATCCAAATGAAAATCTGCAGCGGAAAATAAATGACGACAATATGAATAACTGAAAGATCGAGGGCCCCTACTAGTATCACTGGGACTCCTCGACGTCAGCATGCTATTCCCATGCTTTTGCCTTGCCATGACCTGAAAAACAGAATCCCCAGCCGGGGTCAGTTACACAGAACAACAATCCTCAAGGGTTGAAAATACACAATCATGAATTATCTTTAGTTATGAAATATCTTAAGTTATGAATTACGCTGAAGAGGAGTATCATAGTACGCCCATAGTGTTCTGTGCAAGCGTACAAGACGAATGACCGGACACACCCGTCCTTGTACCTAATTAGTCTCACGGAGGTAATCTGTTACCGTGTGCACAGTCCAATGTATTACTTCCAATACATGGCCATCACGTGCCCGACTAAAAATTCCACACATCCGCACCCGGCCACGTAATATGAACCCAGAAGGTCATATGAACGAGAATGACCATAATGAATGTCAATGGATAATAAACTGACAAAGTCAAGAATGACTCACTGAGATGAAAGTAATAATGAAGCAATTGATAGTTCAATGAAATGATTGGAACCGCCGTTCCTCGTTAATGAAGTGATTATTCGACAATTACAAGTCTCAATATGATTAATACAATGATGAATGAATTATGATTATAAATGATCAACAACAAAAGGAATGAATATCCTTTTAACCGAGTAAGAATTAACTTACACAATACCGATGACAATTATCCTTCCACGAACAAATGTCCTAAATGCGATGTCGGTCGCTCGAACAACCTTGAATAACACAAATACCAACAATCCGTTCAACATACGTATCAAACACGATTATAACGAACTCAACACGCCGATACGACTAAACCAAGTCCATTGAGGCATTAAATCAAACACGTTGCGTCCAAACTCCGATTGTTTACAATCAAACCTCAATATACCAATATCAAATCCCCCAAGAAGTGTTTCTAACCAACAAAACATCTTTAATACCATTAATAATCCAAAACGAATATCCAAAAACGTGATTATAACGACAATAATCGAAAACCCCCAATTCCAACTCGATATTCAAAGTGTTCTTGAATAATCCCTCAATAATACAATGAATCTTTATACAAACTCATAATCATATACATATCCCTTCATATAACATGATTATAACGTCCAAAACATCATATCTCAACACAAAATCGAAATCCAAGATGTTGAAGAAATTACCTCTTGAAGATCCAACCACTTCGATCCGATGAACACGAGTTAAATCGAGTATCCGAGCTTCCCAAATGAATGGGGATGATGAAAATCTAACACTCAAGTGATTGAGGATGGAAAAATCCCTCTCTCAAGTCTCTCTTTCGGAACAAAATGAAAAAAAAGATGAAAATGAGTAAAAATGTCCCGGCCAAATCCTTATATACTGCCGGAAGTTACGGCCGTAACTCGGCCCTCTTACGGCCGTAACATTCCAGGTCAACGGCCTTACGGCCGTAACCGGCCAACTCGTACGGCCGTAACTCGGCTTCGTCCGAAAGCCTGCCGACAGACTTACGGCCGTAACCGCTCCTGAGTTACGGGCGTAACCCGCCTTCGTCAAAAACATCCGCCGACATCCTTACGGCCGTACCCGCACACCTTACGGCCGTAACTCGGATGATACGGCCGTATCCGGCCAAACTTACGGGCGTAAGCCCTCTTCGTCGAAAATGACCAGGCACCTAGCCTGCAGCGTACGGCCGTATCCGGCCAAGCCTTACGGCCGTATCTCCCTCGCCTTACGGCCGTATGCCGAAACCCTTACGGCCGTAACTCGCCTTCGGCCAAAAACGTCTGGGCACCCTGCTCGACACGTACGGCCGTAACCGGCCAGCCTTACGGCCGTACTGCCCAACTTACGGCCGTATGCCGAAATCCTTACGGCCGTAAGTCCTGCTCGTCCGAAATGGCCTGGAAACAACGAACGTCTATTACGGCCGTATCCGACACTCCTTACGGCCGTAACTCGTTGCTGGACGAGATGAAATTCCGACAACTCCGATTTCTCGCTACGATCGATGAATGATTCGACATACCAAACGGTTGCGAACGCGAACAAGTACAACACATGCCAAAAATGATACTTCCAGCACAAGACTACCAATCACGATGATAATGATAATACTCCTGTTCCGACACTCAAACAGAGATGAAATGACGATCGGTAACTGATACACGGTTACAACATGCCAAATGAACGCAAATGAATGAATCATGACTGATGAATGATTATTAATGAGTGAAAATTACTAGGTGACAATCACAGACTGATAATTACTGAATGAAAATGAATGAATTATAACCGGGTATTACATACTCCCCCCCTTAAAAAGAGTTTCGTCCCCGAAACTAAGGGTCAAACAACTCGGGATAACTCTCCTGCATACTCTCCTCGGTTTCCCAAGTGGCCCCTTCGACTCCGTGTCTGGACCACTGAATTTTGACCAAAGGGATCGTCTTGTTCCTCAACTGTTTGATTCGCCGCTCCAACACTCGTACAGGACGCTCCTCGTACGAATAATCATCCGCGATCTCGATTCCGTCAAACTGAAGTATGTGGCTCGGGTCGGCAACATACTTACGCAACTGAGAGACGTGAAACGCATTATGAGTTTGACTCAATGCCGGAGGTAAAGCCAATCGATAAGCTAACTCGCCTACTCGATCCAAAATTTCAAACGGTCCAATGAATCTCGGACTCAACTTCCCCCGTTTTCCGAAACGGAAAATACCTCGACTCGGGGATACCTTGACCAAAACGTGGTCACCCGTCTCGAACTCTAGTGGTCGACGACGATTATCTGCATATAATTTCTGTCGACTCTGAGCAGTCAACAGACGACTCCTGATCAAAGCTACCTTCTCCCGGGCGGCTATAAGTATATCGGGCTCGGTGCCGATTGACTCTGATGGGTCGTCCCAACACAAGGGAGATCGACAACGACGACCGTACCAGGCCTCGTAAGGTGCTACCTTCATCGCAGCATGCCAACTATAACTGTACGTGAACTCAATCAACAGTAATTGGGCTTCCCAATCGTCTACTAATCGAGGACGCATACCCTAAACATGTCCTCCAATGTCTGAAAAGTCCTCTCTGATTGTCCGTCGGACTGAGGATGAAAACGGTAATGAGATTAAGCTGAATTCCCATAGCACGATGAACTGATTTCCAAAATGAGACACGAATCGCCCGTCACGATCAGAAACGATACTCTTAGGAGTACCGTGCAATCTCACTATCTATTTGATGAACAGCTGGGCAAGTCTCTCGGGACCCCACGTATCCTTAATCTCAAGGAAATGAGCTGACTTAGTTAAGCGGTCCACGATCACCCAGATCGTATTCATGCCCCGAAGACTCGTCGGCACTCTCGTGATGAAATCCATAGAAATGTCTTCCCACATCTATTCTGGAATAGGGAGTGGTTTCAGCATACCCGCCAGTCGCTGATGCCAGACCTTGATCTCGGGTCTAAGGAATTCCTGCTGAAGCTCCTTCTGAACTATCAAACGAGCAAGCATCTGCTCCTGAACGGACTTACGACTTAAGGCGTCGGCGACAACATTCACCTTGCCCGGGTGGTAAAGGATCTCGATATCATAATCTTTGATTAGTTCTAACCACCGCCTCTGTCGCATATTTAACTCCTTCTGAGTAAATATGTACTTTAAACTCTTATGATCGGTGAATATCTGACAAGTAACGCCATAAAGATAATGACGCCAAATCTTCAATGCGAACGCCACGGCTGCTAGCTCCAGGTCGTGAGTCGGATAATTAACCTCGTAAGGTCTCAATTGCCGAGAAGCATAAGCAATAACCTTCCCATTCTGCATGAGTACACATCCGAGACCCTGTCCGGACGCATCACTATAAACCACAAATCCCTCCGTCCCTTGCGGCAAGGAAAGTACAGGTGCTGACATTAACCGGCTCTTGAGTTCATCAAAACTCCGCTGACATGCGTCGGACCACGTGTATTTCTTATCCTTTCGCAAAAGGTTCGTCAAGGGTTGAGCGATTCTAGAAAATCCCTCCACAAATCGCCGGTAATAGCCCGCTAATCCGAGAAAACTTCGGATTTCCTTAACATTCTTCGGAGGTAACCAATCTCGGATAGCCTCCGTCTTCTGAGGGTCGACACGAACTCCGTCTGATGAAATTACATGTCCAAGAAAAGTCACTTCGGACATCCAGAACTCACATTCGGAAAACTTTCCATAAAGTTGCTCTCGTCTCAACACGTCGAGAACTTGATGAAGATGAACCTCGTGTTCCTCTCGGCTACGAGAATAAATCAAAATGTCATCGATGAAGACAACAACAAACTGATCTAAAAAGTCGATGAAAACACGATTCATTAACTCCATGAATACCGCAGGTGCAATAGTTAGCCCGAACGGCATAACTACGAACTCATAATGACCATAGCGTGTTCGAAAACGCCGTCCTCGCGATATCCGACTCTCGAATCCGCAACTGGTGATATCCAGATCTTAAGTTGATCTTGGAAAATACTGAAGCTCCCTGAAGTTGATCTAAAAGATCATCAATACGGGGTAAGGGATACTAATCTTGATCATCACCCTGTTCAACTCCTGATAATTAATACACACATGAGACGATCCATCCTTCTCCTTGACAGGTCACACTGGTGCTCCTCACGGGGACGCAATCGGTCGGAGATAACCTTTCTCGAACTATTCCTCAAGTTGAATCTTCAACTCCTGCATTCTGGTTGGGGCCATCCGATACGGTGCCTTCGATAAAGGGGACGTACCGGCTCCAACTCACTTCTGAATTCCACTACTCTATGTGAAGGCAACCAGATAACTCGTCTGGAAATACATCGTCAATCGATGACAATGATACCACAAATGATTGAACATTTCGATTGCCCTAGAATGGTCAATCGCTAAAAAATGATACAATGAATGATTGAACATCTCGATTGCCTTAGAAGGGCTAATCGATGAAAATGATACAATGAATGTTTGAATAACTCGATTTCCTTAGAAAGGCCAATCGATGAAAATGATACAATGAATGATTGAATAACTCGATTGCCTTAGAAAGGCCAATCGATGAAAATGATGCAATGAATGATTGAATAGCTCGATTGCCTTAGAAGATGCAATGAATGATTGAATGACTCGATTGCCTTAGAAAGGCCAATCGAAGAAAATGGTGTAATGAATGATTGAATAGCTCGATTGCGGAATCTCTCTGCTTCCGCCATAATAATAATTCTACTGGAACAACGGGGATTACTTCCCTGAAGCACACATTCGACAACCAACGACGGAAAGATAGCGACCAAACGCTAACAAACACTGAGGATAGTATCAAGACGATCAAACCAACTAATACCGAAAATTACATCGTCCTAAGATAAATTCACCACGATTAGGTCCACCAACCAATCGCGGTCATTAAGCTTAATTCGGTATGATTTCCGAAAAATCTTCCATCGTCAGGTAGACCGATGGTATGAGGTCCACAAGCAATAAGACTATCCCAAAATAAGTCTATTCAAACATGATTCGAAAATGAATGAATGCGGTTCACCAGTATCCAAAAGGTACACACAGGTTGAAATAAAATTACGAGTATACCTGAGGTCATTCGGGCCACCGGATCGTCGATTCTCCTCATCACATGAATCTGGGACTTTCCGGCCCCCGAATCGAATGCTCCCGTCTGATAAATATGAGCCCCAACTCTATTTGCTTCCATTGTCTTAAACGACGTTGACAAAGCAGTCTGATTCTGAAAGGCTGATTGCCGGGCTCGAGATGCCGCGAGCCGACTTGGAGTCCTTCGAAAAACGGGCCCTATGCCCAAGAATTCCATGATTATGGCACGTGATACCGCCGGACATTTGGTGCTGAAATGACCGTTTCTTCACGCTGAAACAGTGACGGCCGAATCGCCGCCGGATCGAGATCCCGCACAACTATGCACCGTAGGAGGTCACTCGAAATGATAGGACTCACACGAGGCTTCTTGAAGGTTGATCGACCGCCGGATTGATTACGCTTGATTTCTTGCCGATGATGAAGGTTGTTGTTCAGACTTTCCTTAGCAATGGCTCATACGGAGAGTTCTCCCGATTAATCCGGCCGCAGTGGCGCAATGATGATTGAGCAACCGCACATGGGTCATCATGGCCTGCATAAAAGTGAGTGGATCAACCCGAACATCTTCTCGATCGAGCCGAGTCCTGCACGATTTCCCGACAATAGTGATTATTTCGAGTTTCGCCCGCACCGCGGCCTCTCCCGTGCATCCTCGACAGCCTCTCCCCATACTGAAGTAGGAAGGTCGCATAATGATTATATTTCCCGCATGATTATCACGTTATGATTATGTCATGAGATGATGAAAATGAGTATACATGCTCTAACTTAGTGATTATATGAATGATTTACTGAAGTGACATGATTATCTGATGAAATTCTTGAAATGATTATCTTGAATAACTTAATAAGATTGATAATATGATCATCCATATCGACAATTGAGTAATGAAATGAATTGAGTAATTAATGAGTTAACATGATCGTCCTGATCATTAACTGAGTAATGAAATGAATTAAGTGATTAATGAGTTAATATGATAGTCCTGATCAGTAACTGAGTAATGAAATGAATTAAGTGATTAATGAGTTAAAATGATCGTACTGATCATTAACTGAGTAATGAAATGAATTAAGTGATTAATGAGTTAAAATGATCGTCCTGATCATTAACTGAGTAATGAAATGAATTAAGTGATTAATGAGTTAAAATGATCGTCCTGATCATTAACTGAGTAATGAAATGAATTAAGTGATTAATGAGTTAAAATGATCGTCCTGATCATTAACTGAGTAATGAAATGAATTAAGTGATTAATGAGTTAAAATGATCGTCCTGATCATTAACTGAGTAATGAAATGAATTAAGTGATTAATGAGTTAATATGATCGTCCTGATCACAATGAATGATTATGTTTGAGGATTGTTAATTGATGAATGATGAATGAATGACTATTGCCAGAAATTATACCATGGCATTAGAAATCTTATAGTTCTTTCAGTCTGATTGGCTCGGCATTTGCACAGGTCACACGTGACGCGAAAGTCCAATGATACTAGTCTGATGACGATGACTTCAAATGAGACATGAATCGGAAGGTAGTATTCAAAACCACGCTCCGATACCAACTCTGTAACACCCCAAACTAGGCGGATATTACAGTGTCGTGGATCCCCGACTGGGACCCACCCGGCAAATGAAAATGATGAATTAAATAATATAATTGTAGTACCGAACCACATTATATTACCCAAATACTGCGATGAGGAGTTTAAGTACAACACACCAGGACAATACCGAATACTAGTATATTTTATATGAAGATAAAATACACAACACTGAATGAAACGGAGTATCCAAATGAAAATCTGCAGCGGAAAATAAATGACGACAATATGAATAACTGAAAGATCGGGGGGCCCTACTAGTATCACTGGGACTCCTCGACGTCAGCATGCTATTCCCATGCTTTTGCCTTGCCATGACCTGAAAAACAGAATCCCCAGCCGAGGTCAGTTACACAGAACAACAATCCTCAAGGGTTGAAAATACACAATCATGAATTATCTTTAGTTATGAAATATCTTAAGTTATGAATTACGCTGAAGAGGAGTATCATAGTACGCCCGTAGTGTTCTGTGCAAGTGTACAAGACGAATGACCGGACACACCCGTCCTTGTACCTAATTAGTCTCACGGAGGTAATCTGTTACCGTGTGCACAGTCCAATGTATTACTCCCAATACATGGCCATCACGTGCCCGACTAAAAATTCCACACATCCACACCCGGCCACGCAATATGAACCCAGAAGGTCATATGAACGAGAATGACCATAATGAATGTCAATGGATAATAAACTGACAAAGTCAAGAATGACTCACCGAGATGAAAGTAATAATGAAGCAATTGATAGTTCAATGAAATGATTGGAACCGCCGTTCCTCGTTAATGAAGTGATTATTCGACAATTACAAGTCTCAATATGATTAATACAATGATGAATGAATTATGATTATAAATGATCAACAACAAAAGGAATGAATATCCTTTTAACCGAGTAAGAATTAACTTACACAATACCGATGACAATTATCCTTCCACGAACAAATGTCCTAAATGCGATGTCGGTCGCTCGAACAACCTTGAATAACACAAATACCAACAATCCGTTCAACATACGTATCAAACACGATTATAACGAACTCAACACGCCGATACGACTAAACCAAGTCCATTGAGGCATTAAATCAAACACGTTGCGTCCAAACTCCGATTGTTTACAATCAAACCTCAATATACCAATATCAAATCCCCCAAGAAGTGTTTCTAACCAACAAAACATCTTTAATACCATTAATAATCCAAAACGAATATCCAAAAACGTGATTATAACGACAATAATCGAAAACCCCCAATTCCAACTCGATATTCAAAGTGTTCTTGAATAATCCCTCAATAATCCAATGAATCTTTATACAAACTCATAATCATATACATATCCCTTCATATAACATGATTATAACGTCCAAAACATCATATCTCAACACAAAATCGAAATCCAAGATGTTGAAGAAATTACCTCTTGAAGATCCAACCACTTCAATCCGATGAACACGAGTTAAATCGAGTATCCGAGCTTCCCAAATGAATGGGGATGATGAAAATCTAACACTCAAGTGATTGAGGATGGAAAAATCCCTCTCTCAAGTCTCTCTTTCGGAACAAAATGAAAAAAAAGATGAAAATGAGTAAAAATGTCCCGGCCAAATCCTTATATACTGCCGGAAGTTACGGCCGTAACTCGGCCCTCTTACGGCCGTAACATTCCAGGTCAATGGCTTTTCGGCTGTAACCGGCCAACTAGTACGGCCGTAACTCGGCTTCGTCCGAAAGCCTGCCGACAGACTTACGGCCGTAACCGCTCCTGAGTTACGGGCGTAACCCGCCTTCGTCAAAAACATCCGCCGACATCCTTACGGCCGTACCAGCACACCTTACGGCCGTAACTCGGATGATACGGCCGTATCCGGCCAAACTTACGGGCGTAAGCCCTCTTCGTCGAAAATGACCAGGCACCTAGCCTGCATCGTACGGCCGTATCCGGCCAAGCCTTACGGCCGTATCTCCCTCGCCTTATGGCCGTATGCCGAAACCCTTACGGCCGTAACTCGCCTTTGGCCAAAAACGTCTGGGCACCCTGCTGGACACGTACGGCCATAACCGGCCAGCCTTACGGCCGTACTGCCCAACTTACGGCCGTATGCCGAAATCCTTACGGTCGTAAGTCCTGCTCGTCCGAAATGGCCTGGAAACAACGAACGTCTATTACGGCCGTATCCGACACTCCTTACGGCCGTAACTCGTTGCTGGACGAGATGAAATTCCGACAACTCCGATTTCTCGCTACGATCGATGAATGATTCGACATACCAAACAGTTGCGAACGCGAACAAGTCCAACACATGCCAAAAATGATACTTCCAGCACAAGACTACCAATCACGATGATAATGATAATACTCCTGTTCCGACACTCAAACAGAGATGAAATGACGATCGGTAACTGATACACGGTTACAACATGCCAAATGAACGCAAATGAATGAATCATGACTGATGAATGATTATTAATGAGTGAAAATTACTGAGTGATAATCACAGACTGATAATTACTGAATGAAAATGAATGAATGATAACTGGGTATTATAAACTTACCGTCATAACCTTACCAATCCATGGCAATCCATACCAAATCGATCCTTACCATAATTCACATTTCGCATTCTCAAATGACGAAAAGAACTCAACAACAATTATACTGTACTGTATTCAAACAATACCAAGTGTCCTCAAATCGTCCTCATAACTCATAAGTGCGGAAATAATCCAATCTGTGCCAAATCCTGTTCGCCGGATTACATAATCAAATCTCAACCTAGATAAACCAATAATACATAACATATCTGTAGATCAACTACCACATGATAATGATAACAAATCCTGAACATCGACGTACAGTCCGAATGCTCATACAATCAATAACAATGATCAACCAATACATCACTGAGAATATCATCGATATGATGAGTTCCAATATGACCAACCCAAGGTCAAAGTACAACCGAAATTATCATCAACATGATGAATTCCAATACGATTGACAAGGATCAACAATAACCGAGAATACCCTCAACATGGTAAACTCCAAATGATCAACAAAGGACCAACAATAACCGAGAATACCCTCAACAAGGTAGACTCCAAATGATCAACAAGGACCAACAATAACCGAGAATACCCTCAACAAGGTAGACTCCAAATGATCAACAAAGGACCAACAATAACCGAGAATACCCTCAACAAGGTAGACTCCAAATGATCAACAATAATGAATCTCAAAGAAATAACTCTGACTGTCGAACATACCCCTCGGGCGTATGAACAACCAGTCGCAAACCGTCGAACATATCCAATCATACATGGAAGTATGAACGACCAAACGGTATGGCTCAAAGATGGACATCACAGTACGCCCGATCCGGAAATGTGTCCATGCACAAGCCACCCCGGGTATCGATCAAATACATGTGCGGTCTTGTACCTAATTAGCCTCACGAACTACGTCTCGTGTGCACGGTTCAATGCGGAAATAATATCCACGCATAACCATCATGCGCCTGGCTAAAAATCCTACACAATAACCAATCGGAACGCAGATATGATTCCAGATATGTCACGATGCAACATGACAACGAAACTCAAAGAATCACATATCCAATAAGGATCAAAAGACTCACTGAAGTGAAACAACAGACTGACAGTGAAAAGTCGACACGACTAATCAATATTCAAGACAATAATCCTGGGATCATCATCCCCGACAAATGATCAACACGATCAATGATCTCAATACAATCAGCCCTGAAATCATCATCCCTCAGCGAAGTAATCAATACGAATCCCAACATACGAAACATCAACGTACAACATATATACAATAATTCCTCAGAACAATTATCCACATAACTGAATAATACTGGAATTACCTCAAAGCCGAAGACAATATTCTTTCCACGAGCAACATCCCTGAATGAATACACAGTTATTCAAATAATCTCAAATAAGGTACCATCCATTCAATACCAATAAACCTTTATCCCGATACCTATGTCATCACGTTAACTATCCTCGATATCCGATATACTATACCCTTGACCAAAGATAACTCACGTCTTCCTTGAACACAATTAAATCATATACCTTATGATTTAATACAAGCCAGAGCACGATATACAACTCGTTAACCGACAACTTACCTTTCTAACAACATCGCTATACGAATTATAAATGAAATGAAAATGATACCATTCATCAAATATTATAAACTGAACAAGTATAAACTTGCCTCGATACCGATACCACGAAGCTGTTACCAGAATCCATTGCCTTCGTCTCCGAGCTCCTCAGCCCCGACCAAAAGCAACCTACGAACTCTCCAACCTTGACCGCAACACAACGGCCATAATCAATGCTCAATTACCGCGACCTAATGCAATAATCAAATGGCAACACATCCGATAATAATCAATAACCGGTATAACCAACCAATCAAACTCAACAGTTCAACAATACCTCGATCATTTACAAAACTGAACAATACAACTCAAACAATTACGAACTCATATCAACAATACAAGCCGAAATCCGATAAATCATAATTATCAATCAATAACCGATCAATAACCCAACAGTTCCACAATATCTCGATTAAACACAGTCTTAAACAATCCAGTTCAAACCATCACGAATTCATAATCACAACACGAAAATACTACACTGTCTGCCTTCTTAGCGCGCGTTAAACGCATAACGTAGCGTGCGCTAAGTCGCTCCCGATAGCGTGCGCTAGCCAGTAAGCTTAGCGTGCGCTAATGCTACACAGTTTCATGAATTCCAAGCAACGACTAACACTTTGCGACTACGAATCTGAATGAAAAGGAAATCATACTCCAAGATTAACAATAACTTTTCCAGATTCAATCTCATCATCATGATCCATATCTTATCATACGAACTCAATCACCACAATCAACATAATGTTTAGTTCCAATTATCTTATCCATGTTAATAATAAAACCAACTTGGTAACAATGATCATAACATATTCAATCTGGAATTCAACTTCATATCATGATTTAACTCATCTAAATCGACCACTGAAATTATCATGATTCGGAAATCCATGATTCAACCTCATCAAGTTAAACGAATCACCATTAACATAAAGAATCTTAAATAACATCCGAAAACTCTTATCATAATCCCATAAAATCTCATATAATATCGTCACATGATTATCCAACATGTTCCTCTGTTGGCCACTTAAGTATACTGGATACAGTTTGGAAAATAGTTTAAACAACAAACTATACGAATTCTAAATCTGAGTGCGTAGCGGAAGTCTTGGATACAGTAGGTTGCCGTGGATACAACAACGAAGTGTATGGTGTATACTTAATATATCACAGTAATTTTAAAACAGTAAAAGCTGAAGGTAAATAACACAGTAATTAAAGTGGTTCGAGGTAAACCCCTCTACGTCCACTGGTCCTCCACACAGGAGTAAAAAGTTTATTATAATTACTGCGTACACAACTACGTAATTATAAACAAACCTATCCTTGTATCGTTCACACAGATTGATACAAAGAATGTCGCTTTCAACCGTTCACACAGATTGGTTAAAGCTTCCTTCTTGACTAGCTTCTTCACACACAGTTCCAAAGCTTCGTCCTTATTCGTCCCACACAAGTCAAAATAACTTGTTGAGTTCACACAGAGCTCGGTTTTTACACAAAGGTAAAAGGTAGGTAACCAGGTAAGAACAGCAGCTTTGAATATGAAGGTCTTGAGCTGATGATAGCTGTTCTTGATGTTGAGCACTGTATATCTCTTTCGTTCTTAAATGCAGTAAGCTTTGGAGATATGTTTGCTCTGATGATAACTTTTGATAGCTTGAGTATTAGGTTACTTGGGTAACTGATCTTCAATGTCTTCATAAGATATATATAGTCTCTGAAGAAAGTATCCGTTGAGATGTATCCGTTTGAATAAGATTTCCTTCAACGGGAATATGACATGATCCGGATTTCGCGGGATTCTGAAGATATGAAGACTGGCAGTATTTAAATACTTTATCCTTGAGTATTTAAATACTTCTTTGTTCAACGGGACTTGACTTGTGTTCCTTCTTGTCCTGTTGTGAGCTGTATGGAAGATAACTATATTTTGAGTTTCGCGACAGTTTGCATACTTGGTCTTTTTACAAGTCTTCTTGCTGTACTTAGGAGTTTCGCTTATATGCTGATTCGAGGCAGGTCTTCGATACAGGATGAAGCCTCAAAGCTTCGATACAGTTTCCTTACTGTATTCGGATTGGCATATATGTCAAAACCTCTTTATCAAATATCATTCGATACAGGGATCGGGTATCCCGGCTGTTTCGATGCAGGGTCTTTGTTTTCCCAACAATTTCCCCCTTTTTGACAATTTGCCAAGACTAACTTCTTTAACTTTTTCAAGTCTTCTTGATGATGCCAAAACCTTCTTCATGAGGCGATCTTCTTTGATGACTTCTGGCAGATTTGTTGGTCTTTCGTCAAAAGGTCTGACTTAGTGACTTAGTCTACAATAATGAACTGCTCGTAGGCAAGTTCGATACAGTTTAAGATTTATTACAACTTAAGCCTATGATTGGCGCGCAGGCACAATCTTACAATGTATTCTAAGTTTACAACTGAAATTATGAACTGTTCGTAGACTAGTTCGTACAACTTATTTTTAAATCAAGTTTATCTAACTTGAGATTTCTATCAAACAATTTAAGTAATCATACATTGACACAGTAGATTACGAGTTGTAATCTTTCAAGACAAACAAACGTTTTTATTGATATTCAAAATGAGTTGAGTACAGAGTTTGCTGTTTCGAATAGAAATTACAAAACAAAAAAAATATACATAGATTTCATCTCCTTTATCTATAATCCGCATGCCTCCATGGTCTTTTTCCTTGTTCATTCTCGGTGCCACGCCACCATTTTTGAAGAGAATCATTGCCTCGATCCTGGTATGTCGCTCTTCCTTCATAAGATCGTTCAAAGGCAAGTATCCAATCTTCTGGATGGGTGACCCGGTCTCCTCTTCTATGTTTGGATTTCATTTCGATTTGGAGAGGGAGTTTACCTTCTTCTAGCATCTTCGTAAATTTATCTGCGGCCTCCGCTAACGTTTTATAATTCTTGAAGATGGCGGATTCCCTGATGAGTCTGACAAAGTATCTCATCAGTTCGTTCTTCCTCCAGTGCTTCACTTCGTCGGCAGTTGGGTTGCGGTTGATCGGCAGACGAATTTCCGAAGGTCTTTGAATAAGAGTTTCCCAAGGGACATTGGGATCATGAAATTCCGGTCTGGAGCCTGAAATTTTAAAGCTTTGGGATGGAGGTGCTAGCTTGTTCAATTCGGCAGTGATACTGTTCTGAGCAGCCTCAAATTCCCTTTCTTGTTGCAGCCTTATTCTCCTAGCAGCTTCTCGTGCCTCTTCCCCCTTTTTGGCTTCATCAAGACTTTGCAGGATTTCAAGAGCAGCGTCCTGTTTGGTCTCGATCCTGGTCATTCTTTCAACAAGGGAGGAAAGAGTCTGCGACATTTCCTGAATGCATTTGTCGTGAGCACGCAGTTGAGAGCTGTTCTCAATCATTGCACAAGCGGTCTTGGCTTCAGCTATCCTCGTCTTTGTAGCTTCCTCTTTCAGCAGTTGCTCCTGCTTATCTTCCATGATCTTCAACGCTTGCTTGAAAACTTCTGGCAAAAGAATGAATGCGTTGACAACACGAGATACTTCATGTTGAAGAGTGGTCATTTCTTCGACGGCAGAAGTGTGCATCCAATTCAGTGCTTTTTCAACAGAAGATAGAGCATTGACTGCATCTTGGATAAACACAGTCTGAAGGCCAAGAGCTCGCAGGCGCTCTTTTCGTGCGGCAGAGATCGGAGAATCTGGTTCGGCAAGGTCTACAGCGCTGTTCAACCTTCTTACATTCACGGATGGTCGTGAAGTAAGTTGGACATCCTCAGGTTCGGTACCGTCCTCGGATTCCACGGTTGAAGGGACGGGAGCAGCTTCCTGTGGTTCGGCGACAGTGGGTTGAGAAGCGTCCTATGGCGAAGGTTCTTCAGCAATCATGGATGCAGGAGGGACTGAATCCTCCTGTTGGCTTTCAGGAACGGCTTCTTCGGTCGCAGCAGGCTCAGGTGCCTGTTCCAAAATTTCTTGTACTTCCTCGACTAGAGGGACTGATTCCTCTTGGTCGGGAATGTTCTCAGGCTGTGGCGAAGGGGGATTGGCTTGGGTAGAAGGCCCTTCGTAATCTCTGGGTGGAGAGGCGTCTCGAGCTTCAGCCTCTTCACGACTCATTCTCAGACCTGCTTGTAAAGCGTCTTCGTCGTCTGAGTCATGATCTTCGTCATCTTTTGGATTGGTGGGAGAATCCTCTGACTTATTCTTTCCTTTCCTCCTGGCGTCAGATTTGTGCAGAAGGTGGCTTTCAATTAGATCCTTGCAAGAGGCGTTGTCCCATCGAAGCAGGGCCTCAATTTCAGTTGAGTCTATTACTTCGGAGACGAATCTCTCTTCGTGGCTCCAATCGCTCCAGTTGTACAGTGTATCGTACGGAGCTAGCCTGTAGCCTTTCCATTGCAGAAATCTTTCGTACGCGTGTTCAATTTGAACCGAAAGAAGGGTCTGATTGATGATCGAGTCAGGGGAGGGACTTCGAATAACGTTTGGAGACGCTGTTTCGAGGGATTCCTGTACAGGTATGGGATCCTGTACGGAAGAGGGACTCCTCACAGGGGATGGTTCCCTGAAGGATGATGGATCCTGCACGGGTGTGGGATCCCGCAGAGGAGAAGTAGCTTTTGGCTCCGAATGGGCAGCCGACTCGCTAAAGTCTTGAGCGTTGGCAGATGTCTCTATATCCGTCGTAGCCGCCAAAGGCTCGGGATCTACTGTCGATACAGTAGGAGACACCTCTTCCACAGGGGTTGGGCCGTGGGGTTCTTCATCAGTGGGTTGCGCCACGGGGGAGACATCCTTGGAGTGCTTGGCAGATTTGATTTTTGAAAGCCTCCTGAGTCTCTTCTTGGGCTTCTCACCAGCAGAGTGTTTCTTGCTGTGAGATCGCTTTCGCTTCTTTGAAGATTCCATTTCTGGGACCTTCACGGATTCATCTCTTGGGTTGTCAGAAATAGGCATGTGCCTGGTTCTTGGGTGGTTGCAATGCATGGTGCTCTGGTTATACGCAGTGGGTTTGACGCCTCCTAAGTATATCCTCGAACTATTCTTCTTCGCATCGGCGGATTGCGTCAGTCCGCACTTCGTCAGGATGTAGTTCAGCATTAAACCAAAGGATTTCTTTTGGGTGGCAGGTTTGCACACCTCTTCTTGAAGACGTTTCAGAATTATTTGGCACCAATTGACCTTCTCACAGGTCAAAATAGCTACCATCATTCTGAACCTTAATTTCGTGCACATCTCGAACGCACCGGTTCGGTTTTCAATGATCCTGGAGCAAAAGTCATAAAGATACACAAAATGAAGAAGAAAATTTTTCTTGTGACAAGTAGTTGTCACCATATCAACCACTTTGGACCCTGTAAATAGTCCATAAAACTTAGTAATAAGCTCTTGAGACCCGAACGTCTCAAGTTGGTCCATGGTCAGGCCGTCAGCAGGTAGCCTGTAGATTCTCTGGAGCAGATCGCGATCGATACGGATCTCCACTCCCTGGACTGTTGCAGTGATGTCAGCAACATGACCTCCCTGGGCCAGTGACAGAAAACGGACGGCGGCGTTGATGTAGAATTCCTCAACCAGATGGGCGTCGAATTTGTCGGCGATTTTGCTCCCAAGGCGATAGAGGCCTTGTTGTTGAAGACGAGTAATGATATACTCCATAGGTTCTGAGTCGTTGGTTTCCGAGAGAATACGCTCCATGATGACAGGTTTGGAGAAGATCCGGCCATCAATGATGTTGGAGGATTTCTTCAGAACAGGGGAAGAAGATTGACCAGCCATTGAAGTTTTCTTAAAAAGAAAGGTGCAGGAAAACAATCGAAATATGCAGTGAAATGCAAAAAAAATATGTAGGCTGTTTGCTTGAGAACTCTTGTAATTGCAGAAAGGGTAAAGAGTCTCTAATGGCAGATTTAGTCCTTTTATAGTTGGGCGGCGAAATAGGGTTTTGCAGAGTACGAATGGTCAGATTTTAAGGGATGGGAACCGGTTTTGAAATCAACGGTCAAGATGGATTGAGTGTAACTGGTACGCTAATCCATTAAGAGGTTTAAAAATAGAGCGGGTCCCACTTCTGACATAGGTTGATACCCTAAATGCCTAAAACGGCGGTTTAAAAATAATAAACAATTTAAAAACATCGCGGCTTTTGAGATTCAGTTGTCCAGATGTCGTGTAAGGCATTTAATGAACATGACGTTTGACATAAAAACAGGGCACGTGGACAAAAATTATTTTAAAAGGAAATAATATTATATTATATACTGAATCGAAATCCTATAGCATGTGCTGTTCTCCGCGTCGATACAGCGTTCCCCCTTAAAAAGGTACTAATAGGTTTTGAATTCCATACAGCAATATTTGGATTAATGCTGTATTCATGGGTCTTACAGTATTCCCCCTTAATTATTGCACACACCAGCTGTAGGATTCATATGCGTTCGCTCGCTACAGTACTGTATTGATGATTCTGAGTGTACAGGTAATTAATGTTGGATACTGTATTCACGGGTCTTACAGCATTCCCCCTCAATTGTTGAGTAAAAACAGTAAATTACTTACAGGGAGTCTGGCTGTAGTATTCCCAATTCTTGTCTGAGCAAGTTGAATCTTGCTGTGTCGAGAGGCTTGGTGAAAATGTCCGTCAGCTGAACGTCTGTATGAACTTTTTCCAGGCGAACATCCTTATTCTCGACATGATTCCTGATAAAATGATGCTTCATGTTGATATGTTTAGTGCGCGAGTGCAGAACAGGATTGTGCGTGATTGCAATTGCACTCGTGCTATCACACATGATTGGAGTCTCTCTAGCATCGATTCCATAATCTGACAGTTGTTGCTGCATCCAAAGGATCTGCATACAGCAGCTACCAGCAGCATAGTACTCTGATTCAGCCGTGGAAAGGGAGTTAGCCAATTGCTTCTTACTGAACCAAGAAACGAGTCTAGGTCCGAGAAAGTGACAAGTTCCACTTGTACTCTTCCTATCTAGCTTGCAGCCTCCGAGATCCGAGTCGCTGTATCCAACTAAATCGAATCCGCCTTCCTTAGGATACCATAGTCCTGCATCGACTGTTCCTTTAATGTACTTCAGGATTCGTTTAGCTGTATTGAAGTGTGATTCCTTAGGTGCAACTTGGTATCTCGCACACACTCCAACAGCAAACTGGATATCGGGCCTGCTAGCCGTTAGGTACAGGAGCGAACCAATGAGCTTCCTGTAGAGTGATTGGTCAAACGGCTTTCCGGCTTCATCAGCACTAATTTGCACGGAAGTGCTCATGGGGGTTGGCGAGGATTTGGAATTGTTCATTCCAAATTTGTTGAGAAGCTCCTTGCTGTATTTCTCCTGGTTGATGAATATACCTGTAGGCAACTGCTTTACCTGCAAACCTAGGAAATAACTAAGTTCCCCCATCATACTCATTTCAAATTTACTTTGCATGAGATGAGAGAACCTTTGACATAGAGCAAGGTTAGTTGAACCAAAAATAATATCATCGACATAGATTTGTACCATTAGAAGGTCATCACCTTCCTGTATCTTGAACAAGGTTTTGTCCACAGCACCCTTCTCAAATCCGTTGTTGGTTAGATACTGGGACAGGGTTTCGTACCTTGCTCTTGTGGCTTGTTTAAGTCCGTCATGCGGTGCTTTCCTTAGCCTCGTAAACTAGATCGATACCGTCTGTGTTGGCAAACCACGGTGGTTGTTCAACATTAACTTCTTCGCAAGTTCTCCATTCAGAAAGCACTCTTGTCGTCCATTTGGTATACGATAAAACTCTTATGGGCGGCAAAGGCTAAAAATATCCTAATGGATTCTAGTCTCGCTACAGGTGCGAAGGTTTCATCATAGTCGATTCCTTCTTCCTGACAATAGCCTTGTGCTACTAGTCTGGATTTGTTCCTTATGATAAGTCCATTTCGATCCTTTTTGTTTCGAAATACCCATTTGGTTCCTATGACCGATTGGTGTGTCGATGCAGGTACAAGATACCATACATTGTTTCTTTCAAACCGTTAAGCTCTTCTTCCATAGATGTTATCCAATGAGAATTGTTAAGAGCGTCTATGGTCGAAACAGTTCGGATCAGGCTAAGAATACAGCGATAGTGCACATATTCAGTCTCCTAAGTTCGGATTGAGATTTCCATTCAGGAAACTGTGAAACTTTAGCATTAGATTCTTCTTGTGCACAAAGTACATTTCCTTGTGTACTCTGTATTCTCCTACGAGTAGAAACACCGGCATTGATGTTTCCAATGATCAGCTCTTGCGGGTGATCTCCCAACCATCTTCGGTCGGGTTCTAATTCAGGATCCCGTACTGTATCGAAAGTTTATGTGGGTACAGCTTCAGCTTGTACATCGTCAGCTTCATCCACATCGATTCTTACAGCTGCGGGGTTGATTTCTAAATCAACGACAGGTTCTATGGGTGTAGGTGGATCCAAGATAGATAGATGGTGAATGTCCTGAGTGATATCATCTACTCCTGTAGGGTCATGGTGTGGTTCGTCGAACACTACATGAACTGATTCCTCGATCGTCAGCTTCCTTTTATTAAAGATTCTGAAAGCTTTGCTGACGGAGGAGTATCCTACGAATATTCCTTCATCTGATTTTTCATCAAAGGTTCTAAGTTGGTCCTTCCCATTGTTCAATACATAACACCTGCATCCAAAATGTGAAAATACGAAACTAATGGAGTTTTGTTATTCCATACCTCATATCTTTGTTTTGTTGTGGTGCTTGTTGACGATATACGGTTTTGAGTGTAGCACGTTGTATTGGTTGCTTCACCCCGAAACGTTGTGGCAATTTGCTTGCGGCAATCATTGTCCTTGTTGCTTCTTTCAACGTCCTATTCTTTCGCTCGGCAACACCATTTTGTTGAGGTGTACGGGCAGCTGAGTATTCGTGCTGTATTCCATTCTCCGAACAGTATTGCTCTATAAAGCGGTTAGTAAATTCAGTACCTCTGTCGGAACGAATGCACACGATACTCGACGCTTTTTCATTTTGCACCTTTCTCAGGAGCTCGGGCAGCCTTGATGTTGTTTCCTTCTTCTTGCTAAGAAAGATCGTCCAAGCATACCTGGAATAATTATCAACAACAACCATGCAATATTTCTTACCTCACAAACTTACTGGGTCTACAGGACCGTAGAGATCCATGTGTAGCATTTCCAACACTCTTTGGGTCGAAAGGTAGGATTTTCTTTTCAGGGTTGACTTGATTTGCTTGCCTTTCAGGCATGGTCCGCAGACGCTGTCCTTCTTGAATGACACATCTGGCAAACCTCTAACCATACCCTGTCTTGAAAGCTTGTTGATTGTCTTGAAGTTGACGTGAGACATCCTCTTGTGCCATAGCCAGCTAATATCTGCAGTGCCTTTGGCAACAAAACATGGAATTGAGGAGCTCATAGGCTTCCAGTCAGCAATGTACATATTACCCGACCGCTTCTGTAAGCACAACTTCCTTGGTTTGGGTGTTCTTGACTCTCTGATGATCTATATAGAACTTCACCGAGAACCGTTTATCACGTAACAAGCTAATACTAAGTAGATTATACTGTAAGCCTTCAACATATGCAACATCGGTGACCTTGAATTTCCCGACAAGTAGGTTTCCTTTCCCTCTTGTTCTTCCTTTAGACTTATCACCGAAGCGAACTTTTGGACCGCGACCTTCTATAAAATCAGATAGCTTGCTCCTATCTCCGGTCATGTGACGAGAGTATCCACTATCGAAGTACCAGGTATCCTCCTCTAGAATGTCCTGTAACAACGAAATTAGGTAGATTTAGGTCCCCTTTGATTTTTGGGTCCATATATGTTAGTTCCTTTAGGTACCCAAACTTTCCTGGCAGCAATTGGTTTACTGTAGGATGTACTCGGTACAGTGTTGCGATATCTACGGGGGGCATATCCCTAGTTGTTATAATCATGATAATTACTATGCATGTAAAATTCAGGGTTATTATTATTATTCCAGTACGAGTGCCGTCTAGGAGGTGGAGCCATTTTCTTAGGCCTAACAGCTTGTCTTCTGGGTCTCCATTTGGATTCCCAATGATGTTGTTGATACTGAACTGGCATCTGCTGTCTTGAGGGATAACGGGGCTCTTCTATCCAATACCTAGGCGCGCTGTACTGTGAGTACTGCCGTGCGGGCCTTTGGTGGTTGGATACCGCCTTCTTTCTGAATGACTGCCGGCGTTGATGATATGCTTGTGGAGCATGCTGTTGAGTACGCCTTCTGAGTGGCTGTTGGTTCCACTGTCTCGAATAGTAGAGTTGCGGGGGCGGAATTGCAGCCTTCGGTTTTCTCGGTACAGCAGGTTCCTTTATGGGACTAGGAGTATCTTCCGATTCTGGAATGTGTTCCACACTCTTGACGAACACTGTACTAGATTTCCCTTTGTTCGAACATGAGCTGTATCCTAAGCCACTTTATCATGAGCATGTTGCCCAGTGCTTAGAATTTCTTCCAATCTTTTGGACGATTTTTCAAAAGACTTCAGAATGGTCTCAAGTTCAGTTTCTCGCTTTTCGAGAGTTGTGATTTTGGTTTGTAGTAGAACCAAATCATTTGTCTTGCTCTCATTGTGGGTTTTAACCTCATTTAGTTCATGAGAAAGTTGATGATTGCTCTCCATGAGTTTTTCAAAATCGACCTTGCTGGTTTCACAATCAAGAGACATATTTTCATAATTTATTTTCAGCAAGTCATTTTCATCTTTCAGCTCTAGATTTGTTAATTGAAGCTGTATATTCTCAGTTTTTAGAGACTCATGGGCCTTTTGAATGTTTTTGAATTCATTCATCATATTTTCGAAAGTATGAGATGCATTAGATGGAATAGCGGAGGTTGAACTTACCTCATCGTCGCTGTCTTCACCTTCTGGAACATCTTTGGCCATAAAGCACATGTATGCTTTATCATCGAACTCATCGTCAGATGAATCACTTTCAGTGACCACCTGAAGACATTCTGCTGATTTGGATGGTGTGGGGAGGCTTCGATTCTCCAATCGGGGCCTTGAGCTTGTCTTTCCAAGCACGTCTTCTTTCATCTCTCTCTTGTTGCTCGGCCTCGTGCAATCTTTGGACTTTGGGATGAGGACATTTGTTTGCATAATGGCCTGGTTTCCTGCAGCTATAGCACGAGTTAGCATCACCGGATGATGTTTCGGTACTTACCTTGTTGATGTGTTTGGGCTCGTAGGAGTCTTTCCAGATCGTTTGATAAACTTTTGAATTTATGCATTAGAAGCGCCATTTCATCTTGGGATGTGATGTCGTCTGCCATCAAGATTCTTGTGATCGGGCTTCGACGAGCTAGGCATCCGTGTGTCGCTCGATACAGCAGTGAGAGCTGTGACCTTTGAAGGAGATTCTTGACTTTCTCTCTTCACAATGTCATACTCAAAAGCTTTGAGGTCAGAGAAGAGATCAAAAGTGGATATTTCATTAAGATTACAGGATACACGCATAGCTGTGGTCTTAATGTCCCATCGGGCTGGGAGAGATCTGAAATTTTTTAAGTTCTTCTCCTTTTGGGTGTAAATTTTGCCTAACGCTTTAAGTTCACCAACAATACCAGTAAATCTGAGGTCAAGTTCCTCAAGTGTTTCCGTTGGTTTCATTTCAAAAGATTCAAATTGCTGAGTTAGTTTTGAAATCTTGTTTTCTTTTGAGAGCTCAGTTCCCACACAAATTAACTTGAGTTTATCCTGCATTTCTTTGGGTCGCTTTTGCAGCTCTTTACCTTTGAGAACGTGCCTTTGTCAAGAGTGACAAATAACGCGTTCTTAGCCACGTTGTCGAGATTGGCTCGCTTCCTTTCATCTGTTGTCCATTGCTCGCGTTCTTTCTCGAGCATTTCAGCATGGGCTTGGCCCTCAATCCTTGCGGCCGGATTGACCTTCATGATCTTGATAGGACCATCCTGTATAACAAAAATCATCTCTTCGTGCATTGCTGCAAGATGAGCTTCCATTCTAATTCTCCAGTCGTCAAATTCGTTAATAGAGAACATAGGGACTTTGTTAATCATAGAAGTATCCATACTGATAATATAGGAATGAAAGAGACTGTTTTGAAAATAAGTGATTTGAATCTGATTCGGTTAAAAAGAAATACGACTGATTCTTTTTAGAATCAACCGCTCTGATACCACTTGTTGGCCACTTAAGTATACTGGATACAGTTTGGAAAATAGTTTAAACAACAAAGCATGCAGTTCTAAATACGAGTGCGTAGCGGAAGTCTTGGATACGATAGGTTGCCGTGGATACAAGAACGGTGTATGGTGTATACTTAATATATCACGATAATTTTAAAACAGTAAAAGCTGAAGGTAAATAACACAGTAATTAAAGTGGTTCGAGGTAAACCCCTCTACGTCCACTGGTCCTCCACACCGGAGTAAAAAGTTTATTATAATTACTGCGTACACAACTACGTAATTATAAACAAACATATCCTTGTATCGTTCACACAGATTGATACAAAGAATGTCGCTTTCAACCGTTCACACAGATTGGTTAAAGCTTCCTTCTTGACTAGCTTCTTCACACACAGTTCCAAAGCTTCGTCCTTATTCGTCCCACACAAGTCAGAATAACTTGTTGAGTTCACACAGAGCTCGGTTTTTACACAGAGGTAAAAGGTAGGTAACCAGGTAAGAACAGCAGCTTTGAATATGAAGGTCTTGAGCTGATGATAGCTGTTCTTGATGTTGAGCACTGTATATCTCTTTCGTTCTTAAATGCAGTAAGCTTTGGAGATATGTTTGCTCTGATGATAACTTTTGATAGCTTGAGTATTAGGTTACTTGGGTAACTGATCTTCAATGTCTTCATAAGATATATATAGTCTCTGAAGAAAGTATCCGTTGAGATGTATCCGTTTGAATAAGATTTCCTTCAACGGGAATATGACATGATCCGGATTTCGTGGGATTCTGAAGATCTGAAGACTGGCAGTATTT
The DNA here is from genome assembly GCA_033398695.1 of Orobanche coerulescens. Classification (NCBI taxonomy): domain Eukaryota; kingdom Viridiplantae; phylum Streptophyta; class Magnoliopsida; order Lamiales; family Orobanchaceae; genus Orobanche; species Orobanche coerulescens. Next base: position 40,163,922 of record CM065807.1, read on the forward strand.
AAATACTTTATCCTTGAGTATTTAAATACTTCTTTGTTCAACGGGACTTGACTTGTGTTCCTTCTTGTCCTGTTGTGAGCTGTATGGAAGATAACTGTATTTTGAGTTTCGCGACAGTTTCCATACTTGGTCTTTTTACAAGTCTTCTTGCTGTACTTAGGAGTTTCGCTTATATGCTGATTCGAGGCAGGTCTTTGATACAGGATGAAGCCTCAAAGCTTCGATACAGTTTCCTTACTGTATTCGGATTGGCATATATGTCAAAACCTCTTTATCAAATATCATTCGATACAGGGATCGGGTATCCCGGCTGTTTCGATGCAGGGTCTTTGTTTTCCCAACATCCTCACATGTAATCATCCTTAAAAACAAACAACTAACAAGGGATACGAATATTACCTGGATTAGATGAACCAAGAAGAAGAACACTTGAACTCCATTCCAAGAATCATGAGTAATATTACCTGGTTATAACTTGAAGAACAAGGCTTGAATCCATGCTCTCTATCTTAATCTTGTTAAAAATCACCACCTCACCGTGTTTGGGAACCTCAAGATCCTCCCAAAACTCTCTCCATTGACTGAAGGAGAAAGAATGGACTAAATGCATCTCAAAACCTGTCTGTCCCCTTATATAATAAACATTACTAGCGCGTGCTACTCTCATAAAATAGCGTGCGTTATTGCCCTAGCGTGCGCTAACTGACTTTGTTAGCGTGCGCTATCGCAGCCCAGAGGCCACTGTCTTGCCTCGTACATGAGCTTACGTACGTAATGCCCATGCATTAGCGTATGTAACTTACACTATTTAGCGTACGCAAGTCCTTGCATTTAGCGTGCGCTAATATCAGTTGACTTGCTACAGTCTACGTACCACATGTGCCCCCACATGCCGATCTGACAAGGATCAAATTCCATTTGACCGATCTACAATTAGCATGCGTTAAGCCTCATGCTTTAGCGTGCGCTAATACTTCAGGATAACAACCGTTGACTTATCAGAACGTGTACCGAAAGCAGCCGGGTCCACACGCAGATTCCTTCCGATCTGACTGCATTTAGCGTGCGCTATATTCTGCGTCTAGCGTGCGCTAACCATGAACGATAGCGTGCGCTATACTTGAACATTAGCGCGCGCTAATCAGGCTATACTTAGCCATTTTCCAACTCTCCTCGTCTGTCCCAACATACCAAATACGAACATACGGCATACTGAATACATGTACTGAATCCAATAACATCATCATACTATATACCCAATATCAAAAGTATGATAACCTGATACACGATATCCTCAAAAAAAATTGTCGAACCACTACGACAGTTATACGAGTACAAATACAACTGTCTCAGTTCTCAATTTATTTTATCCATACTGTATAGACACCAAGCCATCCAGTATATCTTAGATAAAATTACGCGAAAAATTCATACTGAAAATTCGGGTATTACATACTACCCCCCTTAAAATAAGTTTCGTCCTCGAAACTTACAACCTGCCACAAACAACAGATCAACCCAAAATTTCCAACTCATCATGAAAACAATCAATCGTCGCCACAAGCGAATAACCAAAACGATATACTTACAGGTGCGTGAAGACGATGATCTCCCGTGATACTAGCACACGACTCCCATACGAAGTCTCAAAACAATACCAACACACGTCAATATCACAAAAAGCAATTGGAAAATATCTCAAAAATTTTGGAACCTCCAAAAATCGATTTGACTCAAAAGTCAGAAAATCATTTTCAAAAGTCACGCTACTACCGTCCCGGTAGAGCCACATAACACACGCGCCCGGGTTTCACAAAACCCAAGCTCTGATACCATCTTCTGTAACACCCCCAAAACCATCCGGGATATTACAGCGCCGTGGGTCCCGCGCCGGAACCCACCAGGCTAAAAACCGTTTACAAAACTAATTCAAAAACGCCAAAAGGCTGATGACGGTAATATTTTGTAAATACTCAAATATTTTCAAAAACATAATTCTGAAATACCGTCATAAAATACCATCTGAAAATACAAGGCGAAGTGCCAAATATTGACAGTTCAAAGTGTACGTTAAGCCACCCATTAAACGTACCGATAAAACAGCTAGGAAAAAGGGTTTAACGAAATAACCCAAGTTCGCAAAATTCCAAAAGACCATTTTAAAATACACACACGCATTGGTAAAAATACCGAAAAGCTATTTTGAAATATACACATGCAGCGGAAATGAATAACTAGAAAAGAAATACTCGATACTCCAAACATGCCACCGCCAGTATCACATCGGGAAGCTCATCCCCCCACGACCGCTACTAGCTCGATCTCCAAGTACCTAAAAATAAAGCCCACGATGGAGTCAGCCACAATACTCGATAATGATAACGACCACATCATCATAAATAATTACATACCAATGTAATAATACTGTAAGAATACTACCAATGTAAACTTACCGTCATAACCTTACCAATCCATGGCAATCCATACCAAATCGATCCTTACCATAATTCACATTTCGCATTCTCAAATGACGAAAAGAACTCAACAACAATTATACTGTACTGTATTCAAACAATACCAAGTGTCCTCAAATCGTCCTCATAACTCATAAGTGCGGAAATAATCCAATCTGTGCCAATTCTTGTCCGCCGGATTACACAATCAAATCTCAACCTAGATAAACAAATAATACACAACATATCTGTAGATCAACTACCACATGATAATGATAACAAATCCCGAACATCGACGTACAGTCCGAATGCTCATACAATCAATAACAATGATCAACCAATACATCACTGAGAATATTATCGATATGATGAGTTCCAATATGACCAAGCCAAGGTCAAAGTACAACCGAAATTATCATCAACATGATGAATTCCAATACGATCGACAAGGATCAACAATAACCGAGAATACCCTCAACATGGTAAACTCCAAATGATCAACAAAGGACCAACAATAACCGAGAATACCCTCAACAGGGTAGACTCCAAATGATCAACAAGGACCAACAATAACCGACAATACCCTCAACAAGGTAGACTCCAAATGATCAACAAAGGACCAACAATAACCGAGAATACCCTCAACAAGGTAGACTCCAAATGATCAACAATAATGGATCTCAAAGAAATAACTCTGACTGTCGAACATACCCCTCGGGCGTATGAACAACCAGTCGCAAACCGTCGAACATATCCAATCATACATGGAAGTATGAACGACCAAACAATATGGCTCAAAGATGGACATCACAGTACGCCCGATCCGGAAATGTGTCCGTGCACAAGCCACCCCGGGTATCGATTAAATACACGTGCGGTCTTGTACCTAATTAGCCTCACGAACTACGTCTCGTGTGCACGGTTCAATGCGGAAATAATATCCACGCATAACCATCATGCGCCTGGCTAAAAATCCTACACAATAACCAATCGGAACGCAGATATGATTCCAGATATGTCACGATGCAATATGACAACGAAACTCAAAGAATCACATATCCAATAAGGATCAAAAGACTCACCGAAGTGAAACAACAGACTGACAGTGAAAAGTTGACACGACTAATCAATATTCAAGACAATAATCCTGGGATCATCATCCCCGACAAATGATCAACACGATCAATGATCTCAATACAATCAGCCCTGGGATCATCGTCCCTCAGCGAAGTAATCAATATGAATCCCAGCATACGAAACATCAACGTACAACATATATACAATAATTCCTCAGAACAATTATCCTCATAACTGAATAATACTGGAATTACCTCAAAGCCGAAGACAATATTCTTTCCACGAGCAAGATCCCTGAACGAATACACAGTTATTCAAATAATCTCGAATAAGGTACCATCCATTCAATACCAATAAACCTTTATCCCGATACTTATGTCATCACGTTAACTATCCTCGATATCCGATATACTATACCCTTGACCAAAGATAACTCACGTCTTCCTTGAACACAATTAAATCATATACCTTATGATTTAATACAAGCCAGAGCACGATATACAACTCGTTAACCGACAACTTACCTTTCTAACAACATCGCTATACGAATTATAAATGAAATGAAAACGATACCATTCATCAAATATTATAAACTGAACAAGTATAAACTTGCCTCTATACCGATACCACGAAGCTGTTACCAGAATCCATTGCCTTCGTCTCCGAGCTTCTCAGCCCCGACCAAAAGCAACCTACGAACTCTCCAACCTTGACCGCAACACAACGGCCATAATCAACGCTCAATTATCGCGACCTAATGCAATAATCAAATGACAACACATCCGATAATAATCAATAACCGCTATAACCAACCAATCAAACTCAACGGTTCAACAATACCTCGATCATTTACAAAACCGAACAATACAACTCAAACAATTACGAACTCATATCAACAATACAAGCCGAAATCCGATAAACCATAATTATCAATCAATAACCGATCAATAACCCAACAGTTCCACAATATCTCGATTAAACACAGTCTTAAACAATCCAGTTCAAACCATCACAAATTCATAATCACAACACGAAAATACTACAATATCTGCCTTCTTAGCGCGCGTTAAACGCATAACATAGCGTGCGCTAAGTCGCTCCCGATAGCGTGCACTAGCCAGTAAGCTTAGCGTGCGCTAATGCTACACAGTTGCATGCATTCCAAGCATCGACTAACACTTTGCGACTACGAATCCGAATGAAAAGGAAATCATACTCCAAGATTAACAATAACTTTTCCACATTCAATCTCATCATCATGATCCATATTTACGAACTCAATCACTACAATCAACATAATGTTTAGTTCTAATTATCTTATCCATGTTAATAATCAAACCAACTTGGTAACAATGATCATAACATATTCAATCTGGAATTCAACTTCATATCATGATTTAACTCATCTAAATCGACCACTGAAATTATCATGATTCAGAAATCCATGATTCAACCTCATCAAGTTAAACGACTCACCATTAACATGAAGAATCTTAAATAACATCCGAAAACTCTTATCATAATCCCATAAAATCTCAAATAATATCGTCACATGATTATCCAACATGTTCCTCACATGTAATCATCCTTAAAAACGAACAACTAACAAGGGATACGAATATTACCTGGATTAGATGAACCAAGAAGAAGAACACTTGAACTCCATTCCAAGAATCATGAGTAACTTGAAGAACAAGGCTTGAATCCATGCTCTCTATCTTAATCTTGTTAAAAATCACCACCTCACCGTGTTTGGGAACCTCAAGATCCTCCCAAAACTCTCTCTATTGACTGAAGGAGAAAGAATGGACTAAATACATCTCAAAACCCGTCTGTCCCCTTATATAATAAACATTACTAGAGCGCGCTACTCTCATAAAATAGCGTGCGTTATTGCCCTAGCGTGCGCTAACTGACTTTGTTAGCGTGCGCTATCGCAGCCCAGAGGCCACTATCTTGCCTCATACATGAGCTTACGTGCGTAATGCCCATGCATTAGCGTACGTAACTTACACTGTTTAGCGTATGCAAGTCCTTGCATTTAGCGTGCGCTAATATCAGTTGACTTGCTACAGTCTACGTACCGCATGTGCCCCCACATGCCGATCTGACAAGGATCAGATTCCATTTGACCGATCTACAATTAGCGTGCGTTAAGCCTCATGCTTTAGCGTGCGCTAATACTTCAGGACAACAACCGTTGACTTATCAGAACGTGCGCCGAAAGCAGTCGGGCCCACACGCAGATTCCTTCCGATCTGACTGCATTTAGCGTGCGCTATATTCTGCATCTAGCGTGCGCTAACCATGAACGATAGCGTGCGCTATACTTGAACATTAGCGCGCGCTAATCAGGCTATACTTAGCCATTTTCCAACTCTCCTCGTCTGTCCCAACATACCAAATACGAACATACGGCATACTGAATACATGTACTGAATCCAATAACATCATCATACTATATACCCAATATCAAAAGTATGATAACCTGATACACGATATCCTCAAAAAAAATTGTCGAACCACTACGACAGTTATACGAGTACAAATACAACTGTCTCAGTTCTCAATTTATTTTATCCATACTGTATAGACACCAAGCCATCCAGTATATCTTAGATAAAATTACGCGAAAAATTCATACTGAAAATTCGGGTATTACATACTACCCCCCTTAAAATAAGTTTCGTCCTCGAAACTTACAACCTGCCACAAACAACAGATCAACCCAAAATTTCCAACTCATCATGAAAACAATCAATCGTCGCCACAAGCGAATAACCAAAACGATATACTTACAGGTGCGTGAAGACGATGATCTCCCGTGATACTAGCACACGACTCCCATACGAAGTCTCAAAACAATACCAACACACGTCAATATCACAAAAAGCAATTGGAAAATATCTCAAAAATTTTGGAACCTCCAAAAATCGATTTGACTCAAAAGTCAGAAAATCATTTTCAAAAGTCACGCTACTACCGTCCCGGTAGAGCCACATAACACACGCGCCCGGGTTTCACAAAACCCAAGCTCTGATACCATCTTCTGTAACACCCCCAAAACCATCCGGGATATTACAGCGCCGTGGGTCCCGCGCCGGAACCCACCAGGCTAAAAACCGTTTACAAAACTAATTCAAAAACGCCAAAAGGCTGATGACGGTAATATTTTGTAAATACTCAAATATTTTCAAAAACATAATTCTGAAATACCGTCATAAAATACCATCTGAAAATACAAGGCGAAGTGCCAAATATTGACAGTTCAAAGTGTACGTTAAGCCACCCATTAAACGTACCGATAAAACAGCTAGGAAAAAGGGTTTAACGAAATAACCCAAGTTCGCAAAATTCCAAAAGACCATTTTAAAATACACACACGCATTGGTAAAAATACCGAAAAGCTATTTTGAAATATACACATGCAATGAAATGAATAACCGAGAAAGAAATACTCGATACTCCAAACATGCCACCGCCAGTATCACATCGGGAAGCTCATCCCCCCACGACCGCTACTAGCTCGATCTCCAAGTACCTAAAAATAAAGCCCACGATGGAGTCAGCCACAATACTCGATAATGATAACGACCACATCATCATAAATAATTACATACCAATGTAATAATACTGTAAGAATACTACCAATGTAAACTTACCGTCATAACCTTACCAATCCATGGCAATCCATACCAAATCGATCCTTACCATAATTCACATTTCGCATTCTCAAATGACGAAAAGAACTCAACAACAATTATACTGTACTGTATTCAAACAATACCAAGTGTCCTCAAATCGTCCTCATAACTCATAAGTGCGGAAATAATCCAATCTGTGCCAATTCTTGTCCGCCGGATTACACAATCAAATCTCAACCTAGATAAACAAATAATACACAACATATCTGTAGATCAACTACCACATGATAATGATAACAAATCCCGAACATCGACTTACATTCAGAATGCTCATACAATCAATAACAATGATCAACCAATACATCACTGAGAATATTATCGATATGATGAGTTCCAATATGACCAAGCCAAGGTCAAAGTACAACCGAAATTATCATCAACATGATGAATTCCAATACGATCGACAAGGATCAACAATAACCGAGAATACCCTCAACATGGTAAACTCCAAATGATCAACAAAGGACCAACAATAACCGAGAATACCCTCAACAGGGTAGACTCCAAATGATCAACAAGGACCAACAATAACCGACAATACCCTCAACAAGGTAGACTCCAAATGATCAACAAAGGACCAACAATAACCGAGAATACCCTCAACAAGGTAGACTCCAAATGATCAACAATAATGGATCTCAAAGAAATAACTCTGACTGTCGAACATACCCCTCGGGCGTATGAACAACCAGTCGCAAACCGTCGAACATATCCAATCATACATGGAAGTATGAACGACCAAACAATATGGCTCAAAGATGGACATCACAGTACGCCCGATCCGGAAATGTGTCCGTGCACAAGCCACCCCGGGTATCGATTAAATACACGTGCGGTCTTGTACCTAATTAGCCTCACGAACTACGTCTCGTGTGGTTGGTTCAATGCTGATATAATATCCACGCATAACCATCATGCGCTGGCTAAAAATCCTACACAATAACCAATCGGAGCACGAGATATGATTCCGGATATGTCACGATGCAATATGACAACGAAACTCAAAGAATCACATATCGATAAGGATCAAAAGACTCACCAAGTGAAACAACAGATCGACGTGAAAAGTTGACACGACTAATCAATATTCAAGACAATAATCACGGGATCATCATCCCCGACAAATGATCAACACGATCAATGATCTCAATACAATCAGCCACAGGATCATCATCCCTCGGTAAGTAATCAATATGAATCCCAAAGATACGAAACATCAACGTACAACATATATACAATAATTCCTCGTAACAATTATCCTCATAATGAATAATCTTGGAATTACCTCAAAGCGAAGACAATATTCTTTCCACGAGCAAGATCCACGAGCGAATACACAGTTATTCAAATAATCTCGAATAAGGTACCATCCATTCAATACCAATAAACCTTTATCCCGATACTTATGTCATCACGTTAACTATCCTCGATATCCGATATACTATACCCTTGACCAAAGATAACTCACGTCTTCCTTGAACACAATTAAATCATATACCTTATGATTTAATACAAGCCAGAGCACGATATACAACTCGTTAACCGACAACTTACCTTTCTAACAACATCGCTATACGAATTATAAATGAAATGAAAACGATACCATTCATCAAATATTATAAACTGAACAAGTATAAACTTGCCTCGATACCGATACCACGAAGCATTGCGAATCCATTGCCTTCGTCTCCGAGCTTCTCACCGACCAAAAGCAACCTACGAACTCTCCAACCTTGACCGCAACACAACGGCCATAATCAACGCTCAATTATCGCGACCTAATGCAATAATCAAATGACAACACATCCGATAATAATCAATAACCGCTATAACCAACCAATCAAACTCAACGGTTCAACAATACCTCGATCATTTACAAAACCGAACAATACAACTCAAACAATTACGAACTCATATCAACAATACAAGCCGAAATCCGATAAACCATAATTATCAATCAATAACCGATCAATAACCCAACAGTTCCACAATATCTCGATTAAACACAGTCTTAAACAATCCAGTTCAAACCATCACAAATTCATAATCACAACACGAAAATACTACAATATCTGCCTTCTTAGCGCGCGTTAAACGCATAACATAGCGTGCGCTAAGTCGCTCCCGATAGCGTGCACTAGCCAGTAAGCTTAGCGTGCGCTAATGCTACACAGTTGCATGCATTCCAAGCATCGACTAACACTTTGCGACTACGAATCCGAATGAAAAGGAAATCATACTCCAAGATTAACAATAACTTTTCCACATTCAATCTCATCATCATGATCCATATTTACGAACTCAATCACTACAATCAACATAATGTTTAGTTCTAATTATCTTATCCATGTTAATAATCAAACCAACTTGGTAACAATGATCATAACATATTCAATCTGGAATTCAACTTCATATCATGATTTAACTCATCTAAATCGACCACTGAAATTATCATGATTCAGAAATCCATGATTCAACCTCATCAAGTTAAACGACTCACCATTAACATGAAGAATCTTAAATAACATCCGAAAACTCTTATCATAATCCCATAAAATCTCATATAATATCGTCACATGATTATCCAACATGTTCCTCACATGTAATCATCCTTAAAAACGAACAACTAACAAGGGATACGAATATTACCTGGATTAGATGAACCAAGAAGAAGAACACTTGAACTCCATTCCAAGAATCATGAGTAACTTGAAGAACAAGGCTTGAATCCATGCTCTCTATCTTAATCTTGTTAAAAATCACCACCTCACCGTGTTTGGGAACCTCAAGATCCTCCCAAAACTCTCTCTATTGACTGAAGGAGAAAGAATGGACTAAATACATCTCAAAACCCGTCTGTCCCCTTATATAATAAACATTACTAGAGCGCGCTACTCTCATAAAATAGCGTGCGTTATTGCCCTAGCGTGCGCTAACTGACTTTGTTAGCGTGCGCTATCGCAGCCCAGAGGCCACTATCTTGCCTCATACATGAGCTTACGTGCGTAATGCCCATGCATTAGCGTACGTAACTTACACTGTTTAGCGTATGCAAGTCCTTGCATTTAGCGTGCGCTAATATCAGTTGACTTGCTACAGTCTACGTACCGCATGTGCCCCCACATGCCGATCTGACAAGGATCAGATTCCATTTGACCGATCTACAATTAGCGTGCGTTAAGCCTCATGCTTTAGCGTGCGCTAATACTTCAGGACAACAACCGTTGACTTATCAGAACGTGCGCCGAAAGCAGTCGGGCCCACACGCAGATTCCTTCCGATCTGACTGCATTTAGCGTGCGCTATATTCTGCATCTAGCGTGCGCTAACCATGAACGATAGCGTGCGCTATACTTGAACATTAGCGCGCGTTAATCAGGCTATACTTAGCCATTTTCCAACTCTCCTCGTCTGTCTCAACATACCAAATACGAACATACGACATACTGAATACATGTACTGAATCCAATAACATCATCATACGATATACCCAATATCAAAAAGTACGATAACCTGATACACGATATCCTCAAAAAAAATTGTCGAACCACTACGACAGTTATACGAGTACAAATACAGCTGTCTCAGTTCTCAATTTGTTTTATCCATACTGTATAGACACCAAGCCATCCAGTATATCTTAGATAAAATAACGAGAAAAATTCATACTGAAAATTCGGGTATTACATACTACCCCCCTTAAAATAAGTTTCGTCCTCGAAACTTTCAACCTACCACAAACAACAGATCAACCCAAAATTTCCAACTCATCATGAAAACAACCAATCGTCGCCACAAGCGAATAACCAAAACGATATACTTACAGGTGCGTGAAGACGATGATCTCCCGTGATACTAGCACACGACTCCCATACGAAGTCTCAAAACAATACCAACACACGTCAATATCACAAAAAGCAATTGGAAAATATCTCAAAAATTTTGGAACCTCCAAAAATCGATTTGACTCAAAACTCAGAAAATCATTTTCAAAAGTCACGCTACTACCGTCCCGGTAGAGCCACATAACACACACGCCCGGGTTTCACAAAACCCAAGCTCTGATACCATCTGCTGTAACACCCCCAAAACCATTCGGGATATTACAACGCCGTGGGTTCCGCGCCGGAACCCACCAGGCTAAAAACCGTTTACAAAACCAATTCAAAAACGCCAAAAGGCTGATGACGGTAATATTTTGCAAATACTCAAATATTTTCAAAAACATAATTCTGAAATACCGTCATAAAATACCATCTGAAAATACAAGGCGAAGTGCCAAATCTTGACAGTTCAAAGTGTACGTTAAGCCACCCCTTAAACGTACCGATAAAACAGCTAGGAAAAAGGGTTTAACGAAATAACCCAAGTTTGCAAAATTCCAAAAGACCATTTTAAAATACACACACGCATTGGTAAAAATACCGAAAAGCTATTTTTAAATATACACACGCTGCGGAAATGAATAACCAGAAAAGAAATACTCGAAACTCCAAACATGCCACCGCCAGTATCACATCGGGAAGCTCATCCCCTCACGACCGCTACTAGCTCGATCTCCGAGTACCTAAAAATAAATCCCACGACGGGGTCAGCCACAATACTCGATAATGATAACGATCACATCATCATAAATAATTACATACCAATGTAATAATACTGTAAGAATACTACCAATGTAAACTTACCGTCATAACCTTACCAATCCATGGCAATCCATACCAAATCGATCCTTACCATAATTCACATTTCGCATTCTCAAATGATGAAAAGAACTCAACAACAATTATACTGTACTGTATTCAAACAATACCAAGTGTCCTCAAATCGTCCTTATAACCCATAAGTGCGGAAATAATCCAATCTGTGCCAAATCCTGTTCGCCGGATTACACAATCAAATCTCAACCTAGATAAACCAATAATACACAACATATCTGTAGATCAACTACCACATGATAATGATAACAAATCCCAAACATCGAGGTACAGTCTGAATGCTCATACAATCAATAATAATGATCAACCAATACATCACTGAGAATATCATCGATATGATGAGTTCTAATATGACCAACCCAAGGTCAAAGTACAACCGAAATTATCATCAACATGATGAATTCCAATACGATCGACAAGGATCAACAATAACCGAGAATACCCTCAACATGGTAAACTCCAAATGATCAACAAAGGACCAACAATAACCGAGAATACCCTCAACAAGGTAGACTCCAAATGATCAACAAGGAGCAACAATAACCGAGAATACCCTCAACAAGGTAGACTCCAAATGATCAACAAAGGACCAACAATAACCGAGAATACTCTCAACAAGGTAGACTCCAAATGATCAACAATAATGGATCTCAAAGAAATAACTCTGACTGTCGAACATACCCCTCGGGCGTATGAACAACCGATCATAACCGTCGAACATATCCAATCATACATGGAAGTATGAACGACCAAACAGTATGGCTCAAAGATGGACATCACAGTACGCCCGATCCGGAAATGTGTCCGTGCACAAGCCACCCCGGGTATCGATCAAATAAACGTGCGGTCTTGTACCTAATTTGCCTCACGAACTACGTCTCGTGTGCACGGTTCAATGCGGAAATAATATCCACGCATAACCATCATGCGCCTGGCTAAAAATCCTACACAATAAAATCGGAACGCAGATATGATTCCAGATATGTCACGATGCAACATGACAACGAAACTCAAAGAATCACATATCCAATAAGGATCAAAGACTCACCGAAGTGAAACAACAGACTGACAGTGAAAAGTCGACACGACTAAACAATATTCAAGACAATAATCCTGGGATCATCATCCCCGACAAATGATCAACACGATCAATGATCTCAATACAATCAGCCCTGGGATCATCACCCCTCAGCGAAGTAATCAATACGAATCCCAGCATATGAAACATCAACGTACAACATATATACAATAATTCCTCAGAACAATTATCCTCATAACTGAATAATACTGGAATTACCTCAAAGCAGAAGACAATATTCTTTCCATGCAACATCCCTGAACGAATACACAGTTATTCAAATAATCTCAAATAAGGTACCATCCATTCAATACCAATAAATCTTTATCCCGATACTTATGTCATCACGTTAACTATCCTTGATATCCGATATACTATACCCTTGACCAAAGATAACTCACGTCTTCCTTGAACACAATTAAATCATATACCTTATGATTTAATACAAGCCAGAGCACGATATACAACTCGTTAACCGACCACTTACCTTTCTAACAACATCGCTATACGAATTATAAATAAAATGAAAACGATACCATTCATCAAATATTATAAACTGAATGTTGCTACCCAAAATATTATCCGGAGATAGATATTGCTGGAATTGATGGGATAGCAAACAAATGCGAGAACACTTCCGTGAGAAAGATAAATAACACAAGATTTGCCGGGGTTGTTAGTCCCGGGCTTGAATGCTCTCGCGAGATATTATTAATACTAATATTCGGGGATACAAGTACTAATGTAAGAATACAATTACAATGAGTGTAAAGATTCTTGTTATCTTAGCTAGTGAGCGTGTAGATTGCCGGAAGAACCAGATGTGATGCTCTGTGAGTTCTTGTAACAAAGGGTGTGAACAGTCGCGGCGGTGAGAGATCGACAGTCTCTCCCGGCGGGTATTTAGCTGGATGCTTGGGCTCCTGGGCTTATGAATCTCTTGGAATCTGCCTTGTGGAGACTTCCTGCCTCTGCCGATTGTCTTCTGGACGAGAGATTCGGAGAGAGAAGTCCTGAGATGGATTCCGGTGAGAAAGCCGGGAGCTTGATGATATGTGAGTTCTTCAGTATTTCCGTGAATGAATTCGGAATATAAGTGAATGAGTTCTCAACTGTAGGTGAAATGAATTCCGAACCTTTTTCCAGTAGGAGGAGGTTCTCTATTTATAGGACTTGGATACGCTGGGCGATCGCCTTTTCTGTATTATAATAATAGGGCGACCGTCTTTTAGCACATGGGCTTGTTCCCTTAAAGTCCGCGGCTGCACTTGGCGGCCAGTGTGTCTGATCGATGGGGAGCTGCACGCGTCACGAGTTCTTTGTCACGGGCGGTCCCACTGACAACTTTCGGCGCGCCTGCCGGTAGGTGAGGTAGGTGACAGGCTGTGGTCAAAGGTCTTGTCTGTCAGCAAAGATCTTGTCTGTCAGCGCCTTTTGTGGATCTGCACGTGGGTGCTGTTCTGAGATCCAGTCTTCGATGACTTTGACGGGCGATCATCTCTGTTCGGGGCGTAGGCCGATTGTCCTTAGCCGGACACTAGATTCGATTGCCAGATACCAAAGGGCGATCGTCTTGGGAGTCGATCGCTAGGTACTTGATGGTGGTCTGGTTTCTTCGATTAGGCGAGCTAGCCATAGTTTGACTGGAGTTGACTTGGTCGCTCGGCCTTATAGTCGATCGCCTGTCGGGATGAATAAATCTTGACACAACAATTGCCCCCCAGCTTGCTCCTATGTTGGAAACGTGGGGTGAGGTGGTTCTCTTGGCGATCGCTGAACTTTTTACGAGCGACTCTGTGTTTAACTGAACTGGCGATCGTCTTTGAGCTGATATACTCCGGGTTCGGACGACCTGGTTGGCCGCTAAACTGCGCGGGAAATAGCAATGGGCGTGGAAAAGTCTCCGCGCACGTGTCGGGCTTCTATTGGAGGATATCAATGGTCATTAATGACTCCTCGGATGACGCGTCCTTGAAAAGACCCGTACGCGGGTCTCGAGGGAGTCAATAAATGCGTCGTTTGAGATCCGACCCCTGAGATTTTCTTTTATTGCAAACGAGTCCCTGCCATCTCCTATAAAAGGGGGCAGTGTTACAGTTTCATACTCACGCGCACTTACTGGAGAAAGAAGGACTTGCTGAAGATTTTTCTGAAGATCTTAGTGCCGATCGTCGTTCGATTTCATCTTTGGGTAAGAAAAAATCCTTATCTCCTTTCTTTCTTTGAGAATGGCTGGAACGTCATCATCGCATGGAGTGGGTACCGATTCTGCCAGGACATCGGTCAGGAGGACCTTCTTCCGACTTCCACCTGGAGACGGCCGCTGAGGCTATTCGGGCCGGAATCGACCCTGCTGAAATCGAGGCTTTATTTAATGAAGCCGACGTCGTTAAGGAGGCGGCTGCTGAAGATAGACGGTCACAGATAGAGAGAGATCTGGCGATTAGGGCTTACTGGGAGCAGCATAGCGCTTTCGGCCGGGCCTATAAGGCCTTTGCTGGGATAATGGAGAAGTTGGCCGGTCCGACTCCGAGATTCGATTTCCGGGGATACTCGGTCGCCTACCCTTATCAGCTTCCCAAACGGTCGCAGTACCGGGCTGCGCAACGACCTTTGTGGTCGCTTGGCCAAATACGGAGTTCGACGACCATGAAAGATCTGGCCGTCTGGAGGACGAGGTTCCACGTTCCTTCAGATGTGGACATGTTCGCGCCTGCAGAGAATGAGCGAGCCGATCAGCCTCCGATCGGTATGGTCGCTGTGAATGAGGTGATTATGGAGGCCGGGCTGCGCTTCCCTCTATCTTTTGCTGTCTCCCACCTGCTGGCCGCTTGGAACGTGGCGCCACTTCAGCTGACGCCGAACGCCTGGCTCCAAATTATCTGCACTCTCACTCTCTTCGGCGGTCACCGCCTGTACCGCCTCCCATCGCCGTTGGAGATGAACCATTTGTTCAAGCTGACGGCTCAGAAAGGGTCGGTCGGCGGTTACCATATTCAGGGCCGATCTGGTCGGGTAATTCACGGAGTCCCGAATAAGATGTGAGGCGATCAGACGAAGTGGTTCTGGGTCGTCGGAAAGTGGAGGGCGTCTGCGAGCGACAATCCTTCGGGCGAGCTGGAGATCCCTACTGAGTTTCGGGAGAGGAATCCCGGTAAGGGTTTAGACTCTCCCTTCGTTCGGATGCGTTTTGGACTGATCTAATTTGATTTCAGTTTTGCAGGTTTTCACATTCGTGTCGGAGGCGCCTTTTGACTTCTGGTTTATGCAGGAGCGGATAAGGAGCTTGTCGGATGACGACCTTGACGCTAACCGGATTAATAAGGAGAGTCGTTGGTTGTCGTCTCGGCTATTCCGTTTCCCGAGACATCTCTCGGTACCAGGTATGAGCTTCTGCGACCTTCACTTTCTAGGCGATCGCCTTACTTGAGGAAAGTATCTGACTGTTGATCGATCGTCTCAACTGTAGAGGTTCGCTTTCCTCGCTTTTTGGAGCCCCCGCCGGAGATCGCCATGTCGAATCCTGGAGTTCTAGGCCGTCTCCGCCACAAGAAGTCGTCTCGGGCCCCACCTGTTGCGTTGCCAATTGTTCCGGAGGCGGAACCTCGCGTGGAGCCGATCGTGACTGAGGAGGGAATTCCGGAGGAGGGGCTTCGAACGAATCGCAAGAGGCCGAGGCCGGAAGAAACTCCGGTTCCTGCCCCCGCCAATGAGGTGCCGATCGCCGCGCCTCCGATCACCGTTCTTGCTTCGGAGAATGAGCCGCCATCTACGGCTTTTATGCGGGAGATGGCGATCGCTGACGCTGAGACTCCTCGAGGGAAGCCGTATTTCGGTCGCGACCCCGAGAGGGATGAGAGGTAGATTGCATTTTTGTGGTTGAAACTTGCAATTGCGTAGGAGTTGTATTAACTTCGTTGTATTGATGTAGGATCCGTCGCACAGATCCGTCTTGCCCGCCGATGGTCATGGATTTCCTAGCGAGCCGATCTCCTCGCCAGTCTTGCGACATCCCTCAATACGTCAGCAAGGCCGCTGCTGCTCTGCCGAAGGCCTGGACCACCGATCTGGATGCGATCGCTCGTCAGCGATCGGGGAGTACGATGCAGGCTGTTCTCGCCCTTTCTTTCCAGACGGCGACCATGGCTGTCCAGGCTGCGCAGGAGTTTGAGGGGCGACCTTCCACTATTCGCCTGCAGGCGGATCTCGAGGCGGCTCGAAAAGAGAACGCCGAGTTTGCTGATAAGATCGTGGTGATGGAGAAGGAATATCTGGAGGCGGCCAAGCGGGCGAGCCACGAGCTTTAGCTGGCGAAGAAGGAAACCGAGTTGTCTCGTTTGGCGGTTGACCGATTCCGGGACAGGATGATGAATGCCGTCCGGGCAGAGAAGGTTGCTGAGGAGGAGGTCGATCGTCAGAAGGTGATGATCGCTCGGTTGACTAACGAGCTGGCGGAGTCGAGGGAGAAGATTGCTGCGAGGGAGGCCGATCTCCAGGGGTCGCAACAGGCGATGGCGGAGCTGAAAAGAGAGGTAGAGGCGACCAAGGCTGACCCCTTTCAAAACTTGGAGTTTGTCAGCGAGTTCGCCTATTATCTGGCGTTCGCCGACTCGATCCGAGCAGCTAAGAAGGGAGGTTTGGAGGTCGGGCCTCTTGCTGAGAACTTCAAGGCGTATGCGTTGGAGCATCCTCTTCATTCAGCTTTCTCCTTGCCGATCTTGGATCTTGCGGACATCGGCGTGGATTTGAGCTGGTATTCGACTCCGGCCAATCTTGCTCATCCCGACGCTCCGGAAGATGAGGGGACCGCACCGGATGCTGATGGCGAAGGCCAGGCAGGGGCCTGAGGCACTTCATTTGTGATGTTTTAGCTTATTTCCTTGTAATTTGTAGCTTTCTTTTGTAGCATTTAGGCCTTCGGGCGACCATGTACTCTGATCTTTTCAAGTAATGAAATGAACGTTTGATTTTCTGACTTATCACTTGAATGATTGTTATTTTTGAGTCTTTGTTTGACTTTGTACAAATGTGTGAGGAGAGATCGTTGCGAGGAGGTCGATCGTCAGAAGGTGATGATCGCTCGGTTGAGTAACGAGCTGGCGGAGTCGAGGGAGAAGATTGCTGCGAGGGAGGCCGAGCTCCAGGGGTCGCAACAGGCGATGGCGGAGCTGAAAAGAGAGGTAGAGGCGACCAAGGCTGACCCCTTTCAAAACTTGGAGTTTGTCAGCGAGTTTGCCTATTATCTGGCGTTCGCCGACTCGATCCGAGCAGCTAAGAAGGGAGGTTTGGAGGTCGGGCCTCTTGCTGAGAACTTCAAGGCGTATGCATTGGAGCATCCTCTCCATTCAGCTTTCTCCTTGCCGATCTTGGATATTGCGGACATCGGCGTGGATTTGAGCTGGTATCCGACTCCGGCCAATCTTGCTCATCCCGACGCTCCGGAAGATGAGGGGACCGCACCGGATGCTGATGGCGAAGGCCAGGTAGGGGCCTGAGGCACTTTATTTTTGATGTTTTAGCTTATTTCCTTGTAATTTGTAGCTTTCTTTTGTAGCATTTAGGCCTTCGGGCGACCATGTACTCTGATCTTTTCAAGTAATGAAATGAACATTTGATTTTCTGACTTATCACTTGAATGATTGTTATTTTTGAGTCTTTGTTTGACTTTGTACAAATGTGTGAGGAGAGATCATTGCGAGGGTAGTTCCAAATGAATTGATAAACTCATAAAGATAACTTTTACAACAAATTCGATCGTTGCACAACATCTGAAAAAATGACAATCTCCGTATGTGGTTGAATAGCGACGATCGTCGTATAGGTAGTCCGCACTCTTACCCTTGTTTTTATTTACTTAGTAGAAGTAAGGGGATGAAAATAATTCGTTGAGTGAGCGGTCTTCAACTTTGTCGAATCCTCGAGGACGGTCGTCCGTCTTGTGGAACCGTGCACGATCGCGGAGTTCGATGGACCGAATCCTTGATCATGTCTTGATGCGCGAAGACATTGAGTGTCTCGTGACTCACTTTATTATGAGGGTCCTCTGTTAGGCTGCGCCTCGCCTCGTATTTAAACGAAGGGCGTGCAGTCTCGGTCTAGAGGAGTCCTTGCGCGGGGCAGCGTCGGATGATGCAACTCCACGCCCGCGGCTTGTTTAGCTCTGCTTCCACCTCGGCCCACCATGAACATGGCGAACCTCGACGGTGTACGTTGAGACGGGGGTTGTGGCACGTCGCATTGTCCGGGTTCACCATGTTAGATGATGAACCTTTGAGGGCGAGCGATCGTGCCCACTGATTAACTTTGGAGGGCCCTCAGACTACGCCGGCCTCGTATTTAAATGAAAGGCGGGCGATCTTGGCCTAAAGGGACCTTGCATGGCCTAAGCAGTCGGTTCCATCGACCACTAGGACCATGGCTGCACTCTTCCACCTTGGATCGTCATGTAGATGCCGACCTTCGACGGTGTACGTTGTGCGGGGGAGGCGATCTCGTGCCTAAGTCCATCATGTTAGATGTTGAACTGTAGATGGCGATCGAGTCCTCCAGTTTCTTAAATAAGGAGGGAGATCGGGGAGACTTCCGAGGTCCCCTTCTCTTGATTGAAACATGTAGAGACGGTCGCCGAGGTTGATCCAGGGGTCGGCTCGTATGAGCTTTCTAGCCTGTTTTGTGTTCGACTCGGACGATAGTGTATAGAGATTGGTAGGGGCCTTGGCTAAGCCAATAAGTTGTCCAACTTGCCCTCCTCGAACAATCTCCAGAGCTGTTTGAGGAGGTCGCGACATTGGTTGGTGCTGTGGCCGGAACTCTTATGGTAGGCACAATATTGATTGTTGTCCAGGTGACCGTGGTCCCTTATCGCCTTTGGCTTTTTGAGCTTTTCGTGCCCCTTGATGGCATAGAAAATATGTGCCGGAGTTCGGTTGAACGTATGGAGGAGATGGGCTTCCATGTCCTTGAAGGCCTTGAGATCTCCGGGTGGCTTGGCGATCGCCTTCTTTACTTTGGCGATCGTCATCTTCTGGACAGGAGGTGGCGTTTCCTCGTCTAGGTGGAGGGTGAGTAGCCTTTGTCTGGCCAGAAAATTGGCAGCCTTAGCGCGGAAGATCGCGTAGGTTGGGGGAATATCCTTGGTGAGATGTCTAAACATGAGTGAATGACCGTAGAATCCCCCCATGACCGAAAAGAGAGCGAGCTCGTCACTGACGGGTTCGCCGGTGAGGATGATTTCGTCTACTCGGTCAATGTAATCTGCGTCGGTTTCGTCTTTCCCCTGCCTGATTTTCATCACGCGGTGGGGGCCTTCTGGTCTGACGACCTTATTGGCGAAGTATGACGTGAAGTCATTCGCTAGTTTCTTAAAGGAGGTGATTGATCGTGGTGGTAGTCAGGCGTACCACCTATGGGCCAGCTCGCCCAATGTTAACGGGAAGATCCGGCACTTGGTTGCATCAGATGCCCCAAACCCAGTCATGTAGATTCGGAATTTACTCAGGTGAGTTTCGGGGTCGGATCTCCCCTCATACAGAGGTGTTTTGGGAGGAGCGATCGTTGGTTGTATGGGGGCAAGCTCGATGTGGACCGCGAGTGGCTCGGTCGGCCCGGTGATCTTTTTGCTGGCGCTTGCCCCAGTGTCCAAGAGTGATTTCATCTCGTCGAGCTGGCGTTGTATAGCGGCCATCGCCGTGGCCTGGCTGCTTGCGGCTCGGCGTTCGGAGCGGGAGCCGAGGCGATTGAGTACTGATCCCCTGGCGATCGGGATGGGAGTCAGATGGCTGACCTGCGTTCGGCTGTGAGGTGGGTAGGCCGAACTCCTGGTGACGGATTTGGATTCCGTCTTTTCGTGGTTGGAAACAGGATGCCCCGGCCGCCAGGATGGGTCGCGCCCCAAGCGATTGAATATGGATCCGTCCGGTCGTGCGAGAGCCTTTTCTCGCGAATTGGGGCTTTCTGACGATCGCTCGCTCAGTAGCCCATTGAATTTCCGTTTTCCCATGCGGCGGACGATCGAGGGAGTTATTGCAGGCGACGCGCATGCTCTCCGTCGCTCCTCTAGGATGGCCATGGCCTCCTCGATCTGTTCCTCGGTTTGGAACTGGTCGAGTGAGAGGTTGGGGCCATCCCTCAGGTGCGGGATCGAGAGTCTCGCGTTGCCGCGGCTTCCCCCGGTCGTCGGCTGGGGTTCGGATTGAGCCGGGATATGGTGTCCGGCGGTTCGGAGAGCGGCTTTCTTCGATGTACCGGCGGATGTCATGATTCTGAAGGTTTTCTTTGAAGTGCAGTGAGTGTCACTTCAAGTATATGCCCCGAGAACAGTGAGTGTTCTTCGGGACGGTGGGAATAAAAGTTTGAGGGCGAGGTGCCCTCCTTCTAGCGCCAATTGTTGCTACCCAAAATATTATCCGGAGATAGATATTGCTGGAATGGATGGGATAGCAAACAAATGCGAGAACACTTCCGTGAGAAATATAAATAACACAAGATTTGCCGGGGTTGTTAGTCCCGGGCTTGAATGCTCTCGCGAGATATTATTAATAATAATATTCGGGGATACAAGTACTAATGTAAGAATACAATTACAATGAGTGTAAAGATTCTTGTTATCTTAGCTAGTGAGCGTGTAGATTGCCGGAAGAACCAGATGTGATGCTCTGTGAGTTCTTGTAACAAAGGGTTTGAACAGTCGCGGCGGTGAGAGATCGACAGTCTCTCCCGGTGAGTATTTAGCTGGATGCTTGGGCTCCTGGGCTTATGAATCTCTTGGAATCTGCCTTGTGGAGACTTCCTGCCTCTGTCGATCGTCTTCTGGACGAGAGATTCGGAGAGAGAAGTCCTGAGATTGATTCCGGTGAGAAAGTCGGGAGCTTGATGATATGTGAGTTCTTCAGTATTTCCGTGAATGAATTCGGAATATAAGTGAATGAGTTCTCAACTATAGGTGAAATGAATTCCGAACCTTTTTCCAGTAGGAGGAGGTTCTCTATTTATAGGACTTGGATACGCCGAGCGATCGCCTTTTCTGTATTATAATAATAGGGCGATCGTCTTTTAGCACATGGGCTTGTTCCCTTAAAGTCATGCTGCTTTGGAAGCCGACTATGCGGTCGATAGGAGCTGCACGCGTCCTAAGTTGCTGTCACGGGCGGTCCCACTGACAACTTTCGGCGCGCCTGCCGGTAGGTGAGGTAGGTGACAGGCTGTGGTCAAAGGTCTTGTCTGTCAGCGCCTTTTGTGGATCTGCATGTGGGTGCTGTTCTGAGATCCAGTCTTCGATGACTTTGACGGGCGATCATCTCTGTTCGGGGCGTAGGCCGATTGTCCTTAGCCGGACACTAGAGTCGATCGCCAGATACCAAAGGGCGATCGTCTTGGGAGTCGATCGCTAGGTACTTGATGGTGGTCTGGTTTCTTCGATTAGGCGAGCTAGCCATGGTTTGACTGGAGTTGACTTGGTCGCTCGGCCTTATAGTCGATCACCTGTCGGGATGAATAAATCTTGACACAACACTGAACAAGTATAAACTTGCCTCGATACCGATACCACGAAGCTGTTACCAGAATCCATTGCCTTCGTCTCCGAGTTCCTCAGCCCCGACCAAAAGCAAGATACGAACTCTCCAACCTTGACCGCAACACAACGACCATAATCAACGCTCAATTATCATGACCTAATGCAATAATCAAATGACAACACATCCGATAATAATCAATAACCGGTATAACCAACCAATCAAACTCAACGGTTCAACAATACCTCGATCATTTACAAAACCGAACAATACAACTCAAACAATTACGAACTCATATCAACAATACAAGCCGAAATCCGATAAATCATAATTATCAATCAATAACCGATCAATAACCCAACAGTTCCACAATATCTCGATTAAACATAGTCTTAAACAATCCAGTTCAAACCATCACGAATTCATAATCACAACACGAATATACTACACTATCTGCCTTCTTAGCGCGCGTTAAACGCATAACGTAGCGTGCGCTAAGTCGCTCCCGATAGCGTGCGCTAGCCAGTAAGCTTAGCGTGCGCTAATGCTACACAGTTGCATGCATTCCAAGCATCGACTAACACTTTGCGACTACGAATCCGAATGAAAAGGAAATCATACTCCAAGATTAACAATAACTTTTCCAGATTCAATCTCATCATCATGATCCATATCTTATCATACGAACTCAATCACTACAATCAACATAATGTTTAGTTCCAATTATCTTATCCATGTTAATAATCAAACCAACTTGGTAACAATGATCATAACATATTCAATCTGGAATTCAACTTCATATCATGATTTAACTCATCTAAATCGACCACTAAAATTATCATGATTCAGAAATCCGTGATTCAACCTCATCAAGTTAAACGACTCACCATTAACATGAAGAATCTTAAATAACATCCGAAAACTCTTATCATAATCCCATAAAATCTCATATAATATCGTCACATGATTATCCAACATGTTCCTCACATGTAATCATCCTTAAAAACGAACAACTAACAAGGGATACGAATATTACCTGGATTAGATGAACCAAGAAGAAGAACACTTGAACTCCATTCCAAGAATCATGAGTAACTTGAAGAACAAGGCTTGAATCCATGCTCTCTATCTTAATCTTGTTAAAAATCACCACCTCACCGTGTTTGGGAACCTCAAGATCCTCCCAAAACTCTCTCTATTGACTGAAGGAGAAAGAATGGACTAAATGCATCTCAAAACCCGTCTGTCCCCTTATATAATAAACATTACTAGCGCGTGCTACTCTCATAAAATAGCGTCCGTTATTGCCCTAGCGTGCGCTAACTGACTTTGTTAGCGTGCGCTATCGCAGCCCAGAGGCCACTGTCTTGCCTCGTACATGAGCTTACGTACGTAATGCCCATGCATTAGCGTACGTAACTTACACTGTTTAGCGTACGCAAGTCCTTGCATTTAGCGTGCGCTAATATCAGTTGACTTGCTACAGTCTACGTACCGCATGTGCCCCCACATGCCGATCTGACAAGGATCAGATTCCATTTGACCGATCTACAATTAGCGTGCGCTAATACTTCAGGACAACAACCGTTGACTTATCAGAACGTGTGCCGAAAGCAGCCGGGTCCACACGCAGATTCCTTCCGATCTGACTGCATTTAGCGTGCGCTATATTCTGCGTCTAGCGTGCGCTAACCATGAACGATAGCGTGCGCTATACTTGAACATTAGCGCGCGCTAATCAGGCTATATGATTTAGTGCAGAATGATTGAGAGGCCAGAATGGTTGAGAGGCTCTGTATGGTTGAGTGCAGAATGAAATTTGGTTGTTTGGTAACTGTTCTGAATGGTAACAAATTACCATTTTACCCTTCTGTATAAAAGTAGCGATTAAAAATCACATTTTTCCTCCCCTTGCGTACTAAAACCTCTCCTTTTTATAAATAAAAACCCTAATTTTTATAAATAATTGTGTATAATATTTTTAAATTTAATTCATTTAAAATAATAATAATAATAATAATTATGTTATTTTTAAATTTAATTCATTAAAATAATAATAATAATAATTATTATTATGTATAATATTTTTAAATTTAATTCATTTGAAATAATAATAATAATTATGCATAATATTTTTTAATTTAATTCATTAGAAATTATAATAATAATTATGTCTAATATTTTTTTATTTAAATTCATTTAAAAAAAATAATAATAATGAATAATAATTCTTAATTTAAGAGGAGGGATAAATCTGGAAATTGTTTGCCTCTTAATGGTTGAGAGAGGGTATGGATGCTTAATGGTTAAGAGGTTATTGTAACCATTAAGATGTCATATTTTTTTTGCCAAACAGTCCTGGCCTCTTAGCGATTCAGAGGTAGGCTCTTAATGTAACCATTAAGAGCCAAACAAACAGCCCCTTAGCCATTTTCCAACTCTCCTCGTCTGTCTCAACATACCAAATACGAACATACGGCATACTGAATACATGTACTGAATCCAATAACATCATCATACGATATACCCAATATCAAAAGTACGATAACCTGATACACGATATCCTCAAAAAAAAATTTCGAACCACTACGATAGTTATACGAGTACAAATAGAGCTGTCTCAGTTCTCAATTTATTTTATCCATACTGTATAGACACCAAGCCATCCAGTATATCTTAGATAAAATAACGCGAAAAACTCATACTGAAAATTCGGGTATTACACTTGTTGTCCTACCAATATCTAATTTTGATGTTATCCTTGGTATGGACTAGCTAGCTAAATATTGTGCAAATTTCGATTGTAATAAGAAGATTGTGGCCTTTCAATCAGTAAATGGAGAACTGTTTACTTTTAGAGTTAATTCGTATTCCTGCTTCTTACCAATTATAACTGCACTGAAAGCTAGGAAGATGTTAAATAAGGGATGTACTGGCTATTTGGCTAATGTTTTGGATACCTCCCTTGAAATGGAATTGAAGCCTCAAGATGTAGATGTGGTTAGAGAATTTCCTAAGGCGTTTCCAGATGATCTACCAGGGTTGCCGCCAGTTGGGGAAACTAAGTTTGCAATCGATGTTATGCCAGGGACTACCCCTATTTCGAAATCCCCCTACAGAATAGCACCAACAGAATTGAAATAATTAAAAGTTCAGCTACAAGAATTACTTGATAAGGAATTCATCAGTCCTAGTTGTTCACCTTGGAGAGCGCCTGTCTTATTTGTGAAAAAAAGGATGGCTCATTGTGGTTATGCATTAACTATAGAGAACTGAACAAGGTGACCATCAAGAACAAATATCCTCTTCCAAGGATAGATGCTTTATTTGATCAGTTGCAAGGAGCATCAGTATTCTCAAAGATTGATTTACGTTCCGGATATCATCAACTGAAGGTCAAAGAAGAATATATTCAAAAGACATCATTTAGAACGCGATATGGTCAGTATGAATTTTTAGTGATGCCTTTTAGTTTGACAAATGCTCCAGCAGCATTTATGATCTAATGAACCGAGTATTCAAAGAGTTCCTTAATAAATTTGTGGTGGTGTTTATCGATCATATCCTTACCTATTCGCATGATAGAGATGAGCATAAAGAACACCTCAGAATTATGTTTCAAATTCTCAAATAAATTGTATGCTAAATTCAAGAAATATGAATTCTGGATAGAACAAGTGGTATTTTTATGACGTGTGGTATCCGAGAATAGCATTTCAGTTGATCCAAACAAGGCAGAGGCGGTGAGTAACTATCCAACACTAACGAATGTATCAGAGGTTCGAAGTTTCTTAGGACTAATTGGTTACTACCGACGGTTTGTACAAGGATTCTCAAAGATTGCAACCCCATTGACATTGTTAACAAGGAAGAATATGAAGTTTGTTCGGACTGATGCTTGCGAGGAGAGTTTCCAGGAATTGAAGTGTAGATTAACTACAACTCCTGTCCTTGCCACTCCTATGGGAACATGTGGCTTTGTAGTTTACACTGATGCTTCTAAAAATGGGTTGGGTGCTGTATTGATGCAACATGGGAAGGTAATAGCCTATATGCCTCCAGACAATTAAAAGAGTATGAAAAGAATTATCGACCACATGATCTAGAACTTGCTGCTGTTGTCTTTGCACTAAAAAAATGGAGGCATTACCTTTATGGTGAAAAGTGCGAAATCTATATAGTTCACAAAATTTTGAAGTACTTTTTCCCATAGAAAGAGTTGAATATGCCACAACAGAGATGGTTAGAATTGGTGAAAGACTATGATTGTGAGATCATCTATCATCCTGGTAAGGCAAATGTGGTTGCAGATGCACTAAGTAGATAGTCTATGCCATCCTTTCTTATCAGGTAGAAGCCACTATTATTAGACTTGCAAAAACTAGATTTGGAAATTATGCCCAAAAGTAAGATGTGTTCGTTATCAGCACTCATACTGAAACCTGCATATTAAGATATAATCAAAGAAACCCAGAAGGTGGATCAATATATAGGCAGATTGAGGGAAAAAGTCGATGAGGGTAAATTACCAAACTTCCCAGTCTCTAGTGATAAAACATTCCGATATAAAGGGAAACTGTGCGTGCTAGCCGACGCAACCATCATAAGGGACATTTTAAAGAAATCTCATTCCAGTCCTTATTTAATACATCCAGATAGCACAAAAATGTATAAAGACTTGGAACAACATTATTGGTGGCCTAACATGAAGAAAGATATTGCAAAATTCGTGGCAGAATGTCTAACTTGCCAGCAGATCAAAACTGAACATCAAAGACCAGCAGGATTATTAAAGCCTTTACTAATTCCGGAATGGAAATGGGAACACATTACAATAGATTTTGTGCTTGGGCTACCAAGGACTCAAAGTGGGTATAATTTGATATGGGTGATTGTTGATAGATTGACCCAGTCTGCTCATTTCCTTCCAGTGAAATCCACATATAATATGGATCAATATGCTCAAGAACATCTTAAAGATATAGTACGACTACATGGGGTGCCATTATCAATATATCTGACAGGGACCCTAAATTCACATATGCATTTTGGAAGAGTTTAATAATGCAATAGGTACGAAGCTTTGCTTTCATCACCGCATTTCATCCACAAAGTGATGGACGGTCAGAAAGAGTTATTCAAATACTCGAAGATATGTTGAGAGCATGCGTACTAGATTTCAAGGGTAATTGGGATACAAAGCTTCCATTGGTAGAGTTCACCTACAACAATAGTTACCAATCTACAATTGGGATGGCACCTTATGAAGCACTGTATGGGAGAAAATGTACATCTCCCGTACATTGGGATGAAGTTGGAGAAAGAAGTCTGCTGGGTCCAGAAATGATACAACAGACTACTATGATAATAGAAAAGATAAGAGAACGAATGAAGATTGCACAAAGTATACAGAAGAGTTATGCATATATTCGAATAAAAGATTTAGAATTTGCAGTTGGAGATCATGAGTTCTTGAAGGTATCTCCAATGAAAAGCATTATGAGATTTGGGAAGAAAGGAAAACTTAGCCCTAGATATGTTGGCCCATTTGAAATTATTGAGAGAGTTGGTGATAGAGATTATAAAGTAGCCTTACCTTCTTCGTTATCTGGTGTGCACAATGTCTTCCATGTGTCCATGTTAAAGAAGTACATTTCAAATCCTCACATATGTTAAATTATGAGCCATTGGAATTATCCCCTGATTTGTCTTATGAAGAGAAGCCAATACAGATTCTTGATAAGAAAGTAAAGAAATAAGAAACAAGGAGATTCATTTGGTAAAGATTTTGTAGAGGAATCATGCTATTGAAGAGGCTACATGGGAAAAAGAGGAGGAAATGCAAAGCAAGTATCCAAAACTATTCGGTATGTCAATTTTAAGGACGAAATTTTATAAGGAGGGGAGGATTTTAATTCCCGGTTCATCCAATAACCATTTTATACCTAAATGCATTTACATAATATGCATTAGGGAAGCATGGCATATAAGTAGATATTTCATGAGCATGAATAATTGCTATTTATGTGCTTAATTATGTTATATATCTATGATACATGCAACATGTGATTTATTTCTCCTAACATGATAAAATATGTCTTTATAAATGTCTTGTTGCAGTGAGAAGCTCCGTTTCTCGATTAACGGAGATCGATGCGCTAACTGACTACAAAGTGATTTTATTTGTTAATTACAATTTTGCATTACTTTCACATTTCATGATTCACTGTATCTCATAGTTAACTCACTATGGTGAAGCGTATTAAACATATTAAATTAACTCTAAGCACACGTGGCAAACCTAGAAGTACTAATAGAGTCACTGACAGGTGTATCGTAGGTTAACCAGTTTAATCCCGGAGCTTAGTGGTGTGTATGTGTTGAGTAAATTTAGATATATAAATCAAGTAGATACTATTTGTTTGAACTAATAAAGCATGTCAAGTATTTGATTCTTATCAACATTATAAAAGATTCAATTCGTAGTTGCATACGACATCATCTGTTAAGTAATTGAATATGTCACTTCTTTATTCATCTCAGTTGCGGTCGAAACCAATTGAACTTATCTTTTATTTTATCATAACCATAATCATATCATATTGATAAATGAGCCCTTACATCCTTATCTGTAGTTTTATAGGCATGAAGGTTCAGAAAGTTGGACAATAAACTCCCTTATTAGCATTTTCAGCGCTTTCTGCATAAGTGACTGATTTTAAACAATAAAAACACACATTAAACTTATACAAAGCCACTAGACCGTCCATTCATACCCTAAATATGGTAAATATCTATTACGAACCGGTTCAGACAACCACGAACAGGTCTATAACTACTTGAACTGATCTAGTCTTTCAAACATGATTTCTAGAAGCTATTTGAGGGTATCTTTAGTATTCGCCCTCAAAACCACCTCTCTCAATTGGATAAGAGAGAAAAATCGACCTTAAACCCTCATTACACAATGAACTAGACCTAGAAGCATCTCCCTTTGAAAAACTCACCAAATATTCTAGGAAAAATCATCAAAACACCAACACCTTATATCCTTTGACAATCAAGGTGAGTTTCCTTTATTTTCTTCATGTTCTTGCAATATTTCTGGATTATTTTGAAGAAAGGAGGGTTTTTTCAGCCCCTTAGATATGTCATAATAATGTTACGAATTAATCTATGGCTTAACCTTGTGTTTAGTATGGATTTATAGGGCCTAAATCATCACTAGACAAGAAAGAACTCAATTCTGCCACCTTACATCTATGGATTGTATATATTTTGGGTAGTTCAGGGGCTGGGGTCCACATATAATTGTTCTTAAGTATCTTAGGGATATTATGTCAAGATTTGATATAATCCAACTTATAATCAAGCGGTTATAAGCAAAACAATTTATGTTATTTTAACTTCTTGATAATTCTCTTGAACAATTGTGTTGTAGAATATGTTACATAAATGATTATAAATGTTCATATTTTTTAAAATAAGTTTACTTGTATAAGATTACGAGAATGATATAAAGTTTAGACATAGTATATATCAGTATATCTGCATAATATTCGCTATGGTAACTAGTTGTGATGGGATAAGTCATAGATGATCCTAAATTGTATTCCAATATTTTTGTGGCATTCCTGAATAATAGTTAAGTGCAACATGGTTAATTAATTCAGGGCTTTTAGCACATCCATCTAGCGAGAGGATCGGATCTTTTCACTTCAATACGCAGCTGGACCTGAGGTAAGATGAGGCTTTTCCTTGCTGTATTATAAGGATCATATATTAATTGATATTTTCATATGTGACCGTTATTCAATGATCATTCATAACATGTATATGTGAAAGAATGTTTAAGAGGAAATATGGTACTTGATTGATGGCGTGTAGGCACGGGAGTATGGGGTACCGGAGGACCCAACACGTGGTGGCAAATACTTGCGGCTGAAAGTCGGTCAAGGAAGCCCACAGTAAATAAAAAAGGTTGAATACGACTAATACTATTGGTTGAAAAAACAGTATGGGAACCCCCGTATACATGTTTTATTGGCCAATAATATGAACAAGTTCTGAAAACCATGGTCTATCACTATTAATCGAGAATCACACTTAAAGAGTACCCGATAATAGGATTTTACAAGAACATGACTATATCATATAAAGTACTTATTCATTGATGAATGTGATGTGTGATACTTTGTTATTACATAAGTTTCATCTTACTGAGCCATTAGCTCACTATATTCTTATGATACAGGTGATGATGCACATGTTTAGGGATTGACTATACCTTTTCAGTGCTTCCAGATGGAGACATGTCCATATGCCATGTTCCCCAGCTATTTTCCCCTATGCTGGAGGACTCTGTTTTGTTTTGAATAAGACTGCTCTATTATTGTTTTATTTATGTATCAAACTTAATATTTTATACCGTTTTGAATGAATAACACCAGTTTGTGTTTTTTCTCACGTTCTTGCTTTTACCAAATTTAAAATCGTTGTTTTCAAAGTATAAAAGCGTAATACTTCCCAACTTAGTAGCACAGAACCCTTTGCGGTTCAGCTGCTAGGTTAGGGGATGTTACATAAATAAAGTATAGAAGCCCAACCCCCAGGTAATCCAGACCAACCAAACATGGAGAAGCTTTATGAAGTTCAGATCCATGTCGACTACCCATATCACAAAGTTGAGCTTGTAGCAAAATTAAGGTTGGAGCTAATTGATCTGTGTACAAAGTGCCAATCATGATTGTTTTGCTTGGTCAAACATAGATATGTCCTGTATCAATCATGAGATCATAACCATAAGCTTCATGTTGGCCCAAACAATTCACAAGTCAGAATAAGAGAAAATTGTCCACCGAAAGTAACAAAATCATCAACAAGGAAGTCTAAAAGTCGATGGGCATCGGGTTGGTTCGAAAAGTCCACTACTTAGAATGGTTGACAAACTTTATGGTAGTCAAGAGTAAAACTAATAAGTGGTAGGTCTGTGTAGACCACACTGATCTAAATGACGCATGCCCAAAGATTTATTTTTGTTGTAGCACATAGACATGTTGGTATATGACACCATAAGCTATGAGCTCCTAAGATTTATGGACCCATTCTTGGGGTAAACCAAATATTGATGCACCCCAATAGCCGGAGCATGGGAACATAATACTACAATGTAATGCCTTTCATGTTTCAAAAATTCCCCACTGACCTACACATATTTAGTCAACCATATTTTCTTCTCTAACATGCTAGGGGGTACAATGGAGGTTTTACATTGATGGCATATTGGTTAATTCTACGGTTGCTGAACAACATCTTGACCATTTAATACAAGCATTCGGATTCATCCCCAACTACAATATGAAGCCGAATAAAATGACATGTACTGGTGGTTAGAATATATGGTAAGTTCGCCAATTGTGATACCAGGACACGAGTATTATTGTGAAATCAAATATGAATAATGTTGGACGTGAGTTATAAGTATTATCGTGGCGTAGACATATATAAATGGTTTAATGTGAATTACGAGGTACTTCGTTTCAGTTGTTTTATATTACGGGACTAATGGATATGAGGCTCGTATCAGTTTGTATTAATCTTTGAGATAACTGATATGAGATATGTTTCAATTATTTTGAGTATTGAAGTTTAGAAAGATGAAGTGTGGTTAAGTATGGTTAAGTTAGGACTGAACAGTCAATGGTATTAAGATCATTCATATTGCACTTTAATATTTATGTTCTTCTATTGTGAATATGACTAATTTTTGGGCATTATGATTGAACTCATTACGAGCCTTATTTTTTAAGTACTGGTGATCAGGTTACCTGTAATATCCGCATTTTTCTTTCCCTTGTATTTTTATTTTCGGTGTATTTCTCGGTTGTAGTGACCCTCGTGTATCCTTCAGTGTAACTCCGCCGTCATCTTTTGACCTGATTCTCGTAATTGATGTGCGGAACCGCCGTTTCGGGGTTGCCGTGGATCCATTCTATGCTATGATGCGTTTTGAGGTGTTCCGTTTGATGTTTCGTTCGTATTCTGGTGTAGTGGACCGTTTATGTTCTGTACCTAGCGCACGCTAATTTTTCTGCATAGCGCGCGCTAGAAGTCCCTTTGTAGCGCACGCTACGTTTACTTCGTAGCGCGCGCTAGCGAGTGAGCCCTGGGGGTGGCAGTTCAGCTCCCAGCCCTCTGGACTATCGGATTAGCACACGCTATCTTGTCTAGCGCACGCTAATGTCGGGAGACTAGCGCACGTTAAGTTGTTGATGGCAGCGCTAGCGTGGCATCGATCGGGCGGTTTACTACTGAACTCGATCAGGTGCTAGTTAGCGCACGCTACGCTTGTATGGTAGCGCACGCTAACGGATCACGTGGGTTCTGGACAGTTTGTCACTGGACTCGACTGATGTCCAGGTAGCGCACGCTATTGGTCGATAGCGCGCGCTACCGAGAGGTTATTAGCGCACGCTACGTTTCGAGTAGCGCACGCTAACGGCCAATTATCTGGCTACTGGACTGGGACGCTAACGGTAGGTTTTGGAATCTTATCCCGTTAGCGCACGCTAACCTTGAGGTTTTAGCGTGCGCTAACACTCCCTGGCTATATAAACCAGGGAGTTGACCGAGATAAACATAATTTCTCATTTCTTCCTCTCTCCGCGGCGAAGGCGATCCCGAGGCGATTTTCTTGGCGGTTTCTTCCTCCAACATCCTTCTTGAGTTCTTGGAGTATTATATCAACCTCAACACGAATCTTTCGTCCTAATCCACGGTAAATCTCTTAGAACCCTACTTTTGGATAATTTGGGGGTTTTGGGATTTTCTTCCGATTCATTCCGTTTTGTTGGTGGATTCATGATGATTATGATTAATCTTGTTGATACCATTAGTTTTCCTACGGATTCATGGTATATTTCCATAGCTTTGTGAAATCGAGAGGGTTTGGTTGTGGTCTGCCCTCGTTGTTATTTTTATTCGAATATACATGCATCGTAGGCGGGTTTCCGGGTGTATTCCATTTCCATAATCGTTTAGAGGTGGTTGTGATTGTGCTATTCGAATCGTTAGGTTCATTTTCGTCGGTTCCTCGCGGTCGCGCTTGACTCTTCCGTTCCGTCGTGTCACCGTCTATTAATCGAGGCAAGTATCCTTATGAACTTACAATCTTAACGTAGTAGTATTGCATGAGACTTGTGTGTGTGTGTGTATGCTCACTATGGGTTAGATCCGACGGGGTCTCGGTAGGGGTCCACGGAGGGGTGGATCCACGAGCTTGCTTTTAACCACTACGGGTTAGATCCGACGGGGTCTCGGTAGGGGTCCACGGAGGGGTGGATCCATGGTTAATTTTGGTGCATTTTTACAAATGTGATTTGATTATGGCATTTCCGGAAATGAGTGTTTTGGAACTATGTTTTCTTGATTGCATGTATTTACTATATGTGTAAGATGTAAGTCGTTCATTTGGTTACTTGTACTAGCGTAATTGCTAACCCCTCTGGGGACCCGTTTTGGGGAAATTCGTTTTATGAATTTCAGGTCAGGTTCATTGAGACGAGCGGGCGCTGGACCAGTACAAGGATGATGGCCGTGCGTGATGATTGTGCACGAGTGACGTCTTAGTGTCTTTTATTTTTTTTTTCATCTTTTGTGGTCTTGAACTAATAGTAGTACTCGAGTACTTAAGAGTTCTTGTTCGCCCGGATTGTATTGTTGCTTATTATGTTTGTGTTGGTTGATGATGTTATGTTTGACCGATTGAACCGGGTGGATTATTCTGTTTTGCGTCTTTATGACGTGGTGTTATTTTGTCGTTTCTGTGAGTCGATGAGTATGATGCTGTTCAGCCTGGTGGGTCCCATATAGGGATTCACGACGCTGTAATGTACCTCGAATATCTTGAGGGTGTTACAGAAAATGGTATCAGAGCTCTAGGTTTATGGATACCTAGGCTTGTCGGTTTATTGGGTCTTGTGGTGTTTTGTTTTGCACATCATCGTCACGCTACCATGATTCCGGTACTACCAGTGTCCGTAAGTTTTCCTTCCTCTGTTCATTAATTCCTTGTATCGTACCCTTGAATCTCGACTTGTGATTGTTCTTTTCTTGTACTGACCCCCGTATGGCTTTTGATACTTATTTAACTCCAGTATGGATGCTGGAAGAGGTCGTGGTCGCGGTCGTGGTCGTGGACGCGGCCGGGGACGTGGGGCAGCCGGTGGGGCGGCCACGTCACGCGATCTTGAGGCCGGCGATCGGCGACCGTCATAGCCATGCTTCTTCTCAGGAGCGTGCCGATCTTGGTATTGCGGCCGTTATGCAGCAAATGGTGAACCAAATGGCGGCGATAGCTCAGGCGGTTCAGAACCCGGATCAGGCCCACATTAATCGGGGCGGAGCGGATCGTTGGCTCCAAGATGTTATCAAGATGCATCCTCCTCAGTTTTCGGGAGCTTCAGACCCGATTGGCTGGGAAGGGTGGATCAAGGAGATATCTAAGGTCTTCGTTGCCACTAACTGTCCCGAGGACCGTAAAGTCCCTATTGCCCAATATTTTCTCACAGGGGACGTTACGGACTGGTGGGAGGCCGTTGGGCCCAAAGATCATGCTGCTTCGTGGGCTGAGTTTCGAGAATTGATGGAGACTGAATATTGCCCGTGGCCGGTCAGACAGGCTCGGGTACATGCTTTTTATGATGCTCAACCGCGGGATATCCCCGTATCTCAAGCTATTGCTGATTTTAACAAGGAGTTGGGTTATGTGAAGACCCAAGTTGTCGAGGAGAGCGACAAAATTTTCCATTTCTCCAGACGGATGAAGTTGTCGATTCGGGACTATATGTCGGGGCTCGTATGTACTACCTTGAATGATTACCAGAGTAGGGCCCTTGCTTACGATATGTCTGTGACGGCGAGTGAGGCGGCCCGTGAGAGTAAGAAGCAGAAGTCCGCCGGGGATTTTTCGGGCCACAAAGGTAGGGGTCAGCAGAAATTCCAATTTGCTAACTTTTCTGCCGGTGGTGGCCCATCTCGATCTACTGGATTTCCCCGTAGGGCTTCCAGTGCCCCTTCTCGGGAAGTGAAGTGTTTTAACTGTGGCCAGCCAGGCCACATCAGCCGTAATTGCCCGAGTCCTTTGTTGAGATGTAATCAGTGTGGCCAACCGGGCCACAAGGCGGCTTTCTGTGCCGAGACGGAGAGAATTGTGGGTGCCCGGACTTCCATCCCAACGCCTAGGGAACCAAGTGTGAATCAGGGATCGTTTGCTCCTAATCTCCGCCGAGTGCTAGTCGGGGGAGAGGCCGGGGTCAGACCTCTATGGGGGGAGCTTCCAGTGTCGGCTCAGCCCACCCGCGTGTCTATGAGATGCGGAGAGCCGATGACCCAGCGGCTACCGTGTCGACAGGTACCGTTTATATTCTTTCTCATCGTGTCAGTGTGCTTTTCGATTCCGGTGCTACGCATTCATTCATATCTTTGGATTGTGTCCGCCGTTTGAGTCTCGACTGTTTGATGCCTTGTGAACCCTTCATCGTTAAGCTTCCTAGCGGTGATAGGATCGTTGGTGATCAGGAGGTTCGAGACTGTTCTGTACTTATTTGTGAGAGGACTTGGCCCTCAAATCTTATTGTTGTGGATATTGAGGGTGAGGATTTGATTCTCGGGGATGATTGGCTCGAGCGGCATGGCGCAATCATGAACTACCGCACGAGGATCATCACCATGTTAGCCGAGGATGGCACCGAGCACTCCTTCGCGGGGCGAAGGATGGGAAATCAGAAATTCGTCATTAATGCCTTGAAGGCGATGAGTCTCCTGCGAAAGGGGTGTACTGGTTATTGGTGCTATGCCTTGAAGGCCGAGGATGGTGGAGTCGAGCTTTCGTCGATTCCAGTCGTTAATGAGTTTCCTGATGTATTTCCTGACGAGTTACTGGGATTGCCACCGGATCGTGAGGTTGAGTTTGCTATAGAGTTAGAGCCGGGCGCGGCTCCGATTTCGAAGGCGCCGTATCGCATGGCACCTTCAGAGATGGCAGAATTGAAGAAGCAGTTGAGTGAGCTTCTTGAGTCGGGGTATGTTCGACCGAGTGCCTCGCCTTGGGGCGCACCGGTCCTGTTTGTGCGGAAGAAGGATGGATCACTACGTTTGTGTATCGACTATCGCGAACTAAACAAGGTGACCATCAAGAACAAGTATCCTTTGCCGAGAATTTATGACTTGTTCGACCAGTTGCAGGGAGCTACGGTATTCTCGAAGATTGATTTGAAATCGGGGTACTATCAGCTCCGGGTGAGAGAATCCGATGTGCCGAAAACAGCTTTTCGGACGAGATACGGACATTATGAGTTCGTAGTTATGCCTTTCGGGTTAACGAATGCGCCGGCGGTGTTCATGCAGTTGATGAACAAAGTCTTTATCGAGTATCTAGATAAGTGTGTCGTCGTCTTCATAGACGATATTCTTATTTACTCGAGGAATGAGGAAGAGCATGCCCATCATTTGCGGGTAGTATTAGACATTTTGAGGACCGAGCAACTCTATGCAAAGTTCTCGAAATGTGAGTTCTGTCTGAAGGAAGTGATGTTTTTAGGTCACGTGATTTCATCCGAGGGGGTTCGTGTGGATCCGCAGAAGATTGAGGCAGTGTTGGATTTGGCACCGCCCAAGAATGTGAAGGAGCTCCGTAGTTTCTTGGGTTTGGCTGGCTACTACCGTAGGTTCGTCGAGGGTTTCTCGAAACTGGCTCGGCCACTTACGCAGTTGCTCCAGAAATCCGAGAAGTTCGTCTGGAATGACGAGAGGGATTCGAGTTTTGAGGAACTGAAGAAGCGTTTGACTTCAGCCCCGGTTTTGGCGTTGCCATGTGGCAACGAGGGTTTTGCCGTTTATAGCGATGCTTCGGGTCAGGGTCTTGGGTCCCCATTGATGCAGCACGGCAAGACCATTGCTTATGCATCGAGACAGTTGAGGCCGTACGAGCTTAACTACCCTACTCATGATTTGGAGTTAGCGGCAGTTGTTTTTGCGCTCAAGATTTGGCGTCACTATCTTTTCGGCTCTGCATGTCAGATTTTTACCGATCATAAAAGTCTGAAATACATATTTACTCAGCGGGAGTTGAATATGAGGCAGAGGAGGTGGTTAGAGCTGATTAAGGATTATGACCTTGAAATCCTTTATCATCCGGGCAAGGCGAACGTCGTGGCTGATGCCTTGAGTCGGAAACCGGTGGCGTTGTGAATGCTTGAGGTCCTTACATCTCAGTCTGAGCTTCGGAGGGCTTTGATCGAGTTAGATGTTGAGGTCTTATTGCCTAGAGTCGTCGGGCAACTTTGTGCTTTAGAGATTTCGTCATCTTTGATCCATAAAATTAAGCTGAAGCAGTCAGAGGATCCGATGATTACTCAAATCCGAGAGAACGTTCTTAAAGGAAAGTCTCCTGGGTTTGTGATTCACGAGGATGGTATTTTGAGATTCCAGAGTCGGCTTTGTGTGCCGAACAACTCAGAGTTGAGACAGAGTATTTTGCGGGAGGCCCATGCTACACCTTACTCCGTTCATCCTGGTTCGAGTAAGATGTACAAGGACCTGAGAAGAAATTTCTGGTGGAATGATATGAAGGAGGAGGTCGCACAGTTTGTAGCGAGATGTTTGACTTGTCGTGAGTCAAAATCGAGCATCGTAACCATTTGAGTTATTACAGTCACTTCCCGTTCCGGAATGGAAATGGAAAGATATATCGATGGATTTCGTTATGAGTTTGCCGAGATCGAGGTCGGGCATGAATATGGTATGGGTGATTGTTGATCGTCTGACCAAGTCGGCACATTTTCTGGGCATCAAGGACACTTGGGGCCCGGAGAAGTTGGCTCGTGTGTTTATCGCGCAGATTGTGAGACTTCACGGTACTCCGAAGTCTATTGTTTCGGATCGTGATGGCCGTTTCGTATCGCACTTTTGGCAGGCAGTGCATAAGGCGTTGGGTACCCGTTTGCATTTGAGTACCTCTTTTCATCCCCAGTCAGATGGACAATCGGAACGCACTATACAGACATTCGAGGATATATTGCGTGCTTGTGCCCTCGATTGGAGTAGCGATTGGGAGGAACATTTGCCATTGATCGAATTCACGTACAACAACAGTTGGCACGCGTCGATTCGGATGGCACCGTATGAGGCACTTTATGGGCGGCGATGTCGATCACCAATTTGTTGGAATGAGACGTCCGATTTAGTCGGGACCGAGCCGGACGTCGTTTTAGAGACGAGGCGGAAGATAGAAGTAATTCGAGAACGGATGTTGACTGCCCAGAGTCGACAGAAGTCGTATGCCGACGTCCGTCGCCGACCTTTGGAATTCGAGGTGGGAGACCACGTTTTGCTAATGGTGTCGCCGACGAAGGGAGTTTTTCGTTTCGGGAAGAAGGGGAAGTTGAGTCCGAGATTTATTGGACCCTTTGAGATTCTCGAGCGAGTCGGTGAGTTGGCATACCGTTTAGCGTTACCTCCAGCCTTGAGTCATGTTCATAGCATTTTTCATGTTTCCCAACTGAGGAAATATGTCCCGGATCCTAGTCACATCATCGATTATGGTGAGATTGATGTCGCCGAGGATGTTACTTTTGAAGAGCGTCCTTTGAAGATTTTGGAGCATCGTGAGAAACGATTGAGGCATAAGACCATACCTTTGGTCAAGGTGCAGTGGTCGAGACACGGTGTCGAGGAGGCAACTTGAGAAACTGAGGATAGCATGCGTGCTAGGTACCCCGAGTTGTTTGTTTCTTAAGTCTCGGGACGAAACTTATTTTTAGAGGGGTAGAATGTAATATCCGCATTTTTCTTTCCCTTGTATTTTTATTTTCGGTGTATTTCTCGGTTGTAGTGACCCTCGTGTATCCTTCAGTGTAACTCCGCCGTCATCTTTTGACCTGATTCTCGTAATTGATGTGCGGAACCGCCGTTTCGGGGTTGCCGTGGATCCATTCTATGCTATGATGCGTTTTGAGGTGTTCCGTTTGATGTTTCGTGATACGGTGTAGTGGACCGTTTATGTTCTGTACCTAGCGCACGCTAATTTTTACGCATAGCGCGCGCTAGAAGTCCCTTTGTAGCGCACGCTACGTTTACTTCGTAGCGCGCGCTAGCGAGTGAGCCCCGGGGTGGCGTCAGCTCGACCCTGCGGACTATCGGATTAGCGCACGCTATCTTGTCTAGCGCACGCTAATGTCGGAGACTAGCGCACGTTAAGTTATTGATGAGCGCTAGCGTGACTGGCCCAAGATCTTGGACAGCTTTACTGCGAACTCGATCAGTGCTAGTTAGCGCACGCTACGCTTGTATGGTAGCGCACGCTAACGGATCACGTGGGTTACGGGCGGTTTGTCACCGGACTCGATCGATGTCCGTGTAGCGCACGCTATTGGTCGATAGCGCGCTACCGAGAGGTTATTAGCGCACGCCACGTTTGAGTAGCGCACGCTAACGGCCAATTATCTGCTCCGGATCGGGACGCTAACGGTAGGGTTTGGAATCTTATCCCGTTAGCGCACGCTAACCTTGAGGTTTTAGCGTGCGCTAACACTCCCTGGCTATATAAACCAGGGAGTTGACCGAGATAAACATAATTTCTTATTTCTTCCTCTCTCCGCGGCGAAGGCGATCCCGAGGCGATTTTCTTGGCGATTTCTTTCTCCAATCATCTCATCCAACATCCTTCTTGAGTTCTTGGAGTATTATATCAACCTCAACACGAATCTTTCGTCCTAATCCACGATAAATCTCTTAGAACCCTACTTTTGGATAATTTGGGGGTTTTGGGATTTTCTTCCGATTCGTTCCGTTTTGTTGGTGGATTCATGATGATTATGATTAATCTTGTTGATACCATTAGTTTTCCTACGGATTCATGGTATATTTCCATAGCTTTGTGAAATCGAGAGGGTTTGGTTGTGGTCCGCCCTCGTTGTTATTTTTATTCGAATATACATGAATCGTAGGCGGGTTTCCGGGTGTATTCCATTTCCATAATCATTTAGAAGTGGTTGTGATTGTGCTATTCGAATCGTTAGGTTCATTTTCGTCGGTTCCTCGCGGTCGCGCTTGACTCTTCCGTTCCGTCGTGTCACCGTCTATTAATCGAGGCAAGTATCCTTATGAATTTACAATCTTAACGTAGTAGTATTGCATGAGACTTGTGTGTGTGTGTATGCTCACTATGGGTTAGATCCGACGGGGTCTCGGTAGGGGTCCACGGAGGGGTGGATCCGCGAGCTTGCTTTTAACCACTACGGGTTAGATCCGACGGGGTCTCGGTAGGGGTCCACGGAGGGGTGGATCCATGGTTAATTGTGGTGCATTTTTACAAATGTGATTTGATTATGGCATTTCCGGAAATGAGTGTTTTGGAACTATGTTTTCTTGATTGCATGTATTTACTATATGCGTAAGATGTAAGTCGTTCATTTGGTTACTTGTACTAGCGTAATTGCTAACCCCTCTGGGGACCCGTTTTGGGGAAATTCGTTTTATGAATTTCAGGTCAGGTTCATCGAGACGAGCGGACGCTGGACCAATACACGGATGATGGCCGTGCGTGATGATTGTGCACGAGTGACGTCTTAGTGTTTTTTTTTTTTTTTCATCTTTTGTGGTCTTGAACTAATAGTAGTACTCGAGTACTTAAGAGTTCTTGTTCGCCCGGATTGTATTGTTGCTTATTATGTTTGTGTTGGTTGATGATGTTATGTTTGACCGGTTGAACCGGGTGGATTATTCTGTTTTGCGTCTTTATGACGTGGTGTTATTTTGTCGTTTCTGTGAGTCGATGAGTATGATGCTGTTCAGCCTGGTGGGTCCCATATAGGAATTCACGGCGCTGTAATGTACCTCGAATATCTTGAGGGTGTTACATTACCAACGGTCGTAAATACAATGATGCAAAGTGATACTTAGTTATACCATGATTGACGGAGAATCATGTCGTTATTCTTGGAAGAATAAATTATATTACCATTATATATATATATATATTGAAATTGCTTTTGTTATTTCCAAAGTAATGCGAAAGTGCATTTTGCAATTGATTCCGTGGTCATGTTTGTGAAAATATATTTCAAATGGCCCTACAAGTAATGTTTCGAAATAATTTGAAAACAAAATTTGAACCGAAATATTTTATCTTGGTGGGTTCTGGTGCGGGGCCCATGTGTAACACCCTCAATCCACTCGGAAATATTACAGCGCCACAGACCTTCTTCGTGAGGATCTACAGGCTAGATACCAAAACAAGACATCACATTTATGCCAACATGGCTGAATAATAAATCAGTAGACCGATTTGGTCTTTTATCAATAACATACAATTTAAGCTTCATATACATCTATATCTCAACTCATACCCATGCAAGGGT
Source organism: Orobanche coerulescens (assembly GCA_033398695.1). NCBI lineage: Eukaryota > Viridiplantae > Streptophyta > Magnoliopsida > Lamiales > Orobanchaceae > Orobanche > Orobanche coerulescens. The sequence continues at coordinate 40,205,882 of CM065807.1, forward strand.
CAAAATACAATAACACTCCCATATGACGGAAAATGCTACAACGGAAAGGAAAAATACAATTCGACCAACAATACTAAGTACTAGTCTTCATGTGATTAGTATTATTTTTCTTCCACCCACGTGGTTTGCTCCCCAATAACCTGCACGTACCTGAATGCAATAACAGGCATCCACACCACGATTACTCGGGGGTTAGCAAACTGAAATTTTGCTAGTGCAAGTATAAAGTGGAATTACGAGCCATACACATCATATTACAAGAATATAATAATATTGAATAATCAATGAAACAAACACAACGAAAGAATTCCCGAGATATTTATAATAAAACAAGTAAACAACTTGTAAAATATTTTTTAAGATCTTGGGAGTTTATAGAGGAAAACATTTAGGATCGAAGAATCCTCGTCTTTTCAAAGACCGCTTAGGGTTACGACCCAAAGGTTTATTTTTCCAAAATACTAATCCAACAATAAGTAACAGGGTCCACGACCCAAACATCCATATCAATCATACGCCCAAGGGTTATTCTCGTTCCATGCTAGCAAGCATGAACTTCGGATCTTCCACGTGCATACCTGGGTGAATAAATCAATGGTAAGTAAACAGAACCACACATCATCATGACAACAGTCATGCAAACAACTCAAAAATTAGAATTCCGCAACAGACATACAACATACACTCATAGTTGGCATCGTGCTAGCAAGCACGAACCTCAGAGCCTCGTACTGACATATCCGTTTTGGATAACCCATGATGATTTTGTAACATGTATAAATATACGCACATAACTTATCCTGGCATCATGATAACAAGCACGAACCTCGGAGCCTCCTCGAGACATACCCAGTTTGGATAACCCTATGGTAAAACTCGACCCGTACTAACAAGGACGGATCCCGGAGGTCTCAACGAACCCTACCCGGGATAACATCACTTAAAAAAGATCACATACCACGAGAAGATATATTTCTCGAACAACACCGAATAGTACCACCTCCTTACAAAGGAGTCAACAAACATTACAACACAAAATTGCGCACTCACCAAACAAATACACATTTCAACATACAACACTTGGCAAGGGAAGAGAGCTTTTATAACTGCACAATACGAAGACAACATATTGCAATTCACAACCATGATATAACATATCCATAAAACTCATTTATTCCCAAAACACACAAGTGTCTTGAAAGAAGGCCTTTATTCGAAGCGATATCGATTCTTTCGATAGTGCATTCTAAGCATCCAAGTAAACACACATAGTCGATTAACAATTATTACATTTACGAAACACGAAATGTATGGTCAAGATACTTGCCTCGATAACCAAAACGCGAATTCTCCATAGAACACGGCTCAACTCAAAAGCCACGAAAACCTACAACCTCCATGATAAAATAATGGCAGCACAATTACTACAAGAATAAGGGACAATAACGACGGAAAACACCTCCAACACCTGAAGGGAAACTCATTGAAATATTTAATCGAATATTAAATGTTCAAAGTTCCTCAAGAACACTAAGATCATCAATCGGGTTGAACGAATCGAAGATATGGATATACAATCCATAGAATTGAATACGAAATCAAGAACAAATACCTCAATCCGACGAAGAACAATGGATTAGATGATGTTATAATCACCTAAGACCCTCTAATACACCTTTAGATGGAGCAAAATCGGCCAAAAACCCAAAACCTAGTCGCACCCGTCCGTCCACCGCGAGAAGGAGATGAAATGAAGGAAAATGAGGAAAAAGAACTGTTGTCCAGTATATATACTGGACCGCTTAGTGCGCGCTAGCCTTCTCCTTAGAGTGCGCTAACGAGCCTAAAAACGAACTGGGCATTCTGCCTCAACCCATTAGCATGCGCTAATCAATGCATTAGCGTGCGCAAATGAGGCAGTCCAGTGAAGGACAGAACGCTCCGTCCCTCTTAGTTAGCGCGCACTAATAGATGCATTAGCCTGCGCTAATTATACATTATATGCTGACAGTGTAGTCTTTGATATTTCAACTATAACTCCTTCATCCAGACCCCGATTGACTCACTGAACCATTGGAAAGCCGACTCAACTCTTTACGGTATTGTTCATTTTCAGAATTTTTAGACTTTATAAATGATGGTAGTGATCTTACAAAGTCAACCCAAATGCACAATGTTTCTCAATAATGTTGATCCGCAATACTCTTGGCATTTCCAGTATACTATCATTTTACAAACACGGTAGCATGATATCAACACACGTCGGCTAACGAGAAAATCATTCTAACCACTCGACAACAGAAATATATTTGGCATAAAATGACAATCATTTCATGATAATCAGAAATAAAAATCTCAGGTATTACACCATGATTATGTAGTACTTCTAATAATTTTTGATGCATTACATACGGAACCACACAAGTGGGCCCCTTTGGAATCTTACATCTTAAATATTACTCTTATTTTGTCATTTTGGTTGTTGGTTACCTATTTCATTAAATTTATTTATTGTAGACTTTGATCATCTACACATATATAGGCCTTCACAGTTAAATGATAAGAATTACAGAAGTAGTATTCGTTCATAATACAAGATTGGTATAAGTATATTCACACTAATAAATAGAAGGTCTACATTATGTATTGCAATGTCTAAATAGGAATCACAACCTTCTAAAAAATCCTACTGCCCGATTTTGGTCCTTATAATGAATTGATCATGTATTCGTGCCTAACCATGAAGGACATCATCTCGAAGGCGTGGACTTAAACTAGTGGGAGAAGGGTGATCAAAAAACTGTATGTATGCCACTCGAATGATCGTAAAATCTAATGGAGATAGATGTACGAAGAATTTCAGACCACCGAGCCAACCTTTATCTAGTTTATGGAAGATCGAGCCCATTCGCTGATTCAAGTCGCCCTACAACCTTCCAAAGATAGATATAAGAAAGACTACAACCTCTAGAATACTAGCTCAATATGGAGTCGGATGAGTGTGCAACAATTCTCAAAGAAATGTGGGATACAGGTTGTTGGACTAGAAAATTATAGACCCCTCCAAAAATAGAGAAACAATAGAAAATGGTGCGAGTTCCATGATATTCATAATCACACCACCGCTGAGTGCATTGTTGGGTTCGGTACATAAAATTGAGTTACACAGTGGAAAAATAAAACCGGTCTAACCATATGAAAATTGAACCCCTAAAAGGATCGATCATGCATTGTATATACGTATATAAATAAACGAAGATAACATTTAAGAAGTCATACCTTCGTAGTCCTTTGATAATTTTATCTTGAAGAAAAAAATGAACCAAGCTTTCCAAAGTTCCCGAGCAACAAAAACCGCCATTCCTCTTTGTATCATGAACACTAATACAAATCCAATTTATTTAGGCTTGATCAACGATTCAACACTGAAGATGTCGGATGTCTCTATGTCACCCACGCGACGGATATTGATCGGAAAAATCCTATATCAATTCGTTCTCTAAGAACACGGTTAGGAATTGATATAGAATTTTTTCTCTCTTTCTTTTTTTCTTCTTTCTTTCTCTCTAAGATGAAAAAGAAAGTGAAAAAATATTTCTCCCTCACTTCTCAATGGCTACGGCCAAAACACTGTGTTTGTATGTGTTTCCACTTATGACGTGTGTTTATCTTATTACATGATCAAGATGAGATCAACTAATGAGATTTTGATATGTCATCTATTTATCCTCAAACCATAAAATTAGTCTATCACACCCCCACACAACACATCAAAACAATTAATAATTAATAAGTCGAGCCACTTGGTTCGTGTACCGGATGTTTGCGTGTCTAGTCCGTTAAGTATACTTCATTTTACCTCAAATGTATTTATACTTAATAATAAATCCAATTAATTAATTTTATTAAATACAATATTATAATTATATTTCTCCAAAAATAATTATTTATGAATTAAATTAATCACCCAGTAATTACTTTCAATTCATAGGACCGCATCGAATTATCCAATAAATCAAACTAGACGTCTAATATCCAATATTAATGAAAAGATACCAAATACTCATTTTTCTATCAAATATCCTTGTGCGCGACCCCATAGGTCCGTCTCAATCGGCAATGGGAGGAACCAAGGAGTGCGGGTAATACTTAGCTAGCCTAGTGGTGCACTGCAACCCAACTGGAAATGAATGATAAAATCATTCTAAAACCATTATGTCGTGAATATAGTATACGTACAAACCCTTCAATCATATATCCCGGTAAGCCTCAGGATCACGGTAATGTCAAATCATATTGTAACTTCACTTTATGCATCTGTTAATATAAACCGAGATCATCGAGCTCTTGTGTATCAAATACAACTAGCTCTAAATGCTTTGGCCAAAGACTTATGATCTCATTTTATATTAATCGCATAACACACTTACCTGGTCACTTATAGGAGAAATAAACCTATCTTGGTATTCAGTAGAGACTACTACTTGCCCACTAAGTTGCACTTCGAGGTTGACCCCACCAACCGGTGATTGGATCGAACTACTCCATTGACTAACTTAATGTCACAAGCACATATGCTACTTAAACCTCAAGTTAAAAGGTTCACGTATACCTATCACAACCTTTCGATACAGTCATTGATAATTGTAGAGTGAAATCCATGTGACCCAATTGATGTGAGTCGAGTTTGAGTATTCTAATCCAATTAGCATACCTATAGCGTGTTCTCCCGCTAACCCTTGGTGAAGACAGTTACTCTACATCTCAAAGCATACATTATACAGGTCTTTAGACATGTAAACAATTTAAGCATTATTGCCCAGTTAAGTTTTTCGACATGTGAACCATTTAAGCATTCGAGCCCTAAATACTTTCAGTGTTTATCTCCTTATCTCCATAAGGAATTGAATGTTTGCGCTCAAATACAAGTACTATTATTCTATATATCAAATCACTATGCCAGTGATATACAATAATATAGAAATAATAAATGCCTTATTTAATTTAGTATTCATAATTACAATACAATGCTCTCTCTCTCTCTCTCTCATCCTCTGAGTGGCATTGGAGGGAACATTCCTAACAATCTCCCACTTGCAATCAATGCCACAAACTATGGTATCTAATACCCATACTCTCCAAATGTCTCTCTAAGACCTTATGAGATAGTGGTTTGGTCAGGGGATCAGCAATGTTATTTGTTGTGTTTATTCTCTGCAGTGTAATGTTCACTTTCTGAATAATTTCCATAACAAAATGACACTTACTCTCAACGTGATTGGTATTGTGGTGAGCCATAGGCTCCCTAGCCTGCGCAATAGCTCCGTCGTTGTAGCAAAACAGCACCACGGGTAGATCTGAGTCAGGAACCACTTGAAGTTCCTTAGTAAACTTCTTAATCCAAAACACCTCTTTAGCAGCCTCCGTGGCTGCCTGATGTTCGGCTTGACATGTGGAAATCACAGTCGCACTTTGCTTTGCACTTCTCTAAGTTAGTGCTCCACCATTCAGAGTAAAGATATACCCTGATGTGGACATCTGCACATCCATATCTCCCGAAAAATTTGAGTACGTATCACCCATCACTTTAAGTTCTCCTCTGCCATATGTAGGAACCAAGTCTTTAGTCTTCTCCATGTAATATCCGGAATTTCCACTACTGTTGTTTAAGATTATTTTATCCGAGTTATGTTGTACAGCGTGGAATCTGTACAGTATGGGTAAAATAATTGAAGGACCAAGACATCTGTATTGGTATAATTGTCATACTTGGTCGACAATTGGATGTAAGAAGTATATGTATTCAGTATTCCGTATGTTCGTATTCTGTATGTTGAGACGATTGGACAAGAATAGCTGAAAATGGCTAAGTGTAACATTATTAGGGCACGCTAATAATCAGGAGTAGCGCATGCTATCGTGCAGGTTTAGCGCACGCTACGGATATAAGATAACGCACGCTAATGCAGTCAGATCGGAAGGAATCTGCGTGTGGACCAGGCCACTTTCGGCGCACGTTCTGATAAGTCAACAGATGTTGTAATGTAGTGTTAGCGCATGCTAATGCATGTTGATTAGCGCACGCTAACTGTATATCGGACAAAAAGGAATCTTATCCTCGTCAGCACTTTCGGCGTGTGGACCAGTCTTCGGAGCATACAGACAAACGAGTCAACTATGAGTAGCGCACGCTAAGGTAAGACACTTGCGCATGATAAATAGAGGCATTTACGTACGCTATTGCATGGGCATTGCGTACGTAAATCACTTCATGCAGTAAGACAGTTGCCTCTGGACTGCGATAGCACACGCTAACAAAGGTCAGTTAGCGCACGCTAAGGCCGTAGCGCACGCTAAACATAAGGTTTAGCGCACGCTAGTAATGTATTCTATATAAGGGACAAACGGGTATTATGAAGCATTTCGTCCATTCTTTCACCTTCAGACGATAGAGAGAGGTCTTAGAGAGAAGTTGAGGTCCCAAACACTTGAGTTGATCATTCCTAACAACATTTGAAACTTGGAAGTGATTGAAAATGGATTCAACCTTGGGATTCAATCCATTCCTTCAAAGAGGTAATTACTCTTCATCTTTGGATTTCGTTTTGGATTGAATGTTGATGTTCTTGAGTTGATGATTATTACATAAACAAGTTGATAAGCATGATTATGAGATGGATTACCGGATTATGATGATGTTATTGTTGACATGAAGATATTGATATGATTCTTGTGGTTTGAATAGTGTTGTTCGTTTTCTTGAGATAAGTGGATTAATCCTTCTCCTCAGTTTTGGATGTTGATGTTATTGTCGATGATTACTCCCTGTAATGATAGATTATGAAAGTGTTGTTACGTTCTTAATGTTTCATGATGTTGATATTGAGGAAGATGATATATGGATATAGAACTTGGATTATAAGTTGGATGATTGTTTATATGTTAAAGGATATCGGATTTTGTTGTTTTGATAGCTTTGAACATGATTCAGAATCACTTGGTGTTCTTGAAATCACCATAAGTTGATCGGTATCTGAAAAAGATGCATCTGTACAGCATTAGCGCACGCTACATTTACTGCCTAGCGCGCGCTAACGGGAGCAACTTAGCACACGCTACGTTAGGTGATTAACGTGCGCTAAGAAGGCAGAAAGCGCAGTATTTTCGTGTTGTGGTTGTAAATTCGTGCTGGTTTGAGTAGGATTGATCCGATTAGTGTTTAATTGAGATATTGTCGAGCCGTTGGGTTTGTAAATTGGTTTTATCGATTGTTAATTGTTGTCGAACTTGTTGTCTATCGATTAGTGTAATAGGTTGATCAGTGATTACAACCGTGTGTTGCGGTCGAGCTCGAGAATGTTCGTTGATTGCTTTGGTCGGGACCGAGGAACTTGTAGATGACGGCAATGGATTTGGTAACAGCTTCCTCGTCATTGTATCGGTATCGAAGTAATTTATTACTTACTCAGTTTATAGTATTTAATGAATGGTTTCCATTTCATTCGTTTATAATTCGTATAACAATGTTTATAATCGTAATCACAGGAGACTTGAGATTATAAATCATATTCGAGTTTTGGGAATCTAAATCATAATGTATATGATTTGCTTTTGTTATTGGTATACTTGTATATCGAGGATATATCGTGATAAAAACGGAGATATGAATTATCTGCAATCCGTGATACTTTGGACCGTCGAGTATTGAGGATAATGGTTCGTGATGGTTTAGGCATTGAGATCGTTCTTGAAGGACTCGGGGCAAGTACTCTAATCATTTTTATCATTTGAGTCGATCATGTATCGTGTATCGTTGTTGTCATGCATTTGTGCATTGTTGTTGTCGTGTATTGTGCACTGTTGTTTTGTGCAGTTGTGCATTGTTGTCATATGTCCGGGATCATCATGGGAATCTATAGCTGTGTGCGCTGGATCGCTGTACAGGTAATGCCATCATGCGTTGGTCCGATGGGATCATCATGGGAATCTATAGCTGTGTGCGCTGGATCGTTGGATTACCATATGTTGTTGTTATTGTGCATATGTATATTATGGGGGGCCATAAGTATACATTGTCGTTATTGTTGTGATCATATTGACGTTGTCATATGAGTATGCATTTGTAGGTATTGGGTTAGGACCATGTCCGTATGTTGTGTTGATCTGATCTCGGATTAGACCGACGTGATGGTAATGGTATTTCGTATCTTGAGGTAGGTTCCGTATTTCCTTGGTACTTGTCTTTGATGGACAATCGATTATCGTATTGGAATTGTCAATGTTATCCGATGGATTGAATTGGCCAGAGTTGGTATAATTTCCGTATCGCGAGTTATGATAATGTTTTGAGAACCTTGAGTATTGTTGAGATACCGTACAGATATTTCAGTATTATTTTAATGTGTTGTTAAGGATACGAATCGTGGATTCTCGTAAAGTTATGACGGTAAGATTACACTGGTCGTATTCTTACTTAGCATTTCCATTGATATGTAATTATTGACGAGATGTGATGGTTATCATTGTTGGATATTATGGCTGACCCCGTCGTGGGATTTCGTTTTAGGTTCTTGGATTATCAAGTTTGTAGCGGTCGTGGAGAGATGAACTTCCCGGAGGATACTGGCAAGGGCATGTATTTGTGTTTTGAGTTTCTGATCAGTTGTTGTATTTCGCTGCTAGAGTATTTTAATTGTTTGTCTTTATCCGCTGCGTGAGTATTTTTAAATGGCCTTTTTGGTATCCGGTAACTTAGGTTACTTTGGCAATCATTTTCTAAATCTATTCTATCGGCACGTGTAAGCCATAGCTTAACGTATGTTTTTAAACTGTTGAGTTTTGGCATTTTGGGCCTTGTGGTTTTCAAATGAGTTTTTACGACGGTTTGATAAATGAGTTTTATAAATCTTCGAATGTTTTTAATAGATAATACCGTCGTTAGCCTCTTGGGCATTTGTAAATGTTTGCGAAAATTTCCTTCAGCCTTGTGGGTTCCATCTCGGGGCCCACGACGCTGTAATATTCCCGGTCGGATCTGGGGGTGTTACAGAATATGGTATCGGAGCTTAGGTTGAGAAAACCTAGGCAGTCGGGTCGAGTTGGGTCATGTTTCTGTCGCGTCATTCGAGTTGTCGATTGACAAATATTAGAGCCATGAGTTTTTGTTGTTCACTCGGGCTTGTGTGTTATGTGATTTTCCAGTGTGGTACTGGGATTGTTGTAACTTTTCCAAATGATGTCAACATGTTTCTTCGGATAGAGCCGTGTTGTGTTCTCGAGTTGAACTAAGTTTGCAAAATGTGTGTTTTGAAAATATCTGTGTCGAGTATTTTCTTGAGTCGAGACATGTGCCAGTATCACGGGGAATCGTCGGCTTCACGATCTGTAAGTATTTGGATTTTTGAATTGCATTGAGATTTATTGTCGTTCTAAGTTGATATGTTCTGAGGTTCAGAAAGATATTATGCGTTACAGTATAAGATGACAGAGTTGGGACAAGATTGATGATCTTGAGAAGTTATGATTTTGGAAATCAATATGTCGATTAAGTTTTGGAACGGAGTTTTGCATTTGGAAGAAATATTGTGGATTGTTCAGGAAAACATGTAGTCATGTTAGTTCATCTTGAGATATATGAACTGTTTTTGAGCATTTGAAAATGATGCTTTTCAAAATGAATGTTTTACAGATGTTTTACCGTAAATGATTTTTGGGCCGAGACCCAATAGATTTTTGAAATTGTTTTATAACTCAGGACTTGGGGTCCGAAAAAAAGAGTTTCCTACTTTTTAAACTTCTTGTAATGCGGAACGAGATACGGGCTGAGACCCTAATATTTCAAAAGACTTTTCTGTTTTCTTAAAAACTCCCGAGACTTGTAAAAAAACTTTATCAATCGTTTATCTATGTCGTTCCTGCCTTTCGGGGTTCTGGATTACTTGTTCAAAAGAAACTTCTCGGGAAGTCTTTCGCTGTGTTGATTTGTTTCAATGCATTGTCATAGCATAATTGAGGTGATCCAGGATGGAAAATGATTGACGTTGCGAGTCATATGTGGAAAAAGAGTTTTTAGTCGGAGTTTATATATTGAAAATTTCGGAACTCTATCGTGTGGTCTTCCGATAGAATATCAGTGGATATTGGTGACGAGCCGAATTGGTATACAGGAGTATGGATGTGGTTAATCATCTGCATAATTTCATTTTATTTAATCATGCGTATTTGAAATGAATTATTATCGAATACTTGGCACCAGAGAGCCGATTTAATTTTTCGAAAATTGATTTTGTAGTCTTACCAAAATTATGTTTCGAGTTTTGAAATTTTTGAAAGAACTTTCGAAAATTGTCTTCCTGACGAGACTATATGATTTCAAACAGGTTTTGAAAATTTGATTGATATACATACGCATTTAGTGCATAATGCATATCGTGGTGAAGTTCTGAATGAGATTCACAAACTAGGATAAGACATCAGTATGGTACGAGGAAAAGAGATTCGAACTTTAGTATGGCAGTTTGATTATCCGGTGATGATCGGTTGAGTTATCGGATAAGAGAAATATGTTGCGTGTTGTAGATTCATGCACATAATATTATTTTGGAAACTTGGGATATTGTAAACCGGAACATATGTGCTATGTGATTCCATCGGTGCGGTAGTAGCGCAATTTTAACATAGTGATCTTTGATTGATTTCTTTGTAAGTGTAAATTTGGGGATGGTGACCCCATGCTGGTTGTTTTGGATATTGAGTGGTCGTTCCCACTCCTTGTATGAATTGGTATGTTCGTCGATTTGCGATTAGTTGTTCGTATGCCGAGGGGAATGTTCACCAGTCGGTTGTGTTTCGTTGAGATCCACTGTATGTGATTGGTGTGTCGTTTTGAGAACTCTATATCGGTTTTCGTGGTTCTGTGTTGACCGTGTTGGAGTTTATCATGGTGATGATATTCTCGATTGCGTTTCGACCTTTGGATTGGTCATATTAGAGTTCATCATGTCAATGATATTCTCGATTAATTTATGAGTTGATCATTGCTGGTGATCATCCTGGCGTTGATTTTGTGTTAATATTTCGGGATTCGTTGCCATTGTGTTGGGCAGTTGTTTCACAGATGTATCGTGTATTATTGATTTGTATCAGGATTTGGACTTGATTGTGTAATCAAGCAGACAGGATTTAAAACGGATAGATTATTTCTTCCGAAGATGTTATATTTTTGTTGAGATCTATGGAATTGTGATCGTAAGCGTGTTGAAGCTTTACAGTGAAGTCACTTGCTAGCATCTCAGGAGAGCGTCGACTTGGCGTATATGTAAGTATGCTATTTTGGTTATTCGGTAATAATGATGATTGATCGTTGTCGTGATGGTTTCGGGATATTTTGGTTGAACGATTTGTTTGTTTTTATGACGGATTGGAAGTTTCGAGGACGAAACTTATTTTAAGTGGTGTAGTATGTAATATCCGGAATTTCCACTACTGTTGTTTAAGATTATTTTATCCGAGTTATGTTATACAACGTGGAATCTGTACAGTATGGGTAAAATAATTGAAGGACCAAGACATCTGTATTGGTAAAATTGTCGTACTTGGTCGACAATTGGATGTAAGAAGTATATGTATTCAGTATGCCGTATGTTCGTATTCTGTATGTTGAGACGATTGGACAAGAATAGCTGAAAATGGCTAAGTGTAACATTATTAGCGCACGCTAATAATCAGGAGTAGCGCACGCTATCGTGCAGGTTTAGCGCACGCTACAGATATAAGATAACGCACGCTAATGCAGTCAGATCGGAAGGAATCTGCGTGTGGACTAGGCCACTTTCGGCGCACGTTCTGATAAGTCAACGGATGTTGTAATGTAGTGTTAGCGCACGCTAATGCATGTTGATTAGCGCACGCTAACTGTATATCGGACAAAAAGGAATCTTATCCTCGTCAGCACTTTCGGCGTGTCGACCAGTCTTCGGAGCATACAGACAAACGAGTCAACTATGAGTAGCGCACGCTAAGGTAAGACACTTGCGTATGCTAAATAGAGGCATTTACGTACGCTAATGCATGGGCATTGCGTACGTAAATCACTTCATGCAGTAAGACAGTTGCCTCTGGACTGCGATAGCACGCGCTAACAAAGGTCAGTTAGCGCACGCTAAGGCCGTAACGCACGCTAAACATAAGGTTTAGCGCACGCTAGTAATGTATTCTATATAAGGGACAAACGGGTATTATGAAGCATTTCGTCCATTCTTTCACCTTCAGACGATAGAGAGAGGTCTTAGAGAGAAGTTGAGGTCCCAAACACTTGAGTTAATCATTCCTAACAACGTTTGAAACTTGGAAGTGATTGAAAACGGATTCAACCTTGGGACTCAATCCATTCCTTCAAAGAGGTAATTACTCTTCATCTTTGGATTTCGTTTTGGATTGAATGTTGATGTTCTTGAGTTGATGATTATTACATAAACAAGTTGATAAGCATGATTATGAGATGGATTACCGGATTATGATGATGTTATTGTTGACATGAATATATTGATATGATTCTTGTGGTTTGAATAGTGTTGTTCGTTTTCTTGAGATAAGTGGATTAATCCTTCTCCTCAGTTTCGGATGTTGATGTTATTGTCGATGATTACTCCCTGTAATGATAGATTATGAAAGTGTTGTTACGTTCTTAATGTTTCATGATGTTGATATTGAGGAAGATGATATATGGATATAGAACTTGGATTATAAGTTGGATGATTGTTTATATGTTAAAGGATATCGGATTTCGTTGTTTTGATAGCTTTGAACATGATTCAGAATCACTTGGTGTTCTTGAAATCACCATAAGTTGATCGGTATCTGAAAAAGATGCATCTGTACAGCATTAGCGCACGCTACGTTTACTGCCTAGCGCGCGCTAACGGGAGCAACTTAGCACACGCTACATTAGGTGATTAACGTGCGCTAAGAAGGCAGAAAGTGCAGTATTTTCGTGTTGTGGTTGTAAATTCGTGCTGGTTTGAGTAGGATTGATCCGACTAGTGTTTAATCGAGATATTGTCGAGCCGTTGGGTTTGTAAATTGGTTTTATCGATTGTTAATTGTTGTCGAACTTGTTGTCTATCGATTAGTGTAATAGGTTGAGAATATTGATCAGTGATTACAACCGTGTGTTGCGGTCGAGCTCGAGAATGTTCGTTGATTGCTTTGGTCGGGACCGAGGAACTTGTAGATGACGGCAATGGATTTGGTAACAGCTTCCTCGTCATTGTATCGGTATAGAAGTAATTTATTACTTACTCAGTTTATAGTATTTAATGAATGGTTTCCATTTCATTCGTTTATAATTCATATAACAATGTTTATAATCGTAATCACAGGAGACTTGAGATTATAAATCATATTCGAGTTTTGGGAATCTAAATCATAATGTATATGATTTGCTTTTGTTATTGGTATACTTGTATATCGAGGATATATCGTGATAAAAACGGAGATATGAATTATCTGCAATCCGTGATACTTTGGACCGTCGAGTATTGAGGATAATGGTTCGTGATGGTTTAGGCATTGAGATCGTTCTTGAAGGACTCGGGGCAAGTACTCTAATCATTTTTATCATTTGAGTCGATCATGTTGTGATACATTCATGTATTGTTGTTGTCATGCATTTGTGCATTATTGTTGTCGTGTATTGTGCACTGTTGTTTTGTGCAATTGTGCATTGTTGTCATATGTCCACCATGCGTTGGTCCGACGGGATCATCATGGGAATCTATAGCTGTGTGCGCTGGATTGCTGGACAGGTAATGCCATCATGCGTTGGTCGGATGGGATCATCATGGGAATCTATAGCTGTGTGCGCTGGATCGTTGGATTACCATATGTTGTTGTTATTGTGCATATGTATATTATGGGGGGGCATAAGTATACATTGTCGTTATTGTTGTGATCATATTGACGTTGTCATATGAGTATGCATTTGTAGGTCTTGTATTAGGACCATGTCCGTATGTTGTGTTGATCTGATCTCGGATTAGACTGACGTGATGGTAATGGTATTTCGTATCTTGAGGTATGTTCCGTATTTCCTTGGTACTTGTCTTTGATGGACAATCGATTATCGTATTGGAATTGTCGATGTTATCCGATGGATTGAATTGGCCAGAGTTGGTATAATTGCCGTATCGCGAGTTATGATAATGTTTTGAGAACCTTGAGTATTGTTGAGATACCGTACAAATATTTCAGTATTATTTTAATGTGTTGTTAAGGATACGAATCGTGGATTCTCATAAAGTTACGACGGTAAGATTACACTGGTCGTATTCTTACTTAGTATTTCCATTGATATGTAATTATTGACGAGATGTGATGGTTATCATTGTTGGATATTATGGCTGACCCCGTCGTGGGCTTTCTTTTTAGGTTCTTGGATTATCAAATTTGTAGCGGTCGTGGAGAGATGAACTTCCCGGAGGATACTGGCAAGGGCATGTATTTGTGTTTTGAGTTTCTGATCAGTTGTTGTATTCCGCTGCTAGAGTATTTTAATTGTTTGTCTTTATCCGCTGCGTGAGTATTTTTAAATGGCCTTTTTGGTATCCGGTAACTTAGGTTACTTTGGCAATCATTTTCTAAATCTATTCTATCGGTACGTGTAATCCATAGCTTAACGTATGTTTTTAAACTGTTGAGTTTTGGCAATTTGGGCCTTGTGGTTTTCAAATTAGTTTTTACGACGGTTTGATAAACGAGTTTTATAAATCTTCGAATGTTTTTAATAGATAATACCGTCGTTAGCCTCTTGGGCGTTTGTAAATGTTTGCGAAAATTTCCTTCAGCCTTGTGGGTTCCATCTCGGGGCCCACGGCGCTGTAATATTCCCGGTCGGATCTGGGGGTGTTACACTCCATGTATATAAGAATGTTCTTTACAGCAGTCCAATATTCTTGCCCTGGATGACTGAAACTCACTTACTACACTCACAGCATAGGCAATATCCAGTCTAGTGCAAATCAAAGCATATATGAGACTACCCGCTGATGAAGCATAAGGTATCTTGCTCATTTCCTTTGTGCCCCCCTCACTTTGAGGACACATATCTAAGGAAAGTTTTACGCCATGTCGCATAGGTAGGAACCCTGTTTTAGAATTTTCCATCCTAAATCGTTTCAGGATCTTTTATATATAGAGGGCTTGGGAAAGACCTATCATTCTCTTTGATCTATCCCGGTAGAGATGAATACATAGAATATAGGTGTCTTCTCCCAAGTCTTTTATTGATAACTTATTAAAAAGCCAAGCTTTCGCAGAACTGAGCATTCCTACTTTGTTTCCTATAAGTGGAATGTCATCCACATATAGTACTAAGAATTAAATTTTGCTCACACTATCCTTCCTGTAAATACATGGACCCTCCTTCTTTCTACCAAAATCAAACTCTTTGACTGTCTCATCAAAACGAAGATTCCAACTTCGTGAAGCCCACTTCAGTCCGTTGGTGGCACACTGATATTGCATACTTTATAAATACTGGCCTCAAATATGAATCCATTAGGCTGTTCCATATAGATCTCTTCCTCAAGGTATCCATTTAGGAATGCTGTTTTCACATCCATTTGCCATATTTCATAATGAAAATGGGCTGTTATATGGCAAGCATCATGCAAATAGACTTTATCATGGCTACTGATCGCTTGAATTCGCGTAGTAAGGTTTTCAAATCCGATCAATTTTAAAATTTGTAAACCTCGAAGTATTTCCAAGGTGTCGAACCCAAGGGAATTGATGTGTCGAAAATAAAAGAAGTAACTCTACTCGAAATTTGACTGCTATTTAGGAATCCGAAAATTTGGTTTGTTTCTGATTATCTAACTTTAAAAATCGAAATATAAAAATTAAATAAAAGAAGAATTATCTAAATCAAGCAAATAAACAAATTAGCAAGATAAAATCACAAGTTGGAAGCTAATTGATCCTAGGGTAGTATCATCTAATTGAGTTCACACAATCCATTCACTTGATTCCTTTTCCCCAAATTTTAATTCAATCCTAGAAATAATCACTCAGCCGATCTAGAATTCCGATCAAGGCAACCTAGAAAGATAGTTAATTTTAAACCCTTTTTCCCGCTAAGGCTCAAAGAATTTAAATCACTTAAAAAGCGCCAACTTATTTATCTATGATTTATCTTACTCCACTTAGGTCTTAAGATTAAATCATATTGTGTATCAAGTATTTCCACTAATTAATTAATCCTTCCGGCAAAATCAATTAGCTAACATGCATCGATTAAGGGCCCTTTAATCTAGCATGAGATTTGACACATCTTGATCACAAGTCTAGGATGAAAGGTAAAAAGGTAATCAAAGGAACATCATGTGAACATCAATTAAATTTACTAACCCTAGAATCAATCAATGAATTTAGCCGGACATAATTGAAATTAAACAAGAAATAGATGAAGAATGCATATTATTAATATGAAAAGAGAGATTACAACCCTTACGGATGAACTCCGAGTCTTCAATCTCCGAAAAACAATAATAATTCTTGCCTCCAAAAGTTCTTGTATCCCAAGAATTAATCTTGCCAAAATATGTAAAAGATTGCAAAAGATGATAAAAGATGAAAAGAATGATCCAAGATAGTAAAACTAGGTCTCAAAGGAGGTTTATATAGCCTAAGGGG
Organism: Orobanche coerulescens; assembly: GCA_033398695.1. Classification (NCBI taxonomy): domain Eukaryota; kingdom Viridiplantae; phylum Streptophyta; class Magnoliopsida; order Lamiales; family Orobanchaceae; genus Orobanche; species Orobanche coerulescens. Next base: position 40,222,574 of record CM065807.1, read on the forward strand.
TTAAACTCCGATTAGCCCTAATCTAGGAAACAAAATCTATCCAAAAGAGTCATAATTCGTCAAAATACGAGAGTCCGCCGGCCGCCTATCGGATCGCCTATCGGCCGATAGTCGGCCGATAGTTGATTCGCCGATCGACTTCACTCTAGAGGGTAGGAACACCTTTCGACGCACCTATCGGCCGATAGCCGGGCCGATAGGTGGTCTGTCTCTTGCAAAAATCCGTTTCTTCCGTTCGTGACTCGACTCGGTCCTTTGTCTCGTTTTGGGTCCTTTTGGCTCTAAAAACCTGCAAACACACTAAAACCAACCCAAACGCGTAATACGGCTCGACTAATCATAAATAAGCCAAATACGAGCACATTAATCACGAAACGAGATAAAAACCTAGTATAAAATCCTAGAAATAAGTGGTAAAATTACCACTTATCAAACCCCCCCAAACTTAAGCCTTGTTCGTCCCGAACAACAAAAAGAAAAGAAAAAGAAAGTCGTGAATCATTGTGCAACTCATAGTGTTCAACCTAATCAATACTATCCTGTAATTCTTTCTAAATAATCCGAGTGTCGTAAAAGCGAGCTGCACTCAGAATAATGATTCCGCAAAGTAGTCAAGTTCAGTCCTAATCATTCGTTCATGAAGAAAATCCAGCTCAAAGATTAACAAAACGTGAGTCAAATCGACCGTCAATATGAAAGGCTAAAATAAACAAGATAGTTCATCCCGTTACACAGTCTAGTGGCACAATTTTAACGAGTTTCATAAGAAATAAACCTCGGGCAGTATTCCCTTATATATATGTTCAAGAATTTGATTCGAGTTGACCACTAGGTTAGGATCTCGGGATGTTTCATCAGGGTAATCCTAGGGTGGAACTTCCATTCTCATCTATTAGGAAACCGTTTGACGTAAAAGACACTCATGGGGCACATGGATGCTTCTAGTTACTAAGTTCCCGTCTACAGCGGAGAAACAACTCGAATATATAATTTCCGCATGTCCGAATCAAGGTCGCCGTTTTACGCGAGAGTAAACAATGGTCACGCGAATGCCCCGGTTACTAGGTTCCCTATCATTGGCACATGTGAAATATCTAAATCACTAGTCTGAATCAAGGTCGCTGCTTTACGCGAGGGTAAACAACGGGTCACGCGAATGCCCCTGTTACTAGACTTCCCTTCATAGAACAACATTATCTCGACTTTTGGGAAAACTCGACCGATTCTAAACTCAATCTAAGTGCCAACACGACTAAAGAAACAAGACGACTCACTATCCGGAAGATGTAACCAAACGTATTGACGGTGATTTTAAAACAAGTATGTATCGTCTCTTATCTGCCAAGACCTCTACAATCACGAAAATTTTTGGACCTAAATGAATACTATGCAAAACAGAAATAACTGACTACAACTCGACTAAAACTCGACCGTTTCTTCAGAGAGAAAAACAGTGTCGTAACATCGGTATCACACAAATAGAAGCACGAAAAATTCACGAATAAAGAAAAACTAAGACAAGCAAGGCCTCAAAGCAAACAACGAAAAGCAAATAAAAGCAAACACGAAAGCAAAACACTACTACGACCTAAAAAAATAGAAACTAGCAAACACACCAAACGAAAATGAACATAAAAAAAAACTAAAAACTAAGCAACAAAAGCCAAAACCACGCAACACCAATATGATAAGCACAAATAAAAACAACGGGCACCAACACAAGCAAATAAAGATACAAGGCAAACAAGGTACTCACACGTAAAGAAATTAACAAAGCCGCACTTCTCCCTCCCCCCAAACTTATTTCGCATCCCAAAGGAGGAATAAGTTTGAAAAGAGAAAGGAGTGGCTTTGTTAACGGAGTACCTGATCACTGTGGCGGAAATGGCGGGTTTGTCGGCGAGCTCGGATCATAGCGGGCATGTGAATCGGGGAAAGGAGCAAAGTGGTACATCTCGTGTAGCATTCGGTTGTAGTGGTCCTCCTGGGCCCACCTATCTTCCTGCCTCTTCCTCTCTTGCTCCCTCCAAGCAATCTCCTCCTGTCGCCACACTCTGTCCTCTTCGGCTCGTTTCTCCACGAGCTCGTACAACTCATTGACCCGAGTGGCAACAACACCCACCCGAGTCTCAACCTCGCCCAGCCGAGTTCCCAAAGAACCAAACTCGGTTGTCAAAGAACGCATACTCGCCAAATGGTAATTATCTTGCGCCTGCATACTCTCTTCGTGCATCTCTCTCTCTCTCTCAAAAAATCTCGACTCAAAAGCATCAAAATCCGGAGCTCTCATCTGAAAACTACTACCTCCACCGGTGGGAATCTCGTCACGGCTACCCCCCTCGGGTATATCATCCAGCTCCTCCTCGGCTCCCTCCAAGAACGGCTCATCAATGGTCACCTCCCGGCGTTGCCTCTTACGAGACGCATCCAACGGTCGGATAAGTGCCAAATGAGCCTCGGAGCTCATACTCCACCTCGCATATACATCGGGCGCGTCGCCCATCACAAGTCAAGGTCGGAGACGGAGTCGGAAGAGGGACACGGTTTTGTTCCGACTGCAATTTCGGTCGAACCCCTCGGTGAAGTCAAGCATCTCTTGCCTCTGTAGTGTAGGTCTATCCAAATAGATGTCTCGGTACACCGGCTCTCCTCTCATGTGCACCCCAAGATGCTCCGCGATAGGGGTCACGAACTCCCCAATCACAATCATCTGCTTCGGCCACCGGCTTGTTTCTCCATGTGCTCAATCAGAAAACATCCGGCGTGCTTCCGTGTACCGTTCAAGGCCGACCATAAAAGGTGAAGATCAGTGGACAAGCACGTCCCCGAGTCGGTACGGCTCAAAATCGTCGAGGTGAACAGACGGTGGATATAACGGAGAACTGGGTTCCTGATCGAAGAGGCCTTGGCATACGTCGGATTATAAATGAGAAGTGTCTCCTCCCTGCGGTAAATCATCTTGGACCACAGCTCTAAGTTTTCTTTGGCATGATCGCCCTGCTGGAATGACCCGTCCTCGGCCCCGTTGATAATGGCATTAACTTCGTCGGCCGAGAGCTCCCTTTCTATGTTGTCGAGGTTGAAGCGAATAGATGCCGGAGTCCCGTTCTCCCTAAAAACCTCAAGTGTGGACAGAAACTCCACGGTGAGCACGTGGTAAGCGAGATAGTTTGCCCGAAAAATTTGCTCAAACCCGCACTGTCTTGCTAGTAACATAATATCATCATATATTCCCATACCCCGAGCCGTCTCCTCATGCAAAAATCGGCAATGCTTGTGTGACATTCCGATAAGGTGCGACCACCTTCTTTTAGACTCTGGCCCAGTCAATCTTAGCTTGAACTTCTTCGGGTCGAGCGCAATGGATCGGAATAGCCGGCACTACCTTCGTCGGAGCCTTTTCCTTCTCTGTGGTTGCCTTAGACTTTCCGGCCGTACTCGGCTTCGACTTCTTGCTTTGCTTTCCCATTTCAAAGTTCCTACAAAACAACCATCCAATCAATATCCAATAAGCAACTTATAATACAAACATTCAACGAGCATCGACATAATCCAATAGCCCCACAATATCAACTAAGGGCCCTATAATGTCCAATAAACACCAAAATCATAGACCCGACAGCCATATACTACGATCAACAAATCACACAACCTCCCCCAAACTTCGACTCCCCCATTTCATATTCAAAGGATTAGAATCACACCCCACAATAATAAAACAACACACTACGATCATATTAGGGCAAATTCTCTCCAATCCAATCTAATTCATCAACAGTTCAACTCATATCAATCCCAATTCACAATTCAATTCAACAAATTCACCCAATTTCAACAAAATGCGAAATTAGGGTTCTTCCAATTTGGGGTTTTTTTTCAAAATTCGTTCAATTTCATCAATTAATCCCCCAATTCGAAGTACCCATGAACAATCAAGCATAGATAACATGTTTCCATCAAGATTCTATCAACAATCGGGCATAAAATTCAAAGAACATCCAAGTCTAACAAAAGCCCCAAAAAGTGGATCCCCAATTCGATTTTCATCAAAACTCCAAAAAGAATCCGTTAAAGTGCTTCAAAACATGTATAGAATTGAAAAACAAGAGGATTAAGAGTCGAAATTAGGTACCTTGATCGAGTTTTGAAGGAAGAAAAGTAGAAAGAAATCGCTTCTTGTGTTCTATCGGCCGATAAGTATGTAAGTGTGTGAGAAAATCGGGTGGTGAAGGTGTTTAAGAGGGGTATTAATCAACCGGGTCGAAGTGGATACTGGGCCGGGTATGTCCTATCGGGCAGGCCTATCGGCCGATTGGCTGGGCTGATAGGAACTACTGAAACTTACGTACCTCATATCGGGTGGGATATCGGTCGATAGGATCTGCCTATCGACCACTGCTTGTAACATAAAAATTCTTTTAATTTTCCTCAGCCTATCGGCCGGGCCTATCGGCCGATAGGCTCGTCCGATAGGTTTGTCTGTCTCAAATTTTTTTTTTTTTCTCAGCTTTTTCTATTTCGCACACTTGGTCCCGTTTTCGCTTGGATATGGCTATTAAAGACCTGCAAGTATCCAAAACTCGGCATGCATGGATTACAACTTAACAAAACTAACAAAGCTACTACGAAACTAGAAACTACAAAAATCACGCAAACGAAAAATCGAAAACAAACGAATAAAACGAACTAATATACATACGTTGGGTTACCTCCCAACAAGTGCTACGTTTAACGTCTTTAGCTAGACGATACCTCATTCATTCCGGGTCTTCGAGGTAAGTAACATACTTCTCTTCGTGGTGCAATGGCTTGAAATAGTGCTTCATCCGATGTCCATTCACAATAAACTTGTTCCCATCTTCTTTCATCACGACACATGATCCGTTTTGATTTACTTGAAAGACGGTGTATGGACCAGTCCACTTTGACAACAACTTCCCCGGAAATAGACGAAGCCGAGAATTGAAAATGAGCACTTCGTCTCCCGGGGCGAAGTCCTTCTTCCGAATGCGATCATCGTGAAACTTTTTCGCTCTTTCCTTGTAAATCCTTGCATTTTCGAAAGCCTCGTTTCTCCACTCGTCGATTTCCAGCAGCTTCTCTCTTCTCGATCCACTAGCCTCAAGAAATTCGAAATTAATCCGTCTAGTGGCCCAATACGCTTTAACTTCCAGCTCCACCGGTAAATGACAGGATTTCCCAAAAACGAGCTGGTATGGAGACATTCCAATTGGAGTCTTATACGCGGTCCGATAAGCCCAAAGTGCATCATCTAGATATTTAGCCCAATCCTTCTTGTTCGTGACCGTCTTCTCTAAAATTTGTTTGATCTCCCGATCGAGCTCGGCTTGTCCATTAGCTTGTGGATGATAGGCAGACGTAATCTTATGTTTAACTCCATATTTTGCAAGAAGGGTTCCTAACCACCTATTATTAAAGTGGCTCCCCCCGTCACTCAACAAAGCTCGTGGAGTCCCGAAACGAGTCAAGATGTTCTTATTAAGAAATTTAATCACCACTTTCGAATCGTTCGTAATCGTTGGCATCGCCTCAACCCATCTCGACACGTAGTCGACCGCAAGTAAAATATACGAATAGCCTCGTGATTTTGCAAACGGACCCATAAAATCGATACCCCATACGTCAAACAACTCTACTTCCATAAGAGTGTGCTGCGGCATCTCGTCTCTTTTTGCTATGTTCCCCAATCGTTGGCATCTATCGCAATGTTTCACAAAAGCTTGGCAATCTTTATGAATAGAAGGCCAATATAAACCACATTGGTACACCTTCATGGCCGTTCGATTCGCTGCAAAATGACCCCCACTCGGTGCACTATGGCATTCTTCAATTATCCTTTGCCATTCGCTTTGTCGAACACACATGCGAATAATCCCGTCCGCGCACCTCCGATAAAGAATAGGGTCTTCCCAATAGTAGAATTTAACGTCATGGAAGAATTTCTTTCTTTGATGAGAAGAAGGACCCGTTGGAACATGCTTGATAGCAAGGAAATTAACATAGTCCGCGTACCATGGTGTATCATCGGCCAAGGCTAGGATATGCTCGTCTGGAAAGTTCTCCTTTATTTCGATCCTCGAATCTTCTCCCTCAACCGGCTTCTCGAGATGGGAAAGGTGATCGGCAACAACATTCTCGCACCCCTTCCTATCCCGGATCTCCATGTCGTACTCTTGTAGAAGGAGTATCCATCTCACTAATCTCGGCTTTGAATCCTTCTTGGCAAATAGATAGCGAATCGCTGCGTGATCGGTATGAACAATAGTGTGAGTGCCCACTAGGTAAGGTCGGAATTTGTCGAATGCATAGACCACAGCGAGCAGCTCTTTTTCCGTCGTGGTGTAGTTCATTTGGGCCGAATCCATCGTCTTACTTGCATAATAAATTACCCGGAAAAGCTTATCCCGTTTTTGACCCAAAACGGCCCCAATGGCCCAATCGCTCGCGTCGCACATCAACTCGAATGGTACACCCCAATCCAGAGTGATCAAGACCGGCGTCGAAATTAAGGCTTGTTTCAATGTATCAAACGCCCTTAAGCAATCATCATCAAACTGAAATTTCACGTCTTTCTCGAGCAAGGAACATAACGGCTTCGTGATTTTTGAGAAATCCTTAATGAACCGTCTATAGAACCCCGCATGACCTAGGAAGCTGCGTACTGATTTAACATTGGTTGGAGGCGGTAATTTCTCGATAGCAACCACCTTCGCTCGATCAACCTCCAATCCTTCCGAAGATACTTTATGCCCCAGCACTACTCCCTCTTGCACCATGAAGTGACATTTCTCCCAATTTAGAACAAGGTTCGTCTCCTCACACCGGGCAAGTACCAAAGATAAATTTTTCAAGCAATGGTCGAAAGATGAACCAAAAACTGAAAAATCATCCATAAAGACCTCCATTATGTTCTCGACTAATCCGTGAAAGATGGCCATCATGCACCTTTGAAAAGTTGCGGGTGCGTTGCACAAGCCAAACGGCATCCTCCGGTAAGCGAATACCCCATAAGGGCACGTAAAAGCGGTCTTATGTTGGTCTTCCGGAGCGATACAATTTGATTGTACCCCGAATACCCGTCCAAAAAGCAATAATACTCGTATCCGGCCAAACGATCTAGCATTTGATCAATAAATGGAAGTGGAAAATGATCCTTCCTCGTCGCCGCATTAAGTAGCCGGTAGTCGATACAAACTCTCCATCCCGTGACTAGCCTTGTCGCGATTAATTCATCTTTCTCGTCCTTGATCACGATCATACCCCCTTTCTTAGAGACGACTTGAGTAGGACTCACCCACTCACTATCGGAAATCGCATATATCATCCCGGCATCTAATAATTTGAGCACCTCTTTTCTCACAACCTCTTGCATTGCTGGATTTAATCTTCGTTGCGGCTGCACCCTCGGCTTATGATCGTCTTCTAGCAAAATCCGGTGCATACAAATAGAAGGGCTTATTCCCTTAATTTCCGAAATCGTCCATCCAATCGCCCCTTTGTGTTTTCGCAGCACCCGTAATAGCTTCTCCAAGTTAGTAGGTCCGAGAGAAGAAGAAACTATCACGGGATAAGACTCGTTCTCGCCCAAGAAGCAATATTGTAAGTGATCCGGCAACGGCTTAAGTTCTAACCCGGCACCTCTATCGATCGGTCCTCAGCGACAACTCCCCCTTGAACGGGTTTGTTGACATCAAGATAGCATACGTCCCTCTCATTAAATCGAAACTCGTTCGCCTCCAACATTCGAACATACTCTGGCAATTCCTCGTAAATTTCTTCAACATCGGAATGTGAGTAAATGGAGTGTGAAATGCAATGCTCCAACAAGTCGGTCGGGGGCGGCATAATAGACTCAATTGCATAACATTCCTCGGGCGCATCCTCGGGCTTCTTCATCGCGTCATAGATGGAAATTTTCAGATTTTGATCATTAACCCGAAAGGTAAGATCACCCTCTTGGACATCGATAAGTGCTCTCCCCGTCGCTAGAAACGGTCTCCCAAAGATCAATGGTTGATTCTCGTCCTCGGGCATGTCAAGAACTACGAAATTGGCCGGGAAGACTAAGTGTTGGACTCTCACGAACACATACTCCACAACTCCCCTCGGATAAGAGATCGACCGGTCCGCCATGAGTAGAGAAATGGTAGTCGGCTTCATCTCCCCAATCTTCAACCTCTTAAAGATGGATAGAGGCATAAGATTGATGCTTGCCCCGAGATCACACAACACATTACGGAACGTTTGGTCGCCAATCATGCATGTAAAAGTAAAACGTCCCGGATCCTTCTGCTTGAGCGGGAGCTTGTTTTGAATGATAGCGCTACAATCCTCTGTCAAATTTATTGTTTCAAACTTTCCCAACTTCCTCTTGCTTGCTTGCCACAGCGTCTTTCAAGAATTTCACGTACCCCGGCATGTCTCTCAAAGCGTCTAGAAGTGGAATGTTGATATTCACCTTTTGAAACATGTCGATAAATCGTTGAAGCTTTTCATCATGTCTCGACTTGGCCAATCGCTGTGGAAATGGAGCTTTTACCTCAAAATCCTTCACATTCGAACTTCCAGGAGCCTTTCGACCCATAGGGGGGTCGATAGGATCCACTGCCGGCATTCTGTCTGGGTATCGGGTGGGCCTATCGGCCGATAGTCTTGGCCGATGGGCCTGCTGTGTTTCATCTTCCTTCTCGTTCTCGGCTCCCGGTTCTAGTACATCCTCGTTTCCAGATTTCTCAACTTCAGCCCCATGATTAATGTACCTTGTCCCACTCCGAAGCTCGATTGCGTTGCATTGTTGCGTCTTCGGGTTGGTCTCGGTGCTGCTCGGAAAATGGCCCGGCTTATGAAATCCGGCTTGGGCGTTCGCCATTTGACTCATTTGGGTCTCCACCATCGACATCTGCTTTGTCAAGGCTATCACTGAGTTTCCAATAGATGTCACACTATGCTCGAGAGCCCCGAACCTCTTGTCTGCTTTATAAATAAAATCCTTTTGACTTGCCTCTAACCGTTCCAACATCTCTTCCATCGGTGTCTTAGCAATCGGCTCTTGAATAACCCCGTTTTTCACGTTAAATCCCGGTGGTGGCTGGAGAGCATTGTTCGGGTTGGCATAGGAGAAATTAGGGTGGTTTTGATTGTTCAGATAATAGTTTCCCCTATTTCCCCCTTGCCGGAAGTTTCCTCCTTGCACGTAATTTACATCCTCCTCAATTGCAATAGGCTCGTTTAGCTCTTCAAAAACTGCATTTACTCCCAAAGTCTTCTTTCTTAGTATCTCAAGCTCTTTTTGTTGTCTTTCAAATTTTGCCTTCAAATCACCGTAGGCGTCCTCGTCACCGGATGGAACCTTTCTTCTCGTCATCTTCCTATCGGTCACCTCCTCGTAATCATTGTTGACTGCTAGCTCGATGAGATTCTTGGCCTCTTCATAATCGTTAGCAAGAAATCCCCCTTTCGATGAATAGTCCAACTCTCTTCTAGCCTTCCTCGTCAAACCCCGATAAAACCGAATGTAGATTTCCTCCTTGTCAATTCCATGCTGTGGGCATTTGCGAAGTAGCTTCTTAAATCGGATCCATGCTTCGTATAAGTATTCATCCTCATATTGCTCGAATTGCAAGATATCGTTAATTTGTTTTTGCACCTTCGAGGGAGGATAGAACTGTGCTAAGAACAACTGAGTCATCTCTCTCCAAGTACCAATTTCCTTCCGATCTAGGCTCTTGTACCAATCTAGCGCATCGTCTTCTAAGGAAAATCGGAATAGGCGGAGCTTAATGACATCCGGAGGCACTCCGTTTTGCTTGATGGTGGCACATATGTACAAAAGCGACTCAAGATGAGCGTTTGGATCTTCATTAACTCCTCCTCCGTATGTTTGAGACTTCACCGTAGCGATGAGGGACGGCTTAAGCTCGAAGTTGTTGGCATCGATCTTCCCCCAACCTCCTTCTTGATAATCGTCCAGCTTAGGTCGAAAGCGGGCATTCAAAGGAATCTTCTCGGGACGAGCGAGTTCTCGTGGTGGGTCAACAATGCCGGCCATGGTATCAACGAAAGGTATAGAAATAGTCTCGGTTCTCGCTTCTTGCTTCTTCCTCCTCAAAGACTTCTCGATTTCCGGATCCAAAGGAAATAAGTCCTTTCCTTGGGATCTTGTGATCATGCACCGCCTACAAGGAAGAGAAAACAAGATGTGAGGAAACGAGATCGAATATTAATAATAATAGTAAACAACCTAAAGTAACAATCTCTTCTTTTTCGAATTATCCCCTAAAGTTTTCTATCAACTCCCCGGCAACGGCGTCAAAAATTGATCGCTTGAATTCGCGTAGTAAGGTTTTCAAATCCGATCAATTTTAAAATTTGTAAACCTCGAAGTATTTCCAAGGTGTCGAACCCAAGGGAATTGATGTGTCGAAAATAAAGGAAGTAACTCTACTGAAATTTGACTGCTATTTAGGAATCCGAAAATTTGGTTTGTTTCTGATTATCTAACTTTAAAAATCGAAATATAAAAATTAAATAAAAGAAGAATTATCTAAATCAAGCAAATAAACAAATTAGCAAGATAAAATCACAAGTTGGAAGCTAATTGATCCTAGGGTAGTATCATCTAATTGAGTTCACACAATCCATTCACTTGATTCCTTTTCCCCAAATTTTAATTCAATCCTAGAAATAATCACTCAGCCGATCTAGAATTCCGATTAAGGCAACCTAGAAAGATAGTTAATTTTAAACCCGTTTTCCCGCTAAGGCTCAAAGAATTTAAATCACTTAAAAAGCGCCAACTTATTTATCTATGATTTATCTTACTCCACTTAGGTCTTAAGATTAAATCATATTGTGTATCAAGTATTTCCACTAATTAATTAATCCTTCCGGGCAAAATCAATTAGCTAACATGCATCGATTAAGGGCCCTTTAATCTAGCATGAGATTTGACACATCTTGATCACAAGTCTAGGATGAAAGGTAAAAAGGTAATCAAAGGAACATCATGTGAACATCAATTAAATTTACTAACCCTAGAATCAATCAATGAATTTAGCCAGACATAATTGAAATTAAACAAGAAATAGATGAAGAATGCATATTATTAATATGAAAAGAGAGATTACAACCCTTACGGATGAACTCCGAGTCTTCAATCTCCGAAAAACAATAATAATTGCTGCCTCCAAAAAGTTCTTGTATCCCAAGAATTAATCTTGCCAAAATATGTAAAAGATTGCAAAAGATGATAAAAGATGAAAAAGAATGATCCAAGATAGTAAAACTAGGTCTCAAAGGAGGTTTATATAGCCTAAGGGGGTTAAACTCCCGATTAGCCCTAATCTAGGAAACAAAATCTATCCAAAAGAGTCATAATTCGTCAACATACGAGAGTCCGCTGGGCCGCCTATCGGACTGGCCTATCGGCCGATAGGCTGGCCGATAGTTGATTCGTCGATTGACTTCACTCGGTAGGGCAGGAACACCTTTCGGACGCACCTATCGGCCGATAGGCTGGGCCGATAGGGTGGTCTGTCTCTTGCAAAAATCCGTTTCTTCCGTTCGTGACTCGACTCTCGGTCCTTTGTCTCGTTTTGGGTCCTTTTGGCTCTAAAAACCTGCAAACACACTAAAACCAACCCAAACGCGTAATACGGCTCGACTAATCATAAATAAGCCAAATACGAGCACATTAATCACGAAACGAGATAAAAACCTAGTATAAAATCCTAGAAATAAGTGGTAAAATTACCACTTATCAGCTACAGGCGAAAAGTTCTCAAAGTAATTGATTCCCTCTCTTTTGGAATAACCCTTCGCCACAAGCCTAGCCTTATAGGTTCCAATCTTACCATCTCCACCATTCTTTCTCTTGTATATTCATTTATTCCCAATAAGTACTATGCCCTTAGGATGATCCACTCGATTTCAGACCTGATTAGCATGCATAAAGTCTATCCCAGCTTCCATAGCCTCTTGCCACTTCACGAAGTCCACATCTACCATCGCCATATCATAAGTAGAAGGGTCATTCTCTTGTCTACTTTCCGTCATCTCATGAGGATCCAGCTTGATGCAGATAACCACACCTCTCAGGTAAATGAGAAGCTCTACTAGGCCTGTGTTTGTATTTCAGAAGGTTTTGTTCCAATATCTTGTACATGTGTCCCATTAGGTGTTTCTTTTATTTATTCTAAAGAAATATTTTTACCTTTGCCTCCTTCCAGAATGAACTCATCTTCAAGGAAGTGTGCTTGTAAAGAAATGATGATCCTATGATCTTCAGGCATGTAGAATAAATATCCCACAAAATTCCCTGGATATCCTATGAAACGACCCTTCGCAGACCTAACTTCAAATTTCTCTACTTTAGTCTCCTTGACATAAGCAGGACATCCCCAGATCCTAATATAATTAAGACTTGGTTTCCTATCTTTCCACATCTCATTTGGAGTCTTTGAATGTATTTGGAAGGACATGTGTTTAAGATATGTACAGCAATGAGGAGCGCATAGCCCCACAGGTGAATCAGTAGATCAGTATAGTTAAGCATGGAGTGAACCATGTCCAACAAGGTTCGATTCCTTGTTTCTGACACACAATTTAATTGCGGAGTAGCTGGAGGAGTTAACTGTGATACTATTCCCAATTCTTTTAGAAACTCATCAAACTCGGCACTCATATATTCGCCACTACAGTCCGATCTAATTGCTTTGATATGATGACCCGTTTGATTTTCAACTAGGGCCTTCAATTTCTTGAATTTTTTTTAAGACTTCGGATTTATGTTTCATTAAGTACACTAATTGCTTTGGGTTCGTCGGTTCCTAGCGATCGTGCTTGGTTTTCCTTTCTGTTCGTGTCGTCGTCAATTATTCAAGGCAAGTATTCTTGGAAACCTTTATGCTTAATATGAAATGGTGATGTATGTATATGTGTGTGCTTTGCTCACTCCGGGAGGGTCTGATGAGGCCTTTGGGGAATCTATGATTTCACTTTGGATTCACGAGCTTGATTCGCTAGCCAGCTCGAGAGGGTCCTTAGAGGCCTCGAGTGGGATCATTGGCTTCACCCCGATCCTAGGCGATGCCTGTGCGTGATTTATTTTGTGATATGTCTAGCTTGGGAGGGTCCTTAGAGGCCTCGAGTGGGACCAGTGGCTTCACCCCGGTCCTAGGCAAATTGATTATTGACTGTTTGTTTCCGAAAAAGACATGTCTGGTTTTGGCTTTTGAAATGACTTGATGCATGTACTATGAAATATGTAAGCGAATGGCTTGCCTTGATTACTTGTACTAGGTAATTGCTAACCCCTTTGGGGACCCATTTTTGGGAAATTCTTGTTATGAATTTCAGGTTATGTTCAGCTGGACAAGTGGGCACTGGGACAGTATGAGGATGCTGACCAGGGATGTTGACGTATGCAATAGAGTCCCTTTATTTCTGTTGTCCATTTTGATATGTTGCATTTCAAAACTTGTGAACTTATAGATAGTACTCGCGAGTACTTAGGCACTTTTGATTTGGGATACGTTTGTATGTTACTTTGTATTTGTGAAGTCGAGAGATGTACTGTTTATCGGTTGTACCAGGAGATTTCATTTAATTTTGGTCGTGGTATTGTGTGTTTCTCGCTAACCGAGAAGGTTAGATGAGCAGTATTGTTTATTTAGCCTGGTGGATCCCACGTAGGGGTCCATGACGCTGTAATATACCCCAAATATCTTGGGGGTGTTACAGAAAATGGTATCATAGCCTCTAGGTTTATGGATACCTAGTCTTGTCGGTTAATTGGGTCTAGTTGTGTTTTATTTTGCACATCATCACCCCGCTGCCAATGTCTCGGTACTTCCAGTGCTCGTAAGTTTTCCTTACTCGATTCCTTGTTTTCTCGTATCGTACTTCTGCTTCTTGAACTACAATTGTTTTCTCTCGTACTTATCATCGAGATGCTTTTCGATTCCGATATTATGCATTCATTTATCTCTCTGGATTGAATGCGTCATTCGGGTCTTGACTGTTTTTCGTCTTGTGAGCTTTTCATCGCTAAACTCCTAATGGTGATATGATCGTTGGTGATCGAAAGATCCGAGATTATTCCGTGGTATATTGTGAGAGGTCTTGACTCTCTAATATTATTGTTGTGGATATTGAGGGTGATGATTTGATTCTCGGAGATGATTGGCTCGAGCGGCATGGTGCGATCATGAACTACCGCTCGGGGGTCATCACCATGTTAGACGAGGACGACACCGTGCACTCTTTCACAAGGTGAAAGAGGGGAAACCAGAAGTTCGTAATTGACGCCTTGAAGGCGATGAGACTCCTGCGGAATGGGTGTACTGGTTATTGGTGTTATGCCTTGAAGGCGGAGGATGGTGGAGTCGAGCTTTTATCGATTCCAGTCGTTAGTGAGTTCCCAGATGCCTTTCCTGATGAGTTGTCGGGGTTACCACCGGACCGTGAGGTTGATTTTATTATGTGTATGTTGTGTGATGGAATATATGTTCGGTACTTGTGATGTACTACATGTGTGTTGAGTTAAATGTATTGACGGTAGAGTTTGTCAAGAAACTCATATAGATGGTTTCGACATGTGTTTAAATAGGTGTTTATTAGTTATGCTGTTAAACTTGGTGCGCTTGTGGAATTGGTGATTTTTGAATGCCGTATATGCATGTGTTCGACAATTGATGGTATTTGGCTAATTGTTATTATTTACAACCAATGTGCTCCTATTAATAACTATATCTGCGGCGTGCATGCTTGAAAATTTCTTAGACCCGATTGTATTGTGGAAAATCAATTTTCGAAAATATTTTGACGGCACGGTCAATGACGGCGTATTGTGGGTTTTGAAAAGTGGTATGAATTTTGGCAAGACGTCCTTGTATTTTCAAAGAAAACTTTGTGACGGTATTTGAAAGATGTGTTTAAAGATGTCTTGGGACATTTTATAAAATGCTACCGCCGTTGATCCCGTGTCGTGTTTGAAAGGATTTTGAAAATGATTTTAACTTATCGGTGTTATTTTCAAATAACTCAAGTAGTACTATTTTAAAAATCTTTCACGCCATAAAATTTTTGTATTTTAAAACAAAAATGTGATTTTTATTTTCGGAAAATAAATAGTGAAAGACGAAGAATCTTACTCGATTTAAAACTCTAAATTAAACTTGGAATATTTTATGAGACGAATTAGTTAGCGCATGTTAATTTCGTCATTAGCACACACTAACGAACCTGGACAGAATATTTGATTATTTTAGCTTACTAACGCACGCTAATCGTAGGTTTAGCACGCGTTAAGCAGCAATATATGCGTGATGTGAATTTATCGCTTAAGGCGATCGGTCAGAGTTGAATCGTGAGGTGTCAGGCCGTTGTGACATATTTGTCACATTACTGCTCTTGTTGAAGAATTTTGGGTGAGTGCCCAATTGTTGTGTTGTATGCGCTGGATTTGCTTTGTGACTTGTATAATGGTATTCCGTTGTGATTGAGTTAGTACGAGTATGAATGGGTTGTCCACCCGGGGATGGTTTGGTGAAACCTATGGGGTTCGATGCTAAGAAAGCATGGCCAGAAGATACCCTACGTATTGTTAATTGTGATGATGCTGAATATTAACATGTGGTTACCTTGTGTGTTGATTATTGTGATGAGGATACTTGATGACGTGGATATCTTGATGATGTTGTTTCTGAAGGAATTGATATTTTGGAATGTTGTTTTGAAAATGATTTCAAAACAGAACAGTTATGAAAATATATTTATGGTTTGATTAAACGGCCGAGGCATTAAAAGTATTGTAAAAAATTTCATTTCAGCAAAATCGTTCAAAATCAAGAGTTTTAAAGTATTATCATTTGAATGAATACCTCGGAAAATTTTATTTAAAAAAAAACGAATGTTCCATTGATATGGTTATGTGATTCGTTTACGACTACAAGTTCCATTTGCTGCAGTGGTAGTTTTTATATTCGTGCAATTATCGGAGTGGATATTTTGTCGAGTTACCATTTGTTGCCTTACATGGATATGTTGTGCTAGGCTGGTATCTCTGGTATGTTGTTTTGCGATGTTATGTTCCACTGTACCTAGCAGTTGTATATTCGGTATGCCAAGGTGTTTCAACTGTAATGTGCCGGGGCATGTACGTGCAAATTGTCCTTCTCGCCAGTAACGTGTTACAAGTATGGACTCGAGGGACACGGAATCCAGTTTTGCGAGTTGGTTACCGAGCATTCAGGGGCACGGACTCCAGCACAGATGTCGGGATTGACTCTGAGAGGCCCTTGAAGGATGTTTCTGTCAGTTGCTGGTTATGTTGACACCCTGCTTTTGTTGTTGTGAGTCTTGGGGACGACATTTCTTTTAAAAGAGGTTGAATCTAATACCAGTATTATTTTTGACTTCTGCATTTTCTTTTCAATTCTATCGACTCGCTCGTGTTCGTTGATACCTTCTGAACTTGTTTGTTCTTCGGTTTTTATCGTTCGAACGAGTTGTGATATTGTTTCGGATCAATCTATTTATCGTTGTGACTTTTTCGAGTTTGGTTTGATTCTTATGAACCTTGTTCGAAATTAACGTCTTTTAGTCTCTACAAGTCCTTTTAATATCTTGAGTTGAAGTGTGAACTTCGGAGTTGTTGTTTGATCATTGTTGTTCGAACGTTGTTGTTCGGTCATTGTTGTTCGATCGTCGTTGTTTGATCATTGCTGTTTGATCGTTGGTGTTTGAGGTCGCCGATTTGTTGGAACGAGACGTTCGATTTGGTTGGAACCGAACCGGATATCGCTTTAGAAATGAGGAAGAAGGTGGAACTGATTCGGGAGAGGATGTTGACTGCTCAGAGTCGACAGAAATCCTATGCTGACATTCGTCGTCGACCCTTGGAATTTGAGGTGGGAGACCACATTTTGCTAAAGGTGTCGCTGATGAAGGGAGTTTTCCGCTTCGGGAAAAAAGGAGAGTTGAGTCCGAGATTTATTGGGCCCTTTAAGACTCTAGAAAGGGTCGGCGACTTGGCGTATCAGTTGGCGTTGCCTCGGACATTGAGTCACGTCCATAGCATTTTCCATGTTTCCTAGTCGAGGAAATATGTTCTGGATCCTAGTCATATCATCGACTATGATGAGATCGATATCACTGAGGATATTACCTTCGAGGAGCGTCCCTTGAAGATTTTGAAACACCGTGAGAAGCGACTGGGGCATAAGACCATTCCATTGGTCCAGGTGCAGTGGTCGAGACATGTTGTCGATGAGGCAACTTGGGAAACCGAGGGTAGCATGCGTGCTAGGTACCCCGAGTTGTTTGTTTCTTAAGTTTCGGGACGAAACTTGTGTTTAGAGGGGTAGAATGTAATATCCGCATTTTTCTTTTCTGGTATTTTCCATTTTTGCATATTTCTTGCTTTTTGTGGCTCGCTTGTAACTGTATTGGTATTTCGAGAACTTATTTTTGGACTTTTTGCCATCCGAGCTTGTTTCGGACTTGTTCTACTCAATTCTGCATTTATTGGCTTCTGCGTCACGACTTGGTCCGATCCTTGTAATCGTTGTTCGAAACAGCCGTTTCGGGGTTGCCGTAAATCCATCTTATGTTGTTATGCGTGTTGTGAGCTTCTGTTTGATGTTTCGAACGTGTATCGTGTGTTTCAGGTGTTTTGAGCCGTTTGGTATTCCACTACCTAGCGCGCGCTATTTCTGTTGTATAGTGCACGCTAGTGTCATTGAGCAGCGCACGTTACGTTCGTTTGGTAGCACGCGCTTGTAATATCCGTAATTTTGAATTTCGGTAATTTTCTTTTTTCGGCAGAAGTCCGTTTTGACGACTCGCTCATGACCGTTTCGTCATTTCGAGAATGATTAATTCTGCACTTTTTGTCATCCGAGTTCGTTTCGGTATCGTTTTGTTGAGTTCCGAGCTTTTTAGCGACTTTTCCGCACTTGAGCTCGATTCTTGCGAATCTCGTCCGAAACTGTTGTTTCGAGTTTCTCATAAGTTCATTTGATGTTATTATTCATGTTGCGAGCTTTGGTTTGGTGTTTCGATCGCGTATCGTGATTTTCGGACGTTTTGGTCCATTTTCGTAATTTCCCAAAGTTTTGGGTAATTACTTCCGTTGTTGAATTCCGAGCCTTCGGGTGGTCGGAATTGTGTGTTCTCTTAGCTCTTAGATTCGTCTTTGCGAGTACGTCGTAACCGTATCATCGATTCGTATTCAGGTTCGGTTTCGGGTCGTTCGGGCCGTCGGAGTTGGCCCGCCGAGTCATGGCCGGCAACTCAGGCCAGGCAGATCGCCGAGTCACGGCCGTAGTGCTCGGCAGCCTTCGGACGAGTCACGGCCGGCAGCGTTTCGCGGCTCTGCCGAGCGATCCGTGGGCCGCGGCACATGCCGGGCAGGGCCGCGACACTCGTGGCATTTTTCGCCAAACCGATCAGACGGTGCCGCGCACACTCCGGCCGAGCCGCTGCACACCGCCGACCACCGGGAGCCATTTTTGGCCCCGTGCCGCGGCACACTCCCGGGTCATGCACACTGTGCAGCCTATTTATGGTCCTGCACACGGTTTTTTGGCCATTTTTCTCCTTCTTCTCCTTCTCTTCCGCGGCTGAGGGTGATTTTACCATGGAGCCATGTTGTTTAACAACAAATCCATGAAGTTCTTGAGTTCATATCTGTTGTGTCAAGAATTAACACTTTCCGACCGGCGATCGCCTCGGAGGTCGGGCGACCGAGTCACTGTCGATCGGCCAAAGCAGATCTGCCGATCATCGACCAGGCGACCGAGCCATTACCCAGCGGACGAGCTCAATCGGCCAACCGAAGGTCCCAGGATAAGTCCCGGTGCCGAGCGATCGACATCAACATGATCGCCTCTCGGTACTTGACGACCGACTCCTGGCGATCGACTGGAGACGATCACCTCTCGGTACTCGGCGACCGACTCCTGGCGACCGATAAGCGGACGACCATCTCTCGGCACCTGCCGACCGACTTCTGGCGACCGACAATCGGGCGACCCTCTATCAGCATCTGCCGATCGACCTTTGGTGACCGACCGAATGACGACCCTCAGCACCTGGCCGAGGGCGACCTCGGATGATCAGCTAGAGACGACCGCCTCATGTCAATCACCACCGATGGCCATCCAGTCGGCGAAGGCCGAGCCTCAAGACTGGCACCACGTGCAAGGGCCGAGACAAGATCCGCGAATCACGGGCCATTGACCACAGCCTGGCAGAATCTCTCCACCAGCCGACAAGCCGCCGAAAGCTGTCAGTAGGGCCGCATGTTGACTGGCTCCGGACACGTTCTGGCCCCTTATTGGTCCGCCCAGCTGGCTGCCTGCTGGAGCTTTGGACTTTAACCCGACAGCCAGCATCTTCCTTGGACTTTAACCCGACAGCCCAGGAGATCGGCACCTTATTATAATGGCCGGCAGGCGATCGGCCACAAAGGGACAGGACCCGGCTGCCCCTATATATACAAGGCTCCCTGCACTTGTATTTCCTCTCTGGCAATATCGCGATTCAAGCACACAATACAGAAACAATACACACACTTGGCTAATCTCCAACTCTTGGCAACAGCTATCATTCGGTCTTACTTCTCCCGGCCTATCTCATCCAGCAGATTATCGGCGGGGACGAAGAACACCAAGCTTCGCTCAAGAGCCGGATTAACAGAGTCTTTTTACACTCATTGGATTTAGATTTCTCTCATTAATACTTGTATCCACGAATATTTGTATTAATAACATCTCGCGAGAGCATTCAAGCCCGGGCCTAACAAACCCGGCAAATCTTGTATTATTTATCTACTCTTGGAAGTGCTCTTGCATTTGTTTGCTATCCCATCCATTCCGGCAATATCTATCTCCGGATAATATTTTGGGTAGCAACAATTGGCGCTAGAAGGAGGGCGGCAATCAACCCTCGAATTTTTATACCTACCGTCCCGAAGAACACTCACTGTTCTCGGGGCAGATACTTGAAGTGACACTCACTGCACTTCAAAGAAATCCTTCAGAAATCATGTCTTCCGCCTCCGCGTCGAAGAAGGCCGCTGACCACGGCGGACCCTGCCCGCCCCGGCCCGAGCCACAGCCGATGGTGGAAGGCAGCCGCCGCGGTCAAAGACGCTCGATCCCATCCCGGGACGGCGGCCCGAGCCTCTCGCTCGATCAGTTCCGAACCAATGAACAGATCGAAGAGGCCATAGCCGCCCTTCAGGAACGACGGAGTGCTCTCGACGCGCCTCCTGCTATCACTCCCTCGGTCTCTCGCCGGAAGTCCAAGCGGAAGCTCAAGGCATTACTGGCCGAGCGAGCGCCAGGAGGCTCTCGCCCGCAAGAAGAGGCGCTCGGCAGCCGGGGCACCTCTGTCTTCGATCGCCTGGAAAGTGACCCGACCTGGCGACTGGGGCAGTCCGGCCCCAGCTACGAGACGACGGAGTTTGAGTCCCTCACCAGGAGCTCGGCCTACCCGGCCCCCACAAGGCGATCCAGCCGCCTGGCTCCCACTCGTCAAATTCCCGAGGTCGGCAGCAGCGGAGTCCGGAGGTCGGTACACGATCGCCTCGGCCCCCGCTCCCAAAGCCAATCCGCAAGCATCCGAGCCGCGGCGATTGCCGCTTTGCAACGTCAGCTCGACGACGTGAAGGCGCTCCTGCAATCCGGGGCAGGCGCCATGAAGACGATCGCCGAGCCGAGCGAGCCGCTCGCGATCGACATCGAGCTCGCCCCCGTGCAGCACAAGATCGCTCCTCCTCAGACACCTGTGTACGAGGGGCGATCGGACCCCCAACCACACCTGCACAAGTTCAACATCTACATGACCGGGTGTGGGGCATCGGACGCGACCAGGTGCCGGATGTTCCCTCTGACGCTGGACGACATCGCCCACCGGTGGTACACCTCATTGCCACCTCGGTCCATTGGCTCCTTTAACGAGCTGGCGCACGTCTTCACGGAGTACTTCGCCACCAGGGTCGTCCGGCCAGAAGGTCGCTTTCGCATGATGCAAATCAAGCAGGGAGAAGAAGAGACCGACTCGGACTACATCGACCGAGTAGACGTGATCATCCTCAACGGCGAGCCCGTAAGCGATGAGACCGCCCTCTACGCGGTCCTAGGAGGTTTTCAGGGCTTCTCGCCTATGTTCAGGCATCTCACGAAGACCCTACCGACGACCTACGCAGCCTTCCGGGCTAGAGCCGCAGATTTCCTGTCCAGGCAAAGGCTTCTTCTTAGCCTAGGAGTTCCGCGATCGGCGCCCGAGCGACGACCTCCAGTCTCCCAGCCCGAGCGACGACCTCCGGTCTTCCAGCCCGGTCACTACTATCCAGCAGAGCCGGAGGACTCGCTCACCGCCTACAGTCCATTTTAAATGAGGGATTAGCTCCCGGTCGATCGCCGATATCGACCTACGAATAAAGCGATCGGCTGCCGAGCGGCGATCGCCAGTATTCCGGCCCGATCGCCGATCATCACGCGACATCATCAGCAATCCGGCGGACACGATCGCCATCTACAGTCCAGCATATAACATGACGGACTAAGGCATAAGATCGCCTCCATCGCACATCATAAAGCCATGGTCCTGTCAGTCGATGGAACCGGCTGCTTCGGCCATGCAAGGTCCCTTTCGGCCGAGGTCGCCCGCCCTTCGTTTAAATACGAGGCCGGCGTAGTATGAGGGCTCTCCAACATTAATCAGTGGACACATGGCACAACCCCGTCTCAACGTACACCGTCGAGGTCGGCCATCTCCATGGCTGGCCGAGGTGGAAGCAGAGCTAACAAGCCGCGGGCGTGGAGTTGATTCATCCGGCGCTACCCCGCGCAAGGACTCCTCTAGACCGAGACCGCACGCCCTTCGTTTAAATACGAGGCGAGGCGCAGCCTAACAGAGGACCCTCATAATAAAGTGAGTCACGGGACACTCAATGTCTTCGCGCACCAAGACACGGTCATGGAGTCGGTCCATCGATCTCCGCGACTGTGCACGATTCCTCAAACAAAGCGAAACCACCAAAGTTTCCATGGGGGATCGGCCAATGTTGTTTTTGCAGGTACAAGACCGAAAGATAGCTAGCCAATCGACCATGATAGCCCAAGTCCGAATCCTAAGTCAGCTCAGATCGCCCGTCCTCATCCGAACACGATCACCAGCAAGAACCACCTCGCCCCATGTCTTCAACATAGGAGCAAGCTGGGGGCAATTGTTGTGTCAAGAATTAACACTTTCCGACCGGCGATCGCCTCGGAGGTCGGGCGACCGAGTCACTTTCGATCGGTCAAAGCAGATCTGCCGATCATCGACCAGGCGACCGAGCCATTACCCAGCGGACGAGCTCAATCGGCCAACCGAAGGTCCCAGGATAAGTCCCGGTGCCGAGCGATCGACATCAACATGATCGCCTCTCGGTACTTGACGACCGACTCCTGGCGATCGACTGGAGACGATAACCTCTCGGTACTCGGCGACCGACTCCTGGCGACCGATAAGCGGACGACCATCTCTTGGCACCTGCCGACCGACTTCTGGCGACCGACAATCGGGCGACCCTCTATCAGCATCTGCCGATCGACCTTTGGTGACCGACCGAATGACGACCCTCAGCACCTGGCCGAGGGCGACCTCGGATGATCAGCTAGAGACGACCGCCTCATGTCGATCACCACCGATGGCCATCCAGTCGGCGAAGGCCGAGCCTCAAGACTGCCACCATGTGCAAGGGCCGAGACAAGATCCGCGAATCACGGGCCATTGACCACAGCCTGGCAGAATCTCTCCACCAGCCGACAAGCCGCCGAAAGCTGTCAGTAGGGCCGCATGTTGACTGGCTCCGGACACGTTCTGGCCCCTTATTGGTCCGCCCAGCTGGCTGCCTGCTGGAGCTTTGGACTTTAGCCCGACAGCCAGCATCTTCCTTGGACTTTAACCCGACAGCCCAGGAGATCGGCACCTTATTATAATGGCCGGCAGGCGATCGGCCACAAAGGGACAGGACCCGGCTGCCCCTATATATACAAGGCTCCCTGCGCTTGTATTTCCTCTCTGGCAATATCGCGATTCAAGCACACAATACAGAAACAATATACAGCACTTGGTTAATCTCCAACTCTTGGCAACGGCTATCATTTGGTCTTACTTCTCCCGGCCTCTCTCATCAAGAAGACGATCGGAAGGGACGAAGAACACCGAGCTTCGCTCAAGAGCCGGATTAACAGAGTCTTTTTACACTCATTGTATTTAGATTTCTCTCATTAATACTTGTATCCATGAATATTCGTATTAATAACATCTCGCGAGAGCATTCAAGCCCGGGCCTAACAAACCCGGCAAATCTTGTATTATTTATCTTCTCTCGGAAGTGCTCCCGCAATTGTTGTTTGTTGCCCGTATTCCAGCAGTATTAATCTTCGGATAAATATTTTGGGCAACAATAATATCATCAATCAGTCATCCGTTATCATCCTTTGATCCAACGAATCAAGGTAATCTTCCTTAGAACCCTAATTTCGTGAATTTGGGGGTTTTTGCGTTTTTGTCCGATTCGTTCCGTATTATTGATTAATTCATGATGGGTATGATTAATCTTGGTAGTATTATTGTGTCTAACATCATTTAATCCATTGTTCTTCGTCGAATCGAAGTATATTTCTTGATTTCCTTCAAATTGACTTTTTGGGGGATTTGTTCTCGATCTCGTTTTTCATCCGTTTTTGATGGATCGATTGTGGTTAAATGATGTTGTTAAACACATTCTATGGATTGTATATCCATATTTCGACTTGGAATTCCGTTTTCGGGTTTTGACGGAATGAATCGTGTTCTTGGCCGTTTTGGGGGAAACGCTTGAACTTTCGTCATTTGTTCTTTGAATTCAGCGTCTTTGAGTCGTATTATGAAATTCATTTTCGTTGTTATTGTCTTCGTTCATAGTTCATTGTTGCGGATTGTCGTTCGGTGGAGTCGGTGAGTTCGTAGTCGGTTCGTGCCAACCTACTTAGGCCGATTCTCGGCGTAGTGGTTATTCGAGGCAAGTATCTTGCCCATACATTACGTGTTTTGTGGATATTAAGTTGTTAATCGTCGATATGTGCTAAATAAATATTAATAACCATTTTTCAAAAGAATCGGTATATTTACCATCATGGTTTTTGTAAAGGTGACCCGTGTGTGTCGGGAATTAATGTGCTTAGTTGAATATGTGTGCTAGTGTCGAGTATAGAATCACCTTACTTTCTTGTGATGTCATTGCGTATGATTATGTCGTTGGTAAATATAAAGTGTAATTCTTTTGTCAAATTATGTGCTTGGAGTCCCGTGGCTATGGACGAATACGTGAGTTTTTGGGTGATATTGGTTGTGTCGTTCGGTGCTGTTGAAATCTTGTGCTCCCTTTTGAATTGATATAGTTCTGGGTCGTGAGTACGTGTTGGATAATTTGGCCATTCTAGCATGGTACCTCGACTATATATATTTTGTGTGTTTGACCTTTGAGAGTCGTGGTTTTGTAATCTGTGAGTTGTTACTCTTCCACCTGGGGATGGCATGTGGCCTCTGGGGGCCGATACTAATGGGTACGGCCACGGAAGTGGACTTGGGTGCGTGTGTTGATGTTCTTCCACCTGGGGACGGTTCGACGGGACCTATGGGGGCCGATACTAATGGGTACGGCCGCGGAAGGGGTTTCCCACCTGGGGACGGTCCGACGAGGCCTCTGGGGGCCGATACTAATGGGTACGGCCACGGGTTACCAAGTGTGGTTTCTGTGATACTGATGTTGATGTTTTGATGATTAATTGTGATATTGTCCGGAGTATCACAATGATTTGCGCTCGGGGTCGAGAGACATTATATATCGAGTCTTGGTGCTTGGATAGAATGGCATAAGAATAATGTGTTATGTGTAATGTGTCCTTGTTAGTGAATTGCAGTGGATGATCGGGTCGTAGGCCCTATGAATTGTGATCGAAATGATCGGGCCGCGGACCCCGTGTTTTGTTAACGGATTTGCATTTTGGAAAAAGAACTTTTGGGCTGTGACCCTAAATGACTTTCGAGGAATTAAGAACTTTTCAATTTCAAATGTTTTCAAAACTCTCGAGATTTGGAAGTGTTTTCAAAGTGCTTACTTACTTCGTTTCTACTTTCAAGACTTGAACTATTTTTAACTAAATATACCTAGTGAAGTCTTTCGCTGTACTCTCGGAATGTGTTGTGTATGGCTCGTATTTGCACTCTATACTTGCACTAGCGAAACAGTGGAGTTTTGCTAACCCTCGAGTAATCGGGGGGTGGATATCTCAGATTGTGTCCAGTGCACATGCAGTTTTCGGAGAAAGACACAGGATCGGTACGAGGGATGATGAAAGACGAATGATACTAATCACACGAAGGCCAGTTTTGGGTTCAGTTAGTCGGAGTCCATTGTATTGTCTTTTCCGCTGTCTTATTGTTCGTTGTTGCAAGTATTTTACCCTTGCATGTGTATGAGTCTGGATGAGTTTATGTATTTTGATTTGTAAGTCAGTGACGGAAGACCAAATCGGTCTATTGATTCGTTATTTTGATTCGTCGGTATGTAATGTAATGTGTTGTGTTGATGTCTAGCCTGGTGGATCCTCACGGAGAGGGTGCGGCGTGTAATATTCGGTTTGATCTTGGGGTGTTACAATTATGGTATCGGAGCTTAGGTTGCGGAAACCTAGCCGTCGGGTCAGTAGTGTATTGTTGGGTCTTGTCTTGTCAGATTGAGTCTGACTGATGTCATGTCGCGACGCGTCGTCTGGGATGTCGGTCGTGATTAGTATCAGGGTGCAGCCATCATCTTCGTGCGGTCTGTGGATGTAAGTCTCCCTACTACATGTTGTACCACGAGCTATACGAGCCTGTATGATTCTGTGTTATGTAGTAGTATTTGAAGGTGCATCGTGAGTAAGTGACATATATTTGTTAATTCCCGTTTTGTGCTAGAATAAAGAATGTTATGGCCAAATGTATCCTTGTATGAACTGTTTTTCTTGCAAGAGCAAAAACCTTGGAATTTTTAGTTTCGAAGGCTTCCGGGGAGCCACGCAAATTTTTAAAATGTTCTCCAAGGGAGGAAAAATTTTGATTTTTGTATGATGACCTCAAGGTCGAAAATTTTTAGACTTCAAACTACCGATATTTCATTCTCATCTCATACTATAAGTTTTCAAAACTCGAGTTTTTAACTCAAATAAGGTCTTCAAAATATACTCAAGACGTGACTCTCGTTTGTAACTTTTTGATTTCATGAATGTTGGTCAGAAGATGCGTATTGATGATGCTCTCGTTGTTGAGCAGTGGTGCCAGTTTTATGATTAAAATAGTAACGTGAATGTTGAGTCCATCAGTATGTATGTGTTGAGATAGTCCTCTTTATTGAGAAGTAAAATTTTCGTTTTTGTAGGATGATTTTCTTTCGATGGTTGCTTGTGAGATGTTATAATTATGTGAATCGATGACATTTAGACTCGTATGTTGTTGCTTCTGTGTAACCTTCGAGTCTAGTATTACCTCATATATGTTTGCAATCGTGTTGGTGATTAGAGCAGTTAGCACAGGCTTAATACGAGCCTAACGCACGCTAACGTGGCGTGTTTAGCGCACGTTAATCTTTGTTGTAACACGCGCTAATCAACCTGAGTAGAGGCTATGGAACCGCATTATAGCCGTTAGGTCTAACTTTTGCGGCCAATCACCTGTAGTTGTATTCTCTACGTGGTGTCTAGTGATAACAACTGTCGTGCGTGAATGTGTGTTAAGACTTTTCGTATTGCTAGGTGATATTTGATTGTGTTTGATGAATTGATAAATTATGTCTGCTGTGTGTGTTCAAAAACACTTTCCTGGAAACTTCACAAAGTTTTGACGGTTCGAGTAATCGGCGGCTCCGTGTATACTTTGAAAATTATTTGGAATTGGCAAGCCGACCTTGGATTCTCAAATAAAACCTCGATGGTATTTGAAAGAGTTGTTTTAAAGTACATGTAGACATTTTGTAAAATATTACCGTCGTTGATGTTTGTGAAGTGTTGGGAGAATTTTCGAAAATGATTTTTAACGTATTGTTGTATTTTCAAATAATTCGAGTGAATGATTTTCAAAAATCTTTCACACCATAAAAAAATATTTTATTTCAAAAACCAATACGATTTTTATTTTCAAAAATATATAGTGAAAGATGAAAAATCTCACTCGATGTAAAGTTCAAACTCGGATTTGGAAATGTTAGAGTATGTAAGAATGATTTGATGATCTTGCGTGGTTAATTTGTTAGTTGTTAACGGTGATGATGATACGTAGAGGCATGATGACTTCAAATGATTTCAAATGAGACGGTTAAAGTATGTTGTTTACAAGTTTTGATGAAATAACCCGAGGTACCAAAAGTACTTTTAAAGTTTATTTTAAATAGCATACAAATCCAAGGATTTTCAAAAGATTTCCTTTAAAAGGATACCTCGTGGATTTTCTTTTCGAGTTGTTATTGGTTACCTTATGTGATATGTCATGCTGAGTTAGTACTTTAGTATAATATTTTGCGAAGTTGTGCAATCGTATTGAGTGGGAATCCGCTTAGTATGCCGTTGGGCAGAGGACACAGTCGTGACCACGATACTGATGGCCATGAAGATCGGATGTGGACCAAGAGGGTATAGTCGGGGAGGTTGCTATTCCAGCACTTCATTCTCGTTGTTTAGGTTTCGGGACGAAACCTCTTTTAAAGGTGATATGATGTAATACCCACATTTTTCTTTCTTTCTCTTCTGTTTCGTCCAACCGTATCGACTCGACTGTGTTCGTTGATGCTTCTGACCTGGTGTTGTTTCCCACCTTTGTCATTCGAACGAGTTCTGATATTGTCCAAATTGATCTATATATCGTTGTGACCTTTCCAAGTTCGGAAAATTAGTCTCGTTTTCGATCTTCCAACCCTTGGGCGGTGGAATTCGGTATTTGTTCAGCGATTGGCTTGCATTTTGATTGATGTACCGTTGGGTTGGTCAATCGTATTGATTTTCGTTCGTTGTGTTTTGTGATTGTTTGGATAATTGACTTGATTGTATTATCCATTTGATGACGCTTGTCACTTGTTGGTTTTATTATATCCCTAACGGCGGCGTTGTGTTGGTCGTCGTGGAGCGTGTTTTCACGCCGTATATTTCTTTGCGTTGCTTGTATGTTTCGCCGATGGGCGTAAGTTACGCGTTTCCTTGCGTATCTCGTTGAGTTTTCCTGGCGGGATATTGCTTCTCCCTACTTGTTTTAAGTTTCGGGACGAAACTTCTTTTAAGGAGGGTAGAATGTAATATCCGTAATTTCGAATTTCGGTAATTTTCTTTTTTCGGCGAAAGTCCGTTTTGACGACTCGCTCATGACCGTTTCGTCATTTCGAGAATGATTAATTCTGCACTTTTTGTCATCCGAGTTCGTTTCGGTATCGTTTTGTTGAGTTCCGAGCTTTTTAGCGACTTTTCCGCACTTGAGCTCGATTCTTGCGAATCTCGTCCGAAACTGTTGTTTCGAGTTTCTCATAAGTTCATTTGATGTTATTATTCATGTTGCGAGCTTTGGTTTGGTGTTTCGATCGCGTATCGTGATTTTCGGACGTTTTGGGCCATTTTCGTAATTTCCCAAAGTTTTGGGTAATTACTTCCGTTGTTGAATTCCGAGCCTTCGGGTGGTCGTAATTGTGTGTTCTCTTAGCTCTTAGATTCGTCTTTGCGAGTACGTCGTAACCGTATCATCGATTCGTATTCAGGTTCGGGTTTCGGGGTCGTTCGGGCCGTCGGAGTTGGCCCCGGCCGAGTCATGGCGGCAACAGGCCAGGCAGGCGGCCGCCGAGTCACGGCCGGTAGTGCTCGGCGGCTTCTGGCCGAGTCACGGCCGGCGGTGCTCAGCGGCTTGGCCGGCGGTCAGTGGGCCGCGGCACATCTTTGGCGGGGCCGCGCCACACTCTGTGGCATTTTTCGGCCAAACCGACTATCTAGGTCTTTGCGGCACACTCCGCCGAGCCGCGGCACACTGCCCGACCACGGAGCCATTTTTGGCCACGTGCGGCACACTCCCATTGGCAGCGGCACCTTTGTGCGGCTATTTATGGTCCCGCACACGGTTTTTCGCCATTTTTCTCCTTCTTCTCCTTCTCTTCCGGTGAGGGTGATTTTACCATGGAGCCATGTTGTTTAACAACAAATCCATGAAGTTCTTGAGTTCATATCATCAATCAATCATCCGTTATCATCCTTTGATCCAGCGAATCAAGGTAATCTTCCTTAGAACCCTAATTTCGTGAATTTGGGGTTTTTTGCGTTTTTGTCCGATTCGTTCCGTATTATTGATTAATTCATGATGGGTATGATTAATCTTGGTAGTATTATTGTGTTTAACATCATTTAATCCATTGTTCTTCGTCGAATCGAAGTATATTTCTTGATTTCCTTCAAATTAACTTTTTGGGGGATTTGTTCTCGATCTCATTTTTCATCCGTTTTTGATGGATCGATTGTGGTTAAATGATGTTGTTAAACACATTCTATGGATTGTATATCCATATTTCGACTTGGAATTTCGTTTTCGGGTTTTGACGGAACGAATCGTGTTCTTGGCCGTTTTGGGGGAAACGCTTGAACTTTCGTCATTTGTTCTTTGAATTCAGCGGCTTTGAGTCGTATTATGAAATTCATTTTCGTTGTTATTGTCTTCGTTCATAGTTCATTGTTGCGGATTGTCGTTCGGTGGAGTCGGTGAGTTCGTAGTCGGTTCGTGCCAACCTACTTCGGCCGATTCTCGGCGTTGTGGTTATTCGAGGCAAGTATCTTGCCCATACATTACGTGTTTTGTGGATATTATGGTTGTTAATCGTCGATATGTGCTAAATAAATATTAATAACCATTTTTCAAAAGAATCGGTATATTTACCATCATTGTTTTTGTAAAGGTGACCCATGTGTGTCGGGAATTAATGTGCTTAGTTGAATATGTGTGCTAGTGTCGAGTATAGAATCACCTTACTTTCTTGTGATGTCATTGCGTATGATTATGTCGTTGGTAAATATAAAGTGTAATTCTTTTGTCAAATTATGTGCTTGGAGTCCCGTGGCTATGGACGAATATGTGAGTTTTTGGGTGATATTGGTTGTGTCGTTCGGTGCTGTTGAAATCTTGTGCTCCCTTTTGAATTGATATAGTTCTGGGTCGTGAGTACGTGTTGGATAATTTGGCCATTCTAGCAAGGTACCTCGACTATATATATTTTGTGTGTTTGACCTTTGAGAGTCGTGGTTTTGTAATCTGTGAGTTGTTACTCTTCCACCTGGGGATGGCATGTGGCCTCTGGGGGCTGATACTAATGGGTACGGCCACGGAAGTGGACTTGGGTGCATGTGTTGATGTTCTTCCACCTGGGGACGGTTCGACGGGACCTCTGGGGGCCGATACTAATGGGTACGGCCGCGGAAGGGGTTTCCCACCTGGGGACGGTCCGACGGGGCCTCTGGGGGCCGATACTAATGGGTACGGCCACGGGTTACCAAGTGTGGTTTCTGTGATATTGATGTTGATGTTTTGATGATTAATTGTGATATTGTCCGGAGTATCACAATGATTTGCGCTCGGGGTCGAGAGACATTATATATCGAGTCTTGGTGCTTGGATAGAATGGCATAAGAATAATGTGTTATGTGTAATGTGTCCTTGTTAGTGAATTGCAGTGGATGATCGGGTCGTAAGCCCTATGAATTGTGATCGAAATGATCGGGCCGCGGACCCCGTGTTTTGTTAACGGATTTGCATTTTGGAAAAAGAACTTTGGGGCTATGACCCTAAATGACTTTCGAGGAATTAAGAACTTTTCAATTTCAAATGTTTTCAAAACTCCCGAGATTTGGAAGTGTTTTCAAAGTGCTTACTTACTTCGTTTCTACTTTCAAGACTTGAACTATTTTTAACTAAATATACCTCGGGAAGTCTTTCGTTGTACTCTCGAAATGTGTTGTGTATGGCTCGTATTTGCACTTTATACTTGCACTAGAGAAACAGTGGAGTTTTGCTAACCCTCGAGTAATCGGGGGGTGGATATCTGTATTGTGTCCAGGTACATGCAGGTTTTCGGGAGCAAGACACAGGATCGGTACGAGGGATGATGAAAGACGAATGATACTAATCACACGAAGGCCAGTTTTGGGTTCAGTTAGTCGGAGTCCATTGTATTGTCTTTTTCGCTGTCTTATTGTTCGTTGTTGCAAGTATTTTACCCTTGCATGTGTATGAGTCTGGATGAGTTTATGTATTTTGATTTGTAAGTCAGTGACGGAAGACCAAATCGGTCTATTGATTCGTTATTTTGATTCGTCAGTATGTAATGTAATGTGTTGTGTTGATGTCTAGCCTGGTGGATCCTCACGGAGAGGGTCTGCGGCGTGTAATATTCCCGGTTTGATCTGGGGGTGTTACAGCGCTAACGACTCAAGCACAGTAGTGGCAGTAGGTTGTTTCTGCTCTCTGTTCTCTGGATGAGCAGCTTAGCGCACGCTAAACTTGTATATTAGCGCACGCTATGGTTTCGGCTTAGCGCACGCTGGGTGTCCGGTAGCACGCATTAATTAGGCAGTCCAGACGGCGTAATGTTTGGACTCGACCGTGTTCAGTTAGCACACGCTATGGCTCGATAGCGCGCGCTATCGAGGGGCTATTGGCGCACGCTATTTTCTGATAGCGCACGCTAATGGGCCAGAAATTTTGGTTCTGGACTAGTTTTGACAGGATAGCGCGCTAACCGTGGATCGTTAGCGCACGCTAAGCTCTCTGGTTATAAATACCAGAGAGTTGACCCAGATTCGTCACTTTTTCATTTCTCATTCTCTCTCCGAGCCTTGGGCGATTTGCGATCTCCGGGCGATTCGAAGTCTTGCAACTCCTAGCCATCATCTTTCTTGAGTTCTTGGTGTAGATTAACAACACCAATACTTGTTCTTCGTCTTCGATCCGAGGTAGTCTCCTAGAACCATATTTTGGGAAATTTGGGGTTTTTTGAGTTTTTGTCCGATTCGTTCCATATCGTTGATTAATCCATGATGTATATGATTAATCTTGATGGTATCCTTGTTTTCCCTACGAGTTCATGGTAAGTTCCGTTGTATTTATGAAATCGAGAGAGTTCAGTTGCGATCTGTCCTCGTCGTTGTTTTTGTACGAACTTACATGAATCGTAGGTGGGTTTTCGAGTGTATTCCATTTTCGTGCTCGTTTAAAAATGGTTGTGATTGTGTTCTTCGAATCGTTAGCTTTGGGTTCGTCGGTTCCTCGCGATCGTGCTTGGTTTTCCTTTCCGTTCGTGTCGTCGCCAATTATTCAAGGCAAGTATTCTTGGAAACCTTTATGCTTAACCTGAAATGGTGATGTATGTATATGTGTGTGCTTTGCTTACTCCGGGAGGGTCTGACAAGGCCTCGGGGGAATCTATGACTTCACTCTGGATTCACGAGCTTGATTCGCTAGCCGGCTCGGGAGGGTCCTTAGAGGCCTCGAGTGGGATCAGTGGCTTCACCCCGGTCCTAGGTGATGCCTGTGCGTGATTTATTTTGTGATATGGCCAGCTCGGGAGGGTCCTTAGAGGCCTCGAGTTGGACCGGTGACTTCACCCCGGTCTAGGCAAATTGATTATTGACTGTTTGTTTCTGGAAAAGACATGTCTCGTTTTAGCTTTTGAAATGACTTGATGCATGTACTATGAAATGTGTAAGCGAATGGTTTGCCTTGATTACTTGTACTAGCGTAATTGCTAACCCCTTTGGGGACCTGTTTTTGGAAAATTCTTGTTATGAATTTTAGGTTATGTTCAGCCGGACGAGCAGGTGCTGGGATAGTACGAGGATGCTGGCCAGGGATGTTGACGTGTGCAATAGAGTCCCTTTATTTCCGTTGTCCATTTTGATATGTTGCTTTTCCAAACTTGTGAACTTATGGATAGTACTCGCGAGTACTTAGGCACTTTTGATTTGGGTTACATTTGTATGTTACTTTGTATTTGTGAAGTCGGGAGATGTATTGTTTACCGGTTGTACCGGATGATTTCATTTAATTATGGTCGTGGTATTGTGTGTTTCTCGCTAACCGGGAAGGTTAGACGAGCAGTATTGTTTATTTAGCCTGATGGATCCCACGTAGGGATCCACGACGCTGTAATATACCCCGAATATCTTGGGGGTGTTACATCGCGGTGGTATATTATTTAAATTTAAATAGTATAAACCATTTAGTAATGTAGTTGTACAAACCAATTTTTTTCTAAAATAAATGCGACACGATCCATCTCTAGTAAAGAAATGATATTCTTTACGGTCCATGACCGGAATTGATACAATATTCTTGTGCCCCTTAGGCAATACAAGTACATCATCTAAAGTGATAATAAAACTGAATTCTAAATCCAACATAAGTGATCCGATGTTAGTAGCCTTGACATTATGCCCGCTGCCGATTGTCACCATCACTTCTCCAGCTCCAAGCTTTCTACTTCATTTCAGATCCTGATTCATTGCACATATGTGATAACTTGAACCAGAATCAAGTATCCAAGAAGTCATCGTTGACTTCACAGTGGTGATCAATTTCTTTACAAAGTTTAATTGAGGGCAACCCATACGGTTTCTATTGTATTATTCTTTATAAGGTGGTGTCTAACACCAACCCATCTAATGGATGATTCTATCTTTTTTTACTCCTAGTTCACTTGCCTTCAATCCATACGGTTTCTATGGCTCGCTGAACTATCTAACTTTAAACCGTCAACTCCTATCAGTCTGATAATTGAATCTCACCCGACAATCCATACGATTTTAGGGGTTTGATTTGTCACAATCGAAGGCATCTAATGCACTCTAGGAATTTATCAACCTTCCCAAAAATATTACCCCAACATACTCGGAAAAATAATATTTTAGTTCAAATTTCAATTTTCCATGAGTTTGACGGAGAGTAGGAAACTTCGCAACCTTTATAACTTAATATTTGTAAGTGGGAGAATTACGCGATTATATGTTACACTTTCTACATTAATCATTTTATAATCAGAGTTTGTCGATTTATTTGTTTGTCATATAATATGAGAAACATACACAACCTAAATCTACCAACATGTAGTTCATGGACCGTTTATAAGTACCGAGTCATTTTCGAATCGATAAAAAGAACATTACAAGTAATCAAATTACAAGTTCTGAATCTTCATCTTCATGGCGGCTTGTCCTCGGCTCTTCGTCGTAGCTAATTTATTACATTTATAGAATTTGCATCCTATACAAATTTACTAAAAAAAGGCTCAAACGGCCATTACAACCCCATCGAATAAAGATTCAAAAACTAGTTCTATGAACTACATCACCATTCCAATAATAATGCAACAATCACATAGAAATTAATTGCATAAACAGATAGTCTAAATATTGATCAAATCAATATAAGATTAATTCATCGATAAAAAGTAATCCAATTAATTCACGCAGTCGTTAACTTGTTCCGAACGAAAAAATATTTCATTAATTAATTCCCTTAAAATGAAAATACCATATGTATATTTTAGTCAAGTTAAATTCTATTTAATTTGCGGAAAATTAATTTACCATACTCGAAATAAAAGGCCCGGGTGAGACCACGGCCAGGTCGAGCCGGAATAAAAGGCCCGGGTCGAGTCGGAAAATACAAGGCCGGGTCGAGACCACGGCCCGACAGTGTAACACCCCAAGATATTCGAGGTGTATTACGTAGCCGTGGACCCCTACATGGGACCCACCAAGGCTAACACAAGAAAACACCACTCGACTAACCGCCTGTTAGCAAGGAAACAATTGTTAACAATAAGAACATAAAACAACACGTCCAGACAACCGCATAATAAACATCAACCGACAAATACAAGAACTCCAACGAATACCAATCACAATCCGAAAGGAAAAACCTAAGTACTCGCGAGTACAATCTATAAGTTTACAATTTGGAAAACATCCACATCAAAAGAGACGGTAGGAAATAACAAGACTCAATTTCACATGTCAACAACCTTGGCCGACATCCTCGTACCATCCCGTAGCAGCTCGTCTGGCTGAACATAACACGAAATCCATAACAAGAATTTCCCGACAACGGGTCCCAGAGGGGTTAGCAATTACGCTAGTACAAGTATTCAAGGCAAACCAATCGCTTACACATTTCATAGTACATGCACCAATATCATTTCGAAAACCAAAACAAGACATGTCTTTTAGGAAACAAGCAGTCACAATTAATTTGCCTAGACCGGGACGAAGCCACGAATCCCACTCGAGGCCTCTAAGGACCCTCCCGGTGGCCACATTCATAAAACAAATCAAGCACCACACGTCACCTAGGACCGGGACGAAGCCACGAATCCCACTCGAGGCCTCTAAGGACCCTCCCGAGCTGGCTAGCGAACCAAACTCATGAATCCAGGACGAAGCCATAGATTCCCTCGAGGCCCCGTCGGACCCTCCCGAGGTGAGTAAAGCACACACAATATACATTACCATTTCACGTTAAGCATAAGGGTTTCCAAGAATACTTGCCTTGAATATTTTGATGACGCAACGAACGGAAAGGATAATCACCGACGAACACTAGGAATCAACGGAACCAAACCTAACGATTCGAAGAACATAATTACAACCAACTCTAGTCGAATACGGAAATGGAATACACCCGAAAACCCGCCTACGATTCGTGTATATTCGTATATAAACAACAACGAGGGCGGACCACAACCAAACCCTCTCGATTCCGTAAAAATCACGAAATATACCATGAATCCGTAGGGAAACTAAGAATACCAACAAGATTAATCATATTCATCATGAATTAATCGACAAAACGGAACGAATCGGACAAAAACGTGAAAACCCCCAATTTTAACAAAAGTAGGGTTCTAAAGATCTAACCTTGATTCGCTTGATCAAGGGATGATATCGGACGAATGATTGATGATATAACCCAAAGAACTCCATGGATATGTTGTTAAACAACATGGCTTCAAGCTTAGAACACGCCCAGCAGCGGAAGAGGAGAAGAAGAAGGGAAAGAAATGAGCTGAAATGCTCAAAAAATGAATTTATAGGGGTTGACTGCCCTGCCGGACACGGCCCGTGCCGATCGGCACGGTCGTGTCGCACAGCTGGCCGACAGGGACTCGACCTTGTCCTGCTTGACACGGTCGCGGCGCGGAGGGCCTTCCGATAGTGACCCGTCCGACAATGACTTCGGCATGACTCGGCCGTGTCACGGAACACGGTCGGGCGTGTCAGCGATCGGTTACAGCTTATCCGGAAGAGTTCTACTCGGCCGTGCCAAAAGACACGGTCGAGTCCTGTGGGCAGGGACTTCGGCATTTCTGGACGAGTACGGCACGGGCCGTGTCGGACGACACGGCCGAGTTCGGTCGGCAGTGATCGGCCAATAACTGAAAAATGAGCGGGTGAGCTAAAACAACCATAACTCTCTCGTCCGGACTCCGATTGACTCACCGTTTGAACCATTGGAAATCTAACTCGATGTTCTATAATATTGCAAAGATTCAGAATTTTTGGAGTTTCCAAGAATTAATGGTGACTTTACAAAGTCGAACTCCCACGTGAAAAAGTCGATTAAGGACACGGAACTCAACAAAACGACACCGAAACAAACTCGGATGACAAAAAGTGCAGAATTAATCATTATCGAAATGACGAAACGGTCATGATAGAGTTGTCAAAATGAACTTCCTCCGAAAAAAGAAAATTACCGAAATTCGAAATTGCGGATATTACATTCTACCCTCCTTAAAAGAAGTTTCGTCCCGAAACTTAAAACAAGTAGGGGGAGCAATATACCCGCCAGGAAAAGTCGACGAGATACACAAAAATAGAAAACTCGCGCCCAATGGCGAAACGCTGCAAGAAACGCAAAGAGACATACGGCGTGAAAACACGCTCCACGACGACCAACACAACGTCGCCGTTAGGGATACAATAAAACCAACAAATGACAAGCGTCATCAAACGGATGATATAGCCACGTCAATTATCCGACAATCACAAAACACAACGAACGAAAGTCAGTATGATTGACCAACCCAGCGGTACATCAATCGAAACGCGAGCCAATCGCTGAACTAATACGGAATTCCACCGCCCAAGGGTTGGAGGATCGAAAACGAGACTAATTTCCCGAACTTAAGGGAATTAAGAAGGAGTCTGAACGTTCAACAATCACAAAACGAGAACAAAAACCGAACAAACAAACGATCGAGACAACAAAAATCGAACAATCATGTCCGAAACACGAAGGATAATAAAACTCAAACAACAACTCCCAGGATGATCTGGTGAGAACTACAAGGAATGCATTCCCATAAGATCCACAGGATAGGGAATAGCGATTGAAAAGTCACAGCGATAACCAGATCGACCCAAAACAAGATCACAGCTCGTTCGAATGATGAACCCGAAATACAAAACAAGTTCGAGACGGTATCAACGAACACGAGCGAATCGATAGGCGGAGAAAGAGAAAATACGAAGTCGAAATAGTATGGGTATTACCCCGACCTCATCCACGAAGTTCACAAAACAGAGCAAGGTAACAAGACATTAAACAACCGACACATAACGGGCGATCGTCGATGCACACGGTCATACCAAACCAAGTTCTAACGGCTCGCACATGCGCGACAACGTAGAAATCACTACGAGGCGGCATTCGACACTAACATCCCACCTCTCACAACAAATGCGTGGCAACGCCTCGGCGTTCATGCCACCAATCGATCATACTCGGGAGCAAACATCATAACGACAACGCGAACATCATACATATATACCCGGCCCTCAAGCGGAATGGATAGGTTTTAAAACGAAAACCTCATTTTGAAAATAATTTGCAAGCACCAGTTGATTTTGAGTATCATATATCAAAAAGTTATACAAACATCGTCATCGAGACTTTTAAAAAAAATCATCTTGCGTTTGAAAAAAAAAAATGAAGACACCTTTCGTTAAATTAAAACTTTTCAGCTATATTCGTCATTCGGGTCTAAGCGAATGCGTTTCTAAATCATTAGAAATATCTCCAAATATTTTGATCCCCAAAGTAGAATAATTTTGAAACATAGCGTGGCGCCAGTAGGCATCTTGAGGACACTGTGAGAAAATAATTCATTTTAAAAGTACGTCTCGAGGTTTATTTTCTAAGATACTCAAGATTTTTCAGAAGTACAATAGGCCAAAATGCCCAGAATTCACACTTGTCAACATTCACTTAAACATATCATAGCACACTCATTAAATCGTTCACAATCAAGACAGTGATATACAATCTCTAGGATATGTTTAACAACATCGTTAAAACAACGATCGGTTTATCAAAACCGGATGGAAAACGACATCAAGAACAAAACTCCAAAAAGTCAACTCTAGGGATTCAAGAAAAATACCTAGATTCGGCGAAGAACAATGGATTTGATGATGTTAAAAATCATCTAGGATACTCCAAAACACCTTTGGATGGAAGAAAAAATCAGCCCATATGCGAAACTGAGTCGCTACGTCTCAATCTCATGGAGGAAGAAGAAAAATGAAGAAAAATGCAACTTCTAGACTGGTGTCCGGTATTTATACTGGACACAATTAGCGTGCGCTAATCATTAAGGTTAGCGTGCGCTATCACGGCACCCAACAAAACTCCTGACCAAAAATACACTGTTAGCGTGCGCTAACCCCAAGTGTTAGCGTGCGCTAACGAGAACTTGCACCAGTCCGGTAGCTCTGGATCGCTGCAACTACCGAGTAGCGTGCACTATTCTCCCCTTAGCGTGCTACCAACGTACTCTCGCGTGTTAGCCGTAAAGCGTAGCGTGCGCTAACAATTCACGAGACAACAACGAACATATCTGAAAAATTACATGCCGTAAACCCTTCTCACAAGGATTTACCAGGCTAAGCATGATTTCCCATCTCATTTCGAAAATGCTAAAAATACCAATGACGGTGATATTTTCCAAAACTCACAAACTCATTTGTCAAACCATCATGAAATATTCAAGGCCAAAATGCCAAAACTTGATTCAAGGAATCGGTTTTATGAAATAAAACTCAGGTTGCAAAATACCGAAAGTCGTTTGTAAGAACTCACGCGGCGGATAAAATACGGTGCGAAAATACATCGGCGGATTGACACTCCTCGTACAAACCAAATACGAGAGTCTAACAAACACATATCGTGAAATCAAAATCCACAGAAGGATTCCATCATTCAATCGACTAATCATACAAATAACTCGTGTCACACGAGGCACAACACAAGGAAGGGAGGTTAACATCCATAGGTCGCACGTAAGTGACGATCGCCCCTCGATACTAATCACGACCAATGATCTCAAATGACGCGTCGCGATGCGACTAAGTCAGACAAAATCCGACGAGACAAAACTCAACAAACACCACTTGACTCGACAGTCTAGGTTTCCCCAAGCTAATCTGATCTTTAAAATCGTATACTCTAGTTATTCGAAAATAAAACCGATAAGTTAAAAATCGTTCTTAAGACCCTTTTAAACACGACAAGGGCTTAACAGTGGTAGCATTTTATAAAATGTCCTAAACACTTTTATACACGACCCTTAAATACGACACAAGGTTTTATTTGAAAATACAAGGCTGGCTCGCCCAAATTCATGTCACTTTTCAAAAAAAACCCACAATATGATCAAGCCTAAGAAATTTTCAAGCATGCACGCCACATGTATTATTATTAATAGAAACACATTGGTTGTAAATATTAATATTTAGCCAAGTACCATCAATTCCCGAACACACGCATATACGGCATTCAAAAATCACCAGTTCAACAAGCGCAAATCGGAAACACTAATTCTAAGCATATGTCAAACTTGTCTCTTCAAGTTTAACAGCATAACTAATGAACATCGATTCGAACACATGTCGAAACCATCTAGGTGGGTTTCTCAACAAACTCTGCCATCGACACCTTTCCCGGAATATGTCAATGTTCAAAACATTCACATCATACTGCACCCCTCGGTGTCCAAACCATCAGTACGTTCGGCTCAACATACATTTAGTATATCGCAATTATCAAACACAGATTCCATCATACAACAAAAGACTAGAGAGTCAAGCCCTCTCACAATATACCACGGAGCAATTCTCGAATCTTTCGATCACCAACGATCCCACCAACGCTAGGAAGTTTAGCGATGGCTCGCAAAACGACCAACGGTCAACCCCAGAACGGCGCACATACTCCAGAGAGATAAAGGACTACGCAATACTAGAATCAAAAGTGCACGAACCGGATGGATCGAAAAACAACTCGACGATAAGTACGAGAGAGACAATCACAGTTCAAGAAGTGGAAATACAATACGAGAAAACTAGAGGATCGAGTAAGGAAAACTTACAAGCGCTGGATGTACTGAGATGTCGGCAGCGGTGTGACAATGTGCAAAACAAAACGCTAATAGACCCAAATTAACCGACAAGCCTAGGTATCCATAAACCTAGAGCGCTCCGATACCATTTTCTGTAACACCCCCAAGATATTCGAGGTGTATTACAGCGCCGTGGACCCCTACATGGGACCCACCAGGCTAACACAAGAAAACACCACTCGACTGACCGCCTCCGTTAGCAAGGAAACAATTGTTAACAATAAGAACATAAAACAACACGTCCGGTACAACCGGCATAATAAACATCAACCGACAAATACAGTAACTCCAACGAATACCAATCACAATCCGAAAGGAAAAACCTAAGTACTCGCGAGTACAATCTATAAGTTTACAATTTGGAAAACATCCACATCAAAAGAGACAGTAGGAAATAACAAGACTCAATTTCACATGTCAACAACCTTGGCCGACATCCTCGTACCATCCCAGCCCGCCGTCTCTGGCTGAACATAACCTGAAATCCATAACAAGAATTTCCCCGACAATGGGTCCCCAGAGGGGTTAGCAATTACGCTAGTACAAGTATTCAAGGCAAACCAATCGCTTACACATTTCATAGTACATGCACCAATATCATTTCGAAAACCAAAACAAGACATGTCTTTTCCGGAAACAAACAGTCACAATTAATTTGCCTAGGACCGGGACGAAGCCACGAATCCCACTCGAGGCCTCTAAGGACCCTCCCGAGCTGGCCACATTCATAAAACAAATCAAGCACCACACGTCACCTAGGACCAGGACGAATCCACGAATCCCACTCGAGGCCTCTAAGGACCCTCCCGAGCTGGCTAGCGAATCAAACTCATGAATCCAGGACGAAGCCATAGATTCCCTCGAGGCCCCGTCGGACCCTCCCGAGGTGAGTAAAGCACACACAATATACATTACCATTTCACGTTAAGCATAAGGGTTTCCAAGAATACTTGCCTTGAATATTTTGATGACGCAATGAACGGAAAGGATAATCACCGACGAACACTAGGAATCAACGGAACCAAACCTAACGATTCGAAGAACATAATTACAACCAACTCTAGTCGAATACGGAAATGGAATACACCCGAAAACCCGCCTACGATTCGTGTATATTCGTATATAAACAACAACGAGGGCGGACCACAACCAAACCCTCTCGATTCCATAAAAATCACGAAATATACCATGAATCCGTAGGGAAACTAAGAATACCAACAAGATTAATCATATTCATCATGAATTAATCGACAAAACGGAACGAATCGGACAAAAACGTGAAAACCCCCAATTTTACCAAAAGTAGGGTTCTAAAGATCTAACCTTGATTCGCTGGATCAAGGGATGATATCGGACGAATGATTGATGATATAACCCAAAGAACTCCATGGATATGTTGTTAAACAACATGGCTTCAAGCTTAGAACACGCCCGGCGGCGGAAGAGGAGAAGAAGAAGGGAAAGAAATGAGTGAAATGCTCAAAAATGAATTTATAGGGTTGAGCGCCTGCCGGACACGGCCGTGCCAATCGGCATGGTCGTGTCGCCTGGTGGCCGACAGGGACTCGGCCGTGTCCTGCTTGACATGGTCGCGGCGCGGAGGGCCTTCCGATAGTGACCCGTCCGACGGCGACTCGGCATGACTCGGCCGTGTCCTGGAACACGGTCGGGCGTGTCAGCGATCGGTTACGGCTTATCCGGAAGAGTTCGACTCGGCCGTGCCAAGCGACACGGTCGAGTCCTGTGGGAAGGACTTGGCATTTTCGGACGAGTACGGCACGGGCCGTGTCGGACGACACGGCCGAGTTCGGTCGGCAGTGATCGGCCAATAACTGAAAAATGAGCGGGTGAGCTAAAACGACCATAACTCTCTCGTCCGGACTCCGATTGACTCACCGTTTGAACCATTGGAAATCTAACTCGATGTTCTATAATATTGCAAAGATTCAGAATTTTTGGAGTTTCCAAGAATTAATGGTGACTTTACAAAGTCGAACTCCCACGTGAAAAAGTCGATTAAGGACACGGAACTCAACAAAACGACACCGAAACGAACTCGGATGACAAAAAGTGCAGAATTAATCATTATCGAAATGACGAAACGGTCATGATAGAGTTGTCAAAACAAACTTCCTCCGAAAAAATAAAATTACCGAAATTCGAAATTGCGGATATTACAACAGGACTGCCTGGCCCTGGCTGAGAGGTCCAGCCCTCTCGGTCGCTGCCTGCCGAGCGCAGGCAACCTACTGCCGGCAGCCTCCCGGCAGTCCCGAGCTACCTGGTCCGGCTAGTTTTTTGGCTTCTTTTTTCACCCTGAATCCAAAAATAATATTTTTCTAATTTTTATATTACACATATAAATTAGTCTTTTAAAGAAAAATAGATTTTTATTATAACTTAAAATCACGAAAATAGATTTTTAGACAAATACTTAAACATTGAAGATTAAAACAACTATGATTCTAAGTCATAAAATCATACAACCGAGCATTCGAAACGCAAATATCATATATACGATTGCATAACCTTGCAATGATACTATTTTTGGGTTCGGTAAATAAAAATCGAGTTACGTAGCGAAAAAATTAAACCGGTCTAACCGGATAAAAACCGAACACCTAAGAGGATCGATCAAGCATTGTATATACATATATAAATAGACAAAGATAAAATTAAAGAATTCACACCTTCATAGTCCTTTGATAATTTTATCTTGAAGGAAAAATGGAAGCAAGCTTTGCGAAGTTCCCGAGCAACGAAAATCACCGTTCCTCTTCGTATCACGGAGACCAATATGAATCCAATTCATTTAGGCTTGACGAATGATTCAACACCTAAGATGTCGGGTATCTCTACGTCACCACGTGATGAATCTTATGGAAAAGTTCTATATCAATTCGTTCTCTAACAACGCGGCTAGGAATTGATATAGAAATTTTTCGCTCTTCTTTTCTTCTTCTTTCTTTCTCTCTAAGATGAACAAGAAAGTGAAAAGATAAAAATTTCTCCTTGACCTCTGAATGGCTATGACCAACACACTGTGTGTATGTGTTTCAACTTATGAGGTGTATTTATCTTATTATATGATCAAGATGAGATCAAATAATGAGATTTTGATAACTCATCTATTTGTCCTAAATACATAAAATAAGTCTATCACACCCCACACAACACATCAAAACAAAAGAGATGCAATCACATGTAATGTGATGGAGAGAGGGGTGGCCAAGGTTGGTGAGAAAAACAAGCCGAGCCCCTCGGTTCGTGTACCGGACGTTCGCTTGTCTAGTCCGTTAAGTACACTTCATTTTACCTCAAATGCATTTATACTTAATTAATTAATTCAATTAATTAATTTTATCAAGTACAATATTCTAATTATATTTCTCCAAGGAATAATTATTTATGAATTAAATTAATCACCGAGTAATTAATCAATTCATAGTACTGCATCGCTTTATCAAATAATTCAAATAAGATGTCTAATATCTATTATTAATGAAGAGATACTAAATACTCATTTTCCGTCAAATATCCTTGTGCGCGACTCCATAGGTCTGTCTTAGTCAATAATGGGAGGAACCAAGGAGTGCGGGTAACACTTAGCCAGCCTAGTGGCCCGCACTGCAACCCAACTGAGAACGAATGGTAGAATC
This sequence comes from Orobanche coerulescens, assembly GCA_033398695.1. Taxonomy (NCBI): domain Eukaryota; kingdom Viridiplantae; phylum Streptophyta; class Magnoliopsida; order Lamiales; family Orobanchaceae; genus Orobanche; species Orobanche coerulescens. The sequence goes on from CM065807.1 coordinate 40,266,803, forward strand.
ATTCTAAAACTATTAAGTCGTGAATACAGTATATGTATAAACCCTTCAATCATATGTCCAGATCAAGTACATGGTACTGTCAAAACCTATTGTAACTTGACTCTATGCATCTGTTAATGCAAACCGAAATCACCGAGCTCTCGTGTATCAAATACAACTAGCTTTAAATGCTTTGGCCAAAGACTTATGATCTCATTTGCCATTAACCGCATAGGACATTTACATGCTCACTTACACGAGAAATAATCTTATCTTGGTATTCAGTAGAGAGTGCTACTAGCCCACTAAGTTGCACTTCGAGGTTGACCCCACCAACCGGTGATTGGATCGAACTACTCTAATGACTAACTTATTGTCACAAGCACAACTTATACTGAAACCTAAAGTCGACGGTTCACGTATAACTGTCACAACCTTTCGATTCAGTTATTGACAATCCTAGAGTAAAATTCATGTGACCGAATCGAGGTGAGTCAATTTCGAGTATACTAATTCCATTAGCTTTTTATAGCATGCTCCCCCTAACCCTTAGTGAAGACAAGCACTCTACATATCAAAGCACATATTATACAAGTTTTATCTAAACTTCTTGCCCAGTTAAGTTTTATCGACTTGCGAACCATTTAAGCATTCGAGCCCTAAACACTTCCAGTGTCTATCTCCTTATCTCCATAAAGAGCGGAATGTCTACTCTAAAATGCAAGGACTATTATTCTATATACCAAATCACAATTCCAATAATATATAATAATTTATAAATAATAAATGCTTATTTAATTTAATATTCATGATTACAATACAATGCTCTCACTCTCTCATCCTCTGAGTGGCATTCGAGGGCATATTCCTAACATGTATATTATTAAATCCGGAAGTTTTAAAACTTTTGAAATGAGGTCACCTAAATGAATCTCTTGGAAAAAGCTAAAGGACCCTAGCCAATCGGTAGGGCGATGATCCTCCCAAGGACCCTCTGACCAAAAAAGTAATAAGCATAATCTATGGAGCTCAGATATTAATAGCTTATTATGTTCTACAGTCAAACAAGGTAATAGACAAATGTGAAGGTTTTATATTAGCACTCACGGAACATCAGAAGCTTCATCGTCTGGTCGGCCTCCTACCTGCACGGATTCTGAGTTTGATTAGTTAGCACCCATGACGAAGCATTAGTAATTTCTATTATTATTGCAAATTGTCTTATGAAGAGTGTTCTTGTTGTTAATGGGAGTTATAGTAATGTTCCTTTTGTAGCTAATTTGACAAAATTGTGATAAATGAGACATCAATCTGCTACAAACCAACGACACTCAATGGCTTCAACGGAGAGAAGCAATTCACTATAGTGAGCAACCTCGTAGCCTTTATCGAAGGGTTTAACTGTCTACCATGTTCTTGACTATGGATTTTTCCCCGAGCTACAATGCTTGTTAGACCTTAGATCCACAAGATTCTAGCAACTCCGTCCATCTACCACCAAGTAATGCGTTTTCCAATTAGATGAGGGGTGAAGGAAATCTCTTGTCAACAAAAGATTTCTCAAGCATGTTACACGAAGACTCCAAATATGAAGCAAATGTAAATAGTATAGAAGCTAGACCCCCCAACAATATCATACCAACCACGTATGAATGAGCTTTATGAAGTTTAAATTCACATCGACTACCGAGATCATGAACATTGTATCAATATTATGCTTGGAGCTAATTGATCTCCGTCCTTAATGCCAACCATGATTGTTATGCTTCGTGAAACACATATATGACCTGTATCAATCCTAAGATCGTCACCCATAAGCCTCAAGTTGACCCAAATTATCTACCACATAGGAGAAAATTCACCACCGAACGCAATAAGATCATCAACAATGAAGTTCAGAAGTTGATGGGCATCGGGTTGGTCCGAGAAGTCCACTACCTAAACTGGTAGGCAAAGTTCATTGTGGTCAAGAATAAAACTATTAAGTGGTAGATCTATATAGATCAAAATGATCTAAGTAACGCCTATCCAAGCTATTCATCTTGTTGCCGCACTAGACATGTTGGTGGATGCCACCTTAGGCCATGAGATCATAAGCTTTATGAACTCATTCTTAGAGTAAGTAAAATATTGATGCATCAATGTAATGCCCGGTTATCCCCTTCTAAGCGAATAACTATTTTATACCAAAATACATTTACATAATATGCATTACGGAAGCATGACTAAGTAGACATTTTATGAGCATGAATAATTGCTATTTATATCCTTAATTATGTTTTATGTCTATGATACATGCAGCTTGTGATTTATTCCCTCTAACATGATAAAATATGTCTTTATAAATGTCTCATTGCAGTGAGAAGCTCAGTTTCTCGGTTAATGGAGATTGATGTGCTAAATGACTATAAAGTGATTTTATTTGTTAATTGCATTTTTGCATTACTTTCACATTTCATGATTCACTATACCTCATAGTTAAATCACTATGTTGAAGCGTATTAAACAAATTAAATTTACTCTAAGCACAAGTAGCAAACTTAGAAGTACTAATAGAGTCAATGACAGATCTATCGTAGGTTAACTGGTTTAATCCCAGAGCTTAGTAGTGTGTGTGTTGAGTAAATTTAGATATATGAATCAAGTAGATAACATTTGTTTAACTTGATAAAACGTGTCAAGTTTTTGATTCTTATCAATAGTATAAATGATTTAATTCGTAGTTGCATACGACATCATCTGTTAAGTAATTGGATATGTCATTTCTCTATTCGTCCCAGTTGCGGTCGAAACCAATTTAACTTATCTTTTATTTTATCATCATCATCATATCATGTTGATAAGTGAGCCCTTACATTCTTATCTATAGTGTTACAGGTATGAAGGTTTAGAAAGTTTGACAATAAAATCCCTTATTAGCATTTTTAGCATTTTCTGCATAAGTAACCGATTTTAAACAATAAAACACATCTTAAACTTCTACAAAACCACTAGAACGTCCATTCATACGTTCAATATCTATTAAGTACCGGTTTAAACCAACCAAGAACCGGTTTATAACTACTTGAACCGATCTAGTCTTTCAAACATGACTTCTGGAAGCTATTTGGGGGTATATTTGGTATTTCACTCTCAAAACCGCATCTCTCACTTGGATAAGAGACCAAAATCGTCCCTCAACCCCCATTAACACTCTGAACTCGACCTAGAAGCATCTCTCTTCGACAAATCACCAAATATTCAAGGAAAAATCATTAAAACACCAGCACCTCATATCCTTTGACAATCAATGTCAGTTTCCTTTGTTTTCTTCAAGTTCTTGCAATCTTTCTTGATTATTTCAAAGAAAAGAGTATTTTTTCAGGCCCTTATACATGTCATGATAATGTTAAGAATTCATTCATGGCTTAACCTTGTGTTTAGTGTGGATATATAAAGCCTAAATCTAGACCTGGCAAACGGGCGGGCCCGGCCCAAACGGGCCGGGCATAAAACGGGCGGGCCTTTTTTGGGCCGGGCCAAAAAGGCCCGGTTTTTCCTGGGCCAAAATTATTAGGACCGTGGCCGCCTCGGCGGGCTCGGCCATGAGCCTCGACTTTTTTTTTGAAATATTAATTACGAAATAAATATACAAATATTTTTCGATCCTTAATTATTATATTATTCACTATACTATGACAATCAGATAAATAAATATACAATTATTTTTATTTGATAATTACATTATTTACTACACTACCATAATCAAAAGACAAATATTTGATCATCATATCATTTATCACTACTAATTTCTTATAAAATCATAAAATAAAAATAATATTATTATTGATATGAGATACTAAAAATAAACACACACTCCCAAAAAAAATAAAATTACAACAAAAATTAACATATAGATGTATTATAATCTAACAAACAAGGAAAAAAAATTTAATATTATAATTACACATAACATAAATTAAAAAAAAAAAAAAAGCAAGGCCGGGCAGCCCATGGGCCGGGCCTCTATGGGCGGGCCAAATGGCCGGCCAAAAGGCCCGGGTTTTTGGGCTAATAATATGCGGCCAATGCCCGCCCAAAACAGGCGGTGGCTGCCCGCGGCACAGGCCTATTTTGCCGGGTCTACCTAAATCATCACTAGACAACATAGAACTCAGTTACGCCACCTTTTAGAAACATCTATGGATTGTGTATATTTCGAGTAGTTCGAAGTGGCGTTCCTATATATTTATTCTTAAGTATGTTAGGGATGTTATATCAAAATTTGATACAAATACAACTTATAATCAAGCGGTTATAAGCAAAACAAATTCTGTTGTTTAAAGGTCTTGATCTCTTGAACAATTGTGTTGTTGTAGAATATGTTACATAAATTAAGATATATATATATATATATATTCATATTTTCAGAATAAGTTTTCTTTTATAATTAAAGGAGAAGGATATAAAATATAAACATAATATATCGAAATATATGCATAGTTATTGCATTACGGTAACTAGTTGTGAAGAGATAAGTCATAGATGATCCTAAATTGTATTCCAATATTTGTAGCATTCATGAAGGTAATGTTAAGTGCAACATGGTTAATTAATTCAGGGCTTTTTGCATATCCATCTATCTAGAGAAACTGATCTTGTTACTTCAATACACAGTTGGACCTAAGTAAGATGTGGCTTTTCCTTGCTGTATCATAAGGATCATATACTGGTTGATATTTTCATATGTGACTGTTACTGAATGATCATGCGTAATATGTATATGAAAGAATGTTTAAGAAAACTAAGTATGGTACTTGATTGATGGCGGGGAAAGAAAGAAGGAAATGCAAAGCGTGTGTCCAGAACTGTTCGGTATATCAATTTTGAGGACGAAATTTTATAAGGAGGGGAGGATTATAATGCCCGATTATCCCCTTCTAATCCAATAACCATTTTATAGGTAGAAATTTCATGAGCATGAATAATTGCTATTTATGTGCTTAATTACGTTTATGTCTATGATACATACTGTAACACCCCAAACTAGGCGGATATTACAGTGCCGTGAATCCCCAACTGGGACCCACCAGGCGAATGAAAATGATGAATTAAATAATATAATTGTAGTACCGAACCACATTATATTACCAAATACTCCGATGAGGAGTTTAAGTACAACACACCAGGACAATACCGAATACTAGTATATTTTATATGAAGATAAAATACACAACACTGAATGAAACGGAGTATCCAAATGAAAGTCTGCGGCGGAAAATAAAGGACAATAACATGAATAAGCGAAAGATCGGGGCCCCTACTAGTATCACTGGGACTCCTCGGCGTCGGCGTGTTCTCCCCATACTTTTGCCTTGCCAAGACACGAAAAGCAGAATCCCCAAGCGGGTCGATACAGAACAACAATCCTCAAGGGTTGAAAATACACAATCATGATTATATAAGAAGTTATGAAATATCCTGTCGAAACATACGCAATCAAACATGCTATATGAGTCAACTAACGATGCGGCTCAAAGGGTGGCGCCACACTACGCCGGGATGGAAATGTGTCCGTGCACAAGCCACCGACGAGTATCGATCGAATACACGTGTGGTCTTGTACCTAATCGATCTCACGAGACAATATGACTCGTGTGCACATCCAATGTGAGGCCAACAACCAACACACGACTTAAAACGTGCCCGACATGAAAATCAACACATACCAACCGGCACGCCATATGACCCGGAATGCCACGATATAACAAAAGTGACATCGAAAATGAATAATGACTCACCGAGATGGAATGATAGTGAAATAAATGACGACTCAACGAAATGATTGGAACCGTCGTTCCTTATGGTGAAGTTATTAATTGACAATAACAAGTTTGATACGGTTAATACAATGATGAATGAGTTATGATTATGAATGAACAACAACAAAAGGGATGAATATCCTTTTAGCAGAGTAAATTAACTTACTCAACACGGTGATAATTATCCTTCCACGAACAACGTCTAATTGAGATATCGGTCGCTCGAACAACCTTGAATAATTCAATTACCAACAATCCGTTCAATATACGAATCAAACACGAATATAACGAACTCAAAGCGCCAATACGACTAAACCAAGTCCGTTGAGGCATTAAATCAAACACGTTGCGTCGAACTCCGATTGTTTACAATCAAACCTCAATATACCAATATCAAATCCCCAAGAAATGTTTCAAACCAACAAAACATCTTCAATACGATTAATAATCTAAAGCGAATATCCAAAAACGTGATAATAACGACAATTAATCGAAAAACCCCAATTACAACTCGATATTCAAAGTGTTCTTGAATAATTCGTCAATAATCAAATGAATCCTTATACAAACTCATAATCATATACATATCCCTTCATATAACATGATTATAACGTCCAAAACATCATATCTCAACACAAAATCGAAATCCAAGGTGTTGAAGAATATTACCTTTGAAGATCCAAACATTTCGATCCGATGAAAACATGTTAAATCGACTATCCAAGCTTCCCAACGAAATAAGATGATGAAATCCGAAAACACAAGTGATTGATGATCACAAAATATCTCCCTCAAGCTCTCTCTCTCGGACAAGATGAAGGAAAGGAATGAAAATGAGGAAAATGTCCCGGCCGAGTCCTTAAATACTTCCGGAAGTTACGGCCGTAACTCGGCCCTCTTACGGCCGTAACATTCCAAGTCAACGGCCTTACGGCCGTAACCGGCCAACTCGTACGGCCGTAACTCGGCTTCGTCCGAAAGCCTGCCGACAGACTTACGGCCGTAACCGCCCCTGAGTAACGGGCGTAACCCGCCTTCGTCAAAAACATCCGCCGACATCCTTACGGCCGTACCGCACACCTTACGGCCGTAACTCGGATGATACGGCCGTATCCGGCCAAACTTACGGGCGTAACCCGCCTTCGTCAAAAATGACCAGGCATCCTGCCTGCAGCGTACGGCCGTATCCGGCCAAGCCTTACGGCCGTACCTGCCTTGACTTACGGCCGTATGCCGCAACCCTTACGGTCGTAAGTCACCCTTGGTCGACAACACCTGAAATTTACGAACACCACTTACGGCCGTATCCTCCCCTTCTTACGGCCGTAACTCGCCTTCGGCCAAAATGCCTGGGCAGCCTGCTGGACCACGTACGGCCGTAACCGGCCAGCCTTACGGCCGTACCCGCTGAACTTACGCCGTATCCCGGAACCTTACGGTCGTAACTCAATGCTGGCCAAGGTAAATAAAACCGATAACTCCGATTCCTCGCTACGACTGATGAATGATCCGACATACCATACGAATGTGAAAGTGAACAAGTCTAACACGAGCCAAAGATGATACTCCCAGTACAAGGCCATCAATCATAATGAAAATGATAATACTCCCGTCTCGATCTATACGGAGATGAAATGACGATCGGTAATTGATATACGATTACAACATGCCAACAGTGAACGCGAATGAATGATTCATGAATGATGAGTGATTATTAATGAGTGAAAATTACTGAGCGACAATTACAGACTGATAATTACTGAATGAAAATGAATGAATTACAACCGGGTATTACATATTCCCCCTTTAAAAAGAGTTTCGTCCCCGAAACAAAGGGTCAAACAACTCGGGATAACTCTCCCGCATACTCTCCTCGGTTTCCCAAGTGGCCTCTTCGACTCCGTGTCTGGACCACTGAATCTTGACCGAAGGGATCGTCTTGTTCCTCAACTATTTGATTCGCCGCTCCAACACTCGTACAGTACGCTCCTCGTACGAATGATCATCCGCGATCTCGATTTCGTCGAACTGAAGTATGTGACTCGGGTCGGCAACATACTTCCGCAACTGAGAGACGTAAAACACATTATGAATCCGGCTCAATGCCGGAGGTAAATCTAATCGATAAGCTAACTCGCCTACTCGATCCAAAATTTCAAACGGTCCAATGAATCTCGGACTCAACTTCCCCCATTTTCCGAAACGGAAAATACCTCGACTCGGGGATACCTTGACCAAAACATGGTCACCCGTCTCGAACTCTAGTGGTCGGCGGCGATTATACGCATATGATTTACGCCGACTGAGTACATCGACATGCGACTCTTGATCAAAGCTACCTTCTCCCGGGCGGCTATAAGCATATCGGGCTCGGTGCGATTGATTCGACAAGTCATCCCAACACAAAGAAGATCGACAACGGCGGCCGTACAAGGCCTCGTGAGGTGCCATCTTAACGGAGGCATGCCAACTATCATTATCGTGAACTCGATCGGTGGTATTTGGGTTTCTCAATCGTCCTTCCAATCGAGGACGCATGCCCTCAACATGTCCTCTAATGTCTGTATAGTCCTCTCTGATTGTCCGTCAGTTTGAGGATGAAAAGCGATCTTGAGATTGGTGAGTTCCCATAGCATGATGAACTGATTTCCAAAAATGAGACACAAATCGTCCGTCACGATCGGAAACGATATTCTTAGGAGTACCGTGCAGTCTCACTATCTCCTTGATGAACAACTGATCCAGTCTCTCAGGACCCCACGTATCCTTGATCTCAAGGAAATGGGCTGATTTAGTTAAGCGGTCCACAATCACCCAGATCGTAATCATGCCATGACGACTCATCGGCAAACTCGTGATGAAATCCATAGAAATGTTTTCCCACTTCCACTCTGGAATAGGGAGAGGTTTCAACATACCTGCCGGTCGCTGATGTTCAATCTTGACTTGTTGACAGGTTAAGCATCTCGAAACAAATTCTGCGACTTCTCGCTTCATATTACTCCACCAGTAATTTTGTTTCAAGTCCTTGTACATCTTGCTGGACCCCGGATGAACAGAATAAGGGGTAGCATGAGCTTCTCTCAAAATCGAGTTTTTCAACTCGTCATTCGCCGGTACGCACAACCGATTCTTAAATCTCAAAAGTCCATCCTCGTGGACCACGAATCCAGGGGCTTTCCCCTGAGCCACATCCTCACGGATGCGCAACAATGCTGGGTCTGAACCCTGATTCTCCCTGATTTTCTCCTCAAGTGACGATGAAATCTCTAACATACAAAGCTGTTCCTGAGTTCGCTGAAGCCAGACCTCGATCTCGGGTCTAAGGAATTCCTGCTGAAGCTCCTTCTGAACTGTTAAACGAGCAAGAATCTGCTCCTGCATGGACTTACGACTCAAGGCGTCGGCGACAACGTTCGCCTTGCCCAGGTGGTAAAGGATCTCGATATCATAATCTTTGATTAATTCCAACCACCGTATCTGTCTCATATTTAACTCCTTCTGAGTAAATATATACTTTAAACTCTTATGATCGGTGAAGATCTGACAGGTGACGCCATAAAGGTAACGACGCCAAATTTCCAACGCGAAAACCACGGCTGCTAGCTCTAGGTCGTGGGTCGGATAGTGTCGGCTAATCCGAGGAAACCTCGGATTTCCTTAACATCTTTCGGAGGTTTCCAATCTCGGATAGCCTCCATCTTCTGAGGGTCGACACGAACTCTGGCAAATGAAATTACATGCCCGAGAAAAGTCACTTCAGACATCCAGAACTCATCTTAAGAAAACTTTCCATAAAGTTGCTCGCGTCTTAACACGTCGAGAACCTGATGAAGACGTACCTCGCGTTCCTCTCGATCACGAGAATAAATCAAAATGTCATCGATGAAGACAACAACAACTGATCCAAAAAGTCAATGACAACCCGATTCATTAACTCCATGAATACCGTAGGTGCACTAGTTAGCCCGAACGGCATAACTACGAACTCATAATGACCATAGCGTGTACGAAATGCCGTCCTTACAATACCCGACTCTTGAATTCGCAACTGATAATATCCAGATCTCAAGTCGATCTGGGAAAATATTGAAGTTCCCTGAAGTTGATCTAAGTGATCATCAATACGGGGTGGAGGATACTAATCTTGACCATCACCCTGTTCAACTCCTGATAATTAATACACACACGAGATGAGCTAACCTTCTCCTTGACAGATCACACTGGTGCTCCTCACGGGGACGCACTCGGTCGGAGATAACCTTCCTCGAACTATTCCCCAAGTTGAATCTTCAACTCTTGCATTCTGGTCGGGGCCATCCGATACGGTGCTTTCGATAAAGGGGACGTACCGGCTCCAACTCACTCCTGAACTCCACTACTCTATGTGAGGGCAACCATATTACTCGTCTGGAAATACATCGTCAATCGATGACAATGATACCACAAATGATCGAACATTTCGATTGCCCTAGAATGGTCAATCGATAAAAAGTGATACAATGAATGTTTGAATAATTCGATTGCCTTAGAAAGGCCAATCGATGAAAATGATACAATGAATGATTGAATAACTCGATTGCCTTAGAAAGGCCAATCGATGAAAATGGCACAATGAATGATTGAATAGCTCGATTGCCTTAGAAAGGTCACTCGATGAAAATGATGCAATGAATGATTGAATAACTCGATTGCCTTAGAAAGGTCAATCGATGAAAATGATACAATGAATGATTGAATGACTCGATTGCCTTATAAAGGCCAATCGATGAAAATGAAACAATGAATGATTGAATGACTCGATTGCCTTAGAAAGGCCAATCGATCAAAATGAAACAATGAATGATTGAATGACTCGATTGCCTTAGAAAGGCCAATCGATGAAAATGATACAATGAATGATTGAATGACTCGATTGCCTTAGAAAGGCCAATCGATGAAAATGATACAATGAATGATTGAATGACTCGATTGCCTTAGAAAGGCCAATCGATGAAAATGGTGTAATGAATGATTGAATAGATCGATTGCGGAATCTCTCTGCTTCCGCCCTAATAATAATTCTACTGGAACAACGGGGATTACTTCCCTGAAGCACACATTCGACAACCAACGATGGAAAGATAGCGACCAAACGCTAACAAACACTAAGGATAGTATCAAAACGATCAAACCAACTAATACCGAAAATACATCGTCCTACGATAAAATTCACCACGATTAGGTCCATCAACCAATCGCGGTCACTAAGCTTACTTCGGTATGATTCCGAAAATTCTTCCATCGTCAGGTAGACCGATGGTATGAGGTCAACAAGCAATAGGACTATCCCAAAATAAATCTATTAAAACATGATTCGAAAATGAATGAATGCGGTGCACCAGTATCCAAAAGGTACACACAGGTTGAAATAAAATTACGAGTATACCTGAGGTCATTCGGGCCACCGGATCGTCGATCCTCCTCATCACATGAATGCAGGACTTGCCCCCCCGAGCCGGACGCTCCGTCGATAAATATGAGCCCCAACTCTATTTGCTTCCATTATGCAAGCAGCGTTGTGAGCGATCGATTCGGAATCGCTAATTGCTTCGGGGCCTGAGATGCCGACTTGGAGTCCTTTCGGCAAAAACGGGCCTTATGCCCAAAATTTCCACAATTATAGCACGTGATAGACGGTCTCAGACACTTGGTGCTGACATGACCCGGTTCTCCACAATTAAAACAGATGTTGGCCGAACTGGCCGCTCGGGATTGAGATCCCGCACGATTATGCACCGTAGGAGGTCGCTCAGAAACGATAGGACTCACACGAGGCTTCTTGAAGGTTGACTGACCGCCTTCGGATTGACTACGCTTCGCCGATTTCTTGTGTGAGATGAAGGTTGTTGTTCAGCACTTTCCTTAGCGGTGGCTCATACGGGAGAGTTCTCTCGATTAATCCGGTCAGTGGCGCAATGATGATTGAGCAATTGCACATGGGTCATCATGGCACATAAAAGTGAGTGGATCAACCCGAACATCTTGATCGAGCGAGTCACAGGCACGATTTCCCGACAATGAATGGTTATTACCGGGTTTCGGCCCGCACCGCGACCTCTCCCCGTGCATCCCCAGACGACTCTCCCCATGCGAAGTAGGAATGTCGCATAATGATTATATTTCTCGCATGATTATCACGTTATGATTATGTCATGAGATGATGAAAATAAGTATACATGCTCTAACTTAGTGATTATATGAATGATTTCTGAAGTGATATGATTATACGATGAAATTCTTGAAATGATTATCTTGAATAACTTAACAAGATTAACAATATGATCATCCAGATCGACAACTGAATAATGAAATGAATTGAGTAATTAATGAATTAACATGATCGTCCTGATCATTAACTGAGTAATGAAATGAATTAAGTGATTAATGAGTTAACATGATCGTCCTAATCACAATGAATGATGATGTTTGAGGATTCTTAATTGATGAATGATGAATGAATGACTATTGCCAGAAATTATACCACGGCGTTAGAAATCTTACGATTTTCGGTCGATTGGCTCGGCATTTGCACAGGTCACACGTGACGCGAAAGTCCAATGATACTAGTCTGATGACGATGATTTCAAATGAGACATGACTCGGAAGGTAGTATTCAAAACCACGCTCCGATACCAACTCTGTAACACCCCAAACTAGGCGCATATTACAGTGCCGTGAATCCCCAACTGGGACTCACCAGGCGAATGAAAATGATGAATTAAATAATATAATTGTAGTACCGAACCACATTATATTACCAAATACTCCTATGAGGAGTTTAAGTACAACACACCAGGACAATACCGAATACTAGTATATTTTATATGAAGATAAAATACACAACACTGAATGAAACGGAGTATCCAAATGAAAGTCTGCAGTGGAAAATAAAGGACAATAACATGAATAACTGAAAGATCGGGGCCCCCTACTAGTATCACTGGGACTCCTCGGCGTCGGCGTGTTCTCCGTACTTTTGCCTTGCCAAGACCTGAAAAACAGAATCCCCAAACGGGGTCAGTTACACAGAACAACAATCCTCAAGGGTTGAAAATACACAATCATGATTATATAAGAAGTTATGAAATATCCTGTCGAAACATACGCAATCAAACATGCTATATGAGTCAACTAACAGTATGGCTCAAAGGGTGGCGCCACACTACGCCCGGGATGGAAATGTGTCCGTGCACAAGCCACCGATGAGTATCGATCGAATACACGTGTGGTCTTGTACCTAATCAGTCTCACGAGACAATATGACTCGTGTGCACATTCTAATGTGAGGCCAACAACCAACACACGACTTAAAACGTGCCCGACATGAAAATCCAACACATACCAACCGGCACGCCAATATGACCCGGAATGCAACGATATAACAAAAGTGACATCGAAAATGAATAATGACTCACCGAGATGGAATGATAGTGAAATAAATGACAGCTCAACGAAATGATTGGAACCATCGTTCCTTATGACTGAAGTTATTAATTGACAATAACAAGTTTGATACGGTTAATACAATGATGAATGAGTTATGATTATGAATGAACAACAACAAAAGGGATGAATATCCTTTTAACCGAGTAAGAATTAACTTACTCAACACCAGTGACAATTATCCTTCCACGACCAACGTCCTAATTGAGATATCGGTCGCTCGAACAATCTAGAATAATTCAATTACCAACAATCCGTTCAATATACTAATCAAACACGAATATAACGAACTCAAAACGCCAATACGACTAAACCAAGTCCATTGAGGCATTAAATCAAACACGTTGCGTCCAAACTCCGATTGTTTACAATCAAACCTCAATATACCAATATCAAATCCCCCAAGAAATGTTTCAAACCAACAAAACATCTTCAATACGATTAATAATCCAAAATAAATATCCAAAAACGTGATTATAACGACAATTAATCGAAAACCCCCAATTTCAACTCGATATTCAAAGTGTTCTTGAATAATTCCTCAATAATCCAATGAATCCTTATACAAACTCATAATCATATACATATCCCTTCATATAACATGATTATAACGTCCAAAACATCATATCTCAACACAAAATCGAAATCCAAGGTGTTGAAGAATATTACCTTTGAAGATCCAAACACTTTGATCCGATGAAAACGTGTTAAATCGACTATCCAAGCTTCCCAACGAAATAAGATGATGAAATCCGAAAACACAAGTGATTGATGATGACAAAATATCTCCCTCAAGCTCTCTCTCTCGGACAAGATGAAGGAAAGGAATGAAAATGCGGAAAATGTCCCGGCCGAGTCCTTAAATACTGCTGGAAGTTACGGCCGTAACTCGGCCCTCTTACGGCCGTAACATTCCAAGTCAACGGCCTTACGGCTGTAACCGGCCAACTCGTACGGACGTAACTCGGCTTCGTCCGAAAGCCTGCCGACAGACTTACGGCCGTAACCGCCCCTGAGTTACGGGCGTAACCCGCCTTCGTCAAAAACATCCGCCGACATCCTTACGGCCGTACCGCACACCTTACGGCCGTAACTCGGATGATATGGCCGTATCCAGCCAAACTTACGGGCGTAACCCGCCTTCGTCAAAAACGACCAGGCATCCTGCCTGCAGCGTACGGCCGTATCCGGCCAAGCCTTATGGCCGTACCTGCCTTGACTTACGGCTGTATGCCGTAACCCTTACGGCCGTAAGTCACCCTTGGTCGACAACACCTGAAATTTACGAACACCACTTACGGCCGTATCCTCCCCTTCTTACGGCCGTAACTCGCGTTCGGCCAAAATGCCTGGGCGACTCTTTGAGACCACGTCTGGCCGTAACCGCCGGCCTTACGGCCGTACCCGCTGAACTTACGGCCGTATCCTGGAACCTTACGGGTGTAACTCAATCTTGGCCAAGGTGAATAAAACCGATAACTCCGATTCCTCGCTACGGTGATGAATGATCCGACATACCATACGAATGTGAAAGTGAACAAGTCTAACACGAGCAAAAGATGATAATCCCATTACAAGGCCATAAATCACAATGAAAATGATAATACTCACGTCTCGATCTATACGGAGATGAAATGAAGATCGGTAATTTATATACGATTAAAACATTCCAACGGTGAAGCGAATGAATGATTCATGAATGATGAGTGATTATTAATGAGTGAAAATTGCGGCGACAATTACTGTGATAATTACTGAATGAAAATGAATGAATTACAACCGTGTATTACACATACAACATGTGATTTATCCCTTCTAACATGACAAAATATGTCTTTATAAATGTCTCATTGCAGTGAGAAGCTCAGTTTCTCGGTTAACGGAGATCGATGTGCTAAATGACTATAAAGTTATTTTATTTGTAAATTGCATTTTTTCATTACTTTCACATTTCATGAGTCACTCCATATCATAGATAACTCACTATGTTGAAGCGTATTAAACATACTAAATTAACTCTAAGCACAGGTGGCAAACCTAGAAGTACTAATAGAGTCACTCACATGTCTATCGTAGGTTAACTGGTTTAACCCCAGAGCTTAGTGGTGTGTGTGTTGAATAAATTTAGATTTATAATCAAGTAGATAACATTTGTTTAAACTAATAATACGTGTCAAATATTTGATTCTTATCAGCATTATAAATGATTCAATTTGTAGTTGCATATGGCATCATCTGTTAAGTCATTGGATATGTCACTTATCTATTCGTCCCAGTTGCGACCGGAACCAATTGAACTTTTTATCATAATCATCATATCATGTTGATAAGTAAGCCCTTACATTCTTATCTATAGTGTTATAGGTATGAAGATTTAGAAAGTTTGATAATAAAATCCCGTATTAGCATTTTCAGCACTTTCTCCATAAGTAACTAATTTTAAACAATAAAAATTCACCTTAAACTTCTACAAAACCACTAAATAGGTCATTCATACCCTGAATATGTTCAGTTTATATTAAGAACCGGTTCATAACCAGCCAACAACCGGTCTATAACTACTTGAACCGATCCAGTGTTTCAAACACGACTCTGGAAGCTATTTGAGGGTATATTTGGTACTTCACCCTCAAAACCGCCTCTCTCACTTCGATGAGAGAGAAAACTTAACCCTAAACCCCCACTGACACTCTGAGCTCGACCTAGAAGCATATATCTTCGAAAAATCACCAAATATTCAAGGAAAAATCAGCAAAACACCAACACCTCATATCCTTTGACAATCAAGGTGAGTCTCCTTTGTTTTCTTCAAGTTCTTGCAATTTTCTTGATTATTTCGAAGAAAGGAGGGTTTTTTCAGGCCCTTATACATGTCATGATAATGTTAAGAATTCATCCATGGCTTAACTTTGTGTTAAGTGTGGATTTATAGAGCCTAAATCATTACTAGACAACATAGAACTCAATTCTGCCACCTTTTAGAAACATCTATGGATTATGTATATTCCGGGTAGTTTAGGGGCTGGTGTTCCTATACGTTTATTCTTAAGTATGTTAGGATGTTATATCGAAATTTGATGCAAATCCAACTTATAATCAAGAGGTTATAAGCAACACAAATTATGTTGTTTAAAGGTCTTGATAAATTCTCTTGAACAATTGTGTTGTTGTAGAATATGCTACATAAATTATTACATATATTCATATTTTCAGAATAAGTTTTCTTGTATAAGTAAAGGAGAAAGATATTAAATTTAACCATAGTATATATCAGCATATATTCATAATTATTGCATTACGGTAACTAGTTGTGAAGGGATAAGTCATAGATGATCCTAAATTGTATTCCAACATTTGTAACATTCATGAAGGTAATGTTAAGTGCAACATGGTTAATTAATTCAAGTCTTTTAGCACATCCATCTACCTAGAGAAGCTGATCTTTTTACTTCAATATGCAGTTGGACCTGAGGTAAGATGAGCCTTTTCCTTGCTGTATCATAAGGATCATATACTTACTGATATTTTCATATGTGACTGTTATTGAATGAATATGCATAACATGTATATGTAAAAGAATGTTTAAGAAAAGGAAGTATGGTACTCGATTGATGGCGGGTAGGCACAAGAAGCAGGGGACAGCGGACCCAACACGTAGTGGAAAATACTTGCGGCTGAAAGTCGGTCAAGGAACCCCACAGTGAATGAAAAAGATTGAATACGGCTAATATCATTGGTTGAAAAACCAGTATGGTAACCCCCGTATACATGTTTTATTGTCCATTTAAATGAACAGGTTCCGAAAACCATGGCTTATCACTATCATTCAAGTATCACACTTCATGGGTACTCGATGAAAGGATTTTACTAGAACATGACTATATAATATAAAGTACTTATTCGTTGATGAATGTGATATGTGATACTTTGCTATTACAGAAGTTTCATCTTACTGAGCCATTAGTTGTAATTCCTGGATACTTAATGTGTAATTATCCCGTATTCGATCTTATAAGATTCAACTTTGTGACGTATTAATCGATGATTGGATTCCCGTATTCGTATCCCTACATCTTGTATTTTTCCTTGCATGCATGTATAATTATGCATGTGATAACGTACGCTAGATAATGATCTTAGCGTACGCTAAGAGTGCAATATTACGTACGTTAATCGCTGAGCTTAATGTACGTAAGCTCAGTCAACTCGAGATTCGATAGGGGTCGGCGTGTGGGGGCCAGGGGAGATTCGTGTAAGGTTCCACGTGAACCTGGACAGTTTTCCAGCTAAGCAAGTCAACGGATTTACGTACGCTAAAGGGTATTTTAACGTACGCTAGGGTCTTAGATATTACGTACGTAAGGCACGTAATAACGTCGTAAGCGATACGAAGCTTGATCCGGTGAACTCGGCGGGGCGTTAACGTACGCTAATGTTTGAGTATAGCGTACGCTAATAATGTTACGTACGTAAAGGACAATTTTTAACGTACGTAAGAGTTAGAATTCTATTTATAGGACTCGACCCCCATTTCATTTATAACTCTTACCTTGGCCGATTTTTGTGTTCTGGAGATTATCCCTCACCTCATATTCCTCATATCATCATCTTAATCTGATTTTGGGGAGCTTAGACCTTGGGGATTAGTGATCAAGCTTTCGGTGAAGAGTTTCTTCAAGATTTTCATTGTTCTTCATTTTTGAGGTATGTTAACTCTACACCTAGATGTAGACTATGTTCTTAGTGATATTATGAACTTTTCCCAGAGATTATTGAGATTATCATGTCGTATTGAATCCAACACCATGTTTAGGAGGATTGTTTTGGTTGAATTAAGCTTTCCAAGGTTTATAGTTGAGCCATAATCTTTATCAACCTCAAGGATGGAATTTTCTGAGATAAAAACACCTTGTTGATGCTTTCGCAACACTCTTTTATGAACAAAGTGTGTAGGATTACCCCTGTGATAGATAAATTCGTAAAGATGAATGTAAAGTGTGTTCAATTATGATTCTTGCCTTGGATGAACTCGTTGTTAATCTTCTTGGATGATTAGAACCATGAAAGGGTATTTGGAACAATCATTTTGAATAAAGAATTGGATAAGAAGTATTACCCGCGGAAGAACTAGAATCGTAGAGTTGAATTAACCTAGAACTAGATTGAACGTGATTACCTCGTTATTTATCGTTGTAGCAACCGAACCAAGCATTCGAGTTAATAGTCGAAATTAGAGTATGGAACATGGGTTATAATGATATGATGAATGCCTTTGGAATTGTAGACATCGACTTTGTATTCCGTTACTATCTCTTGATTTCGTATGCCTTTTTCCAAACTTAATACTCATCGGAAAAATAGGACTGAGAACCGATTGTCCGGTATTAATAACTCGATCATAACTTAGGGCGTTCGGTACTCGTGCGTTAGTTTCGAGAGGTTATTGAATTCCTTGTTGTTCCCTTGTACAAGGTGATCGGTCGAGGAGCGGCGAACTTCGGACGTGTTGACATTCGTAGGAATATTTTAGTTCTTGCCATCTTTGAGGCAAGTATCGTATTTGAAACTTGTTAATATTAGAATTGTTGATCATGCATACGGTTTATTCATGTTGTTGAACATGAGGCTATTTTCGTAAATTTTCATGATATTCGTTATCGATTACTTGTATGTTCATGTTGATGGACATAGCTATTTTGCATATATGTATGCATAAGTTGTGTTTGTGTAGGTTGTACGATCTATGCTGAGGGCGCTAGATCGGATTTCCACCTCGTGTTGGTTCGACGGGATCATCTTGGGATCTATGGTGAGGGCGCTGGATCATTGGACGGGTTTTCCACCTCGTGTTGGTCCGACGGGATCATCTTGGGATCTATGCTGAGGGCGCTGGATCATTGGAACACCCATATTATATTGATGGAATCATGTGGATTCGCATTGTTGGATTCCGGTAGCGGAAGTCCGTATTGTGTATTTTATTATGCATTGTTGTTGCATATTCGATTTGTGTATTATGATACTTGTACTAGAATCGTTTTGCTAACCCCTCTGGGGGTGGACATTTGTTTTGATGTTCAGGTATCCGAGGAGCGGGGAAACAGCCACAGTACCGACATGACGACGAAGGGGCTCAGTGATGTTCATTGTTGTTGCCTTGTCTTTCTGGTTCATTTTCAGTACTCGAGTACGCGTGTCTTATTAATATTTCGAGATGGTTGTAATAATGGACTCATTTGATCTGTTTGAACTGGTTTTGTATTTTGAACTTTAATGGTACTGTTGTATTATTTTTACATTTCTTCAAATTAGCCTTGTAAATTCTTATTTAAAGGGTTTACGGCGCTGTAATTATTCCGAATATCTCTGGGTGTTACATTAGCTCACTAGATTCTTATGATACAGGTGATGAAAATCATGTTTAGGGGTTGACTATACTTCTTCAGTGCCGCCAGTCGGAGACTTGTCCATATGCCATGTTCCCCAGCTATTTTGCCTATCTTTGGAAGACTATGTTTTGTTTAAATAAGACCGCTCTGTTATGGTTTTGGTTACGTATTAAACTTAAGATTATGTAATGTTTTGAACAAGTAATACTAGTTTGCGTTATCTTCCAAGTTCTTGTTTTACCAAATTTAAAATTATGATTTTCAAAGTATAAAAGAGTGATACTCCCCAACTTAGTAGCATAGACCCCTTTGCGGTTTAGCTACTAGGTTAGGGGGTGTTACAATCAATAGCCACGAGCATGGGAACATTATACCATATTTGGTCAACCATATATTTTCTAACATGCCACGGGGCACGCTGGATGTTTTTGATAATGACATGTTGGTCAAGTCTCTGGTCGTTGAATAACATCTTGAACACTTAGTACAAGTATTCAGAGTCATCAAGTACAACATGAAGTTGAACTCTACAAAATTCTCATTCGGAGTATCCTATAGAAAATTATTGGGCTATCTAGTCCCGGGCGAGGTATCGAATTAAACCTTAATCAAACTCACCTAATTAATTGAATCCCCTTATCAAATGTGTTGAAGATGTGTGAACATAAGATTTGGCTATTAGTAGATTCGTTTATAAACCGTCGGAGAACTGTTGTCCATTATTCGAAGTCCTACGCAAGAAAAAAAGGTTTCTAATCAGTGATTTTTCAATGCGCGTGAGAGGACAGGATCCCCCTATATTTATAGGTGGTGTTGGACAGGTCCAGATAAGGTGGCATATATCCAAATGTGAGATTCAGGGGCAGTTAGGACATTGAGAAATCATGGACGAGTCATTCTTATCTCCGCAGACGTATATACAAGATAGTCTCTCTAATGGTTCCATAAGTTAATTTCGTCGAAAGAATCACTCTTAATAGAAAGTGGGGTTCGAAAAAAAATAGCAGGTTTATCCATCACATTGTAACACCCCAAACTAGGGGACTATGACAACGATGAGGACCCAATTGGGACCCACCAGAAAAACCACAATATCAATAATCAATAATATATATGGCTCTAGTGCCGAACCACATTATATTATAAAATGCTCTGATAAGGAGGTTATACCATATTTAGACAATTGCGCCAATTGAACAACATGATCATCCAAAATACACGTATAATCCATATAATGACGGAATATACCAAATCAAATACAAGTCATACAATTACAAGGAGTAGACTGCAGTAGAATAATACGTGAATGACATGACTATAAATAGAAAGACTTGAGACCTTTCACCGTCACTATGTTCTTCCTGTACTTGCGCCTTGCCATACCTAAATTTGAAGAGGCGTTGTCTTAACTAGCGGTTGAATGTTATGTCAGTCAGGTGCATACGAGCAGTCACACAAGCAGGCTCTCGTGCTACACTAGGGAACTCGTCTTAGTCAGGTGCGCATGAGCAAGCACATGTTAATATTCTGGTTTTGATAATTTCCTACATACATCAAAGAAGTTTCAAAGATGTCAGAATATCGTTAAGTATGGAAGCTGTTATGATTCATCATACAACCCATCCATACATTAAACAGATCTTCTACAGAGTCCATCCTACAGAGCCTACTTCATACATCAAGAATAGAATACGTTGGACACAGCAGTAAAGCTGTAGATGTTATACTTAGGATAAGTAAAACATATCCAAGAAGACTGAATGAAATATAGCTTTAACCGTTGAGATAAACATTGTTTATTCATAAAGTATTCACGGTTAAAAGAAGCATTTATTGCTGATAGGACAATATTTAATACAGTTGGAGAGAAATAAGTTTGAACGCTCTGAAGAGCATTTAATGCAAAGACAGAAAGGATATCTGAAGCATTAAATGCGATCTGCTTTAATTCAAACATTCAGCAGCCGCCAATCATAGACGTCAACATCTCACCAACCAGCAATGGTTACATTTATAACAGATACATTTCCAAGGTTATAAATACCCCCAAGTAAGAGGACTTAAACAACTGAAGTTATTCATTATTGTGCATATTCTGACAGATTACTCTGACATTCAAGCGATTACAAGAGCAGTATATTTCGTGATCATACAATAGTATCCTAGCGAAGAAATATACTAAGTCCTCAATGCAAACAGCACAGCATACAACGATTGTTTATCAAAGATAAAGCTATTGTTTGGAATTGTACTACCCTTATCGTTGATATTATCATTAGCCCAGTGTAGACTAAAGATCCTTGCATATTCCGACCTGTGTGGGAAGAATAGCATTGAAGATGAAGCTTCGATCTGTGTGATAAGAAGCGAGTCAAAAGAGCTCAAGCGAATCTGTGTGAACGGTCCAAATCTACAGTCCCTGTATCAATCTGTGTGAACGATACAGAGACACGTTTAGTTAAAGTCACGTAGTTGTGTACGCAATGATTTTAATAAACTCTTTACTCTTGTGTCGAGGACAAGTGGACGTAGAGGGGTTTACCTCGAACCACTTTAAACTGTGTGTTATTTACCTTCTGTATTTACTATTTTTATTCTACTGTGATTTATTAAGTATACATTGTTAAACCATATATGCATCAATCAAACAGGAGAACACTTAGTTGCTGTATTTACAGCAACTCACTAAAATGACTTCCGCTACGCAATTGACTTCAAAAATCGTACAGCTTATTGTATCTTTACCATCTAAGCTGTTTACTACATACTCTGTGGCCAACAAGTGGTATCAGAGCAGTTGATTATAAAAAGATTTAGTCGATTTTTAACTGCATCAGATCCCCAAATAACCAACTTTTGAAAACTGTACTAAATTTTTCATCATCTTTCCTATTTCTTGAAATGGATACCACTATGATAAACAAGGTTCCTATGTTCTACCTTAATGAGTTTGATGACTAGAGGATTAGGATGGAGGCTCATCTTGCAGCCATGCACGAGGAGATGATATTCGTCATCCAAGAAGGCCAAATAAAGATCGGAAAGTCGATCACATGTCCGAAGGAGATAAGAGACGACCTCACTATTTGAAATGCTCGAGAAGGAGCAAGAGCAATGGACAAGAGACGATCGCAAGTGTGCGAACCTCGATAATGTTGATAAGAATGCGATGTTTGTCACTCTCGACAAAGGCATATTCTCAAAGGTAAAGAACTGTCATGCCCCCAACATCGGGAAGGACGAGGGCACGACAAACCAGTCGATCAATCAATAAAAGTGTAGCAATAAATAGCAGAAGCTAAATAACGATTGGATAAAATTTTCAATCAACGATCTTAACCCGATGTTCTAAGATTTGTTGTAACAAAAGTTGATAATCAAATTATAGTGATCATAAGTTTGCAGTGTAAAAATAACAGACGATTTAAAATACGGAACATAGTAAATCATTACAAGTCGGGATAAAAATAGAAATTCTAAGTCCATGCGGCGGTCTTCTAATCGGTCTCTTCCACAAAGCCTTCCTCGTCTTCTGATGGTTGCTCATTCTCTGGTTTAAAAGGTAAAACGGTGGGGTGAGACAAAAGGTCTCAGTGAGTGGGTGATTGTGTGCGAGTGTGGCTTTCTTTCCTTTGAAAATTTTAAGTGATGCATGACTTTGTGAATTTATAAGAAAAGTGAAAAAGGTTTCAAAGATATGCTGCGATTTATCGAAAGAAAATTGTTTAGTAGTGAAATAATATAATCCTATCCCCGTAGATAAATGTCAAGTCAATCAATCAGTCAATCAGTCGATCAGTCAATCTAGCTTTGAATCCTGCCGATGTGGACTTTGGATTCTAGGCTCTCCTTGTTACTCCTAGCAGTATAGGCCGTCGCCCCAAGATTTGGACCATCGCCGCAGTAGCTGAGCCTTCACTCTCACACTTAGCGTGTGCTTCCTTATGTCTTATCTGGGCTCGGTATGTCCTTAGCTGTGGTTCAATACCTGGATCACACCATAATCGCGATTATACCCCAAGTTCTATGACCCAGGTTCCTCGAAACACGCCGTTCCTCGGTTATGGGAATAGGCAACAACGGCAACCTTGTTTATGAACCGCAGCCGCGCTGCTCGATCCAAAAATGCCGCAGGAGCATTCGTGAGTCCAAAAGGCATCACTATGAACTCGTAGTGGCCGTATCTAGTTTAGAATGCAATTTTAGGAACATCTTCATTCTTAATTTTTAGTTGGTAGTATCCTTGTTGAAGATCGAACTTGGAATACACCGTAGCTCCTTGGAGTTGTTCAAACAATTCATCTATCCTCGGGAGAGTATACTTATTCTTAACCGTAACACTATTGAGTTCGCGATAAACTATGCATAGTCTTAATGTCCCGTCCTTTTTTTTGACGAATAATACCGGAGCTCCCCATGGTGATACACTGGGTTGTATGAAACCCACATCGAGCAATTTCTGCAGTTGGACCTTCAACTCTTGTAGCTCCAGTGGTGCCATTCGGTATGGTGCCTTAGCAATAGGTGCCTTCCCGGGCATGATTTCGATATTGAATTCAACCTCTCTATCAGGTGGTAGGGAGGTTAATTCCTCAGGAAAAACGTCAGGGTATTTGGACACCACACGTATGGTTTCTATGCCCGACTTACTCTTGGGTTTGTTAATGATGAAGGCTAAAAATCCGGTTGCCCCTTTGGCAACTGCCTTCCTAGTCTTGCCAGCTGATACTGTAGGTGCTAGGTTGACTCTAGCATCCCCAACTAGTTCCACAATTGGTTTCTTAGGTTCGCATAACCTAACTATCTTAGAGTGATAATCCAATTGTGCATAGTGCTTAGACAGCCAATCCATTCCTAGGATGACTTTGTACTCTAATATTGGAAGCACTACTAAATCAGCAGAATAACAATTACCGCTGATTATCACATCACACGCAGAATGGATTTTATGCGATAGCTGACTAACTCCCATCGGGGTAGATACTTCTAGACATAATGGTAAGGATTCTAAAGGCCTATCAAGTTTCTTAGAAAAATGTGGTGCAACATACGAGTGGGATGATCCTGGATCTATGATTGTCCGTGCAAGTTGATTGGATATAAGGAGTGTACCTTCCACTATATCATTATTTTCTGGTGCCTCCTGGCCATCTAGAGCAAATTCGTGCTGGGGCTTTCCCTCGGTTGTTTTCTGGATTAGATGAAGTGGCTGGTTTGTTCGCCGGAGAGTTCATATCTGGGCATTCTCGGATTTGATGATCTGAACTGCGACAACATAAGCACTTCCCAAGCTTCCTCCAACATAAATCTGACTATGCCCCTTCCTGCCACAATGGGTGCAAGGCACTGTTGGTTTGTTGAGAATCAGTGCTTTTGCTCCGCTTGGACTCCCCTGAGCTCCCGTCCTCTGACACTTTTGGGGTGGCTTTGATGTTGGTCGAGTAGCAGGCCTCTTGGAATTGTTGGAGAATCGGCTTTGCCGTGGAGCTAATCTTGTCGTTCTGCTTTCGATCTGGGTGGCGGCTTCCACAGCTTCGACAATTTTCGTTCGTCGAACAGTCAAAAGACTCTGTTTAAGTGTATGCCTCAATCCTCAAGTGAATTTGTACAGCTTATCTTCTCCTGTTGCCACTAATCCGGCCGCATATTTAGACAGTCTGTTGAACTGAGCTTCGTACTAGGCGACTGTCATAGTTCCTTGCTTCAAATGGTAGAACTCATCTCGTCGAGCTTCTATAGTTACTGCCGACACGTACTGGGTTCGAAAATAAGCAAGAAGTTTGCCCACATCCTGGCATGGTTCTCTCTCATCCAGCGCTCGTTAATAATCATCCACCAATCGTGGGCAACGGCTTCGAGTTGGAATGTAGCCAGGGATACACGTTGCTCATCGGTATACTGTAGGGCATTGAAAATTCCTTCAATTCTCTCCAACCAAAATCCGGCCTTGACATCATCAGGTTCTCCGTCGAAAGTATACGGCTTGAAGCACAAAAACCTTTCCAGAGTACGATCGTGGGTTTCGTTGTTATTTCTATTGTTTGTTGCTTGCTGTTGTAGGAAATTTGTCAGTTGAGCTAGGGCTTGAGCCATAGCATTATTTCCGTTTCCTCCTCGTGGGGGAGTGCATGAGCGATCATTGTGGTGTTGCTGATCGTCACGGTTCATACGAGGACGTCTACGCCTTCGGTCAGCCATCTATTATAAGTTAGGGAATGTGTGAGGATTAACAGTCTTGTGTGGAATTATTAGTGATTTATGTTGTCATGTAGAATTAAGTGCACGATTGAACACTTATAGTTGATTCTGGTTAAATTTGGCTTAGCCGCCTGAGCATACATATCGAGTTAGGGGTATTCTGATTTTCCTTGGTCAAATCTTTATTACCTGCGGGGTCCATATAATTATAAGATGAAGTCAGTATCTCGGAAATCTAAGTTCTAATATAGACCTCTATTAACTATGAGCAATCATTAAGGCAGTGAACTTAATGATTCCACAAATTCTTATATGATACTAACGACAAAGGAACAATAATACTCCATTTTAAGAAAGTAATGAAGTTTAGTAGAGTTTAAAGGAACTTCATCAATTTCGACTGAATAGTGATATGACCTTGATAAGGATAAGTGAGATAAACTATATCTGTTTCAAGAGTTGATAAAAGAATTGATTCGATCGGGAAATGCCATGAATACTTAATCAAGTACCTTGGTCAATGACTTAGGAAATTTGAATTTGATTATGCATATTAGAGTGAATAGCGACAAGTCGAAAGAGATCTTAATGAGAATTGACTCGAAATCTACTTTAGGTCTCGATCCTTTGGTTCACTTCGTCCTAGGTGGAATTCCCATCTAAGTCCGAAGAATCTTATCCTGGTTAGCCCTTTGTAAGTGTCCTTCTCACAAAGTGGGCTCTGATACCACATCTGTCATGCCCCACCATCGGTAAGGACGAGGGCGCAACGAACCAGTCGATCAATCAATAAAAGTGTAGCAATAAATAGCATAAGTTAAATAACAATTGGGTAAAATTTTCAATCAACGATCTTAACCCGATGTTCTAAGATTCGTTGTAACAAAAGTTGATAATCAAATTACAGTGATCATAAGTTTGCAGCGGAAAAATAACAGACGATTCAAAGTACGGAACATAGTAAATCATTACAAGTCGGGATAAAAATAGAAATTCTAAGTCCAGGCGGCGGTCTTATAATGAGTCTCTTCCACAAAGCCTTCATCGTCTTCTGTGGGTTGCTCATGCTCTGGTTTAAAAGGGAAAACGTTGGGATGAGACAAAAGGTCTCAATGAGTGGGTGATCGTGTGTGAGTGTGGCTTTCTTTCCTTTGAAAATTTAAGTGATGCATGACTTTGTCAAGTTATAAGAAAAGTGAAAAAGGTTTCAAAGATATGCTGTGATTTATCGAAGTAGCTGAGCCTTCGCTCTCACACTTAGCGTGTGCTTCCTTATCTCTTATCTGGGTTCCGTATGTCCTTAGTTGTGGGTCAATACCCGGATCACACCATAATCGCGATTATACCCCAAGTTCTACGACCCAGGTCCCTCGGAACACTCCGTTCCTCGGTTATGGGAATAGGCAAACAACGGCAGCCTTGTTCATAAACCGCAGCCGCGCTGCTCGATCCAAGACTCGTTCTAACCGTCTCGACTCGATTTGGGATTCTAGAGATGGCTCCTACAGTTCAAGAGGTGGCCCCGCTCTGTTTCATATGGGTTCAAGAGGTGGCCCTTGTTGGTAGGAAATCGGATATTTGCGCCGTTTTGTGCGGAAGCGAAAATAAATTGCGGAAAATAAATCACACAATGATTTATAGAGGTTCGGCTATTAACGAAGCCTACGTCCTATCTCGATGTATATTTTTCTTTAGGCTTAAGATCAAAACCTCTACACCTCTCTTCTATCGGTCGAGGGATTACCATTACAAGCTCGTCTTCTATCGGTCCGAGTAAAACCGTTTTTCCTTTTCTATTGGATAAGGAATCAACCACTCTAGCTTTCTATGGGTACTAGATAAACCTCACTTAGATATCGATTGAGATTCTAACAATGCCGGATACTTGATCCTAATAACACCGAATCTAATCGTATCTTTTCTTTTACCTCTCGTGTATAATGTTGAATGTATAAACACTCAAACTAACAATATAAGCTCAATATTACAACAGCAATGTAAGTATATGATTCTCAGATGAATATCTCGTTTGCTTGAAGTTGTTGTACTCAACCAATACCATAGGAATGGTATTTATAGGCATTTTCCACAAACTAGCCGTTGCTGGCTGTTTTTGACTTGCTAGCGTGCGCTAGCCTTCTTTATTAGCGTGCGCTAACTCATTAGCTTGCCTGTAGCGTGCGTTAAATATTTCGATTTGATCCGGTAACCGTTTCTTCTTTAGCGTCGTTATGCCTTACGCCTTACGTCGTAACCCTCTTGTATTAGCGTGCATTAGTAACTCATTGTAGCGTGCGCTAATCGATATATCCATTGCATGGATTGTCAAAGTATCCGTTTGATATCTTGACTTTGACCTGCTTTTCCCAACGTTCGATTGACTTGATTCAAGCGCTTAGCGTCGCTATTCCTTCTTTGTAGCGTGCGCTAATGCGACTTCATCGCATACGCTATTCTATGTTTGAATTCCTTCACAGCGGTCACAAGACTTGATAGCGTGCGTTAATGATAACGTGTAGCGTGCGCTATCTCATCAGCTGACTACACTTCAGCTTACTTCGAACGTGGCTGATATGCAGTTGACTCCTCGTTAGCTTGCGCTAACATTTATGTCTTAACGTACGCTAGACATGCATTATGCTCGACTTTTTGCGTCTTCGTTTGCTTAAATCGATTTGCTTGGCCTCGATGTTGTTTTGTTGTTTAGCAACTTTAATCATCAAAACACAAATTAAATAATGTGTGGAATAAATATTCCAACAATCTCCCCCTTTTTTATGATTACAAAACAACTCTTGAATTGGATAATCTGTAAAAAATAATATAAGTATATTTCTACGAATCAAAGTTTTTGGCTTTGATCATTTCGTTAGTTTCTCCAATCCTTTTCTTTTTCTTCTTTTTCGACTTCTTCATTTTTCAATTTTTCAACTGCTTCATTTTAACTCCCCCTTTTTGTATGCTTTCTTTTTTTTTTGACTTCTTCGATTTTATCTCAATTCATCTCCTTCTCATTTTTATCTCAATTCATCTCCTTCTCCCCCTTTTTGTCTTCATCAAAAAGTATAAAAAATATATAGTATATCAAATGAAATATAAATATGCATGATACCAATTTATGCATTAATAAGGGTATAAGATCCCCCTAAAAAAATTATTTCTCCCTCAAAAATATTCCTTCTCCCCCTTTGTAAAATATCATTTGTTAAAATTTATTTTTGGGGATCCAACCTATAGTTGGTTTTTCTTTTGAAACATAGACGATATTTGAAATGTTTGTTCCTTTAGGAACCCAAATTTTCTTAATTTTTATCGTCCTGCGAGGACTTTTGCAATTTGAGGCGTGATGCGATTTTTAAACACTTTTCGCAATGGGGTATCTTAAAATTGGCCAATTTGTTTTTCGAGCGTGGTTTGAATCCCAACCCCTCTTTATTTAGAGTGTATTTTTGAACACATAACATTTGTTCAAATTTATCGTTACCCACGAGAATTTCTTTGTCAAAATTTTTAGTTCATCTTGAACTTTTAAAGATCATTTTTCAAAATATTTTCATTTTCAAGGCATTTGAATGATCAATTTCGACAAATTTCTCTTTTTCAAGTATTTTGGAATTTTCAACTTCCAAAGTTTTATATTTAGACTTGAGGATTTAATTTCATTTAAAATATTTTGATAGTCCATATGTAATAACTCGAATACTTCAAAGAGTTCGTCGTAGGAGTTACTTACTTGGCTTTCGATGTCGCTATCGTCGAATGAACTCGGGCCATGGCGAGATTATTTTGGTCAAGAAAATCTTCATCGGGACCTTCGTCGCTCCATGTTGCGATTAGAACCTCCTTTTGCTTTACTCGGCAGTTCTTAGCAAAGTGGCACAGTTTGCCACATAATCGACAGGTGTTGTCGAATTTCTTGGGTTCGCCCGCTTGAATGTCCTTCTTTCTCCGGTTTAATAAGTGTTGGAACTTATTAATGTTCTTGGCATAATATGCCATTTCTTCATCACTTTCGTCCACCGGGATTTCTTCTTTCTTTTTCGACATTTTAGCCTTGAAGGCTATCGACCTCTCCTTCGGTTTTAGTTTGGCATTCCAAGATTTTAGAACGATCTCGTAGTTGATAAGAGAACCAACGAGAGCACTAAAATCGAGAGTATTTAAATCTTTTGATTCCATTATTGCCGTAACCGTACCGTCCCATTCTCGAGGTAGTAATCGGAGAATTTTCTTTACTTTCTCACTACTCGAAAGTGGTTTTCCGAAACATGCTAATCCATTAGTGATGACCGAGAATCGGTCGAGCATAATCGAGATGGATTCGTCGTCCTTCATTTGGAATAATTCATAATCATGAAGGAGCGTGTTTATCTTCGTCTCTTTGACTTGAGACGTACCTTCGTGTGCTACCTCAAGCATTTTCCAAATTTCTTTGGCACTATCACACGATGATATCCGGTTGTGTTCTTCCGGATTTAAAGCACAATAGAGGAGTTGAGTTGCCTTACAATTGTAGTGGTCGTTTTTCCAATCGGAATCGTCATATTCTTCGAAAGTTTTGAGCGTACCGTTGGAATTTGTCGGAATTTTCGGACCAAGACAAATCACCTTCCAAAGCTCGATGTCATATGCTCGGATGAATATAGACATCTTCTTCTTCCACGTCATGAAGTTTGATCCATCAAAAAATGGTGGTCGGTTGAGAGCAAGGTCTTCAACGGGAGCCATTTGAAATGCCATTTTAGATCTTCTCCTTGGATTTTAAGCTGTGTATTGGAGTACCGCTCCGATACCAATTGTTGGTAGGAAATCGGATATTTGCGTCGTTTTGTGCGGAAGCGAAAATAAATTGCGGAAAATAAATCACATAATGATTTATAGAGGTTCGGCTATTAACGAAGCCTACGTCCTCTCTCGATGTATCTTTTTCTTTAGGCTTAAGATCAAAACCTCTACACCTCTTTTCTATCGGTCGAGGGATTACCGTTACAAGCTCGTCTTCTATCGGTCCGAGTAAAACCGTTTTTCCTTTTCTATTGGATAAGGAATCAACCACTCTAGCTTTCTATGGGTACTAGATAAAACTCACTTAGATATCGATTGAGATTCTAACAATGTCGGATACTTGATCCTAATAACACCGAATCTAATTGTATCTTTTCTTTTACCTCTCGTGTATAATGTTGAAGGTATAAACACTCAAACTAACAATATAAGCTCAATATTACAACAGCAATGTAAGTATATGATTCTCAGATGAATATCTCGTTTGCTTGAAGTTGTTGTACTCAACCAATACCATAGGAATGGTATTTATAGGCATTTTCCACAAACTAGCCGTTGTTGGCTGTTTTTGACTTGCTAGCGTGCGCTAGCCTTCTTTATTAGCGTGCGCTAACTCATTAAGCGTGCACATGGCGTGCGTTAGATTGTTCCCAATTTTAGTCCGGTAACTTCGTTTCTTCTTTAGCGTCGTTATGCCTTCTTCCTTACGTCGTAACCCTCTTGTATTAGCGTCGTTAGTAACTCATTGTAGCGTGCGCTAATCGATATATCGGTTGCATGGATTGTCAAAGTATCCGTTTGATATCGACTTTGACCTGCTTTTCCCAATGTTTTGATTGACTTGATTCAAGCGCTTAGCGTGCGCTATTCCTTCTTTGTAGCGTGCGCTAATGCGACTTCATTGCATACGCTATTCTATGTTTGAATTCCTTCACAACGGTCATAAGACTTCGATAGCGTGCGTTAATGATAACGTGTAGCGTGGTCTATCTCATCAGCTGACTTCACTTCAGCTTACTTAGAACTTTGCTGATATGCAGTTGACTCCTCGTTAGAGTGCACTAACATTTATTTCTTAGCGTACGCTATACATGAATTATGCTCAACTTTTTGCAACCGTTTGCTTAAATTCGCTTGGCCTCGATGTTGTTTTGTTGTTTAGCAACTTTAATTATCAAAACACAAATTATATAATGTGTGGAATAAATATTCCAACGACCCTCATCCGTCGGCGTGGCACTTTGTCCCGATAGGACGGACCCTTCCGTGGCACTTTATTTGTATAACACTTAGTTCCGTCTGATCACAATTGTCGATTAGTTGCATATACGAGTAACACTTAAACATTCGATCAGTGAGATTAATTGCGTCGTTTGATTAAGTATGGAATATGGTTACGTATATTTGTGGCACGGTAATACGGGATAGGACTTGTATATTAATTTGAAAATATTCTCAATATTTCATCAACAGTTTTAAAGAATTCAAGTCAGATGTATTGGATTGGTAGGTTCGATGAAAAGAAGTGAAAATTTTTTAAAGTTGATCGAAACAATGTTTATACCCTTAGGTTGAGCCTAAGCATTTGGGAGATATGAAATGAACTCGGATGGTCGTGAATATTTATAAGAAGGTCAAAGATACTATTTCAATTTCAGGTTTAAGAAGAGATTCGGAATTTTCAGTTTCGGGACTGAAATTTTCAGAAATTTCGAAATTGTCCCAAAAGTTAACAAAATTGCTCATGAGCAATTTAGCTCAGAATTTAATGAAATTTTACTAACTGGCTTGTGATGAACCTAGAATCACATATTTGTGAGAAAGTCCAGAAAATTCGGGCTTGATCCAGAATTTTTGATTTCTTTCATTTTGACCCCGGAATTATTTGAAAATTACATTATTGACTAATGAGCTTAGATAACGAACTCCAATTTGTTCGAAACTTCACGGACAGCTTATATAAGTTAAAATATATGTTAATAACAGTACAGAACAGTTTATTCTCGGAATTTTCAGATTAGTCCATAATTTTCCATTAATTATAATTTAAGCCCTCAAATTCCGTTTACTTATTTTCAAATCCAATTTTGCCACAAATAAGTTATCCAAACACCATTACATAATTATATTACACAAAATTCCATATTTTGGTAGAGTTTTATCAAGATTTCGAATAGGATATACAACATTCAACTTTTCACATAATCGAAATCCGACTACCAAATCGGTTATAACTTAAACCCAAAGAAATATAATGCATGTTGATATAGCTATATATATACTTCTAAAGACATGCATTTTGCACAAATTTTCAGATTCACGCATGCATCGTAGTATTTCATAGTTTTTGAATTAAAACTTAAGGAAAACAATAGATACATTTCTAAGTATATATATAAAAAATCATAGCATATATTTTATCATGAACATCTTAACATGTTTCTCAATAAATCTTGAAGATTTAAGATTTGCACATGCATCACAAAATAAAGAAAGAAATTATTTACTTTAGGAGTTTTGAAAGGATTTTCACCCACCTCGATTTTTCGTTGCTACAGTTGGTTCTAAGTCTTGTAAGTTGGAAGATGACATTCCTTTCACTTTTATGATGATTCGTCCATGACCAATATTATACCAAGGAGGTGTATTTTACTTGCATGATGAGATTTAAGTTAGTATATGAAGATTATAACTATAAATTATAAAAGGAGATGTAGGGAGTTGGGTTACCTATTCTTACCTGAAATCTTCTTCTTCCTCCTCCTTCAAAATTTTTGGCCCTCTCTCTCAAATCTCCCTCTAGTGCAGATTTTTGTGTGTTGTGTAAGTGTAAAAGGGTGTCTAGTATTAAGTGTAGGTATTTATAGTGTGATTTTAGGGCTTGGGGATGTGTGGGTGTATGTAAGACAATTGAATGTGGTCTTGCACGGGGAAGGTGAAGACTCTATAAAACTTCACACTCTTCCTCTTTTCTCCCCCCCTTCTCCGCTTATGTGTGTGTGTATATATATATATATATATATATATATATTATTTTTTGTTAATTTAAGTCTATAGCTATAATTGTAATAGTTGGTGATTTAATTAGTTGAGTTGGGCTTTAAATTGTAAATTCAAGTCTTAGGAATTTTATTGAGTTGGGTTTGAGTCCATTAGTGAGTTTATATATAATCAGGTATTAATACATAGTCCATTAGGTGAATCAATATTCTACTTTAATTTTATTATTTGGTTTATAAATATAATTTACGAAATTAATGAGTGGAATAACATAAAATTAGACGTAGATTATATCATGTCTTAAAACAAATATTATTAAAGTACATCATGATTTAGTACGTTGTACATGATAAGTTATCGAATTTAGGGGGTTTTACATCCTCCCCTCCTTAGAAGAATTTGGTCCCCAAATTCCTCCTGAACAGTTCGGGATAGGATTTCTTCATTTCTTCCTCAGCCTCCCACGTAGCGTCTTCCTCTCTGTTGTGATTTGACCAGACGACTTTAACTAAAGGAATTCACTTCTTCCTCAATTTGCGTACCTTCCGGTCGAGAATCTTTATCGGCCTTTCTTCATAAGACAAGTTATTCTTGATCGGCGGAATGTCAGAAGTAAGAATGTGCGCCGGGTCTGGTTGATTCGCTCGGATTACCCATCGGTCTGGGGGTGAGCGCTAGTGCTAAAACTCAACGAGGTTCCTAATTCTTTATGGAAGACTTTCCAGAAACAAGATACGAATCTTGGGTCTCTCTATCAGATACTATGTCTGTTGGTACTCCATGAAGTTGAATGATCTCTCGGATATAAGTCTTAGCCAGCTTTTGCAAACTATCGTCCCTTTTAACCGGCACGAAATGTGATGATTTTTTCTATCTGTCGACGATCACCCAAATAGTGTTATAGCCTCCCCTTGTCGTTGGCAGGTCTGTGATGAAGTCCATGGTTATCTTTTCCCATTTCCATTCAGGGACTTCTAGCGGTTGTAACAGTCCTGAGGGTCGCTGATGTTCAGCCTTGACTCTTTGACATGTGAGGCATCGAGCCACGAATTCTGCTACTTGGTTCTTCATGTTTACCCACCAAAAGTGTTTCTTTAGGTCTCGGTACATCTTGTTACCTCATGGGTGAATCGTATATCTCTAACAATGAGCTTCTTTGAGAATCTATCTTTTGAGCTCCTCGTCATGAGGTATGCATAACCGTCCCTTAAACCTTACAATTCCATCCTTGGTAATCGTTAACTCGAGTTTCTCGCACTTAACGATCTTGTCCTTGAATTCTTGATGTTTTGGATCTCTCTCTTGGGCTAATCGAATGTCGTCCAATAGATTCGATTTAACTATGAGGTTGGCGCAAATTAAACGACCACCTTCATGAATGGGTTTCTGGTAGCTCAGTTCCTCGAGAGCTTGACATTCTCAGACCATGAGTCGGGCCACTCTAGCTTTT
This sequence comes from Orobanche coerulescens, assembly GCA_033398695.1. Taxonomy (NCBI): domain Eukaryota; kingdom Viridiplantae; phylum Streptophyta; class Magnoliopsida; order Lamiales; family Orobanchaceae; genus Orobanche; species Orobanche coerulescens. The sequence continues at coordinate 40,301,890 of CM065807.1, forward strand.
CTACTTAAGGCATTAGCCACGACATTCGCTTTCTCTCGGTGATGTTGAATCTCACAATGGTAATCTTCTAAAATCTCTACCCATCTTCTCTGTCGGAGTTCCTTTTGAGAAAATAGGTACTTGAGACTTTTATGATCCGTAAACACGGTAAACTCAATGCCGTATAAATGATTTTGCCATTTCTTTAAGGCAAATGCTATTGCTGCGAGTTCGAGGTCATGTGTTGGATAATTTTTGTCGTGCATTTTGAGTTGCCTAGAAGCATACGCGATAACTTTACCATTTTGCATTAGTACAGCACCGAGGCCATCCTTTGAGGCGTCACTATATACGACAAATCCCTAGGTTCCTTATGGAAGTGTCAGTATTGGTGCGGTGGTAAGCTTCCTCTTGGGTTCTTGGAAGCTTGTTTCTCATTTATCCGTCCATTCAAATTTTACTTGTTTTTGGGTTAGCCGGGTGAGGGGCCCCGCTATCTTCGAGAAGTCTTTGATGAATTTCCGGTAGTATCCCGCAAGTCCAAGAAAGCTTCTGATCTCAACGCCATTTTCTGGCCTCTTCCAGTCCATAATAGTTTCTATCTTGGATGGATCTATCGTAATCCCTTCTCCAGATATAATGTGGCCCAGAAATGCCACTTCCTTCAACCAAAATTCACACTTGTTGTACTTGGCGTACAACTTGTGCTGCCTGAGTGTTTCCAACACTAGTCTAAGATGCCTCTCGTGATCTTTCTCCGTCTTAGAGTACACGAGTATGTCATCGATGAAAATTACTGCGAATTGGTCGTGATATGGTTTAAATGCTCTGTGCATTAATTCCATAAATGCCGCAGGAGCATTCGTGAGTCCAAAAGGCATCAATATGAACTCGTAGTGGCCGTATCTAGTTTGGAATGTAGTTTTAGGAACATCTTCATTCTTAATTTTTAGTTGGTAGTATCTTTGTTGAATATCGAGCTTGGAATACACCATAGCTCCTTGGAGTTGTTCAAATAATTCATCTATCCTCGGGAGATGATACTTATTCTTAACCGTAACATTGTTGAGTTCGCAGTAATCTATGCAAAGTCTTAATGTCCCGTCCTTCTTTTTGATGAATAGTACCGGAGCTCCCCATGGTGATACACTGGGTTGTATGAAACCCACATCGAGCAATTTCTGCAGTTGGACCTTCAACTCTTGTAGCTCTAGTGGTGCCATTCGGTATGCTGCCTTTATAATAGGTGCCTTCCCGGGCATGATTTCGATATTGAATTCAACCTTTCTATCAGGTGGTAGGGAGGTTAATTCCTCAGGAAAAACATCAGGGTATTTGGACACCATACGTATGGTTTCTATGCCCGACTTACTCTTGGGTTTGTTGATGATGAAGGCTAAAATTCCGGTTGCCTTTGGCATTGCCTTCCTAGTCTTGGCGGTGATATTATAGGTGTTAGGTTTACTCTAGCGTCCCGACTAGTTCCATAATTGGTTTGTTAGGTTCGCAAAACACGACTATCTCGATTGTGCGTAGTGCTTAGACAACCAATCTATTCCTAGGATGACGTCGTACTCGATATTAGAAGCACTACTAAATCATTAGAATAACAATTACCGTTGATTATCACATCACACGCGAATGGATTTTATCCGCTAGCGGACTAACTCCCATTGGGATAGAACTTCTAGACATAATGGTAATGATTCTAAAGGCCTATCAAGTTTCTTATAAAAATGCGGTGCACCAAACAAGTGGGAAGATCACGGATCTATGAGTATCCGTGCAAGTTGATTGGATATAAGGAGTGTACCTTCCACTACATCATTATTTTCCGGTGCCTCTGGCCAACTAGAGCAAACACTCGTGGTGGGGCTTTCCCTCGGTTGTTTCTGGCTTAGATGCGTGCATTTGGTTTGTTCGTAGGAGGGTTTATATCTAGGCATTCCCAGTTTGATGATCTGACGCCACAACGTAAGCATTTCCCAAGCTTCCTCCAATATAAATCTGACTTATGCCCCTTCCTGCCACAATGGGTGCAAGGCGCTGTTGGTTTATTGAGAACCGGTGCTTTTGCTCTGCTTGGACTCCCTTGAGCTCCCGTCCTCTGAAAATTTTGTGGTGGCTTTGATGTTGGTCGAGTAGCAGGCCTCTTTGCATTATTAGAAAATCGGCTTTGCTATTGAGGTAATCTTGCCGTTCCGCTTTCGATCCGAGTGGCGGCTTCCACAATTTTGGCAAGTGTCGTTAGTCGAACAGTCAAAAGACTCTGTTGATGTGTATGCCTCAGTCCTCGGGTGAATTTGTACAACTTATCTTCTTCTGTTGCCACTAATCTGGCCGCGTATTTGGACAGTCTATTGAACTGAGCTTCGTACTGGGCGACTGTCATGGTTCCCTGCTTCAAATGGTAGAACTCATCTCGTCAAGATTCTCTAGTTCTTGGCGACACGTCTTGAGTTCGAAAACTAGTCGAAGTTAGTCACGTCGTGGCACGGTTCTCTTTCATCCAGCACTCGTTAATATCATCCACCAATCATGGGTAGCGACTTCGAGTCGGAATGTAGCCAGGGATACACGTTGCTCATCGGTATACTGTAGGGCGTTGAAAATTCCTTCAATTCTCTCCAGCCAAAATTCAGCCTTGACATCATTAGGTTCTCCATCGAAAGTAGGCGGCTTGAAGCATAAAAACCTTTCAAGAGTGTGATCGTGGGTTTCATCATTGTTTCTGTTGTTTGTTGCTTGCTGTTGTAGGAAATTTGTAAGTTGAGCTAGGGCTTGAGCCATAGCATGATTTCCGTTTCCTCCTCGTGGGGGAGTGCGTGAGCGATAATTATGTTGTTGCTGCTCGACACGGTTCATACGAGGATGTCCATGGCTTGATCGACCATCTATTATAAGTTAGGGAATATGTGAGGATTAACAGTCTTGTGTGGAATTATTAGTGATTTATGTTGTCATGTCAAATTAATTGCACGATTGAACACTTATAGTTGATTCTGGTTAAATTTGGCTTAGCCGCCTGAGCATACATATCGAGTTAGGGGTCTTCTGATTTTCCTTGGTCAAATCTTTATTACATACGGGGTCCATCTAATTATAAGACGAAGTCAGTATCTCGAAAATCTAAGTTCTAATATAGACCTCTATTAACTATGAGAAATCATTAAGGCAGTGAACTTAATGATTCAACAAATTCTTATATGATAATAACGACAATGGAACAATAATACTCCATTTTAATAAAGTATTGAAGTTTAGTGGAGTTTAAAGGAACTTCATCAATTTCGAATGAATAGTGATATGACCTTGAGAAGGATAAGTGAGATAAACTATATCCGTTTCAAGAGTTGATAGAAGAATTGATTGATCGGGAAATTAGTGAATACTTAATCAAGTACCTTGGCCAATGACTTAGGAAATTTGAATTTGATTATGAATATTCCAAGTGAATAGCGACAAGTCGAAAGAGATCTTAATGAGAATTGACTAGAAATCTACTTTAGGTCTCGATCCTATGGTTCACTTCGTCTAGGTGGAATTCCCATCTAAGTCCTAAGAATCTTATCTGGTTAGCCCGTTGTAAGTGTCCTTCTCACAAAGCGGGCTGCGATACCACATCTATCATGCCCCCAACATCGGGAAGGGCGAGGGCGCGGCGAACGATCGATCAATCAATAAAAGTGTAGCAATAAATAGCGGAAGATAAATAACGATTGGATAAAATTTTCAATCAACGATCTTAACCCGATGTTCTAAGATTCGTTGTAAAAAAAATTGATAATCAAATTACAGTGATCATAAGTTTGCAGCGGAAAAATAACAGATGATTCAAAGTACGGAACATAGTAAATCATTACAACTCGGGATAAAAACAGAAATTCTAAGTCCAGGCGGCGGTCTTCTAATCGGTCTCTTCCACAAAGCCATCCTCGTCTTCTGCTGGTTGCTCATTCTCTGGTTTAAAAGGGAAAACGGTGGGGTGAGACAAAAGGTCTCAGTGAGTGGGTGATCGTGTGCGAGTGTGGCTTTCTTTCCTTTGAAAATTTAAGTGATGCATGACTTTGTCAAGTTATAAGAAAAGTGAAAATGGTTTCAAAGATATGCTGCGATTTATCGAAAGAAAATCGTTTAATAGTGGAATAATATAATCCTGTCCCCGTGGACAGATGTCAAGTCAATAAATCAGTCAATCAGTCGATCAGTCAATCTAGCTTTGAATCCTGCCGATGTGGACTTTGGATTCTAGGCTCTCCTTATTACTCCTAGCAGTATAGGCCGTCGCCCCAAGATTTGGACCGTCACCCTAGTAGCTGAGCCTTCGCTCTCACACTTAGCGTGTGCTTCCTTATCTCTTATCTGGGCTCGGTGTTTCCTTAGTTGTGGGTTAATACCCGGATCACTCCATAATCGCGATTATACCCCAATTTCTACGACCCAGGTCTCTCGGAACACTCCGTTCCTCTGTTATGGGAATAGGCAACAATAGCAGCCTTGTTCTGAACTCGGCCATGTTGCTCGATCGAACTTCGATCTAACCGTCCCGACTCAATTTAGGATTCTAGAGGTGGCTCCTACGGTTCGAGGTGGCCTGGATTTTAGGTCGGCGCTCTGTTTCGTATGGGTTCAAGAGGTGGCCCCTATCCGTCGACGTGGCACTTTGTCCCGATAGAGTTAGAGGGCGGACCCATCCGTGGCACTTTGTTTGTATAGCACTTAGTTCCCGGACAGTCACAATTGTTAGTTAGTTGCATAGCACGAGTTACACTTAAACATTCGATCAGTGAGATTAATTGCGTCTTTTGATTAAGTATGGAATATGGTTACTTATATTTGTGGCACGGTAATACGGGATAGGACTTGTATATTAATTTGAAAATATTCTCAATATTTCATCGACGGTTTTAAGGGGTTCAAGTCAGATGTATTTGTAATATCCGCAATTTTCGATTTTCGGTAAATTTCTTTTTTCAGACGGAGTCCGTTTTGACGACTCGCTCATGACCGTTTCGTCATTCTGAGAATGATTAATTCTACACTTTTTGACATCCGAGTTCGTTTCGGTGTCGTTTTGTTGAGTTCCGTGCTTTTTAGCGACTTTTCCGCGCTTGAGTTCGATTCTTGCGAATATCGTTGGCTAGCATTTGAGTTTCCGTAAGTCCGTTTAACTTTGTTAGGCGTGTTGTGAACCGGTTTGGTTATTCGATCACGTATCGTGATTTAGGCGTTTTGGGCCATTTGTAATTTCTTGAAAGTTACGGGTATCAGTATCTGTAATTGTTGTCTCGACCCGTTTCTTGGTCGCGTATGACTAATTATGGTATTATGTTTTCATTTCGAATTCGTTGATGTCGTCATGAACTTTTCGTGTTCGTTCCGTGCGTTTTTGAAATCGGGTCGTCGAGCCACAGCGGTTGCGGAGGCCCCGGACGGTTGCGGGACTAGCCGGACGATTGCGGGCACCGGCCGGACAGAATGCGGCGAGAACCGGCGTAGCGCACGCTCTGCCGGAAGAGGCTGCCAGCGCTAGCCGGCAGTGTAGCGCCTAGCTTTGGTCGACCAACGCCTGCTATCGGGCGGGCAGTGGGGTTTCGAGGTTACGGACTCGGTCGGGATCGGCGAGTAGCGCACGCTACGCCGGCGTAGCGCGCTAGTCGGCGGCGTAGCGCCGCTGTTGGCCGGCTAGCGTCGTTACAGCCGGCGGTTCGATCCGGTGGCTCTTGGACAAGTCGGCTAGCGCGAGGCTTCCGGCCGTAGCGCACGCTAGCGAAGTCGAGTCGGCAGGTTTGGTCGGCGGGGTTGGTCGGTGATGCGGGTCGTGTGGGCCCTGGCCGAGTACTCGGCGATCTGGCCGATAGCACACGCTAGTCAGGAAGGCTAGCGCCGCTAGGTGACCCGATATAAATGTGGTGGCGGTCACATTTCATTTAGTTTTTCACTTCCTTCCTTCCCCGTCCGCGAATGGCGATTCGTGGGTGAAACCATGTTGTTTAACAACAAATCCATGAAGTCCTTGAGTTCATAACATCAATCGATCGTCCGTTATCATCCTTTGATCCGAGAATCAAGGTAATCTTCCTTAGAACCCTAATTTCGTGAATTTGGGGATTTTTGCATTTTCGTCCGATTTGTTAGTGTTGTTGATTAATTCATGATGGGTATGATTAATCTTGGTAGTATTCTTGTGTATAACATCATTTAATCCATTGTTCTTCGTCGAATCGAAGTATATTTCTTGATTTCCTTGAATTGACTTTTTGGGGGATTTGTCCGATCTCGTTTTCATCCGTTTTCGATGGATCGTTTATGGTTATCTGATGTTTTTAAACATATTCTATGGATTGTATATCCATATTTCAACTTGGAATTCCGTATTCGGGTTTTGATGGGACGAATCGTGTTCTTGGCCTTTTTGGGAAATCAGTGAACTTTCGTCATTCGTTCTTTGAATTCAACGGCTTTGAGTCGTGTTATAAATTCATTTCATTGTTATTATTTGTCCTTAAGTAGTTTATGAGCGTGAGTTGGCGTTCGGTGGAGTCGGCGGGTTCGTAGTCGGTTCGCCAACCTACTTGGTCGATTCTCCGCGTTGTTCTTATTCGAGGCAAGTACCTTGCCCATACTTTTCTCGTTTATGGATATGATGATCGGTGGTCGTCTTGATGTGTTTGTTTGGTTATTTGAAATGAAGTTTCAAAGGATTTGATTTGGCCTCGTTAAAGGCTTTCTTTCAAAGCGCGTGTGTTTTGTGAGCGGTGTTTTGAGAATTTATTATGATTTGATTATTTTGAGCGTTGAAGGATTTGATGATGATACTCCTATTGTTTAAAGTTATGGAATCGTGTATTCCGTATTTAATCTTGTTATGGTATTTTGAAGAGTTCGATAATGGTGTCGAGTTAATGGCCATCTCTAGTGAGTATTCTTAATGAACTTACATTCTTAGCATATTAGTATTGCATGAGTAACGTGTGTGTGTGTATGCTCACTACGGGTTAGATCCGACGGGGTCTCGGTAGGGGTCCACAAGAGGCGTGGATCGGCGAGCTTGCTTTTAACCACTACGGGTTAGATCAGGCGGGGTCTCGGTAGGGGTCCACGAGGCGTGGATCGACGGTTAATTGTGGTGCATTTTTCAAATGTGATTTGATAATGGCATTCGAAATGAGCGCTTTTGAGCGGTTTTCATGATTGCATGCATTGACTAAGTGTGTAAGAGGTAAGTTGTTCGTTTGGCCTACTTGGCTAGGATGGCACAAGAGTATTTTGTTGTTTGTTTTAAATCCTTTATTTGTGGATTTTGGTGTTGGGAGGCGAACCTTGTGGTCGTTCTTGCGTCTTGTGAGTTGATGAGTTTTGGGGCTAAAATCGATGGTTTTGTAAAGGTCATTTGTGGGTTTGGGGCTAAAATCCCAACGGTTTGGTAAAGGTTATTTTACGGAAAGTAAACTTTGGGGCGATGACCCCTTTTGTCTTGTGGATTTTGAAAAGTAGGATTTGATAATCCTAAATTGTTTTCTATTAAAACTCTCGATGGCATTCTAAATCGTTTTATAAATTATTTCCATTGATTTATGATATTTCGATTTTGAAAGGTTTTCTCAAACTCTTGCCTCGGGAAGTATTCTTCGTTTTGTTTGGATCTTTGAGGATTTCTGGTTATTGTTATTCGTGGAATGTGAATTGTATGGCTCGTATTTGCACTTTGTTCTTGCACTATCAAAACAATGGAGTTTTGCTAACCCCCGAGTATTCGGGGGGTGGATGTCTGTTTTTGCATTCAGGTTTTGGAGCATAACACAGGGTCGGCACGAAGGATGATGAAAGATGATCGATACTAATCACATGAGGAACCGTACATCGTGTGTTGGTTCAGTTGTACTTTATTTTCTGCTGCTGTATTGTTCCCGTTATGCAGGTGTAGTTGTATTTTGTCACCTGCGTGGGCATGAGTTGTATTTGAGTTGTATGTATTTGTGGAAAGACCAAATCGGTCTACTGAGTCATTGTAGCCTTGAAGGCATTGTCGAGATGTTAAACATTGTTACCAGCCTGGTAGATCCTCGAGGAGAGGGTCTACGGCGTGTAATATCCCTGAGTGGATTGGGGGTGTTACATAAATGGTATCAGAGCTAAGGTTGAGGAAAACCTAGGATGTCGGGTCAAGTCGTGTTGTTTGAGTCTTGTTTCGTCGGATTTCATCTGACTGAGTCGTGTCGCGACGCGTCGTTTGAGTTTGTTGGTCGTGATTAGTATCGTGGGGCGATCATCATCTTCGTGCGACCTGTGGAAGTAAGTCTCCCTTCTTTGTGTTGTGCCTCGTGTGACACGAGCTATTTTTATGATTATTTGTTAAGTGGTGGAATCCTTATGTGAATTTTGATTTCACGATATGTATTTAGTCGACTCTCGTATTTGATTTATACGAGGAGTGTAAAGCTTGTGATGTCTTTTTATTGTTGTTTTGTTCGTTTTTGATGATTTTCGAATCGATTTGCACGTTTACAAGTTCTATTGTGGAAGCTTTATGCTTATACGCGTTCGACTTGTTCACTAGCCGATCTGGGAGAGTATTTTATCGGTGGTTTTGTTACGAGCGTGGTATTTTATCGTTTATTCCGTTTAAAGACATATATTGTCTTGATTTTAAACGTTTTGATGCGTGTGCTAGGAGTTGTTTTAGTGAACGTCGATATGTGTGAGTTTTGGGCATTACGCCTATTGAATTTTGAAAACCTTGAGTATCTTAGAAAAATAAATTTGAGACATACTTTTCAAATGAGTTATTTTCTTGTGGTACATCGAGGTGCCACAATATATTTCAAAAATTTTCTACCTCGAGGACCATAATGTTTTGAGATATTTTCAACACTTTTATTTAGACCAGAGGTCGAAAATTTTGAAAGTTTTCACTAAGAGAAAGTGTCCTCATTTTTATCAAATGCGAAATGGTTCTCCGGTGTCTCGATAACGATGTTTCAAGTTTGTACTTTTTGAAAGGTGATACTCAAGATCAACGGTGTTCTTCTAAATTATTTTCAAAATGAGGTTTCGTTTTAAAACCTATCCATTCCGTTTGAGGGTGGGTATGTATGTGTGATGTTCGCGTTGTCATTTTGATACTTTCTCCAGTATGACCGAATTGGCGGTGTGAGCGTTGAGTCGCTTTCCACACATTTGTTGTGTTAGCCCCCTACGAGAGGCGGGATGTTGGTGTTGAATATTATCGCCTCGTAGTGATTCTGCGTTGTCGCGCATGTGCGAGCTGTTAGAGATTGGTTTGGTATGGCCGTGTGCATCGGTGATGGTTCCGTTATGTGTTGGTTGTTTAATGTCTTGTTACCTTGCTTAGTTTTTGTGAATTTCGTGGGCGAGGTCGGAGGTAATGCACGTACTATTTTGACTTGTATTTTCTCTTTCCCAGTCTATCGATTTGTTCATGTTCGTTGGTACTTTATGAACTTGTTACGTATTTCGGTTTCATCGTCCGAGCAGTGTGATCTTGTTGTGGAGTCGATCTGGTTATAGATGTTACTTTTTCGGGTTCGATTCGATTCTTGTGAACCTTGTTTGGGAGTGACATCATCTGGTTCTACTAGTTCTTTTATTCGAAGTGGATCGGCTTTGGAACTCTTGTGTTTCGACTCTGTCGACTCATTTATGTTCGTTGACATTTACGAGCTTGTCACCCTTGCTTTTGTTTATCAAGCGAGTGTGGTATTGTTTGAATAACTCGTTTGTCGTTGTGACTTTTAATTGCTATTCTCTTTCTGTGGATCTTATGTGAATGCACATCCTGTTGTTTTCACCGGATCATATGTTGTCTCAGTCGAGATGTGAACCTTGGAGTTATTGTTTGAATTTTATTATCCTTCGTGATTCGAACATGATTCTTGATTTTTGTTGACTCGATCGTTGTGGTTTGATCGTTTGATTGATCGGTTTTATTGACCTCGTTCGTGATTGGTGAACATTCGGGCTCCTTCGTAATTCCCTTGATTCGGGAAATTAGTTTCGTGTTCGATCTTCCGGCCCTTGGCGGTGGGATTAGTGTTTGTTGGTTGACTCGCGTTTTGATTGATGTACCGTTGGGTTGGTCAATCATATTGATTTTCGTTCGTTGTGTTTTGTGATTGTCGGATAATTGACTTGGCTATATTATCCGTTTGATGACTCTTGTCGTTTGTTGGTTTTATTATATCCCTAGCAGCGGCGTCGTGTTGGTCGCCGTGGAGCGTGTTTACACGCCGTATATTCCTTCGCGTTGTTTGTAACATTTCGCCGTTGGGCGTTAGTTGCGCATTCTTGTGTATCTCGTTGAGTTTTCTGGCGGAATATTTCTTCTCCTACTTGTTTTAAGTTTCGGACGAAACTTCTTTTAAGAGGGTAGAATGTAATATCGCAATTTTCGATTTTCGATAAATTTCTTTTTTGAATGAGTCCGTTTGACGACTCGCTCATGGCCGTTTCGTCATTCGAGAATGATTAATTCTACACTTTTTGACATCCGAGTTCGTTTCGGTGTCGTTTTGTTGAGTTCCGTGCTTTTAGCGACTTTTCGCGCTTGAGTTCGATTCTTGCGAATATCGTTCTAAGCTGTTTGAGTTTCCGTAAGTCCGTTTAACTTTGCTAGACGTGTTGTGAACTTCGGTTTGGTTATTCGATCACGTATCGTGATTTCCGGCGTTTTGGGCCATTTGTAATTTCTTGAAAGTTACGGGTATCAGTATCTGTAATTGTTGTCTCGACCCGTTTCTTGGTCGCGTATGACTAATTATGGTATTATGTTTTCATTTCGAATTCGTTGATGTCGTCGCGAACTTTTAAATCGTGTTCGTTAGTGCGTTTTTGAAAATCGGGTCGTCGAGCCACAGCGGTTTGGGCTGGCCGGACGGTTGCGGGGCGCCGGACGATTGCGGCACCGCCGGACAGATGCGGCACGAACCGGCGTAGCGCACGCTCTGCCGGGAAGGCTGCCTGCTTAACCGGCGAGTGTAAGCGCCTGGCCTTGGTCGACAGCGCCTTGCTATCGGGCGGTGGGGTTTCGAGGTTACGGACTCGGTCGGGATCGGCGAGTAGCGCCGCTTCGCCGGCGTAGCGCGCGCTAGTCGGCGGCGTAGCGCCGCCTGTTGGCCGGCTAGCGTCGTTACAGCGGCGATTCGATCCGGTGGCTCTTGGGCCAGTCGGCGCAGCAGCTTCCGGCCGTAGCGCCGCTAGCGGGAGTCGGGTCGAGGTTTGGTCGCGAGGTTGGTCGGTTATCCGGGTCGTGTGGGCCACGGCCGAGGTACTCGGCCGATGCGCCGATAAGCGCCGCTAGTCAGGAAGGCTAGCGCACGCTGGTGGCCCGATATAAATGTGGTGCGATCACATTTCATTTAGATTTTCACTTCCTTCCTTCCCGTCCGCGAATGGCGATTCGTAGGTGACGAAGCCATGTTGTTTAACAACAAATCCATGAAGTCCTTGAGTTCATAACATCAATCGATCGTCCGTTATCATCCTTTGATCCGGTAATCAAGGTAATCTTCCTTAGAACCCTAATTTCGTGAATTTGGGGATTTTTGCATTTTAAATCAGATTCGTTCCGTGTTGTTGATTAATTCATGATGGGTATGATTAATCTTGGTAGTATTCTTGTGTTTAACATCATTTAATCCATTGTTCTTCGTCGAATCGAAGTATATTTCTTGATTTCCTTGAATTGACTTTTTGGGGGATTTGTCGATCTCGTTGTTCATCCGTTTTGATGGATCGATTATGGTTAAATGATGTTGTTAAACATATTCTATGGATTGTATATCCATATTTCAACTTGGAATTCCGTTTTCGGGTTTTGATGGGACGAATTGTGTTCTTGGCGTTTGGGAAATCGTGAACTTTCGTCATTCGTTCTTTGAATTCAACGGCTTTGAGTCGTGTTATAGAATTCATTTCATTGTTATTATTTGTCCTTTGTAGTTTATGAGCGTGAGTTGGCGTTCGGTGGAGTCGGCGGGTTCGTAGTCGGTTCGGGCCAACCTACTTGGTCGATTCTCGCGTTGTTCTTATTCGAGGCAAGTACCTTGCCCATACTTTTCTCGTCTTATGGATATGATGATCGGTGGTCGTCTTGATGTGTTTGTTTGGTTATTTGAAATGAAGTTTCAAAGGATTTGATTTGGCCTCGTTAAAGGCTTTCTTTCAAAACGCGTGTGTTTTGTGAGCGGTGTTTTGAGAATTTATTATGATTTGATTATTTTGAGCGTTGAAGGATTTGATGATGATACTCCTATTGTTTAAAGTTATGGAATCGTGTATTCCGTATTTAATCTTGTTATGGTATTTTGAAGAGTTCGATAATGGTGTTGAGTTAATGGCCATCTCTAGTGAGTATTCTTAATGAACTTACATTCTTAGCATATTAGTATTGCATGAGTAACGTGTGTGTGTGTATGCTCACTACGGGTTAGATCCGACGGGGTCTCGGTAGGGGTCCACAAGAGGCGTGGATCGGCGAGCTTGCTTTTAACCACTACGGGTTAGATCCGGCGGGTCTCGGTAGGGGTCCATGAGGCGTGGATCGACGGTTAATTGTGGTGCATTTTCAAATGTGATTTGATAATGGCATTTAGGAAATGAGCGCTTTTGAGCAGTTTTCATGATTGCATGCATTGACTAAGTGTGTAAGAGGTAAGTTGTTCGTTTGGCCTACTTGGCTAGGATGGCACAAGAGTATTTTGTTGTTTGTTTTAAATCCTTTATTTGTGGATTTTGGTGTTGGGAGGCGAACCTTGTGGTCGTTCTTGCGTCTTGTGAGTTGATGAATTTTGGGGCTAAAATTCCGATGGTTTTGTAAAGGTCATTTGACGGGTTTGGGGCTAAAATCCCAGCGGTTTGGTAAAGGTTATTTTACGGAAAGTAAACTTTGGGCGATGACCCCTTTTGTCTTGTGGATTTTGAAAAGTAGGATTTGATAATCCTAAATTGTTTTTTATTAAAACTCTCGATGGCATTCTAAATCGTTTTATAAATTATTTCCATTAATTTATGATATTTCGATTTTGAAAGGTTTTCTCAAACTCTTGCCTCGGGAAGTATTCTTCGTTTTGTTTGGATCTTTGAGGATTTAAGTTATTGTTATTCGTGGAATGTGAATTGTATGGCTCGTATTTGCACTTTGTTCTTGCACTAGCAAAGCGGTGGAGTTTTGCTAACCCCAGAGTATTCGGGGTGGATGTCTCTGTTTTGCATTCGAGTTTTGGAGCATAACACGAGTCGGCACGAAGGATGATGAAAGATGATCGATACTAATCACATGAGGAACCGTACATCGTGTGTTGGTTCGATTGTACTTTATTTTCATTTTGTATTGTTCCCGTTGTGCGGGTGTAGTTGTATTTTGTCCCCTGCGTGGGCATGAGTTGTATTTGAGTTGTATGTATTTGTGGAAAGACCAAATCGGTCTACTGAGTCATTGTAGCCTTGAAGGCATTGTCGAGATGTTAAACGTTGTTACCAGCCTGGTAGATCCTCGAGGAGAGGGTCTACGGCGTGTAATATCCCTGAGTGGATTGGGGGTGTTACAGTATTGGATTGGTAGGTTCGATGAAAAGAAGTCGAGAATTTTTCTGAAGTTGGTCGAAACGACGTTTATACCCTTAGGTTGAGCCTAAGCATTTTGGAGATATGAAATGAACTCGGATGGTCGTGAAAATTTATAAGCAGGTCAAAGATACTATTTCAATTTCAGGTTTAAGAAGAGATTCGGAGTTTTCAGTTTCGGGACAGAAATTTTCAGAAATTTCGAAATTGCCCCAAAACTTAACAAAATTGCTCTGAGGCCTTTAGAGCTACGAATGTAGCTCGGAATTGAATGAAATTTTACGATATGGCTCGTGATGAACCTGGAATCCCAGATTTGTGAAAAAGTCCAGAAAATTCGGACTTGGTCCAGAATTTTTGATTTCTTTAATTTTAACCCCGGAATTGTTTGAAAATTACATTATTGACTAATTAGCTTAGATAACGAAAACTTCAGGTTATTCCATAATTTTTCATTAATTACAATTTATGCCCTCAAATTCCGTTTATTTGTTTTCAAGTACCGTTTTGCCACAAATAAGTTATCGAACACCATAACATAATCATATAACACAAAATTCTAGATTTTGGTAGAGTTTTATCAAGATTTCGAATAAGATATACAGCATTCAACTTTTCACATAATCTAAATCCGACTACCAAATCGGTAATAACTTAAACTCCAAAATAAATACAATGCATGTTGATATAGCCGGGAGAATGGCAAGTTTGGTCGAAATTATGGTAGGAGTGAGACATTGAGTCCGCGTTTGTTCCACGTGTGATTTTAGTCCACAACTTTCAAAAATTGGCAAAGATGGTCGAAATTGTAATTTGTGGACTAAATGCTTATTGTGATTATTTGCTTAGGTGGCCAAAATTCGGATGTTGTGAACTTATTTATTTTTATTTAAAAAAATCTGCAAAAATAAATAAAAAATTCTGGACTATATTAATATTAAAAAATATTAAAAATCAGTAATTTTATTTTTAATCCTGGAATATTAATATTGAAAATAAAAAAAAGTTATTTTCAGTTTGGGAACCTCATCCTGGCAAGTCTCTCGCATCCAGTCGAGTTCAATTCCGACATCATATAGATCCTATACGGCGTCTTACAAGAATGCATGCAGCCGGACGATGGCATGGAGTTGCTCGATGCAGGATTCAGTTTGGGGAGCTCATCCTAGGCAGTCTCTCTCATCCTTCTTGTTTCTAAATACCCATTTGGTTCCAATTACATCTTGATATTCTGGCCTGGGTACTAGATACCATACATTATTTCTTTCGAAACTATTAAGCTCTTCTTCCATAGAAGTGATCCTGTGAGAATTATTGAAAGCTTCATTGGTATAAACAGGTTCGGATTGAGCTAAGAATACATCTAGGGTGCACATAACTAGTCTCGTAACCCGACTTGAGATTTCCATACAAGAAATGGAGATTTCTCGGATTCGATTTCTTCTTGCGCACCAATCTGAGTTCCTTGTGTACTCTGTATTCTTCTTCAGGTAGATACTCCTACATCAGTATCACCTATAATCAACTCTTGTAGATGATCTCTCCACCATCTTCTTTCAGGTTCTAATTCGGCATCCCACACTGTATCTAGTGGTGTTGTAGTCTCGGCTTTAGCTTGCACAGGATCGGCTTTGACTATTTCTGATTTACAGCTGTGGGATTAATCTCTAAGTCTACGACAGTCTGTATTGGAGTTTGAGGGTCATTGATGGATAGTATTCAGATATTCAGAGTTATGTCTTCTACTCCTGTAGGATCAAAGTGAGGTTCATCGAACACTACATGGACAGATTCCTCTATTGTCACCTTCCTTTTGTTAAAGATCTGGAAGCTTTGTGAGAGGAGTATCTACAAATATCACCTCATCGATTTTTATCAAAGGTCTTGAGTTGATCTTTCCCATTATTCGAGCGTAACACGGGCATCCAAAGATATGAAAGTATGCGACTAATGGAGTTTTATTGTTCCATACCTCATAGGTTGTTTTGTTGTGATGCTTGTTGACGATACATTGGTTTTGTGTATATCATCTTTGTATTTGTTGCTTCTCTCTGAGAACCGCTGCGGTAACTTGCTTGCGGCAATCATGGTTCTTGTTGCTTCCTTGAGCGTTCTATTCTTTCGCTTGGCAATACCATTTTATTGAGGATTAGGGTTCTTGAGTATTAAGTCTTTGTATTCCATTATCCGAACAGTATTGCTCTATAAAGCGATTTGTGAATGGACATGATACTCAACCCTTTCTCATTCTGTAGCTTTCTCAGGTGCTCTGGTAACTTCGTTGTTGTTTCTTTCTTCTCTCTTAGAAAGATTGTCCAAGTATACTAGAAAAATCATCAACAATAACTAGACAATATTTCTTACCTCCCAAACTTACACGGTATAGAGGGCCGTAGAGGTCCATGTGTAGCATATACAGAACCCTGTGGGTGGACAGGTATGACTTGATTTTCAGGGTGGTTTTGACTTGTTTGCCTTTATGGCGGGGCCCACAGCCCTGTCTTTATGGAATGACACATCGGGCAAACCTCTAACCATTCCCTGTCTGGCTAGTTTGTTGATTGTCTTGAAGTTGATATGAGACATCCTCTTGTGCCATAGCCAGCTTTGATCTGTAGTGCCTTTGGCAACACAACAAGGAATAGTGGATCTCGTAGGCTTCCAGTCAGCAATATACATATTACATGACCTGCTTCATTTGAGAATGATTTCTCTTGTCTTGATGTCCTTCACTCTACAGTGGTCTACATAGAATTTGACCGAGAACTGTTTGTCACAGAACTGGCGGATACTAAGTAGATTGTACTATAGGCCTTCAACATAGGCTACGTCGGTGATTTTGAACTTTCCTACAAGCAGGGTTCCCTTCCCCCTTGTTCTTCATTTGGACTTCTCACCGAAGCGCACCTTTGGACTACGACCTTCTACATAATTTGACAGCTTGCTGATATCACCTGTCATGTGCCAAGAACATCCGCTGTCAAAGTACCAGATGTCCTTCTCTTTGATATCCCGTAAGCAGAGAATTTAAGTAGATTTAGGTCCCCTTTAATTGTTGGGTCCGTGTGTGTTAGTGCCTTTAAGTACCCAAATTTGCGTGATAGCAATTGATTTGTTGTAGGTTACTTTTGGTCCTCTCTTGTGATGTCTACGTGGGGCATGCATGTAGTCGCTATAACCTTGATTATTATGCATGTAAAATTTAGGGTTATTATTCCAGTATGATTCTTTGTCTAGGAGGTGGAGCCATTTTTCTTGACCTTACGACTTACATACGGGTCTCGGTTGGATTCCCAATTTTTTATGATAAGGCGCGGTGACACTGCTTTCTAGATGGATAACGGACTTTGTATCGATATCTAGGTGCATTATCTTGTTGGTAGTCTTGTGGTGCTTGCCTTTGATATTTAGATACAATCTTCTTTATGAATGGCGGTTGTAAACATGATATGCTTGGGGAGCATGCTATTTATCATTCCTTACGAGTCCGGGAGGTTGAGGCTTCCGCTATCTATGATATGAATTTCGTGGCGGAATCTCGGCCTTGATGTATGAGGGGTAGTGTAGCCTCTGCGGGACTGGAATCTCTACGGGTAGAGGAATGTGTTCCACACCTGACAAATATCGTACTAGTTTTCCCTTATGGGAGAATGAGTCATATCCTAAGCCACGTTTGTCATGGGCATGTTGCCGGTGATTATAATTTCTTCCATCCGTCATGAGATTTCTTAAATGATTTTAGGATGGTCTCTAATTCTCCTTCTCGCATCTCGAGAATTTTCACTTTGGCTTGAGTAAAGCAAAATCATTTGTCTTGCACTCATTATGATGCTTAGCCTCATTTATCTCGTTGGCAATTTGATGGTTGCTTTCCATGAGTTTTTCATAATTATCCTTGCTATTTTACAATCAATAGACATATTTTCATAGTTATTCTTCACCAAGTCATTTTCATCTTTATTTCGAAGTTTGAAATTTCGAGATGTATGTTTTCGTTTTAAAGTCTCATGGGCCTTTTAAATATTTTTGAATTCAATCATCATATTTTCAAAGGTATCGATGCATTTACAAGAATAGTTGAATTTGAACTTACTTCATCATGTTGTCCTCATCATTACGTATTTCTTTAGCCATAAAGCACATAAATGCTTCATCATCGATATCATAGTCGGAAGTCAGCATCGGAGATTTCTGAAGGCACTCCTCGGTCTTGTTCGATGCAAGGCAGCCTTACGATTCGCGATCGGGGCCTTGAGCTTGTTTTCAGACATGTCTTCTTTCGTCCTTTTCTTGTTGCTCGGCTTGGCAACTTTTGCACTTCGGATGTGGACACTTATTTGTATAATGTCAGGTTTTCTGATTGTAGCATAAGTTAGAATCACCGGATGAAGGAGTTTTGAAGTTACCTTGTGAAAAGGCTTAGGCCTTTATGGAGTCTTTCAGTTGTTTGGTGAACTTTTGAACTTGTAGGGCCATTTCATCTTGTGACAGGATGTCATCATCGTTGTGTGCGATCTTGTGAGCTGATTTGGATGTCTTTGGAGTGCGGAGTGTGTCTCTATCGAATCTGACAGTAGGTGATGTAGTCTTGGCAGGTGACTCTTCGGCCTTTTCTCTCCTGTCAATATCATACTCAAACACTTTGAGGTCAGAGAAGAGGTCAAAGGTAGAAATGTTGTTAAGATTAAAGGATACATGGATAGCTGTAGTCTTAATGTCCCATCGGGCAGGGAGTGATCTAAAGATTTTTAATTTTTTTTTCCTTTTGGGTATACCCTTTACCCAATGCTTCAAGTTCACCAACAATGCCAGTGAATCTGAGGTCAATCTCCTCAAGCATTTCGGAAGATTTCATTTCAAAAGATTCAAACTGCTGAGTAGGTTTAAAAATTTTATTTTCTTTTGAGAGCTCAGTTCCCTCGCAAATAAGTTTGAGTTTTGTAATACCCGGTTGTAATTCAGTAATTATCATTCAGTATTTATCATTCAGTAATTGATACTCAGTAATTTCACTCATTAATGATCAATTATCACTCATATTCAATCATGGTATTCATCATTCAGAGTAATTGTATCGTGTATCAATCGTCATTCGTCACTAAACTAATTGGAGTTTCGTGTCGTGTTTATCATCGTTGTCATTTCGTTGTGGGTACATGCGTGAGGAGTAGCGCACGCTACATACTCTTTTAGCGTATGCTAATTGAGTCTGGTGGCGCATGCTACCGCTCGGCATTAAGCGCACGCTAATGTTACCACAGTTGCGATCGAGAAGGTCTGGGTGCGGGTGAATATTTGTAGCGCACGCTACGAGTGGTATGTAAGCGCGCGCTAGCTGGTTGTAATGGCGCACGCTAAATATGTGGAGTAAGCGCGCTGGGGCGGATCGGGTTGAGTCCGGTGGCTCTTGGTGCCTTTGAATTAATTCATAGCGCGCGCTATGAGTGATATTTAGCGTCTGTGATCGATATTATAACGCCACGCTAATCATTGGTTGTAGCGCCGCTATCGAGATCGGATAAGAGGAGAGAAGGTTTACGGATTCGATCTTGGGCATCACATAATTCGTTAGCGCCACGCTAACAATGGGTATTAACGCACGCTAATGGCATGGCCGTAGCGCATGTTACAAAAGGTACGTAACACGCGCTCACGTGTTCGGACGGTGGGTCTTGGACTACCCAATTACCCGTTAGCGGGCGCTACACACAAGGCTAGCGCCGCTAACACAGAATGGCTATATATTGAATGATTGCTTTGAGTTCGTCATTTTATCATCCTTTCTCATTCCCTCATCGGTTTCAGGCGATTTTGGGTATTTTGGAGAGTTCTCTTGGGCTTCTATCATCCGTCATCATCTTGAGTCTTTGAGTTGGATTATCATCACTTCATCGTCTCCTTAACCAATCTAAGGTATTAATCTCTTGGATCTAGAATTTGGATTTTGGGTTTTCCTTGATTTCTTCGTAAGCTTGGATTATCATTGGAATATGTTAGATATGGATTATCTACCTTGGATAAGTATATTCTTACGGATTTAATGGTTATTTTGGAATTATTTCAAGAATCCTTGGGGTTGACTTGGTTAATTGGGGATTTTAGATTGATGTAGTTGTAATCTCGGGTGTGGATTCCTAATGGATTATTGATATCATTGAAGTGTTTTGTTAGTTCGATATACTCATTTTGATGTTGGTTTCGATATATTCGGGATTGGATATCTTGAAGTCGTGGTTGATTACGTATTCGTTAGAATGCTATGAGTTTGATTATCGTTGTTTTCGACCTTTGGGTTAGTCGTGTTTAGTTGCTTGATCGTGTATTGAGCGGATGTTGGTGATTATTGTTATTCAAGGTTGTTCGGCGGCCGGTATTTCATAGGGCGTTGTTAGTGGGCGGACATTCTTCATCGGTATTGAGTAAGTTAATTCTTACTCGGTTAAAAGGATATTCATTCCTTTTGAGGTTGTTCATTCATAATCGTAACTCATTCATCATTGTATTAACCATATCAAACTTGTCATTGTCGATTAATCACCTCGATCATGAGAGCAGCGGTTCCAATCATTTCATTAAGTGTCATTCATTTCACCCATCATTTAATCTTGGTGAGTCATGATTCATTTTCGTTGTCACTTTTGTCATATTGTGGCATTAAGGTCATCTTGGCGTGCGGATTGGTATGTGTAGGATTTTCATGTCGGGCACATTATAGTCGTGTGTTGGTTGGTGGCCTCACATTTGGGTATGCACACGAGTTGATGGCCGTGAGGCTGATTAGGTACAAGACCACACGTGTATTCGATCGATACTCATTGGTGGCTTGTGCGGACACATTTCCATCCGGGCGTAGTGGCGCTATTCCTTTGAGCCGTATCATTTGTTGATTCATATAGCATGTTTGATTGTGTATGTTTCGACGGATATTGTATAAGCGTGGATAACTCATGATTGTGTATTTTCAACTCTTGAGGATTGTTGTTGTGTAACTAACCCGTTGGGGATCTCATTTTCGAGGTCATGGCAAGGCTAAAGCACGGGAGAGCACGGTGACGGCGAGAGTCGATGATACTAGTAGGGACAGTCTTTTTGAGTCATTTATGTTTCCTTCATTTATTAGCTATGAGACATTCGTTTGGATATTCATTTCACTCGGTCTTTGTATATTTTATCTCCATATAAAATATACTTGTATTGATATCATCACAGGTGTGTTGTATGAAACTCTTTATCGGAGTAATTAATTGTGTAATGTGGTTGGTACTACATTTACCTGCGTAATTTACTCATTTTCATTAGCTTTGGTGGGTCGATCGAAGGTCAGCAACCTTTGTAATATCCGCCTAGTTTGGGGTATTCTGAGTTGGTATCGGAGCGTGGTTTTGAATACTACCTTAGGAGTCATGTCTCATTGAAATCATCGTCATCGTACTAGTATCATTGGACTTTAGCGTCACGTGTGACTGTGCAAATGCCGAGCCAATCGGACCCGAAGCTGTAAGATTTACGATGCCATGGTATAATTTACGGCAATAATCATTCATTAACTCATGGATTAACAATCCTCATTCATCATCTTCAATTGTGATCAAATCGATAATGTTAACTCATTAATCACTCAATTCATTTCATTACTCGATTGTTGATCTTGAAGATCATATCATCAATCTTGTTAAATTGTTGAAGATAATCATTTTGATAATTTCATCGAGATAATCATGTCACGTCAATTAATCATTCATGTAATGTTTGTATTTGAGCGCGTATGCTCATTTTCATCATTTCATAATATAATCATAATGTGATACTCATGCGAGATATATAATCATCATATGACTTTCCACTTGATATGGAAAGAGGTGGCGGAGGGCGTGGAGGGCGAGGTAGTGGAAGCGGGCGAATCGAGAGCTCGTGTGAATACACGTGCGAATGCCGGGAATAATGATAACTCATCGAGCGATGACCTACCACTCATTCACTGGGCGTGATCATTCGCTATAAAGAGTCGAACCGGGACACGGCTGATCAGGAGAGGTGTTGAGTTGACCCGCTAGCCTTTATGCGAGGGCATGATCGCTAAATGACTCGGATGGCACAGCTAATTGAGGCGATGCATAACTCCACTACTCAAAATCAACGGGCTCCTACGCCACCTCGGAGGCAGAGAGGGGTGTAAGCAATATCATTAGCGATATCTCTCGCCTTGACCACCTACCTTTGAGGGCTCATCGGCGTGAGATATTCTTCATTGGCAGGCATTTGAAGTTATTTGCTATAGTGTATTGCCACAGAAGGGCATAAAGTTGCGATTGCGGCTTACTATCTTAGTAGAAGGCGCTCATTCATGGTGGCTATCGTTGAAGCCCACGAGACGGATCATGTACTTGGGATTAGTTCAAAACTCTCATGATGGAGAGGTACTATCAGGCCCCACTCGGGAGGCGAGTTGTCGGAATTACTCACTCCCGAGCTTGCGGCGGATGATGATGTTCTCGCCATCGCCGAAAAATTTAGAACTTCTTAGATTCGCCTCATCTATCATTCACTCTGGCGGACAAGATCAAATATTTGACAAGAGGGAAACCTCATATGCGGCTACGATTGCTTAATCATAATTGTGCCACTCTGGCGAGTTCATTGAGAAAGCTCTCACTTACGAGCTTCTTTGCTAAGGAAATTGCTAAGCAACGACCCTCATCGGTGGCAAGAAGTCTAGAACCGTGTCTCGATCAGCGGGAGTGTTCACTTCAAGAAACCACGTGCGGGCTCTACCTTTTACGGCGTCCTCGGTGGCGCCTAAACCGTGGAATCTCGATCACGGCGGCGGTTCGGCCATCACTGTTTCAGCGTGAAGAACGAGGAGTCATTTCGGCACCAAATGTCAAGGAAGCGGTATCACGTGCCTGGCGTGGGGTTCTTGGGCATAGGGCCGTTTTGCCGTAGGGACTCTAAACCTACTCCGTCATCTCGGGCCCAGGTCATTCGGCGGTGCAGAATCGAGGCCACTCGGTGGCGTCGTTCAAGGCAGCGAGGCTAAAAAGGCGGAGCAGAGCTATCAGGCAGAGAAGCGTCGGTTCGGGGCAGCAAGCCAATTTATGAGATGAAGAAGACCGGCGATCAGGAGGCCGGATGATCTCGGTACACTCGATATTCTATCTCCACTGTGTGTACCCTTTTTGATCTTTGGTGCATCACATTCATTCATTTAGAGTCATGTTTGAGTAGACTACGTCAGGTAGTGCTACTAGTTGTGAGCCTTATGTCATTGGTCTACACGATGGTAGACGAATTATCAATCGTGAGATTCGATTGTCAGATTCGACTTCATGGTGGTGTATGGCGGCGGACCTAATCGTAGTAGATTTGCGAGGCGACATCATCTTAGGTATTGATTGGATGGATCGTCATGATGCCATCATTAGTGTCGTAGCGTATGATCACTATCATTTAGACGATGGGAATTGAATGTGCGTTTGGGAGGTAATCCCGGTACATTACGGTAAGGTCATTAATTTGATGAAAGCAGTAAGATTACTATTCGGTAGGATGTGTC